>OZ037941.1:1370000-2740000 GCA_964035585.1 Polytrichum formosum
CCTAATATTGTTACACAACTCCCACATGATCTATTCGGAATTGAAGCATTCTCACTACAAAATGCCTACTTGCGCTGTATCGGGGAACAACTACAAAATGCCCTCAATGATAAAGGTAGACTTGGAAAAATCTACTATGGCTTGACACAATTTATACTAGCAAAATTTGGGGGCTCTAAAGAAATAACCCGCATTAAATACCACCACTGTGTTAGATCACCCATCACTAGAACGTTATTCCTACTCAAACATGAAGCTGAAGTCCACCTAAAAAGTACAACAGATAGCTTCCTATTAGATCCATCCCCACTTGAAACCGCATGGATGAAAGAAGCACAAAACCTACATGGCCTAAATCCCAACACTTCACTTAAACTACTACAAAAACTCTTATTACACAATATAATAAAATTAGAACAAATAACCCTGCCTAATGGTACCACCTTAATGAATCCAGACGACTTTAAAATATACCACTCCAATCCTACAAAACTCACCAAAAGTGCATTAAACATCGCTAATCAATTATTTTGTCACCCTCCCTGTCACCAAGAATGCCACCTGCCATGCCAACACCACTGCCCCCCACGAACCCTAAAAAATGACTACACAATAATAAACCACATCATCCCCCCTCAACACCCAACCCCCCCTATACACCCCCCGAACCCTCCCATCCCCCACCTACCCCCCACTCCCAATAATATGCTTAAAAATCCCCAACAATTTCCCATACACACAATACTCGATCACAAACAACGACAATTCATCGATGCTAATGGGATAAAAAGAAAAGACACATCATACCTATGCGAATGGATTACACCAAATAATAACACATACAACAAATGGCGCACCCAAAGAGATCTATTCCCTTATTGTGATGCCAATACTAGTCACCACAACACCGAACTACTTACCCAATACTATACGAAAAGGCAACATAAACACTTCTCAAACATTATCAATGCCTACTTCTCCACAGAACAATAAAGAGATACTAGATACGTTACCCCTGCCACAATAATCCCACTGGCACATATTTCTATTAATGAATGTAATCCAGAAAGTGACATCGAAACAAATACTAACACTATACAAACACAATTTGACGTTGCTCATATATACGAAGACAATGGCCGGCACCTCACCACCATCCCTAAAACTAGACTACTGTGGCTATAGAAACAATACCAACAAGCAAAAAATACCCCACACGGCCTAGAACCACCTACCCAATCATTTGAAACTGAAATTGTTTGGCTATACCAAAGATATAAATATCGTATTCCAAAAAATGACCCACTTAAACGTGCCCAATACACAATACCAACTCCAATATTGGATTTCCTAATAACATCATTCAATATCAATCACTCATACTTCTCATCCCCAGTTACATGCCCTACACAATTCACCCAATTTTACTCACCATTCTCACGGGACAGAATATTTGGATCCCTAGGAAAAGCGTTTGACCACAAATGGAAGGGAATTGGTTACGCTCACCCCCATAATGCAACAGATTTACAACAAGCCATTCACTGGGCCCGCATGGCGGCCAAAAATGACCCAAATACAATCACTATACTCATTTCCCAGGATATTGAATGGTACCACAATTTTAACCCATACACCGGCCCATTCCCGGACACACACATCATTGCCCACTTTGCCGCAGATACCATCACATACGAAGAACCCACAATACCCCCTGAACTCAATATTACAAGAAAAGAATTATCAACACTACGAATATTCTGCATCCACCACCTAAACAACAACATTGGTACCTACGAGCAAATGAAACAACTCACTGACATAGTAAATAATCTCCAAATATTACAAACTCACACACAAATTGCACCACCCACCCCTTTAAATACCGCCGTTAATCCTAGCAAAAAATGGTCTAAATTAAACTATCCAAACGCACCCGCAAACAATAACATACCTATCCCACAAATCCCAAACTACCAAACAAACTTACCACTAAAATTCCACCCTCAATTCAGCTACTATACTGATGGCTCCTTTATGAATCCCAAAGAAATCAACCCTGGAGAATGGAGAAGAGAAAGAGCTGGATATGGTATCTATAGCCCCAAAGGCCTCAATATCCCCAAAAGACTCCATGGGCACCAAAACATATTACGAGCAGAAATGATAGCTATACACAAAACATTAAGAATCATCAATACACAATACCCAAACGAACCCGCGTACATATTTACCGATAGTCTAAACGTATTATACTTACTTAACACACAAATTAAACACCCCACACTTCATAATAGTCACCCCGACCAAATCACACTCGCCACCATGGTACAACTACTACAAAACCGAACACAACCAATCACACTATACAAAGTCATAGCACACGTCAATATTGACGGCAACGAACACGCAGATAAATTGGCAAAAGAAGGTCTAGAATTAGAACACATAATTGCCTCTCATTCATATGAACATGCCCATGCCACCCCATACTACTACCAAAAGGATGTCTGGGCCTCAATGATGGACGTTCCTGACAAAGGCCCAGTGAGATTCCTAGAAAAACAAATTATAAAATATGATAGAGAAAATAACTTAGAAAACATGGCCATACAAACTCCTAACACTTATAAATGGACAGGAAATGCAAATATAGACAAAGAACTTTCTAATGAATTTTGGGAAAACCCAGCAATCACAGATAAACAAAAATCATGCCTCATAAAATTCCGTACGGGAACTTACATGGGAAATGCTAGAAAACAAATGTTCTTCGGTAGGCAAAGATATCCCTCTATTACGTGCCCCATTTGCAATTCATACGAACCGGATACATGGTTACATGTATTACTTACTTGTAAACAACAACATATACACTCACTTCACGTCAAAAGACACAACAAAGCAGTATGGGAAATTAGGAAACTACTAATCTCATCCGAAAAATCTCGATGTTATATTCTCATGAATGCTGGCACCTTCAATAATAAACCCCAAGAAAACACCGTTCCCAATTGGCTACTTCCTTGCACATGTGGTGCACAAAGATGCCATTGTAACTCAAGATTTAGACCTGACATCCTTTGTGTTAAAGGTTTACCATACCAAAATGACCCCCCCACAGACATAGACCCCAACCTCACCATACAATTTATTGAATTCACATACTGCAATGACAGATTCTCACCAGAAACACTCGAAGCAAAAAATAGCAAATACAAACCATTAATCGCTAGTATTGTTGCTAGAGGATGGAAAGTCGATCCCCTTATTATCATAACTGCAGGCGCCAGAGCCACTACACACATTCCATCAATGAAATCACTCGAAAATAATTTCAAAATACCTATGCCTATCATTAAAAATACCTTTAAAAACATCAATACTATCGCTATAAAATATGCCATGTCTATCCTCCTCCACAAAAGAAGAATAGAAAACCACCAACCGCTACCCCAAACACTAGACCCCCCATAGTTAAATTACCCCATTCAATCAACCAATAATGAGCTAGGGACTCGGTGACCAACCTCATAGTAATAAAACCTAAAAACTAACCATTCTGGTCCTTGTTACTGGTTACTTGTGACTATAGTGTCTACTCTCGAAAGGGGGGAGTAGATCCTTACTTCCATACCTTTGTCCCGTGGGCATCGGACTGGGGGTGGATCGAACAGACACTTAATTCACGTCGGTCTCCTCCGGAGACCGAAGTTTCTCTCTCTCTCTCTCTCTCTCTCTCTCTCTATACCGTAGCTTTCTAGCAGCTTGGGCACCATTATGCCTAATAATTAATTAAAGCGCAAAAGTAAGTTAGGCAGCCCAAAATTATTCTAAAAGTAGGCGTATTAAAAAAGTAATTTAAAATAAGTTAGACATTCATCCAAGTCATTTCTATAATTCATGGATGGTTATCCTAATTTCATCTATGGCGGTGGCGATTAACCTAAACACTTCCCTTAACCAACATTCCTTACCCTAAAGTTTGTTTTTTACTTGTATGTCAGGGTTATGCTTGGCAACAAATTTTTCTTTGTGTGAGAGTTATATGGAGTGGTCTTTGTGAGAGACTATGATGCTATGGTGGTTTATGAGAGATTAAGCTTGAGAAGAGTGACAATGGCAAGGCAGAAGACATTGCAATGTATGTTTAAATCCATTGATAGAGATTGCAATGAATGTCATTTGCATTATTGTGACTTTAGGCACTCTTTGAGTGTTATTCCTTTTTTGGGGAGGACACTCAACGAAATTAATTTCCCATAAATTTATGCACCTTTAAAATTAATTATTATCTGCCCGAGCTGCTAGAGAGCTACAATATACATCTTGGTCATCATAATGGGAACCCAAATTAAATTCATGGTGGACCTCTTGATGTAGTGGAAAGTCTTCCGGTACACATGTTTAGAAAACCAATTGGATGCCAAAGAGTTTACTTTTGTCAAATGAGATCCAATATGACTAAAATTAACTATACTTATATACAAGATTCATCACCTTTCATAACCATCACGCTGAGGTAAAAAAAATGGAAAATGGTGAATGGGCACTGATGGTGCACTAGACTAGGAGTAGAAGGATTCTTGTGTGGATCCAAAATGGTTAATTGTAAAAGTGGTGGTAGTGATCAGCCAGATAGGTAATATTTCACACCACTTGGGATCACTTTTTAAGTGCCATTGAGTTGACCATTTTGTGTGCATTCATATGCATAGTAGAATATTTGGATGCTCAAATTAGGCTGACTCTAATGTACAAGTAGGGGGTTTTGACTTACTTGTTGCGTTGGGAAAATGTAACTGATTATTTACAAGAAATAAAAGTACGAAACAACTTGCATTCCTCATCATTTCCTCTATTCCATCTCTCTCAAAAATATTGCACAAATTTCAAACCACTCTTCCCGGCCGAATCAACTACCTTATTATTTAGGTATTCAATCTCATTTGAAACACCTGCACACAACAACAAACATCGATATAGGTACGGTAATCGAACATTCTCCGATCTCAAAGAAAGCTTGAATATGTCAAGTTTCGCACAACGTACACGAATGCACGGTCCTCCACTTTCTTGCATATTTCTCCGGACAAAAGTGGCTTGGGATGGATGGAGGCCCACCACATTTGTGCACCAATCATGCCTTTGTGGACCTTTTACTTCTTGTATGGCCCCACTTGGGGGACATGTCCTTCATAACACATGGGTGTATATGTACAACTTCTTGGATGAGTGTTGTTGGTAGGTGGAAACATCCGGTCATCCGAATCATTTGTGGATGATGAAAAAAAACATATGAAATTGCGAGTCTTGGAGGAGGATGGACATATTATGTATCATTGAGGTAGACGGAAATGCTCTTATGAATAGGCCACTTCTCCTAGGCTATTAAACATGTGATTATTGTGAGATCGATAGGAGATTCGGATCGAGGCTATAGCTTGGAGTCATAAGTTTTGAGCTCATTGTGGGTATCTTATTCATTATCAAAGTAATTTTATCTTTCTTAAATGATCATGTAAGTTAATCTTTCCTTATGATGTTGTCTATCATATCTATAATAATGAAAACAATTGGCTCTAGTGTATATTTTATGGATGAAAAACATATGAATATGTTGCAGATGGATTTGATGATTTGTTTGTTCTTGGGTGGCAATGCATGTGTTTTCTCCATTCAGAGATGACACTTGCAAGTAATCACTTGACTAGGGATTGACCTATTATGCAACCAACAAGGGTTGCGTTATGAATCAAGACCCTCTTCAACACATCCATTGGTATTTGTCACAATGTTTCATAAATGTCCATATAGATTCTTGAAATCGACCCTTAAGTTTGTGGTTGCATGATTTAAATAATGTGGGTTATGCCATGCATGCATGTGATACATTTGCATATGAGCTATAGATTCGCAACATTTGCGAGATTATGTCTGGTTAAATAGAGTTAACCGCAAGTGTGGGGATCAACTTCAAGGAGGGAATCACCCCTCATACCTCCTTTATGAGCTTAACCACAAAAGTGTTGCCTAGTTTAATAATACTTATTGGTTCGGATGCCCTATTGTATGGGAGTGTTGTGCAATGGATGGGATGTGGATTGGTGACAATGTTGAATTGCAACAATTTCTCCATAGAGTGTGGTCAATGCTTTGTTAGCACAAAGCTCCTCGATAGTATGGTAGTATGTGAAAGTAAGGAAATGAGGTGGGAATTGACATTTTGTGTGTGACATTCAAGCAAACATACACGCAAACGTTGAAGATGAAACATCTTGGTTATATTATAAGTAGGCCGTGTAGGTAGGTTGCCACATTATGCACTATCCCAATGCACGACTTGATGCAAACTCCCATATCATGTAAATATCTAGTGCGACACTTTGGTCACTATTCTTATAACTTAGTGTGATGTCATGAGTGTCATTGTAAATCTTAAACCTATTAGTTTTAATGTGACACGAAGAATAATATGAGTTGCATTTTGTTTCATAGCACTAGATTATTTTGACATCATGAAATCAATGAAAGTGTCATATGGTGATAGTACTACATCTAAATTTAGAATAGTGATAATATCCACATTAACTTATAAACTAAATGTCATTGTAGAGCTTAGTAAAGACTTGTTCTTGATGAATGTGATCAAGATTTCAATGCAACTCGCACAAATGAGCACAAACAAAAACCAACAAGATATTTCATATTTTTAGCTAATAGCTACCCACAATTGGTACTAATCGTCCTACCATTTCAGTGGTAGCTGAATGTCAAGATGGACAAACATGCAACAAACGAAGTTTATGAGAAAAATATTGAAGGCCCGATTGGAATAAAAGATAAGTTCTTTGTGAATATTTTCTTTGTCACAATCTATAGGTGCAGAATATCAATATATTACTTCATCGTTCATTTTTTTTTCCGTCCAAAACCACGAATGCTCCAATGTTGTTTCCACATAGAAATTTAAATGATCCCAATCAATGTGATGATGACATGTGGCAAATTTACTCTCAAAGATACACATGTGTTTTTGGTGAACTAGGAAGCGAGGTACAATGATAAGGGGTACTTGTATGATGATGCAATGGGAGGGTTTTTTGACCTTGCCGTGTGCCGTATAACTCTCCAAAACAACAACATGTCCATGTACAATATGTCAAGCCGAGAAAGACACCAATGGGTACTACTAAATCCGTGGCTAAAGTAGTCATAAACAACATTCGTGCTCACAAATCCCGGGGGCCTCAAATTGGGATCCATCCATGCTAGGCCACCCCGTACACAATCATGGTGGGTAGGCACACCATACAAGTCATGCGGCGATCTCCGAAGCTAACCCCTTGAAGATTTTGGAGTTTATTGTTGGTCAACGAATTTCAATTGCTTCTTTAGTTGCAAGTTAAGGTCGATGTTTGTTGTTCGGATGCTTTCCTCATTGCACCCACTTCTTGTATGATATGAAACACACAATTAGTGCGTGATGATCAGCGTTTTCAAATTGTGCCTGTAGTCATTCTCCTCATACTTTTAAGAGAGCTTGTGTGTAAATCTTATCCATTGTCAAAGTGAAGATTTTCGTGCTTATTAAATGGTCATATATGTCCTTCAACTATGTTGACTATCGAACCTGGAATGATTAACATATTTTGAGTACGTTGTCCAATCTTTTTTAAACACATCATGTCTTTTGGGTGTTTGCTCTTTAGATCCAAACCTAACCACATGCCACTCAAATGTAGATGTTCAGAGTATTGCTATGTGGATTTAGGCACATCCACCTTACATTATTCATGTTTAAGAGGGACAATCGAGGGTACGTTTTCATGTATGGCCATTCACCTAGTGTTTCGGGTGGCACCCATTGTGATTGTTGGGGGGTTTTCATGTGAGAAGTGGTATTGTCTCGCCCATTGTATTAGTGTGATCAACTACACTAATTATCCCATTTAGTGTGTGCTACTATTTGGAGTTACGCAGTGAAATAACATCTTACTCATGACTTCAATTTTTAGTAACGAAAGTTCATGAGGTTGTTCAAACGTTATAGAACATAAATGACTTTTCTTGGCAAAATATTACATTCTCAATAAATAGTTATAGCATTGCTCTAGATGTTCAACAACTACACTTGATATACGATTGAACAAGGCATTTTACTCGAGAGTCAACAAAATCCAACATTTTTCATGTGTCAATTGTCCTTGAGCAGAAAAATAAAGGACTTTGGTAGGATTGGAATGAAAAAGTATGCACACCCTAAGTTGTAAGATATAGTTGCAAAGTCACAACAAACGCAAGGGATCTAATGATGGTGAACATAGCATGGGCCAACTTGTACACTAGCAATTCTTGGTTTCTAAGTCTCCAACTTCAATATGGTATCATCATGGAAACAATAGTGTCATGACACATGTCCCTGGTTTTGAGTGCTAATGTGAGGAGGAATTCGTCTCAAAATGAGTTGTTATGGCATATTCTAAATAGTGATAGTGTGTTTGGGCCAATGTTTGGCTTAAAAATTCATAGTAATTTCAATTAAAGAAATAAGATTACTGGAAAAATATGGACTATGTAGTTAGGTTTTTGTTATGACTTAAATCAACCAAAACCGAGGCACGGACTCTCAAGGAAGGCTTAACTAGTGTCTATTGCAGACATATGTCACATTACAATTCATTAGTTAGACAAAATGGTTGTTATTTCATTCTAAAAACGCAATTGACATGTCTTTAACTCTTTTTGCCTTCAAGGATTCCTCTTAGGACCTCAATTTTAGTTTCTCATTCAATTATGTCTTTTGGCTATGGTCTCTAGCTTTTCATCCCCTCATTGTAAAGTGTTACAAGAATCTTTGGTAACCATGATCTTTTGAGCGTAACAATCGTTTGAAAAATGCTAGAATATGAGCAGGCTCATGTGAACTTGCTCATGAAACATGGGTTGTATGTCCATGGTCGTAGGGTGCTCTATGATTGCAGCGAAAAGTTTAGGGACATAACCCGAAACATTTTTTGTGTACATAGTTTTTTTTTTCAAGGTAGGATAGGCAACCTTAATATTTTTTTCATCTACTCAAGGAAAATATTGTTGCCCAAAAATGGTGCCCATAAGAAAAATACCCCTAATATATGCTTGAAACCCATGGATAAAGAGGCAACCTATTTGGAAAAAACAACCTAATTGCACATGTGTTCCCCTCAATGAAGAAGAAATAATTAACTAAATATCATATTTAGTGTAGTTAACTTTGTAATGCCATTACCGTATCAATGTGACACATACTAATGTGAATAATAATCGGTTTGACCTATGCCATCCCAGCCCATTGCACTTGTGGTCCCCCAACTTTATAGAACAACGAACTACGGTGAAGAAAAATGAACAACGACGGACAACAACAAAGAACAATTGGACAATGGCCACCATGTCCATTGTATAGTAGCAAGGTTGGCACCACGCGGTTTTTTACAGTCGGGTTTTTCAAAGTTTTTTATAAAAAAACCCAATCATCTGAGGTCCAGCAAAATCCGATTTTATTCGGTTTTATTGCAGATAAGTTGAGATTATAAGGCAAAGGGCCCAATGTCTGCCAATGGCGGTGCCGAGTGCTGAGTGTTGAGTGCTAGAATGAAATCATGGTTTTATTCGTAGAAATCAGGTTTTTTGCATTAAACCCAAAAACCCAATGCATTGGTCGGAAAAAGTTGGGTTTTTTCCACCCTTGTATACTAGACGATCCTGAATAATATTGTGGTTCGAAATTTAAATTAGCTGTTAAATAAGGCCACCATTATGGACATCTTGAAGGCCCTTATAAGTTGGATACAAGAGGTGCCTAAAACTGAAGCACCTAAAATGACTCCATATGATCCAACGGAGTGGCTAAAAATACAAAGCCAAGAACATGAAGATCTGGCTGCTAATGGGACTGGGTAAATTTATCCTTAAAATGATTCTGGAGCGAGTGGCATATACTTGCTGCTCTGAGCAAAATGCCTACTTGTACTATATGCAAGACTGCGGGAACGAAATTGATTTTAAAGCACAGTAGGGTCCAAAAATATTTTGAATTTTTGGCCTGGAGTTGAATGAAAATGAAAACTACAAACTTTGAAAACCTCTTGTAGGCTCAAAAATTCATCAATTCACAAACCGTCAATTGTGTTGGAAAGGTAATAGAGTCTACTTTGACATTATGAAAAATTTGCATTGCAAAAGTAAAAATTCATACATTTAAAATAATAATCATAATATAGTATCTACCATCTAGTGCTACCACCTCTTGCTGAAATAACTGCTTGCATTCTATCAGGCATAGTTTTAATTAAAGTTTGGAGTTGCTCCAAAGATATTGTATCCCATGTTGATTGAATGGTTTGTGCCATTTCCTCCTTGCTTTTTGGTCTAGGACGATGTTGTAACAAATCTTTGACAATCTTCCATAAATTTTCTATGGGATTCAAATCTGGAGAGTTTGCAGGCCAAATTAGTTTTGCAATACCATGAGCTTGTCTCCATTGCAACAGAAGCGAGCTACGGGGGACTGGAGCACCATCTTCCATAAGTTTCAATTGTTAAGGGTGATCATGTACAAAGTAAAATCCGCTTAATGTTGCCTCATAAACAATGGTTACAAAATCGCTTGTTGTTCTTTTGTTTGGAGGCATAATAACAAGAGGGCATTTATCAAAGCCACTAAATGCGCCCAAGACCATCACCGAAGTACGGCCACTCCTAAAAGTTGGAGCTATGCAATCCCACACATATATTTCGTATGGTCTTCGCTACACTTTAATTTGCCTCAAAGTTTTACCAATTTCAAATGATGACTCATCTGACCAAATCACATTGTACCAATCTTTCATGAGCATGGGAAAATTTAAGCCTATCTAATTCGTGCTTCTCACTAAGATATGGTTTTTTTGGGTGCAATGCAATTTCTAAAACCCAAGTCATGTAAGTACGACCGTGTTGTGTTACGACTCACATTCAATAAGCTTGATAATTCTAACAATGGTTGTCTTCTATCATCTCTAACATAACGTGCCAACACTCTAGCATCACGATCACTCAACTTCCGATGCCTACTACATCGGGATTTCAAAGATTTTACACTCCCTCAGACCTTTTCAATTTGTAAAGATAGTAGAAACACTTGACCGTGGAACATTCAATACAAATGCAATGTCTGAACTCTTCATTTTACTCTCACGCATTCCCACAATGCGACCCCTTTCTTCATCACTCAAGATTTTGTACGCCATGGTACCTCTCAAAGACCCAATACACAATCTGAAAATCGATGGATTCAATCACCAACACAACAACAAAGGCAACTCCAATGCTCCTGTCCAAACTCCCTCCAAAACAACTTCAAGCCACAATATCTCATGTGTGCAAGCCAATCTCCATTGCAATGACACTCCATGTTGTAATCTTGAACTTTATACATTAAACTTTCCAATGAATACATGCCATCAAAACAATGAGGTGCGCGCGAGGAGCTCTACAAGGGAAGATGCATGTTTGAGCTCTTGACAACACAATTTACTAATTACAACCAAATCTTTTAATTTTTGACCCTTGCTCATGATTAACAGGTGGTGATTAAAGACCATTGATGGCTTCACAAGTTGCAATTGATTTGGTGAAAGAAAATATATACTGAGGTGGCCACATGCAATTGAATGCAACTGTTTTTGAAGCATAGAACTGAGAGCACATCCAAAATTCGAAATATTTTTGGACCCTACTGTACAAGGAGCTGAAAAGGCTAATGGGACTAAAAGTATATCAAGATTGTTTCAAACCAACTAATTTTTTAGAGTGGCGGAGTGCGGTAGCCTCCGTGAGATAGAGGCTAATGTCAACTTCACGGTCTAAATGAAAGAAAGACTTGAGGCTCCTTGGAACTATGTTCTTGAATAGTGTTGGAACTTATCTCTAATGGTTATATATGGGGCATTCCAACATGAAATGTGTCTCAATTTCAATTGCATTGTAGAAGCAAAAGTGGCATAGTTTAGTATCTTTAGAGATAGGGATAGGCATCCATTGTCCAGTTTCAATGGCAAGTCTATGGTTTGAGGTGTAGTAGGCAACGATGATCTTGTGTTGTGGTAGTGTCAATGGTTGCTTCAAGTACAATTCACATTCGTATTTGAGAAAATCGTTAAGGTGAAGGTAATCTAGTTTCTTCTTGTAGATGGAATTTGGTGGGATAGGGTTTGTATGTGCCAACTAACTACTCTTATCTTCTCAAATTTGGGCCCACCTACTAACCTCCTCCTCCTCCTCCTCCTCCTCCAAGTTACCAAGGATGGAGTTCTAGACCATTGGTTTTCACATCTTATGTGACGGGCACTTGTAAATTAAAAAGTGCTTTAGGGGGCGCATGGAAGTCCAATGGCCCAAGTCCACAACCCTCCACATTCTAGTAAGCCACCCAAGTGTGGTTGGTTGGTGGCTTGTACTTATCTACATGAGAACACCTCCAACCCACTATAACCTAGAATCTAGTGGCTCGAGGCCTATATGGAAACTCACCCTAATATGATCATGCAATCATCTACCACATGCCATGAAATATTTTCAAAACGCATATATTCGGCAACATAGTAGCTACATAGTACATAGGTGATTGTGCCAAATGCTTGCTATATGACCATTCAATGAGCATGAACATCCTCACTTTGAAAATGAACTTTAAAGAGATTCATACGAGCTTCAAAAATTACGAGGAAAGTGGCTATGGTGTCGATTTGCATTTGCTAATCATCTTGTCCTAATCGCATGTTTCATATTCTAGGAGAACCGGGTTAGTCGGAAAAGTAACCATTCGATCTACCCATCTACTTTATCACTATGCGGAGTACATGTGTATGTGGCATAAGGCTGGGGCGAAAAAACCCGTACACTGGTTCCTCGGAGGCAAGGGTTTAGGCATCCAACAAGGAACAAGTGTATGGGTTGGTTCACCCAAATCCCGGACATGGGCATTCCATGAACCCATCTTCAAGTTACAGTTATAGGAAGGTTGGTGCGAAACAACCTGTACACTAGTTCCTTGGAGGCAAGGGTTTAGGCATCCAACAAGGAACGAGTGTATGGGTTGGTTCGCCCAAATCCCGGACATGGGCATTCCATAAGCCCATCTCCAAGTTACAGTTTCAAGAGGGTTGGGGCGAAATGACCTGTACACTGGTTCCTTGGAGGCAAGGGTTTAGACATCCAACAAGGAACGAGTGTATGGGTTGGTTTGCCCAAATCGTGGCATAACCTATAGATTACACCCCCAGTGTTACTATTATCCAAGAAGTGGCCACCAACGGCACTAATTTATGAAAGAAACCAAAAGATTTCAACATGTAACCGGTTGGACTTCAAAAGACTAGGATTTCGAAGAATTATGCCCAAAAATCTCCCCGGATGCTGCCCAGAATGTCAAATTGGGCGCCTAGCTTGGCTCGGCCTTTTAGGGATGGGATAACATAAGATTCTTCGAGTATATTACCACGACATCCGGCTAGTCATCAGTCATGGAGGCCCGCACTTCAATTTGGTCATAAAAACCTAATTTTAAGGGACTCGTAAAGTTAGTGGGGAATCGATCCACTGTGTTTTAGAAGCTCGTCTTCTGTTATAAAATGGATGTAAGTTAAGACATCCCCAAAGTTCATCCACTAGGAGGGTGGGATATGGGTAGGGGACCCTAGTGCATGATGCAAGGGGAGCCTACAAAACGGCGGAAAAGTGGAAACAATTCATGTACTACTACTACTTCAGGGCTTAAAAGCCCTAACTAACTCCCACTCTCTACACAGAGTATGCTCGAGGTGGCTACATGTATAGTGGGTCAATTGAGATTCCTCTAATAAACCCCCCTAACTCCACTCACTTTCTTGTCCCACTTGCCCCACTTTGTGGGACTTAGACTGGATGGACTTGGACTCATGTGCATATAAAAGCACTTTTCGAATGTCAACAAGTACATCGTGTATGGTATTTAGTGTCACTTCCTATTTGGAGGTATGAAGTGCTATAGCTTTTTGCTAAGATTACAAGGTTGTCCCAAGTAAAAGTCTTTTATGTTGTGTGATGTCCATAGAACCTATTCTATTTTTGTTGGTAAAAAGTGAGATATGCAGTAATAAGAGGGTTGCAACATTGCCAAATAGTACGTGACACTAAAATACCATAACCGGTGCACCTACTTAGGAGGCTTTAAGTTACACGGAGTTGGGTGTATGACGAGAGAGAAATCCATGGATGTCGTCTAGGTAATTAATCTCATCCATTGTGGGTTTCCATAACATTATTCAGATCCATATCAGCGTTCTGTGGGACTGCGGAATATTCCCTGATATTTCCCACATTCAAACTGAATGTGGGAAATATCAGGGAATATTCCGCAGTCCCACAGAACGCTGATATGGATCTGAATAATGTTATGTCCTTTCAAACAAACCACATACTATATTAAAAGGCTGATGGCATGTACAAATTAGGTCACATTGAAGATCAATGAGGGTTGGTCCGAGACGACCCTAAACTAATGGATGATGGTGGAGAGATAACCAAATCTCAAGGAAGAGGTTGGCGGTTCGATTCCTGGTTGTGAAATCTCCTCTCTACTTGACAGGAACTTGTCAAGTGGTCAACTGTCTCATGTGCTTTGGCGCTGGCCTATTGGCCTTCTGTCTCCAATTTTTTTTTAAATAGAAGATTAATGAGGGCTCTTTGATGCCAATTATTGAGTCAAATTGATTTGAGAATTATAATTTTGACTTATATTATAACTAACCGCGTCATTACTTTCCTAATGGATGAGCTAACCTAAACACCGTGACGTTCTAGTTCAAAATAAACATGGAGAAGTCAAAATGTGAAAAAAATGACTTATTACCGTAGCATTGCATCCCATGTAGAGGATATCCCAATTGATTATTTACCATGTGTGCAAGCCAAAGTGAACATCTGACACGATCGTTGAAAATGATAAGAAGTAGAAGAAAAAAAACACAATACCCTTGCACGAGCTATTATCTTGCATCAAATTTAGAACCAAATTGAAGGAGAACATTCCATTGTACCAAGCTTGTGCTTTTCTTATATTACTTGATGATCTACATGTGTTTGTTATTTGAGCAATTAAATATGTGTTATCAGTCAAAGTCGTACTATGCTACTTCTAACTATCTCAACAACTTTTTCATGTCATAACAGCATTCGTGTGGGCCTTGAGAATATAACCATGGGATGCCCCAACCTAGTGGGAAGGAGACTCATATTAAGTTTGAATCTGCACTAAGTTGGGGCACCCCACCAAGTCCGTGGTTGAGGCATAAATGCTAACCAGAGACGGAGGGCAGTAGCATCTCAACCATCCATTTATGCCTCAACCATGGACTTGGCTCTCCCTCCACAGAGGAACACCGGAAAGGCCCTAGTAAGTGGATTCTTACTCTTGCATTTTTTTACTCTCACCATCCCATCCACTAAGATAGGTTAAAACGGGAGGTGAATTCCCTGCATGGTGAATCGGATACAAGCCACTCCGTAGTGGTAACTCTTAGGTGGTAACTTGGATTCAATGCCTAATCAATAAGGGAGAGAGGGAATTATCGTTTACAAACATACCTCTCCTTTCATTCATGCAACATAAAATCTCTGAAATAGTATGTAGCCCATAGGTTATTTTCTTCAATTTTTTCTCCAAAACTAATTCCGGTGTCATATAATTGAAGAAAGTATCCTATGGGCTACATACTATTTCAGAGCTTTTATGTTGGATGAATGAAAGGAGAGGTACGCTCGTAAACGATAATTCCCTCTCTCCCTTATTGATTAGGCATTGAATCCAAGTTACCACCTAAGATTTACCACGGCGGCGTGGCTTGTATTTGATTCACCATGCGGGGAATTCACCTTCCGTTTTAACCTATCTTAGTGGATGGGATGGTGAGAGTAAAAAACACAAGAGTAAGAATCCACTTACCATGCCTTTCCGGTGTTCTCTATGGAGGGAGAGCCAAATCCGTGGTTGAGGCATAAATGGACAGTTGAGATGCTACTGCACTTCGTCCCTGGCTGTCATTTATGCCTCAACCAGGGACTTGGGACACTCCATAATTATATTCTCAGGGCCCACATAAACGAACGCACATTGCTTAATAATGGTATGGAGTTCGTCTCACATAACATAGGAAAATTTTCAAATGGTCACAAAGACATGATGAAAAACGATAGTATCTATTTGGATGCATGCAGTGACATGCAGCCACGTATAGCCATATTGTATGGAACACTAAGATTAAAATTGAGGATGGTCCGAGACGACCTTAAACTACCGGATGATGGTGGAGGGATACCCAAATCTCAAGGAAGAGGTTGGCGGTTCGAATCCCAGCTGTGAAATCTCCTCTCTGCCTGACGGAAAACTTGCCAGGTGGTCAACTGCCTCCTGTGCTTTGGCGTTGGCCTATCGGCCTTCTGTCTCAAAAAAAAGAAAAGAAAGATTAAAATTGAGGATCTCGAAAGTAAGATCAAATTGCAGTTGAAACTAAACTATCCCTGAATTTGCGCCTGTTTAAGTTTAGCCTCTTTGACTTCGAAGTTGCACTTGAATTGGCACCATGAATAGTGCATGATTGCAATATGTCTAACATTCTTTTTGAGTAGCTCGTAAGTGGCTAAATCATGAGTGCCGGTGGGTACAACATGTACAAACCTACCCCTAACTATTGCGGCTACTACTACTACGACTTCTTCACTAAATATCCTATTTAGTGCCATATGGTATTTTATGTCACTCCGGTAACTATTTCTCATGACACTTCTTATCCGTAAGTTTACAAGTATTGTCATGGATGATTGAAATTTGGATGAAAAATCACTTAGTAAGTGACAGTAATTGCAACATGGTGAATTTGTAATGCCCAAATTTTTTATTACAAGAAATGGCAAAGAATGTTAGATTTGCATTTAGTGTTGGTGACATTACACGGGCGGTTTACAATTAGTATTGAGCAAGACCAACAGAATCGGTGACACTGAATTCCATTTTTTAAAGTGTAGTTCCCCTACTACTAGCCTGGAAGTTTGACCGACCGACCGACGACCATATCACGGGCATTGTGATTGGTTGAAGGCTTCAAGTCTTGGACCATAAAAGTAGATGGTAATTGTACATGCGTCCTTCCAAACTAGCGATCGTGGGTCCTTTGCCAAACCAATATTTTCCACTTGTCTCAAACTAGAGACAATAGATAACATATTGTGTGGGGACCAACCACACCCACATTGACATGTCATGTTTATTTCGTCCAATCGTTTGTTAGCGTTGGGCCACATTGGCTTGAAAATATCCCGCACAATATTGTGTGATGTTGTTGCACCTACAAGATTGAAGGTTGACTTTGATTTGATCTTATCTCCATGTTATTTCAAGTATTTTGTGTACCTTGACGTTTTCTTTTTTTTAAAGTAAATAAAATTCCCCTCCTTTCTACACTAAGTGCAAACACTTGAAACCTTTTCACACAATTGGTGATTTTTAGCAACGCCTTCTTCGTTCTCAGACTCTTGGTATCGGTACTACGCGTGGCATTAGTCCAAGAGAAGAATGGAGCATTCCAGGTAGTTCGTGCGAATACTATATATTCGAACATGTTTAAAGTTCTAGAATATTTGTTTGTTGAGCCTAGCCCAGAGCCCACCTCCCACAGGAGGCATAACACCTTAAGTCGCATCATGGTTAACCGTGATCAACATAAGGCTAACGGGCTCACATTCATGCCGGTACCTGGATACGGGCGTTACTTTTATTTATTTTGAACCTAGCAGTGCAAAACATCAAACAACTTTTGAAGCTGCACTTGCTAGAATTTGATGCATTGGTAAGATATTTTGCTCAAGTCACCTAACTTCTATCACCTCCACCTCCAATGGAAGTCGATCCCACCTTTTGCCACCGACTTTGATGGGTTTATTCCCTGAGGAACTAGACCAAATCACGGCTCCTCTTTTGACTTTATGATTTTACTTCACTTTGCAAGAAGCAAGCTAATTTATGCACACAGTTTCACTAAATCTTATATACTTTTAGTTGTGGTCAAAATCTCAAGATATATATATATATATATATATATATATATATATATAATGGTCATAGCCATTTGTGTGATTTTATTGATAGTTCTAATTCGACTCAAATCATGCAATTCTAATTAGGCATTGGTCTAATTCACCATATCTATAGTCTATACGAAGCTGACAAACACGTAATCAAGTAGTCCCAGCGTAGGCTATTGCTTCCTGGGGCTGGGGATTCGTGGCACTCACTAAGGAACATCCATCCAAGATATCGTGGATGAAGTGGCTCCAATAAAAAAAGCCCCCCTATGGGGTTGAGGGCCGATTCATTCGAATGTGACATCACTAGACTAATTTGGGGCCTTTGACTCTATTTCCGGAATCAAATTGCCTAAAAATAGTCAATTAGATGATTCCTGCGTTTTTTTCATCCGCATGGATGATTTTACTTGAGTGCCACGAATCCCCGGCCGCTTCCTGGTGTCTACATAAACTCGTCAATTGGAAATGTGAAAATGCAACAAACTAAATCTACACCCAAAAGCTACACTAGGTATCATATTTAGTGTCATATGGTATTTTATGTCACTATGGTAACTTTTCGGATGACACTTCTTATGAATAAGTGAACAAATATTGTCGTGGATGATGCATGAGTTCATCCATTGGCAAAACCCTACCTTCTCATGTCAGCAACTTGTGATGAAATATTGTCATGGTTGATTGAAATTTGCATGAAAAATCACTTGGTAAGTGACAGTAATCGGAACATTGTAAATCTATAATCCCCAAAAAATTTCAAGGAATGACAAATAATGTTGGGTTAACATTAAGTGTTGGTGACCCTATGCCGCGGTTTGCAATTAGTATTGAGCGAGACAATTAGAATTGGTGACACTAAATATCATATTTAGTGTACTATTCTTAAATGATCTGATAGAAAAATTGTCATTGGAAACCTCATAGTAGTCTAGTAGGGATGAATGATCTAATACTCAACTTAAACACAACTTGGTTTTTATTACATAGTCTGAACAACCATTCATCCATGATGGATGAAAGCTACTTAGACATCATAAGACTCTAACTTAGGGTGAGTTTTCATGTAGGTCGCTTGCCCACTAAATTCTAGTGTGAATAAGGACAAACTTGTCCAAATGTACGTGCACTCTCGCTACTCCCGTCTTTTCAGATCCGGGCCCACTTACTAGCCTCCTCCTCCTGGTTACCAAGGATAGAGTTCTAGACCAACATTGGTTCTTTTGAGTCTTCAACCGGGTCTTAATCCTTTAGTGACTGGCACTTGTAGGCTTAGGATTCTTTAGTGGATGCATGGAAGTCTAGCGGCCCGTGTCCACAGCCCTCCACATCCTAGTAGACCGCCATAATGTGGTTGGATGACAGCTTGTGCTTAACTACATGCAAATACACACCATCCCGCCATCATCCAAACACCCAAACACCCAAACTTGAGTTTCACCATCAATTGAGGGTTGGTTCACACGGGTCCCAAGTCCTAAGTCCCAAGTCACTTGAGGTCAATCCATGCAATCTTAGCCGTTGAGAGCATGAAAGTTAGAACTTACCACTTCACACAAGTCCCAAGTCCTAAGTCCCAAGTATGACATGGATTCCTACATGGCAACACTTTTTGAAGGTGAAGGCTTGAGACTTGTATTGGGAGGTGGGTCAAGCAAAAAGCTAGAACCGACTCCCAACAGAAGTCCCTCGAGTTTTTTTGGCATGAAATGCTGAAGATCCGACTTCAATGACACTTAACCCTTAAAGGACAATGCAAGCCCCACGGGCTTGGTATTATTTTGGGAGAATCTTGTTCAAAACTTCTACTCCATTGCACCAAATGGGGTTTTTAGAATGCCAAATCGAGCACCTTAGCAAGATCTATACTTCTTTAGAATAGAGCCTATGTAAATTAATTGGTTAATCATGCTTAAAATGAGTTTTAAAAGATATTTTGGGTGTGGTATCGGGAAAGCATATGTCCTTTAAGGGTTAACCATATTTGAATGGTTTCTCGAGGCCCAAAAGTTGGGACTTTGCTTCCCATGTTGGGACTTGCTAACACGAGTGGGACTTGCTAAAATGAGTGGGACTCGGGGCCTCATGTGAACGGGCCCTTAAGCTTAGTGCAACTTGAGTTATTAGTTGTCAAGAGAAGGGGTGAATTTGGGTGGGTGAAGAAGAAGGAGGAGCCACGTGGTGTGGTGGAGAACTAAGGAAGACATGCGAAGGCATGATGCCCAAGAGGCTGTTCATAGGGGAAAGGCCAGCGAAGCAACCGACACGACAATAACATACTATAACTAATAAGAACTTGGACGCCATTAGTGCTACTCTCTCTCCCTACCATTCCTCCCTCCCTTTTTCCTTCTCATCCTCATGTCATCAACTTACAGGATTAGATAGATAGATACATGGATTCAAACAAAACAAGGGATGCTTTACTTGGATTTAAGTAGATGACTTGCCTGCCTAGATCATTTTTGACGACCACAGTTCAACCCTTTGCCGTTTCGCCGTGGGAGGTCATCATCACCACCCTCCCGAGCGGCAGGGCTTGGAGAAGTTAGTCAAGGAGCTTGGGTTGGGTTGGGTTGGGTTAGGCGAGTCAATGCGCTAGCTTTCTTGGGTGTTGCAGGTTGTCCAGGTTTATGGAGGAAGCTTTCATCAGTCTACTTGGTGTGATTGAGTCATCATCACCTCCGAGTGCAGGAAAGTCAGTCAAGTAGTTAGCTTGGGTTAGGCTTGTGCTAGCTTCTTCGGTGGTGCAGGTTGTGCAGATTTTTGGAAGGAAGTTTCAGTCTAGTTGGTGTGATAAAATCATCTTCATCATCATCCAAATCATGTCGCCCTGCTTCCCTCGCATCATGAGGTGCAGTAGTCACCTCGCATGGTGTTCCGGAGGCCTGCGTAAGGTGGGGGAGGATTGAGGATCGAGGAGGGTTAGGCAGGTTGGGTTGGTGAGGAGCTGAGTTCATGCGAGTGTTGGGAGGAGGATTGAACAAGCGATGGAGGAGCCGTGATTACTGTGATCATTGTGTTTGGGATTGTGATTGAAATTTTTGGCGATGATGATGGATGAGTCTTTCAAGTCGCGGTTGGGGCGGTCCCAGAAGCCTGTACAGGAAGTGGAAAGAAATGCCGAGAAAGTGGAGGGAGGAAGAGGAAAAGAAGAATCTGCGAAGGGGTTGGAAATGGCAGGCACTGTGGTCTTGGTGGTGATCGATGTGAACAAGGAGCTGTCAACAAGTGCACTGGATTGGGCTCTAGGCTCAGTGGTGCAGAAAGGGGACTCGGTGAAGCTGCTAGGGGTGTTGCACCACATTTTCAATCCAAGTAAGTTTGGTGTTGCCTTTTCGGTGGTCGAAGAGCCAGCTGCAGAATTTTGGGGTGACTGAATTTTTCTTGGTTTGTTTGTCATGCAGTGGGTTACAAATCCCGGGCTGATGAAAATAGCTGGAACGGAGCGAGCCGGAAAGTGCTGGACAACGAACTCGCCACGCACTTGGCGATGTATAAGAGCATCCCGAATATTTACACTCGCGTCGAGAAGTTAGGGGTATGTTTGTGTTTGTTTGTGTGTGTGTGTGTGTGTTGCGATTTTTCTTCTTCTGTGCGTTTTGCTAGCTTACCTACCGCTTTCTAGTTTACCTGCATTCGACTTGCAAGGTTGTGCAAAATGCAGTGGTTTAGCATCATTGAATTTTTGCTTGGTAGAGACTTGTCTTGGTTTGTGCTGGATTATGCGGCAGGAATCATCAGTGCTTGTTGTAACACTCCGGATGATGTTTCTGACTTTAGTGTGTAGCAGACAGAAACATTTAATTTCAAAAGCTTTTTTTGAAAATGGGGTTTCTTAAGGGAGCAAGCATTGGTTCTAAGTGGGTATCGGTTGTGGATCGTAACTTGTGATTGACATAGGTGATCGTGAGAGGATCAAGGGTTAGGATTGGCTGTGTTATCAATCAATCTGTCCATCATGTCTGTGGGAAGGGGTGTTGGACTATGCATACACAAGAATGTTGCATAGGAATGAAGAATCGTCCTGAATCACGACTGAGCAGTAGCTGGCTAGTCTCCAGGTGTAACATTTCATAATGTGTTTTGTTTCTGCACGAGTCAGCTTCCACAGGAGCAATCTCCAGCGAATACTAGAAGCACACATCGGCAGTGAGGTTGAATCAGATGCTTCCTGATGATGATGACCCTGGAACACACAACTAACAAATGAATCTCTCAATGACCAGCGAGTCATGATGATGATGATGCTTCCTGACCGATGATGATGATGATGATGATGAGATGAGCGCAGCCTGGCACCCCCAACACGGCTGCTGCTGCTACTGGGATGCCAAAAAAAAACACACAACCCAGTACGTAGAAATTTTGAGCACATTTAGATATGAAAAACCTGACTGTCCAGGGTTGGTTTAGTGATCGTGACCGTTGTTTGCAATGTATGTTGATCGTGATCGTGACCGTAATTGCAATGCATGTTGATCGTGATCGTGACCGTGATTGCAATGCATGTTGATCGTGATCGTGACCGCCATATTTTGAACTCCATCTCTGATATGCATTTTAATGTTGTAGTGTGTGTGTACCTGTCTGTACACACTGAATATTGTAGGTCGAGAGTCTGCAGCCATCTGAGCATTCGCAATATTTGTAATTCAGGCGAAGCTGGGAATTGAGGTGCGTGCTCACCTACAGGCCAAGCATCTGGTGGTGACGGAAGCTAAAAAGCTCGGCGCCAGATACGTGGTCATTGACAGGTAGAGCTTTCAGCTAACACATTTGAAGCATTGTTGTTGTCGTTCTTAAATGTTGGCTCTCATAGTTTGTTTCCTAGCCCTTTGATATGACACATTTGAAGCATTGTTGTGAAGCTAAAATGTTGGATTGCATAGGTTGTTACCTAACCCTCGGAGACCTGCACAGGCATATCAAGAAAGACAAGAAGTACTACATCGAGAATCTGACGTGCTTCGTGACGCGGGTGAAGACGGTGACCAATTTTGAGCATATACGACATGGAATGCCGGAGGTTCAGCAGGCTTCGATCGCCCCGGAACAACACAGGAAAGGGTTAGTTGCTGCAAGTAAAGATCGCTCTGCGGGGATTCTACCATCACCAGAACGGTCTGTCAAAGCTTCTGCAACTCCACCAATTCCACCACAAGTCCAATCACCTCTTCCTCCACAGTTTTCTCCAGGAACTCCCACAAGCATCGTCATGTCCGGGGTTCGACCTGGAGATTTTTACTACGACGATAGTCTCACATTTGAGAGTGCCAATTACATGTCAAGTGGAATTGTCTACGGTCCCGAACTAATGGGACTCGCTTACGAAAATCAAATGGGGATGGGGTTCGAAGGTGCGTTGAACTTCCAGGAGATCAATGCGGTTCGGCGGTGGCTCACAGAACCGAGTCCCAGAGTCGATCCTCATTTTGCTGATCCTCGTTTTGCTTGTGGAAATCCAAACCTCGGTGAGAATCCAAATCTCTATGTATCCAAGAATTGACCTCCTGTCACCACTTGTATTGTCCCTAAATTTGTTGCAATGACGAACCTAACGCATGCGAATGGATGGTGCAGGTCACTTTGCAGATGGACACATGATGCATCAGCTCCCTCGGCCGATCGCTCCCTTCACCGAAGCAGCTCTAGCTGACTACATGGCAAATTTGTACAGCCAACCTAACCCTTACAGTCCTCAACCTTCGATGTTAATAAGAAAAGATTCAACTTCAACTTCGACTTCGACTTCGACTCCAACTCCACAGGTTCCCCTCAGTGTACCTAATTCTACCAAGCTGTACCACTCCGAGAGCGTTGCAAAGAAGGCATCAAGTGATGCTACGAAATTAAAAAGTGTTGCTTCTGCTGCTGCTGAATTGCAGCGAACAGTATCTGATAGCAGTCACAGTAGCCCTGCTCCAATTTCTGTGCAACCAAGGCGACCTGATCCTGGCTGGGCCTTTGATTTGTTGAGCTTAGACGTTGGGAACCGGAGGGATGTAGCAGCTCATGCGGGGAATCGATCCAACGTTGCAGCAAAGCAGGTTCAGGAGGTTGAGAATCATCAACAAGCAGAAAATCTGCAACCTGAGGAGGCGAACATTGGCATTCAAGCTGCTATAGATCGATCATCCAGTGTTCGAGCAGTGTCCAGCAAGAAGCATAGCCCTGGAACTCCACCTTTGTGCTCCCTGTGTCGTCAAATGTCTCCAGCTTTTGGCAAGGTGAAGAAATTCACCTTCGAGGAGTTGCAAGAGGCCACCAATAATTTCAGCCAGGACTATTACCTGGCGGAGGGTGGCTATGGATCTGTGTACAAAGGCAAGTTGAAGGAGGGCCAGCTCGTGGCTGTGAAGCAACATAACCTCGCAAGCTCCCAGGGTGACGAAGAGTTTTGTGCAGAGGTTGAGGTTCTCAGCTGTGCACAGCACAGGAACCTTGTCACTCTCATTGGCTACTGTGTGGAGAATCACCTCCGCCTCCTCGTCTATGAATATGTCTGCAACGGATCTCTTGACACACATCTTTCTTGTATGTGACCCGGAGCTTCTGCTCCCATTTATTCATTCGAAACTTGTGCACATAGCTCTGGATAGAGAACTTCGGTAGGCTTAATGAATGAGTGCAGGAATTAAAGCATCATGCAGTAGAGCTAACATTGGCTTCGTTGGAGTGAATGGCGTCTAAAAGAAAGACGGTTCTGAAATGGCTGTACAGACACAAGATTCCACTCCCATTTCATTCATTCGAAACTTTTGCACTTCGCTAGGGTTAATGAATGATTGCAGGGTCCAGAGCATCATGCAGAAGAGCTAACTTTGGCTTTTGGTTGGGAGAAATGGCAGCCAAGAGGAAGACCGATCTGAAATGGCAGTACAGACACAAAATTGCACTCGGGGCAGCGAGCGCGCTGCGATACTTGCACGAAGAGTGCCGTGTGGGATGCATTGTTCACCGCGACATGCGACCGAATAACATATTTCTCACACACGACTTCACTCCCATGGTGAGTTTCTTTCTCCGAAACCTTAATTGCTTTGATCCGACATCGTGGTGCTCTTCGCGTAAAGTCTGAGCCAGGATCTTGATGTAAGACTTGGCATTACCTGACCCTAGTTGCTTTGATCTAGTAAGAGATTTGTCTTGTTATTAGAGTTATTCTCTAACTCTAACACGACTTCTGGTTGGGATTTGGTTGTTTTGAATATACGACCTTCCATGTTCGGTTAGTTTTTGGCTCATGCTTGGAGGTAGTGTGGAGGTTTTAACGAAGAACATTTTGTACCGGTTCTTTGAGGGTCAAACTCATTTTGGCATGCCATCAGTAGGTGCTAAATTTAGTTGACCCACAATGAACCTAAACAGCATTCAAACGCTACTAGCATCACAAGTGGGAGGAAATTATTGATATTGTGTGCAAACCTACCAATGGGAAATCATAGGGGGCCAACTCCCGAAGAAAAGTTCATAGAGTTAAAAGGTTATCTCTATTGTTAGGATCTTGGATGTAAAACTTGATGCACCTGTCTCGCATGCTTGCATTAACGGTTTGTTTGTTCAGGTTGGAGATTTTGGCCTTGCAAGACGGCAATCCAGCGGAGAAGTGGCGGAGGAGACCCGTGTGCTGGGAACTATTGGCTACTTGGCTCCAGAGTATGCTGAGACAGGGAAGATCACAGACAAAGCAGATGTGTATGCATTTGGAGTTGTCCTCCTTGAACTCATCACCGGCCGCAAAGCTATTGACTACACACGTGCAAGAAACGAAGTCTCCCTAACCGACTGGGTAAGAATTAGCATGCTGTTATATCGTCTCGTGACGACTGTTATTGCTCTTAGAGCCAGCCCAGCCGTTGCCGTCTCCACATTCACAAATCCTCCCGCATCCATCCAGTTTTTGTTTTGCGAATGTGGATACGGTGCATTCTCGCACCTATTTCACGTTGTCTTGTAGAACGATGTGGGAAAGAGGTCATAAATCAAAGCACCCTAGGCTATTTTAGGTCAACGAGTGGCCTTTAGGTGGAAAGCCGAGGGGAAATAAGGTCATTGATTCCTTGTCTCATCATGTTTGTTGAGAGTTTGCGGTGGCAACAAACGAACTCGATTTGTTGGAAAATAAAGAGTAGATAGCCGCATCCACTTCCTGTATTCAAATGCGGATACAGCGCTGGTTAGGAGCCCTCTCAGCAAATTATCCTTAATCAATTTTTGTTATGCTGATACGGCAACGGGTGGGCTTGCTCTTATGTTATTGACAATTGCCAGGTTTGCCAGACTCTTCAAGCGTTGTATATTTGGCTTTCTAAACCCTAACATAGGCAGTCTACCGGTTGAGGAATACTCAATTTGTTGTGGAATCGTAACTTAGACTTACGACGTGAACGTTGTCTCTGTGTGCGCATGCAGGCACGGCCCTTGCTGGAATCTTATAGCAAGGAGCTTGTGGACCCTCTGTTGAGGATGGAGTACGATGAGTACGAGTTGCACTGCATGATGCATGCGGCAAATCAGTGCGTGAAGAAGGATCCGGTGATGCGGCCCCGAATGACACAGGTCTGCTTCTGATTCTCTTTTCTTGTAAATTTGTACGAGTTTGTTAAATCGGCACCACTAAGCTGCTGCTGCTGATGATGATGACGATCCTATGCTTATCAAATTTTCATTTGAAAAAGATTTCAAGCAATTCTTGAAGTTCCTGTTTTGTTCAGGTGTTGCGCATTTTAAATCCGCCGCAAGAGAGGGATTGGGCGTATGGACGGAACCGAGGACTGGGCGACACCAAAGGGAAGGGCTGAATGTAGTACATATATTACATTATTTGAAATGTTCGGTATGCGGCAACCTACTTGGACTGCCATTGTAAATAGCAGAGTCTTGAGTGCAGAGATGGATCATCATCATCTGTGCCTCAATAGCCATGAATGATTACAACTTGCTGAGCAACGCCAGCAACAATCCACTTTTGACATCATTGAAATTTGTGACTACTTACTATTCAGCAGCAGCAGCACTTCAATCCAAGAAGTGATAAGGTTGGGCACAAAAGATTTGCCAGCCATAACATCTCAAAGACATGTCCATACAGAGGCGAGCTCAACAAGCCTGGGAGGTGTTCCTGCATTGTCGATTCAGATCGTTCTCCAACCTTCATGCCTCTGAGAAAACCTAAAAGCTTTTGTGAGCAATTCGTCGTTCTACGAAATTCATGCTTTTGTGATGGTGAAGTCTTAGAAAAGAAATTCAGAAATTTTCTTCCAACAACCTGTGTGAAGAGAGGGGAATTGATTTCCGTTGTGTTGGGAATCGAGACGAAGATGTGCACAATAAGCAAGGATACTGTGACACGTTCTTTGTAGACCTGCAAAAGGGGATTACAAAAGGAAATGGTGATACAGAGACTTGCAATTGACTCCATAAACCCATCACCACAGTAGCATTTGGAATGTACATCGTGCTATGCCATCTACCCAAGTTACGTGGAATGCAATCTTTAACCTTCAAGAATCATTGATTGCATTCAATTGACTGTAATACAAGACCTTGCACAGGACAGGCTTGAACCTTCCTTTCTGTAGATTCTAAGTATACAATTTATATCTGAATCCAATCTAGTTCCTGATATTGTCAGAAAACCTAAAACCCACAAGAATAAGCACTGAGCATAATTCCTATAATGAGAATGATCAATATTATATAATTTATTTGTTTGTGAGATCTTTAGGATTCCAACGCATTAAAGAATAAATCCGCGGAGGCTACCGCACTCTGCCACTCTAGCAAGATAGCTGGTTTGACACCATCATGATGTACACTTAGTCCCATTAGCCTTTTGGCTTCCTGGACTTTGAATTCGATTTCATTTCATTGTTTGAATGTTGTATGCAACAGTTCAATGGTTTGAAGTTGCACTTGTAGTCCAACACCTATATTAGTTGTTGAGAGGGTGTAAATCCTCATCCTCAAGATGTGTCTTTTGTGCAAGATTTCTAGGTGTTGGTTTTGGGTATACATGCCTTCTAGCTATTAAAGAATGGAACTCTTTCCACCTCAAGGGCTTTCTCAATTATGAATGTGAAGAGTACTTGAAGCCACCATTCACACCACCCCACTGCAAAATTGTTGTTGCTTACTACACCTCCAATCATAGACTTGTCATTGAAATTGGTTGGTGGTTGACAATCTTGATCCCTGGAGATAACATACTATGCCACTTTTTCTCTTAAAATGTTGAAATTGACACACTTTGTGGTGGAGTGTCCCCTCTACAACTCCATTAGAGATAGGTTTTCTTTCATGTTGCAACATGTATTACTAAGTAGTCTCAAATCTTTCTTCCAATTGGAC
This sequence comes from Polytrichum formosum, assembly GCA_964035585.1. Lineage (NCBI taxonomy): Eukaryota > Viridiplantae > Streptophyta > Polytrichopsida > Polytrichales > Polytrichaceae > Polytrichum > Polytrichum formosum. Next base: position 1,398,492 of record OZ037941.1, read on the forward strand.
CATCAAGTTGATTTTATCTGCTAACTTATGGAGGCTAGTGCACTTCATTACATTAGGGGGTCAACTTTAATGACACCACTCTTGGTCTACCATAGTTTCATAGTAGCTTCAGCACCAAATTGCCTAACTTTTAATTAAAGTATGAAAGTTCAATTAGGTGCCCAAAAAATCCCTAAAAAAATATCAGGCACTTTGTTCAAAATATATTATTTTATTAGGCATCTAATGCAATGGCCTTGAAAGTTTAACAAGGTTTCTTTGTTTACCTACCTATTCATGTACTTTGGCAGCTGCAATTACCTAAACCATTGCCCTAATATTTTCAAGTATTGGCTTGTTACGTTATCCTAAGTTTATTTACGTAGCTTATAGTTGTGCGAAGATTTTCATGTTTTTGAGGGCTTGTGTTTGAATACCTTTAGTTTTGGTGGCGAGGCAAAGGACCTTGCAAAGTATGTTTACTCCAATTACCAAAGAAGAGATGGGAGTCTGTGGAATGTGACTTTGCAACATTGGAGGAGTCCATTGCCACAAAGTTGGAGCTCAAAAAGTCCATGGCGATAGAGGTTGTGAAGTGGCCCGTGGGAGACCTAAGAAGCAAATTTAGGTTGCCTTTCTTACAACAAAGGAGGAGACAGTTCAAGGGTCCATTTCAAAGGCAACTAAGGTTAGAGGACACTACACAAATTGATTTTTACCTTCTCTTTGGGAACCGATACATGCTACAATGAGACAACATAAGAATTACATTGCTACCTTGCATTACTTGCAAACGAAATACAAATTACCACGGCAAAGTTGTAGTGTGTATAACAAGCTTACAAGGCGTACTCTATGGGATTGGTTTACTCCTACAAGACTATTGAGAGAGGGAATTGAAAGAAGAATTTACAATGAGACACCTTGTTTTACTTAAGGTTCTCCGCATTCTTATGTTCTTTCAAAATTTCATGCCCTTGAAGATGAAATTATCCAAATGCTCAAGGCTCGTAGAGAAGTAGGTCAACCTTTATTTGCATCAACAATGTGCACTGGAATTAGGATTCTGATTCCAAAAAAAGAAAAAGAAAAAAGAAAAAAGAAAAGAAAAGAAAACAAACAAACTTAGTCTTCTTCAAGGAGAGGGCAAACATCATTCAAAGTTAGTTTGGCATGGACACATGAATTTGTTCCATGCAATTGAAATTGGAGTTATATAGCAGCAACTAGAGCTGCAAGATAATTACCAAGCAATTGGAAGGAGCAAGGGTTGAAGATGGCACAAAGAGTTGTGTATCTTGTGAAAGCTCACTCCATCCCACCAGAGTTGTTTGTCAACACTAACCAAATTGGGATATGCCTTGTTCCTACCGGAGGTGCTCATACATGGGAACAAAAAGGATCCAAACATGTTCTTGTACATGGTGTTGAGGATAAGCAACAAATTATCGTATTAGTATCATCCTCAACCACTAGAGGGTTTTTACCATTTCAAGTTGTATTCACAAGCTTAAGTGAACAAAGTTTACGTTCTCAGAACACGGGAAGAGTTGCATGTGAAGATGCAAGATGGCATCTGACATGGTCAAATAACCATTGGTCCAACATGTCAACATGCCAAGAGTTTGTAGAGCGAATATAAACTGCAACAAATAGGGTTGAGGCATCCACAACCAATAAAATAAGAGAGTTTGCATTTGTTTAGGAGAAGTAATAGCAAGGAATTATTTTCTTGCAAAGAGGAACAAATTCTTAGGAGAATTATAAATAAATAAATAATCATGAATATGGAATTTGCTACAAATTTTGAAGTGGTAAAGTTAAGGTAAGACATGGTTGATATATGGTTAACCCATAACTGCTCATCTAAATGTTAATGCTTGGCTGCAATAATTGTCAAAACTCTTATGAGGGTAACCAATCACAAGCTGACACCACATAAACATGAACTTTGTTTACCAAAAAATATATAGATCTCATCCATGTTGGCACATATGACCCTAGTGAACGGTTAAATGGACCTAGTCGATTATGGATGCCTCGACTTTACAACATCTAAGGATGAACAAAGACTCAAAATCAATTTGGTTGCTCAATTGTTGGAGCATACACAAATCAAAGGAGTTTATTTCATGGTTAAAGACAAACCATCCTGGAATATTACTTCTTTTTGTCCTTGCGAGTTGTACAAGTGTCACGGGGGGTGCACCTACACTTGATTCATGTATACATGTGCGAGAACCCCCTATTTAATGGGGGGGGGGTGTATTTACCTTCTTTCATTGGATATTTTCCACCCTATAAGTAGCTAAATTTCTACTGGATGGTATTTTCTAACACCCTATCATTATATATAAATTTTAGAGTCATATAATTATAATCACCCTATCTTATTTATAAGTAGTAGAAATTTCGTGTGAACATTATGCACATGCATTACGCATACAGTACACTATGCATACATTACACTGCACAGATTTTACTTTGCACATTACACACATACAACCATCATACTATAAACTTTATCATACTGCGTATGGTTCTTGAACCCCCCCAAGAAACCCTAAATAAGCCAACCAACCCTTCCATCGCCGGATGACAATACTTTTCATTCAAATGCGACCGTTTCAACAAATTCATCCACATGTCCATTTACATTTTGCCTATTTCTCACCCAATGCCACTAATGGCAAATGATTCATGTTGAACCTATATAAAAAAATTAAAAATTAAAAATTAAAATTAAATCTAAATTTAATTCTATTTATGCTACCTTACATCGAAATAAAAAATACCACAACTTAAACCACACTGTACATTATATATAATTTTCAAATTCACATTTAGATGACACTATTGTATATCTAAGAAAAATGTAAAAATTATGTGTCTTGAATAAAATCCACCCTACATTTTCTCGCACGTGGTTTTCTACATTTTTGCCAGTGCCCCCCCCCCCCCCCTTAGACAAGTGTGTACCAACCAACAAATGTGATTATCCAAGCATGCATTCAAACAACAATTTGATATGCACACAACAACTGATGTTGGTAAGCAATTGAAAACTATAGCAACAACAAAAGTGAAGGTTGATATCAAAATGTCTGCATTAAAGCCTTTACTTTGTGGTTGATTATTTCAAGCATGGCAACATGTCAACAAAGTTGAAATGGATAGGATTGGATGGTCACAATGTGGGTTAGAGAAAGTTTTCAACCACTCATTCCAAGTAGATGCTATGGATGAGCATATGAATACCCCACTATTTCAAGAAAACCTAGAGGTGATAGAAGAAAATAATGATGACACAGAGGAAGATGTTGACACATTGAAACAAATGATGCATTCTTCATTATCAAGAGTTCAAGAAATTGCACGTAGAAACCAGAATGCTAGTGTCATTAGTTTAAACCATTTTGCACACAAGCAAAGATGTTCAACATCTACAATAGCTAAGAACCCTCGACTTGTGCACCAACAAAGTTTTTGCACAACATCAAAGCGTGGACGACCTCCAACATTGGCAAAGATGAACACAAAAACAACCAACAACACTCCACTGCAAAACAAAAGATCCAAGTGACAACTATTTTGACAAAGGCACATACTCATCAAAAGACTTATTTTCTATTTTATACTCATGAGATGTCAATTTAATTTTGAAGCTATCAACAAGAATGATGTTTCTAATTTGAGCAAGACCAATAACTATTATCAGTTCTTGTACTGCATGTCAAATTCTTACAAAAATACACCCAGCAAATAAGTACTTATGTTCAACATCAAATACATCCTGGTAACTTAAGACTTGTGGTGCATCTATCAAATTAAAAACTAAGAAACTCAATCAAAAAGGATTATAAAATTGAATTTAATGACCATGAAGACCAAAACTAGAATTTGGATCCTTTATCCATGCGATGCAAGAATAACTTATTCAGTTACAACATTACAAGTTTGTATTTCATCTATACTCATGATGCCACTGGAATCATGTATGTACTTCACCTTGATTTCTTTGCTCCTTACACTTAACTTACATAAGAAAGAGGACCCTGCAACTTCATGGGTTTATCAAAAGGGGGACCCTGCAACTCAATAGGCTTATTATAAAAAAGACCTTGCAACTCCATGGGCTCATCAAAAAAATGACCCTGCAACTCCACGGGCTTATCAAAAGAAGGGCCTTGCAACCTCATGGGCTTATCAAAAATCAAAAATCAAAATAAATAGATCATTAAAAATAAAACATTATTATTATTATTATTATTATATTAAAAAATAAAATTAAAAGAACTTGCAACTCCACGGGCTTCTCATGGTGTGTTCCGACATCCATCTTCAACTTTGGAAGTAGAGAATAACGTAGCTATGCCTGCAGGGGTAACCATTGAGGACAAGGAACATTTACATAACTCCCACCTCCCAAACAAGAAAAATTATAGTAGATCTCCAAATTTGGCCAAGCTATGTAAAATCGTGAAGGAAACTCTTGATGAGCGACATCCTACCATTCTTAAGCTGAAAGAAGTATGTGAACAAGATGTTGACTTCGACTTTTGTTCATGCTGAAGAAATGTTCTTACATTTTCTATGCACCTTGTAGAAAGAGACATTTCATTTTCATTTTTTGTAGAAAGTGCACAAGGTTAGGGCAGGGCATTTAATCTACGACTCTTGAGAGACGAGTTCCAACAAGAATGTGGATTGTGTCAATCCTTGCATTGAAGTCCCCAACTTTGATGATCCCAAAGCTCATGAAGGAGCTTTCAACTCCAATCTTTTAAAGCTTGTGTTGGAAAATTGCTCTTGTGCAATCCCAATGCTCCTGCTCCTAGGTTTCGGCATCCTCAGTTTGCAAACCCATTAGTTGGTGGCACCATTCCATTGACAACTAGCAACTTTTAAAGCACATCGGTGTTTTTGTTTTAGTTCAATCCTAAGGATAGTTTTGTGATTGACTTCAACAATCTAAAGCCAACACTACAATATGATTCATGAGACAAGAGAAAGAGAATGTCACATTTTGAAGTACTCAGTTCAGCAAAGCAAGGTATGCAGTAACAACCTACTCTATCGGCGCTCCGCCTTGCCCACGATGTACTCTACTCTATCCATGTCATGCTCTGCTTTATCTACGTGCAATGAGACTTATACTTGTTTGGCTTGGGTGCACGGGGGCTCGGGGTTCTATCCCAAGTTAGCATCCCTCAAAATTTGAAGGGCACATCAGGCCATCATGCAAGCATGGTCTTGTTTGACTTTGTAGGTTTCTTCATTTTGGGTTTGAAGAGAGCTGGCTCCTACACCCTCATATGGTTGGCCATTGTTTTTGGATCTATAGGAAGTGGCTCATGTGGCTTGTGTGACTTGTGGCACATTTATTATATTTTGATCATTGACTATTATTTCTACACTTTTCGGCATTTTATGATTATATTTTTACTTGATTTCAGCAACACTCGACAGTACTTAGCTAAAAATTCAGTCATTTACTTTATGAATTATTTTGTGCCAAAGCTGCTATGCAACTACAGTACTTCAGTCCCATAAGCATATTGGCTTCCTAAATTTTAAAAATCAACCTCATTTCATTGAAGAGGTGCAGATAACAGACCTTCTACAAAGAATTTTTGGCTATTTACAATGAATTGTTGCCCCTGTTGTTGCAGTTAACATTGTGGATGAGGATTTATTCTATGTACTGCACTTCTCTGTTATATAGAGCAGAAAGATTGGTGTGGATATGTAGTAGCTTCGCATCAACATCAATTGGAAAAGAGTTCGACAAACATGAGGTAGCTTTCATAAGGAAATAAATAAAAGTATATAAGATCAAAGCACTTGATAAGTATGTGTAACTGAATTCACAGGATTTCTGGTGAGCTTAATATTCTCTTAAGTCTTATAATACTACCATGTTTGCTCAAGTTGCAACAGAAAGACAGATCAAAATTTGTTGTCAAGACTACCGTTACTAGTCAACAAGCTGGTTTACAAAATAACTGCCATCTGCTGAAGATCTGTCAAATTGGGACACAATGTTCCGATTTGATAAGAAAGTCCAAATAATAAGCTGAAACACAGATTGATTCATAGCAGCAAAATGTGGAGTGCCTTCATAACAAGGAGTGGAAGCCTCAATAATATATATGCATGAGGTTCTCTGTACAAAATGCATTGGGATGCAGGGATCCAGCAATTTCAAATAATAAGGTTAATGAAGTTGTCAAAATTGGCAAATTCTGTCTGAATCCTAGCCCGGGTGAAAAAAGACACATCTGTCATCCCCAGGTCCAACGTGAACCGCTTCCGTTGCCTTAAAAGTAAGGTCTCTCCTTGCCCTACTGCAGCTTGAATGACCTTCACACAACCCACAGCAAGAATGTTGGAAATGTGCTTAAGTCGAAATTTACACCTTAGATAGATTTACATCTTGGAGGTATTTCAACAACATCTTAACATCATCCTCAGTGACCATTGACAACTTAGAACTAGATTGACTTGACACCCATTGGATCACTCATCTAATTCAGTGACTCAAAAGTAGATAGGTTCAAGACATAGCCTTTGGGATAGATCCTTTCATTACAATGATTTGCTCTCTTATCCTGTTCAAAATGCATGTTCCTTATTCAGGAGAGAAGGAACTTGTACTCTTCAATTCATTGGTCCAATTTATTGGTGACGATGTTATAAACAATGCCCTTGATGGGGACCCTACAAATTAGATAGAAACCACGTTTTTAATATCATGATGTGCATTCAGGTTGAGCCCGTAAAGTATCTCAAAAGTGATGCAAAAAGTAACATCATGAGCTAAGGATGATTGTAAATGTGTCAAAACCAGAAGGTAAGGTTTACTGAACTTACCGATTGTAGATTTTCTTCTCCATATGAGAAGTTGCCCTTCAATGATATCTGCAAAAAGAGGAACTCATTAAATGAGTATACTGTGCAGTCTCAAGTATTTCTGCATTCACAAATAGCAATTTTCAGACGTACCTTGGCTACACTAGGTACATTGGTCCAATCTCAATAAACAACACAGTATTCGAAATAACAAGAAATATATGTGATCTTCAGAACTGCACAAAAAGGACTCTAAGCTTTCTTGTAAATCATAATCTTGCAAAATTGGAGCAGCCTAAAACATACCTTTTCAAGGCATGGATGAGATTCCAGAGCCTTGATGAGCTCCGATGAACTCGAGTCTGTTATATTATTGTTTCCGAGCATCAGCTCCAACAGTGACCCATTGCCCTGATTGCCAATGGCCCACAACTTTAACTCATAAGATATTCTTGCAGAAGCACTTTGAAACGATGAATATTCAATACAATCTCATGAAAACACACTTCTTTCTTCACCTGGTCCCCTCTCATGAAGTGGTATCCTTCCAATGATAAAATAATAATTTCATCTTGACTATCACAGAACCATGAAGCAGTACTGCTGAAACTCTACCTGAAGCCAAGTAAATATGGCACAAGCTCCAGTGGATGTGATTTCATTGTCGCTCAAATTAAGGATCTGTCCAATAATGAGTTTCAATCATCATTACAAAAAATTCAACAAGCACTTTTATCATGTACAGGCGATTCTATGAAGATGGTACAAAGTGATCAGATTGTCAATATTTGAGTATCAGTAATAGACACTACTAATGAAGCAAAATTACAGACCTTCACTGCAAAACACCCAAAATTATTAGATGTGGAATATAAATGATGCTCAGATGGAGAGCACTTTTGTAAAGTTCTTCTAAGGGTGGGTTTACACTAGCATTCAAGACCCAAGAAACTCCAAACTCGAGCAATCCAATTGGATGAGAGCAAAATTTTGGACCCATGAGTTTAAACTACAGTCTGGGTCGAAGGTATGATAAAAATGAAGTGGCTATGTGGCAGTCCCAACTCAAGAAAACACTCCTCCAATTTAAGAATCCAATCTTCAAGTTTGTGCCCAATCTTGGGTCCACAAGCAAGGTCCATTAAGGGGTATTTTGGACCCCAAGTTTTTTTTGGACCCAAACCGCTATGTAACCCACCCTAAGAAGAGACAACCATGAAGTAATAAAGCAAGAAATGCCTTTGTTAGAAGTTTAGCAACACACCTGGATTATCTCGTGTTGATTCAGTGCTCTCATGAGACTTGTGACTTGAGAGTCTGTAATTTTACATTGTGGCAACTGCAGTCGCTTAAGATTCTTTGGTAAAGCACTCCATATCAGGGCTTGTAATGTGTACGATAACCCTGGGTTATTCTCTTCAAATTTGGCCTGTGTGACAATATTATCCACTGAGGATATCTGAAATTGTCGCACTCTGCCTGGCTGCCAGTAAGTCCTTGAGGGCTGACTTCCCAAAGGTCTGAAGTTACCTGATCAAGACCACAGGACATTTTAGGTAGTTGAATTGTGAACCCACCTTATGAGGAAATCACAAATATGTATGAATCCATACCACATTGTGTTATGTGTTATGTATTATATCTTTTAGAACACAGAGGCAGTTTGAGTTCAAGCCCAAATCTGACATGCACTGGAATATTTGTTTACATCAACAAGAACCTCCTCAAATACAAACACTGTAACCCAAGAGTTCATAATCATCTGTTTCAGGAGGTTCACTTACAACTCATGACAGCTATTTAAAAATTAGATGTCAATTCCATTCAAAAAACATTTAGGAGGGCGTATTTATCTTGCATTTACTTCCTCCCCTTGACCGCAAAAGGTCCAAAAAGGCCCAGTTTGGGCCTCAATGTGTCATATTGAGGGGTTTAAGATTACCTCGACATTTTAAGTGTCAAAAGTTACCCTGTCTTAAATTAGCCCATTTATCATATGCATTAATTTAATTGGAGCATACATACATATAAAACAGTTTATAGGTAGAATTGAGCTCATATAAAAGACATACAATATGCATATAATTACTGTTCTCACATATGTTTTTATTTTCACTTCCTCTTCTTAATAGGTTGTGCTAAATCTTGATTCATTATCATAGACCAAAAAACAGTATTATTTTAATACTTGTTGGGGTTCATGTGTTAAACCTGTGTAGCTTAAACATTATTGACACGAAAAGGATAAAAAGGTGATAGAAATACTGGCCTCACCTTCCAGCAGCAATTCCTCAAGGGCGCTTGCTTCAATTGCTGCAACAGCTTCTTGGGGCACAGAGACTGCTATGCCGTTTTCCCGCACGTCTAGGAGCTTCAAGGTCCTGTACAAAGCACCTCTAAAATTAATGTGAAACAAGAGAAGTGCTCTAGAAATATCAGATTCAGGGGCATTTTACAATAGAGCTTAAGGGCCTGTGATCATTGAATTCTAAAATCTCATTGGTGGAAAATACCAAGACTATCCCACTTCACTTTACACCAGAGCTTGAGGGCCTCTGGGACAAAGGAAGTTTGATGGTTGGAAAACCTACATGGAGTCCTACAGGGCATGCAATGGATACTGTTTCATGGTCTACTGGAATTTGCGTCAAGCCCATGTCAAAGAGACAGTGGTTCTAACAGAAAACTGCGAAACCATGACACATCAAAATCTCCCAACCCTTGATTTATTATAACTTATTGTGTAGAAGGGCCCACATGAATAAGATGGTAATGAAATAGCACTTGGTTGAGAGCCTGGTTGCATGTCTTTCCACTACACTTGAAGGGCCGTGACCACACAAAATTCAATTTCTAATTTGCATGATACTGCATTTAGATGAGTATTAAGGGCCCTCACAATTACATGGTCATAGTGTAAAGTGGCCTCATGCTAACTTAAACTTTTGATACCACAAGAGAGGATGACTCTGGTGCCAAACAATTAGGTTGAAATCATGCACGGTGAGAGAGCCGGAGAAGATATGGCGTACATAACAAGAGGAAGACACATTGCAATTGCTGAAAAGCCTCTTGTCTGTATGCTATTGTATGCCATACGCAATACCTGAAGCCTTCCATCATACACAGAATATATAATAGCTTAGCAGATTCAATACCACAAAGCAACAAAGCCTCATAACAACAAATTTATCAATCTTTTTAGCCAACTCCCCACCTTGCACAAATGATGAAAATGCACACAACGAGAAGTCGTTGGGTTTGATTTGATACCTTGTATGTGATTTCAAACCCTTGCTAAGAGAAATGGCTGCATCAAGAGTGACTCCACTCTCACTGCACATTTCCAACAGTACAGAAGTTGATGACCTTTACGGCTCTTTCCAGTTGTTTCAGAAATCTACAAGAATTTTGGAAGTCTCAGAATGAACTGACAAGTATTTGCAACATTACCTTTTTTCTTACTCTATTCTATTCTACCCTTGGGTTTGAAGAGTGCAAGGACATGACAGACGCCCATAGGAAAATTTTATAGAGATTTGCACTTTGTCTAAGTAATGACTGACTACACAGGTGAATATAGCTCAGGGGATTAAAAAATGGCTGAATGATAAGAATATTATACAAAGATCATTTTTAGCAATTCCCCACACCATCATCATTTGTACCTGACATCAAGGTGTTGAAGTAGAGGGAGACTGCAAAGAATATCTCCAAGGCTCATGTTTGGAGCACTATTATCCCCTTGTGGGTTGCCAAGGGGAAGATTTACCAAAACTACAGGGAGAGAAAGCAAGGTCAGTTTGTAAAAACTAATGACAATATTGAGCACACAAACGGTCCAGTGCAAATCAAAGATCACCACAGTATGGGTAAGTTGAAATAAAGCCTCATTCAAATCAACTTCCCTTCATTCCCTCATTCATATAGGAAGAGGGAATTTGAGTTATCCTTTATTTCACTGGGACTTTTTGTTGGGAGTTATACAAAACAACCATGTTTGGTAAGATTTTGGTGCATGCTTGGAGGGAGGTAGTGTGGAGGTTTGAACGAAGAACATTCTTTATTGGTTCATTGAGGGGTCAAACTCGTTTGAGCATGCCAAGTGCTAAAATGAGTTTGGCCCTCAATGGACCAAAATAGGTTGCTCATATTCAAATTTAAACACTACATCCCATGCATTACAAGTGGAAAGAAATTAATGATATTGTATGCAAATCAACCAATAGAAAATCATAAGATACCAACTCCCAACGAAAAGTCCCATTGAATTAAAGGATAATGCTAATGTATTAAGTGCACCAGAAGGAAATCAGCAATTAGGTTAGCATATGGTGAGCAAAGAATCAATAATGAACAGACCATTGGAAGTTAGTGCTGGCAGTAGGAAATGTGTGTAGTCTTACTCAGAGACAGAAGATTAGGCAAGAGTGCAGTGTATGAGGCAAGGGACAAGCTTTTTGGCGCACTCATAACCCAGTCCCACATCATCACCCGAATCTACAACCACACCAAAAAAGGATGACTGGAAGGGCCTTTATTCATAAAAGTGCTGCTTGAAACGTAGACCCTTTAGAGGACCTCAAGTGTGTTTATACCAAATACGTGACGATTTGTATGAACCCCCAACAAGAATTGAAATATTTTATTTGTTCTATGATGATGAAATCATAATTAGCACAACCTATTATATATAGGATGTGAAAATAAAGCCATATGGGACAATGGTGCTTAGACATACATAGTTTGTAATTGAGACTGGTCATTTATACAAGCTCAACTCTCCCTATAAGTCAATTTACATATATGTATGCTCTGATTGGAATATTGCATATGATAAATGGGATACTTTCAAAATATCAAGGTAGCATAAACCCCTGCGTATGACACCTTCAGGACCAGAATGGGCCTCTCAGACATTTAAGGGTTAAAGGCCTGGAAGTCAAGAGTTCTCTGACACATATTCCACTTTGACAGAACCGCAGACATAGGATTGAATTTACTGTACCGTGTGCTTGTATGCGAATGTACCCTTATAGGCCACTTCAGCAAAGAAGGCATCATTCTGACCTGCAAAACGTTCTTTGAAGATGTTACTGATAACAAATTTGAAACACTAAACCCACATGCATTTTATGTACACATGCATTTGAAACACATCACACAATCATAAGGAGCTAAAAATTAGCAAGATGTCAATAGAAGACTTGTAAACATCTGGGACCTGACCTCCATCTTGACGATCTGCAAGTTGTTGCAATTCTTGAGCAATGTAAAGTGACTTCCATGAAGTTGGGGGAGGACCCTCGCTATTGTCCCATTTATCATATAGAGGATAACTGGTTGTTGTTGGTAATACAGGAGTGACTATGTCCTCTTGGAGGAATTTTTTGCAGTGTTGTTCCCATAAAACATCGGTTTCTGCTAGTCAAACCACACCCCAACACCCCAACAACAAGAGTAATCAACACCCAAACATTCCATTCATCGACAAATTTGTCCTTCAGAACAACAAGGCCTTTCTGAATTCATGATTTCGGCAATGATCTGGTTGACTCTTGAAGGGCTTAGGAGCTCAATGTCCAACATATATACACAATTCCTACAAGCCTCACCAAGTCTTTACATTTGGGGTTTGAGATTTTATTTAGTACTTTATCTTATGTCAAGGATTAAATAAAAACATAGTCGGATGTGACATTGATTATCAGAATACTAAGTATGTATTTGCATCCAAGGGTACTCAGGATGTGAATTTGAAAGTAAATCTTCAATAACATTGAGGTTTTTCAGCCAATTCGAAAAGTGCACTTGTAGAATAAGGTGATTTAGAAAGGGTCACTTTTGACACAATTAACTAAGAATGGAAGTATGTAGCTCAAATACATATTTCTGTGCATGGAGACGCCCAGATTGAGTCTCATAGACACTTCAGGTTTAATATGGAGCAACTCTCATAAATAGGTGCTGAAGAGTATAGTAGGTTAGAAATTAAATACTAATCGCACCAAGATTTAGGCTCACGAAGTCAGGGCGTTGTTCAGCATCAAAGAGTTCCCGAGCTGTAAGTTGTTTGGCCACACACCAGGCCAAATCAAGTGGCATTGATGAAACATCTGGTACATCTGCCATGAAGCACATTCATTGAACTGCTCAGTGCACAAGCTTACATATTGCTTTATGTTCAAATAGTAATAAATCAGAAAATTTCTTCAACCCAGTACAGGCAAAAACTTATAAACCCTATCATCCATAGGATAAGGATTCTGAGAATTGAGTCTTTAAACAAAGCAGGAAAAGATTCTGAAATACATGTAGCAAAAGATTTAACTCACCTGCCAAATGATGTGCCATCATGGTAGCAGCTACTTCCAGCAGACTTTTGATGCCAAGAAAGTGCGCTGCATATAATAGATCCACTACTAGGCCAGGATCAACCTTCAGATGAGAGACATAAAATTTCCAGTGAATATGAGCAGTAACATAAATCTGACACAAGTCATAACATCACAACAGAAGTTCAGGGGACTATAATGCTTCACTGAGGTAAAAGGTGTCTGTGTATATCAAGCCAATTGAGCTTCTTCCCCTATGGTTGAAGTGCCTTCAACTTTTACACAAGCCCTAGAATGAGGCCGGATCATGGAAACTGCAATTCAAATTCAATTAACCATATCTAATCCACAAGAATTGATTGTTGCAATGTGTACCTCAAATTGAAATACCAGCCGTGGTGTATCATGCCCCCAATACTTTGCAGCCTTCACATTATTCAGATGCTCAATGAAGACGAATCTTAACACAGACTCCATGACCTACACACATTGAGTACGTGTAGCTCATAATCGCAATCAAAAATATTAGGGTCGTAATTCCACATTGGCTCTTGCACACATAGTTACTACAGTATTCAATCTACTAACCTACCTTTGTCCTGAAAATGATGTAACAAACAAGAACAAGGTATGCTTGTGAAAAGTTGCTACTTAGCTAAGTAAGGTATCCAAGTACACTTATATCTATGGAAGGTGAACAATGTTATGATGTATGTTGGCTTACACAAGGTAAGAAAGGGACTCACCTCGAAACGTATATCTGGAAACCTAATAACCTTCTCCACGTTCTCTTTGAAAACAGCTGCAACCATCTTCCTTCTTGTAAGGACCATTGAAGTTCACTAATGCACTGTTCAAGTTCTCTGTTCATTTTTAATTCTAGCCCTTTTATGTAGTTCCGCAGAAAAGATGATGCTGGATAGTTTCATATTAAGTAGCCTGACATGAAATAAAGTCAATCTCAACTTGACGACAGATCCAACCACGAAAGGAGATCCTCCCAATAATCTGCAAAGGTAGTGCCGTACAGCAATGCACTGACATAAGGTATGCGGATGTTATTCGGTTACTTTACTTATCCGGACACCTATATTTGATTGATGATTGGTGATTGGTGGTTTAAAAGAGATTGAACTGCATCCTCAAATTTTTTAAATTACTCCACACTCAATAGTGAACACAATTGGGAGGGCCTATGTATTCAGTTAAGGGAAACAACAAACATGCACTTCCAATAACCATAACTAAGTCAGGGGAGGTCGGATTTCCAATTCGAATTTTGCTGATGCTTCATAGTAGATTTGCTAGTGCAACATAAGTTTCAATGTCTAAATATTAATCGGTAGAAGTTGGAGAACATAAAAAACGAACCAAAGAACACCCACATACCTTACACGGAAGGAAGGGAAAGCTCACCGTCACCATGGAGGATGACGTCCACGCATTGAAAGCACTCAACCACATGCAAAGGGACGATGAACTCTCCGTCATCTTGGCATTGAATGCACAAGTAGCCAGTGGTCGGCGAAGTGATTTCGAATCCACCTGCACTGGCACTCACCACCTTGCTCTCGTAGATTTCAATCTCCTGAAACTTTGGCAGAGTAGGATTTTGAGCTTCCCTTCTCTTCAGCTTCCATGGCTTGAGCACTGTCGCCTCCTCCTTCACCTCACCCTTTGCCCCTTCCATCTACCCTAAAACACAAACTACCGTGTCTCTCTGCTCTGAAGAATATTAAGTGACACGATCACAAATTGAGGATTTACCAAATCCCAGAAACAAGAGCAGTGGTCAATTAGGTCTCGCTTCTGATACTCAGTTACACAATCCCTGCACTTCCTGCTTCTTCTTGCCGAGACTGTCCCATTGTGGAGAATCAGGAGCCTCGAGCAACTGGAGATTCACTACTCATGTGATCGAATGCTCCAATTGGCCGATCCAGCGAACACCGATCGTCTTCCTTCATCAGCCTGCACTGCATTTGCAATTAACTGTCAAGGAGCAGTGAAACTCATACCTAAATTTGAACCCATTTCTCATATCGGTGCGAATGGAAGTGCGATTTGCAGTGTGAAGAAGTGACTTAGATTAAGTTGCCATTGAGCATATCATACTTGAATTGAGTTTCTCAAATCAAGAAAATCTGGCTTTTGCATCAGAAGAAATGCACAAATCCATTTGGGCCCCACCCAAAACCTGACATGGGCCTTTCAGAGTAGGGTTTAGGGTTTAAGAGAGTGGCCCACCCAACACCTTCTTATAGGCCTTCAAACTTAACCTATTTAAGACCTAGTATTTAGAAACAACTACTAGGTCACTTGAAGCTCATCACACTATCAAAGGTGGTTGACTACTTCAAAACTTTTCCAAGTGCGAATCGCCTCAACTAAGCAACTACACTAAATAGGATATTTAGTGTTTGATACACTAAATACCAATGCATACACTAAATATCAATAACCCTATGAAAGTAAGTAACATTCAATGTAAACTCAAACACTAAATATCAACTATGGTAATATGTGGAAGTTACATGTTTGAATTTAGTGTTAGTAAGGATATTGAAAAAAAACCAATGATAAAAGGAGAATTCCAACATATCTTTTAGCATATCTTCAAACACTAATTATCAAAAAATTGAAAATTAGTGTTGACCAGGGCAGGGTGGTAACAACATTAAATATAATCAAACACTAAATATCCTATTTAATGTAGTTTATACTTAGATTTTAAGCTATCAAATGGATCGATTCCCTTGGTTAAAAGTTGGGTTGTTTGTGAAGGTTAATTGCTACTTGAAAACCTAAAATTTGAAATGATAGACAACCGCAAATTTATTTCTTTAACCTTTTAGATGATTGTTCCATTCAGAGTTTTTGAAATAAAATGAGTCTTAGTATGGAAGCCAAAGAAAACATGCACTTGCTCTTTAGATTAAGAAAAACTTTAATCAAAATATGCACCTACAACATGTAGAGTGTACTATAGGACAAAGCTTGAACATGAGCATGAGCAAAGGGGCCTATATATATGTACATGTGTCCATATTAAGACCTTCTTCTCAATTTTCGGGCACATGAGTTATTTCCACATAGCACTTGTAAGTTCATGAATAAATTTACAGGTTGCCCATAAAATCATGATAATATTCAATAAATGTCATGAAAGGAGGTTGAATTTAACAACATGTTTGTAATAGATTTTCACATGATATCACTACTAAACTAAAGAACATGGCTTCACCCCACTTATTTTACCAGGATGGAAAGCTTTGGTTGAAATTGCCATAGTGGGAGGCTAATATTGATAGCAAGTGCATGCTATAAACTTTCATGTGCTCTGAAAAAGCACCGATCATATAAAAAGTGGGGTCCAATCCCACTTGTTACATGGATAGAAAGTTTTGGCTCAAATTATCCTAGTGTGAGGTCGGAATTGAGATTTGGGCGAACCAACCCATACACTCGTTCCTTGTTGGATGCCTAAACCCTTGCCTCCAAGGAAACAATGTACGGGTTGTTTCACCCAAGCCCAGAATTGATAGTAGGTGTCTAGTATAGATCAAGTAAACAATTGGATTCTAGGGCCATGACTTTCTCCAAAATTGATTTGGCGACGATTTCAAAAAATGATGAAACAAATGGTCTGCCCATAATAGTAGCATGTATCTTCCATAGATTTAATGTGTTTCACTCTATTTTAGGCCTTCAAATATGTGATAGTGCGTGTCAAAGAATTAGGCCATGTTTCCTACTTGTACGCTAAGTGCAAAAAATGATATTTTGGCTCTACTTTTCAATGTGGCCTAGATTTTATGACAAATGTCTACCAAAAAATTAGGCCATGTTTTCTAAGTGCAAGTTGACATCAAAAATGTACGAGGTTTTTGCTTGCTCTACTCTTCAATATGGAATGGAAATTATGGTAGGCATTTGCCAAAGAATTATGCCACCTTTTTTAAGTGAAAATCGATTGCAAAAATAGTTTTTATTTTTATTTTCTTCTCTTAGCTCTACTCTTCAATGTGGCCTGGAATTTTTGGCAAGTCTATGCGAAGAATTTGGCCATACATTCTAAGTGCAAGTTGATTGCATAAAGTGTTGGGTTTTTCTTTTCTTTTCCTTTCGTTTGGCTCTACTCTTCGATGTGCATTGGAATTTATGGCAGATGCTTGCCAAAGAAATTAATGTTTTCTAAGTGCAAGTTGACTACAGTACGTGTTGTTGTTTTCCCTTCGTTTTACTCTTCATGTGGTGCAAAATTTATAGCTGGGGTATGCCAAGGATTTGAAGGGTTGGGCTTACTGAGAGCTAGGCTCACAAATTTATTTATTTCAAAGTATTTCTAGAGCCTCTTGGCTCTACTCTTCAATAAAGCATGGTATGTATATTATGTGCCTGCCATGGATTTTAGGGGTTGGCTCAAGTGCATTTTGTGTGCACTAAGGGTTGGACTTAAGTTCAAGACTTGAGGAGATTTAAAGATTATTTTAGATGAATGTACTAAAAATAGAATTTATTGATTAAAATAACCAAAAGATCACAATATGTGACCAATTGGACTCGGTTACATTGAGATTTTGACTAGATATACTACAAAATCTCTATGGACACTAGATTACATTGTGTCAAAAAATCTACAACATGAGTGAACGGCAAACCCTAGAGCTCATTGTCAAATTTATAGAAACTTAAATTTGGATTTCACTATGTCATGTGGCAGTACGGATCATGTTGCACTAATAGACACATAAACAATCTAAGGACAAACCAATATAATAAAACAATACACGCACTAGCGAACACACTACTAGCCCAACCCATAACCCGTAATCAACGTTGGTAACATTAAAGACCTGACAACACCATACCCTCATGGTTACTCCCACTCGGGGAGGTCACCCTGTGAAAAGTAGTAAACCACGTGAGTTAAACTATAGGGTTCATTTTATTCATTGGAGGAAAATTTTATATAAGACTTGGATCTACCATAGCCTTCAATTAATGTTTGAAACGTCATTATATGTAAAATAGGGTGTTAGAAAAACCCTCATTTTTTTCAGTAGTAGATATAAATTAGTATGAATAAAATCATGGGAGAATTTTTTTTTAATATTAGGATGAGTATAATCCGTAGTCCTTCTAGTAGACAGATGAAAAATAATACATTTTCAATGCAATATAGTGATGAAATCATCACTAAAAGCATATCACGGGCGCAAGAGGGAAAATTTTGCCCGTGGGTTGGAATTATTGGTCCATTTTCAAATCGGTTTAGGGTTTCGATTTCGAGCCTAGGAGTGGTAGTGCCGCTTACTCCCATTTTTCACTTTCTCGCTATGCAAGTTTCAGAGTATGCTACAAGGTTTGTGTCTATGCTTGTTGCTCACACTTGTGTTCAGGGTGTGCCCTTTTCGTAAGGATTTGTTTGGTGATGCAGAGTTGGGATCAATTGTGCGCATCTTCGTCTCGCACCTTTTGACCTTCATCAGACGGAGCAGAGCGGAGGAAGGAATACCAAAGAATTTGCATCATCGAGGCCGATCTTAAGCTCTGTAAGCTTGTGTTTCTGTTCCTTTGCAACCAAAACATGAGCCCACTGTCAGAAACGTCTACTCATCTTCTAGCAAGCGTACCAAACGTAAGAAGAGTTCACCTTCAATTCAACCCTAGTTGAGCAGTTTCTTATCACCATGGAGGCCAAGAATAGAGGTGCACTTGCACGAGAGATTCGCTGAAAGCTCGCAGTACTGCCACTTGTAACCATCGAAGATTTCACTCATGGCGATGCCTAACAGCTAATCAACACTCCGAATCAGTATGTAGTTATGTGTTTGCTATATTTTTATTCACAATTTTTTATTTGATTCATTTGACGTTCTTGGATATATGTGCAGATGCTACCTGCTCCAATTCCTTTTGAACACAAGTCAAACCATACTTTGCTCATGCTACTTCAAATGAGCTTTCTTTTCTGCACAAAGAAGTAAACGAAGGGTGGGCAATGATTGTCTGATAGTATCTTTAGTGTTTTTGGACACTCACCACATTCGTAATTAATGTTAGTGTTTTTGAACACTCACCATATTTGTAATGCATTTTGAGGCACTAGTTTTTTGTTCTGTTGTGATTTTTTTGATTTTTGTGATTTGAATGGTTACTTAATTGCTATGCTCACTTGTTTTATGTTGCTTTCTAGTTTGGTTCAAATATGCTCATGTACATTGCATATGTCCATGCCAAACACTTACCCTAAAACCTTTAATGTCCATTTGATCAAATGCCTAAGTTTTATAAGTACTATAGTGTGCCAAGAATTAGGTTACATTTTGACTTAGAATTACCTATAGGGTGCTGGAAATTAAGACCAAGTAGCTTTTTTTCTACTAAAAGGGTCTCTTAAAATCATAATTACTAGGTAAATAGCCCCCAAACAAATACCCGGTTAACGCACGTGGTTACAAAATATAAGGGGAAGTGACCTCCCCGAGTTACTCCCATGCACATGCTATCTACCAAGATGTAAATGCCTAGACATATTATGCATTTAGGAGCCCCACCTACAGATAAACCTTAGCCCAAACCTCAAAGTACAAATATTTGAATTCACTTACTGCAACGATAGATTCCCCGCAAAAGCCAACCGTAAACTTGATAAATATGCTATTCTCCACCCATTCCTATCCCAACTAGGGTGGATAGTACTACCACCCATCATAATCACGACAAGAATAAGGGGCACTATACATACAACAATTGTTAAACTCCTCCAAGAACTACAAATCCCCAACTCCAAAATCCATAAACTGATGGAATACCTCTCCCAAATTGTTGTAAGGCACCTAACACACATAATCCTAAACAAATGGAAATTAGAAAGAAAAAAATAAGCCCCGGTCCCACTTGACAAAACTCACTTACTAACACTAAAACTCAAACTAACATAGAACACATAGCCTTAACACTAACCACATGGTCCACCTATGAAAATAAGCACTAAGGCACCCCCACTCTCATGCTCATGTGGACATGAGAGGGAGGCAGTGAATGGACATCGCATGTTAGGGTAAAAGACTCTAAAGTTCTTTTTTCTTTTTCTTTTCTATCATGTTTCAATTACAAACATCCCAATATAAGTGTCCTTTTCTTACTATTTTTATGAAGTATATGTATATCCAAAATTACAACAATTACTTGTCGACCAATGCAATGCACATCTTTGGTGTCACGTAGGTTCCAATTGTGACAATAAGCACTTCATCTTCCTATACGTTAAATCCTCTTGATCTAAATTTGCAACTCTCATATAGAAAAAGTGGGTAGAACCTCTAGGATAGTAATCAGATGCCTAAAGAAAGAATGAGGGTGGAGATCCCATGTTTTGGACCCACATTATTTCCACCCTTAGTAAACAATCATGACTAGTTCACATGGGGTCCCAAACCCTAAATCCCACCTCACCTGAGGTCAATCGGTGTAATCTCAACCTTTGATAGCATGAAAGTTGGGACTTACCACTTCACATGGAGTCCCTAGTCCTAAGTTCCAAGTATGCCACATGGAGGTGAGGCTTGGAACTTGTGTTGAGAGAGTTGGGTTGAGTAAAAAAATTAAACTCAACTCCCAACACAAATCCCAAGATTTTTGCATAAAATAATCAAATTTCAACTTTAATGAATATAAACCATAATTTAGTGGTTTCTTGAGGCTCAAAAGTTGAATATTGCCTCCATGTTGGGACTTGCTGACATGAGTGGGACTCGGGACCCTATGTGTAGCAGCCCTTAGAGTGGCCAACATTAGTTATTCACCCATACTAACGAGGCTATTTAGTGTAGACACCGTGGTTGACTATATAGGAATAGGTTTTAAGCTTAATAAGTAAAAGGGTGGCAATGAGTGCCCATATGATAATTTAGGTAGGGGTTCCAAGTCCAAACTCCCACTCATGTTAGCAAGTCCCAACATGAAAGCAAAGTCCCAACTTTTGAGCCCAAGTACCCATTAAAGTACGGTTAATTATCATCAAAGTTGTATCTTGATCATTTTATACAAAAATATTCATGGGACTTGTGAGTTGAGAGTTGGGTCTAGCTTTTTGCTTGACCCAACTCCCAACACAAGTCCCAAGCCTCACCTCCAAAAAGTGTTGCCATGTGAAGCATCCATGTCATAGTTGGGACTTAGGACTTGGGAGCCAATGTGAATAACACTAAATATCGTATTTAGTGTCATCTGCATTTAATGTCACTATGGTAACTTTTCGGATGATGCTTCTTATGAATAAGTTTACAAATACTATCATGGATGATGGATGAGTTCATCCATTGGCCAAAACCCTACCTTCTCTTGTCAGCAACTTGTGATGAAATATTGTCATGGATGATTAAAATTTGGATGAAAAATCACTTGATAAGTGATTGTAATTGCAACACTGTAATTCTATAATCCCCCAAGGAATGACAAATAATGTTAGGTTAACATTAGTGTTGGCGACACTATACCGTGGTTTACAATTAGTATTGAGCAAGACAATAAGAATTGGTGACACTAAATATCATATTTAGTGTAGTAATTCCAAACTTCCATGCTCTCAACGGCTGAGATTGCATGGATTCACCTCAAGTGACTTGGGACTTGGGACTTAGGACTTGGGATCCCGTGTGAAGGGGTAATTCCCAATCCCCATGTTCTCAACGGCTGAGATTGCAAGGATTGACCTCAAGTGACTTGGGACTTAGGCCTTGGGACCCGTGTGACGCGGCGCTTAAGTTTACCTTGAACGTGAGCCTTATTCGAGCAGCCTGACGTGGTTGGTCCACTCTCATCAAGCGAGAGCAATGGCTATGGCGATGGCGATGTCGGCTATGGCAGCGCCCACCCCTCGGCGTCTCTCTCTCCTCCCTCGCCCCATCTCCACCTTCCGGCCTGCTGTGGCCACCCTCCAAGCCTCTTCAAATTCCAGGTTTGAATTGCCTTCCCTTCCCTTCGAATTCAAATCTCCACCACATCCTTATCACTGGAAACCCACTTGTTATCTCCCTGTTTGTGATTGCAATTGCAGGGTGGAGCTGGCTTTTACCGTTGGGGCTACAGTCATTCCTCATCCCGACAAGGTAATGTCGCACCCTATGTGTGGACTGTCATGCTCGTAAGTGGAAATTGTATAGTAATTGATTTGTATCTTCAGTAGTGCTAGCTCATGCACCGAGTTTGTCATGTCCATTCATGCGGCTCTTGAAATTCAAGGGAATTAGGGTAAAGCGCTTTTAGCTCTGAATCCCATCATTTGTTACACAGAGTTTGATATACAATGTTTTGTTTGTCTTTGAGTAGGTGGAAGAAAAAGTCGCATAGTAACTGATTCTGTATCTCTAGTAAGATAGTGCTAGCTCATGCATCGAGTTTGGCATTTGCATTCATGTGGGCTTTGAAATTCAGGGAACATAAGGCTAATGTGCTTTGTAGCTGTGAATGTCGTCATTGGTTGCACAAAATTTAATATGCAAATTTTTGTTTGTGTTTGTGTAGGTGGAAAAAGGTGGTGAAGATGCGTACTTTGTTAGCAGGTTCGGTGGAGGTGTCCTCGGGATTGCTGATGGTGTATCGGGGTAACCAGGAGCACACTTTTTTGTGCAGTGTGAAATTCTGGTGCTTGAGGTTTGAAGTACCTTTGTATGAGTTCTGCACAAAATACATATGAAAGGACTACTGGGGCCTTCATCTTAAGTTTACATATCCCCACATGCATTAGGAACACTAATTTTAACATATGAACAGGGTTAGCTAGGAGTGGCCCAATGTGCTTGTGCTGAGATAGTTTCTGGCTTTCCTCTCCAACAGATGGGCAGAGCAGAATGTTGATCCTGCTCTTTTCTCAAAGGAATTCATGGCACATGCTGCAGCTGCTGTTGCTTCTGAGGAGGTCTGCCTCAAAATCAATGTAGTCTTACGATAGGTACTGGAGTGATTTTAGGATTCACAGCATCCATACTTCTTTTAGCACATCATGGGTGCACTTTCTCTTGTCGTGTCTTAAGAGAGTGAATGTATTCGTCATTGGCCTTTTTGGTTGCTACTTGCAATTGACAGCACAAGGCTCACAAAAATCAGCGAATAAATCAGTAGACAGCGAAATCCAGTCATTTAAGAAACCCATTTGGATGATGTAAAAATGTGGCTTCTTCAGATGGACATTGATGCACAGTTACTGCTCCAGAAAGCTCACACTTCAACAAGCTCCATAGGAGCTGCTACTGCGTAAGTTACTTGCAATTTCTGAAACTTCATGCTGCAGAGACAAAGTTTAGTAATCAACTAACCTATTGACCAAAAGATCCTCAGAAAAAAAGTAATATTGTCTCTTGTGCTTATCTTTCTGTGTGCCTACCTCCAACAGAGATGGATGCAGTCTAATGAGAATTATGTGTTATTGCTAAGTATAGAATGTCATTCATGTTGCCAGAGGATGGGTAGGGCAGAGTGGATGATTGCAGTTCCTCTGTAATCAGCAGTATGAGCCATTGTAGTGCATCTTATACAGTATCAAGATCCTCTCTCACACCCTTTGCATCTGTCTGGAAGGCAGCATTGTTGCAGTATTGGAAAGGAATGGGAACTTGCATGTGGCAAATGTCGGTGATTGTGGTCTTCGCATTCTTCGGCAAGGTATGCTTCACACTCTCAAGCAGCATGTACCTATATGTTCTTTCATCTTTGTAGGTCAGATTACAAAGTAGGTCATAATTATATTATGCCTACCTTCACTTTGTTTTACTTGTGTCTTGACTGCATCACAGAGGAAGGCATGGAGGTGTTAAGTTGTATTTTATTTTGCTTCAGGGCGGATTGTCTTTGCAACCAAGCCACAGCAGCATTACTTTGATTGCCCGTACCAATTTAGCTCTGAGAAGGGCGGTCAATCAGCTGCAGATGCTGCGGTATTATCTTGACTCCCAAGCTTAGTAAGAGAACTCAAAGACTAGATTTCTACCTGAAGCTTAGGACAGCCTGAAGCATTTTTGTCACTCTTATGTGTTGTTTCCACTGAAGTTGAACGAGAATCTTGTCCTTCTCATTTTGTCGACATTTGGAATTGCTCATGTCAGGGAGAGTCCTTTGAACCTACTGATATCGTTTATCTTGCCTTTCTTTATTTGTAAATTCTTCTAAAATGTTACAGTTGGATTCTGGAGCAGGTTTTTAGAGCTGAGTTGAAGGAAGGGGACACCATTGTTATGGGATCCGATGGGCTGTTTGACAATGTGTATGATCTCGAGATTGAGAACACCCTCAGAATTTTTACTATTTCCGATCAGGAGTCAGCTCAGTGTTGCGGTGGGTGTTTCACTTCTTCTTTCAAGCAGTTGATTGGCGATTTTTCTCAAATTGCACATTTCTCTGCGGAGATATAAGCATTTGTGGTACAAAGGAGCAATAATGGTCCATTAGAGCTTCCATGCTCCTTGATTATGATCTTTTCCGTGAAATAGTTATAAGAGTATGTGCCTGATGCACTCATTCTGATGATGGAAAGGGTTGAAATTGCAGCAAATGCACTGGCAGCATTGGCAAGCAAGAACTCAAGGGACACTACCTATGAATCCCCATACACCAAGGAAGCTGTCCAGCAGGTTAGAATTTATGTCATATCAGTGCAAGCATGTCTACCAACCTAGCTTTTTAGGAACTACTGAGGATGTTCTTTTGCAGGTATGTAAATTGTTTCAGCTTTTGTTTCTTAACTCATACCATTCTGCTGTTTGCAGGGTTTGGACCTGCCATGGTACAAAAAAGTACTAGGTCAGAAATTGACAGGTGAGAGTTATGGACCTTCCCACCACACTTTGTTCTCAAGAAAAAAATGAAGCCTCTTGACTTACTAATTTGGCAGATTTGCACTAATTTGTGATGTTTGGGCGACTCCACTGATGTCTAGGTTACAATCCTTCCAAGAGCATGTAATGAGCCAGACAGTTGTAGGGATGCTATCTAAATCATAACAACCAAGGTATTTTGTTGATGTTAGTTTAGCATTGGAATAGTAATAACATAGTCACACTATTCTTTACATAGTGGCAAGGCACTGTTTAGATTCGTGATTTTTGCTGTGGCTCTTGATTTAGTGAAATCAGTATCTTACAAACCTATACTCTTGTGCAGGTGGCAAACTGGACGACATCACAGTAATTGTAGGCCATGTTGTGCATGAACAATCACCAAAGGAGACGACTGTTGAAGAAAGGATACCCACAGTGAGTCTGGGGGATTTGGGTGTACCGGGAAGGGTGGATGTGGAGCAGCCGAGCTCTGTTCCAGAGACGTTTCCCGATGGGCTGTCCAAGGGTTGGGCATAGCTAATGGTTCTTCACTTTGTACAGATTATCTTTTCAAAGAATTTTGCATAATATATTAAAATGTAGTTAGCGTTTAGTATAGCTAGTGGTTCACAAGCAGAAAAGTTACCACCATAGAGTATGTTTTGTCAAATGCTAGTTACAGATAAAGATCTGTACCATGATGCATATGAAAATGGCAAATTCAGTCCACAGTCACCTTTCCTGATTTTGTTTCATCTGGATCATTCTGGAACTGAAATATTAGAAATATTTTAGGCACTGGATGACAGTTTTGCAAAAAGAGTTTGGCAATCGTTCCAGAGCCATTAATTAGTACTCAGATTAACACCTTATGTCCCATCTGCCCTCACCTGGCTATTGAGAAGAACTTGACTGTATTTGGTGGTCCCCCTCCCACACCCATTGCATGTGGGCTTCTCGAAATCAATTAGATCCATCAACTCCTACACCACCCCAATAAGCACGAGCCTGGGAAATATGATTTCTCAGACATTCAAGACACAGCAACCAATTCGCACACATGATTGATCAAGCAAAACTTCATATTATGGGGAAAAAAAGGGAGTCCGATTTGAGTCGGCTCCTCCAAGAACCTCTCACAAATCATTCTTGGAAAGAACCGTGCCCAAACATCCTCCGAACCAACCATCATCACTCCACACTACAAGCCGATGCCCAACTCTATGAAGCTATGCATGATCCCTACAAAATGAAAACAGCCGGTGGAGAGCCTTGGCTGCCAACATGTTGTAGGTGTGGTCCATTTGGTGACTAAGGGAAGGGGAACCCGGGGAATGGGAATTCAGGGAAGGAACCATTGATTGCGGGCAAGGTGACGTTTAAGCCTGGGAAGGCACCGTTGGTTGGGAAACCCAAACCGCCGCCTCCAAAAGGCCCAAGTCCCCCAACACCACCGCCTCCAAAAGGTCCGGCTCCTCCGAGCCCACCGCCTCCAAAACCGGGTCCGAGTCCTCCAAAACCGCCTCCAAAACCAGGCCCGAGTCCTCCAAAACCACCTCCAAAACCGGGTCCGAGTCCTCCGAGACCGACGCCACCGAAAGGTCCTCCATGGCCCATCGCGAAGGGGCCGAACCTATTACCTTCAACAACTGATATGAGATTGACAATGACCAACATTAAAACCATGAACCAAGACATCTTAATCAAGAATCGTGCCGCGTTTGCCATGACAAAGATACGTTGATGCTCCAAAGTATTGCCAAACTTTTGGTTTAGACGAGATTATGATTTAGACAAAAATCGGATTTCGACAAACTTGGAATTTGAACAAACTTGTGATTTAGACAAATGATGAAATAGGTGAGAATTGGATGTATGCGGCCTATTTATACATATGTATTCAACTTTTGATTTCATAAAAGTAAATAGAAGCTTTTGCTTTAACCAAAGTAAAGGGCAACAAAAAGTCTCATTGTTCTTTTCCGTTTTCATTTCTTGTTTACTTTTTTCTTCATTACGGAGATGAAAGTTTTGGGCCAACAAAGTAGTACTTCCATTGGAGCTCTAATTCTAGGCCGGCAATGGTGTACACTTAGGGGATGGACTCTTCATAACCACGTACGGACTAATGCGAGTGTAGAAAAGGTTATCATTTGAGGCTTTACCGTACACGAAATACGCTAGCTTGAACATGTGCCGTCCCGGCAGGTTGCACTTGTGAACCAATAGCCCGGTCCACCCCGACCCCCCGAGCCCATGAAACCATATGCCCCCACGCCCATGTGTATCCTCCTATGGATGTATGCCCATGCCCATGAGCCACCCCAAGTTTTGCACATGTAGTCCCCCCACCTCCCTACATTTGCATCCTCTTCCTTTTGTTATGTGTTTGTTTTGGGAGGGATACCTTGAGATGTGGCCCTTTCTCTTTGGGATTTTTTGTATTGTGTTTTGTGTCTTTTAGGCACGAACAAGTGGGAAACGGTGGGGCAATGGGCTCGCTACCACCCCTTCCATTGCATATAGATAAGCATGAGGTATTGTTTTCCTCTAGTGCACGCAAAGAAGAAGGCTATTAAGAAACATTAAAGTGGAAGTAGATGTACAAAGTGGAATCCTAAGGCTTGGAGGAAAAAATGATATTAGATGTGCTAGTTCATCCAATTACCAACATTTTCATCCAATGCCACCTCCAAAACCCAACCATGACCTCCGAAACTTGTACAATGACCATGTACAAGTTGTGGTCTAAATATTGTATTATCACCTTCTAGTTGTGCATAACATTATTCAGACCTATGGTAGTGTTATGTGGGACTGACAATATTCCAAGGAATATTCCCCATATTCAGACTGAATGTGAAAATACCGGGAATGTTCCTTGGAATACTGTCAGTCCCACAAAACACTACCGTAGGTCTGAATAATGTTATGTGTGTGAGTCCTCTTAAGAAAGTGAATATCTACTTAGTCATGTTTTATATGAGTGTCACTAATATATAGTGTAGTAAGTTGGTCTAACAGTTAAGAGTGAGTTGTTATGTGGGCCAATGAACACGTGAAGATCAAGAAAATGATAATGAGCTCTAGCAAATTCACACGTTGAATATGGTGTGCAAAGTCTTTGCGTCCCTTCGTTTGGCAAGGGAATGTAATTGGTTTGCAACATGGTGCTAGTTGCCCCTATAGTTGTAAAATTTGTTTCAAAGGTGGATGGGAGTGGTGCAAGAAAAAATTAAAAACAAATGCAAACATACTCTCGATCTACCCCAAAACACACTAAGTTGTAGGTGTGTGAGGATCTACACAATGAATTGGCAACCAAGGTTTTAGTGAGTACTATGTTTTGTAATTGTGATAGATTGTTGAACAGCATTTTTGGTTGTGGCCTTTGATCCTTCATATTCTTGAGTTGCTAAAGGAGTGGAAATTTTGGGCACGACTTTATTCATATCTATATCAATTCAAGAATGTATACAAAATATGCAATCATTTCCTCTTCCTAAACATGTGATACTAAATTGTTTAGAGTCTTTTGTGGTAAGAAATGTGTTGAGCATCGAAGGAAAAATCTCCATGAGATCCACATATATCATGTTCAAAGTTCTCTTGAAACAAAGTGCACTCCTTCCCCCATCTTCAAAGCTCTTGCTTTGCCGAGCACCTTGTTGCAATCACAATGAACCTCCTCATAGTGGTAGCAACCTACCTTGACACAATAGCAACTTGCCCCCAAACTAACCACGGTGCTTCTTGCGACCTACCACCCTCTCAACAACGCCATTTCACCAACTTGAGACGCCTTTAGTTCTAGCTTCTTCTCATCCATGCTAACATGGACCCCTAACTTGTATGCTCCCATTTATGGGGGGGAGGGAGGGGGGGGGGCAAATCCCTTTGCAAAGGTTGATAATGTTATGAATTTCACATAGGATACAACATGGTATGTACCAATGTGAATATGACATTTGGCAAGTTTTTTTCAAACACTAAATGTTTTGTGTGGAACAAGATAACACTCTACAATAATCCATTGCTCATAGTGTTGTTGGCACAAGATGGAGTCTTCTAGCTCCACCAAGATGAATAAATGCTAGGATAATTCATCCATGTTGTGGGCAATGTTTCATTATAAATGTTCAAAACGTTTCATTATAAAAGTGAGTTCATTTGTTTGCTAGTGGGCAATGATCATGCATTTCATCAATACACATCTCTAAAGGTCAACTAAATAGCCCTATTTGTGTAGGTGGGGAGATTAGAGGGGAAACAATCAATGTGGTTTGGACATTCTAATTGTCTAGTCGGGATGGAAATAGCATGGGGTCCATGACCCCAAGTCTTCCCCTAACTCGGGCCTTAAGATTTCCAACCAACACCTCACATAAAATATAGTAGTTACCTTTACATCAAAAGCACAGTAGTTATCATATCAACTTTCTGGAAAAACAATTCATGTGGCCCACACTAATTAAAACTAGAGATTTGGTGTGGGTTGAAATCAATGCAAGCTCTTAAGGCCCACTTTACATTAGGAGTCGAGGCCAAGGGCTAAGGGAAATCTCACGATCCTATTGGTTGAGAGCTTAAGGCCAACCCGAAGAGCTTTAGACTAGTAGTCAAGGCCAACAATTAATTGAATATTTTAATCTATAAACTGTTGGGCTTGAGATGGCCCCCAAGGCACAAAAGGAACCCTCATGGATTGGGGGGCCAACAAAGGGCCTTGGGGCCAACAAGCTTCAAAAGAACTCAAATATTGGTTAAGTTGGCCCCAAGATTTCACGGCCTTGACTCCTAGTGTAAAGCGGCCCTAAGATTTACTACGACCCACAATAATGGGACTATTTATTGTACACTAATATGTACAACCAAGTTGTCTTTGTGAGTAGGTTGCCTCTTACTCATACATACTACCTTGGGTGAAAACCAAATTACAAAAACTTATAACTTTGTTTATTCATCCATCTAGCAACAACAGTAAGAAGTTTTATTGTATTTTCTTATTGTGGTAATTATACTCAAAATAGTGTGGAATGTCAATAAATTAGCGTGGGGCAACCT
This sequence comes from Polytrichum formosum, assembly GCA_964035585.1. NCBI lineage: Eukaryota > Viridiplantae > Streptophyta > Polytrichopsida > Polytrichales > Polytrichaceae > Polytrichum > Polytrichum formosum. The sequence continues at coordinate 1,428,541 of OZ037941.1, forward strand.
AGTTGCACATACTATCAGTGCAGTTAGGGCAAGTTTCCATGTAGGTCCCTTGCCCACTAGACTCTAGAGAATAGTAGGTCGGAGGTGTTCGCATGTAGTTAAGGACAAGCTGCCATCCAACTGCATTCTGGTGGTCCACTAGAACGTGGAGGGCCGCCAAACTTCCATGCGCCCACATGGAAACTCACCCTAAGGACAAACCCGCCCAAATGTAAAATTTGGTGGGGATAGGGTTCGTGTGTGCCAGGCAAAATACATTCCTCCCACGACACCTCTGCTTGTTCAGCATGATATGGCATCTATATGGCATCTACTGTAGAGTATTTGCCTCGGTCTCAAATACAAAGGTATGTGGGTATTGTTTGATTACCTTTCTTAATCGCATACCTTTCTTTGATTGGTGTGTGTTTTAAGTGACGATAAAGAACAACACCATAAAAACACATTTATAAAAGATATTTGGGTTATATCCAGTGAACACAATTGAGATGACTATGTGTTTAGGATTCAACAAACATGTACTTTTGATAATCGTAATAAATCATGGAAGGTCCAATTCTCAATCTGGTTGTAGGTGCTTCATCATAGTTTTGCTAATGCAATACAAATCTGAAAATGTAAATATAATTAATAGAAGTGGAGGACAAGCAAAACGAACCAGTTAACCTGGGGTGTTAGATTCATAAAGATTCAATATCTGGGTATTAAATCAACATTTCACAAATGGACTAAAGGGGTGTTGTGTGGAGTAATTTCGAATGCAAGGACCTGCCGCCGTGTGGGACCTTGATCTAAAATATCTTAGATTTCGCATGGAATCGTTTGCACTTGTCAAGGTAATAAGGATGCCGAAGTCATCGCCAAGTAAGGGGAAGCGGTAGTAATGTGGTTTCAGTCAATTCCTCGTTCATGATACATTACGCAACAATCAATCTGTTAAGGGGCTCGGTCTCAACAGTGAAATACTTTCATTTCAATCCGAAGAAGAAAAAAGAGATACAGCCTCGCAAATGAATCTTCTCAAAATCGTTCCTTTCCCATCTTCGTTATGAAGTTGGCACAAGTGACCGATCAAGAACAACAGTCAATTCACATACCCTCAATGGTCCGAGCTTCCAAGTTAGTTAGCACGCGGGTAGGTAATGAAGGTATTGTGTTACTAATTCATTCGTCACAAGTTGTAACATCCATCGAATGACCATCAAACAATTTAGAGCTTCAGAGTTCCACTCATTACAATGAGATTGTAGTTAGTTTCACTTGGATACATTATTCTTAATTCCATAGTCAATGACTATGTAAAGGTCCGACAAATTGCAGAGAATCGGAGCCACTTTGAGCTTTCCGGAGTTTTGCATATTAACTTCGATTCGGAAAATTAAAATAACAATCTCTGCAATATGCGATGTAGTGTGCAGGTAGAGCACCGATTGACAGATTGCTTGTTGTACAGCAGCAGTGTGGATCACTCAGTACTTCTTAGAGGTAATAACCCACACATGGCCAATGCCTTTCGGAGGTTACAGATAATTGTCATCCTCATGATCAACCCTTTCTGCTGGTCTTGAATTTACTACGCTGATTAGACTATATAACAAGTGCCAGAATAGGTTCTTAAGATGGAGACATCCCAAACTGATTTCCCAATGCTTCTGGGAACAACTTACAAAATTTCGCAGAACAGGAAGTGTGAGTAATATGCGACCCGGATGAGTGTGCAGGTAGAGCACCCATTGACATATTGCTCGTTGTACAGCAGCAACGTGGATCACTCAGTACTTCTTAGAGGTAATAACCCACACATGGCCAATGCCTTTCGGAGGTTACAGATAATTGTCATCCTCGTGATCAAACCTTTCTGCTTGTCTTGATTTCACTACACTATAAAACAAGTGCCAGAATAGGTTCTTACGATGGATAAATCCCAAACTAATTTCCCAAACACTCAATATTTCACAGAAAAAGAAGTGTGAATAGGAGCTTCCTCCTGCCCAGGTAGATTCTTCAGGGCCAGGTTGAACAGCTACCGACAACTACTCATTTCGGCAACTTTCAGCGCTCATATGTGCTACCAAGTCCAAGCACAATAGTGACTCTAGTCAGATTGCCTAGACATAATACAGTGCGAAACCTACATTCAGAAGAAATCAAATCTGTAAGATGTATCTGTCCATATATAAATCAAACATGCCATACCAAATTTTAGTCCCTCATATCGTTACATTGGTATGTCTTCAAATAAATTCGGATAGAGCTAATATTATAATCATCGGGATGTGAGATACCTTGAAAGCTGGATAAGCATTTAATCTCAGCATGTAATTAATCTCAGCATGTAAGACCATGATCTCAGAGAATTTCTATGGTGTTTGGTCATCTCAGCACGGATAACTAAGTATGGTGCATGACATCTTATTCTCATCCTCGATAATGATCTCCATTGACTTATCATAATCAGGACAATATCAACATTGAGCAGGACAATATACACAGGCCACTCAATACTTCTTAGAGGTTAACACCCACACTTAGCCTAAGCCTTTCGGAAGATAGATGAACCAATGAGGACCATATCTGGAAACAATCTCTAACCTCGCAATGCTTCTAGGATGAACGTGAGAGTTTAAATAACACAAAAGTGTGAGTACGAGCTTCTTCCTGCCCAGGTAGATTCTTCAGGGTCAGGTTGAACAGCTACAGACAACTACTCATCTCGGCAACCTTCAGCGCTCGTATGTGCTACCAGGTCCAAGCACACGAGTGACTCTAGTTAGATTGCCTTCACAGAAGGCAAAGCTAAATGAAAAATCGTGAAAATTATACAACGAAAACAAAGGTGCATTTCACATGAGACTGCTCAGGATAAGTTGTGTTGGAACGGTGGTTTCTCTTCAACGCCTTCTTGAAGAAGGCTAAAAGCGAGCTGGGATTATCCGGATCATCACAGCAGCCACATGCCTGACCTTTACTCTGAACCAGACAGGGACGTGTCAAACAACCAAGGATTGAACACAATAGGTTGTGTAATGGTTTCATGTTGCCTTGAGCAGTGTATCTCCTTCTTGAAGTAGAGAGCAAGCAGAGACAGCAATGCACAAGAAAACATGAAAGCAACTGCATAAAGTCCAGGAGGGAGACGTACACATCAGAGAAATCGAAGAGCGATGCCCTTGAGAGGAAGAGAGAAACTCGGTGAGTAGAGACGGCTACGACTGTGATGTTATAGGGCTTGCAGCAGCTGCAACTCTAGGGTTAGGGTTAGGGTTTCAGGGGGGCTGATGGCATGAATCAATCCGGGTCTCGGGTATGGAGTGGGTACGGGCATCTTCGCTCTATCCGGGTATCTGTACTCGAAAGTGGATAGGCATATGGGCTTAATCCAGACTCCGAATATAAAGGATAGAGGTATATGGTTTTAACCCGGGTATCATCAGAAAAAAGGTAGAAACATATGGTCTGAACCGGGTATCAGTTGTGATACCCACTTGATGTTTGTATATGAGGTAGACATGTCATAAATCAACACCACCGAAAATGGAACACCTGCTTTATCCCTTAAAGAACCTATGGTCTCAAAATATACACAATTTATACAGGCCTCACCAAGTTCAAAAATCATATTTTGGGTTTGCAATCCTATTTATATATTGTCAAGGAGAAAAAAGAAAAAGAACATGTAAATATCATAGATAGATAGATAGATAGATAGAAACTCCGGTCCCTTTTTAGCAAGGGGCCGGCGTGAATAAAGTGTCCGTTCATAATGCCAATGACCCGATGCCCACCGGACAAGGGGACATGGGGACAATACTACTCTCCCCTTTCGAGGATGGACACTATAGTGACTATACTAGTTCCTAGCTAGCCACAAGTGCCTTGAAGATACCGGACATGGTATCCCCCCAAAGGACTTTGAGGTACCCATACAACAAGGTCCAAGGACCCCCCCCCACCATAGTTGGGTGGACTAAGGTGGTGAGCACCACGCCGGCATGGGGAATAGAACCCACAACCTCCTACTTAATAAATATGTAAATATCATACTTAACATTCAAGATCAGAACACAACGTGTATACAGTTTTTGCATCCAAGGGCACTCAAGTTGCATAATTAAGCTCAAGTTTTCAATAACATCAATGCATTCAACATATTTAAAAAGTGCCTTTGGAGAATGAGTTATATTTAGATCAGATCACTATTGACACAATTAGCTCAAATTGGAAGTATACCATAGTGCCTTTACCCATTTTGGTTATTTATAGGCAATTTTTTATTATAATGTCTAGTTTAGATTCCGCAATCCCGGATTTAAACCCAAAAAAATCCAAAATTTCCATATTATTTTTTGATATTTTTAAAAATATAATTTCCAACAAAATGGATTTCCTAACAATAGTTGAACTAGTGCCGAAGTGATAAAGGTACTACGGTATAGCTCACATTCGTGTTTTCGTGCCCCTCAAATGTTCAAGGGTTAAGGTTGAATTGTGACAATTGTCATCATCAAGTTGTCCCTCACCTCTCGAAATTGTATTTGATCTAGAGTGTGACCACATTAGCTCTACCATGGAACTAATTTCATGAAGGGATGTACCATGATTTGAATGTGGGTGCATCCACCAATCACATAAGTATATATCTCATATGGTCTATTTGAGGTGAATGAGCACCCAAAACATGCGACATGTGTAGCTCACCATGGAAGTGGATGAGAGCGTGCTTTAACATTTTCCTGCCCCCAAGGACCTATGGGCTCTTCCTGAAAACTATGACCTCTAACTAACATGTAGGACTTGTTGGTGATCGAGAGGCGAATATTTTAAAGTTCAAGAAGAAGATGCAAGGATTTTCAAATGATATTAGATGGGCAGAAATGTAACTAGGATTTAAGTAAAATATGGACAAAATACTTGTTCAAAACTAATAATGCATATGAGAGTTTTTTTTGGCACAGTTGAGACGTGCTCAATATAAAACAAATTATATGGAAGAAGAAACTAGAAGAATATGATGAAAACCCCAATTATACATACTTTGAGAAGCAATATGATCAAATATTCCTTCTATATGTGTATTTTCTCACAAAAGACACAATTTGCATACCACTAAAGTGTGCTACAACAAGGAATGCAATCCACATCTAAGATTAGTTGCCGTCCATTTCTATCATAAGGTCCACCATAGAATTGCACATATAAAACTTCATTTTGTTTATAATTCATGAATAAGTGTACATTTACTTAAAACATATTTGTTCCATGGAGACCTTGCCTCGACACTAGAACTTAGACCATTGAGTTTTAAGAATCACAACAGATCATTCCCATAAATGGTTGTATTATTCACATGCCTAGGGTGAGCACGAGGTTTAGCAATGGTAGGCTATCCATGCTAGAAAGTGCCACTTAAATTGCAACAATTAGAAACAACTTAGCACGGTCACGATTTACATGAGGGCGGGATATCCGGAGTCTCTACCAAATGGCGATAAGCACATGTTCTTACGGTGTGGTAGGGCCCTAGGCATCTTATAGGGGCTCGGTACATGCTGGAATGTTGAATATTAGTATTTATATTTTACATAACAATACACCCTAACCTCCGTAATGTCACCCTTTGTAATGTCCCTATGAGCCCAAAATGGTTGCTCATATTTGTTTTATGTTTAGGATCTACTTAGAATTGCAATTGGAGTGTTATTGAAACAATCAAAAGTATAAAAAGAGTGAGGCTTAGTGTGGATTTAGGTTTAGACCTTAAGCCATTTTGTGTGGTTAAGTAGAGGATTAATGGCATTAGGGAGTGTTTTGATTAGAGGAGTAGTGTTTGATGAGGCAAGGGGAAGGGCCTTGGGTTTAAATGTTTGAATTAGAACATGCTCTTGTTGGTTTAGAGGGTGAGGAGTTAGTGGATAGGATAAGGTCCTACTAAGTAGGAGAAAGTTTAAAGGGTTGTGGTTGGATGCCCTCTCCTCCCCTTCTCTCCTATCCTCTTTCTCTCTTTCTTCTCTCATTTATCTTCCCTCTCTCTCTCTCTCTCCCTCCCCCGTTTGAATTATGATCTATGTTGTTGGTTTAAGGGTTGGATGCTTAAAGGATAGAATGAGAGTCTACAAAGTAGGAGAGGATCGAGGGACTTATCTTGAGCTTTGAGAGGTGCTCATCCCTTCCCTCCCCCGTTTGAATTAGAATCTATGTTGTTGGTTTAAGAGTTGAAGGCTTAAAGAATAGGATGAGAGCCTACAAAGTAGGAGAGGATCAATGGGCTTATCTTGAGCTTTGAGGGGTGCTCACCCCTTCCCTCCCCCTATATATTCCTCTCTCTCACCTTCTTCACTCACTTGTGTTCCTATTCACTCTCTCTTTCCTTCGTGCTCCTTTGGCACCCCTTCCCTCCCCCTATATATTCTTCTCTCTCACCTTCTTCACTCACTTGTGTTCCTATTCACTCTCTCTTTCCTTTGTGCTCTTTGGCACCCCATGTGTTATAAGTGTGGGTGTGTGGGAAGCAAGAGAGGGGCACGTGTGTGTGCAAGGTTTCAAGGTGAAGAGCCAAGGTCAATTAGTCTTGAAGTTAACTTTGCATTGTTAGATGTAGTGTTAGATTAAAAGCATTTAGAAACAAGTGCATAGCTCTAGTATTTAGACTTCTAGAATTTAGACTTCTAGTGTTGGGAATTATAGTATTTAGACTTATAGTACTTACTCTTATAGTATTTACTCTCATAGTATTTAGACTTGCGATATTTAGATTCATAGTTGCATTAAGGTGTGAACTTGGGAAGTTGTTGTGAGGGACTTGTGGAAGAGGAGGCGATGATAAGTTATATAAGTGTTTTTCAACACTTGTATTAAAGACTTATGTGCCTCATGGAATCAACAAGCCATAGCCTCAGCGAGGTGTCATGCACTAGTGAAGAATCGTCAGCCATGTCCAAGTTTGCAAGAGGAAAATCTTTGAGGGCATGCGTGACAAAGGCGGTGGGGTGGACTCTTGAGAAAGCCAAGGATGTACCTATGCAAGAGAATCACACTAATAAAATGTCATGACTTGAAATAAGTTGTAAGTCCATCAAGGTAGAACGTACATTCCATGTTACTACAAGTTTTTATGTTACACATGTGATCTCCAAACCCATGACCCGGACTAGGACGCTTAAGGGTGGTGGGTTTGGCCTCACAGTCCCTCCCTCTTTTATACCTAGAAGCCCTAGGGAATGGATGTAGACCTCCTTAATATCACGTGCACTTTGGTTGACACAAGCATGATATTAGGAAGATTATAGTGTATTCACATTTGGGTAGGTATGAGTCAAGGCCAATCAACTAAGGGTTAGTTTCCATGTTGGCCACTCACCCACTAGATTCTAGATAATAATGGGTTGGAGGTGTTCTCGTGTAGATAATCACAAGCCATCAACCAACCACATTTCGGTGGCCTACTAGAATGTGGAGGGCCATGGACACGGGCAGCTAAACTTCCTTGCATCCACTTAAGCACTTTTTAAACCTACAAGTGCCAGTCGCCGAAGGGTTCGAAGACCAATTTTAGGAGCGAGAGGAGGTTAGTAGGTCAACCCGGATTTGAGAAGATGTGAGTAGCTACACCAAATATGATCTTTAGTGTCACCAATTCTCATTGTCTTGCTCCATAGTAATTGTAAACCGCGGTGTAGTGGCACCAACACTAAATATTAACCCAACATTATTTGTCATTCCTTGTCAATTGTTTTGGGGAACACAGATTTACATTGTTACAATTACTTTCACTTACCAAGTGATTTTTCATCCAAATTTCAATCATCCATGACAATATTACATGACAAGTTGTTGACAAGAGAAGGCAGTGTTTTGGCCAATGGATGAACTCATCCATTATTCATGACAATATTTCTTCATTGATCCATAAGAAGTGTCATCCAAAAACTTATCATAGTGACATAAAATCCAATATGACAGTAAATATCATATTTAGTGTAGTTGGCACACATGAACCCTATCCCCACCAAATTTTACATTTGGCCGGGTTTGTCCTTAGGGCGAGTTTCCATGTGGGCGCATGGAAGTTTGGCGGCCCTCCACGTTCTAGTGGACCACCAAAATGCAGTTGGATGGCAGCTTGTCCTTAACTACATGCAAACACCTCCGACCTACTATTCACTAGAATCTAGTGGGCGAGGGACCTACATGGAAACTTGCCCTAACTGCACTGATAGTATGTGCTACTAGGTTGTCCCACGCTAATTTATTGACATTCCACACTATTTTGAGTATAATTACCATAATAAGAAAATACAATAATTTTTCTTACCGTTGTTGCTAGATAGATGACTAAACAAAGTTATAAGTTTTTGTAATTTGGTTTTCACCCAAGGTAGTATGTATGAGTAAGAGGCAACCTACTCACAAAGACAACTTGGTTGTATATATTAGTGTACAATAAATAGTTCCATTATTGTGGGTCGTAGTAAATCTTAAGAGCTTGCATTGATTTCAACCCACACCAAATCTCTAGTTTTAATTAGTGTGGGCCACATGAATTGTTTTTCTAGGAAGTTGACATGGTAACTACTTTCATTTATGGCGCTTTTGATGTAAATGTAATTACTATATTTTATGTGAGGTGTTGGTTGGAAATCTTAAGGCCCCAGTTAGGGGAACACTTAGGGTCCTGGACCCCATGCTATTTCCATCCTGACTAGACAATTAGAGTTTCCAAACCACATTGATTGTTTCCCCTCTAATCTCCCCACCTGCACAAATAGGGCTATTTAGTTGACCTTTAGAGATGCGTATTGATGAAATGCATGATCAATGCCCACTAGCACACAAATGAACTCAATTTTATAATGAAACGTTTTGAACATTTATAATGAAACATTGCCCACAACATGGATGAATTATCCTAGCATTTATCCATCCTGGTGGAGCTATAAGATTCCATCTTGTGCATACGACAACACTATGAGCAATGGATTATTGTAGAGTGTTATCTTGTTCCACACAAAATATTTAGTGTTTCAAAAAAACTTGCCAAATGTCATATTCACATTGGTACATACTGTGTTGTATCCTATTTGAAATTCATAACGTTACCAACCTTTGCAAAGGGGTTTGCCCCCCCCTCCCTTAAATGGGAGCATACAAGTTAGGGGTCCATGTTAGCATGGATGAGAAGAAGCTAGAACTAAAGGTGTCTCAGGTTGGTGAAATGGCATTGTAGTGTTGTTGAGAGGGTGGTAGGTCACAAGAAGCACCGTGGTTAGTTTGGGGGCAAGTTGCTATTGTGTCAAGGTTGGTTGCTACCACTATGAGGAGGTTCATTGTGATTGCAACAAGGTGCTTGGCAAAGCAAGAGCTTTGAAGATGGGGGAAGGAGTGCACTTTGTTTCAAGAGAACTTTGAACATGATATATGTGGATCTCATGGAGATTTTTCCTTCGGTGCTCGACGCATTTCTTACTACAAAAGACTCTAAACAATTTAGTATCACACGTTCAAGAAGAGGAAATGATTGCATATTTTGTATACATTCTTGCATCATTATAGATATGAATAAAGTTGTGCCCAATATGAAATTTCCTCTCCTTTAGCAACTCAAGAATATGCAGGATCAAAGGCCACAACCAACAATGCCGTTCAACAATCTATCACAATTACAAAACATAGTACTCACTGAAACCTTGGTTGCCAATTCGTCGCGTAGATCCTCACACCTACAACTTAGTGTGTTTTGGGGTAGATCGAGAGTATGTTTGCATTTGTTTAAAAAAAATTCTTGCACCACTCCCATCCATCTTTGAAACATATTTTACAACTATAGGGGCAACTTACATTCCACTTACATTCCCTTGCCAAACGAAGGGACGCAAAGACTCTGCACACCATATTCAACGTGTGAATATGCTAGAGCTCATTACCATTTTCTTGATCTTCACGTGTTCATTGGCCCACATAACAACTCGCTCTTAATTCTTAGACCAACTTACTACACAATATATTAGTGACACTCGTATATAACATGACTAAGTAGATATTCCACTTACATTCCCTTGCCAAACGAAGGGACGCAAAGACTCTGCACACCATATTCAACGTGTGAATATGCTAGAGCTCATTACCATTTTCTTGATCTTCACGTGTTCATTGGCCCACATAACAACTCGCTCTTAATTCTTAGACCAACTTACTACACAATATATTAGTGACACTCGTATATAACATGACTAAGTAGATATTCATTTTCTTAAGAGGACTCACATACAACTAGAAGGTGATAATACAATATTTAGACCACAACTTGTACATGGGCAATGTACAAGTTTCGAAGGTCATGGTTGGGTTTCGGAGGTGGCGTTGGATGAAAATGTTGGTAATTGGATGAACTAGCACATCTAATATCATTTTTTTTCCTCCAAGCCTTGAGATTCCACTTTGTACATCTACCTCCACTTTAATGTTTCTTAATAGCCTTCCTCTTTGCATGCACTAGAGAAAAACAATACCTCATGCTTATCTATATGCAATGGAAGGGGTGGTAGTGATCCCGTTGCCCCACCGTTCCCCACTTGTTCGTGCCTAAAAGACACAAAACACAATCCAAAAAATCCCACATCTCAAGGTATCCCTCCCAAAACAAACACGTGACAAAAGGAAGAGGACGCAAATGTGGGAAGGTGGGGGGACTACATGTGCAAAAGTTGGGGCGGCTAATGGGCATGGGCATACATCCATAGGAGGATACACATGGGCGTTGGGGCATATGGTTTCATGGGCTCGGGGGGTCGGGGTGGACCGGGCTATTGGTTCATATGCACAAGTGCAACCTGCCGGGATGGCACATGTTCAAGCTAGCGTATTTCATGTACGGTAAAGCCTCAAATGATAACCTTTTCTACACTCGCATTAATCCGTACGTGGTTATGAAGAGTCCATCCCCTAACTGTACACCATGGCCGGCCTAGAATTAGAGCTCCAATGGAAGTACTACTTTGTTGGCCCAAAACTTTCATCTCCGTAATGAAGAAAAAAATAAACAAGAAATGAAAATGGAAAAGAACAATGAGACTTTTTATTGCCCTTTACTTTGGTTAAAGCAAAAGCTTCTATTTTATGAAATCAAAAGTTGAATACATATGTATAAATAGGCCACACACATCCAATTCTCGCCTATTTCATCATTTGTCTAAATCACAAGTTTGTTCAAATTCCAAGTTTGTCGAAATCCAATTCTTGTCTACATCATAATCTCGTCTAAATCAAAAGTTTGGCAATACTTTGGAGTATCGACGTATCTTTGTCATGGCAAACACCGCACGATTCTTGATTAAGATGTCTTGGTTCATGGTTCTAATGTTGGTCATTGTCAATCTCATATCAGTCGTTGAAGGTAATAGGTTCGGCCCCTTCGCAATGGGCTTTGGAGGACCTTTCGGCGGCATTGGTCTCGGAGGACTCGGACCTGGTTTTGGAGGTGGTTTTGGAGGACTCGGACCTGGTTTTGGAGGTGGTGTTGGAGGACTTGGGCCTTTTGGAGGCGGTGGTCTTGGGGGAATAGGACCTTTTGGAGGAGCGGGACCTTTCGGAGGTGGTGGTTTGGGTTTCCCAACCAACGGTGCCTTCCCGGGCTTAAACATCACCTTGCCCGCAATCAATGGTTCTTTCCCTGGATTCCCATTCCCCGGGTTCCCCTTCCCTTAGTCACCGAATCCACTGCACCTACAACATGTTGGCGGTCGAGGCTCGCCACCGACTATTTTCATTTTGTAGGGATCATGCATAGCTTCATAGAATTGGGCATCGGCTTGTAGTGTGGAGTGCCGATGGTTGGTTCGGAGGATGTTTGGGCGCGGTTCTTTCCGAGAGTGATTCATGAGAGGTTCTTGGAGGAGCCGACTCAAATCGGACTCCCTTTTTCCCCCCAATAATATGAAGTTATGCTTGATCAATCATGTGTGCGAATTGGTCGGTGTGTCTTGAATGTTTGAGAGATCGTATTTCTTCTCATGGTGTGTGTGTGTGTGTGTGTGTGTATGTGGGGGGGGGGTGCACTCTTTGTTGGGATTGAAAATGACATGCGTGTGTGACCTTGAGTTTATCACCCCTAAATTTTGCAACAAAAACAACACCACATTCAAGTGTGCAAAGATCACACATGACCTCGAATACTCATACATGTCCAATCTTCTTTTGGTGAGATTTACACCTTGCATACTTATACAATAGAAATAGGGCGCACAAAAACGTGGTTATAACATGATTCATGTTATTTCAGTTGATATTGCCTCAACGTACGGGATTTGTTTCACTGTATGTTCATGCGCGTCCACCTTAACGCGAAGGTGGTTAAAAGAGGCCATGATCAAAAGAGGCCATTTGTACCTATTAAAATTAGTTAATTGTCAGTTTACTCGAGACAGTGCCGAGTAATGATTCAATTTCTACATCTAAGTTTCACTATCTTCAAATTTTCTTCAAATCTCAAAACTTAGCCTAATGTAATTAGAGTTATGAGGACATTTTGTAAATCTCCGGATCTTCTAAAAATACCATAGTAAACAGCGGCGAGCTGGCCTAGGTGGCAAATTACTCTACTGGGTACATGCAAAATTCTGGACAGAATGGTCACACAAAACTGATAACCGTCGACTTATATCCATTATAAGCTACATTCAGATATAACAGAGCGTGATTCATTTACTTTTGTTAATTTGGTATATTGCTTACTTTCTTATAGTTGCAAGCAATTTTGAAACACCAAAAGGTCCAGAATTTAAAAGCACTGTATATTTAGAGTGGCCTTACCGGCCCCAGCCAAAGTACTGCCGTTTGAGCGTTGAATGCTGGAGAGTAAAGAATCGATTGCCCATACTCCGTTGTCAATCTGTCATAGATTTGCTTGTCACTTTTCCCTTCCCGAATATCATCTCAAATTACCTGCACCCTCACCATTTCCGATTCAGCAACTTGACATCCAAAACCAGCTGATGCTCCTTGCGCCACATAACAGACTCCAAACCCCAACTACTGTTTCCCTCAGAAGATTACGCTGAATTCGCCATGGGAAGCACAAGCGGTTGCAAATCATGGGTATGGACAACCTTCCGAAGCCAAACCACGATGTCGGCTGCAGATTCTTCAATAGACTGATGCCCGCCCTCGAGACAACGCATATTCTGACTAATATTGCGAACCTGCGCTTCCACTTGAGCTGTGCGCACTCTCTCATCCACGCTTTGCTCCTCCGGCATTGCCTCCACTAACTCCCTGTCCGCCAATCTCCAAACAAATTGTGGACAGAGCGAGCCAACGCATCAACTTCCCATGCTCGCCATCAATCCAACCGTAGCTCTTCCGAAGACTGCTACCGGCAACAATGAGAACCCGGAGTGAGAAAGGAGCCCTAAAACAGAGTCTTCTGAAACCCAACCAGATGTCTTCGGCGCTTCCAGAATGCAACCCATTCAATCAATGTAAGGAAGGTATGTGGGTGTTGTTTGATTTCTTTTCTCAATCGGACACCTCACTTGATTGGTTTGTGGTTAGGTGAGGATCAAAGAAACAACCACCATTAAGGGTCGCCTTTATAGTAGTGACCAGTTATTGTGACCGCATCTTTCTAAAATCTCTCGTTGGTTGACAAATGAGTGGTGGACCACTTCATTTTACACAAGGTCATCTAAATTCGAAGTGTCCATGGGTGGTATGTTAGAAAATGGATGAGAAATTGACATGGAAGTGATTGGAATCCTACATGTATGTGTTCATAAATGGATAATGCTTGGTGAGCACCTGAATTTTGTGGTGAGAGAACCCAAATAGGTTGTCTCGTCAAGGGTGGCCTATTACAGAGCATTGTGTTTTGATATTTTTTAGAAGCATCTAGTTTCAACACGTTTAATTTTTGATTTTATTTTCATTAAAAAAAATACATCTTGATTTAAGTCCGTTATGCACTATGGTGCACAACCATGGCTTCTAAAATGTGACATTGATTTCTCTTGGTCATGGTCTTCAAATTGCCAACCATTACCACGATAAACAATAAATCACGGCCGTTGTTCATGTGTGTAAAACGGGCACGAGACACATGTTTAGAAAAGATTGGATTATTTTTCAAGTTTTATTGACTACGTTGTAGTCAATACACCATTTATGATATTTAGTGTCACATGCATAATAGTGTCACTTGCCCTATTTTCAGGCATATCCCATGTTACGGTAGGTGCAAGCATGGTAAAGTGGACATCTCCTGACTCTTGCATTGGTTGAAGTAAAAGTGATTCAAAACTATTTACTAACTTTGAATTTTGTGAAGAAAAAAATCATGAACATTTAGAGGTCATACTGCTTTACAAAACCAAGCAATTCAAGTTGACAAAAACAAGTTTAATAAAAGTCTACGTAATTTAGAAGACAATGCAAGTGGTATACAAGTAGGTGATATTGAGCAAGTATTTGCCTAATTTTTTTAAAATATGAGAAAATTACATTAAATTGATGATTTTTACAAAAAGAAAAACTTGATGATGACCTCAAATTTACAACAAATCCAAGGAATCAAAATATCTAAGTTCAAAAAGGTAAGATCATAAAATTTACATTCAAAACCAAACTTAATCATTTAATTTTGAGCATATCTTTTAATGATGTGTTTTGAAGATCTCGTCTTGATATTCTATATTTGAGTGCTTAGCACAACAATAGAGGTCACCATGAAAAAAAGTCCAATTTAAACAACACTTTGCTACTACTTTTAGGTGTTTGACCAATAAAAGAATGGTCTTAGCATACCAGAGAACTTTTTTGGTCCACTTTAACATGCCAACACCTACTAATGGTCAGAAACCTCACCATTAGTGTCACCTCATGACACTTGGCGTTCAAGTGTGCTTACCTATATCTTGGCATGAGTATATTCAACAATGTCATGAGGTGTGTGCACAATGATCTACAAGTTAACTAAAAGCTTACACAAATTAGTATGCTAAAGAACATCTTCCTCTTGCTTATTCAAATGTAAACACATAACACTTGCCATCAGCATGCTCAACAATATCTTTCCCTTGTTACTAAAATGCAAAACTATCATCTCAAGTATCCCAATGTGATACGCTTAATGTCATAATGTGAATAATTTCACTTAAACAAGTTACATATGTTGATGAATAATATCATATTGGCAATTCACAAACATGCCACTTTGAGATTTCTAGGCATCTAGTTTAGGCCCTTCGCAAATAATGTACATGACACTATCTACCATAAACGGTGTGGTGAATTGTTTGGACCATATAGAAATTTAGAAATTTTGCCGTCGCCCGATTTGGTGGCCTTTTTGGTCTTTGGGCAGCTCCTCCATAATTTCCTCCATCCTCCTTCCTCGTTAGCTGCTCCATGTCATGGTTCATTTTATTTTATTTTATAATTGACGGGTCATATCATTTTTAAACTAGTTGTTTGGGATTGTAAAAAAGAAACCAACAAACTTGCACTTCTAAAACAACTTAACTAAATCAAGAGAGGTCCGATTTTTAACGTGGGTTTTATTGATGTTTCATCGTAGCTTTGCCGATGCAACACAAATTCGAAGACATGAATGAACCCAATCAATAGAATTTGGAGAACAAGGAAAACTAACTGAATAACATCCGCATATCTTACAACAAGTTGAGAACCGGAGCATCATGTGAGTGAGGGGCTGATCACACCGGCCACTTTGGGCATCATTCGTCGGCATTTGCGGCTGTAATAGTGTGAAAAATGATGGGCCAACATCTATTTCTCAACATAATCCTCAGCAATTTCATGGTTGGAACTGGACGGAAAGTTTGGTGTGATCGGGGCATGAGAGGCTAATCACACCGGCCACTTCTGGCACCATCCGTTGGCATCTCCAGCTGTAATAGTGTGAAACGTGGTGGGCCAACCTCTATTTCTCAACACAATCCCCAGCAATTTCACGGCTGGAACTGGACATAAAGTTTGGTGTGATCGGAGTGTGACAAGACGACACTGGAGATGCCATCGTGCTTGTAAGCTAGGCGATGAAGGAAGTAGCGGCTTAACTTATCTGGAGGCTGCCGGAGACGAATCGGTGGATTTGCACCATATTCAAAGCCCACGACTGGGCTTGCTGGCACCTTTCAGAGTGTCCAGTAAACACAGTTTCTGTCAGAGTGCACGCCACAGCCACTTGCAGGTTGGTCGATTTCCGGAGGAGGGGTGGTGTGTCTAAACCAGTGTTGGACCAATATCAAAATTTTGCGATACCAACCTAGTACCAATATCAAATTTTTTATGAAATTTTAGTCGGGTTGGATCCCAAGTATCACAAGAATCATATTTTTATAGATATGGTATGAGTATGAGTATCAATCTTGTAAAAATAAAGCCTAAAGGTATCAATATCGAGTACCATGGTAGTGATACCAGTGGAGTATGCACAATGGTATGGTATTATTTTAAATTTTTTACCTTTTTCCTTTTAGAGACCTAAAAACACAAACAACATTGCAACAAGAGTGCATAAGGACGCAATTCATCGATAGTAAGAAACGTGCCTCATTGAAGCCAAGAATCTAGAGTTTGTTGAACTGAAATTTCAAATAATAAATTGCAATGCCGCCGATCTGTAGAGCATTCAAGCGGACTGGGATACTGGGGTTTTGGGCTTCTCGACATGAGCGAAGGCGGGGGTGAGTATTGACCTCCACCTCCTGCCTTGGGTATCAAAGGCGGGTATTGAGACCCGATACCGTGCAATACAAGTACGGAGCAGGTATCGCCCCATCCACATATTGCGGGCAGTATGGTACTTAATACCATACTCCTACCAATATTCTATACCAGGCAAATGGTGTTATACCGGTCCAACATTGGTCTAAACAACCATTTAAGACTTTTGGACATTCCAATCGTCTAGTGTCGAGCGGGCATATGGCTTTTCAAAGAGTGAGAATAAGGGCAAGGCCACTCACGCTGCATATGCATCTACAAATGCGCTTTCACACCTGCAATGTAGATGCGGATGCAGGGGAGTTGTCCACTCGCCTGCGTGTAATTCCATCTCGGATGAAAAGTGATGCAGCAAGCCTTGAACTCCCTGTATATGTGAGAGACATCCATGGAGGGTTATTTATAATAAGACAAAAAAAATTTCGACCTACTATTTTTCTCTAGTATCAACTAGTTATAGATGAACCAAATGAGTTTGAGAAATAATCGGTTGAGGTTTGGGACTTCAGAAAAATTACTAGTTATAGATGAACCAGATGTGTTTGAGAAATAACCAGTTGAGGTTTGGGACTTCTAGTTACATATGAACCGGATGTGTTTGAGAGATAACCGGTTGAGGTTTGGGACTTCAAGAAAAATACTAGTTATAGATGAACCGGATGTGTTTGAGAAATAAACAGTTGAGGTTTGGGACTTCAAAAAAATTACGAGTTACAGATGAACAGGATGTGTTTGAGAAATAACCAGTTGAAATTTGGGACTTCAAGGAAAATACTAGTTACAGATGAACCGGATGGAGTTTGAGAAATAAGCGGTTGAGGTTTGAGACATCAAAAAATTAACCATCACAAATGCAGGATGAGTGGCAATAATGCTTGGGTATGCATTTACATCCTGGACGGAGGCCACTTTTCATTCCCGGATGCAGATGCAGATCCAAGACACGACTGGGCTTGCTCTAATACCATGTCCACACTAGGGCCAGTCGCTACTCCTTGGTAGTAGGAGGAGTCCCTCTTGATAGGGAAGGTTCATCTCTTTCCAAAATTTATTGCAATCAATAAGGATTTATTGTCCTATTCATAGTAACCTCACTCAATGTGATGTACTGTAGTTTCGTCCATTCACTTCAATGCATACAAGACATAAATCCCTGTCAAGATGGAAACTCTCCCACTACTTTGGGCCAATTGCAGGTCCTAGTGTGGGCATACTCCGGATTGCCCATGAGGTAGACGTGCCTAATTGATTTTCTAATCTTAAACGGACACCTATTTTTTAGTGGTGTATGGTTGGGTGTGAATCTAAAAAATACACCAACAAGACGTATGTTGAAAAGAGATTGGACCACAAACTCAAAATTTGTAAACCATTCTAGATGCAATAACAAACATAATTGGAAGGGGGAGACCTATATGATCATTTAATGACTTCGAGAATCTTCACTTTGACAATTTGATAGGATGTCCATATGAGCTCCAAAAATTATGAGGAAAGTGGCTACAAGCATAATTTGGATTCGCTAATCATCTCGCGGCACTAAGGTAGAAATACCATAAACCGTTAAAATAAGGCGATTCGCATTGAAGATCTGGTCTGACAATCATGAGATAATTTTCCAAGATAGACGAGAAGGATTCATGAAGAATGCAAGTTGTTTCGTATTTTTCTGCCTTGTACAAAAAGTTCCACAATTTTTCAAAGTGGAAAGTTTGTCCAATCCACTTCCCGTTCACTAGGCTCTCCCCATTCCGATACAGATTATCACCTAAACCCGTTAATCATGAGTACGTTAGATCTTGCCTCCCATTGGCTACACTGCATTGAAGTTGCCGCGCCATTTAAGACATGGCACTTTCCATTATGAGGCGGTCTAGTGCACCGCTATTGGGTGGTTAACGCTTTGTGGTATTTCTACCTTAATCAAGTGTTTCGTATCCTACGAGAAATGGATGGAGAGAGAAAAGTGTCCGCTTAAAGAGCCGCTTATATTACTGCTGCATTAAATGAGTATTAAATTTTACTTAGGACTGTATTCCATCATGCAAATCTCCCAGTCCACCTACAGTATATACTGTTTAACTCGTAATTGCATGCAACCCCGAAATTATGGTTTCGAGCACACTTGGATGTGTAGCTTGTGCACCACATGTCTGTTTGCAACTCCAAAACAGTGATACTTTTGGCACTAACTGAAGGAATCCCGCATTTGAAGGTCCTTGTATATGCCGTACTGATAACAAAGGAGTACATATAACGGCACAAACTGTAACACTGATTCCAGTGTTGAGATAGGCCATAGACCTATCCTAGACATAGGCCGGTAGGCCTAAAGCCGACCTCTAGACTACCTTACCGGATACGCCGTATCAAGCATGGTATCCAAGGTAGACGGCATCTAATACTATGCCCGAGGTCAAGGGTTAGTTAAAGCACCCCTAATATAGCTAGGTAGGCCTAACTAGATTAGGTCCTAGGCATGAGTATGACGGCTAAGCCTTATCAATGTAATTAATGCCAACTTAGTATATAAGCAAATACTTGGCCACTCTTGGCCACACTTGACTACTCATCTCTAATCTAGTGTTAAGACTTTAACACGTTATCAAGCACGACTCCGCTCTCCTACCTAGACAGTTTTTGAATTTTTCGAGCTCCTCCCGCTCATTCTTCCCTCGCTCTCGCTCTCTCATTTTTTTTTAGTTGTTGTTTTGTGAATCGTTGGAGGAGCCGCTTAGGAATATTTCCGCTCTTGAAGATTTCTTCTATAGCAATGTGTGTGTCTGTGCTAAGTTAGTTTGTTTTCAACTAGTAATTGCAGAGATTTTGAGCATAGTTGGTTGAGATCCTGGTGTTTGAAGAGACCCAACCTACTATCTGTTGACCACCTTGCTCACTAGCTTGCGTTCTCCATTCCCAACTAATTTGAGTCTGAGCTTGCTTCGCTTCCCAGCTCCCACATATATATATCCATCATCAGCTAGCTTGCTTCGAAGTTAACTTAACTATTTATCAAGCTGTGATCTCCATCCTCTCTTCCAGTAGTGTGTCTGAGAACCTGGAGGTATTACAGTGATCACATAGTACTAGAACTCATTAGAAACCTTAGAGCTTTGAAGCTAGCTCCGAGATCAGCTGCACCGAAGTTAGCACCGGGACTTCCTGGGAGGTCACCCATCCCAGTACTATTCCGGTCCAAAGGCGCTTAACTTCAGAGTTCTGATGGGATCTGGTGTAGTAGCCTTGGTATGATCGCATCACCGAAGGTAGCTCCGGGATCTGCCGCCCATCGCCACCACTCGCTTCATTTCACTTCACTCAATCCAGCAGCTAAAGCAGCGCACTTTGTTGCTTCATTGCATTCATCACCTGTTGGCCAATTTGGTGAAGCCCATCTACACACTGCAATATGGAATGGTACCGACAGACTGAGAGCTAGTGATTTGAAATTTTTTTTCTTGTCCTTTGAGCAAACTGCTGCACCGAGAAGGACTGCTGTAGTGCACCGAGACTGAAGCCGCCAACGGCCGCGACCCGCCGCCGACTGCCGCCAACGGCCGCGACCCGCCGCCGACTGCCGCCAACGGCCGCCGCCCGCCGCCAACTGCACTAACCTAGGCTACAGACCGATAAGCCTATTCTTTTCCCTCTTTTCTGCATTTTCTCATTTTCTAACTTAATGCAAATTAATCTGAACCTCATTAAACCAGACATTAGCCCATCAGATTAAAAAGAATTTTGCATTAGATCAAGAGATCTGCACACCAGAC
This sequence comes from Polytrichum formosum, assembly GCA_964035585.1. Classification (NCBI taxonomy): domain Eukaryota; kingdom Viridiplantae; phylum Streptophyta; class Polytrichopsida; order Polytrichales; family Polytrichaceae; genus Polytrichum; species Polytrichum formosum. Next base: position 1,449,048 of record OZ037941.1, read on the forward strand.
CGAGGGAATAGAAAGTTAGATTGAGAGTTCTGAAATTAAATCATATCACAGACCAACTCCATCACTTTAAAAGCCATGATAACCCGTAGAAAGACCATTTTGATACAAGTCCCGGAGGTTAAGTTAGCTTCTAACAACTTACTTTAGTAGATCTAAGTATATCTATATACTAAATCAACTAGATCTATTAAAGATAAGACTAAACTAGCCTAGTATCATCACTCTTGTATATGTAACAAGCAAAATATTGTCATGTAACTAGAGATTACTTAAAAATGGCATCATTATTACGAAAACCAACAGTCATGGCTACCATAAAGCAACCACCACATGATGCACAGTTACAAGCTTTACAGTTCACACCTCTTACCGCCGATGGATCTAACTTCCTAGAATGGGAAAATGACGCTAAAATAGCCCTAGGGGCCGAAGAATTTTCATTGTACCTAGACAGGGTCACGGCTGCAGGATTACCAGAGGTCCATAAGTTCCAAACCCTACAAATTCTTCGCCGTCATATAGATCCATCCCTCAGGCAACAATACATCCAGGTTGAGCATCCAGCTGATTTATGGACTCAGTTACGTGAACGATTTCATCATGAACAAACTATCTTCCTACCCGAGGCTAGGAATGATTGGATTAACTTAAGAGTCCTTGACTTCCCTGACTTGATCTCATTTAATGCGGAACTCCACCGCATTACCGCTCAACTTAGATTGTGTGGAGAAACAGTCACTGAAGCTCAGCTTATAGACAAGACATTGTCTACATTTCCCCCGGCCACTGCAATCTTGGCACAGCAATACCGCAATATGCGATTTGCAAAGCACAGTGAACTGATGTCTCACCTACTCTTGGTAGAAAAACATCAGCACATTTTGTTTAAGAATGCAGAGGCACGACCACCTCGGGAAGTCCACACCATGATTTCAGCCGCTCCACTTGGAAAGCCGCAAGCCGGATCTTCAACTGGATCGCGTGCCATTCACCTATCCGAAGCACCACGGCGATCACCGCAAGGATTCAAGCGGAGACCTCCACCGAAGCATTTCAAGTTTCGACCCAAAGATCAAAAACCGAGGTATGTTCCGAAAAATCCCAAACCTCATAAGCAATCATCAACATCCACATGTCACAAATGTGGAAGGCAAGGTCATTATGCTCGGGAATGCCGGGCATCTCAGTACATAGTGGAAATGTATAAGGAATTACAAAAACTCCGCAATCAAAACCGAGAGTCTCATGCCGTTGTTGTCCCGTCTTCACCAACCACAGACGTAGAAAACTATATGGCATTAAGAACTCCGATGATCCAATGTGTTGAGGCTGCCCTCTTGGACAGTGCCTCAACACATACCATATTGAGGAGTTTAGAATTCTTTTCGTTTCCAGCTGGTAACACAGGTTGGCGAAATAGTCACGTTACTACAATAGCTGGACCAAAGAATTTAACCTTCCGAGAAGGTGTAGCAATTGTCTTGTTACCTGGGAACAATCCCATAACATGCAGGGATGCTATGTATGCTCCCGATGCCCCCCGGAGCCTGATCAGCTACCGGGACTTACGGGCAAATGGAATCCACGTCTCTACCACCGTAGAGAACGATAAAGAGGCGCTGGAGCTACGGCAGAGACATAGGACCCTAGCCACCGCAACTGCGGGAACCGATGGCCTATATGAAATTGCTATCAAAGCAATTAGCCCCAGCCCTAGGCTTGAGGAAGAGGTTGGAACGGTAGCACGGGAGAGAAGTCCTGATGCAGATGCCCCCAACCTAGCCCGGAAATCAGACCTATATCTCACGGCAGCTGCCCTCTCAGATATATGGCATAAAAGGCTTGGGCACCCTAGCACTACAATTTTTCGGAGAATGCTCCCTCTCTTGACTGGCCACAGCCTCACCACCGCGGACGCCAACAAAGTTGCTCCATGCGAAGCGTGCATACAGGGCAAGATGATCAAGAGACCATCCCAGTGGCAGCTCCCCACCGAATTGCCACCACCGCTTCATCGACTTCATGGGGACGTGTGTGGACCTATCAACCCGCCTTCAGGTCCATTCCGATACTTCCTTGTCATCATAGATGCCTCCGGAAGTCATCTCGAGGTAGCATTACTTTCCACCCGCAACCTTGTATTTCCCAGAATTCTTGCAATTCTGATACGTTACAAAAACCATTTTCCTGACCATCCTGTCAAGTTTCTACGTATGGACAATGCACTAGAGTTTAGATCACATGCATTTGAGGACTATTGCACCGCAACAGGAATCACCCTAACTTATTCCACATCCTATGAGCATTCGCAAAATGGACTTGCGGAAGCCTTCATCAAGAAACTACAACTAGTTTCTAGACCTCTCCTCCTCAATGCTAAACTCCCAGATTCATTTTGGGGACATGCTATCCTGCACGCGGCAGCCTTACTTAGGCTCCGCCCTACCCTACTCAATCAGCAGACTCCTTATGAACTGCTTGCCGGCCGGCCACCCAACATTAACCACTTACGAGTGTTTGGATGCCAGGTATGGGTACCAGTACCTGAACCTCAACGTAAAACTATAGGCCCTCATCGATATGAGGCCATCTACCTTGGTTACGATTCACCCAACATAGTCCGATACATGGATCCCTCTACCGGAGCCATTCTTAAGGCTAGGTTTGCTAATTGTAAATTTGTCGAGGACAAATTTTCCACCCCACCAGTCGACAGGATCAACAAGCGAGTACCTTTAACATTTCAGGCTACCGAAACTCTCACGATGAACCCGGACCCTCGGACTGCACTAGCCGAAACAGAGGTAACCAAGCTACTAAACCTACAGGACCTAGCAGAACAAATCCCCGATGGATTTTACTCGGGACCCCGCGTACTACGCAACCCCCTACCTGGGACAGGCAACATACTGCCAGCTAAGAGACACGCTCCATCAACGTCCAAACGGCAGCGAACGGCATTCACAACCGAAGTGGCCCCCGACCCACTCTCGCTTGCCGAAGCCAAAGCATCTCCCGAATGGCCGGAATGGAGCAAGGCACTTGAGACTGAATATGCTTCAATCAGGAAGCATAAGGTATTCGGAGAGGTATCCACTGAACTCACTAAACCTCCCGTTGGACACAAGCTCATTTTTTCCAGGAAATTTGATGCGAATGGCAAGTTGCTTCGACACAAAGTTAGACTTGTTGCACAAGGTTTTTCGCAACGGCCTGGAGAGGATTTCGACCAAACCTACGCCCCGGTCCTCGACATCACCGCATTCAGGTATCTGCTAGCACTTGCAGTTCATTTCAAACTGGAAATATTCCTAATGGATGTGGTAACCGCATATCTATATGGAAACCTGGACATGCTCTTGTACATTACTCCCCCTCCAGATTTTCTACCCAGGCTACCCGTCCCATCACCAGGCAGGTTCCTCGGCCTTAGAATCTGCAAAGCACTCTACGGCTTGAAACAAGCCGGCCGCATGTGGTATCATCTTCTCCGAGACTTTTTGATTTGAAATGGATTTTTGCATGACCCGGCATTGCCATGCATATTCACTTTGTATCAAAACTCACAATATGTCATTGTAGCCGTCTATGTGGACGATCTAAACCTCATTGGATCTCCAACATTGTGTAAACACGCCGAAACCTTACTCACGGCTCAGTTTGATATGAAATTACTCGGAAAGACTTCGTATTGTCTTGGCCTCCAGGTGCTTCATTTTCCAGGAGGAGTCCTCCTACATCAACAAGCCTATGTCTGCAAGCTGCTCAAGCATTTTCAAATGGACGAGGCTCACGCACTAGCTGCACCAATGATCGGGAGGAGCCGGACTACGGAGGATCCATACCAACCTTGCTCGGAGGAGGAGGAGATAGTGGACAGGCAGAAATACCTCACCGCGGTTGGAGCTTTCACGTACCTGACCACACACACGAGGCCGGACATCGCCTTCGCAACGAACATACTCGCGAGACACAGCCAAAAGCCAACTGCTCGCCACTGGAACGGAGTAAAACACTTACTCCGCTACCTACGAGGTACTGAAGACCTCGGGTTGTACTACATACGAGACACAAAAGGCGAGATCACAGGCTATGCGGACTCCGGATTCAAAACCGATGAAGTATCTAGGAAATCTCAAACCGGTTACATATTCATCAAGAACGGAGCACCAATCTCGTGGAAATCGGCTAAGCAAACTGTCACCGCAACTTCAACGAATCACGCAGAACTCCTAGCATTCCACGAAGCGGCAAGAGAGGCCGTATGGCTACGGACAATGCAAGGGATTCTAGCAAAACAATGTAAGATCGGTGATCAATTCAAACCCACTGTCATATTTGAAGATAACGCGGCATGCATTAATCAAATGAATATGGGGTTTATTAAAGCCGATAGAGTTAAACATATTAGCCTGCATATCTTCGGATTCACTCAAGATTTGATAGAATCTAACCAAATTGAGATTAGGAAAATCGAATCCGAAAACAATATAGCGGATATGCTTACGAAAGCCTTACCCGCTTATAAGCATAAGAAGCTAGTAGAGAAAGCAGGAATGAGATCTTTACAAGAACTCCTACTCACCTAAACTACACTCTTTTCTCTGTAAGTGGTTTTCTCCTTGGGTTTTTACACTACAGAGTTTTTAATGAGGTAGTCCTAATAGGTCGAGGAGGAGTGTTGAGATAGGCCATAGACCTATCCTAGACATAGGCCGGTAGGCCTAAAGCCGACCTCTAGACTACCTTACCGGATACGCCGTATCAAGCATGGTATCCAAGGCATGGTATCCAAGGTAGACGGCATCTAATACTATGCCCGAGGTCAAGGGTTAGTTAAAGCACCCCTAATATAGCTAGGTAGGCCTAACTAGATTAGGTCCTAGGCATGAGTATGACGGCTAAGCCTTATCAATGTAATTAATGCCAACTTAGTATATAAGCAAATACTTGGCCACTCTTGGCCACACTTGACTACTCATCTCTAATCTAGTGTTAAGACTTTAACATCCAGGTCGCTCTTCTTCATTGGACACCTATATTTTGAGTGGTATTAGTTATAACGGTCATTGTAGTTAAGAACGAACACTAACTGCACACATGTTACGATGACATTGGATTATGTGCTCAAAATGTGTTCACCATTCTAGGCTCATTAAACAACACCATTGGGAGGCAAAACCTATGAGACCATTGCACTCCTAAAGGCCGAGAATGATATTTTTGCTTAGGTAGGCACTGTTGTGCAACCATACTGGTGTACTTATTTACATTATAATCTTATGATGTTGGATACGTGGATGATTGAAAAATATGTGCAAACAATCCTAACTTTACCAAAAGTGTCATCCATACAGTCGGGTCTACCACAAGAAGTGCCAATGTTCTTTAGTAAGTTGCTAAATTGGATTTAAAATGTTTTAGGCGATTTTGAGAAGATTTCACTTTGGTCTTTTTGGGGTTAATGAGAAAGAGAATCTTCCATGTGAACTCTAAAATAAAATAAAATAACATTGGTGTTTTTATTTGCACCAATGTAAATGGAAGACTGTTCTTCCTTACCCTGATCCCATTTTTTTTTGTGTGTGACAGGGTAGGCGTACTTCCTACCTTCTAGGAGGTGGGCTCCTTTAAATAATACTTTCAAGGGAGGGGATATTTTGAGTTTTTCTAGGGCTTCTAGTGATTATTTGTGTACGGCTCCTCGTACCCTTGTTGTGATGGTAAGAAGGGGGTTAACATTCCATTCCACAATTTTTAACATATGAATGAGGGGCCATATTTGTTTGTTTTTTCTCTTGTGGCAATATATTCAAGAATCTATCATGGCAATATGTGAATTCTATGAATTGTATGGTGTTTGATGGGTTTGGGGGGAGGGGTGTATGGTTGTCTATGGGGGGCCCTAGTATACATAATATGTTGGGTCTTATCCGGGCCGTACATGTGCATGTGTTGGGGACACATGTGCATTGTATTAACCATTCCGGGATTGTGATGTCTTTGGGGCCGGTTGTGTAGATTGCTGGCATTTACTAGGGGCTAATAGCTATTATGAAGGCATAGAGTCGGAAGTGGTTGGGGCGAAACAACCCGTACATTGATTCCTTGGAGGCAAGGGTTTAGGGCTGGGGTGAAACAACCCATACACTGGTTCCTTGGAGACAAGGGTTTAGGCATCCAACAAGGAACGAGTGTATGGGTTGGTTCGCCCAAATCAGTTGGAAGTGGGGTGGGTATTTTGATAGGTGGGACTATGTTAAAGACAGGGTTTTCTTCTTACTATGGCAAAGCGGCAAAATTGAACAGAAATTTATTACCTAGGTCGGAGTCCCTCTGTTCTCTGTTCCTGTTCAACGATGCCCCTCTCCATCCTGGAAGATAGCGCATGCGCTTCAGCCAATGGTGTCATGGCAGGTGTACAGAAACGACCTCCAGGTGGCCTCTCTTGGATAAGGTGTCTGATGGGCCCCACCCACAAGAAGTGGATCCCACACCCTTCTTCGTCTTTCTCTGCAATCCCACTACGGCACTTCGTCTCCTTCATGTGGATTGTTTGTCTATTATGTCTTGGCCCTTGTAGGTGCTCTCATCAGGATGCTTACAAGAGTGGGAGAACTCCTTAAACTGCAATCGTGATATCTCACACCACTTCAAAGTTGAGCTCCGGCTACGTCACTTGAAGGTAAAAAGTTTGCTTCTGGGACCTCCTTGAGTTTGAGCTGCATCTGTGAGATAACTTAGTCATGCAATTTGTGGGTTAAATAAGTTTTTGATGTTTCGGAGATGACTCTGGATGCTCAACCCAGCAGAATGGGTTGTTCTTCATGTTGGGGTTCATGAGGAGGTGAAACTCGTCTTTGTGGTGAGCTTGTAGCCCTGGAACCAAGTGAGGAAGCTTCTCTTGGATTAGTTTGAGAAGTGACATCAATGCAAAGTGATTTTTGACCAGCTCTGTTTTTTTGTGTCGATCAAAGGATGAGTTGATCCGATGAATGCAGGGGAGCTTCTTGTGTACGATGTTGTGTGAAAAAGTCAATGTGGAAGGAGGCATTGCAGTTTTTGAGGGGAAATTTGCAGTACCTAGTGGGAATGGCGGTTTCCCTGTGAAATGGGTTGGGAAAGCTTGCAAGTAGAGTCTGTTTCAAGTAATCGAACCTCTGTCGCTTGCTTTTGATGTTGAGTCTGGTTTGGTGTTAGCATGGGACGATCACTCTGGATACATGGATACAAAGTGTCAATTGAGGGAGTTGACCGCTTGCATACAGGAATTTCTTTGATTGCCTTTCTTCACACGAAGTAGTCGTGATTTGCAGCCTAACGGTTTCATCGAGTCCGTTCCTGCTCTTTCCCTTGTTGCCTTCCTACTCAAGGTTACTTCTCTGCCCTTCTCTTCTCGAGTAAAGGTTAAGATTTTGAGTGTGATGTAATTGACATGATTTGGAGATGTCGGAGTAGTTTGAAAAATTTCTGAGGGCATGTCAATTTTCTTGCACACAAATCTCCAGCTTCTCTGTGATTGTGTGACGGAAGTGCACCCAATCGCAACGTTGTTGTTAGGATATGGATTCATTCAATCAAGAAGCCCGAAGTACGAGTGTTGGATGGTCCACCTCCTCCAAGAGCCTGTAACCCTAAAGGAAAGAGATTGCAAGATGCTATGCGAAAAAACTAATATCTTTTAACAAATTTTCTCAATTCCAGTTTTTACTGTGTATTTCAGCTTGTGCAGTCGACGTGAATGGTTCAACTTATGGCGCAGTCATGTTCTTTCACAAAGCTGGAGGTCTTTGCATCTGCCCAGGCATGCACTCTCTCATCAATCAAGTTTTCTTAATTTCAATTTTGCAGTTGTTCTCAACCAACTGACTAATTATAAATCAAGTCACCTGAGTTATTGTAAGAGTGTTGTGATTAATAACTTTCTTTGTGGATTGCAGGTCTCCAGAAACATGAAAAATGCATTGATTCAGGAGGTTCATTGCGCATTCGACCGACCGGGAGTTGCTGCATTGGCTTTGTGTAGAAATGATGGAAGAAATCTGTCAAGGAGTAGGCAAATAGTGCAGGCAATTGGGACACCATTTGTGAACCGATTCGGAGACAAAGGGCTGAGGACGTCTGAGTGGAGTAGAGCTGACCTAAAAGTATGTCGACCGCTTCCAAAAAGAGTTGGCTCAAGCCTGGTGGTATGTTCACGTAAGTGCAGAGATTGTTTCATGTTTTCCTCTTGTCGTTTAATTCATTGCAAAAGCTCTGTGCCATCTGCCCTGCGAGTATACTTAGTAGCATTTGGAACCAATCAGATGTTGTGATTGGCGAAATTCAGTCCCTGGGATGCATTAGCAAGAGATTTGTGCCATCTGCCCTGTGAGTACCTCGTTGACAGTCATGTCTTTTTTTTCTTCTGTGCTTCCGGCTCAAAGGAAAAAGTGTACATACAAACATTTTGAAACTAATCAGATGTTGTGATCGGTGAAATTCAGTGCCTGGGATGGCAGAAAGCAGTGTGCAAATGGCAGCTGCGCTGTTCACATTTGGGACAGCATTTGTTGTACCATTCTACACGACCATGATTCTTGCTCCTCAATGGAAATGGGTAATTCTTCCCCCTCCCCTACACCCTGAAGGGTTGTTCACACTGCAAAGGTGGTTATGTCTAACATCAAAAATCAACCACAACTACGCTTTTTTTTTTATTCACACTTGTCTTGTGTGAATTGATGTGGTTGTGGTTGATGGTCGGTTCGGTCTTCTAGATTGCAATCTTCATTGGTTAGGTCTTGCACTTGAGAAGAAATTAAAGTGATGAGTATCCTTACTGGCCTTGGATTGTACTGTTAAAGAGGTTGCCTCCTCAACTTATTTTCTCCCTAACCTTGGCCTTGAAATTCTCTAGTGGTGCCACATGAGCATGAACAACCACCTTAAGGGTGGTTAACTGCGCAGAGTATTGGGGTTGATGGGATAGAGTGTGGTTGGCAATTATTATTCCTTTTCCATAGAAATAGAATTAAAGGAGGTAATCCACAGCCACAACCACAACCACAACCACCCCTAGTGTAAACGACCCTTGATTGAGCGGTTCTTTGGGTTGAAAAGTTCGTGATGCATAAGTGACACATTACCTACACATCAGTTTTTTTGACATTTGTTAGTGGCATGCACAGACCAAGAAGATGATAGAAAGTGATCTGCCATTCATTGTTTTGGGAGTGATGTACATCTACCTTCTCGCACTATCATGGACGCCAGAAACTTTGGGCCTCATGTTTGCCAGCAAATATTGGCTTCCTGAGGCAAGTCATCTTACACTTTCCCATTAAAATGTGAAATTTGACAAAAGGAACTAAAGTAGTGGCTACAAGGAAGATGTATAATGGGCTCTCAGGTTTTCTTACCAGAGAAGCTCTGAGTGATTTTCCCAGCGATTGAATCTGATACTAACCTCTTTCAATCTTTCATTTATATTGACATGACAAGCAGTTACCAGGCATAACGCGCATGTTTAGTAGCACTATTACAGTGGCTTCAGCTTGGATCCACTTGCTTGCGGCCGACCTCTACAGTGGCCGGTGAGTGTTGAATTCTTCCAAATTCACAGGCTACTTATGTTTTTAGTCCTAAACCCCAATGAGTCACCCATTGAGATATACATAAGTCATATTGCGCCAAAACTGACAATCTCTGGTTGTTTGGGTTTGATGGGGCAGATATGTATATCTTGATGGTCTGCAGCACAATATAGAGACGCGACACTCACTTGTGCTTTGCCTCATGATGTGCCCCATTGGTATCATCTCTCACTTGATTACCAAGGTACATAATCTTCCCCTCTCATCTAATATATTGGATTCAAGAAACCGAATTCCAATTTTGGGAAAAACATCTTCAGCTCTTGCAAAATGACTTTCAAGAGGAAGACCTGTAGCTCTGGTATCATAGTCTACATCCTCAAAGCTGAGTCACTTTATCAATTGTCATCACCTGCAAGTATACGTAGTCATTTTGGGAACTGCAAACATTCAAAATAAGTAAAAAATGTTTACAGACAGGTCTTTGAAACTACTCCATACAGTTAAGAGCAGGCCTTATGACGTATGTAAGAAATCAACAGGACTGGAAACTCAACCAGGGATCTTCACATATTCATCTTATGGTTATTTCACAGGCAGCCACTATGTTGATGCGACGATTTGATGGTGGGAGCACAACACCTTTGGAAAAAGCTGTGGTCTAGTGGTTGTTGCCTCAATTTCCTACACACTACCCACTGTACCATATATCGGATTTCCTGCGGTTACCGCGATTTGAATGCTGGGTGGAAATCACTGAAGGTGTGTCTCATTGCAATAGTGTAGGCCTTGAACTCATGTTCTGCGCTAATATATGAGGATATTTGGCGAGTGATAGCACCTTCTCATAATTGATTTTGTAATTTTAGATTGAAAATTGGTATTGAGGATTCCAAGCAGCTTAATACCTATACCTTTCTTCCAGCACTATTTACTGTGGAAGTAGCTGCTCAATTTCGGGAATCTTCATTTCAAAGACCCGATTGTATGATTTACGGTTATTGATGGTTACCCAGCACAATATTATTTGGGGTTGAGGATCCACTCTACTCTTGCACATTCATGGCACATTTTGTCCATATACTTTGTTCTTGATCAGCATCTGTGAATAGGTCACACAAAGAGCTGCATGTGTGTTTCACGAAATTCAAGCCAGTTCCTTTCCGTAGCCATGTCTTGCTTATTCTGGGCTAAATCTTACAGTCAATCCTGGTGACCCACTTGAAATCCTATGGCCTTTTCTTCCTATTTGAACTTGTTTCGTTCAGACTAGTTGGCATGTTGTCAACCGGATTTGGAGGACAGAATGCAGTAGCTTAATCCTGCCAAATATTGATCGACAGATTATGTTTGGTATGTGTGTCATATTCTAGAGTCCTTTCGACAAGATGAGTTTGAGGCTGCCCAGATTGAACACTCTTCACCACTACCGTCTGTGAGTGACAAGAGTGACAAATTGGCTGGAGCAGATAAGCTGCAATTTCTCAGAGTATGTTTAATTCCCAATCAATTATGTTAACCTAATTGATCTGACCAATATCCAAGTCCATTACCTTATCGATTAGAATGTTCATTACCTGCTTGTCTGTCTGAGTGTTCACATCCTCCTACCCTCCTTTGCATAGAATTGTGCATAATGCCCTGGAATTTCGAAATTCTAGTTAGCTGTCGAAGGAGGTGAACCTCGCAGATCCTAATTTATCATACCCTATTGTATATACAAGTTTCGAGTCTCTGAAACCTCTTCAGGAATCAGGCTTAACCTGCCTTGACAGACTCATTGAATCTTATTGCCAAATCTACGGCACACATGAGAGATGCCAAGAGGGTGGTGATGAGAGGTTACAGCCGCCAAACCCTGAAATAGTGGTTGACATCCCTCCATATCTCTTTCAACATTCCCAATCAACACTAAAACCCTATTGTTGACATTTGATATCCCACACCTCCATTGCGATCAAACCCAGCAGCATTTATCGCCAGGGTTTAACATATTTCAGACTTATTTCACACGTATGGAACTTATTTCAGAACAGAAAGAGACGCAATTTGGACCCTTCTCTTGCATCCGTGGTTTTCCAGAAGTGTCAAAGCTGTGAGGAAGTGTGCATCAAGAAGAACCTGGCAAGACTGGTTCACAATTGGGACAGCTGCCATTACATAGGGTGGACACTCTAGGGAGCTGGGTGGTGCCAAGAAACCAAGAGGTTCTTGGTCGGTCATACTGGAAAGCCACAACTGTGACTTTACTCTGGATTGGTGGTAGTAGACTGAAGTAGCAGCACCAGGTAACTTAAGCAGAAGTAATCAGGTCGCAACGAGTACTTTGCATTTCTCATATTGAGCACAGGTCAATTTTCAACAGTTGATGTGGTTTGCTTCAGTTTTCAGAGTCAAGTAAGAAGAGGTTCACTGTACCAGTCCTTCCTTGTTGAATAATCTTGATGCTGCTTAAAAGCTCTCCTTGGGCATTTGAAGAATATGTGCTCCATGAACCTTTTGAGCCGTGCAGCAAGTTGAATCCGCGAGTTAGGTCAGGTGGAGGGGAAGAGGCATTGTCAGCTGAAGGCAGATGTGATTTTCGCCCTTGTTTGTCATGAATCCTCACACGCAAGCTGAGAGTAGCGATGTGTCAATATGGTAACTTAAAGGACAGAACACAATGGAGAGCTGTATAACAACTTGCAACTACAAACGAACTTGGCACCCTTACAACTTTCAGGCTCTTTTTATTCCCATTCTTATTTTATTGTAGTGTCAAAATTCAGCACTTCATACTGGGTCATATGCGCAGAGGAATGTACTCTCTCGAGTTTTGCCTGAAAGTATCTATGTGATTACATTTCTCATCCAGAGTAGGTTGCAGACCAGAAACCTTCTGAAGGGCTTCAAAACCATGGTATATAATGTTGGGAGACTGAGTCGTCCCTACATAGCCATAAGAAACCTCATAATTTCTCAATTTCCAGGATCTTACTACATGGTTTCCGAAAGAATTTGCGGAGCTGCAAATATGACTTGCTGTCACCGGGGTTGTGTCTCGAGAATGCGACTTGTACAAGTTGCAATCCTCCTGATCTCATCCGCATTTATTTTCACAACTGTGACCATGAGCACTGTGCAAGCTGGAGCTGAAAGCTGTGCAGGCAATAATGCAGGAGATAAGAATGTGGTGATGGCAGCGCAGGCAATCCCAACTGGCGGCTCAATCCGGAGCCACAACGGTAAGCACCACTGTCCGGAGAGATTCTTGGGAAAATCAGTTGAGATCTAAATGTTTCCAAGTCCAACCAGTTGTATGTTGTCTTTCAGTTTCTTCTTTATTAATTTGAGGTATAATCTACAGAATCCTCTTAAATGATCGGCAATCTACCCAAAGTCTTAAACTCAACCGGTTTAGGTAGCCATCCCAAAGTCAGTTGCTTATCTTATTAGGACACCTATATTTGAGTGGTATGTGGTTGGGTGTGGGTTCTGTACGGATACCAAAAAAACGTGTTTAAAAGAGATTGGACTACATGTTCAAAACATGATAACCATACTAGACTCAATAGTCTACTTAATTGGAGGGACCTATATGATCATGTAATGAGCACGAGAATCTTCACTTTGATAATGCATAAGATATTCATGTGAGCCCCAAAAATTATGAGGAAAGTGGCTACAGCCTCAATCTTGTACTAATCGCACATTTCACATCCTGGGAGAAGTGGGCTAGTGGGACAAAGTAACCAATTCAAAACCCATCTACCTTCTTTCTCAAACTCAACTGGCCCATATGTAACTAGTGGGTGGATCTCCCCATTTGTTTGTAGGTAAGTACGAGCTGGTCATGCAGTTCGATTGTAACCTTGTGTTGTATGAGGTGACGAGGAACCGGATGCCGCTGTGGGCATCCAACACGTCTGGCCAAGGCACTAACTGTGTTGCGGTGATGCGGCTCGATGGGGACTTTGTTCTCTACGACGGCCTTGACATCGTCTTGTTCGAGACTAACACGAGCAGTTCCAGCTGCTCATCGTCAGGGGGGCCTCCATCGTTCCTGGCCATCCTTCAGGACGATGGGAATTTCGTGGTTTACTGTGAACCGAAGGGGTGTACGAGCCCCCAGCAGCTGACACCACTTTGGGCGACTGGGACTGATGGCTGGTGAATTTGTAACTCTGAATTGGAGCGGGAATCGGATCACACGGTAAGCAATCGCGAATCACTCAGATGATCATTTCAAGATTTCAGAATCAGAGTTGAGGTGCAAAAGCTAGAGGAATTCAAAGTGGAGATTTTCTTACTCTATACGTGATCATGTAGGCCCTACCAATTGTATTGAATATTCAACCTTAGGTAGATACTACCTTAGGTGCCTACTACGGTTACTTATGTTAATCAGACACTTGTGTTTGAGTAGTATGTGGTTGGGTGTGGCGGTAAGAATGAATACCAAAAAGACATGTGTGTAAATAAGATTGAACTGCACACTCAAAATATGATAATCATTCTAAGCTCAATAGTCAACATAATTGGGGGCATCTGTATGACGTTTTTTTAACGAGCACAAGAATCTTCACTGTCATCATGAGTCATGTGAGCTCTGAAATTTATGAAGAAAGTGGCTACGGCATCGATCTGGATTTGCCAATCATCTTGTACTAAATGCGTGCTTCATTTCCTAGGAGAAGTGGGCTGGTTGGAAAAAGTAACCATTGAAGACCCATCTACCTTAGATTGACTAATGTATTTAGGGCACAAAGTCCAATCTTATGACCAAATTCGTTAAATTGAGATTTTTCATAGTCTCAATTTAATGCTTAATTTTATGTTTTTCATTCATTTCTTGATTGAATTTATATTTGTAAGTGATTTTTTGACTATATATGGGAAGATTATCCTCGAGTCGAGGATAGTCTATAATTAGAAAGCCAAAAAAATATGAAAATTGTCTCTAAACAATTGTTGAAATTGTAGGCAAAAAGTCTCAAAATTCTGATATTGTCTCAAAATAACGAATTTGGTCATTCTTATGTCAACCCCATTATACCCCAACTCAGAGTTTGGGGAGTTATGTAGAGAAAACGGATAATTTCCTAGCTTCTAGGAGGTGGCTCGGATTTTTCAAATTTTACTCGGAAGTGGGCCTAGAGAGTGCAAATTTTATCGGTTGATATCCCCCAATTCCTAATGTATTTAGGCAATTAGCCGACATTTCTTTTTTCATTTATTTAGTTTCTTAAATGTCTAAATTGGGGCCGGTTTTGTATTTTGGTGGTGGATGTTGCCTGGTCCACAAGAAGAGGGAGTTTGAAGCTTCCATGTGAGCGGTCTACCCCATAATGGTCCAACAAAATATCCAATTCATAGATACACCAATTCTGTAAGCCCACTTGCCCTCAAGGCATATTAGTCGAGTTCAAAATCTTAAAGCAAGAAATAAAGTCATTGTCACTAAAGTGTACATCAAGGGTGGAACAAACAATCTGTGTAAAAAAATTTGGAACATCAATGCCTCCTCCAAGTCAATGCCAAACCTAGACCATGTCATCTGGAAGTTGTGAAATAGATCCCCTCATCACAGACTGCAACCTCTTCAAATACCCACTGTGAGGACCGTAATCGGGCAAAACATGATAACCAGTGGATTCATTAAAGACATCGGCATTCAAATTACAAGAATCAACAATGAACATCATACGAATTTGAGCTACCCCAGTACGCACAATATTGCCCACGGTTGTCACATCCACAAATTTCAACTGAAATGCCTTTAATAGCATGGCCAACGAGTGAAGAATATCAGCTAAATGTACAAGATATATGTAGATATATTTGAACTAATCCAATTTCTTCAAATATTGAAAAGCTGATTCACTCTCATCAACCTCTTGGAAACAAATAAAAACAAATTCTAGTGAATTACAAAGAGCAATAATTGCATGCCACCTACTCAACCAACGAATTTTGTAATAGTATTTTATAAATTTTTATAATAAAAAATTATTCATGCAAGATCGTCAACACATGCTTACGCTTACTTGGTTTGTAGAAAAGAAATTTGAAATTGAATTTATCAAGGGATCTATTTCAATAGACAAAGCCCTGTAATCCAGTGTATTGGTAGTATCCAAGGCAACAATGTTGGTGCGATGAGCTACACAATGACACGCCAAAAGGAACGGATTCACTTCATTACGGAGTCACATTGAAACATCGGTTTGGCAACCCACCATATTGTTTGCTCCATCATTGTCAAAGGCCACAAACTTGTATAAATCTAAATTTCACAAATGCAATTGAAATATCAAGCAGTTAAAAATTAAAGCAAAATATTTTTTTACCGCCATACAGCTGCAGCAAACCTAAGAAAATAATTTTAGATAGACCCTCTTTTACAATCATTGCAAACATAGCAGAATATCCAATGGCACTAATGTTTATAAATTCATCAATCATAATTTCAAAGAATGAAAAACTTTAAATCTTATAAATTATTTTCTTTTGGATTACTACAGAAATGCACCAAATGATATTACTACAAGTCTTTTGTTTGAATACATGCTAGATGTAATAAGAGTTTTTACAAACATCTACAATTTACATAATACATGGAATCTTGAATATGAGAAAGACTGTTTCCCTACAAAGTAAGCCACTTTGAAAAGGATATACAAAGTCTCATGACAAATATATTGTTCACTAAAAATTGTTTTCTCCATGAATTTTTTTCCGCTGTAGCATGTGCAAGTAAGCCTGTTGTGTTCATATTAAATGAGAATGGTCTACTAATGCACCCACCTTAAAAAAAATTGATCCCTCCTTGGTGTACACTAAGCGACCTTCTTTATTCCTACAAACTTTGTAAAAGAGTTTGTCCTTCGACGCAAAAAATGCAAGTACTGGAATTGACTTGTCCATTGTTTTTTCCACATAATTTGGACTAATTCCCCTTAAGAAATGGTTGCTTGATCTGTATATGAATTCTTAGTTGATCTCATATTGTCACTTATAGAAGATAGAAAATATGAAAATTTCGCTTCACTCGATCTTGTAAAGTAGGAGTCTCGGATTAATTTTTGTGTTTTTACCATTGCAAGAACTTACTGCAATGAACACCTTGGACATTAGAAAATAATAGCTGTGAAGGGTTATTTTGATTTTTTTCTTAAATTAATCCAGTAGTAGTAGTAAATTGGAGTTAGATAATAAAATATTAGGTCGGTTGGAAAAAATTAAATTTAGAAATTATCTTAGTAAGTAAATCCTAATAAAACAAGCTGTAACGGATTATTAAAGGATTATTTTAGGATTGACTAAACTAAAGTGAATCAATAACTAATTGAAAAAGCTAAGAGTGTAATGCGAAAACGATCAAACGAGTAAAGCGAACAACGTTGACTACGAAAAATACCTTTGGACTTAACCGATTTATCTCGATGATGTAAGATCCATTTTGATAAATATCTTTTGACACTACTAAGTCAAAAATTGATAAAATATTTATGTACTAATTTCCATTAATTTTTGCATTTTTGCACCTATTTTCATTAATTTCTGAATGAATTTCCAAGAATTTCAGCAATTTTTCATCCAAAATGATTTTTTGTCATCAATTTTTTTTTAAATATTTTATTATCTCATCCATCCGCGGCGGTTTGTCTATATATAGACGTGCCGCCCCCAAAAAGCTCATTCTCGAGTTTTTCGAGTGCGGATGAGAGGTAAGTTTTGCCGATTTTTGAATTTTTGCTCGTTCTTTGTTTTTGTGTTTTTGAACAATTTTTTTTGGCATATATGTTGGTCGGAATCTGTTGTTTTTTTAGTCGTAGCTGTGTATTATAGAATATGGTACGTAATAGGGCCCTAATTTTTTGTGGGCTGGTCTAGATTTTCTGTTACGCAATTTTGAATGTGTCTATTTTGTATGTCTTTGTCT
Source organism: Polytrichum formosum (assembly GCA_964035585.1). Lineage (NCBI taxonomy): Eukaryota > Viridiplantae > Streptophyta > Polytrichopsida > Polytrichales > Polytrichaceae > Polytrichum > Polytrichum formosum. The sequence goes on from OZ037941.1 coordinate 1,466,547, forward strand.
GTAAGTTCATGGTCCGTGTTTTTTTTGCGTTTTTCAACAATTGTTTTCGGATGGACGACAACAGTCTGTCATCAGTCTTAAAGATGCATTCAATAGGTTGGTGAACAACGTTCACATGTCAGCAACAAGCACCTAGATGATCGTAGCGAGGCGCAAGTTACGTAATTTTGAATTACTCATTTCAATAAGAAGATCCAATACAAGGGGGACATGGGGGACATGGTGAACAAGAGTTAACAAAAAGATTCACCTCCCTACCGCGTGAGGAAATCCTATTTGAGGGGTATCGAAATTTCATTAAAACATCTTTTACTCTTTCACTTCGGTATTTTTTTGTCTCGGATCTCCAGAAGTTTGAGATTTCTTCAAACTTGGTTTCTTTTTTTTCAATCCCAACTACTTCCGACATCAATCGAATGACCCGTTGCTAGTCATTTAGTAGTTTGAGTGTTATTGCTTCTTGAATATGAGCGAGGTGTTTTTATTATTTAGTAAAAATATTTTTTTATAGTTCATTTAGTTTTTGTTCATTGTGTTGAAGTTGCACTTTAAGCTTTTTTTGTGAAGTATAATTAGTTTCTATAAAATATCATATTAGTTAGTGACTTTTGGCCGAAATGACAGCATATTTCAATAGCCTATCATATTTTTATCTAAATTATAATTGTAATTTATTTTATATACATATATAGCTATTTTAATCTCATTTCTAACAAAATTAGTCTCATAGAAATCTACAACTATGTCTAGGAGACTAGGAGTTATAGGTATTTTTATAAGACAACTTATGTTTTGGCACTACTAACTTTGTAGCTTCACTCTGGCTTGCTAAAAGTTAGAAATTTTAAAATATTATATTAGCTTTTGTATTGAAATTTAGTAAAATAACTACATTAAAAAGGTTTAAATTATCCATTATGTGGCAACTAAATTTTTGGTGGACTAATTAGATGTTTAGGAGGACTAGCTAGAATTTTTTTCACTCACAAGACTTTCAAATCTTGAAATAGGTTATTCATGAACTAAGGGTAAGTGCAAACCAACCCCTTGGTTTGGAAATCCAAGAGGATGCTTACTTTATCTCACAGTAGTGACGAAGTGACAAGAAAAATAATAATAATAAAATACAAACAATTAAAATTTAGGGTTTAGACCAGCACCGCGATGAGGCAATCAGCTCAAAATAGAGCAAGAAATAGAAGATTGGTGACCACTCCGATGAAGAGTCCAACAATCCAGCAGTCTATCTTCAGCACTCACACAAACTCAGTCATTCAACGAGTAAGCGATTCAAGATTTTAAGCACTTGTAAATATAGAAACTCATAAACTTGGAATGCAAACCCGTAAACTCGGAAGACTCGGAAACTCAGAAGTCGGAATGCAAGTTGCGGCGGCTGCGCCGCTGCGCGAGTTTGTTGATTTGCTCCACCCTACACCACAAGCCAGCAAGGCAACGGTAACTCCAACTATGTATAGTAGTAAGAAAATTTCCTAAAAAATATATGTTTGGTCGGCTGCCCGCCGTGAAAATTGCCTTTCAATCAGTAATTTGCCGTGGATACTCCTAGGGTACCTTGCCTAAATGTTGGCAATTTTTTTTCCTATCGGCCCATTTCCAAAAACTTTGATTTTTCTTCTGGAACCCCTTCCTAAACATTTCTATTTCATTCGGAAATTCTCAAAATCAACCGGCTAGCTTGTAACTAACCACCGGCACTCCCTGTTCCTTGCCCCAACTCGTGTCGTTTTTGGTGTCCATTTTGAACAACAGGTCTTGCCGTATACCACTTAAATGTAGGTGTCCAATTAAGATCTTCACTGCACAAAGTAACGGATAACCGACTACCTACTATGTTAGCGTGTGCCCTCTTTGAAACCACCACAGAAAGTTTGAATTTTGGACTCTAGGTCAACAGTCAAATTTCACTGATTGTTAAAGTATGTATGGACCATTCTGTTTATGGGCCTTGGACTCTCAGGTCTGCAAAATGGCCGTGACTCTGGGCAGCTGTTTAAGGTATTGATGAGATTATTATGATACAAACAGAAATTTAAATTCTTAAACCCACTTTGCAGCTTTTGACCCAAATTGGATGGAAATCTAGAGTATACAAGTATGAAGAAAAGGCTAAAGCAAGTGCAGCGTGTGTCTGTTCCACACTAGGAGCTGGTCATCTTCTTGAATGCAACTGGCTAGGTCAGAAGTAGAGTTTCATGTAAGGTATGTGGGGTGTATTTGGTTAATTTTTCTCACTCTTCATCTTCTATTGATCAGACTTACAACTTCAAATTTGTGTCGCATTAGCAAATCTATGATGAAACACCAACAAAAGCCATATTGGAAATCGGACCTCCCCTGATGTAGTTGTGGTTTTCGGGAGTACATATTCGTTGAGTCCTAAACTGAATACATAGGTCCTCCCAATTGTTTTCACTATTGAGTGTGGAGTAGTTAGTAAAATTCAAAGATGTAGTCCAATCTCACTTAAATATTTGTCGTTATGGTGTTTGTCCTTTGATCCTCACCTAACCACACGCTAACCAAATATAGGTGTCTGATTAAGAAAAAGCCACTGAATAACACCCACATACCTTTCAAGAGAAACACTACAGAGCCAGTTTTACTTTTGATGGTGAATAGGTATTTTTTTTTGAGACAGAAGGCCGACAGGCCAACGCCAAAGCACAGGAGGCAGTTGACCACCTAGCAAGTTTTCCGTCAGGTAGAGAGAAGATTTCACAGTCGGGATTCGAACCGCCAACCTCTTCCTTTGGTGAATAGGTATTAAAGTTACACCAAATATGTCATGAAATGGTGGCTTCCTATACACAAATCAGACGAGGTGATAACCTATGATCGGGGAGAACCGGCAGTTAGTTACAGATGAACCGATTGAGTTTGAGAAATAACTGGTTGAAGTTCAAGACTGCAGGAAAATTACCGATCATTTTAGAGGAATTTATAGAATATACCCCAATTTAATAAAGGAAAAATTGAAGGATGTCAACATGTAACCGGATGGACTTGCAAACACTAGGATCTCAACCGATTATGCCCAAAAATCTCCCCGATCACTGGTGATAACTCTGTGAAAGACACCTCTTCTTCGCAAGCCTCTTTTCTTGGCCATTAAGGATGCACCAAGTGTCCAGAAACCCTGTACTTGCTTTCTGTGTTCCATGAATTGCACGTCAAACTGAAGCATTATTGTCATCCTTGCCGTGATTCTTAACTTGAAGGTACGCAGGCCTTCGTCGAACACTACACTAAACATCTTATTTAGTGTGGCCCACACTACCAATCATTGATCCACATTGATTGTTTTAAAATCATTGGATGACAATTAGAGAGGGTGTCACAAACACCACTTGAATGAACGTGGCACACTAAATAAGATGTTCAATGTAGTCTTATGCAGATGTTTATATTGAGCAATATATAGAAAGGCTTGTAGTTAAGAATGGACAACAGAAAGACGCTTGTTACGATGAGATTGGACTCAAAAGAAAAGAAAGATCTTAGAGTTGACGATATGTTACTTTTGTGATTACGTAAAGAGTAAAAATAATCCTCACTATGACCTCTTCTAAACTTTTGCATCTCAACCCCAACTTTGACACTTGAAACGGTAGTCGTCATGATCCACAATTGCTAATTGGATGAGACAATCCGCAATCCTATCCAACAGCTAAAAGTGTATGTGGAGTTGGAATTGCGTGTTATAGCCCTGCATACCTTATTACACATTGTCACATGATTTGTTTCTTCTCTATCCTTGTCCGCTAGCCAACTTTTTGAAGAACGACCATCCACATCACTACAACACCTCGTGAGGTAGAGGGCATGACCTTTGCTTGCTGTTTGATGGCATCAACCACATCCTCGGCTAAGGATTTCGGGTAAGTGGTTATAATGGAATTGCCAAGAGCTTATATGTATATGCACCATAATTTTTTTTAAATAAAAAGTTTTACATAATATCATACACTAATTAGAGCATTTTCTCAAGCAAACCAATCTATTCATCAGGCAAGGTAATCCCATATATAGATTCATCATTGTGTTGAATTAGAAGAGTATATGCTTGTGCATCTTTCCCTTGCTTGGAGTGGTTGTAGTTCACTACACTAAATACACCAATTAGTGAGTGTGGGAAATTGGTGAGGGTGGGAAATTAGTGAAGGTGATACTAAATTCTTTTACGCTATGCATTAGTGCCACCAAAACATCTTAGATCTAAGACTAGGAAGCATTGTTCATCTCGGCACTTGGCACAATTCACTTAAAGTACATGGCACTTGACACCAATCACTAAATGTATTGGCACTTGGCACTGTTCACTAACAAGCATGTGACGCACACAAATCACAAGCACACACTAATTTCCTTCAAATCTATGGTAAATGAGCATAGAATTTACCGTAGTCATGCATTTAGTGTCACTCAGTAGCAACTTTAGCCCTCAGTAATTTTGAGATTTGGTTAGGTTGTGCGTGCGACTTGAATAAGTACCACCCTCACTAATTGGTATATTTAGTGTAGTTGTCCCAGTTGCTATATGTTGGCCTTCTTGTTGAAAGGCTCCACCATCTTTCCAACAAATGAACCGTCGGCCCCAATTGAATGTGTTTGAGATTCACTCCTTACAACTGCATTCCCACGGTTATAGCACTCCTTTGTGTGCTCACCACCACACACAACGAATTTTATGAGCTCCACATACTCGACATTTTTGCTCATGCAGTTTTGAGGGTAACACGTGCTTCCGCTTCCATGCTACAGATTGTCGTAGGTGTTTATACAATCAAATTTGGGCATCCTTTATCTTTTTGAACTATATTGTTGTGGATAGGTTTTTGGTTTGGGTCCCAATTAACAAAAACACACAGGGAAGACTAAATAAGTGTTAGATTGAACTCTAAGTGTCACTATTAGGTTAATTGATAAGTCACAATAACTTTGGAATGAAATTAGGAAGATAATCCCAGGGAAAACCACTTTTTATGTGAATTCTGGGACTTATTACATTAAGGATGGGGTAATTAAGGTCACTCAATGCAGTACATGCAATTGCTCAATCTCTCCCTTACAACCAACACTCGGCAGTAACATCTCTCTTATTATGTTTTTGCAATGTAGGGAATCACAACTCAACAATAGTCTTTTGAGTAACCAATAATCCACATATAATTAGGGCCAAGGGCATTCTAACATGAGCAATAGTCTCTCTTTGATTTAATGATAATTTAGTGAATCATGAAATGTTGTAGTTCAACCCCACGGGTTGTTCAATTCCCTCATTTATCTTCCAAATTTAATGAGGCAATGGGACCATCATCCTTACCTGTTTTATAAAAATGTCTCATCCTTGTAAATATCCGGTGACTATAGGCCATCACACATTACACTCTAAACTCCGTAGTATCACACATGTGGCAACCAAAGTGCACGTGATATTACGGAGTTCTATCGTGTTAACATGGATGCGTGATACTGGTGAATTAGTGTAGCATGTGACACTATGGAATAACACAAAGTGCAACATATTAAATGGTGTGGTGTGGTCCACTCCGCTTCACCTTCCCGGACGATGTGGCGGATGCATGCACCAACATTCAACAAGTGGCATACAAAGAAGAAGAAGAAGAAGACACTCCACATATTGACACATGACGCAATGCAAGGATGTGGGTTGACTTCTTTGGTGGTTTGCATTAATGACAAAATTCGTGATATAAGGGAGAGAAAGGTGACAATAAGGAGTGAGATTTGAACTACGCACATCCGTTCCCTAGGGTTTCAGGATATTAGAGAGTGAGTGACATTATGGAGGTTGATATTACGGAGTTTAGGGTGTAGTACTGGCATCAATGTTGTGGATCCTTTACCCCTCAATAAAGTTGATTAGTTTATTTACACAACTCTGTAATCCCTCAATAAAAATGTCCCATCCCGGAACATTTCTCCAGGAACTATCCCTGGATGAGTAATCAAATTAAATTAACTAAAATATAGACAAAAAAGGGGAGGCTATAGTCTAAATAACGGGTCCTGGGAGGCTATAGTCTGAATAACGGGTCCTGGGAGGCTATAGTCTGATTAACACGTTTCGAAGTACCATGTGTACAAATCTCAGTATCAAGTCCACATTAGCATAGTGAAGGCCGTAGTCTTGGAAACCAGCAATCGTCAAGTGATCTTCGAAGCTCATTCCGGCCTTCCTTGCCTATATTCTGACTCTTGGGCTGTTTTCCTTTCGATATGGGATAACTCCGTCCGTTTGTTAAGATCCCTACTCGCCTCCCGACTCTTGACGTTCCATCTTCTTCAGATTATCGTCTAGCCCTAGTTTATGGCCCGCCTTAGACCTCTTGCTCGATCAAGATCAATTATGTTTCCTCCGCGGCTACAATCTCATCTTAATCTTGCCGTAATTCCAGCGCTTCTCATTCTGGGATTCGCTTTGCAACGGCAAAGAGGGGTCTTAACCTTTTAGAGAAGCTTCACACTCTCTCCAACAATGCTGGTAAGTCCTTTACAAAGATGAATGAGGAATTGGTCATGCTTGAACGATGGGAAAAATAAATAAATTTGGAGTGGTCCGGGCGTCGCACCTTCAGACGACTGTACTGGAATTATGGCAATTTCCTTCAAATCAATCCTTGAAGGTAGCGGCAGGAGAATGCTCGCAATGACAATGGCCACTTCCACAACGACTGACATAACGATTCACATTCAGAGCTTATACTCGAGAGGTGTAGTCTGGATAATGGTCCTTTATTAAACAATGATGAGACTCCCCCTTTTTTCTCTTCCTGTGTTCCCCTTGATTTTCACGGAGTTTGATTGTTCAAGTCCGGGGTTTGCATGTCTTGAGAGTCACTTAGGCCAGGATGCTCCTTGAGATACTATTTCATTCACTTACTCTCTCTTTTAGAGCGCTGACTATCCTTCCCTTTTTATAAGGGTCCTGTGTGTAGACGCACCTTCACATTAGGGGTCAGGCGATTATCATGACCCCGCACACAATTAAGGTATATTCCAATTAAGCTTCCCACAAAGACAATGGTTTTCCCGAGACAATGGTCAGTCACAGAAGTCGATTCACTTATCCTGGTGCAACACAGACAATGGATTTATCACAAGTTTCTTGACAAACCAGGCTTCATACTCAACACTCACACTCGTAACAGAATTGTAAAACAGTTAATTCTCATAGCAATTGCACTTTCTTCTTCAAAAATTAGAGACAAAATTTACACATACACACAGATAATCCGCACAATCCAATGAAGTTTACACGAGGTAGTTTAATATAGCCGGGGCTTCACACCCTATCCTTACTTTTATTTATTAACAACAAAGTCCCACACCACAACGTTCCCTCTTCTCGAGAAGACTCCCAGAAAAACTTCCAAGCATAACTTCTTGAGTCTACTTCGACTGACTTGACAATGGCCTGCCGAAGTCTATATGGGAAAAGATGACATGTTCCTGATATCAAAAAAATGTGTCTGTCCATAGTCAAGCTCGGAGTAGTTACCCCAGTGTTTCACATGTCAATTGTCCCCCTCCTGACCTTTGCCCATAGTCAAAAGATTTACTAAACCTCTTTAATTCTACTATCACTAATCACCCTGTTTTGTCACTCCATACTGAATTCTAACCACGATTTGAACTAAAAAGAAGTATAATTCTAACATTTGAACTGATCAAACCAAAAAAATCGGATTACAATTGTCAACTGCTTTTTCTTGAGATCCATGTGCTAATACATGATGATCTACTATACTAGCAGTTACAGGAGTAAAAATCTCTTTCTCTTTCTAACACAGAGCGGCTTCCATTGATGTGTCAGGTCATGCTAATGCAGAGCTTGCAATTCTTGGGTGGTCCTGCATAACACGATTAATGAAATTACCAATATATTGTGAAAGATCGATTCAAAATTTGAATGATCGAAGTTTCAGTAACGTAAAATGTAGTTTATTTAACTACATGATGGCTGTGCAAAATTGGTGTCGACCTGCACTTGAAGCAACTTCATCCTTGTTTCTCGGAGTCCAAGGTTTACCATGACCACACCTTGGATTCGATATGCTTGCTTGGAACCAGGACATTACTACTACCGTAGTACCATAGCAGGTTCGTCCTAAAATAATTCTAAAAATAAAAAACGTAAAAATTAGAAAATTCTGAAGACAAAAAAACGAAAATAGAATAAATTAGTTTTTGAAATATTTTGCTATTTCTAAGCTATTTAGGGTCATTTTTACTTATTTTTTGCTAAAAAACGAAAATTGAGAAATTCAGTTTTGAGAGGCGAACCTTATTTTTTCAAAAAAATTAAATATTCGTTCGCCAGGTGGCGAACCTGCTATGGTGTTACGGTACTGGCATGGGGTAATGTAATTATAATGCCCGGAACTAAATAAATGAGGGTTAAAGGCGGACTGCAGCTGTTTTCTCACAACATTCAAACCTTCTATTGCCTGTTCAATATTTTCGCCACTTCAAGATTTTAATTTCTAAGATGATGTAAGAAAAATCCGACTAAGCTCATCATATAACGCATGCAATGCCGCCAACCCATCTTGCGTTCCAGGGTGCTCTTTGATCCTTTGTTGCCTGCAAAAGGGTACTATAGCAAGACTACACTAAATATGATGTTTAGTGTCACATGGTATGTTATGTCACTCTGGTAACTTTTTAGATGACACTTCTTATGAATAAGCAAACAAATATTGTCATGGATGATGGATGAGTCTATCCATTGGCCAAAAACCCTACCTTTCTCTGTCAACAACTTGTGATGAAACATCGTCATGGATGATTGAAATGTGGATGAAAAATCACTTGGTATTGCAACACTGTGAATCTATAATCCCCCCAAAAAATTTACAAGGAATGACAAATAATGTTGGGTTAACATTTAGTGTTGGTGATACTACACCGCAGTTTAAAATTAGTGTTGAGCAAGACGATTAGAATTGGTGATGCTAAATATCATATTTAGTGTAGTTTTACACCATCGTCTAGCTTATATCCTGACAGCCCTGTGTGTAAGCAGGCTGCAGGAGTGAGGGATTGATATGAGCGTACTCTCCTTCATTCAATATAAAATTCATGAAATAGTCTGCAGGCAGCAGGTTAATATTTTTAGGCTTTATTTGACATCGGCATTACACCATTTATGGTATTCAATGTCACGTACTCTATTTGTAAAGGGCCTAAATTAGATGCCTAGAGCGTTATGTCCGTTAGTTATCAATATGATATTATAAGTCAACATAAGTAAAAAAAAAATTAAGTGTGAAATTATATACATTATGACATTCAACATAGCACATTGGGATATTTGAGATGGTAGTTTTGTGTTTTATTATGCAAAGGGAAGATGTTATTGAGCATGCTATGGCAAGTGTCATGTGTTTATATTTGAGTATGCAAGAGGAGATATTCTTGAGCATGCTAATGTCAAGTGTCATTTGTGTACACTTTAGGCAACTTATAGAGCATTATGTAATATAGGCATTCACCTCATAACACTATTGGCGACACTCATGCCAAGATATTAGTAAATGCACTTGAACACCGAGTTCCATGAGGTGACACTAGTGACGAAGTTGTTGATCGTTAGTGTAACCTGTCATACGCCTCAAAATAGGGTAAGTGACATTATTTCGCATGTGACCCTTAATACCATAAACGGTGTAGCTCTATCATGAATCAGATTACTTGAGGTCCTTTGAGATGCATAGGCAACAAATAAATACATAACATTATGAAAGTAGCTACATGATGGTCTCTTTCCAAAGAAAGATTGGGATGAATTTTTTTTGATAATGTATAGTTGCTTGTCAAAAAGTTCCCATAAACGAGGAATCTTGGAATTAAAGGAAAATTATGCTCATGTGATACGTGGTCCCACGGAATACAACCAAGGAGTTATTTTATGCTAGATGGATGAAAGATACACTCATATATGATAATTCCCTTGTTCCCAGGCTTGCAAAGGAGAATCGCATAATGTATTTTGTCCATAAGACAAGCAGGTCTTCATGGACACTTCCAACTCCACAGATGGTAGATGGGTCTTACATGGTCATTTTTTTTTCTAGCAAGCCCGCTTCTCCTAAGATATGAACCATGTGATTAAGTAGTATGTGATAGTTAGCAAATCCAAACCGAGGATGTAACTATTTAGCCACTTTCCTCATAATTTTTGGACCAAATCTAGGTTGAATATGGATGGGACTGAAAGGTGGAGGGCACTATTCTTCGAATGTATCAAAGGCCCACACAGCATGCCTACCATATTGAGTAATCTTATGAATGATATATAATGATTTATTGGTCTCTATTATTATTATCACTATTATGATCAACTATTTTTTAAGAAATAAAGTTACCTATCTTGTTGATTAAATTTTTATTAAAAAGAGCCTACCTTCTAAAAGGATGGAAATAACCATACCCTGGAACTTGGTAAAACATGATCTTGGCAAGGAAGAACATGCTCTCATTCACGTCGATGTACAAAAACAATGATGTCATTTTTATTTTATGTTGATTAAACACGCAAATTAAACATAGAGAAGATTACATAACATTACTCAACGTTTAGCACTCGTTCTATGGGCCCTTAGAATATAATAGTGGGATGTTCAAAAAGTTGTGCAAGGAGACATAGATTCAGACTGAATTCCCAATATCCCACTGTTATCTTCTAAGAGGGAAGCTATCTTATGAGCGATGAGCAGTAACACATGAGCAGTGAACGGTAACACATGAGTAATGAATCCAAATTTAGTAAAGGTGCACGGGTTTAGGGTCCACAAAACTAAATTTGGTACTACATTAATTGCATATTTTCAACTGTAAATTGGAAACATTTTAAATGAAGCAAGAATGAAGGTGGCGTATTACCGTGGATCATTTAAAATACTTTCGGTCCATTGATGATTTTTATTATAACAATCCAAACCAATACATGTCATTTATTGACATTCTTATACATGCGGCTTAATAGAACACCTGCAATACTACTCAGACTCTACAATACCAACAAGTTCAAGTAGTCGCATGACCTCGTTGTAGTTATATGTAGGTGCATGAATGAACTTGTCACTCTCATAATCCACCTTGCACAAAAATCTAAACACATAATAAAGATGTTTGCAATACATCCATTTGCCTTTCTTTTCCAATGCATGAGAGGACATTTTCGTGAAATCTGGGCATGTGCAATGCGGGATGTCGCCAATTGTGACATGATATGTGATATCCTCCTTGGAGACAATGTTGATTATCACTCCAAAACCCGGATATGGAATGGCAGTGACCCCAACCGCATAGTAACCGTCCATGAGTCTAGCACTCTCCCATTTGTTTTTGTGATCCGCTGCCGGTGTTGTTGGATTGCGACGCATTGTCTTCCCAAACTTGAATGTAGGGTGGGCGTCCGGGTTCGGTGGCATACGAAAATATGAGCGAGGGATGGGGAGGGTTGCGATTGTTGAAAGCCTACGATGAGGGGACAATGCCTCCCTCTGCTGTAGTTGAAATCCGGCGTCCTCAAGTGCAAAAACCTCCTCTCTCGATAGATTGGTACCTATCTTCACCGGCCACGTGTTGGGTAATATAGGCCAATCCAACACATACTTCTTCTTACTGCCACTCACACAACGCTTGATGTCGTCAGGGCAAAACCAAAATTCATACTTCACATTGTTGGAAGAGCGAAATTCCTTCCTAAGCCCTTTGTATGTTGAAGCAGGCGTGTGTCAGCCATAAACCCCCACCCTTTTGCATCTGTGGTCCGAGTGGAAGTCTATGGCTCACATATCTTTGTTGACTCTCAGCCTCAGAAACTCCATACTCATGTCCCAATGAATGCAAATACAAAACACACTCTTTTTATTAAACCCCATAGAGCATTAGCATTAAAAAATACTTGTACACCCATGATGTTCATCACACACACCCACACTAACATTTTCTCCCTACTCTAGATCTCTTACATGATTTATGTGCTAAGCAACTAATTAACCTAATTCCTAGCTATCTAATGCACCCCTTCACACTTGGAGGTCAATTGAATTCTACTTGCCTCACTACCTACTGATTCTCCCTTTTGCATTGCCACATTGCCACATTGTGACAAGCCAGCCTTTGGCAACCTGCCTCAACCTTCGCTCAAACTCTGGATTCAATAGCCTTCGGCAGCTGCCTGCGGCCTCGGTAGCCTGCCTCAACCTTCTCCACACCAAAAAAACCAGAGTCTCCTGGTTGAACCAGGAAACCTCTTGCCACCAAATCCAAAGATCCAGCACGTGATCCCGAAGTGAGTAGCAGCCCCCGTGCCTTAAACAAACCTATTTAAAGTCCAAAACGAACACCTCCACACTCGAATTAATGCTTGAATTAAATTCAGCCACACGCCACCTAACATTAACCCTTAACCAACCAAAATGACTTAATTGTACTTTGTTTTTGTTCTTCTTTCCCCTTTCTTCTCTTAAACTAAACACCCAACTCCAATCACGACAATGCAAGTTTGATGCAACTTAACTCCCATCTACCCTTTAACTAATATAACCTTTGGCAATTCTAACTTCTTCAAGTGATTTTAGGGTTAACCAGAAATGTGAACACAGAATTGGGCTCACAGTGTGCGATGATTGTCAGTCCCGACTTTGGCATTGCAGATAGTCCTTGTAATGGCATGTAGTGCCCAACATCGTTTGGACGAGTTGGGTGGCAATCTTGCAATACGCTACTTGGAAGCAAGACAATCAGTCTATAACACGGATGTAGTATGAGCTACACCATGCTCTGTAGAACTCAACGATTCCTTTATGCGTTGACGAATTGCCTGGGTGTTGGAACGAGGAATGGAATAGTTCATTTGTCGGGTTGATGAGAGTCACAATCACCACCCGGTGGTAGGTTGAATTTGCGTTTGGTGGAACTAAAGAGCTCGGACCCTTTCTGTCGCGTACCTCTCCATGAGGAGTGCCCGAAACACCATGGACACAAGGGGAACTCTAGAATGACGCCCGGGACTTGGGGCGCCGTTGGTGATAGGGCCCAAGTGATCCTAGTGTGGGTGAGGGCCCAGGCGTTGGGAACGCCTCCCACCCACTGTCAGCCATAAACCCCCACCCTTGAGCGTCTGTAGTCCGAGTAGGAGTTTATGGCTCACATGTCTTTGTTAACTCTTGGTCTTGAGAACCCACATTCGTACTCCAATGATTTCCAATAAAAACACACTCTTTTTATTTGAACACACAGAGCATTAGTATTGAACAAATATTGTTGCGTCCATGATGATCAGTGCACACAACCACACCAACATCTGCCATTCCCTCTAATCTCCCACCCAATGTACGTTCTACTCCACTAACTAAGCTAACTTCTAGTCACTTAGGGTACCTTCTCCCTCATTAAAGGCTAATTAAGTCCCTTAACCGTGCACCTTAATAATACCATGCCCCTCCTTGCCAAGTGGCCTTAGCTGCTAACTCAAATTCTTAGGTGCCCTCGGCTCTGCATCAGAGTTGACTCACAGTCACATTCGGCTCCGAAGCCACCCCTGTATTGAGATCCCACTTCGGGCTTGAAGCCTATAAGCCCAAAATGGTTGCTCATATTTGTTTTATGTTTAGAATTTACTTAGAATTGCATTTGAAGTTGTTATGGGAACAATTAAAAGTATTAAAAAGAATGAGGCTTGGTGTGGAGTTATGTTTTAGGCCTTAGGCTTATTTTGTGTGGTTAATTAGAAGCTTAGTGGCATTAAGGAGTGTTTTGGTTAAGTGAGTAGTGTTTGATGAAGCAAGGGGAAGGTCCTTGGGTTTAAGTGTTTGAATTGGGATCTATCTTGTTGGTTTAGGGGGTGAGGGTTTAGTGGATAGGATAAGATCCTATTATGTAGGAAAGGGTTTAAGGGGTGTGTGGTTTTGGATGTCTCTCACCCTCACTCTCTCACCCTCTCATCTTTTTTTCCTTCCTCTCCCTCTCTTCTCTCTCTCTCTCTCTCTCTTCTCTAGGAGATTGAGCTCTTAGAGCTCGGAAAAATGCGGGAATTAGGTAGGGGACTTAGTGGAATTAGGAAGGGGAGCTGTTGGTTCCATTTGGACTGGGATTAAGGGGAGCTGCTGGCCCATTCGGACTGGGATTAAGGAGGTAGCTGCTGGTTCCATTCGGACTGGGATTACGGAGGAGCTGCTGGTCCATTCGGACTGGGATTAAGGAGGAGCTGCTGGTCCATTCGGACTGGGATTAAGGAGGAGTTGTTGGTTCCATTCGGACTGGGATTAAGGAGGAGTTGCTGGTTCCATTCGGACTGGGATCAGGGTTGTCTATCCCGCCGTTGTGACGGTGTCGTGCCGTCACGACGTGTCGTGTCGTGACGGACCCCTCCGTCACGACGTGTCGTGTCGTGACGGACCCCTCCGTCACGACACAATAGGGTCCACGTAGGGTCAACATAGGGGGAGCCGACTAGGGTGGGTAAAATACTTACCTTCTTGCCAAGGTGGCGTCCTATGTGGCAGAAAACGTCGACGTGGATGTGCATATTTCCCCTGCCACGTAGACCATTTTGCCATTGTGTTTATCATTGTGTTAAAATCAAAGTAATAAAATATTACTAAGGAGGGTGTGGGGCGGACGGGGGCGGACGGGTGGGGCGGACGGGGAAGGGGGGTGGAGCGGACGGACGGGGGGGGGGTGGTGCGGACGGGGAAGGGGGGTGCAGCGGACGGACGGGGGGGGTGGTGCGGACGGTGGATGGGGGGTGGGGTGGACGGACGGGGGTGGAGCGGACGGGGGAGGGGTGTGGAGCGGACGGACGGGGGGGTGGAGCGGACGGGGGAGGGGGGGTGGGGCGGACGGACGGGGGTGGAGCGGACGGGAGAGGGGGGGGTGGGGCGGACGGAGGAGGGGAGGGGCGGACGGAGGAGGGGGATGGAGCAGACGGGGGAGGGGGGTGGAGCGGACGGGAGAGGGTTACGATTAGCGGACGGGTGGGGAACGGATAGCTAATCGTTCGGTCTTTCATCCGTTCCCCCCCGTCCGGTCCACGTTCCCCACCCGTCCGCCCCGTTCCCCTCCCGTCCACTCCTCGTTCCCCACCGTCCGGACGGGGGAGCGGACGGAGGGGGGGGGGGAGCGGACGGGGGAGCGGACGGGGGGGGGGGGGCGGACGGGGGGGGGGGGCGGACGGGTGGGCGGACGGGTGAGCGGACGGGGGGGCGGACGGAGGTGGGGGGAGCGGACGGGGGGGCGGACGGGGGGGCGGACGGGGGGCGGACGGGGGAGCGGACGGGTTGGGAACGGGGCGGGGGACGTGGGCAGACGGAGGTTGGGAACGGGAGCGGACGGGGTTTGGGTACGGGAGCGGACGGGGTGGAACGGGGATTGGGAACGAGGGCGGACGGGTGGGAACGGGGATTGGGAACGGGGGCGGACGGGGGGGCGGACGGGCGCTTGTAAAATTTTCCCCACTTTCCCTTTACTTTGCTGACATGTCGTCACACGTGGACAATGTAAATCCTACGTGTCCGAAATTGGGTAATGTAATTACACAAAAAAATCGGTAAAATTCAAGTCCGACAGGATAAAGACAGCATCCGGCATAATCCGGCATAATGTCGTGACGGATACGTGTCGTGACGGCACGACATTATGCCGGGATAAGCCTCCGTCACGACACAATAGACAACCCTGACTGGGATTAAGGGGAGCTGCTGGTCCATTCGGACTGGGATTAAGGGGAGTTGCTGGTCCATTCGGACTGGGATTAAGGAGGAGTTGTTGGTTCCATTCGGACTGGGATTAAGGGGAGCTGCTGGTCTATTCGGACTGGGATTAAGGAGGAGTTGTTGGTTCCATTCGGACTGGGATTAAGGAGGTAGCTGCGGGTTCCATTCGGACTGGGATTAAGGAGGAGTTGTTGGTTCCATTCGGACTGGGATTAAGGAGGTAGCTGCGGGTTCCATTCGGACTGGGATTAAGGAGGAGCTGCTGGTCCATTCGGACTGGGATTAAGGAGGAATTGCTGGTTCCATTCGGATTGGGATTAAGGAGGAGCTGCTGGTCCATTCGGACTAGGATTAAAGGGAGTTGCTGGTCCATAGACCGGTTAGGAGGCTGGGTATGGGAAAAGGCTAAGATCACTTATTATGGGGGTTACTTAATTAGAAAGGGGGGGAAGATTTAACTAGGAGTTCAACTCATTAGTGAGTTAGGGTAGTGTGGCTTCACACAAATTAGAGGGTGGCATAGGGGAATAAGTTTTAGTAGGGAATTGAGTGTGGGGTTGTGAATCAGTTTAGGAGGAAGGGAATGAATAGAGAAGAGCATTTTTCAATGTTTGTACTCGTATTATGGAATAAATTGGTGTGCAATGATTGATGGAAAATGTAATGGATTTTTACGAAGTTGGGAAGAGGGAATTATGTGAACATGAATGTGATCCCCATTCCCTCACCCGGACTAGGACGCTTAAGGGCGGGTGGTTTGGCCTTACATAAATGGTGCGTCCGCCGGGAGTGAAGCGGGATTAGGAGTCAAGACTTGGAGGCGACGTCGTGGGAGAAGGGAATGAACGCTTAGCTCATGGTAAGTGTCTTACTTAGAGTTTTTGATTTTTGTCATTGACTAGTTTAGTTCACTTTCTTTATTTCCTTGGAATGAATTGCATATTTCATTTATGCATTTTGTTTTGAGGAAGGAGCACGGCTAAGGTATGTCCTCAACCTTTTTGGGGATTTCTTAAAAACATAAAAAGAACCTATGATCGTTAGTTCACTAAAACCTTAGAGGGATAATTAAATTTAGGAAGATTAGACTTTGATACTCACCTCGGGGTGAGTCTCCAAGTCTTGGGATTTGAAGTTGATGCTTTAAATTAGAATTGTTAGTTTAGAAATTGTTGTGGTTGATGTCACATCGAGTCACGGTCGAGGGTGAGTGCTAACTTGCAGGGGGAAGCGAATTGCTTAAGGTATGGCACTCTTCCAAGTGAATTTGTTAAATTAATTAAGGAATGATTTTTGTAACTGTTATTGTCGTTATCCATTAGAGAGGGTAATTCCCTAGTTGTGTTATTGTGCGAGGACAAGAGGGTGATGCCTCGATCCTCCGCATAGTGCATGGCGAAGGTCAGCCCCTCACAATTGGTATTGTGGTGAGTGTCAGTTGGAGGAAAGGTTTTAGAGGTGATGCTCTAGCCCAACTAAAAATTGACATGAACATGCCTATCCCCTGTTTGGGATTTTTCACTTAAGTGGGCTTGCAGGTTTTCTTTCCTAACCTCCTCAATTTTTAATTCACACCAAGAGAAGTGATAACATTAATGAGTGAAGGTAGTGAGGAGTATGTTGGTCAAGTGAGGGTTGATCGATTCTTTGGGGAATGCAAGGTAAGACTCGATCTCAAAAACCAAGCTTGATATTAGGAATTGATAAATCTACACATAGGAGGAGATTATCTAGGATTAGTGAAGTGGTAGAAGAAGTTGATGTTAGATTAGAAAGTTGTTTGAATGTGGAGCCTAGTGTTAGTCCATTGTTAGAGACATTGGAATTAAAGGCTCAACTTGAGAAAGAGGCAACTCCTTCTAAGTTGAGTGGTGAGACATCATCGGAGACTTATACATTTAGGGAAGAAATTCCGATAGACATTGATAGGGAAGTAGGAGAGGACATACCTGTCACCATGGCTCAGGAGGGAGAGGGTCCACCTCCCTTTCCACCCATTGATCCATTGGTTAGGCCGAGAGGTCTACCAATTGTGGTTCCATAAAACTTAGCGGCGGTGGACATGCCATCCCACCTCCTTAAATTTTATGGAACTAAGGATGAGGATCCGTCGAGGCACATGGAGAGGTACATTGAGAGGTTGGCTAGTTCTCTTGTGACTAATCCGGGATATTGGTCAGTATGGTTTCCTACCACTCTAGAGGGTGAGGCTTATGAGTGGTATAGAGACCATGCCGAGGGACATTTTAGAGGATGGGCGCAATTGCAAAGGGAGTTTTTGAATGAGTTTCGTCCGGAGGTTGGTCAAAGCACGGCTTTGAGGGCGTTGGCTTCATTGAAGCAAGGTAGGGAAGAGGAGATTTCGGCCTACATTAGAAGGTTTGATTTAGTGTGTACACGATTTGTGAGAACCATGCTCAATGATGACACACTAAAGTAATTCTTCATTCAAGGATTCTTTAAGTCGGGAACAATTAGGAGTGTTCTTGAGAAGAATCCTCAAACATTGGCGGATGCCAAGAGAACGGCTAGAGAGATGGAGAGCTTGGATAGAGATCATGAGAGATTGTGGAGAAGGGAGGATGAATTGATACCACAATTCATTCTCATTCGGCCTAGAGTGGTGGCGGGAGAGCCGGTCAAGTATGAGAGTCAAGTCCCATATGCTCTTGTTGACACGGGTCCACATCCTTTAGCGGTTAGAGAACCGGCACCACTTCTAGCATTACCGGCCCCTAGAGTGGATCCTCACCTTGAGGAAGTGGAGAGAAGGTTGGGTGCTAGTCAGTTGGGATTTCAAGAGGCCATGATTAAGCAAATGCAAAGTCTTACGGATCAAATATCTTTGATGATTAAGAGTCAACAACCGGGTCCGCCTCCTCCGGTTGAGTCGGGTAGGCATGCATCGGGATTGTGGTGTGTTCAATGTGGCCAACCGGGCCACACTCGTCAGTTTTGTAGGAGTGGACAAAACCGTGACCAAAGAGGAAACGGTGGTCCACCTCCACAAAACCAAAGGGGTCAATGACAAATTTAGTATGGACAAGGTGACAATAGGGGACCTCCTCCTAGAGGTCAAGGTGGTAAAAACGTGGAGAAGAGGGAGTTCCATCCATTTTGTGGAAGATGGCATGCACAAGGTCAATGTTGGTCCGAGGGACAAGGTCATGGTTGTAGCAATTGTGGTGTATATAATCACATTGTGGCCAATGGCACATGCTGTGAATCATTGGACATGACATACCAGTGCGTTGCAAATGAAGTATTGAAAACACCCACAACAAAAAATTCAGCCATAGTTATGGAAGTCCCCAGCAACTTCAGACCTTTATAACTTCTTCATATGATCTTTGATGCTAACAAAAGATCAATCCATCGTCATCTACGTTTCACGTAGATGCCAATGGACTACTTACTTACCCCATTTGGATAAGTATTGAGCAAGTTATGTCTATTCAAACCTTCACTTCCAGGAGCCACTACCAGGCCACTGCTGTACTAGGGCGTTGTCTCGGGATAGCACCACACTCAAATTGCCATGTTTCCTAGCTCACACCTCCAATTGAGGTGTTCTTGAGCATTCTAGAATTGGCATGCCATAAGCTACGCATAGCTTATGGCCTTACTTTCGTGACTCCTAGTCTCCGTGGGTGTGAGCCCAATTTGGTGCCCACATGGGGTGTTAACCTCAAAAGTTCTTTTGAACTTGACCTTACATTTCTTCAAGTACTAACAATGGATAAAAAAAAGTGAAGCTTTTGTGTGTTAAAGTAAGATTTAATTCGGAGCATTGAGTGGGTGTTATGTTGGGAGTAGAGTTGGGGGATTAGTGGTTTTGGTTAGTTGAGGGTTGGGTCAAAATTAAATTAGCCAAGTTAGGATTTGAGTGAGGATTTAGGAAAGTGTGGTTTTTGTCTTGGCTAATTGTTTTGTTTAGGATACCTTGGTGGTGGTTTTGAGGGGGGTTAGACCTTCTCATTGGGATTGCATTCAAATCTCCTGGTTTGGGAAGGGATAGGGTAGCTCAGGTCGGAAGAAGACGGGGGCAGACAAGAGAGAGAGGCGAGAGAGCCAGAAAGGGCGGCCGCTAAGCCGAAGGTGGCCGAAGGTGGATTCAGCTGCGGCTCAAGGCCGAAGGTGGATTCAGGTGTGGCTCAAGGCATGAAGTGGATTCAGGTGCGGCTTCAAGCCTGAGGGCAAATTTAGATTGTGGGCTTAGGCCGAAGGTGGATTCAGCTGCGGCTCAAGGCCGAAATGGATTCAGGTGTGGCTCAAGGCCTGAAGTGGATTCAAGTGCGTCTCAAGGCCGAAATGTAGATTCAGGTGCGGCTGAAGGCCGAAGGTGGATTCAGGTGCGACTTCAAGCCTGAGGGCAGATTTAGATTGTGGGCTCAGGCTGAAGGTGGATTCAGCTGCGGCTCAAGCCTGAATGTAGATTCAGGTGTGGCTCAAGGCCGAAGTGGATCTCAGCTGCGGATTCAAGTCCGAAGTGGGATCTCAATACAGGGGTGGCTTCGGAGCCGAATGTGACTGTGAGTCAACTCTGATGCAGAGCCGAGGGCACCTAAGAATTTGAGTTAGCAGCTAAGGCCACTTGGCAAGGAGGGGCATGGTATTATTAAGGTGCACGGTTAAGGGACTTAATTAGCCTTTAATGAGGGAGAAGGTACCCTAAGTGACTAGAAGTTAGCTTAGTTAGTGGAGTAGAACGTACATTGGGTGGGAGATTAGAGGGAATGGCAGATGTTGGTGTGGTTGTGTGCACTGATCATCATGGATGCAACAGTATTTGTTCAATACTAATGCACTGTGTGTTCAAATAAAAAGAGTGTGTTTTTATTGGAAATCATTGGAGTACGAATGTGGGTTCTCAAGACCAAGAGTTAACAAAGACATGTGAGCCATAAACTCCTACTCGGACTACAGACGCTCAAGGGTGGGGGTTTATGGCTGACATAAATGGTGCGTCCGCCGGGAATGGAGCGGGATTAGGGGAATCAAGACTTGGAGGCAAGAATTTGGACCTAGGAAGGAGCACTTGGTGCATGGTAAGTACCTTACTTAGAGTTTTATTTTTTATTTTTGTCATCGATTAGATTAGTTTATTCCCTTTATTTCCTTGGAATGAATTGCATATTTCTTTTATGCATTTTGTTTTGAGGAGGGAGCGCGGCTAAGGTACGTCCTCAACCTTTTTGGGGATTTGCTAAAAACATAAAAAGAATCTATGATTGTTAGTTCACTAAAATCTTAGAGGGATAATTAATTTTAGGAGGATTTGACTTGGACACTCACCTCGGGGTGAGTCTCCAAGTTGTGGGAATTGAAATTTGATGTTCTAGATTAGAATTATTAGTTTTAGAGCTATTGTGGTTGATGTCACAGTGAGTTACGGTCGAGGGCGAGTGCTAACTTGTAGGGGGAAGCGAATTGCTTGAGGTATGACATTTCTTCAAAGTGAAATTGCTAATTAATTAAGGAATGATTTTAGTACTTGTCTTTGTCGTTATCCGTTGTAGAGGGTAATTTCCTAGTCATCACATTGTGTTGGAGATTAGAGGATGATGCCTCGGTCTTCAATGTGGTGTATGGCGAAGGTCAGCCCCTCACTCTCGGTATTGTGGTGAGTGCCAATTTGAGAAAGAGTGCGGAGGTGATGCTCCGGCTTGACTAAGAATTGGCATGAACATGCCTATCCCCTGTTTGGGATTTTTCACTTAAGTGGGCTTGCAGGTTCTCTTTCCTAACCTCCTCAATTTTAAGTCACACCAAGAAAAATGATAACATTAATGAGTGAAGGTAGTGAGGAGTATGTTTGGTCAAGTGAGGGTTGACCGATTCTTTGGGGAATGCAAGGTAAGACTCGATCTCAAAAACCAAGCTTGATATTAGGATTAGATAAATCTACACGTAGGAGGAGATTATCTAGGATTAGTGAAGTTGTAGAAGAAGTTGATGCTAGATTAGAAAGCTGTTTGAATGTGGAGCCTAGTGTTAGTCCATTGTTAGAGACATTAGAATTAGAGGCTCAACTTGAGAAAGAGGCAACTCCTTCTAAGTTGAGTGGTGAGACATCATCGGAGACTTATACATTTAGGGAAGAAATTCCGATAGACATTGATAGGGAAGTAGGAGAGGACACACCAGTCACCATGGATCAGGATCGTGGGATGGATCCGCCACCCATACCTCTTATGCCACCCATTGATCCATTGGTTAGGCCGAGAGGTCTACCCATTGTGGTTCCACAAAACTTGGCGGTGGTGGATATGCCATCTCACCTCCCTAAGTTTTATGGAACTAAGGATGAGGATCCCTCTAGGCACATGGAGAGGTACATTGAGAGGTTGGCTAGTTCTCTTGTCACCAACCCGGGATATTGGTTGGTGTGGTTTCCTACCACTCTAGAGGGAGAAGCCTATGAGTGGTATAGAGATCATGCAGAGGGTCATTTCATAGGATGGGATCAGATACAAAGGGAGTTTTTGAATGAGTTTAGGCCAGAGGTGGGTCAGAGCACTACTCTGAGGGCATTAGCATCATTGAAGCAAGGTAGAGAAGAAGAGATTTTGGCATACATTAGGAGGTTTGATTTGGTGTGTACACGCTTTGTGGGTACCATGCTCAACGATGACACCCTTAAACAATTCTTCATCCAAGGATTTTTTAAGGCATGTACCATTAGAGGTGTGTTGGAAAGGAATCCTCAGACATTGGCGGATGCCAAAGCGGCGGCTAGGGAGATGGAGCGTATGGACAGAGACTATGAGAGGTTATGGTGAAAGGAAGATGAATCAATACCCCAATTCATCCCCATTCGTCCACGAGAGGTGGAGGGACAGTTAGGTAGGCAAGGGAGTCAGGTCCAGTATGCCCTCATTGACACAGGTCCACGTCCGCTAGCGGCTAGGGAGCCGGCACCACTCTTAGCCTTGCCCGCTCCTAAAGTCGATGCACATATTGAAGAGGTGGAGAAAAGGTTAGATGCTAGTCAGTTGGGATTTCAGGAGGCTATGATTAAACAAATGCAGAGTCTTACGGATCAAATGTCGTTGATGATTAGGAGTCAGCAGCCGGGTCCTCCTCCTTCAGTTGAGTCATATAAGCATGCTTCGGGATTGTGGTGTGTTCAGTGTGGCCAACCTGGACATACTAGGCAGTTTTGTCGAGTTGGGCAGAACCGTGATAAAAGAAACAACGGTGGCCCACCTCTACAAAACCAGAGAGGCCAAGGTCAGAATCAATATGATCAGGGCAACTATAGGGGACCTCCCCCTAGAGGACAAGGTGGTCAAAATGTGGAGAGAAGGGAGTTTCATCCTTTTTGTGGAAGATGGCATGCCCCGGGTTAGTGTTGGTCCGAAGGACAAAATTATGGTTGTAGTAATGGTGGGGGAGATCATTCTTCGGACGAGTGTCGTCAACCTGATAAAGTCATTAGCATGCCTAACCCGGTAGTCAACCCACAACAACAAGCTAGAGACAACATGAGAGGAGCTAGGCCACAGGATGGACCTCCTAATGAGCTTAGGCCACCCAATTTATATTATGACCATGGGAATGCGAGGCAGACATTCCCCCTCCGACATGATTGCAGACGGCAAATGGATACATTCCTATTCAAAATAGGCTAGGTGGTCCGCAACATTTCGACAATAGGAGGCTGGCTCCTCCCACCGATCCGGGTCCGTCGAATTCTCAGGATGTCAGGTTCGCGGATGGTGTCACGGAGCCGCATCATGATGAGTCTATTGTTTACCAAATGGGTGTTGGGGACGAGCAAAGTCAATAACCTCCACACACCAACTCCATTACCTACGAGTTGAGGAGTTTAAATGATGGGGTCACCCATGAGGCCCCGGCATTAGCGGTCATCACTAGAGCTATGCGGGGAAACATTGAAGTAGAGAAAGATGTGGTGAGACAGGAGGAGTACTCCTCTGATGAAGGTCCTAACCTTTCAGATTTGGATAGAGTAGCTAGAATAGCTAGGAGAGCCACTAGGGAATTAGAGAAGGAAAATGAGATTGTTCATGATAGAGATGGGCCAAATGTCATTCATGATTTACATGGTAGTGAGATGGGAGAATGGGAAGGACCTAACATTCCTTTGGATGAATTTGATAGAGTAGGAAAGACGAAGGTTGAGAAGCCGGAAGGATATGATTTGTGGGCCGACCTTAGCTCACTCAAGGCGGATATTACTTTTGGTCAATTGTTGGAGATATCACCCATGGCTCGTAAGACTCTCAAGGAAGGAATGCCGGTGACTAGGAGGCCTAGGAAGGCAAAGACCAGAGTGGCCGTTAGAGTTCAATTACGAGGAGGAGGACGTGACGTCAAGGCAATTGGGATAGAAGTTATGGTGGTGGACAAAGTGGTTCCAAATGTGTTAGTTGATGGAGGTAGTGGGTTAAACATCTTGCCGGAGCACACCATGAAGAGGTTGGGTCTTAACCTTACGGGTCCATCACCTTTCATCATCAACATGGCGAATCAAACTCCGGCGGTGCCTTTGGGAATGATTAAGGATTGTAGGATTAGCACCGGAGGGGAGGAGTATGTGGTCAATTTTAATGTCATCAAAATGCATTCTAACAAGGATACATTTCCCATCTTGTTGGATAGGCCTTGGTTGAGAATGTCGGATGCGGTAGTAGATTGGGGAGGAGTTAAGCCGTCCATTACTTACGGTCCTAAGGATAATAGAGTCAAGATTCCCATTGGATCACTAGGAGGTTGGGTGAGAGAACAAATCTCTTCATCATCGAATGATGAAGAGGAAGGCAAGAAGGAAGGTGAAGATGTGGACAAGAGAATGAGACACTAGTGGGGGTTGTCCATTCAGGCGGACAAGGGAATATTGTAGATTCAGGGTCAGGTAGTTTGGGCCCTAGCTTTTATTATTTGGGCGATAATGGGGAGTATGCACAGTGGTTGAGAGACTACCCCGAGTCAGAGTATGACATCATGATGACATCTCACTATGTATGGTTGAGTGATGAGGGGCTTAATTCAAGGAAGGAGGAATATTCTTTGTTGGAGCCATGTGAGGTGCTTACCGAGGAGGAGTGGATTAGGGGAGGATTGACACCTTGGATGGATAATGTGGATGAGAGCTACGTGAATGTAGTACATGTGGATGGGACTCAGGATGAGGAGGCTGTCATGGAGGCTGCAAGATTGGAGGAACCTTTGCACTTCAAGACCATGTCAACGGGCATAGTAGCGGGTCAAGATGTCAAGGATTATCCTAAGGTACCTCTGGATTGGTATAAAAACAAGGATGAGCAAACACATGTGTCAGAGGCGGATTGGAAATATGTGGATGTAAGAATGATGAATGGGAAGGTCAGACAAATGAAAATGGGGTCCAAGTTGGGAGAGAAAGAAATCAAGGAATATGGTGATTTGGTGGATGAATTTAGTGACACCTTTGCTTGGTCGTATGATGAGCTTAGGGGGATTCCTAGAGAGATGGTGGAGCATCGCATTCCTTTGATTCCTGGCGCTAGGCCAATTAGACAAAAAAAGAGAAGAATGAATCCCCAATTACAATTGTTGGTCAAGGCAGAGTTGGAGAGATTGTTGAAGGCCGGGTTTATTAAGCCAGTGAAAATTACGGATTGTGGGTCTCTCTAATGGTTTTGGTGAAGAAAAAGAATGGGAAGTTGAGGGTGTGCGTAGATTATAGGAAGTTAAATGCGTGCACACAAAAAGACCACTTCCCGTTGCCATTCATTACACTATTGTTAGAAGAGGTAGGTGGTTATGCGAGGTACACATTCATGGATGGATATACAGGCTACAACCAAATTTCTATTGCCCTTCAAGACATCCACAAGACGGCTTTCACTACTCCTTGGAGGACTTTCGTTTGGATAGTTATGCCATTTGGATTATGTAATGCTCCGGCCACATTTCAAAGATTGGTCATGTACATCTTCACCGACTTATTATTCAAGTCCATGACAGTCTTTGTGGATGATTTTAACACTCAGAGTAATGTTAGTGACCATTTACAGTGTGTTAGGGAAGCTTTGATTAGATGTAGGAAGATGCAGCTAGCTTTGAACCCGGATAAGACTTTCTTGGGTGTGAGTCGGGGAGTGTTGCTTGGGTATGTGGTTAGTGAGAAAGAAAGGAAACCGGATCCGGAAAAGATTGAGGTCATAAGTAGGTTGGCAACTCCAACCAATGCCAAGGGGATTGCTAAGTTGCTAGGCCATGTGGGGTGGTACCGGGACTTGATCCCGGATTACGTTAAGATTGCAGTTCTTATCACTCAGTTGTTTAGGAAGGATTGTAGGTTTGAGTGGACTGAGGCATGCCAAAGGGCATTTGAGGAGTTGAAGGATAAGTTGAGCACTTATCCGGTGTTGAGGCCACCCGATTGGGATAAGCCTTTCCATGTGTTTTGTGATGCTAGCAATGTAGCAGTTGGTAGTGCATTTTGTCAGTCAACAGGAGAGAAGGGCAAGGACCAACCCATTGCTTATGCTAGTAAGCAACTGACACCGGCCGAGAGGAATTATTCTACTACAGAGAGGGAATGTCTAGCTATGGTGTTCTCGGTCAAAAAGTTTAGGCATTACTTCATGTGCAATCCGGTTGTTTTCTTTGTAGATCACATGACTATCAAATACTTGGTCAACAAAGCGGAGCTAAGTGGAAGACTAGCTAGGTGGGTTTTGTTGCTAGAGGAGTTTGACTACACGGTTGAATACAAACCCGGTCGTATGCATTTGCAAGCTGACCACTTGTCTAGGTTGTCAGAGGATGTGGGCATTAATCCAGTTGATGATAGGTTAGTTGATGACAATCTTTTTGTTGTTACCGCACAACCCGAGTGGTATGCCAGTATTGTAGAGTTTTTGACAACTCAGCAGTTGCCAGTGGAGTGGATCAAGGAGGATAGATCACTATATTCGTTAATTTGGGACTTTTTCAGCATTTTGAGACAGTTACAAATATAAGAACATGGATAAAATCACACAAATATTGGAGAATGTTGTAAGATGCAAATACTTTGAAGCGGGTGTTCATATCAAGAACCCAATTAAGAACTCATATCAAGATGGTTTAGGTAGGACGACCCAAACATTAGACCATGTTGTTGTGGTCCATATATTAATTTGAGACAAGAGAAAGTCTCAAATTAACGAATATAGTGATATAGAAGAAAAGTTAGAGTTAATAGTAGGCACTTTGCAGTGATAGGCCATAGGTTGTTTAGGAGGGGAGCTGATGGATTGTTGAGGAGATGTGTGTCAGAGGTCGAAGTGCCCTCCATCTTAGCCACATGTCATGATAGTGCATGTGGGGGACATTTCTCCGAACAACTTATAGGTCAAAAGATTCTTAGAGCATGTTACTTTTGGCCTACCTTATTTAAGGATGCTCATGAGTATGTTAAGCGTTGTGACGCTTGTCAGAGGTATGTGAGGAATGACCTCCGCATGGAGATGCCACTTCATGTGTCCTTACCTTTAGTGCCCTTTGAGAAATGGAGAATTGATTATGTTGGCGAGGTTCACCCCCATTTCTCAAAGGGAATGGCTTACAGTGTTGTTGCCACCGAATACTTGACCAAGTGGGCGGAGGCCAAAGCGGTCAAAACGGACACGGCTGCCCACGCAGCCACATTCATGTACGAGAACATCATCTCGAAGTTTGGGTGTCCGAAGATTTTGGTGAGCGACAGGGGAACCCATTTCTTGAATTCTTTGATTCAAGAGATGACGGATAAGTGTGAGGCCAAACCCACCACCCTTAAGCGTCCTAGTCCGGGTGATGGTTTTGAGAATCACATGTGTGATACCAAAGCTCGTGGTAATATGAAATGTACTTCCATCTCAACAAGCTCCCAACTCACTTGAAATCATGATGCTTTATTAATGCTAGTCTCTTGAATAGGTAGAACATTGGCCTTCAAGTATTTACAAGTATCTTCAAGTCCTTACAAATCTCTATGAATTCTACTAATTCCACTAACCTTCTACTAATTCCCACACAACTCTAACTCCAACACTCAATTCTATGAGAGGAACAACAAGAGGGAGAGAGAGAGAAGGAGAGGGGAAGGGAGAGGGTAAGGAGGCCTTGTATGAACCTCTCCCCTTTACCCACACTCCCCTCTCAATACAACATGCTCATGTGCCCACACACACGTGTGCACCCACACGTGCAAGATGGAAGAGCGCGAAGGAAGAGAGAGTGAATAGGAACACAAGTGTGTGAAGAAGGTGAGAAAGAGGAATATATAGGGGGAGGGAAGGGGTGAGCACCCCTCAAAGCTCAAGATAAGCCCCTCGATCCTCTCCTACTTTGTAGGCTCTCATCCTATCCTTTAAGCCTTCAACTCTTAAACCAACAACATAGATCATAATTCAAACGGGGGAGGGAAGGGGTGAGCACCCCTCAAAGCTCAAGATAAGCCCCTCGATCCTCTCCTACTTCGTAGGCTCTTATCCGATCCGCCAAGTAAGCCCCTCGATCCTCACCTACCTCGTATGCTCTTATCCTATCCGCTAAGCCTTCAACTCCTAAACCAACAAGATGGATCCCAATTCAAATATTTAAACTCAAGGAGCTCCCCTTGGTCCACCACATGCTACACTCACCTAACCAAAGAACTTCCTTCATGCCGCTAAGCTTCTAATTAACTACACCACATAAGCCTAAGGCCTAAACATAACTTCACACCAAGCCTCATTCTTTTTATATTTTTGAGAATAATTATAAAACATCAAAATGTAACTCCTAATGGTTTCAAAGGGTTAATAACACATGTGGGCACCATTTTGGGCTCACATAATTGGCGACCATCGGGGGATGGATCCCGACATCTTTTGCTCCGAAGGTAAGTGCCGATTCAAGCCCGGTACTCCTTACACCTACTCCCCGAAGTGCGGGTAGGAAAGAGTTCGCCATTCAAGGTTTCCAATTGGAGTGAGTTGTTGGAAAAAACCGCATGCACGAGGTAAGGCCCCAACCAAACCGCGTCAAATTTTGCGGGGAACTCAAGTTTTCGCGCGTCTTGTATCATTACCATCATTCCCGGTTGGAGTGCATGTGAGGCCAAACCCCCCACCCTTAAGCGTCCGTAGTCCGAGTAGTGGGTTTGGGCTCACATTCCTCCGCGGTATTGGATTTGGACTTGGATGAGTCCATAGTGCAAGGTTCACCCTTCAAGTGGTCTTGGATTTAACTTTGGTCTTTGCTTCCTTTGTCTTGCCATCGCGAGAGTGCTCCACATTCTCCATTAATTTGTGCACGTGGTTTATTTTTAAAGAGAGGATGCAAGTGTTAAAAAACACTATTCTCTATAGTCAATCTCAAATACATTTACTTGTGAAAGCCACACATAACACTAACTAGCATAATGTAACTAACTACTTGTCTATGAGCTAATTAAGTAGGCTATCTACTAAGCTCCTTCATGAACCCATCTCTTTACTTTCTAATTAAATAAACCCAGCTCCTTTATAAACCCAGCTCCTTCATGAACCCAGCTCCTTAGCTTCTAACTAAACAAACCCATCTCCTTTATAAACCCAGCTCCTTCATAAACCCAGCTTCTTAGCTTCTAACTAAACAAACCCAGCTCCTTCATAAACCCAGGTCCTTCATAAACCCAGCTCTTTACTTTCTAACTAAACAAACCCAGCTCCTTCATAAACCCAGCTCCTTCATGAACCCACAACTTTGTAGTTGTAATCCCCAACTACCTCACTAATTATTCAAGCCCTTAACTAATCTTCCTACCTAATTTTCCTAATTCTACTAACAACCCCTTTCTAATCACACAATTCTTCTCTAATCCTAAAATCCTAAAATCCTAGAGAGGAGAGGGGGAGAGAGAATTTCCTAACTTCACTAAGACTAACTAATCCACACAAGTATATTTTTGCACTCATCACAACCTCAAGTGCTCAACTCTTAAACATGGAACTTGCAACCACGTGTATTCAAAACATGAACTTTAAGTACCACAAATTGGAATCATGAATTAACTTTAAAATCCTTCACGTCAACACTAATTCTACCAAGAGGTCAAGCCCTCTTCAAGGCTAACAAGCCTTGGCTCTCAAACTAAAAACTAAGCACACACATGTGCTCCAATATGGCTTCCTACACCCACACTTATAACTCGTGGGGTGCCTTGGAGCACAAAGGAAAGAGAGGATGAGTGAGGGAAGAATGAGGGATTATATAGTAAGCTTGAGGGGGTGAGCACCCTCAAGGCTCACGATAAGCCCTTGAGATTTCCTCCTACTTAGTAGGCGCCAATCCTATCTTCTAAGCCTTCCTCCCTCAAATGATCAACAAGGATCCTAATTCGAACATTTAACTAGCCTTGGCTTTCTACCTACCACACTTTACCAAACTTGGGATGCTTCAACCCAAACTTAGCCTCCTTCGCTTTCCGCCGCCATAACTTTCTCCCCTTACTTTCCCAAATCGTCGCTCACCACTTAATTCAAACCACGATGCTTAACTCGTGATTTGATTGGTGCTTTGAGAATTTGCTTATCCTCCACCTTGCATTCTTCCTTGGACCTTCCCCATTAAGTGGCCATGATGAGGTGGTCCACTTGTGCGCTCCATGTGATCCTCCATTCATCCCAATTCGAATGCACTTGCCTCTTGAGTCACTTTGGTTGTCTCCATCCATTTGTACTAGCCTACTCACTAACTACTCAATCCAAGTTCTCCTTACCTATCCTCATTCACTCAAATCCTTCCGAAGGTAAAAACACAATAACAACTCACATCCTAGCCTCTTACAACATGGTACTTCTAAGACTAACATTTCACTCTTTTTATATTTTTGTGAAGTAACATGCTACTTCAAAGTGCATCAACTAACGTTTCAAGGGTCTAAGACTAAATGTGGGCACCCTTTTGGGCTCACAGTGCCCTTCTCTTATGCAATTTGTCGAAGATGAGTTTTCTTCGACGTTGAATCGCCTCGATGTGTTGAGCGGCCGTCCGTCTTCGCTCGTCAAACTCCTCCAAGTCGGTGAGCCTATTCCTCAAGGATTGTTCTTCGGTAAGTCGCGAACCGATGACTACCCTAAGTGATTCCACTTCATACTCGATCGGAAGTGTGGCCTCCAAACCATATACCAATAAAAAAGGTGTAGCGTGAGTAGTCACCTTGTAGGTTGTCCGGTATGCCCATAGTGCCGCCGTTAATTTCGTATCCCAATCCCATTTTGAATCCAAAACCGTCTTGCGTAGGATACTTACCAAGATGCCATTGACTCGCTCCGTTTGACCGTTGGTTTGGGGGTGATAAGGTGTAGTCTTCCTATGATCAATTTGGAACTTGTCCATCATTTCTTGAATCAAGGAATTTAGAAAATGGATCCCTCTATCACTCACCAAAATCTTGGGCACTCCAAACCTTGAGATGATGTTCTCATACATAAACGTCGCCGCATGCTCTGACGTATCGGTCTTGACGGCCTTAGCCTCCGCCCACTTGGTGAGGTACTTGGTGGCAACTATAATGTAAGCCATTCCTTTGGAGGAATGAGGATGGACCTCGCCTACATAATCAATGCCCCACTTCTCAAAAGGCACAAGAGGCAATGATACATGGAGTGGCATCTCCATCCGTAAATCATTCCGGGCATACCTTTGACAAGCGTCACAACGCTTCACATAATCATGTGAGTCCTTAAACAAGGTAGGCCAAAAGTATCCCGCTCTAAGAATCTTTTGACCGGTAAGTTGGCTGGAAAAATGACCCCCACATGTACTATCATGACAAGCCTCTAGGATGGTCGGGACCTCTACCTCCGACACACACCTCCTAAGCAACCCATCGGTTCCCCTCCTAAACAATCTATGGCCTACCACCGCAAAATGCCTACTATTAATCCTAATTTTTCTTCTATCTTCCTTGGTCCAATCTTCGGGGAACTTTTGTGTGGTTAAGAACTCCACGACACCCGCATACCAATCCGGCTTGGCCGTGACCACAAAAAGCTTGTCATCCACTAATCTATCATCTATTGGACTCTCTCCCATCCCCTCGGACAACCTAGACAAGTGGTCGGCTTGTAGGTGCATGCGGCCCGGCTTGTACTCCACCGTGTAGTCAAACTCCTCTAATAACAAGACCCATCTAGCTAATCTCCCGCTTAGCTCCGCCTTATTGACCAAGTATTTTATGGCCATGTAATCCACAAAGAAAACAACCGGATCACACACAAGATAATGGCGAAACTTCTTAACCAAAAATACCATAGCCAAGCATTCCCTCTCCGTGGTAGAATAGTTCCTCTCGGCCGGTGTCAATTGCTTGCTAGTATAGGCAACGGGGTGGTCCTTACCGTTCTCACCCGTGGATTGACACAAAGCACTACCAACCGCTACATTGCTAGCATCACAATACACATGGAAAGGCTTATCCCAATCGGGTGGCCTCAACACCGGGTACGTGTTCAACTTATCCCTCAATTCCTCAAACGCCCTTTGGCATGCTTCGGTCCATTCAAATCTAACATCCTTCTTGAGCAAGTGGGTAATAGGTACCGCTATCTTAGTGAAATTAGGAATCAACTCCCTATACCACCCCACATGTCCTAACAACTTGGCTATACCTTTGGCGTTGGTGGGAGTGGACAACTCATCAATAGCCGTGATTTTGTCGGGGTCCGGTTCTCTCCCCTTCTCGCTCACCACATAACCCAAAAGAACTCCTTTGTGGACGCCCAAGAATGTTTTATCCGGGTTTAAGGCCAATTGCATCTTCCTACACCTAATCAAAGCCTCTCGCACACACCCTATATGTTGACTAGCATTTGATTGAGTGTTAAAATCGTCGATGAACACCGTCATGGATTTGTACAACAAGTCGGTAAAAATGTACATGATAAGTCTTTGAAACGTGGCCGGAGCATTACATAACCCAAATGGCATGACCACCCAAACAAATGTGCCCCATGGAGTAGTGAAAGCCGTCTTGTGGATATCTTGTAATGCTATGGCGATTTGGTTATATCCCGCATAACCATCCATGAATGTGTAGCGAGCATGACCTCCTACCTCCTCTAGAAGGAGAGTAATGAATGGTAAAGGAAAGTGATCTTTTTGTGTGCAAGCATTTAGTTTCCTATAATCCACACACACCCGCAATTTCCCATTCTTTTTCTTCACCAATACCATTGGAGAGATCCAATCCGTAATCTCGACGGGCTTGATAAACCCGGCATTCAACAATCTCTCTAACTCCGCTTTAACCAACAATTGTAGCTGTGGGTTCATCCTTCTCTCCTTTTGCCTAATGGGCCTAGCACCCGGAATCAAAGGAATGCGATGCTCCACCATCTCTCTAGGGATCCCCTTAAGCTCATCGTATGACCAAGCAAAAGTGTCACTAAACTCATCCACCAAATCGCTATATTCCTTGATTTCTTCCTCCCCCAATTGAGACCCCATCTTCATTTGTCTCACTTTGTCATTCTTTGTAGTAACATCTACATACTTCCAATCTCCTTCGGTAACATGAACTTGCTCATCCTTGTTCCTATACCAATCCGCCGGTACCTGAGGATAATCTTTGATATCTTGTCCAACCATAATTCATGTTGACGTCGTCTTGAAGTGCAAAGGCTCCTCCAATTTCTCCGCTTCCATAATAGCCTCCTCGTCTTGAGTCCCATCCACATGTACTAAACTTACGTCACACTCTTCCATACTATCTACCCAATGTGTCAATCCTCCTAAAATCCATTCTTCCTCGGTGAGCACCTCACATGGTTCTAACAAAGAATATTCCTTGAACTAAGAATCGCATCACTCAAATATGCATGGTGGGACGTCATCATTATATCAAACTCGGACTCGGGATACTCTCTCAACCATTGTGCATACTCCCCATTATCCCCATAATGATAGAAACTAGGACCTAGGAACCCCGATTCCGAATCTATGATCTTTCCGTGACCACCTGAATGAACGACTCCTACCAACGCCCCGTCATTCTCATCATCATTCTTGTCATCCCCCTCATCCTCCGAAAATGAGGCAATCTCCTTTCTAACCCATTCACCTAATGACCCTATGGGAACTTTGACCCTATTATCCTCCGGACCATAAGTAATGGATGGCTTGACTCCTCCCCAATCTACTATGGCATCCGCCATTCTCAACCAAGGCCTTCCTAACAAGATGGGAAATGTATCCTTGTTAGAATGCATTTTTATGACATGAAAGGTGACCACATACTCTTCCCCTCCGGTGCTAATCCTACAATCCTTAATCATTCCCAAAAGTACGGCCGGACTTTGATTAGCCATATTGATGATGAAAGGCGACGGACTCGTAAGACTAAGACCTAACCTCTTCATAGTGTGCTCCGGCAAGATGTTTAGTCCACTACCTCCATCCACTAACACATTAGGAACCACCTTGTCCACCACCATAACCTCAATCTCAATTGGTTTGACATCCCTTCTTGCTCCTTTCGTTTGAACAATAGCCGACATCCTAGGCTTAACTTTCCTAGTCTTCCTAGTCACCGGCATTCCTTCCTTGAGAATCTTCCTAGCCACGGGTGAAATCTCCAACAATTGTCCAAAGGTAATATCGGCCTTAAGTGAGCTAAGATCGGCCCACAAATCGTAGCCACTCGACTTCTCCACTTTGGCATTGCCAACACTATCAAACTCATCCAAGGGAATTTCCGGTCCTTCCCATTCTCCCATCTCACTACCCTCCAAATCATGAATGACATTAGGTCCCTTTCTATCATGAAGAAGTACATTCTCCTTCTCTAACTCCCTAGTGGCCCTCCTAGCTACTCTAGCTACCTTATCCAATTCGGAAAGATTAGGAGCCTCATCCGAAGAATACTCCTCTTGACCTTCTACTTCTACCTCTAATGGGACCTTCCCTCTCCTAGCTCTAGTGATAACCACTAATGTCGGTGTCTCATGAATAACCTCATCTCCTAGACTCTTCAACTCATAGGTGATGGCATTGGTGTGTGGAGGCCATTGACCTTGTCCCTCTCCACTATCCATTTGGAGAGGAAGAGTGTCATCATGATGTGACTCCACTACACCATCCATAAACCTCACATCTTGAGAATTAGACGGACCCGGATCCGTAGGAGGAGCTTGTCGCCTATTGTCGAAGTTTTGTGGACCCCCTTGCCTACCTTGTATCGGAATGTAACCATTCGCCGTTTGCAATCCCGCCGGTGGATGAAAGGTTTGTCTCGCATTACCATGGTCGTAATACAAATTCGGTGGCCTAAGCTCATTCGGTGGTCCACCTTGTGGTCTAGCTCCCCTCATGTTGTCCCTCGTTGTTGTTCAAATATTTAAACTCAAAGAGCCCCCCTTGGTCCACCACATGCTACACTCACCTAACCAAAGAACTTCCTTCATGCCGCTAAGCTTCTAATTAACTACACCACATAAGCCTAAGGCCTAAACATAACTTCACACCAAGCCTCACTCTTTTTATATTTTTGAGAATAATTATAAAACATCAAAATGTAACTCCTAATGGTTTCAAAGGGTTAATAACACATGTGGGCACCATTTTGGGCTTACAATAAGTTCCAAATAGACCATAGGAAAACCACCCCTTATCATCCGCAAACTAATGGTCAGACGGAGCGCGTCAACGGAATATTGGTGAGTATCCTTCGCAAGACAATTCTTGACTCGAAGAGAGATTGGGATGTCAAGTTGACCGCGGCCTTATGGGCGTATCGAACGACCTTCAAGGTGACAACTCAGGCAACCCCGTTTTCATTGGTGTACGGATTGGAGGCCACTCTTCCCATTGAGTTCAAGGTTGCGTCATTACGGGTGGCGATTGATTCTCGACTCACAGATAGCCAGTCCTTAAGAAATAGGTTGACAACTCTTGAGGAACTTGATGAGAAGAGACGAGTGGGTGCTCAACACATTGAAGCCATTCAAAGGCGAAGGAAGATCACCTTCGACAAACATCACAAGACGAGGGTCTTACGGCCAAGGATGATGGTGTTGATTCAAGATGCAAGGAAACTCGAATTTCCAGGTAAGTTTGATGCAGTTTGGTTGGGACCTTACCTCATTCGGGAAGCATTCCCAAACAACTCATTGCAATTGGAAACATTGAATGGCGAGAGCTTCCTGACGCGCACATCATGCAGTTGGTGCAAGGAGTACAAGGCCTAAGGTGACGACTTGCCTGCACAGCAAAAGACTCGGGATTCATCCCCCGATGGTCGCCAATTATGTGAGCCCAATTTGGTGCCCACATGGGGTGTTAACCTCAAAAGTTCTTTTGAACTTGACCTTACATTTCTTCAAGTACTAACAATGTGTGAGCCCAAAAGGGTGCCCACATTTAGTCTTAGACCCTTGAAACGTTAGTTGATGCACTTTGAAGTAGCATGTTACTTCACAAAAATATAAAAAGAGTGAAATGTTAGTCTTAGAAGTACCATGTTGTAAGAGGCTAGGATGTGAGTTGTTATTGTGTTTTTACCTTCGGAAGGATTTGAGTGAATGAGGATAGGTAAGGAGAACTTGGATTGAGTAGTTAGTGAGTAGGCTAGTACAAATGGATGGAGACAACCAAAGTGACTCAAGAGGCAAGTGCATTCGAATTGGGATGAATGGAGGATCACATGGAGCGCACAAGTGGACCACCTCATCATGGCCACTTAATGGGGAAGGTCCAAGGAAGAATGCAAGGTGGAGGATAAGCAAATTCTCAAAGCACCAATCAAATCACGAGTTAAGCATCGTGGTTTGAATTAAGTGGTGAGCGACGATTTGGGAAAGTAAGGGGAGAAAGTTATGGCGGCGGAAAGCGAAGGAGGCTAAGTTTGGGTTGAAGCATCCCAAGTTTGGTAAAGTGTGGTAGGTAGAAAGCCAAGGCTAGTTAAATGTTCGAATTAGGATCCTTGTTGATCATTTGAGGGAGGAAGGCTTAGAAGATAGGATTGGCGCCTACTAAGTAGGAGGAAATCTCAAGGGCTTATCGTGAGCCTTGAGGGTGCTCACCCCCTCAAGCTTACTATATAATCCCTCATTCTTCCCTCACTCATCCTCTCTTTCCTTTGTGCTCCAAGGCACCCCACGAGTTATAAGTGTGGGTGTGGGAAGCCATATTGGAGCACATGTGTGTGCTTAGTTTTTAGTTTGAGAGCCAAGGCTTGTTAGCCTTGAAGAGGGCTTGACCTCTTGGTAGAATTAGTGTTGACGTGGAGGATTTTAAAGTTAATTCATGATTCCAATTTGTGGTACTTAAAGTTCATGTTTTGAATACACGTGGTTGCAAGTTCCATGTTTAAGAGTTGAGCACTTGATGTTGTGATGAGTGCAAAAATATACTTGTGTGGATTAGTTAGTCTTAGTGAAGTTAGGAAATTCTCTCTCCCCCTCTCCTCTCTAGGATTTTAGGATTTTAGGATTAGAGAAGAATTGTGTGATTAGAAAGGGGTTGTTAGTAGAATTAGGAAAATTAGGTAGGAAGATTAGTTAAGGGCTTGAATAATTAGTGAGGTAGTTGGGGATTACAACTACAAAGTTGTGGGTTCATGAAGGAGCTGGGTTTATAAAGGAGATGGGTTTGTTTAGTTAGAAGCTAAGGAGTTGGGTTCATGAAGGAGTTGGGTTTATGAAGGAGCTAGGTTTATGTAATTAGAAAGTAAAGAGATGGGTTCATGAAGGAGCTTAGTAGATAGCCTACTTAATTAGCTCATAGACAAGTAGTTAGTTACATTATGCTAGTTAGTGTTATGTGTGGCTTTCACAAGTAAATGTATTTGAGATTGACTATAGAGAATAGTGTTTTTTAACACTTGCATCCTCTCTTTAAAAATAAACCACGTGCACAAATTAATGGAGAATGTGGAGCACTCTCGCGATGGCAAGACAAAGGAAGCAAAGACCAAAGAGGAATGTGAGCCCAAACCCACTACTCGGACTACGGACGCTTAAGGGTGGGGGGTTTGGCCTCACATAATTGGTGCGTCCGCCGGGAGCGAAGCGGAAGGTAGTTACAAGACTTGGAGGCGACTAGGAGACTTGGAGGCAACTAGGAAAAATTGGAGACACAAACTTGAGAGAAGGGAAGGAGCACCCGAAACTCGGTAAGTATTCTCTCTTTGGGTTACATTTGAATTCATTGTATTTCAACTATTCCTTGGAATGAATTGCATTGTCAATTACGCAAATTCATTTTTGAGGAAGGAGCGCGGCGAAGGTACGTCCTCAACCTTTTTGGGGATTTGCTAAGAACTTAAAAGGAACCTATAACCGAGTAGCTCATTAAAACATTAGAGGGTAAATTCACCTTAGGACATTGAACTTTGACACTCACCTCGGGGTGAGTCTCAAAGTTTTGGGAGTTGTCATTTCATGCTCTAGATTAAATTAATATTTCACAAAGTTTATGGTGTTGTTACATTGAGTCACGATTGAGGGGAGTGCTAACTCACAGGGGGATGCGATTGCTCAAGGTATGTTTATTTCTTCAAAGTGAACTCATTAACTAATTAAGGAATGCCTTTTGTACTCGTGATTGTTGTTATCCGTTGTAGAGGGTAATTCCCGAATTGTGGATGGTGTGAGAAGTTGAAGGGTGAAGCCTCGACTTTTAACATAATCTACTCGGAAGGTCACCCCCTCACAATCGGTATTGTGGTGAGTGTTAATTTGCGGGAAGGTGCGGAGGTGATGCTCCGACTTAACCAAAAAATTAACATGAACATGCCTATCCCCTATTGGGATTCTTTCACCTAAGTGGGCTTGCAGGTTCTTTTCCTCACCTCCTAAAAAAATTATAACCACACCAAGACAAGTGAAAATATTAAGAGGGGAATTGCTAGGAGTATGTGTGGTCAAGTGAGGGTCGATCGATTCTTATGGAATGCAAAGTAGGACTCGCTCACAAAAACCAAGTTTGATAGTGGGACTAGAGAAATCTACTCGAAAGAGGCGGTCCTCTAAAATCAGTGATAGATTAGAACAAGATAAGGTTAGAATAGAGAGTTGTTTGAACGTCGAACCTAGGACTAGGTCAATTCTAGACACCTTAGAACTTGGAGCTCAACTTGAAGAGGAGATCACTCCCTCCAAATTGAGTGGTGAAACTTCTTCGGAAAAGTACACACTTAGAGAAGAATTC
This sequence comes from Polytrichum formosum, assembly GCA_964035585.1. NCBI lineage: Eukaryota > Viridiplantae > Streptophyta > Polytrichopsida > Polytrichales > Polytrichaceae > Polytrichum > Polytrichum formosum. Next base: position 1,505,474 of record OZ037941.1, read on the forward strand.
CCGGTAGAAGTTGATAGGGGATTGTTGAATAGTTCACCGGTCACCATGGCCGAGGAACGGGGGATGGATCCACCACCCATACCCCCAATTCCGCCCATACCTCCTATACCTCCAATAGACCCATTGGTTAGGCCAAGAGGCCTACCAATTGTGGTTCCACAAAATTTAGCGGCGATGGATATGCCATCTCATCTCCCTAAATTTTATGGGACCAAGGATGAGGACCCCTCTCGGCACATGGAACGGTATATCGAACGGTTGGCTAGCTTCCTCATAACCGACCCGGGTTATTGGTTAGTGTGGTTTCCTACCACTCTAGAGGGGGAAGCCTATGAATGGTATCGGGATCATGCCGAGGGACATTTTAGGGGATGGGAACAATTACAAAGGGAGTTTCTTAACGAATTTAGGCCGGAAGTGGGTCAAAGTACCGCATTAAGGGCATTGTCGTCATTGAAGCAAGGAAGGGAGGAAGAAATTTCGGCTTACATTAGGAGGTTTGATTTAGTGTGCACTAGATTTGTGGGTACCATGCTCAACGACGACACGCTAAAGCAATTTTTCATTCAAGGGTTTTTTAAGTCCGGAACTATTAGGGGTGTTCTAGAAAGGAATCCCTTGACCTTGGCGGATGCCAAGCGTGCGGCTAGAGATATTGAAAACTTGGATAAAGATCACGAAAGGCTATGGAGAAGGGAGGATGAATTGATCCCACAATTCATCCCCATACGCCCTAGGGTGGTAGTGGTAGAACCCGCTAAGTATGAGAACCAAATTCCATATGCCATTGTGGACACCGGCCCCCGACCTTTAGCGGTTAGGGAACCGGCACCTCTTTTGGCACTACCGGCCCCTAGAACGGATCCACACTTGGAGGAGGTTGAGAGAAGACTAGGTGCTAGCCAACTAGGATTCCAAGAGGCTATGATAAAACAAATGCAAAGCCTCACGGATCAAATGTCATTAATGATCCGGAGTCAACAACCGGGGCCTCCACCCCCGGTTGAGTCGGGTAGGCATTCTTCCGGATTATGGTGTGTCCAATGTGGCCAAACGGGCCACACGCGTCAATTTTGTAGAAGTGGACAAAACCGTGACCAAAGAGGAAACGGTAACCCACCTCAACAAAATCAACGAGGTCAAGCGCCACCTCACTATGGAAATGGAAGCAATAGAGGACCACAACCTAGAGGGCAAGGTGGCCAAAATTTAGAGAAGAAGAAATTTCATCCCTTTTGTGGAAGGTGGCACGCTCAAGGACAATGTTGGTCCGAAGGTCAAGAGTTTAATTGTAGCAATTGTGGAGGAAGTCATCCCTCGGATACGTGTCGCCAACCGGACAAAATAATTAATGTCCCTTACCCGGTGGCTAATCCACAACAACAAGCAAGGGATAATATGCGAGGTGCTAGGCCACAAGGAGTACCGGCCAATGAACTTAGGCCACCTAACTTATACTATGACCATAGTAATGCTAGGCAAACTTTTCATCCACCGGCGGGCTTGCAAACTACAACCGGTTACATTCCAATACAAAATAGACAAGGAGTTCCACCTAATGGTAGTAACGGGAGACAAGCGCCTCCAACGGATCCGGGACCATCTAACTCCCAAGATGTTAGGTTCATGGATGGAGTGTTGGAGGCCACATGTGATGACATGCTTCCTCTCCCAACGAGAATTGGAGAGGAGCAAAGTCAATGGCCTCCTCACACCAATGCTATTACATATGAGTTAGTGAAGGGTAAGGGTGTGGTTGAAGAAGCACCTGCACTAGCGGTAACTACTAGGGCTAGGAGAGGGGATGCCCCGTTGGAGGTAGGAATAGGAGAGCAAGGAAATTACTCTTCGGATGAAGAGATTAATCTCTCCGAGTTGGATAGGGTAGCTAGAAGAGCTACTAAGGATGTGGAGAGGGAAAATATAATTTTACAAGATAGGGAGAGGACTAATGCGGTACATGACTTGGATAATAGCGATGTGGGTGAATGGGAAGGACCGGGGGTTCCCGTAGACGAATTCGACGTAGTGGGTAATTCTAAGGTGGAAAGATCTACCGGGTACGACTTGTGGGCGGACCTTAGTACACTCAAGGCGGATATTACTTTCGGCCAACTATTGGAAATTTCACCCACGGCAAGGAAAACATTAAAGGAGGGAATGCCGGTACACAAGAGGATGAGGAAGGTGAAAGCTAAAATAGCCGCTAGGATCCAATCACAAGGTGGAAGAGACGTGAAAGCTATAGAAATAGAAGTTGTTATGGTAGATAAGGTGGTTCCTAATGTGCTAGTCGACGGAGGGAGTAGTCTAAATATACTACCGGAGGATACTATGAAAAAATTGGGACTTGGACTCACGGGGCCTTCACCTTTGGTCATAAATATGGCAAATCAAAGTTCGACTACGCCTTTGGGGATGATCAAGGATTGTAGAATGACTACGGGAGGCGAGGAGTACTTGGTCACCTTCCATGTCATTAAAATGCACTCCAACAAGGACACCTTCCCCATTTTGCTAGGTAGGCCTTGGTTGCGGATGGCGAATGCTATGGTCAATTGGGGTGGACCTAAACCATCCATCACTTATGGTCCGGAGGGTAATAGGGTCATAGTGTCCATTGGTTCATTAGAAGGATGGATGAAGAAGGAGATGTATTTGCCATTGAAGAAGGAAATTGATGACTTAAACGAGAATGAGATTGGCAAGGCATTGGTGGGAGTCGTCCATCCCGAAGGTCAAAGGGTTGTTATAGATTCGGGCTCGGGAAGTCTAGGTCCTAATTTTTACAATTATGGGGATAATGGGGATTATGCCCAATGGCTAAGGGAGTACCCCGAGTCCGAGGTTGATGTAATGGTTACATTTCACCAAGTAGGCTTAGGGAGTGAATTTCCTAGTGTTAGTTTAGGAGAGGGCTCATTGTTGGAGCCATGTGAGGTGCTCACCGAGGAAGAGTGGGTTAGCGGTGGGTTAACACCTTGGGTAGATGACGTGGAAGAGGGTGAGGTTAGTTTAATTCATGTAGATGGGACTCAAGAGGAGGATGTGATTATTGAGTCATCGAAATTGGAGGAGCCTTTACATTTCAAGACCACGTCTACGGGGATAGTTGTAGGTCAAGATGTGAAAGATTACCCCAATGTGCCTTCCGATTGGTATCGGAACAAAGAGGAACAAGCACATGTGTCGGAAGCGGATTGGCGGTACGTGGATGTGAAATTAAAGAATGGAAAAACCCGACAAATGAAGATGGGTTCCAAATTGGGGGAGAAAGAGGTTAGGGAGTATAGCAATTTGGTGGATGAGTTTAGTGATACTTTTGCATGGTCCTACGATGAGCTTAAGGGAATTCCTAGGGAAATGGTAGAGCACCGGATTCCTTTAATTCCGGGGGCGAGGCCAATTAGACAAAAGGAGAGGAGGATGAATCCTCAATTGCAATTGTTGGTGAAAGCGGAATTGGAAAGGTTATTGAAGGCCAGGTTTATCAAGCCGGTGGAAATCACGGATTGGGTTTCTCCTATGGTCTTAGTAAAGAAAAAAAATGGGAAATTAAGGGTTTGTGTCGACTATAGGAAATTGAATTCGTGCACACAAAAGGATCACTTCCCCTTACCTTTTATCACCTTGTTGCTTGAGGAGGTTGGAGGTCATTCGCGATATACCTTTATGGATGGGTATGCGGGTTATAATCAAATTTCCATAGCCCTCCAAGATATCCATAAAACGGCTTTTACTACACCTTGGGGTACTTTTGTGTGGGTAGTGATGCCATTTGGGTTATGTAATGCCCCGGCTACTTTCCAACGATTAGTAATGTATATCTTCACCGACTTGTTGTTCAAATCCATGACCGTCTTTGTGGACGATTTTAGCACACAAAGTAATGTGGACGATCACCTACATTGTGTTAGGGAGGCATTGGTTAGGTGTAGGAAGATGAGGTTAGCATTGAACCCGGATAAGACATTTTTGGGAGTGAATAAGGGAGTGTTGTTGGGTTATGTTGTTAGTGAGAAAGGTAGAGAACCCGATCCGGATAAGATTGCGGCCATAAGCGACTTGGCAACTCCAACCAATTCCAAGGGGATCTCTAAGTTGTTAGGACATGTGGGATGGTACCGGGAACTTATTCCTAATTTTTCAAAGATAGCGGTGCCCATTACCCATTTGCTCAAAAAGGATGTCAAATTCGAGTGGACGGATGCTTGTCAAAAAGCCTTTGAGGAATTGCGGGATAGGTTGAGCACCTATCCGGTGTTGATACCACCCAATTGGGGTAAACCTTTTCACGTCTATTGTGATGCTAGTAATGTGGCAATAGGGAGTGCGCTTTGTCAAGCAACGGGAGAAAAAGAGAAGGATCAACCTATAGCTTATGCGAGTAAGCAATTGACCCCCGCCGAAAGAAACTACTCTACAACGGAGAGGGAGTGCCTAGCCATGGTGTTTTCCGTTAAAAAGTTTAGGCATTACCTCATGTGCAACCCGGTTGTATTTTTTGTTGACCACATGGCTATCAAGTATCTAGTTAACAAGGCGGAGTTAAGTGGTAGGTTAGCTAGGTGGGTTTTGTTATTAGAAGAATTCGACTACACGGTGGAATATAAACCGGGTCGTATGCATTTACAAGCGGACCACTTGTCTAGGTTGTCGGAGGAGATAGGAAAAAATCCGGTAAATGATATGTTAGTAGATGATAGCCTCTTTGTGGTCACTTCTACACCGGAGTGGTATGCGGGCATAGTGGAATTTCTAACAACCCACAAGTTGCCCAAAGAGTGGACAAAAGAAGAGAGAAGGAAGGTGAGGGTAAATAGTAGGCAATTTGTTGTAGTGGGCCATAGGTTGTTTAGAAGGGGGTCCGATGGTATTTTACGACGATGCGTGTCAAAAACGGAGGTTGAAGCGATTTTAATCGCTTGCCACGATAGCGCTTGCGGCGGTCACTTCTCGGGTCAACTCACCGGGCAAAAAATACTTAGAGCGGGCTACTTTTGGCCTACACTATTTAAGGACGCCCATGACTATGTAAGAAAATGCGACGCTTGCCAACGGGAGGAGAATGGCGGCTCAACATATTGAGGCAATCCAAAGAAGGAGAAAGATTACTTTCGACAAACGACATAAGAGAAGGGCCCTAACACCGGGAATGATGGTCATGATTCAAGACGCACGAAAGCTTGAATTTCCGGCGAAATTCGATGCAATATGGTTAGGACCTTACCTTGTCTATGAGGTCTTTCCTAATAATTCAATTCAATTGGAAACGTTGAATGGTGAGCTCTTTCCTACCCGTACATCGGGAAGTAGATGTAAGGAGTACCGAGCTTGACTAGGCAACTTACCCTTGGAGCAAGAGATGTTTGGATTCATCCCCCGATGGTCGCCAATTATGTGAGCCCAAAAGGGTGCCCACATTTAGTCTTAGACCCTTGAAACGTTAGTTGATGCACTTTGAAGTAGCATGTTACTTCACAAAAATATAAAAAGAGTGAAATGTTAGTCTTAGAAGTACCATGTTGTAAGAGGCTAGGATGTGAGTTGTTATTGTGTTTTTACCTTCGGAAGGATTTGAGTGAATGAGGATAGGTAAGGAGAACTTGGATTGAGTAGTTAGTGAGTAGGCTAGTACAAATGGATGGAGACAACCAAAGTGACTCAAGAGGCAAGTGCATTCGAATTGGGATGAATGGAGGATCACATGGAGCGCACAAGTGGACCACCTCATCATGGCCACTTAATGGGGAAGGTCCAAGGAAGAATGCAAGGTGGAGGATAAGCAAATTCTCAAAGCACCAATCAAATCACGAGTTAAGCATCGTGGTTTGAATTAAGTGGTGAGCGACGATTTGGGAAAGTAAGGGGAGAAAGTTATGGCGGCGGAAAGCGAAGGAGGCTAAGTTTGGGTTGAAGCATCCCAAGTTTGGTAAAGTGTGGTAGGTAGAAAGCCAAGGCTAGTTAAATGTTCGAATTAGGATCCTTGTTGATCATTTGAGGGAGGAAGGCTTAGAAGATAGGATTGGCGCCTACTAAGTAGGAGGAAATCTCAAGGGCTTATCGTGAGCCTTGAGGGTGCTCACCCCCTCAAGCTTACTATATAATCCCTCATTCTTCCCTCACTCATCCTCTCTTTCCTTTGTGCTCCAAGGCACCCCACGAGTTATAAGTGTGGGTGTAGGAAGCCATATTGGAGCACATGTGTGTGCTTAGTTTTTAGTTTGAGAGCCAAGGCTTGTTAGCCTTGAAGAGGGCTTGACCTCTTGGTAGAATTAGTGTTGACGTGGAGGATTTTAAAGTTAATTCATGATTCCAATTTGTGGTACTTAAAGTTCATGTTTTGAATACACGTGGTTGCAAGTTCCATGTTTAAGAGTTGAGCACTTGATGTTGTGATGAGTGCAAAAATATACTTGTGTGGATTAGTTAGTCTTAGTGAAGTTAGGAAATTCTCTCTCCCCCTCTCCTCTCTAGGATTTTAGGATTTTAGGATTAGAGAAGAATTGTGTGATTAGAAAGGGGTTGTTAGTAGAATTAGGAAAATTAGGTAGGAAGATTAGTTAAGGGCTTGAATAATTAGTGAGGTAGTTGGGGATTACAACTACAAAGTTGTGGGTTCATGAAGGAGCTGGGTTTATAAAGGAGCTGGGTTTGTTTAGTTAGAAGCTAAGAAGCTGGGTTTACGAAGGAGCTGGGTTTATTTAGTTAGAAGCTAAGGAGTTGGGTTCATGAAGGAGTTGGGTTTATGAAGGAGCTAGGTTTATGTAATTAGAAAGTAAAGAGATGGGTTCATGAAGGAGCTTAGTAGATAGCCTACTTAATTAGCTCATAGACAAGTAGTTAGTTACATTATGCTAGTTAGTGTTATGTGTGGCTTTCACAAGTAAATGTATTTGAGATTGACTATAGAGAATAGTGTTTTTTAACACTTGCATCCTCTCTTTAAAAATAAACCACGTGCACAAATTAATGGAGAATGTGGAGCACTCTCGCGATGGCAAGACAAAGGAAGCAAAGACCAAAGAGGAATGTGAGCCCAAACCCACTACTCGGACTACGGACGCTTAAGGGTGGGGGGTTTGGCCTCACACAATGATAAAAAAAAGTGAAGTTTTTGTGTGTTAAAGTAAGATTTAATTCGGAGCGTTGAGTGGGTGTTGTGTTGGGAGTAGAGTTGGGGGGATTAGTGGTTTTGGTTAGTTGAGGGTTGGGTCAAAATTGAGTTAGCCAAGTTAGGATTTGAGTGAGGATTTAGGAAAGTGTGGTTTTTGTCTTGGCAAATTGTTTTGTTTAGGATACCTTGGTGGTGGTTTTGAGGGGGGTTAGACCTTCTCATTGGGATTGCATTCAAATCTCCTGGTTTGGGAAGGGATAGGGTAGCTCAGGTCGGAAGAAGACGGGGGTAGACAAGAGAGAGAGGCGAGAGAGCCATAAAGGGGGCGGCCGCTAAGCCGAAGGTGGCCGAAGGTGGATTCAACTGCGGCTCAAGGCCGAAGGTGGATTCAGGTGTGGCTCAAGGCCTGAAGTGGATTCAGGTGCGGCTTCAAGCCTGAGGGCAAATTTAGATTGTGGGCTTAGGCCGAAGGTGGATTCAGCTGCGGCTCAAGGCCGAAATGGATTCAGGTGTGGCTCAAGGCCTGAAGTGGATTCAGGTGCGGCTCAAGGCCGAAATGTAGATTCAGGTGCGGCTCAAGGCTGAAGGTGGATTCAGGTGCGGCTTCAAGCCTGAGGGCAGATTTAGATTGTGGGCTCAGGCTGAAGGTGGATTCAGCTGCGGCTCAAGCCTGAATGTAGATTCAGGTGTGGCTCAAGGCCGAAGTGGATCTCAGCTGCGGCTTTGTGAGGCCAAACCACCCACCCTTAAGCGTCCTAGTCCGGGTGAGGGAATGGGGATCACATTCATGTTCACATAATTCCCTCTTCCCAACTTCGTAAAAATCCATTACATTTTCCATCAATCATTGCACACCAATTTATTCCATAATACGAGTACAAACATTGAAAAATGCTCTTCTCTATTCATTCCCTTCCTCCTAAACTGATTCACAACCCCACACTCAATTCCCTACTAAAACTTATTCCCCTATGTCACCCTCTAATTTGTGTGAAGCCACACTACCCTAACTCACTAATGAGTTGAACTCCTAGTTAAATCTTCCCCCCCTTTCTAATTAAGTAACCCCCATAATAAGTGATCTTAGCCTTTTCCCATACCCGGCCTCCTAACCGGTCTATGGACCAGCAGCTCCCTTTAATCCTAGTCCGAATGGACCAGCAACTCCTCCTTAATCCCAATCCGAATGGAACCAGCAGCTCCTCCTTAATCCCAGTCCGAATGGACCAGCAACTCCTCCTTAATCCCAGTCCGAATGGACCAGCGGCTCCTCCTTAATCCCAGTCCGAATGGAACCCGTAGCTCCTCCTTAATCCCAGTCCAAATGGAACCCGCAGCTACCTCCTTAATCCCAGTCCGAATGGAACCAGCAACTCCTCCTTAATCCCAGTCCGAATGGACCAGCAACTCCCCTTAATCCCAGTCCGAATGGAACCAGCAACTCCTCCTTAATCCCAATCCGAATGGACCAGCAACTCCCCTTAATCCCAGTCCGAATGGACCAGCAGCTCCCCTTAATCCCAGTCCGAATGGACCAACAGGTCCTCCTTAATCCCAGTCCGAATGGACCAGCAGCTCCTCTTTAATCCCAGTCCGAATGGAACCAGCAGCTACCTCCTTAATCCCAGTCCGAATGGAACCAGCAACTCCTCCTTAATCCCAGTCCGAATGGAACCAGCAACTCCTCCTTAATTCCAGTCCGAATGGAACCAACAACTCCTCCTTAATCCCAGTCCAAATGGACCAGCAGCTCCCCTTAATCCCAGTCCGAATGGAACCAGCAACTCCTCCTTAATCCCAGTCCGAATGGACCAGCAGCTCCTCCGTAATCCCAGTCCGAATGGAACCAGCATCTACCTCCTTAATCCCAGTCCGAATGGGCCAGCAGCTCCCCTTCCTAATTCCCGCATTTTTCCGAGCTCTAAGAACTCAATCTCCTAGAGAGAGAGAGAGAGAGAAGAGAGGGAGAGGAAGGAAAAAAAGATGAGAGGGTGAGAGAGTGAGGGTGAGAGACACCCAAAACCACACACCCCTTAAACCCTTTCCTACATAATAGGATCTTATCCTATCCACTAAACCCTCACCCCCTAAACCAACAAGATAGATCCCAATTCAAACACTTAAACCCAAGGACCTTTCCCTTGCTTCATCCCCGGGGAGGTCACTCCATTGTCAAGTTGAACACCACGTGCGTTAAAAGTTTGCTACCCCTATATTACATGTCATAGATAATTTTAAAAATTATGATATTTTTTCTACATATACATAATCACTGATAGTATCTTTTGTATATTTTTCTGAAATTTTTAGTCATCTTCAAATTTTGTAGTAATTTTTTTAGTTCAATTCTGCGTCATTCTAGCTAGAAACGGTATGTTTTATATAAAAAAGAGATCATCAAATTTGGTTACCAGTTTTTACTATTTGATAGATACCATGTATATCTACTCATGAAAAAATTTGATAAAAAATTGACCCATTTTGGTGATGCCCTTTAGAAAAAGTAGATTTTGTTTTAACGCACGTGGTGTTCAACTTGACAATGGAGTGACCTCCCCGAGGCTTCATCAAACACTACTCACTTAACCAAAACACTCCTTAATGCCACTAAGCTTCTAATTAACCACACAAAATAAGCCTAAGGCCTAAAACATAACTCCACACCAAGCCTCACTCTTTTTAATACTTTTAATTGTTCCCATAACAACTTCAAATGCAATTATAAGTAAACTCTAAACATAAAACAAATATGAGCAACCATTTTGGGCTCATATAATTGGCGACCATCGGGGGATGGATCCCGAATTTCTTGCTTCGAAGGCAAGTTGTCGTTCAAACTCGATACTCCTTGCACCTACTCCCCGCGGTTCGTATTGGGAAGCTTTCCCCGTTCAATGTTTCCAATTGCATGGAATTGTTGGGAAATACCTCGCGTACAAGGTAAGGGCCCATCCAAACCGCATCGAACTTACCCGGGAAATCAAATTTCCTAGCATCTTGAATCATCACCATCATTCTCGGTCGTAGTGCCCTCTTCTTGTGCCTTTTGTCGAAGATGATCTTTCTTCGGCGTTGGATGGCTTCGATATGTTGAGCCGCCAATCTCCTTCTCTCATCAAGTTCCTCCAAGTCGGTTAACTTATTTTTTAACGATTGACTCTCGGTAAGGCGTGAGCCTATGGCCTTGAGAGAGTCCACTGCAAAGTAGATCGATGTCTAGGCAACCTCCTTCTAGAACTAGAAAAACACTGGTCTTTGTCTTCATCATCAGACATCTCGACGTGACACTGTTGATATCCCAATTGAATCCTAATTCCACTTTCCACCCATAGTTTCCAAAGTTCAACCCAGCATTGTTGTGGGTCGCAAGATGACCACTCTAACACCCACTCTCCAACTTTGATGGGAACACCTACATAATTCCAATCCGCTTCCGTCACATGAACTTGCTCCTCCTTGTTTCTATACCAATCCGCCGGTACCTTAGGATAATCTTTGACATCTTGTCCAACCACAATTCCCGTTGACGTAGTCTTGAAGCGCAAAGGCTCCTCCAATTTCTCCGCTTCTATAATAGCCTCCTCGTCTTGAGTCCCATCCACATGGACTACACTAACGTCACTCTCTTTCATACTATCTACCCAAGGTGTTAATCCCCCTAAAATCCATTCCTCCTCGGTGAGCACCTCACATGGCTCCAACAAGGAATATTCTTCCTCCCTTGAACTAAGAATCTCATCACTCAAACATGCATGGTGGGACGTCACCATTATATCAAACTCCGACTCGGGATACTCTCTCAACCATTTTGCATACTCCCCATTTTCCCCATAATGATAGAAACTAGGACCTAGGAAACCCGACACCGAGTCCATGATCTTCCCATGACCACCCGAATGAACCACTCCTACCAATGCGTCATCCTCTTTGTCCTCCTTCTTGTCATCACCTTCATTCTCCGAAGATGAAGCAATCTCTTGTCTAATCCAACCACCTAACGACCCTATGGGATCTTTGGCCCTATTATCCTTAGGACCATAAGTAATAGAAGGTTTGGTTCCTCCCCAATCTACTATGACATCCGCCATTCTCAACCAAGGCCTTCCTGACAAGATGGAAAACATATCCTTGTTAGAATGCATTTTTATGACATGAAAGGTGACCACATACTCTTCCCCTCCGGTGCTAATCCTACAATCCTTAATCATTCCCAAAGGCACGGCCGGACTTTGATTAGCCATATTGATGATGAAAGATGACGGACCCGTAAGACTAAGACCTAACCTCTTCATAGTGTGCTCCGACAAGATGTTTAGTCCACTACCTCCATCCACCAACACGTTCGGAACCACTTTGTCCACCACCATAACCTCAATCTCAATAGGTTTAATATCCCGTCCTCCTCCTTGCAATTGAACTCTAGCCGCTACCCTAGTCTTCACCTTCCTAGTCCTCCTAGTGACCGGCATTCCTTCCTTGAGAGTCTTCCTAGCCACGGGTGAAATCTCCAACAATTGTCCAAAGGTAATATCGGCCTTAAGTGAGCTAAGATCGGCCCATAAATCATAGCCGCTCGACTTCTCCACCTTGGCATTGCCAACACCATCAAACTCATCCAAAGGAATTCCCGGTCCTTCTCATTCTCCCATCTCACTACCCTCTACATCATGAATGACATTAGGCCTCTCCCTATCATGGAGAATCACATTCTCCTTCTCTAACTCTCTAGTGGCCCGTCTAGCTACTCTAGCTACCCTATCCAACTCGGAAAGGTTAGGACCCTCATCCGAAGAATACTCCTCTTGACCCTCTACTCCTACCTCCAATGGGGTCTTTCCCCTCATGGCCCTAGTGGTAACCGCCAATGCCGGTGTCTCATGAGTAACCTCATCTCCTAGACTCTTCAACTCTTAGGTGATGGCATTGGTGTGTGGAGGCCATTGACCTTGTTCCTCTTCAATCTTCATTTGGAGAGGAAGAGCGTCATCATGATGTGACTCCACTACACCATCCATAAACCTGACATCCTGAGAAGTAGACGGACCCGGATCCGTGGGAGCTTGCTGCCTATTGTCGAAGTTTTGTGGGCCTCCTTGCCTACCTTGAATCGGAATATAACCATTCGCCGTTTGCAATCCCGCCGGTGGATGAAAGGTTTGTCTCGCATTCCCATGGTCGTAATACAAATTTGATGGCCTAAGCTCATTCGGTGGTCCACCTTGTGGCCTCGCTACCCTCATGTTGTCCCTCGCTTGTTGTTGTGGATTGGCCACCGGATAAGTCACGCTAATAACCTTATCCGGTTGACGACATTCGTCAACCCAACGTGAATGCAAGCGTTGGACATCCCAACGGATGTGGATTGAATGGATATTATTCGAGCATGGCACAAAGTAATGCACACAGATGTGGAACGGCATACCTTACATTCGATAGTAAACCTAGTAGGGGCAACATTATCCATAGCAAATAGGAGAAGAGTTGAACCAGTCTATTCGGTGTTGTTGCGCATACCTTCATTGCGATGCATGTAATCACAATAGTCATTACGATATTGAAGATGACCTACACATGTAGAGCGCCGGAAGGACAGTCCAAAATTGTTTTGGATATTCGTGATTTTGGTGGTGCACCAAGGGTGATCGTCGCACATTTTGTCCATACCGTCCATTGAGCGGCCATACGTTCTTGGAACTTTATGTGCTACAGAAGACAAAAAAACAAAACGTCGCCATTAAAAAAAATGGTGAGTACTTAACATCACAAACATTTATGTTATCAAAATCAATGGATATGAGATCTGACTTTGATTTTTTTTTTGACTTTATGAGCTTGAAGGCATCAACGATAGTCAACCCTATAGATGAAAATGAAGGATGTAGTGGAAGACGTTGAGAAGGTGTGACCTGGCGAACCAACCTCCCATATATAGGAGTTCATGGGGACTTGGCTACATGCATACACCTTCAATTACCTTTCATTTGGTAGGGCGTTAACACTTTATCCCTTCCCCTTCAATTTTCATATGTTCTTTTGGTTTTTCAAAATTATTTCATGTTAGTTTTTTAGTATTACAAATATTTTCAGTTGTCTCTCATTAGATAGGGCGTTAACGGCCTACCCCTATCCCTACCCCTTCAACTCTCATATATATTTTTAATTAATTGTATTGTTATCTTTTATTGTATTATACGAACTTTACATTCATTCTCATTAGGTAGGTTATTACCACTATACTCCGTCATGTTCATATGTCTTTATTTTTATTTTTTATTTCATTTTATTATTATATATTGGGATTATTTTTTATTATCTATTATATATACTGAGTTTTTCTTTGGCATTTTTAGGTTGGAAATATGGAAATTTTGGACTTCCAACATTTTCCTCTTTCTACAAATATTGATGATTGTGAACCGCAACCTTCTAATATAACTCTTCTAATTTCTATTCAACCTAGGATTGGGAAGACTACTCGACATAGGAAGAAGAATGACAAACAAAAAATTCATGATGATGTTGTTTCTTCATATTTTCATAATGAAGTTGTTGAAGATAATGATATTATTTTCTATCAGGCTAAGATTTATGATATTATGACCAAATAAAAAGTGAATGCTAGCGCTATCATTAGTGAGTTACGTGTAACTCGTTCTAGTGTACCTCTTTGTCGTATGGTTGCAATGCCCACTGTTCGTCTTGCTTTGAAGACTGACATTCTGAAGCTCGAAGGCGAATTTTTCAATGGCTACCGAGATGAGATCGTGTATTTTATTTATCTCTAATCAATGAGACGGATCTCTCTCAAGATGTTACTCCTGATCTTCTCTCTTCATGGTCTACTCATTGGATAAATGCCAATGATATATTTGAAGACATGCTTAAATCTGATCATGCCCTTTATTTCTTGGACAAATTCAACTTCACTATAACAATTCTCTTACTATTGAAATGATACAAGAAAAATTACACTATCTTACTATTTATGTTGTTGATATTGAATACAAGGTTTCTTGGCTGAAATTGTGGAACAACTCCATCCATGCTAGGGATTGTTTGTGTTTCCCTAGATCACCATTTTTTGATGTGGTTTTTGATGAATGGTTGCACAAAGCTTCATTCTGGGCCCAACTAGAAAAACATGTTTTACAATAATACTCAGATATTCTGGCATGATTATGCGATGTGGACTTTTTAACTTGGCCTGCAATTAATTCATTATCAAAATATATCAACAAATGGAAGAATATTGCTATGAAATTTCTCTTCCATCATGAATTTCAAACTGGCCTTATCAAAAGAAAAAATTCATGGGAGAAACAACCTTTTGGTGAACTTGCTTCAAAACGAATAATATTCAAGTTGGTCTTTATTGTTGATGTTCTTTTGAATTTAAATTTCTATATTTTTTTATTATATTGTATGAATAAGTACATATCGATTATTAATATGATGTATTTTGATTGACAATAGATATTTTTTATTCATATTGATTTCAAATAAATGCCTCACGGGGTTTCCAAATTTCATGAAGATTTGGAAGGATATATCTTCTGAATATTACATGTACACCGTAAAAATCCTTCAAAAATGGACTAGGCTCATTTTGACAATTGTGGATGGTACCTCGATTATTCCAAGGTCCATACTCCCACAAAAGAATTACTGTCACGACAAACTCTTGATGTTGTACTAATTGATCCAAGAGGTAAAGTGGACCTTCAATCATAGATTGACAAACTCAAAATCAACCAAAATGTCGGACTACCTCCACCATCCAAACGCAGCAAAAAATCAAAGAAGGTTGATGCACCATAAACAAAAATAACATCTAAAGCTTCTTTACAGCATGATCATGAATTTTTCCCTTCTTCACGTTTAACTCGTCCACTTCCTCTTTCTATGTTACGTCCAATTTTTTCCCAATAAATACCATTTTTTTTTCTCCTCAAGAAACTACTTATTTCAAATTTCATTCTGCATTTGATAGGCATATTCTTCTTCTTACAACATCAACAATTCTCCAAATACAACTAATTTTCAATTCTAGTTATGATGCCATTGATATTGGGGTCACTGCAACACGTAGAGAATTGGTCATTCCTAAGAGTTTTTTGTCTTTGGCCAACCAACAAGCTGCAAACAAATTCAAATTTGTTACTGGACCTTTTTTCAGTCAAGATCCAGGACCACCTGAATGGATTCAAACTATGGAATTCATCAAACATGTATTCATTTTTTTATTTTTTTTATTTCATTTCATTTGAACTTATTCTATTTTATATTGATTTAATCAATTTAATCTAAATTATACTTATTATGATATCTTTTGTATTATATGTTTTCAAATTTTTGATGGCCATGAAAATTCTATTGCAGGTTCGAAAAAGACCAATGTTGTAGATCTCATTTTTCTAACATTTATGATGGGTTTCCGGTTCTCACAACTGGATCACCCAATACAATGTCATCTTAGAATGTCAAGCAGAATTAAGCATTTCTTACTCCAATGTCTATTGCACACGCATATCTTTTAAATGATGGTGCCATTGTTATTTTTAGTACTATTCATCCTAAAAATCGGAGGGAACTCAATGCATGCCTCAATCAAGCACAAATAATGGTTATAAAGACAATCTATTGTATCAATGCCAATGATCATCTTATCGATCCAGATAATCCAGGGCAAACTGTAAGTATCTTATCAATCAAAGTTTGTGAAATTTTCAACTTGAATGTATATCTTAACTTGAATCTATTTCTAACATGTCTTTAACTTATTGGCAGAGCAAGGTTTTCTTTGCATACATTATTGCCTGAAGATGGAATGACCGTACAAAACGTCAACAAAATTTTAAGTTTCTAAAGTTTGAGGGCCCCGAAATGGACATATTCACTACGAATGTAGCAATCAATATGGTGATAGATAATGACCTTATCATGAAAGATAAAATTATGGGAAGGACATGGAGAGATGGATGGTAGAAGGCTCCTCGTTTCTTTCAAATTTTTATGAAATGTTTGTCTCCAAAAGGTGATCGTGTTATCGACCTCACCTGCTCTACATGAGGTTCAATTTTGGCGTCTCGTGCATGCGGTCGCCACCTTCTTGCATTTGATGGAGACCAAGAAATGTTCGACTGTGTGTTAAAACCTATCCTTGATAGTGCTCCAAAATATAATGTTGAAGGCCCCTGAATCGAAGTTGTTGATGATGATGCTTTGTCAGATAAAAAGCTAATGTCTTTTGATTGTGAGTAAGTTATAGTGTGGATTTTTGAAATTTTTATTTGAATTGTCAATAATTATATATACAATATTAATCATATCACATGTTGTTTTGCATTCAAGAAACTTATCAAGAAATCAAAATTTGTTCCTTTCTTTGGACTTCATGGATTTCTTCGCAGTCTTACTCTTAGCCCTCGTTTGCCACCTTATGCAGAAGCAATAGCAATACATATGGCTAATGCTCCAAAATCATCATATGATTTTAGTCACGATTCATATATTTCATAAAATATCATTATTTCCAAATACTTAGATATTGAGGCTATAGAGAGTGACACATCTATTAGCCATGATGAATCATGAAGTGCATTTCTATTAGTTAATTTATTTGCATTTGAGTGACCTTCATTGTGTTTTGCGACATGTTTTGATAATATATATTTTTATTCATTGGATGATTGGATTTCAAATACTTGTTTGTTTGCAAAACAATGTCTCCATTTACTAGGATGCACACAGAAAGTTCTTTACGATTTTTTAAAAACATAACAATTAAAATGATTCATTCATATAAGGGACATTGTTCTAGGAATTTATTTTCCAATGAAACAATTTTTTTAACCTTTAGATCATTCAATTGATGGTAATACCTTCGCAATGTATTCAAATGGTATTACATTATATAATCACTTGTGCATTTATTTCCACGGAAATCATAATTCTTTAGGCCAAAATTCCACGGTTATAGGATACCAGTGGGCCTATTACCAAATATTTTTCCTTCCTCACCGCTCACGTGTTACCGCTCACCACTCACAAGATAGCACTCCCTTCCAAAGTCCAAAGCATGAAAGAATGAAGCACAAAGCTCAAGTGGCATCACTATTCTTGTCAAATCATGGTGGTCTCCACTTCAAAATACATTCTTTTTAGTATGAGAATCTAGTCTTCAAGCTAGGAAGCAATCTCAAGGCCGTTTCACACATGGGCCAAGGGCCATGACCATGAAATGGTGAGGGCCCTTGACTATCATCCAAAGGTCGTACCATGGGTGTTGGGAAAACCATTTTGTGTAATGATAGGCCCTCAAACATAGTGTGAAGTGAGAATGGACCATGTTCAGGGACCATTGCATATTTTATTAGTGGGAAAAGAGGGGCAACCTCATTAGTACATATGTTCATTCTCTCTCCTTTTCACTCTTTTTTGAGTTTTACATTGGTGACGAAGGAAAGGAGAGCATGATGGATCATCTTGAGAGAAAAGAGAGGATTTTTGTTGTACCGGCTTTATATTGGTGTTTGCACATGATTGTGCAACATGTGCTTGACATGCAAGCATTGGCCTTCAATGGAGAATGGGAAAATGCCTTGATTTTGAGCATTTGCTTTGAGAGTATGAAGATGAGTGATTGTAGTGTGGAGTCATTTGAGAGAAATGTAGGGTTCACTGATAGGTTATTATTGGGTTCTTTCACGAAAAAAAGTTCAAGCTAAGAACTCGTGTATGTCATGATACATTTAAGGTTTTTTTGTGAAAGGTTAGGTTCGTATTTGCAAAGGAAGAATACACATATGAAAGAGACAATTTCAATGAAGAGTAGAGTTGCAATGTCATTACAAAGGCTTGGGACTGGAAATACCTTGTGTACCGTAGGAGAGGTATATGGGGTGGTTGAAATTACAATTTCAGAAATAGTAAGAATTTTTGTAGATTAGTAAGAATTCATTTGCAAGGGATTTTTTTGCAATTTCCATGTCCAACTTGTTTTAGGGTTCTAGTACAAGAATTTGAGGTCCTTCATGGGAGTTATCATATTATAGGAACAATCGATGGATCTCATATTCCAATTCTTGTACATATAATTGGAGGTGAAGGTTATTACTATAGAAAGTCATTTCATTTGGTTTTATTACAAGGTATAGTTGATATTAAGTATGTATTTTGGGATTACGAATTTGGATGGGTAGAAAGTATGCATGATTGGACATTGTTACAACTAACAAATGTTGGAATAGATTGCATTAAAGATAAATTCTTATTTTATAAGCTAATTGGAAATTGTGCATATCCAATACAGTCATAGATTTACAGTCCATTCAAAGGTTATGTAGAGGGTTCGGAAGGTTACAAAGCAAATTGAAATTTCATTCAAAGTTTTATTTGCATGTGTGTAGAACGTGCTTTTGAAATTCTAAAAGAAAGATGGAGAATTATTATGAGAATGACTGATATACCATTACAGCATATAACTGATATAATTGCTACATGTATTGTACTACACAATATGTGTACAATTGGCAAGGACCAATTTGATATGTAATAAATAAACAAATAGAGAGAATATTGAAAAGAAAAATAGAAAATAGATCATTAAGAGAAGAACAAGAAATGAGGGCTAAAATAGAAATTACAGGTGAAGTAAAAAATATCAATATTATAAAAAATAGTGCATAAAAATAGAAAATGTCACAACCCTTGCTAACGTCCCTTAACTATCTTGACCATTTTTCAATTCTAGCAAGGGTCACGAGCGCTAACCCTTCGCATTCCACCCATGCGAATGGTTAGCTCTCCATACCGCAGACCTCTTAGCTCATAGGTGGGTGGCCAACCCTCCCACACATGCATTCGGAACTCTCCATTTAATAGGTAGCCAATGGTTAGATGTGGACTTCCATCCATGGAAGTCCAATCTTTAGTTGATAATCGTGTTGCCGGAGCAACACTACAACAACCCGAACCATACTAGGCAACTATGCCTTCACGGGCGTTGGGCCAACGCCTGTGGAGGCCATGCCGTTCGGCCTCGGGTAGGTTTGGCCGGCAACACCGCCTCACCCACATAAGCCTCTAGGACTTTGGGCATGCCTCTACCCCACCATCAAGTAACCTTTTGTCTCTCTCCCAAGAATTGTGCTAAGTAGATATTTTCCCTTAGTTGTTGGGGCTAGAAGCCCCCAGTAGCTTCAGGCCACCATAACTTCTTTGTATGATATTTGATGCTATCAAGCAACCACTCCATCGTCATCTATGCTTCACGTAGATGCCAATGGATCCCTTACTTACCCCATTCGGGCAAGTGTTGAGGAAGTTATGGCTGTTCAAACCTAGGTAGTCTCGGGCGCCACTCCTAGGTCACTACTATCCCAGGGCGTTGTCCCTAGCCCACTCAAATTACCATATCTCCTAGCTCACACCTCCGATTGAGGTGTTCTTGAGCATTCTAGAATCCGGACACCATAAGCTACTCATAACTCATGGCCTCGTGACTCCTAGTCTATGTGGGTGTGTAACCACCCAGGAGCAGAAAGGGAGAGAGATAGCGAGCCGAGAGGGCAAAGCGAGGACAACGAGCCGAGAGAGCGAGCGGCGAAGGGCAACGAGCGGCGAAGGGGACGAGGACGAGCAGCTGGGGGCCCGGACCGGGAACTGGGAGCCGGGTACTAGAAGCGGCCGAGAGCCAGCGAATAGGATGGCGCCACATGGGAGCGCCACGTGGGAAGCAACATAGAGCCGTTAGGTTAGGGTAGTACCTCGGGAACGCAACCGGTAGCTCGGGAACGTGAACGGCCACATTAGTGAATAGGCTAAACTAGTGAACACTTAGTTACTTTAGAGGTGTGGATGAAGGGACATGCCCGAGGGATGATCACCTCTTTGGATGAACACAATCTTCTTTAACCGCCTTGAATGAATGTATGGATTTTGGATGGATGGAGTATGCGGGAGCCAACCGAATCCCCTTGGCACATCTAGGTAATTAGTGAATTGCACCAAATGCACACCACAAGTACATTCAATTTTAACACGTGACTATTACTGTAAATAGATCCTCATGTACTAAAATTAGATTGTAGCTACATCCAGGGCTAAAAATAGCCGAATTATACATTTGGCATTAGGGGAAGGAGACCTAACCGCCATATCATCTAAATGATAGATATTAAAACCTATATAAGGAGGCACAAAGGAGGCATATAGGAGCTCATTTTCATTGATCAACTTCACGTGAGCGCCGCGAAGCCTATCGGGAGCGAACGACCACCGCAAAGCCTATCGGGAGCACACGACCACCGCGAAGCCTATCGGGGAGCGCACAATTGCCGCGAAGACCTTTCGAGAGTTCGTGGCTTGGACTTCAAGAAGATAAAGACTTCGCCGGAATCCGAGAAGACTCGAAGACGAAGGAATTCTTTGAGAGACTAAGGGATTTTTCAACACCCTTGAGAAACTAAGGGATTTTCGACACCCTTGAGAGACTAAGGGTTTTTCAATATCCTTTGAAGACTAAGGGTTTTCGCGAACCTTTGAAGATTAAAGGTTTTCACCAAAACCTTTGAAGACTAAAGGATTGGAGAACATCGGAAGACTAAGGGTTTCACAAACCTTAGAAGATTAAAGTTCTCACAAAACCTTTGAAGACCAAGGACAAGGGAAATTTCCCAACTTTAGGACGCAAAGAGATTTCAAGACACTTTGAAAACATAAAGGAGATTTTAAATACTTGAAATCCTAGGAAGAGAAGAGTGGATCCAAGGGACGAGGAAAGCCTAAGCCGGCGATACGGATTCATCAAGTATCATGCAATTGAGTTTAAACTAAGTTCTCAACACTCTTACCATTATCTAAAAGAGATCTTTGGATAAGTACGGAAGATGTGTAGGAAGTACGGGATATTAAAACATACCCGGAATATTGTTAAAACACTTCAATGTAATGAGATTGATGTTGCATTTAGGAATGATGAATGAGAAATTCTCGTACTTGAGTATTGTATAAGTGAATAGATTTGCATTAGCGAGGGAGTATGCTTTAAATATACCAAGTTTTTATAACTCTCTTGATGGAACATTCTTGGAATATTGAATGGAATAAGAATAGTTGCAAGTCATTCAAACCATGAAAGAGAGTGGAATAAAGAATGATTTTCCTCTAAGAACACTTAACCTTGACATTAGGATTTAGGGGAACATTAACTTGAAAACCTAGGGCACCTACTCATTAGAGATTCATTAGAAGAGAATATCATTTTGAGTATTGGATTAGAATGCATCAGACCACCTTCAAAATGGAAACTTACAGTAATCTAATTTTGGTGGGAGTGACTTCCATGTCAACCGGTTTAGTAGCGGGTTACACCGTCTAAGGATGAGGGTTGAAGGTGACCTCGACAATGGGTGGGAGGCATTTTCAACACCCGGGGCCCTCACCCACACTAGGATCACTTGGGCCCTCTCACCAATGGCACCACAAGTCCCGAGTGTCACTCCGGGGTCCCCCTTGTGCCCATGGTGTTGCGGGCACTCCTCGTGGAGAGGTGCGCAACAGAAGAGGTTGACAAAGCTACTGAAATTTTCTTGATAAGAAAAATGAAAAAGATGAAGATGTACTACTGGAGGCTACAAAAATGTATGAAGCACTAGCCAAATCCATGTGGCAGATTAAGCTTTAGAAATATTCAAACTTGAAATTTTAAGATATGGATATTGAATCTAGTATGAGCAAATAATTGAAAAAAATCTACGAAGGTTGTCATATGAACATTCATATTTTTCAATAAATTTGTTATAGCTTGAAAAGATGCAATCAAACTAAAAAAAAATTTCATTACCTATTCCAAAAATCCTTCCATCTTATCTTGAAATTTTTTCTTTTTGTCTTTTGTAGTGTTCGGAAATAAAGTTTGTTGTGTGGTTTGAATGTTGTGGTGGTCATCATTTTCTTGAGAACTTGTTGGCATTGATTGATAACAATTGCATATTGTCCATTTCATATATTCATGTGCTCATTGTATTGATATTCACATGTATCATGACCTAAAATTTTGTTTGAACGCTTGTCATTTTTGTATTTCATTAGCATAACCTTGCATTTTTTTCTTGTAGGCCACCCAAGTTCTACCAAAATTGCGCAAATTGGAAACCATTTGAGCATTAAGTTTGATCCAAATATTCATTTCTGTCTATATACAAGCTTTGGAATTTAAAATAGAGCACCATTGGATTAAATACAATATGTCATAAAGTCTATCAACTTGACAGAAACAAACTTTGTAATCTAAAGCACATTCTACAGTGTTAGGCCATAACCAAGAGGTTGAGAGTTCAATTTCCAGCGTACGACTAACCGCTAAGTCTACAATGGAGGGAAAGGAGGCGGAAGGCCCAAGACAAGAGACAAAGTCATGGCCTTTGGGCCTTTAGGCCTTCACCTCCTAGTGTGAAGTGAACTTGGACAGTCTCCACCTTTTTGTCCAATGAGAGCTCTTACATTTTAATGGTCATGGGCCTCAGTCTTGTGTGTGAAGTGGTCCTCAAGACGGGGTGTTTTGGACTCGGATTCTCATGTTAAGCCGTCCTAATTAGACATTTAAGCGTAGTTATAAAACATGCAACTAGTACAATCATTGTACAAGAAAGTTTTGGGTCTTAAGATGTTGGAGTAGATTGGCACCTTCAAATTTAAAGCTTCACTTTTGGGTTTCTTCTCCTCCACGATCGGGTTGTGCCATGTGCCTTATGTGGACCTGCACTTGATTCTCGTTCAAGTGTAATTATCAAAGGTGCAAGACTATGATATAAGTGAATATGGGGCTATTTCTCCATGCAAAAGATTTAATTATACCAAATTTGAGAAGCAATGTGGTCAGAAGCCCGTTCTAGATGTGTATTTTTTGTTTTTTTATAAATAACATAGTGCATATGCAACGAAATGTGTTTACAACAAGCGATGCAATCCATATCTAAGATTAGTTTTTGTTGTGTCTACTATGAAGCATATCGATAAAGTTGCATGTATAAAATTCCATTATGTCCAAAATTCATACATAAACCTATATTTATTTTAAAACTACATCAAATAGTCATACTAGTGTGGGCTACAATAAATGTATGTAACCCACATCATTCCTCATAATGAGAATTTAATGTCCAAGTCACATTTACTTTCAACCCATGTCAAATATCCCAATTTTAAATTAGTGTGGGCCATATTAAATATTTTTATTATAAAAAAATGATGCGGGTGAATGTTTTTATTTTATGTTGCTTTTGGTGTAAGGGGTTGATTTTATCTCATGTAAGATGTTGGTTGAAAGTCACAGGAAAGCATGAGGGAAAGACCCGGGGTCTTGAACCCACATTATTTCCACCCCAACTAGACAATTAGAGTGACCCACATTAATTGTTTTCCGTGGCATCTTTCCACTCACACTAATGGAGTTATTATTAGTGTAGTTGTAAGTGATGTTTACAATCACTACACAATAAGGTTTTCGGCCTGAAGATGATGGAGTAGGCCAGCATCCTCAAAGTTGGTGCTTCATTCAGAAGTTTATGTGATGATTCCTCTAACATTCATTCATGTTATCATTTCTATCATAAAACATTCTATTTTATTTTGCATACATACAATTTCGTTATGTCCAAAAGTGATGCGTAAACCTAGATTGACTTGAAAACTAATAATATGTGCCATAATTATTGCATAAGAAAGTTTCCGGCCTCAAGATGTTGGAGTAGGCCAACATCCTCAAAGTTGGTGCTTCATTCAAAAGTTCATGTGATGGTTCCTCTAACATTCGTTCATGTTATCATTTCTATAACATTTCATTTTGCATACATACAATTTCGTTACATCCAAAAGTGATGCATACACCTAGATTGACTTGAAAACTAATAACAAGTGTTATAATTATTGCATAAGAAAGCTTCCGGCCTCAAGATGTTGGAGTAGGCCAACATCCTCAAAGTTGGTGCTTCATTCAGAAGTTTATGTGATGATTCCTCTAACATTCATTCCTGTTATCATTTCTATCATAAAACATTTTATTTTATTTTGCATACATACAATTTCGTTATGTCCAAAAGTGATGCATAAACCTAGATTGACTTGAAAACTACTAATAAGTGTTATAATTATTGCATAAGAAAGCTTCCGGCCTCAAGATGTTGGAGTTGGCCGGCATCTTCAAAGTCGATGCTTCATTTATAAGCTTCTTCTTCTCCTCCTCCGCCCTTGGGTCGGGCCATGTGCGGGCCATCATCACACGACTCGTGCATGGTGGCGATGGTGATGATGAGGATGCGATTCTTTTTGGAGGTTCTCCGCCGGGGCCACCGCTCGTGCGTGGCTACTAGGCATAAGTTAAGTTAACTTGAGTTCCTCCTCATCCTCAAGTGCACTCATTCCTCATGGAGGGGGGCAATGTCCCGGCCGATCAATGCTTTCCCGTACGGGTGTCCATATAATGATTCCAAACTAAACGCGTCGCTTTGAATGTGCCACGCTTCGGCCGTGCACAAAGGGCGGGGCAAATGATGTCCCGTGTCGGTAGTGATGGCGCCGGCCATCCACACCCTAGTCCGATCTAATCCTCATCGGGTCAATAAGGCGGACGTACGGGTCTTAAAAAGTAACTTTTTTTCCCAATTAGTCCGTTGAGGGTTAAGATATTAGACACATTATTAGTACAAGATGATAGTAGCCAATCCAAATTGGGGCCGTAGACATTTTTCTTGTAACTTTCGGAACTCATACATGAGTTCTTTATTATTTCTAAAGTGAAGATTCTTTTTCTTCTCAAATGGTCATATAGGTCCTTCCAAATTTATTGACCACCAAGCCTAGTACGAGAGTGAACATATTTTGAACACGTAGTCCATCCTCTTTTGAACATGTATCTTTTTAGATCCCCCACATACGTGATTCAACCATTTGAAATGAACAACCAAATTTGGACTCGAGGGTGTAAAACCTAGTATGTTTGTTGGATTGAAGTGTATGTATGATTTGGTGGACTAAGTTATTGTGGCGTGCTCTGCGTAACCCTTTTAGGTGTTGGTTTGTGCATGTGGAGAGTAGGAATGGCCATTGTGTTGATTGTGTTTGGGTGGGTATTGGGCCAAAATAGGTTTTTCTATGATTGCCATGTATTGAATGTAGTGGAATTTAAACATTTGTGTTATTTGGGAATCATAGATGCCGGGGGCCTTTCCAGAAGTAATTTGCGAGTTTGTGGTGGATTTGAACGTTAGATAGCCATTCGTTAACATAGGTGAACTTATTTGTAGTGATTGTTGTATCTTGGTAATGTATGTATGTAGGTTACGGATTTTTCCTTTGTGTTCACCAATGGGTGTTCCTTTAAGCTAGTATGGTGTAGTGTGTGCTATGTGTTTGTGTGGTATGGGGGTGGGTTTGGCCAAGTGTGGTTCCATTATTGGCTAGTTGGTCGGCTATCTCATTGCCTACTATGTTGGTGTGTGCTTTAACTTTTTGAATTGCTATTTTGTGGGTTGACCACTTGATTTGGCTAACTATGCTTGAGATGAACCCCCCAAAAAGGGAAGTAGCATGCAGTTGAAGAGTCTCGTCATTCATGCTTGCTCCATCCGGAGCCTACTTTAATATCTATCTACCTAAGATGAGAAGTATGTCCGAGTGGTTGTGTTGGGATGATGGGTGTCGTATGTGGTCATTTATGACATAGATATTGTTAAGGCTATATGTGAGTATGAATCTTTTGTGTAGGAGGTGTTTTGCGGTAATTGTGGCAATTAATATGGTGTTGAACTCTGCTCTAAGTATGTTGTGGAGGCCAAGGAATCATGCCACAATTTTGATGTTGTTAATTGCGTTGTAAACGCATGAACTTGCTACATTCCTAATGCCATGTTCATATAGGGGTATGAATGAGCTGTCCATGTATATGCATTGTTGTGGGTTGTATGTGAGGTGTTGTGGGGTAGTGCATATGTGAGGTTATCGGGTGTTAGGGTGGTGGTGTTTGGGGTTGTATGCCATGCTTTGGAAATTTTAATCATATAGTCATGTGGTGGAAATTCTATGCATGCGTTGTAGAATTATGAAATTAGGCTAGACTTGATGATTCTCAAAGCCCTTTGTTAGCCCATTTTCCCGTAAAAAGGAAAAGAAAACAAAATGCCCGTGTTATTTACACCAGTGTGAATGCAAGCCCATTAGTCTTGTATTGATCGTGGGTTACCATAATGCAATATAAGGTGTTATGCCATCCTTTTAAATGTTGGGCTTAGGAGGCAATAGTGTCTAGTCCAATAGCAAGTGTGGTTATCTATATAGTTGTTAGGGTGGGGAGGGGGGATTTATTTTCCAACTAAACCCACACTTGGAAGTTTTAGGAGTGGGTTTATTTTCCAACTGTTATTTTGGAGTATGGTTACGAGTGGGTCATATTAGTTGTGTTTGTGTTCAAGGGCATGCTTGGGGAATCTATCATGGCAGTATGTAAATTCTATGAGTTGGAGTGTGATGGATGGAGAGGGAGCTTTGGTTGGGGCTCCTACTGCGCATAGGATGTCCAATCTTAATCTTGTGGGACATTGGCATGGTGTGTGAGGGCAAGTGCATTTTATTATCCATTTTGGGATTGTGGAGTCGGGTGGTGTGTTATTGTGATATCAAGCATTAGTCAGGGTGAGAAACTTGGTGAAATTACTAGTTTGTAGTGTTTGGAAAATAAGTTGTACTGCTTTGTTGTAACGGGTTAGTTTGAGGCCTTTGAGGTATTGGTTTTTGCATGTGGATAGAAGGTGGGGCCATGTGTCTCTAACATTTTGGGGGCATAGTGAGCAGTTGGGATTGGGGTGCGTGAGGGGCCAAAAGATATTTTTCCCATGGTTGCCCATGTATTGTGCGTATTGGAATTTCATTGTTTGTGTAATTTGGGTGTCAGTAATGCATGTGGTTCTCCATAAGTAATTTGATAGCTTGTGGTTGAGGAATGTTATTTCATGAGCGGGCTTTTGTGAGCCTGCTCAACAAAACTGGGGTTGCTAATCCGCGACCCTAGACCCCCAATGACCAAGTTTTTTTCCCTCTACTTGTAACTCTTTTATTTATGTGTTTGATATTTTATTAAGGTAATTAGGCGGCCCATGACAAAAATTGCTTGCTCATGAAATTCTTAAGTTACAGAACTTGATTGTTTCTTAAGATAACACACTATATGATGCTCAAAAAAAATTCTCTCTTTCTTTCTCTTTTTGTGTTTGTAATTTTCTCCTCAAAAACAATGTTGCTATAGTAAATTAGATACTACCTTACCAAGGAACTAAAACATAATAATAAAATATGAAACAAGTTAAACAAATCAAGGTAGAACATCGTTTCTAAAAATGAAATTTTTCTTTGCTTAAGCCGTGCAATCCACTTGAAATAGTCAAGTTGATAAAAATGTTTGGCCCAAACAAGTTCTTAAGTGTTTAATAATTGTCAAGTTCTTGAGCATTTGATTTTATGTAATTACAGTATGCACTTAAATCCAATCACCATAATAACTTGAAGAATACACATGGTTGAAGGTTTTTACTCTCAATTATTCATGTATTAGTCATTTACTTCTAGAGATTGCAACCATGTTGTAGAAAATTAAAAGTGTTCATTACACAAACATCATATGCATCAAAAACTAAATAAAACTAAATGAAAGTTGATGTGGTAGAGGTTCGGACACACATGCTTACATTCCATGTCTTTACTTTTCCATTCTCAAATCGGATATAGAAGGAGACAACTACTTGATATTAATGATCATCTTGGAAATGCTAGATGTTCAAATGTTCCTTGTGCATTCAAGTTCAACTCGAAACTTTGCATGTGCAAATGCTCAAAAACTTGACAAATCTTGATCACTTAAGTACTTGTTAAACACCTAAGTGCTTCAAGAAACTTTATTGAACAATACATTCAAGTTCCAAGATGGTTTAAGAAGGCACAAAAGTGCTTGAATTGCAGGCCGGGATTTGAGTTACAAATCATCCAATATTTTAAAAACCAATGGCAATTACAAATACTCGGGTATCCCAAGGATATGAGGTTCCTAATATAGGATATCGGACATCCTAAGGAGTCAGGTACCACGAATATAAGGGACTAAGTATAGACCAACTAAAGGCCACTTAGAAACAATAAGTCATATCTACAATTAGTGAGAAACTTAGTGAGTCATTTGAAATTAGTAAGTCACTTATAAAATTAATGAGCCACTTAAGATTAGTGAGCTCCAACTACAGTGTTTGTCCTAGTGCCGCCTCGGGGGGGGGGGGGGGGGGTTTACTCCCTCTTGTGTTATGTAACCACGTGCGTACAAAGGGTATTTTTATGGGGGCTATTTACCTCCTCATGTGGATTTTAGGAAACCCTTTAAGTAGAAAAAAGAAACTTCACCAAATATTCAGCATCCTATAGGTAATTATAAAAGAAAACCTAAACTATTTCAAATGATGCTAAATTACTTATGAAATTTGATTTACTCGTTCCGTACAAACTTAAGACTCCAATATGGCATGGCGTATATCCACATTGCTATATATTGGTGAAAGAAGAGTGTACACATCATAACCTAGTCGTTCAATTTCATCCATTTTGCATGTATTATATGTGAATTTACTCATTCCATTTAAAAAAAAATCCCTCTATTATTTTTGTCATACTAATTTCTTTCTACCTCAAACCTAAAGTGGGGGTTTTTCCCTTATGCTAAATTATATATAATCACATGTTTCGCAATTTAAGTAGGCTATGGTAGATCCAAAGTTTCTATAATTTTTCTTGCCAATGAATGAAAAGCACCCTATAGTTGTTCTTACATGGTTTCTTTTTCGGCCGGTCACAAACCCCCCCCCCGGTCACAACCCCCCCCCCCCCCCCGAGAGTGCCACTTAAGCTGCCTAGGTGAGAGCAAAAAATAGGTGGAAGAGTATGAAGGCCAAGCAATGACTTCTTGGTTACTCTCCTAAAACTTTCCCATATCTAGATAGTGAATATGTAGATTTTAGAATATAATCTACCACATTTTGAATGTAAAAGAGGTTAGAGAAGATGTGCTTTCTTTTGGAGATTGTAAAGGAACACTCTTCATCTTCTCAAGTAAATTAAGATTTAACAATCTAGGAAGGAGGTACATCTTTAGAGCCACCTCTGACTATATATAGAACTAGGATTAGAGTTTACGCATCTTATTCACGAAGATAGGCTATGAGAGTTAGGTCCTTTGTACCTTTACCAATTTTGAATGCAAAATCTACAAGCTCAAACTTTTTCCATAGCTATTCAAGGAAGGGGCAAAATAATTGATAGCATAGACATCATCAAATTGAGAGGTTGTACAAAAAGAGGCTGCATTTTGCTTGATGAATGGTATAGAAACTCACATGAGATGAGAATAATTAGATGAGTAAGGAAACATGGCTTGTATGAAGAAGTTGTTATAAGATGCAAAGCAAATGAAGGCAATTAGACACTTGAGAGAGGCGTGCTCACTTAAGGAATGATACATGTGTAAGTGATCATCAATTGGAATGAATCAACTTAGATATGTAAGAGAGTTTTATTATTATTATTCTTATTCTATTTATTTTAAAATTTAAATTTAATATTAATACAAAAGCAATCATAGAGAAAGGAAGAGAAGACTCGGGAATGTTGGTATGAGAGAAAGGTTGTGATAGTGGAAGATATTGGAAGGTAGTGTTCATAAAGAAATGATATATGAAAGGAAGAGTAGTGTTTGAGAGTATATAAATTATTATTATTGTTTTTCTAATTCAAGAGATATATTATTTTGAGCATAATCAAATACAAGTGATCATTTCTGTATCTAAGCTATCATATCATTATACATTTTGCATAAATGATCCTTAATCATATCATATCTAAGCTACTAAGTTAATTGGTTGATTATGTATGACAAGACTTCAAATTAATGAAAAAATAAATGCATGTTATGATGAGTCACCTATTACATTAATATACTTATAATACTTAATGCTAAGGATATGTGGTAAGTTGCGGGTGACTTGTATACAACTAATGTGGGTATATTCATCCGTAATTGTATTTTATTTTATAAATGCAACTATGTACTAACCTTATTATAGTGGAAGACTATTATGAGAAGATAATTATCATATAAGGAGAGGGTTGAGGAATTAAGAATGATGTTAAGAGTGATACGAGGATGCCTCCTCAAGAATGAGGAGCTTAAGAAAGTGAAGAATTAGTCGAGGTATTCAAACACATGTGGAGAGAAAGTCCTTTCTACATGGTAAGAATGTGTCCAATACCAACTTGATGATTATTAAATTGATTGCTACCTGTATCTCACCAAAAAACGACTCCAATAATGGAGAAAAATGAGGAGAAGGATAGGTAATGAGACAAAGAATGAGAGGTTAAAATTGTGAAAGCTATTGATGAGAAGAAATCAATTAGATACTTGACAACTTTGCTACTTGGAGAAATGATAATTCACCATTTGGAAGAGAATGCGGAACTTGGCTATTTGCTACTTGGTTACTTTAATACTTCGTTTCTACGGTACTTGATTACTTGGTACTTTGTTACTTGGTTACTCTGACATTCGCTACTTTGCTACTTGGTTACTTGCTACTTAGTTGCTTGGTGGTACATGTTGACAAAAGAAGTAGCATCCAACTCCAAGGGGAAACTCTGTTACAAACTAAGATAAGTCTAGCAATCGAGATAAAGTAAACTTCTATCACTACAATTGAACTTAAAATAAGAGAAGAAGAGACAATTGTGATACATGAAAAGTTACAACACACTCGAAGAATAGTTGTGCCTCAATCAACATCAAGTGGTAACAATTGAATCTAAAAAGACATCCATGACACATGAAGCGCTTCAACAATTAGAGGAAATCCGGTTCACCCAACTTAAATTATTAAGAGTAACATTTAATTGGGAGTAACTACTTGAAGAGATTTCATCCAAGAAAAAGTTCAACACGACAAAGAGCCTCCATGAGAAATTGGAAGTTCCATCATTAAAAATACAAGGTAAAGGAACTTCTTGAAAGAACTCTATGTCACTCATAACACAAAAGAAGAAACCATCGATGTAAGCTTGAGGGAGAATGGTAAATGATCTACGAGGAGAATAGGTTGTTTAATCATCTCGGCATGAACGACACTCTCAATCACTACGATACAGTCACTTGTAAAAACAAGTAGAGGCAGTTGAGCTCTACATATCGATATGATTGAGAGTTGCCGTGCAATCTCGATGTTGGGTGTTGTGTTGCTTTTGTTCTGGGAGGGGTTAAAATTGGCCATTGGTGTTGGCCACAAAATGGTGGTTGGTGGCGTGATGCTAGTGCGCATTGGTATGTCCAAGTTGATGCTCTGAGGGCAATTTGTGTGTTGGTGGAGTCTTGTTTTTGTGCAAGGAAAGGGGTGTTGTAGGTTGGTAGATTGAGCAGAGACATAATGACTAGTGTTGTAAACATTGTTGTGATGGAGTTCCCGCTTAGTGGAATTGATAAGCGCTCAATCTTATTTGCATTGGCTTGTATTGTGACATGTTTATCAGTCTCATGTTTGTGTGTACATCTCCCTAATGCTAGGGTTTTGAGGTCTTCAGATGTTTCCTTTGTAATTGCGTTGTTGCCAGTTGTGGGTTGCACACAAATTTGAGATTTGTTGTGGCACTTCCAATGTTGCTTGGTTTCGAGGTTGCTTGCATGCCCTTGTAAATTGTCTCTATCTTGCTTCTTCTTGTGAGCTTATGTGTTTTCATTTCTAGCTTTGCTCTCCCTTCGGTGTGGGTGTGCTTGCAAATATGTGTGTTGTGGAGAGTAGCAAGGCTTCCCCTATCGAATGCCTATTTACCAAAAAGAAAAAAACCCCTTAATATCCCATTTCCCATATGGCATATGGGTGTTATTCAATCATTTTTTTTAATCTATCACCTATATTTGATTGGTGTGTGGTTCAGTGAGGATCAAAAAACAAAAACCAAAAAGACACGTGTTTGAAAGAGATTGAACTACATCTTCAAATTGTATTATCTACTCCTCATTCAACAATAAACGCAACTGAAAAGACGTATGTGTTTGATTAAGAAATCAACAGACATGCACTTCCGATAATCAGAACCGAATTAGGAGAGGTTTGATCTTCAATCCCAATTTTGAAGATGATGCTTCATCATAGATTTGAGAATGCAGCATGTTTTTTCTTTGTGTATCGAAGAACACCCACGTACCTGACATGATGCACTTGTTCCAAATGAGCTGGCTATTCCTCCACCCACACTCATTGATACCCTTGAGTCTCTATGAATGCATTAGGGGAGTGTTGAGTGGTCCCAGGTCGGATCCAACATACAGACAAAGCAAGAGTTGAAACCCTGAACACAAAACTCATAACACTATATTCCTGGGCTCCCTCGCGTCTCTCTTATGGGTAGTAACCCAGGGCCAGTTTACACCATGGACCATGAAGCCGGACCATGGACCATGACCTTTTTTTATGGTCCAACTTTCATGGTCCGATTTCTCAAAAAATCAATTTACCAAGTCTTTCGGCCCCTCACTAGGTGTACACCGAATGTGGATAAAAAAGGAATGACCATGCACCAAAAAATGAATGTGCTTGTTTTTAATATATGTCCAAAAAGGGCAGTTTTGAAGAAGAAAAAATCAAGTTTGACCATTTGTTTGTCTTCTCTTGTTTTCATACTCTCTTCCCCCAAAAGCAATTCATTAATTTTTTTTATTATAACTATATTTCTCTACCATGGGCCCTTGCCTTTTTCTACTAGAGCACCTCTTTTTGCCTCTCCCATTGCAAAACCTATTGGACCATGTCAGTGGATAATGTAGGCCTTAAAATATGTCTTTTGGGGACCTTGAATTCCATGGCCACTATGACATTTTTTCCTTGGTGTAAACCAAAGTGGTCCTGGGATGAGTTCAATAGCCAATCACAAATTTTGCGGGGCCTTGGGACGACTTCACGGTCCATGGTGTAAACAACCCTAGAAGTTAACTTGACTCTACAAGAACTTCAACAGCATGACAACTCCCATTATTTATATCTACTAATAAATGGGGTTTGTTACTTTGGGAGGTACACTAACTATGATATTTAGTGTCACCCATTTTAATTGTCTCGCTCAATACTAATTGTAAACCACGGTATAGTGTCACCAACACTAAATGTTAACTGAACATTATTTGTCATTCCTTGTAAATTTTGGGGAGGGGAATTATAGATTTACAGTGTTGCAATTACTGTCACTTTCCAAGTGATTTTGCATCCAAATTTCGATCATCCATGACAATATTTCATCACAAGTTGCTGACACGAGAAGGTAGGGTTTTGGCCAATGGATGAGCTCATCCATCATCCATGACAACATTTGTCCGCTCATTCATAAGAAGTGTCATCCGAAACATTACCATGGTGGCATTAAATACCACATGACACTAAACATCATATTTAGTGTAGTAGGTTCAGACTCCGGAGCCTTACATCCACCGGCATGAATGAGTAACTTAAGCTACCAAATTTTGCAGTACTAGGGTACGTGTGTACCTATAACCATCAAGTAGTAAGGCCTTTTACACACTCTGGCCAAGTAAAACGGAACTTCAGAGGTCCAATTAACTAGGTGGTCAACTGCCTCCTGTGCTTTGGCGTTGGCCTATCGGCCTTCTGTCTCAAAAAAAAGAAAAAGAAAGAAAAAAGAGGTCCAATTAACTAGGTGTTGGTTGGGAATTCAAGGCTATCCCTAAGATAAAATTCACATGAAAGTTAACCTTGTGGCTAAATAACATTACTCAGCTGGTTATTGTTGCGTTGTGGGGATGGGAATCTTCAAAGGAATATCCCTCTAGTATTTGTGGATTTGACAGGTTTCACTCACGCTCAGCTTTTGTGTGTGTATATATATAAAACCAATGTCAGGCAATCTGATGTGAATTTGAGCCCATTGGCCCTACCCTGCTCAAGAATCCTCTCGGTGCAAGGTGGGTTTTACTACCTACGTTACAGCGGGTGGGCTCTTGGCTTCCTACCTACCTAACTAGTTTTTTTTTTTTCTGTCAAGTAGAGAGAAGATGTCATAGCGGGAATCGAACTGCCAACCACCCCAGTCGGAAATGGGTCCCTCTCCACTATCACCCGGTAGTTTAGGGTCATCTCGGACCTCAACTTTTGTACTAGTTGGGGCTACAATGTTTGTCATCCAACTGTTTGGAGGGAGATATTTTTAAAATTATTGATTGTATTAAGAAAGGGTTCATAACATTACTCAACATGCAACTCTTGTTCCATGGGCCCTTAGAATATAACAATTTGATGCTCGAAAATCTATGTAGGGAGACTCAAATTTGGACTCAACTCCTAGCATCTAACTATTATATTCTGAGGGCCCATGTCACTGAATAATGTTATGTTCAACCTGTAGCGTCTTGAGAGTTTTATGTGATTGATTATGTCTAGATTTATTGAGACTACCATAGGATTTGTCAACCACCTTTTGTCATGCTCTGTGAGCCCAACGAATAATCCACAAACAATGACTTCATTATTCCCCCTTCCACCCACATTCAATCTTAATTGAGTTTTTTTGCAACTGGCGTCCAAAAAAAGTATTCTATTCTAAAAATAGATAAAGAACTAGAAACCTCAACTGAATAATGTTATGAACAATTTGACTTCTTCAACTTCAATGTTGTATGATCACATGACCCAACAATTTTCTTATTTGTGGAGGTAGATTGTAGACCCACATGTAGATGGTCCATTACATCCCACCCAGGTATGAGCTCAAGATAGATAGGCTTAGTTGTTGCCTCTACTATAATGGGCTACACAATCGGTTGAATTGCACATTTAACCCATAAATGCTCCGGAGTGTTTGGGTAAGAAATAGGTGCAAAGAGTGACCCCGTTTTGCAAACTTTTGAGAATACCACTAACGTTTGATGATGATAAAATTGTGGGATGTGAATAACTTGAACTAACAAAGAAAATGTAACTTTTAGCTGTTCACGTGTTCATTGTAGAATATTTCAAAAACATGGTAGGGTAAATTGGACTGTGAAGTTGGTCATATATGTTGAACATCACAATATTTTTGGTCACATGCTCTCTAAAGTAGTGTCACCATGTTTTTTTAAAGTCAATTTTTTCCTTCACGGAGCCCTTCATTGTTATGCAAGTACTCGAATCTATAGTATGAAAATGAAATATTACTAAAAGTATGTCCACAAACAAAATGCCTATATATTTTGGTTCTAAATGCATATTTTATGACCTTAAATATTTAAACTTCAATTTTTTCAATATTCCTTTAGAATTTGAGTGCTCCATCAAGTAGGAAATGCCAAGGAAAACAAGTCTAATGTAATTTTATCTAATTTGTGAAAAACTTCTTGTTGTGATGCAAATTACTTTTTCAGTAAAACCACACTAAATAGTCCTATTAGTGTGGGTGGGAAATTAGCATGGGCTACAATAGTTTTTGAGTCAAGGTGGAATTAATCTGGGTCCAAGACCCTCGGTCTTCCCCTAAGTCTTCAAGAAGACTTCCAATCAACACATTGAATATTAGTTATCGGACAAAAGTGGCATAAAATTAAATAATCATCCACACTTTTTTTTTAATAGAAAAAATAGTTAATGTGGCCAACATTAATGCTCATTATGAGAATTAGTGTGGGCTCTACAAAATTACTATGGCCCACAGTAATAGGAATATTTAGTGTACTTCTACAATCTCCAATAATATGTACACAGTTCCTTTCAATATATATTTTCAAGAAATTTATAATATTATCAAAAATAAAACTTATATATAGTACATCAAAAAGAGTCACAAATTTCAAATTTAGTTTGCAACTTTCAATCTTTTAATGTTGAATCTTTGTAGGGCATATTAGTGGTCTCATTTACCATGCTTTGCACAAAGCTTGGGGTTTTATATGGGTTGTACATAATGCATTTTTAAAACGTGAAATATTGATAAACTATTGAGAATCAGGTATTAGAAACCAACATTTTAGGAGAAATCAAACTAGTGCAAATCTACTAGACATACATAACATTATTCAGATCCATAACAATGTTATGTGGGATTGGCAATATTCCATGGAATATTCCCCACATTCATATTGAATATGAAGAATATTTCGTGGAGTATTGTTTGTCCCACAAAACACTGCCATGGATTTGAATAATGTTATGTATTACCAATGACATTCCAACAACATGTCGGTGGAGGTTTGTGGGATTTATTCCCAAATTTTGCAACAAGTTAACCCTACTTTAGGTGAACAATTAGCACAATTATGCAAAAGCAACTTTGGACCTTCTTTATATATATTTTCTTTTTATCAATACAAACATCAAGTGTCTTCAATATGAGATCTCAATTATAACCCACCTACTACAAAGTAGGAGCACATCTTATCATGTAACAAGCGAAGTCCTGGTCAGGATAAGGCCACTGAACTCAGGGCCACTCCACACACGAGACTGAGAGCCCGTGACCATTACACTTCAAGCACTCTCATTGGTGGAAAAGGCAGAGCCAGTCCAAGTTTGCTTCACATTACGCTCGAGGGACCGACGGAGTACGTGAGTGCAAGATGGATGTAAAGTCTACATGGATTCCTACATGGCATCGAATGGATCATGTTTCATGGTCACTTGAACTATTTTCAAAAACCACCTCTTGGAAGTAGGCCTATGTGAGCCCAAAAGGGTGCCCACATTTAGTCTTAGACCCTTGAAACGTTAGTTGATGCACTTTGAAGTAGCATGTTACTTCACAAAAATATAAAAAGAGTGAAATGTTAGTCTTAGAAGTACCATGTTGTAAGAGGCTAGGATGTGAGTTGTTATTGTGTTTTTACCTTCGGAAGGATTTGAGTGAATGAGGATAGGTAAGGAGAACTTGGATTGAGTAGTTAGTGAGTAGGCTAGTACAAATGGATGGAGACAACCAAAGTGACTCAAGAGGCAAGTGCATTCGAATTGGGATGAATGGAGGATCACATGGAGCGCACAAGTGGACCACCTCATCATGGCCACTTAATGGGGAAGGTCCAAGGAAGAATGCAAGGTGGAGGATAAGCAAATTCTCAAAGCACCAATCAAATCACGAGTTAAGCATCGTGGTTTGAATTAAGTGGTGAGCAACGATTTGGGAAAGTAAGGGGAGAAGGTTATGGCGGCGGAAAGCGAAGGAGGCTAAGTTTGGGTTGAAGCATCCCAAGTTTGGTAAAGTGTGGTAGGTAGAAAGCCAAGGCTAGTTAAATGTTCGAATTAGGATCCTTGTTGATCATTTGAGGGAGGAAGGCTTAGAAGATAGGATTGGCGCCTACTAAGTAGGAGGAAATCTCAAGGGCTTATCGTGAGCCTTGAGGGTGCTCACCCCCTCAAGCTTACTATATAATCCCTCATTCTTCCCTCACTCATCCTCTCTTTCCTTTGTGCTCCAAGGCACCCCACGAGTTATAAGTGTGGGTGTGGGAAGCCATATTGGAGCACATGTGTGTGCTTAGTTTTTAGTTTGAGAGCCAAGGCTTGTTAGCCTTGAAGAGGGCTTAACCTCTTGGTAGAATTAGTGTTGAAGTGAAGGATTTTAAAGTTAATTCATGATTCCAATTTGTGGTACTTAAAGTTCATGTTTTGAATACACGTGGTTGCAAGTTCCATGTTTAAGAGTTGAGCACTTGAGGTTGTGATGAGTGCAAAAATATACTTGTGTGGATTAGTTAGTCTTAGTGAAGTTAGGAAATTCTCTCTCCCCCTCTCCTCTCTAGGATTTTAGGATTTTAGGATTAGAGAAGAATTGTGTGATTAGAAAGGGGTTGTTAGTAGAATTAGGAAAATTAGGTAGGAAGATTAGTTAAGGGCTTGAATAATTAGTGAGGTAGTTGGGGATTACAACTACAAAGTTGTGGGTTCATGAAGGAGCTGGGTTTATGAAGGAGCTGGGTTTGTTTAGTTAGAAAGTAAAGAGCTGGGTTTATGAAGGACCTGGGTTTGTTTAGTTAGAAGCTAAGGAGCTGGGTTCATGAAGGAGCTGGGTTTATGAAGGAGCTGGGTTTATAAAGGAGCTGGGTTTGTTTAGTTAGAAGCTAAGAAGCTGGGTTTACGAAGGAGCTGGGTTTATTTAGTTAGAAGCTAAGGAGTTGGGTTCATGAAGGAGTTGGGTTTATGAAGGAGCTAGTTAAATCCAAGACCACTTGAAGGGTGAACCTTGCACTATGGACTCATCCAAGTCCAAATCCAATACCGCGGAGGAATGTGAGCCCAAACCCACTACTCGGACTACGGACGCTTAAGGGTGGGGGGTTTGGCCTCACATAATTGGTGCGTCCGCCGGGAGCGAAGCGGAAGGTAGTTACAAGACTTGGAGGCGACTAGGAGACTTGGAGGCAACTAGGAAAAATTGGAGACACAAACTTGAGAGAAGGGAAGGAGCACCCGAAACTCGGTAAGTATTCTCTCTTTGGGTTACATTTGAATTCATTGTATTTCAACTATTCCTTGGAATGAATTGCATTGTCAATTACGCAAATTCATTTTTGAGGAAGGAGCGCGGCGAAGGTACGTCCTCAACCTTTTTGGGGATTTGCTAAGAACTTAAAAGGAACCTATAACCGAGTAGCTCATTAAAACATTAGAGGGTAAATTCACCTTAGGACATTGAACTTTGACACTCACCTCGGGGTGAGTCTCAAAGTTTTGGGAGTTGTCATTTCATGCTCTAGATTAAATTAATATTTCACAAAGTTTATGGTGTTGTTACATTGAGTCACGATTGAGGGGAGTGCTAACTCACAGGGGGATGCGATTGCTCAAGGTATGTTTATTTCTTCAAAGTGAACTCATTAACTAATTAAGGAATGCCTTTTGTACTCGTGATTGTTGTTATCCGTTGTAGAGGGTAATTCCCGAATTGTGGATGGTGTGAGAAGTTGAAGGGTGAAGCCTCGACTTTTAACATAATCTACTCGGAAGGTCACCCCCTCACAATCGGTATTGTGGTGAGTGTTAATTTGCGGGAAGGTGCGGAGGTGATGCTCCGACTTAACCAAAAAATTAACATGAACATGCCTATCCCCTATTGGGATTCTTTCACCTAAGTGGGCTTGCAGGTTCTTTTCCTCACCTCCTAAAAAAAATTATAACCACACCAAGACAAGTGAAAATATTAAGAGGGGAATTGCTAGGATTATGTGTGGTCAAGTGAGGGTCGATCGATTCTTATGGAATGCAAGGTAGGACTCGCTCACAAAAACCAAGTTTGATAGTAGGACTAGAGAAATCTACTCGAAAGAGGCGGTCCTCTAAAATCAGTGATAGATTAGAACAAGATAATGTTAGAATAGAGAGTTGTTTGAACGTCGAACCTAGGACTAGGTCAATTCTAGACACCTTAGAACTTGGAGCTCAACTTGAAGAGGAGATCACTCCCTCCAAATTGAGTGGTGAAACTTCTTCGGAAAATTACACACTTAGAGAAGAATTCCCGGTAGAAGTTGATAGGGGATTGTTGAATAGTTCACCGGTCACCATGGCCGAGGAACGGGGGATGGATCCACCACCCATACCCCCAATTCCGCCCATACCTCCTATACCTCCAATAGACCCATTGGTTAGGCCAAGAGGCCTACCAATTGTGGTTCCACAAAATTTAGCGGCGATGGATATGCCATCTCATCTCCCTAAATTTTATGGGACCAAGGATGAGGACCCCTCTCGGCACATGGAACGGTATATCGAACGGTTGGCTAGCTTCCTCATAACCGACCCGGGTTATTGGTTAGTGTGGTTTCCTACCACTCTAGAGGGGGAAGCCTATGAATGGTATCGGGATCATGCCGAGGGACATTTTAGGGGATGGGAACAATTACAAAGGGAGTTTCTTAACGAATTTAGGCCGGAAGTGGGTCAAAGTACCGCATTAAGGGCATTGTCGTCATTGAAGCAAGGAAGGGAGGAAGAAATTTCGGCTTACATTAGGAGGTTTGATTTAGTGTGCACTAGATTTGTGGGTACCATGCTCAACGACGACACGCTAAAGCAATTTTTCATTCAAGGGTTTTTTAAGTCCGGAACTATTAGGGGTGTTCTAGAAAGGAATCCCTTGACCTTGGCGGATGCCAAGCGTGCGGCTAGAGATATTGAAAACTTGGATAAAGATCACGAAAGGCTATGGAGAAGGGAGGATGAATTGATCCCACAATTCATCCCCATACGCCCTAGGGTGGTAGCGGTAGAACCCGCTAAGTATGAGAACCAAATTCCATATGCCATTGTGGACACCGGTCCCCGACCTTTAGCGGTTAGGGAACCGGCACCTCTTTTGGCACTACCGGCCCCTAGAACGGATCCACACTTGGAGGAGGTTGAGAGAAGACTAGGTGCTAGCCAACTAGGATTCCAAGAGGCTATGATAAAACAAATGCAAAGCCTCACGGATCAAATGTCATTAATGATCCGGAGTCAACAACCGGGGCCTCCACCCCCGGTTGAGTCGGGTAGGCATTCTTCCGGATTATGGTGTGTCCAATGTGGCCAAACGGGCCACACGCGTCAATTTTGTAGAAGTGGACAAAACCGTGACCAAAGAGGAAACGGTAACCCACCTCAACAAAATCAACGAGGTCAAGCGCCACCTCACTATGGAAATGGAAGCAATAGAGGACCACAACCTAGAGGGCAAGG
This sequence comes from Polytrichum formosum, assembly GCA_964035585.1. Classification (NCBI taxonomy): domain Eukaryota; kingdom Viridiplantae; phylum Streptophyta; class Polytrichopsida; order Polytrichales; family Polytrichaceae; genus Polytrichum; species Polytrichum formosum. Next base: position 1,546,358 of record OZ037941.1, read on the forward strand.
TGGCCAAAATTTAGAGAAGAAGAAATTTCATCCCTTTTGTGGAAGGTGGCACGCTCAAGGACAATGTTGGTCCGAAGGTCAAGAGTTTAATTGTAGCAATTGTGGAGGAAGTCATCCCTCGGATACGTGTCGCCAACCGGACAAAATAATTAATGTCCCTTACCCGGTGGCTAATCCACAACAACAAGCAAGGGATAATATGCGAGGTGCTAGGCCACAAGGAGTACCGGCCAATGAACTTAGGCCACCTAACTTATACTATGACCATAGTAATGCTAGGCAAACTTTTCATCCACCGGCGGGCTTGCAAACTACAACCGGTTACATTCCAATACAAAATAGACAAGGAGTTCCACCTAATGGTAGTAACGGGAGACAAGCGCCTCCAACGGATCCGGGACCATCTAACTCCCAAGATGTTAGGTTCATGGATGGAGTGTTGGAGGCCACATGTGATGACATGCTTCCTCTCCCAACGAGAATTGGAGAGGAGCAAAGTCAATGGCCTCCTCACACCAATGCTATTACATATGAGTTAGTGAAGGGTAAGGGTGTGGTTGAAGAAGCACCTGCACTAGCGGTAACTACTAGGGCTAGGAGAGGGGATGCCCCGTTGGAGGTAGGAATAGGAGAGCAAGGAAATTACTCTTCGGATGAAGAGATTAATCTCTCCGAGTTGGATAGGGTAGCTAGAAGAGCTACTAAGGATGTGGAGAGGGAAAATATAATTTTACAAGATAGGGAGAGGACTAATGCGGTACATGACTTGGATAATAGCGATGTGGGTGAATGGGAAGGACCGGGGGTTCCCGTAGACGAATTCGACGTAGTGGGTAATTCTAAGGTGGAAAGATCTACCGGGTACGACTTGTGGGCGGACCTTAGTACACTCAAGGCGGATATTACTTTCGGCCAACTATTGGAAATTTCACCCACGGCAAGGAAAACATTAAAGGAGGGAATGCCGGTACACAAGAGGATGAGGAAGGTGAAAGCTAAAATAGCCGCTAGGATCCAATCACAAGGTGGAAGAGACGTGAAAGCTATAGAAATAGAAGTTGTTATGGTAGATAAGGTGGTTCCTAATGTGCTAGTCGACGGAGGGAGTAGTCTAAATATACTACCGGAGGATACTATGAAAAAATTGGGACTTGGACTCACGGGGCCTTCACCTTTGGTCATAAATATGGCAAATCAAAGTTCGACTACGCCTTTGGGGATGATCAAGGATTGTAGAATGACTACGGGAGGTGAGGAGTACTTGGTCACCTTCCATGTCATTAAAATGCACTCCAACAAGGACACCTTCCCCATTTTGCTAGGTAGGCCTTGGTTGCGGATGGCGAATGCTATGGTCAATTGGGGTGGACCTAAACCATCCATCACTTATGGTCCGGAGGGTAATAGGGTCATAGTGTCCATTGGTTCATTAGAAGGATGGATGAAGAAGGAGATGTATTTGCCATTGGAGAAGGGAATTGATGACTTAAACGAGAATGAGATTGGCAAGGCATTGGTGGGAGTCGTCCATCCCGAAGGTCAAAGGGTTGTTATAGATTCGGGCTCGGGAAGTCTAGGTCCTAATTTTTACAATTATGGGGATAATGGGGATTATGCCCAATGGCTAAGGGAGTACCCCGAGTCCGAGGTTGATGTAATGGTTACATTTCACCAAGTAGGCTTAGGGAGTGAATTTCCTAGTGTTAGTTTAGGAGAGGGCTCATTGTTGGAGCCATGTGAGGTGCTCACCGAGGAAGAGTGGGTTAGCGGTGGGTTAACACCTTGGGTAGATGACGTGGAAGAGGGTGAGGTTAGTTTAATTCATGTAGATGGGACTCAAGAGGAGGATGTGATTATTGAGTCATCGAAATTGGAGGAGCCTTTACATTTCAAGACCACGTCTACGGGGATAGTTGTAGGTCAAGATGTGAAAGATTACCCCAATGTGCCTTCCGATTGGTATCGGAACAAAGAGGAACAAGCACATGTGTCGGAAGCGGATTGGCGGTACGTGGATGTGAAATTAAAGAATGGAAAAACCCGACAAATGAAGATGGGTTCCAAATTGGGGGAGAAAGAGGTTAGGGAGTATAGCAATTTGGTGGATGAGTTTAGTGATACTTTTGCATGGTCCTACGATGAGCTTAAGGGAATTCCTAGGGAAATGGTAGAGCACCGGATTCCTTTAATTCCGGGGGCGAGGCCAATTAGACAAAAGGAGAGGAGGATGAATCCTCAATTGCAATTGTTGGTGAAAGCGGAATTGGAAAGGTTATTGAAGGCCAGGTTTATCAAGCCGGTGGAAATCACGGATTGGGTTTCTCCTATGGTCTTAGTAAAGAAAAAAAATGGGAAATTAAGGGTTTGTGTCGACTATAGGAAATTGAATTCGTGCACACAAAAGGATCACTTCCCCTTACCTTTTATCACCTTGTTGCTTGAGGAGGTTGGAGGTCATTCGCGATATACCTTTATGGATGGGTATGCGGGTTATAATCAAATTTCCATAGCCCTCCAAGATATCCATAAAACGGCTTTTACTACACCTTGGGGTACTTTTGTGTGGGTAGTGATGCCATTTGGGTTATGTAATGCCCCGGCTACTTTCCAACGATTAGTAATGTATATCTTCACCGACTTGTTGTTCAAATCCATGACCGTCTTTGTGGACGATTTTAGCACACAAAGTAATGTGGACGATCACCTACATTGTGTTAGGGAGGCATTGGTTAGGTGTAGGAAGATGAGGTTAGCATTGAACCCGGATAAGACATTTTTGGGAGTGAATAAGGGAGTGTTGTTGGGTTATGTTGTTAGTGAGAAAGGTAGAGAACCCGATCCGGATAAGATTGCGGCCATAAGCGACTTGGCAACTCCAACCAATTCCAAGGGGATCTCTAAGTTGTTAGGACATGTGGGATGGTACCGGGAACTTATTCCTAATTTTTCAAAGATAGCGGTGCCCATTACCCATTTGCTCAAAAAGGATGTCAAATTCGAGTGGACGGATGCTTGTCAAAAAGCCTTTGAGGAATTGCGGGATAGGTTGAGCACCTATCCGGTGTTGATACCACCCAATTGGGGTAAACCTTTTCACGTCTATTGTGATGCTAGTAATGTGGCAATAGGGAGTGCGCTTTGTCAAGCAACGGGAGAAAAAGAGAAGGATCAACCTATAGCTTATGCGAGTAAGCAATTGACCCCCGCCGAAAGAAACTACTCTACAACGGAGAGGGAGTGCCTAGCCATGGTGTTTTCCGTTAAAAAGTTTAGGCATTACCTCATGTGCAACCCGGTTGTATTTTTTGTTGACCACATGGCTATCAAGTATCTAGTTAACAAGGCGGAGTTAAGTGGTAGGTTAGCTAGGTGGGTTTTGTTATTAGAAGAATTCGACTACACGGTGGAATATAAACCGGGTCGTATGCATTTACAAGCGGACCACTTGTCTAGGTTGTCGGAGGAGATAGGAAAAAATCCGGTAAATGATATGTTAGTAGATGATAGCCTCTTTGTGGTCACTTCTACACCGGAGTGGTATGCGGGCATAGTGGAATTTCTAACAACCCACAAGTTGCCCAAAGAGTGGACAAAAGAAGAGAGAAGGAAGGTGAGGGTAAATAGTAGGCAATTTGTTGTAGTGGGCCATAGGTTGTTTAGAAGGGGGTCCGATGGTATTTTACGACGATGCGTGTCAAAAACGGAGGTTGAAGCGATTTTAATCGCTTGCCACGATAGCGCTTGCGGCGGTCACTTCTCGGGTCAACTCACCGGGCAAAAAATACTTAGAGCGGGCTACTTTTGGCCTACACTATTTAAGGACGCCCATGACTATGTAAGGAAATGCGACGCTTGCCAACGGTATGCCCGAAACGACCTTAGAATGGAGATGCCTTTACATGTATCATTACCCTTAATTCCTTTCGAAAAATGGGGCATCGACTATGTGGGTGAGGTCCATCCCCAATCTTCAAAAGGAATGAAATATATTGTGGTGGCAACCGAGTACCTCACCAAGTGGGCGGAAGCCAAAGCGGTGAAGACCGACACGGCGGAACACGCGGCAACATTTATGTACGAAAACATAATTTCGCGGTTCGGGGTGCCGAAGATCCTAGTAAGCGATAGGGGTACTCACTTTTTGAATGACTTGATTCGAGAGATGACAGAGAAATTTAAAATTGATCACCGGAAGACTACTCCCTACCACCCACAAACCAATGGACAAACGGAAAGGGTTAACGGAATTTTGGTGAGTATACTACGCAAGACGGTTATAGACTCGAAGCGGGATTGGGATACGAAACTAACGGCGGCACTTTGGGCATACCGTACAACCTATAAGGTAACTACGCGTGCTACACCATTTTCCTTAGTCTATGGTCTTGAAGCGACACTACCAATCGAATATGAAGTCGAGTCACTTAGGGTGGCCGTGAGTACGAGACTTACCGAAAGTCAATCCTTACGAAATCGACTAACCGATTTGGAAGCACTTGACGAAGGGAGGAGAATGGCGGCTCAACATATTGAGGCAATCCAAAGAAGGAGAAAGATTACTTTCGACAAACGACATAAGAGAAGGGCCCTAACACCGGGAATGATGGTCATGATTCAAGACGCACGAAAGCTTGAATTTCCGGCGAAATTCGATGCAATATGGTTAGGACCTTACCTTGTCTATGAGGTCTTTCCTAATAATTCAATTCAATTGGAAACGTTGAATGGTGAGCTCTTTCCTACCCGTACATCGGGAAGTAGATGTAAGGAGTACCGAGCTTGACTAGGCAACTTACCCTTGGAGCAAGAGATGTTTGGATTCATCCCCCGATGGTCGCCAATTATGTGAGCCCAAAAGGGTGCCCACATTTAGTCTTAGACCCTTGAAACGTTAGTTGATGCACTTTGAAGTAGCATGTTACTTCACAAAAATATAAAAAGAGTGAAATGTTAGTCTTAGAAGTACCATGTTGTAAGAGGCTAGGATGTGAGTTGTTATTGTGTTTTTACCTTCGGAAGGATTTGAGTGAATGAGGATAGGTAAGGAGAACTTGGATTGAGTAGTTAGTGAGTAGGCTAGTACAAATGGATGGAGACAACCAAAGTGACTCAAGAGGCAAGTGCATTCGAATTGGGATGAATGGAGGATCACATGGAGCGCACAAGTGGACCACCTCATCATGGCCACTTAATGGGGAAGGTCCAAGGAAGAATGCAAGGTGGAGGATAAGCAAATTCTCAAAGCACCAATCAAATCACGAGTTAAGCATCGTGGTTTGAATTAAGTGGTGAGCAACGATTTGGGAAAGTAAGGGGAGAAGGTTATGGCGGCGGAAAGCGAAGGAGGCTAAGTTTGGGTTGAAGCATCCCAAGTTTGGTAAAGTGTGGTAGGTAGAAAGCCAAGGCTAGTTAAATGTTCGAATTAGGATCCTTGTTGATCATTTGAGGGAGGAAGGCTTAGAAGATAGGATTGGCGCCTACTAAGTAGGAGGAAATCTCAAGGGCTTATCGTGAGCCTTGAGGGTGCTCACCCCCTCAAGCTTACTATATAATCCCTCATTCTTCCCTCACTCATCCTCTCTTTCCTTTGTGCTCCAAGGCACCCCACGAGTTATAAGTGTGGGTGTGGGAAGCCATATTGGAGCACATGTGTGTGCTTAGTTTTTAGTTTGAGAGCCAAGGCTTGTTAGCCTTGAAGAGGGCTTAACCTCTTGGTAGAATTAGTGTTGAAGTGAAGGATTTTAAAGTTAATTCATGATTCCAATTTGTGGTACTTAAAGTTCATGTTTTGAATACACGTGGTTGCAAGTTCCATGTTTAAGAGTTGAGCATTTGAGGTTGTGATGAGTGCAAAAATATACTTGTGTGGATTAGTTAGTCTTAGTGAAGTTAGGAAATTCTCTCTCCCCCTCTCCTCTCTAGGATTTTAGGATTTTAGGATTAGAGAAGAATTGTGTGATTAGAAAGGGGTTGTTAGTAGAATTAGGAAAATTAGGTAGGAAGATTAGTTAAGGGCTTGAATAATTAGTGAGGTAGTTGGGGATTACAACTACAAAGTTGTGGGTTCATGAAGGAGCTGGGTTTATGAAGGAGCTGGGTTTGTTTAGTTAGAAAGTAAAGAGCTGGGTTTATGAAGGACCTGGGTTTGTTTAGTTAGAAGCTAAGGAGCTGGGTTCATGAAGGAGCTGGGTTTATGAAGGAGCTGGGTTTATAAAGGAGCTGGGTTTGTTTAGTTAGAAGCTAAGAAGCTGGGTTTACGAAGGAGCTGGGTTTATTTAGTTAGAAGCTAAGGAGTTGGGTTCATGAAGGAGTTGGGTTTATGAAGGAGCTAGTTAAATCCAAGACCACTTGAAGGGTGAACCTTGCACTATGGACTCATCCAAGTCCAAATCCAATACCGCGGAGGAATGTGAGCCCAAACCCACTACTCGGACTACGGACGCTTAAGGGTGGGGGGTTTGGCCTCACAGCCTAACACAAAACTGGGAGACCATGGCACTCCGAATGCTCACAATCGTTGATTTATTCTATTTTATCATGTGTGAGGACCCACATGAATAGATAATCATTGAAATAGCATTTGGTTGAGGGCCTGGTTAGATATGACTTCACACTACACTTGAGGGTCCATGAACATGCTACATGATTTTGGAGGTGTCTTTGGAAAGCGTTTGGACACTTTCTTTTGGGCTCTCACAATTTCATGGTCACGGCTCTTGGGTTGTGTGTGAAATGGCCATCACATTCATACCAGTTTGACACTGACTTTTCTTTTTCTTTTTCTGGTTTCCTTTAGAATCTAGAACGTTTGTACAGATCATCACTTCCATCAGATTATGTGCGGTGCCTCAATCCTGCCATAGATGCTAAAAGCATTCAAATTGCCATTTTCCTAAGATCCATGTGGCATAGCACCAAGAGGAAACTTGAAATGGATGAGACAAATTCCCAGTACTTTGGCCAAGCTCCTAAACATACTTCATGCTTGGTCAAATACCCAAAAAAGTTAGTACGTACACAGCCTCCAATTTTGATTTTTTTGAAACTTTTCAAAACTTTAAAAAAAAAGTAGATTTTGGATCCTTTCCGTGTGATGTTTGGCCATGGCATGCCCATAATATTTCAAGCTGACCGAGAGTTTTACCCCCATGCACCCATTTGAACGGGCAAGCTTTTGCAACCTTCTGTTTGAATATACCTCTTAGTTATATACACTAAGGATGTTCTACGAACAGACACTCTATTCACTCCGGCCTCCGATAGGAGACCGGAGTTCTTCTTCTTCTTATATACACTAAATATTGTAATTGGTGTCCCTTACTATTTCAAATTACGCATTACTATATCCATTTATTGTATATCTCTTATTTTACCAGCACATGTCAAATTGGTTGTTTGAAAATTATAGGACATTGACAATTTTACTTGGTAAACAATGAAATCAACAATAAAAGGATATAGCATTGTGTAACTCCAAATAGTAAGTGACACTAAATAGCATGTTTAGTGTAGTGCTTGTGTGGGTAAAGTTTTGTGACACCTGCCTTGCTGGAGGAGGGTGGAAACGCAGAGAAACATTGCACACCCCATCATTTGTTATTTTTGGTCTAGTTGACTCTTTATTCAAGGTTAAAGGTTCACTTTAGTTGACTGGACCCTCATTAGAATGAAGCAGAAACAAACCTGGGAGGCCATTTTTATTCCCAACCCCCTGGTAGGTGTTGTGAACCAAAATCCAATTTTGTGGGGGTGAGATTGGGACCACACTTGCAAACTTGGTATACCTAAGTAATTTTTGTCCAGTTATGATTTTATATGCATGGGTGTCACACAAACTTGTAGCTGTTGCATGTGATTCTGCATGTCATCCATATACGGGTTTGTGGTGACTACCTAGTTCAAAGCAATTGGGTCCCACTAAGCTACATTGCTACATTCAACCTGTCCTTGTTGAGAATCTTAGGGGATTATCTTTTATATTTGTTGCATGGAAACCTTTTTTCATGTGGTCAACTATATCTTGCACCTTCAATTTCACCACACATACACAAACTATTTATTTTGTCTATGATTTTTCTTATAAAATAAGGATATTCCTAAATTACTCTAAAATTCATACAATAATGACATACAAATAATGACCATATAATATAATAATAAAATACAATAAAATAAAATTTGAAAAGTAAAAAAATCATTGCTTATGTAGAATGAGTCAATATAAACTATGATAAAATCAATTTTGGTTGTATGATGCAATATGAGTATCTTTCAGATAAAAAAAAATTGCCTCATTGCCATGAAGCGTAGTTTAATTCTTAGGGGCAAACGCAGTATAAAACAAGTCAAAATTATGGATTTTCTTGAGAAATTTATGGAATTCAAGTGTGACCAACAAAAAGGCCCCAAACCAACGGGGCCTCCTTAGACATGTATCAAAGGTCAACTCAATCATAACATTATTCAAATCCATAACAATGTTATGTGGGATTGACAATATTCCACAAAATATTCCCCACATTCAGACTAAATGTGGGGAATATTTTGTGGAATACTGTCAGTCCCAGATAACACTGTTATGGATCTGAATAATGTTATGATTAGTTAGTGCTTCATGATTATGCAGAGTATGGAAAATGGGCTCTCCTTTACATCAATACACAAATATCAACCTTCTTTATTTCTTTATTTTCTTTCGTCATGATCATGAGGTGCATGAATTAGACCTCCACATTTCATCCACATATTCACAGAGTACATCCATTTTGCAATGTTCTGTCCAACACTCTCATCCTCGGCAGCTCCTGCGCCGTTACCATTGCACCTCTCTCTCTCTCTCCTCTCTCTCTCTCTTTCTCTCCGAAGGATCTCGAGGCAAGAAATTGAGAGAAAAAGGGAAAAGCAAGCTTTGACTTGCCAAATTTGGACATATCTGGACACATCACTGGGAGCAAGCTAATCAAGTGACGAGTCGTAAATCTATTAAGTCAAAAGCTGCACCTGCCTAGCCTTGGATCCGCATCTTACTTGAGAAAAAATGGGGATGGAAGATGAGTTATGATTACCGTTTCGGCTCATGGCAGTTGAAAGAAGTCCATCCAATCACTGCCTTACCGAATGGACACATTTGGACACATGGGCATTGGGGAGTCGTAAGTTATGTATATGCCAGAGATGAAATGAGAGGAAAATTAAGTTGCTACTTCAAGGAGCCTTCAACCGCATCTTGCTTTAAGAAAATGGAGGATGAAGATGGATTTTGATCATCATTCTGCTAATGGCAGTTGACAGAAGACCAGCCAATGACTGCCTTAACAAATGCGGACGCATTTGGGGCGCATGGGGGATCCAGCAAGTCCTATGTATGTAGGTATTCGAAATGAAAAGTTGCTGCTCGATTGAGCCTTCAACCGCATCTTGCTGAAGAATGGGGATGAAGATGAATTTGATGATACTCTCCTCATGGAAGAAGGATCAAGGTAAGAAGCAGCAGGATTAAGCTCTGAGCCGGTGATGAGAGGAAAAAACTTTGGAAGCATGTGGAGCTCCCGGATCCACATCGGCAGCGGAGGAGGCCAGGCGTCAGACAAGCAGCCACCGATCACTCTTTCTTGCAAAGTGGAAAGCGGACCCGCCTTACTTACTAAATTTAATCCTGTCTGGAGGAAGGAAGGAAGGAAAGGAGAGGAAAGTTCAAAGGGAGGGACTCTGCATGGCATGGCATGGTGTCAGAGTTTCAGAAACTTAACCATGGTTAAGTTATTGCCATTTACTGGTGAAGTAGATAGGCAAGTAAAAAGTTTCATATTGTAGCTGCTAAGGTTCAATGGAGTGGAATCATCATCATCGTCACCGTCATCATGGAGTTGTGTGTTGGAGTTTTGCAAATTCGTGTAAGTATGGGAGGCCTCCCTGCCGTTTTGCTTTGCTAAGCTTTGGAGCTTTGAACTTGCTTAGGTAATGGTACTGCAGCGGGAGGACGGCGGGAGGTGCCAAAGAGGAGCCGAAAGGTTTAACGTATATATGTAAAGGCTGCTGGGGGGAGGGTTAGGGACCAGTGGTGGATTCAGGGAAAACTGTTCTTACAGCAGGAGAGGGGCAGAAGATTGCTTTGGTGTGGGAGTACCAAGGGAACGGCCTGCTGGGGTTGTTAGGGAAAGGAAGGCCGAGTCTGGTGTCTGTCGACCTCAGAGGGTTCCAGAAGCTCACATCCTGCGTGCCATGTCGTGAAGGCAAAGCAAGACAAGGCAAGGCAAGGAAGACTCAAGGCGGCTTGCAGGAGGGTTAACTTAACTCAACTGGAGAAGATGGGACTGCTCAATAGCACAAATTAGACCAGGTGAAGGTAATTCTGAGGAAAGGCAGATATAGACATCATCCCTGCAATTGCACCTGCTCCCGTCAATATCATGGGCTTTGGGTTAAGTTGAAGGTAATTTCTGGGGAATTGTTAAGAGGGTGAGAGATCTAGAGAGAGTAAAGTGTAGTTCATTGTAGACATTGTGGGGTCAGGTTTGGCAGAGGTTGGGTACAGCGTAGCCTGCCCTGCCCGTCTGTCTCCCCACTGCACTCCACTCTCATTGTCTGCATCACTGCTCATGTAAGTGGTACAGCTCGCATGGGAGGGTCATTTCGTTAGTCTCGTTGGTCGGTAGGTCATACGGCGCTGACATTACCACTCAAGCACACTTCCACCTCCATAATCCTCTTACACAGTTTCATGTGCAGACTTCCCAATCACAATTGGTCACACACTTGGGGGCTCATGTGTAGATGATGCATGGGATGGGTTGGGTGTGGGGTACCACCTCCACCTTCACCACCTTCACCTTCACCTTACCTTAGCCGTAGGGCATCAGGAGTAGGGAACTACTGTCTGAGTAGTCTGAGTTTCTCTCTCATGTTGTCTGCTCTCCCGGCCTACCCTCATCAGGTGCCTTTTGCTGATGAAGTGCCTTACATTTCACGTTGGGGAGTAGGTGGTGTCATCGCCGTCCTGGCTGGCCCTTGCTGGCTCCTCCTGTCTTGTCCAATTGGCTGTGTGTTGCAGCTGCAACAATCCTCTCAGCTTATCAGTCTCGCTGCAAGCTTGTTCCCTTCTGCCCAAACCTCACGCCTCGACTGCCTCCCTCTTCCTTGCTTGCTTTCTTTCTTTGGGCTTGCCTCAGAAACTACTACTCTTAACTTGTATGGTGGCCGACATAAGTCAAGTCAAGTCAAGTTAGTTGACGGAGGTGTGATGTTTCTCACCGTGAGCTTGTTTCTCGAATTTTGGGGGGTTCTGGTAATCTCAGCTTTTTATTCCTGCAATGGTCGCCTCGGTGCTCAAGGATTTTACCATATCCCGGGAATATGAGGGTTATGTAAGGGTGCAAGAGGAGAAGTTGAGCCTCCTGAATGTTTTACCCACTGTCAGATTGCAATTCAGCTGCAACACAGCTGCAATACAGCTTCTGGCTGGCTTAGGCTGCAGTTGAGGAGTCAGCATCGGCATTTCGGGGGCTATAATCCACCTTGGATCGAAGACTCACGAGAGGTGGTGGTGTTGTTGAAGCAGCAGAATTGTGTAGATAGATAGACGAATAGGTGTGAGAGGAATGTAGAATGCCGCTTCGACAAGGGGCTCTCTATTGTCTGGTGCAGGGTTAGGTTGATGGGTGCTTGGCACTTGGTAGCTCTTCGACTGCCTCGGAGCCATTAGTAGGGCCGGCAAAGCTCTTGGAGATTTTTTCTTAGTGCCTCACAAAGGATTCACCAAGTTCTTTAGTGTGCTTGGGAAGAATTTGACGACAAAAGCAACGACTTGAGCTGGCTATGGCGGTGCCCAATTTTTTAGTACCTCATTGCGAGACAGGTGGTGGTCACTGGAACACAGTACCGAGAAGTATCCGCAGGAAGAAGGGAGCAGTTTATGAAGGGGTTAGAGGAAAGGATTGAAGAGGCGAGAGCAGAGCATGCGCAATTCGGAGATCAATTAGAGGTGTAGGAAAAGGTTCATACACCAGGGACAGGATTGAAGAAGAAACAAGTTGGCGGCCATGAAGTTCATGAGGTTGGGGTCAAAGCCCGACAATTTTACAACTCGTGGCAGCATAACGTAAGCTAGCCCTTCCGTGAGTGCATGTCAGTCAGGCAAGGGTTGAAGGGTTTGCTGAGCAAGATCGGCTTAGATTGGTATTACCTCATCAGTGCTGATTGAAGCAAAGTTTCTACATTTCGCAGTCTGGCATCTAATTCCAACTTCATAAGTTTCTTACACTTACATTTCATGCCAACCAATTCGTTCTCAGTCCCTCTTTGTTTCTAGGAAGTTGTCGTCTCGCATTAGGGTTGAGTGGTGCGAATTCATACACCTTTTCTGTTCAGAACTCCTGGATAGCTCTGTCAAAATCCGTCTGTTTAGGATTCTCCGGAGCTGGGACTCTTGTTGTGATTTGCTTTCCTTCCTCGAGGGATCTAATTCTCAGATGTAGCTTCAGCTCCTCCACCCTTGGAGTGACTGCAAACGATGACTATTGCGACTGGCAGAACACTAATCTAAGTTGATGTTCTATATTAGGGGAGAGGTTCTGGTGGTGTTTTTGTGCCATGTCGGAATTTTTGGACTCAACCTTGTTTTGCATAAATGATATGGATGTGATACAGGTCGGTGGTGTCAGATCTTCAGAGTGACATCTCATTGGATGTGGATGGACGCAAGTTTCATCTTCACAAGGTATGCTTGAATATACAGACACTTCAACCTACTTGTGGATTATGTTTTGGGTAGTTTGCAAGTATTTTGGACGTTTTGGAAGATGACATAACACATGCTCAAATATTGAATGAAAGTGGTGGGTCAGGTTACAAAAACACAATACTCCACATGGACCAAAAAGTGGGCATTCCATTTCTGAGCTAGAAGTAAATAGTGGATCGATGAGAGAATATGCAGATTTATCACACATTAGAGTTATCCTTTAACTGAATGGGACTATAGGTCGGAAGTTCGTCACCATGAGCTTCCATTGGTTGTTCTGCATACAATACTAAAAAATTCTTTCCACTTGTGGTGCATGCTCTGAGGCAGTGTTTGAATTTGAACGAAGAGCAACCTATTTCGGTTCATTGATGGCCAAACTCTTTTAGCACCTCTTGGCATGCCAATATGAGTTTGACCCTCAGTGGACCGATATAAAATGTTCACACTACCTTCAAAAATGCACCAAAGGCATAACGAACATGGAAGGTGTTGTATGCAAAACAACCAACTCCCTACTGAAACTTATGTTGAGTTGGAGGATAACTCTATTTATCTATATTATTGCAATTAGGAGTTGCTATGTGTTGGATAGTCAGTCTCTCATCCGGTGTAAGATTTGAGGAGGTGATTGCTCTTTTGTTGTTGGCATTGGCAGTTTCCACTACTAGCAAAATGCGGATCACTGAACAAGCTTCTTATGACGGCACACGAGTCCAGCGATGAAGAAGTCAAGGTTATTGACTTCCCAGGAAGTGCTCCGTGCTTTGAAATGTGTGTAAAGTTCTGCTATGGTATCACAGTAACCTTAAATGCCCACAATGTGGGTGAGGTTCGATGTGGAGCCGAATATTTAGACATGTCGGAGGCTGTTGACAAGAGCAACCTCATCTTCAAGCTGGAAGTGTTTTTAAATTCATCAATTCTGCGTGGCTGGAGGGACTCAATTACCTGTTTGCAAAGCAGCAAGGAGCATCTACCGTGGTCTGAAGACCTGAAGGTTGAATAGAAATCCCAAAAATCTGATCTTTTCATCTGCACAGGCGATAGTGTTGAAACAATTAGCTGTGGCTTGGCGCCAGCAAACTTGATTTGTAGTGTCAAATTTGACTTTTTTGGTGAGAGATTTGAGCCTCATGCATCCTATCCAATAGACGCTGTCAGTTTGGGTGTTGTGTGAGAGTTGGGGAAGTGGTCATGATGAATATGTATGTGCCTTAACCCTTAAGCATCCATGAGGCCCAGACTGGGCCTCGCCGTGCACGTTCGAGCTACATCCGTTTTTAGCTAATTATGTCAAAATGTGGCCCTAACTAAAAGTAGCTTATACTTTATTGCACCTTCTGAATCAGTTGGATACCTTGATATTATTGAAGATTTAAGTTCGAATACGTAGCTTGGGTGTCCTTTGATGCAAATACATGTGTTGCGTTTTGATCTGACATCTATGTCAAGTATATATTTATATTCTCCTTGACACAAGACAATGTATAAGGCGAGGTTTGAAACCCATATATATCAAATGTGATTTCTGAACTTGGTCCAAATAAATTGTGTATATGGCCGTATATTGAGACCCTACCCACTCCTGTAAGGGTTAAGTGCAATGATGCTTTTAATAAATCCACTTCAACATTCGCTGTTTATCAGGCAGAGTTTGTCTTCCATGTCGATTGAAAAAGAGCTTCATAACTCACGGATTTGGTTAAATTGGGTGCAGATTATTGGTCGATGCATTGAATCAATCTCTTCAAAAGCAGTTGTGGATACGTCGAAGGTTGACTGGTCATTCTCATACACAAGACCATCGACAATAATCGACCATGTTTCAGTGAGCCAGCCAACAAGTCCTGCGGCTGCCTGGAATGGAGTGCATGGGTTGCCATGGCTATCACCTGTGCCAAGAGACTGGTGGGTTGAGGACATATGTGACTTGGACATGGACCTGTATTGGAGGGTAATGGTGGCCATAAAAGCGAAAGGTGCAGGCCATGAGGTGGTCGGGGAGGCACTTCGAGTGTACGCTCTACGGTGGTTACCAGGTGTGAAGGAGGAGCACAGCATGCAAGATGGTGGTGGCAGGGGGACAAGGTTAGCAATTGACTATGCCCAAACAGCGACAAAGCATAAGCAAATGCTGGAGACAATTGTGGGCCTGCTTCCATCAGAGAAGGGCTCCTCATCTTGCACTTTCTTGCTCAAGCTTCTCAAGGCAGCCACAATTCTGAACACGGCGCCAGCTTCAAAAATTGAGCTTGCGAGACGAATCGGTCTTCAGCTAGAGGAAGCTAACCTTCGGGACCTGCTGATCCCTTCTCTTTCATACACGACGGAGTCTCTTTACGATGTGGACCTCGTGATGCGCATCGTGGAAAATTATTTGTTGCAGAATCGGAGCCCACCACTTAGCCCTGTCGACAAGTCACGGGCTTCCCCGCGGTTTGACAGACGTAGAACGCGGTCTGCAGAGAACATCGACTTCTCCGAAAGCCGCCGCTCCACAGCCATGACACATGGCTCCAAGCTCAAAGTGGCAAAGCTAATAGACAGCTATTTGGCTGAGATAGCTCGTGACCCAAATCTTGCACTTGGGAAGTTCTTGCAACTCGCGGAATCCATTCCTGATTTTGCACGCCCTTTGCATGATGGACTTTACCGGGCTGTCGACATGTACCTCAAGGTTAGTTGAACCAGTTCCAACGCTCTCTGGTCTAAGAAAATGTGTGAAAGCTCATAGACAGATTATTACTCTTGCTGTTGTTACTACCAATGTTGGTCTGGTATATAGGTGAATGCATGGTAGGTATCAAGATCCAACTTCAATAATGGTATCAAAAAACCTACCCATGGGTATCGAAAATGTAGTACCAATCAAACATTGATATATGGTGGGTATGTCAAGGTGAGAGAACCTTTGTATATCTGAGTTATTATTTGTGTCAATACCATTCTAAACCATATTGATTCTAGGGCAATTTTGCCTAGGTATGAAGGTTCTTGCATGGTATATAAACCTGAATGGGTATGAAAACAAAAATACTGTCAAATACCCATACCCTACTGGTGTTAAAATTGTGAAATCCTCATTATAGATACCCGAATGGTATTAAAAAAAAGACAAATAGCATTCAACACTGGTTAGCACCCCCAAGATCAGAGAGATTAAATTTAGATCTTGGATGATTTTTGCGGAACGTGGCAGGAACACCCAGCAATAACCAAGGGAGACCGCAAAAAGCTCTGCCGGCTCCTGGATTGTAGAAAGTTGTCAATGGATGCGTGTATGCATGCAGCACAAAATGAGCGCCTTCCTCTACGAACTGTGGTTCAGGTACGTTGCACATCTTAAAATTGAGTGTCTTAATCTAGGCATAAGAAGAAAAAACGATGTTTGTTTAGGTTGAATTTGAAACCCAAGCGAGCTGTAATTTGATCCAATATGCACAATTTTAGTGAACTTAAGCTCCAGAGTTAACACCCTTGCATCTTGCAGGGTCTCAATCTTTAGAAATGTGTGCAGGTGTTGTTTTTTGAGCAAGTTCGGACACATCTCAGATATGAGTGTCTTAATATAGGCATAATATTAAAAAGTGATATTTTATTAGATTGGATTTCAAACCCAAGCAAACTGTAATTTTGATCCAATAGAGTCTCAAAATTTGATGTTTTGGCAGGGAGTTTCGCCCCCACTTTTGACAGTTTATCATGTTTAAGCAGCGTCAAGTGTTGTCAGAACCCCCAATCTTGGTGAAACGATGGGGAGGCGTTTGACTTTGGCCAAAAGACAACTATATAAACTTGAACTGCTTGTCAAACTGTGGGGAGCACCATTTTAGGTGCCTTCAAGAGTTTGCCATGAAATTCAGTTTTATATAGCCGTCTTTTGGCTGAAGTCAAATGCCTCCCCACAGTTTCACCAAGATTGGGGGTTCTGACAACACTTGAACGCTCCTTCAATATGATAAATTGTCAGAAGTGGGGGCGAAACTCCCTATCAGAACATGAGATTTGAGAGACTTAAAGGATAACTCTAATATGCACAATGTTAGTGAGCTTCAGCTCCAAAGTTTACACCCTTCCATCTTGGGGGTCTCAAACGTGTAGAAATGTGCGCAGGTGTTGTTTTTTGAGCAAGTTCGGACAGCAGCCAGTGGAGGTTTTCTCATCAGTGACATGCCAAGTAGCATTCGTGCACTGTTAGCTCCCGAATCCGGTGACGACATCAGCCTTCCTGATGGCAATAGCGATGTTGTCCCATCACTTGGAACGGGCGGAGAAGGCTGGGATTCTCTACACCAAGACTTTTCCAGCTTGAAGGGAGATCTGGACAGTTTGAAACATCGCATTGCAGAGGCTGAGAAAGAACGTAACAGCTTACAGACAAATGCGATGAAGCCTCCAAAGCCTAGAAGCATGTTCTCGTCGTTCAAGCCGAAGAAGTTCTTCCAAAAGCTTTTTTTCAGCAACAAAAAGGTGTCAAGCTCTGCCTCGTCTCGTGACTCGGAGACACAGAGCTCGATGCCCATCTCAGGAATCTCAGGCGCTTCAGGGAAGGGGTCGAGCCGGCCGACTCGACGCCACTCCATAACATGAATATCATTACCACAGGTGACCGAATGTGTATTTGTTGTCAAATGATCATGACTTACAGTCAGATGTGAAAAAGCTCAATCAGCCATGGTGACACAGGTTGCCACCCTCCACCCAAATACAATCAAGAACACATTCAAACCTCCCTTTTATCCCATTCAGACCTGCATATTGATACTTTCAGAAACCCAATTTGCTTTTTGAATTGCAGGCGGCGCTGTGGGGCTCACCAGTCCCTGTTGCGACATACCATGAAAGGCTCCGGCCAATTTGAGAAATATATTTTAGGGGTTTATTGAAGTGGGGGACTCCCATCACCGTGGAGCCTTTGCTATTTACCTTCCACCAAGTAAGTTATGTCCGTAGTTCTCTGCTATCTGTGACCTTAACAACTTTGTGGTTGCTGTAGGATATAGCGAGCAAGGTTAATTACTTCCTGACATTGGGACTGTATGGAAGACAATAGGTTTGGAACATCAGTTTGTGCTGCTACGTCACTGTCCGCCCATGTGCCATTGTACCATATTTCGCCAAACCTACAGTGTGCTGTCAACAGCGGCATGGATAGTATCAAAAAACCGCAATTTTAGCAATTAGAAGCAGGTCTCATTTTCCCCTCTAAAAACGCCTCTTTGGTTACTGGTGTACTCCACTAGCACCTTCGCAAGAGCTGTTAACTGTCAATAAACTTCAGTAGACAGTCCGTGTATAAATGTATGGCCCACAAATCTTATTTAAAATTGGTCGCCATTCACTGAATTACATATGCTTCATTTCACCAGATGATGATGGTTATGCCACGTATAAAAGGATTGTACCATGTAAAGATTTAATGCGTTTACAGAATTTATATTTTATTTGTCTTGTTCAGAGTTTTCTACCAGGAATTTTCATTTGAACAGATCAGAGTCACTTCACATGGTTTTATTTTCTGCAAACCATACTTAGAAATTTCTCTATGTTAAGTTGTGTTCATTTTCTTTGTTGCTTCTGAGATGGACAGGTAACTGAAAGAAGAAATCTATCTGCCTCCCGCAACCATGTATATGGTGTTGTGGTCGTTCAAGGAAGTTTTAAACATTGATAATCTGAGGTTGGTGTGATTGAAATGTATAATCACTGCAATCCTTCATGGTCACGTTGACTGGGAATGAAATTGTGGGAGCTGATTCATGTGTGCTTTACACACATTATGTGCTTTAATTTTATTCACTTATGATGGTTGAATGACAGCAATTCAATGCAAACCTGAGATATGATCTATTTTTTTGATGTGATTGTGAACTTCTAGAGATGATACTGTGCACAATATATTGCTTTCATGAATCTGCACGAGCAGTGGTTCCTAAGCACTTTTCCCTTCATAAAAAAATCTCAGTCAGTATATCAGCTATGTGTTCATGCTTATCCTTTTTAAACAAAAGGAACAAGTCAATATTGAAGTGATTCTCTTCATCAACTATAACTTGCTGTACAAATTCTAGAGCACTATTTCTTTTAAAGGCAGATTTGCCAGAGTAATTGATCTTTGAAGTGAGAGAGGATCGATAGAACTGGTATCTGATACATACAACACTTTTCTGACAACTGTAAATGTGCACCAAAGGACCAGAGAGACCACATCCTTTCACGATCAGAGTCTTCAAGTGTGGTTTGGACTGGAATACTCAATTCCTCCGGCTATTTCGAAGGCTCCACCTTTCACTCAAAAGAGAACCCATAAGTATGTGGGAACACAGTTATCAGGAAGTCTACCGCAGCTTACAAATATGTTGTACATGCCAGTGCTAAATCAAAATAATCTTCAATTACGCGGTGATTGTCAATCCCTGCAATCCACATCAAACGGAGTACACACTTTAGTATGCTAGACGAAGAAAACAAAAACCTTTGAAAATGCTGGTATGTTGAATCCTTGCGTTGCCACACTTAACACTCTAAATTGTCTACCATTCGGCTGCAAATGGCAAAATGCGAGCCAGTTTGAGACATATACAAAACGTTTGATCTAAAGTTTGAATCCTGTTTTGTGAATAGCAGTGCTTACTTAAACACACAGAAACATATCTACTTGAAGATAGAGATAAGAATGTCAAATTAGCACATACCTGGCTTGAAGTTCATGATCCTGCCTTGTCAGAAGGCGTTGTTCGGTGGACTGTGGTGGCAGTCATTGTGTGATTTTGAAAGTGTAATGTTGTACACTAGGTTGTACAGTAATTTCTCTCAACAGTTGTTTTCTTTCTACCAGATCCTCTCTGGTTTCTCTATATGATTCTGCTCCCATCGAATTCTAGATGGTGCCCATCTTTCTGTACAGTGTCAGCAATCACTACTGCAAGTGTTGGGGCTCGTCCATCTGACATCTAATTTCACAGTTTTCACGCACAACTCGACTTTGTGAAGAATTAGTCCTCACAAGTGTAAAATGTGTTCAATGCATCTTTGCCACCACCGTGGGTATGATGGTGCAATGTCGGAGCAATGTGCCCGAATTCCATTCAGCTGGTATCCTTCGATCTCCTAAACATCCTAATTAACCCCTTCAATTTGCTGAGGGGGTCAGACTCTCTACTCATGTCCATCATCCTGTTGTCCATCAAATTGCCGATGGATCAAAAATTATCAGGCTCCGTGCACGCAGAAGAAAGGTCTTCTTCTTCTCCTTTCCCAACCGAAAGGGGATGATCCGGCGGTGCACAGAAAGCAAGAAAATTCATTCGAGACAGATAGATAGATAAATGTGGAGAGAGATTCCACTCATCATCCTGTCAAGCCATTGATGTTCTCAAAAAGTTCATGCCACACGTCGGTGAAGACATCGACGATGACGGGGTGGAACTCAGCCTCGTTAAGTGCAAGGTAGCATTGCAGAAGCTCCTCCAAGTCACCGGTCTCCTGAATATCCTGGTCGACGATCATCTCGATCATGGACTCCCGGAAATCGTTGTAGGGATCGTAGGAGCTTTCCACCACAACGGCCACACTCTCCTTCAACACACCCGCACGCTGTTGTGTGGAATTTCGAGGAGGAGACATGATCATCTGAGGAGCAGGATCAGGAGCAGGAGCCACCGATCTCTTGGGCTTCTGAGAAGAATCTGAGTGTTTGCTGCTCCGTTGTGGTCCTACAGGCCTTTCGGAGACCGACTTTCTGGGCCTTTCGGAGACAGACTTTCTGGGCCTATCAGAGACCGACCTCCTGGGCCGATCGGAGGTGGATTTCCTCCTGCCATTGTTGTTGTGGTAATCATCATGAAGCATGGGGTCTATGAGCATCATATCCTGTTGCAACTTGAAATCTGTATCCTCACGAGAAATAGTGGGCTTGGGGGAAGCTTTTCGGGAAGGAGATCGCCTCTTGGGAGGTTGTGGTTGGTCTTGTGATGATCTGGATTTCGATGATCTCGTCTTGGAAGGTGAGGATGTGCTCAGACGTGCTGAGGAGGATGAAGAATTTGTGGTTGTTCCTGGAATTCGAGCGGCCTCCCTCCCTCTTCGACTCTGCAAATCCTGACCTTGCAATGATATTAATCTCCCTGGCTTAATCCTCTCGGTGGATTCAGTAGCCGAGGATTGCACGGTGACGCAATGGAGCTCCCTGCTCTTGTCACTGATCATAGAAGCAGTGGAAGCTCTGCAGACATCCGAGAGCCTGCGGGAGGGGAAGTCGATGCCCCATGCCTTGGCTGAGGATTCCAGGAAGCTCTCGAACACAGGCGAGTTGTGAATATCCTCAGGTAACATCATGGTGTTTGACCTCCCAAACAATGATTCTTCCTCTAATTCTTCTTCTTGTTTGTCTCCGAAATAATCATCGTTGCCCGTGCAACTGTCCAAGGTAAAGCTCTCAAGGGACATGAGCAGCTTCGTGTTGTTGTTGTTTTCGCCCTCCTTCGGCCGACGTTGCTGCTCCCTCCATGTCTTTCCATCTCGTAGCCGATCAGGTGTCAGCATGTTGGCCTTCAGCAAACTCTGGCTGTCAGAGAGATCACCTTCGTCGTCAACCCCACCCTCATTGGCACCTACCACTTGCTCAGAGCTTGCAGACCGGACATTCAACCATGGCTTCCGGAACGAGCTCTCACGGCTGCTCAGCGATGAAAACGATTTTCTCTGAGCAGCCGTTGGAGTTTTGGGACCTGCCAATGCTGCTGCTGCTGCCTCATTAATTTTCTCTTGAGGATATTCGATTGCCAAAACCTCTGGGTGAACCTTCCTCGGCGACTCGGTTTCCGAGGAGCCTCGTGAGAACAGGTGACCCAGTGTGGGCTTCAGCGGAAGGTTCTTATTATTACTCTGCAACGACATGTTGCTAGAGTCGAGTCTGCTCGAAGTAGCAGTCTTCTTCTTTACAACCACTTGATTCTTCACCACTTCGACATTGGTGAGCTCCATGTCCCATGTGGCAGGCGAGTAAGTCGTAGACCACGACTCTGATTTCTTGGGCCACGAACTTGACTGATCAACCTCCCCAGCTCCCTCCTCGATGCTCTCCAGCCCTGTCTTGGCATCTAACTCCAAAAATGCAGTCTCGTTGTCAAGGTCCAAACTTCCATGGTGGGTGTTACGATGATTCCGTGGACCACTCCCACACCCGCCCAGGAACCAGGGCGGTCTCTTGGGCGGCCGAGTGGCAGGCTTCGGCAACAAGGATTCAGGAATGTCTCTGCCCTTCGCAGCGAGTGATTCATCGCCCACCAGCTTGCACAAGTTCCGCAACGAAGAGAGTGAGGATCGGTAGGTGCTCCTGGAGAACATGGAGCTCGTAGACAACGAGTTCGTGGTGGCGATGGAGCTTGCAGACGGTGTAGAGTTTGATGTTGTTGAGGTTGTTGTCATATCGTGATGATCTTCGAGTATTGTGCCCTGCTCCTCCATCATCATCTTATTATTCTGGCTTCCAAATTCCTGCAACGACGATTCTTCGGATTCAGGTTTTAAGGAGCTGAAGAGAGCTTCCTCCAGACTAAGGCCGGTGAGCCCGGGGGTTAGGGCGGTGGATTGAACCAGATCGTCCGTCGCATTGCTGCTGCCGAAGACGTGATACATCATCCTCGTCGGCTTCGTGGGCGACGGCACCCCATGCTTGTAGCAATTCTCCACCGTTTTGGGAAGAAACGGGGCAGAATCTGCACCTGCATTGTGATGACCCTCGCTGGATGCGGCCAGCTTCAACCTCCGGGACTTGGTTCGCATAAACCTCAGCTTCACCAACCACACACTGGGCAGCACCGCATCTAACATCCCGCGTGTCTTGGGCTTCATTGATTCGGTGGCTGCTGCGCCACCACCCACACTCATCTCCATCGCCAACTTCCCCATCTCTCAGCCTTGCTTGGTTAAGTTACTACCACTTATTCCGATGTAGCTATGAATTTTGATTTTTCCCAGATAGTACCCTCGTTCAGTATTCATGTCGACCTTGAAGTTAAGAAAGGTCGACCAAGCAACCTCAAACCTTCTTCACCACCCCCGAGGTTCATGATTGTTGCAAGCTACAATGTGGATACTGGATCATAGTCCTTGAATCAGGACTCGCAGCGTTAGATGATTCATGACACTTTCCGGCAGTGCAGGAGGTTCAACCTCCATGATTAGGTAATCAAACACTCATCATCATCCACGAATCACATGTGATGATCAGAGCAATTATTGGATTCACAAACCCATTCAAGGTTCTACATCAACCTGCCACACAACCGGAGACACTGTTGATGTATGAAATGGAAGAAATATTCTAGGAAGGAAAAAACAATAATGGCAACCAGATTGTACATCACAAAACTTACAATAGCAATTTTTGTGTCAACCTCTTCGGCTCGTGACGTACCGTGGAACAGGGACTGTATAGCTGGCTGGCTGGCTGGCTGGCTGCTTGCTTGCTGTACAACATTAACCTCACCAAAATATGTATGCCTTCAAGGACACTATCCGCTCTAACTAATTAGCTGCTTGCACGGACTCCCCACTTCGGTGGAACCTCCTGCAAACTGTGCACGCTACTTACAAGAGTCTAGGCTGATGTAAGTTAAGTTAGTAGCTCGACAGAACAGGAACATGAGGATCCTAACCCTTCCCACCTCGGGCCTGGCTAGCTCCGATCCCACAACTCTGCATGATGAGGAGATTCATCATCATCGGTCATCATGAGGAGATAGAAGGAGGTCGAGCGCAGGAGACGTAAGTCTAAGTGCAATTACCAGCCGATCGATAAATGATGATCGAAACCGCACCGCAGATTCCAGCCCCCCTAAATATATTTCAAGCACCAAATCGTCATGCGTCGCTTAAATTTAGCTGATCAAGGCATGCATGGCAAAAAATGGCTGCAAAAGTCCCTAAAGTCGATCGCCACCTGCACGTTGAGCATCCAGACAACCTGGATGGAGGCAATCCCGGAGCTCCAGTGCTGATCTGATAATTCCCTTGCTGCCATAAGTAAGTAATTACCGTGCAGGCGCACTCACGATGATGCCTTCTACATAGTCCCTGGTAATTTAAGAGGTTCAGGGGGATATTTTGATTTAGGGGGGTTGGTACATTACAGTTCACCCTATTCCATTCTTGGCTGATACTTGCACAGATACGAATATTGTAGAGGAGAAAATGGACAGTATTCCTGCACCCCACCCCACTGCAGACGAATCCTGCATTGTGGGCCGGTGGATTAGTAACTAATCACCCCGGCCTAAGTTGAAGGAACTGGAGTTTCGGGAAATGGGTCGAGCATACGCTACGCTTGTGCCCATTTTATGGCAAGGCTACTCAAATTGGGGGGTATTTTTGGAACAATTATTGCCTTATTTGGTATCAGAAGAATGTTCCCCGGTGAGAACGACATGCCAGCCTTGTTGAAAACTATCCTGGAGCTATAGAGCAGCGGTAGTTGATAGTTATGTACACCATAGCCTGAAAAGCTTTTTCGTGCACCCAATGAATGCCACACAGGTTCCATTGCTTGACACTTACGTCCACGAGTTTTCTTCCCAAGTATGAGCAAGTACCGGCAGATCCGGTTGGAGTTTGGGGACTTCATTCGAAAGGGTTTTGTTTTGGAATTGTGATGTGGTTGTGTGTACTATGTGCACTAGACTGTTTCTTCCCACAGTTGGATTCTCTTACAATTTGTTACATCATCCCCTGAATAAATAAAAATTACATGTGTTCCTGTGATGGACTGAATTTATCTGTAATTACTGTAGCAGACTTTTGGATATATTATACGTGTAGAGAACTCTGGAGGACAAATATCAATGGGGGCTAATTTCTAGGATGGGTAGTAAGGTGGAGGGTGCTAAGGGTGAGTTTCCATGTAGGCCGCTCACCCACTATATTCTAGAAAATAGTGGGTTGGAAGTGTTCGCATGTATTTAAGCATGTGCCGCCATCCAACCACATTTTGGCGGTTCGCTAGATTTTCATGTATCCACTAAGAATCTTTAACCTACAAGTGCTAGTCACCGAAGGTTTGAAGACCGGTTTTAGAAGGAGGAGGTTAGTAGGTGGTCCCGGATATGAGAAGATGGGAGTAGCTAGTTGGCATGTACGAACCTACCCCACTAGCTTCCCTCTACATTTGGGCTAGTTGTCCTTATTCATACTAGAATCTAGTGGGCGAAGCGGCCTACATGGAAACTAACCCTAAAACCAACATCCCACCCGAAACCAACACCTATATATTAACGCCTCCCAATCGTCAACACTCTACTACCTTGAACCATTCCCCATGGTGTAGGAGTCCCAGGCCCACAAAGTGATGGTTTTAGGTGCCATTAGTGGCGCCACCTCATACCGACCTCCACTCCCTTCGTGTAGGGTAGGTAACATGCTCCACTCTATCTCAGTCAATTCAAGGTGGGTTTAGGGTTGGCTTGTCATTGCCTATTATAGCCATTCTATTCACGGGACAGGGGGGTTCTAGCCATGCTATTCACAAAGCCAAGGATGTAGGCCCATAAAGCACAAACTTAGGGGGTTGGTTCTAGGCATAAAGGGGGTCAGTATCTGGGATGCAAGGTGACCGTTTTGCATATGAACCGGGTGGGATCATGGAGGTGCCTATGTGACTTTGCGCACCGTTACTAGTTGGGCTCTAATCTAGCTTGGGTCTAGTACCCAACTACGTTGTGTTGGTTCTAAGCAATGAAGGTGGGCGTCCTCATCATATGCAAGGTTGTCATACACGAGGGCAAGGAATTGATTTAAGAAAACTAAATGGTTTTGACTTTGATTATTCATCAAATATTCAATTGAGACTATTTTTTTCTTTATACCTATGTTTAACCCAAAGGCTAATATGAATATTTTTTATATCAACCACATAGCCATATGTATGTGCAATAGCTTAAAGTGTTGGCTTAAGCACCCTCTACCTTAGGTACGTGCAGGTATCTAAACAAACTTCAGACAAACAAAATCATGAAGGACTCCTGTGTCTACTAGGCCTAATGTGCGGACAAATGTACGTTGGAAATAATGACACCATTATTAAACTTCCTGCTCACATCAAATAATGGATTAGTCCGAATTTATAGCTGTAGTAACCATTGTTAGAACTTGCGAACATTCCCAAGCCCCAGAATTCAGCATGGTTTAGATCAGCTAGATTCTTGCAGCGCATCAGTTTCCAGGGAAAAACAGATTCCTATTCTTTTTTTTCATATTGGCTTTTCAGAGACGAAAGGTCAAATAGTCCGTTGCCTTCAATACTAAGGGCCGCTTTACACTAGAGGCCGGGCCAATTCGTTGTGTAAGAGGCTTGAAATCCTCACTTGTGATTGGCCAAAAGGTTGAAATCGGCCCCAACCCCTTTACACCTAGAGGCCATGCCGATTTGGTGGTATGATTTTTTTAATAAAAAAAATGTATGGTCTAACATGGCCCGAGCTCGTTGAATTGGGTGCAACCAAAATGGAGGGCCAATGTCAGATTTCAATTAAAAAAACTTTTTTTAATAAAATATTATTTTTTCATGAACCAGATCCATTGGATTATGTGGAAATTTGAATGGCTCTTATGGTTCATCGTGACTTCATCCTCTTATCTTTTCTCTTCGTCTTTTTCTTTCTTTAGGGCCGCTTCTCTTGCTGAATTTTTTTGCACTCGCCAAATTGTTGCTACTGTTTCTAGGGATAGCATGGAGGGGTCTTTAGAGATGAGTGGATGGAATTCTAGTGAAGTGTATGAGGCAATACCAAGGTATCAAAGTGCTCAAGCTCATGCTTTCTAGCCTTTTCAAACTCCTTGACAATAACATATATTAGGTAGTGTAGGGGTTCCTGAATTTTTCAACCGCCTCTTGGAACTCCTATTCCTCTTCCGCCTCCATTGATTATGAACATGCGTGCAAGTAATTTGAAGAGAAAGGCTACAGAAGAGATTTGGGATGAGGATATACAAATTGTAGCTCCACCAGCACTGCAGAAGAAGAAGCTGCAACTGCAAAAAAAACCTCGGAAGAAGAACGTGAAGGTGGAAGAAAATGAAGAATTAGAAGGACCGTGATGTGGAGACGATGATTTCGTTGTGTAGTGAGATAGAACCATAATTTCTAAAGAACACAAAGAAACAAAGTAAAAATTTTGCATACCTAAAATTTTTGAAAAAAAAATCTGATTTTAAATTTGGCCTTTTAAAGACCTTGGCCTTGGCCCCAAGCCGTTGAGAGGATAATTTGTGATTGAACTAGGGTTTGATCCCCCCACCTCGCGGGCGCGAGGAGAGTCTTTTTGGGAGAGTTCTAAGTCTTCATTATTTTCCCTTTTATGTCCATTGCAATCAATATGTGGTTTTTATATCAAAATCATTGCGGTAATTTTCAGCTCATTCACTATTTAGAGCCCTTATGAAGTCCGAATTTTCTTTTCTACTATATTTTTAACCCATGTATGTAATGTGTAGGTGTAAATACTTGGTTGAAGTTGCATACTTGTTTAATTGCGGTAATTCCTGAACTAAACCGAACTGCCAAGGGTTGTGAAAAAATTCAATATTTTGTACAAGTTATATAAAGAAGATAAGTTGGTAAATGGGATTTTGGGATCGGATCGTCACATATATAAATTTTACAATTCTTTTGATTGACGGTGGCATCAAACTAGAACCGTAATGAAGCATTTGACAACGTTCATTAATGATTCTGTTAGTATCGAAGATAACACTACAAACATTGAGAACGATCTACATTCAAAAGACACTCCAACTCCAACTCCAACTCCAACTCCAACTATAACTACGACTCCAAATTCAGCAACGAAGGTCGACGAGAAGAATTTTCAAGAGCAATGCTATGGAGTTTTCATATAAATGGCCAAAAATAATTCAGTTATAATTAAGAATTTTGAAAAAATCAATGATTTATTAGAAAATATAGAATGATAGATGGATAGGCCTATAGACAAACTTTAAATTTAGTCCTCTATCAAATTATATGCATCGTGATTACAAGAGAAGATAATTTTTTTCTTCATTATCAAATATGCTTTCCAAAAAGATAGAGCTAGTAATTTATATGCTTGTGTAACTTGCACAAGGATGTTTTTAATCCTAGCATTTTGTCATTTTTTGTTTCTTCAACTTCTTCTATATCTTCAATATCGTTTATCACGATTTCTTCAAGGTCTTCAATTTGCATAGTTCTTGTTTCAACCTCGTCCAATTTCATGTATCTTCTCATATTTTTTGCAGCTTATGTAGATGTGATAAAAATATCAACATTATCTAGTTGTCCTAGTTGATTTGTATTTTTTAATATTATTTTCTCTCCTTCATTTGTCCATTCATTATCAAACTTATCTCGGTGTATTATACACAAGTTATAACGGCAAATGCAAGTTGTAATTATATTTGATATATGCTGGAGAGACATGTCAATTCTTTTTAATAGAATCTTTCATCTCCCTTTCAATATGCCAAAAATTCTTTCTACCACTATTTTTATTGACGATTGGATAAAATTCTAGTGAACCTTTACTCTAGGTAATCCATATTTTTCATCCTTGAAAGGATAATAAAACCATGGCCTCATTGAATAAGCAACGTCACCTATAAGCTTGTAAAGTAATAGTACCCATGAGCTTGTAAAATAATAGTTCATATTTTATCACTTTCTTTCCAATATCAAAATTTTGGAACAAATTTCGATCATGGCAACGTCCAGCCTATCCAAAATTATAATTTCAAAACCTATATTTGCTATCCACTACATCTTGAAGTAGAGCTGAATAGAAAAAATCTACAATAATATGAAGTATGACCTATAGAAGAAGCAATGATAGGTATATGACTTCTATCAACCACTCCAATCACATAAGGGATTCCCTAAGCTCCTCAAACTCGACTGCAATTCTATTCAAAGTAGCTCTAGATTGTTTTTCAATTACTAATGGCTTTAAATACTTCTCAATTGTTGCACAAAAATTCCTAACAATGATAAATACAGTACTTTCATGAATTCCATAAGTTTCAATATAACTGCGTAATGAATTACCACTACTAAATCTATTCAAAGAAAGAACAATCCAATTTCTAAGAGGAATGGATGCTCTAAAATTTGTATCCTTACGACTTAATGATGGATATAAGATACCGTACAAATAATCAAAAATCCTAGGAAGTAACCTTGTATGTTGCTTGAATAACTTAACCGAGTAACATCCAAATAATAATTTGTCCGAAAAAATAATACTCCGGTCATACATCCAAATACTCCATGTCCTCTTAAAAGCACTACTCTTCGCAACCATCATAGCAAAAACCATTGTTATGGCAACATAATGTTGATGCAAAGCAAATGTTTTGCAAAATTGCAACAACCATCATAACATGTCGCACGGCCATGAAGAACACAAGAGCCACTAAAATCTTTTGTCTTCGTTCATCCATCTTGTACAAATGATAATGAAAAAAAAAAAGGGGCTGAAATTTGCTAGATTTATTGAATTGGCATGGCTTCTTGGCCCTAAGGCCTTTACATATGGGAAAATTGGTCCCCATTATAATCTTATTGTAATGTGTAATTGAGGCCGGCCTCCAATCCAAAAGGGGCTGAAATTTCATGTAATCAGCCTCAAGGGAATTGGCCCGGCCTCTAGGTGTAAAGCGGCCCTAACTCTCGAATTTCTACTTGGAAATTTATTTAATATGGCTAGACTCATTGTATCCACCATATATATATAGACATGGATAAGAGTGTTCATTTTAATTACTATACATGGTTAAGAATGCATTTGGCGTTGGCTTTGTTGGCCTTCTGTCTAAAAATTAAAATTAAAAAAAAACACACATTTTGATTTATATTTGCTTGGAAGCATAATTTAGCATCTACAAAGACATATCCACAAACTTGATAATCAAGACATCCCTCAAGTTGCATAAAAAACACGGAAGGGAATGTAAACA
The DNA here is from genome assembly GCA_964035585.1 of Polytrichum formosum. Lineage (NCBI taxonomy): Eukaryota > Viridiplantae > Streptophyta > Polytrichopsida > Polytrichales > Polytrichaceae > Polytrichum > Polytrichum formosum. Next base: position 1,576,089 of record OZ037941.1, read on the forward strand.
AAGTTCTGATGATGCAAATATATGCTTTTCTTACCAATGCATATTAATATTGAATTTTGATTGAATTTCTTGCGATGACCCAAATTGGGCTTGGTAAACCTGAACCATAGCATGATGCATAGTTCAAGTCCACTACGTTAGTGCTAGTGCTAGTGCTAGTGGATACGTACTGCTTCTTAAAAATATAGCTTTTTCCATCTCCTTTTGAGACGATTCTTCATGTGGAATCAAGGGCCTAATTGGTCATTCATAATTGCCTTCTAACTCACAAGGGGACATCCTCTGAGAATGTAAATTATGCATATAGTACTAAAACATGTGACTTTAGGTGCTTTGCGCCCATGTAATTTGTGTGACATGCAAGAAATCTGCAAAGTCCATCATTTTACTTGTTAATCCGAAGAAATTAGGAAGCTGCTCCTTGCCAAACTATTTAGTTCATTTGTTGAAGTTCAATAAAAGAAAAGAAAAAAACTCCAACCTCATTAGTCTCATCGAAATTGCAACAAAAATTGGGTTGCACTGGCTACACTAAGCATCTACACTATGCCAAATTAGTGTGACATTAATTAGGTGCGTCATGTTAGTTAAAGTGATCTTTCTGGCATGTCATGAAGAACCAAGTGTCATGTGACATCCTCTCTAGATGCCAACCAACAATTGCAAGACAATTTATGTGAATGGATGATGGAAGCCCCCCCCTCCATCTCTTCTGCTATGCAAGGTTTATTTTTGACAATGTTTTTGCAAGTTGTTCACTTTTGACACGCAAAAACTTGTACAAAAAAAATGCACGTCAATTGACATGCACAATTTAAAAGTTGACACATATTGAGACTTGTGAAGAAAAAAAAACACACGTCAATTGACACACTAGAAATTGAAATGACATGTATTACTAGGCAACTTAAGTACTATAAACTGCAGCTCAAGTATCCGGAAAACATAACCCATAGCAGTAGGAGAACTTCCTACATTCACTTACATACTTAAACTCAGCCTTTTTTTTGTAATTTCCTTTATAACTGGGAAGGCTATACCAATTTTTGGCTTGCAAATATTAGAGGTACCCCACTTTTTGAGGTTCTCTTTTGGTACAAATTGTTGTATTTCGTCACATTGCTAGAAGCCTAGTTTATTATGATACAAATGAGATTTTGTGATCTTGTTCGTGTTTGTATCAACTCAAAGTAAACATACTTAATGCAATGAAAGGGATTCAATTTGAATTTGTAAATTGAATAGTCTTGTGGATTTAATTTATACGAAAAATGCGTTTGTACTGGGATGAAGGTTTCTAGTTGCCCAGTGTGTATGTGAATGGCTCACCTAACTTAAAGATTTATATATTCTACCAAAAGTTACAACTGATAACGTTCAATTATGTATGATTGCATAACACAATAATTTCAAGTGAAATTATCTTGTTAGACAACTTGTTTCTTGTCCAAGAATATGAACTTATATATGCATATTTTTCAATTTAGTCTATCAAATTAGAAATTCATATAATCTTGAACTAATATCAATTTCATATAATATTTATAAAGACTTTCACAAAATTGTTCCAATATGCTAATTTGACTAGTGTTGTTTTACTAGCTTGCACTTTGTATTGAAGAGAAAACATTACATCAAGAAGGTGCAAATGGAGATGATTCTCATGTGAATATTTTATGATTGCATATGTCCATTTATCTCATAATATTTAAAAGGCTCGGTACAATCTAAGGAGTGATTTGTGTTTGCAAGCATTACCAACACATGAAAATGGTTATGTAGGAGATTTTGATGAAGAGTGGAAAGACTCTACTAGACCAATGGACAACTTGAAGCTTATAAAATCAAATCAAAGTTTGCATGCATTTGTTGCTTAGATAAAATCCTATTGTATATGACTTCTCCTATTTATTAATATAAAGTGGTGAAAAACTAAAAGTTGGGTTTAAATATATTTTTTTATCTTTGTTTTATTTTTAAGAAGCATATATATGTTTATGTATGTATGTATATAAATATGATATTTATATCTTAAATAAATAATATCATGAATCTTTGAGTGATGTGCTCATTTTTTTTCTCATGTTGTCATTGTTGGTAGTAGAACATTACTTTGCATTTGTATATTTGCATGTATCGTTTTGAACCCACTTCCCATACAAATGGAAGAAACGAAGTGAATTTCTTTCGTATGTTGATAATATATTTTTCATTTTATAAAGGTGAACTGAACTTTATAACTCATTAGGTGTGAAATAAGTAAAGGTTGGGCATGTCAATTCTATGTAGATCATTTAAATATCTATTAAATAACTAAAATTAAATTATTTTGCATACATAACATATAACTTCTAGAAGAACAACAATTGTGGAAGAGTTCGTCAACTCAATTTGAATGAGATATATAATGAAAAAAATTTCATCTCAACCTTCAATTCATCCATCTCAACAAACTCTAGGGTTTGAACAATCTGATTTTTTTTTACGATATGGATAGTGAAAGTGAAATTCAATCAGGTATAGATGTTGGAATTAATGTAATTGGAGAACATGTTCATGTAATTCTCAATCAACAAAAGTATAGAAGAGTTTTTAAAGCTTTATGAATAATTGGTATGTTATAATTGTTACATTACATACCAAATGATTGGCTAGCAACAAGATTTATAAAATGTGCTACTAGCCAAGGAATGTATGTAGATTCCAGATGGGATACATGTATAGGTTGTAAGAATTTACAAAAATATGTTGTCAAGGTTCATGAAAAGAGTGTCGACCATAGAAATTCGATCGTTTGTTGGAAGGCTGTACATTTTTCTCAATATGTAAATACACCTCTAATAATTCAAGGGTTAAATATCATGGTAAATAGAGAATAATAATAAAATCATCACTGTGATGAAAATTTTATATTTTATAATATGAAATGATCGTTCAATTTTGTGTTATTAAGACACATGTCAATTGCTTTCATTACTATAGATTCCAAATATGCCTATTAATGATGAATATGGCTCATATACTTTAGGATATGTAGCATTGGAATTTTTATGGACAATTTCAGAGCATATCAGTGATGGACTTTTAACAAAGACACAATCCATCTCATTTTATTATTTGATAATAGATGAGGCCATTGATCAGATTCTTGAACAATATTTAATTGTTCATTTTGTTTATTTATCAAATAATAATAAAAAACTTCATGTTACAAGATTTATTGAGCTTTTGGCTCTTCGAGATGGTACAACAAAATCTATGTATAAGGTTGTCACTAGACTATTGGAAAAAATATATTGGATGCATGTCAACCAAGTAGCTTTAGCCACAAATGGGGCTTCTAGTATGACAAGATATTATACGGGACTAACGGCTAGAATACGTGTAGAGGTTCCAACTTTCATAGATGTGCATTATCACGGGGAGGTCACTCCCTCTTTAATTCATGCATACACGTGCGCTCAGGACCTATTTATCAGGGGGCTATTTACCTTGCAGAAAAGATTATAAGGTATGGTATTTTTCAAAATAAAGGTAAATGCTTGTATTTTGATACACCCTACTAGTAATTATAAATTTTTGGAGAACCATTTAAAAATACCCTATTTTACTTATACTGCATATTTTTTCCTCCCCCGCACGTGGGTAGAGACCATTAACTCCACATTGGAACCGTTGGTTGAGTAATGTTCAAGCAAGCTAGCCTATGAAGTCATCCATCCAAGCATTTTCAACAGAAAATTACCTCTTTTCATCCACTAACACATACCCTACCCTAGACCCGCTACCCCTAGTAATTGTTTCCATGCTATTTTACATGTACTAACTAGATAAAAGAGGTCATTATATGTGATGATATTTTACATGTAAACATGTTTCACTATTATAAAACCTCCTATATTATATGTACGTTTTTTGCAAAATTTACCTGCAATGAATATATTAGACCCTATTTTTTATCGCACGTTGTTTCTACGATTTTCGCCAGTGACCTCCCCGTGTGCATTATATTGCGCATCGTGAAGCTTTAGCTATAAGAGATGCAACTAGAGTTTTTCCAGAGTTTCAAATGTTGGATCATTTTGCCAACAAAGTTTATGAGTGGGTGGACCTTAGTACAAATCGACACAATGAGCTAAAATGATTGTTGAAGGATGTATTTGAAGAAAATTATGTAATGGTTTTACAAATTCATGCAATACGGTGGCTTTCACAAAGTAATGTCATGCCCCGATTATTACAGTGAATGCCGGTATTATTGAAATTATTCAAAGATGAAAAGCTACATTAGTATGAGATTATGTGCTCTTTTAAATTTCATTTTTAATTGAACTTGTTTGTAGATGTTTTATAATAGTTGAATAAATTGAATATTAATTTTCAATATGATATGGTGGATATCATAACTATTAGTGCAACCATTGATATCACTATTTCAATTTTATCACATTGTTTTTAATCCGGAAATGGACCTATGTTTGGTTGTACAAGCAAGAATTTGGGAAATTTTTTGAGGGAATATGTAAGAAATCTTCAGTTGAGTTATGAAAACAATACAAGAGATCGTATTATTCATGCATTGGCAACTGATGGGCCCAATGAGTTACAACAATGCATATTATTGGGTGCATCTTATGTGCAAAAAGTTGTTCATGTTTTGAATAATCGTTTCCTAGACCTTCCAGTATGCAATACAATTAAACTTTTCAGCCCTCGTAATTATCCAAGCGATGATAGTGACCGAATCACAAATAATGAATTGTGGCTCAAAAGGATATTGTTGAAGTTTCAATACAGTGAAGGAGAAAGTGACATGTGTAAGGGAGAACTCTTGGAATTTATGGAAACACTTTGACATGAGTGTGAGAACAAAGCGATATTTGAGGCTTGGTGCATATGTGGTAGCAATTTGGAATGGCACACAAATTAGCCTAAACTTATGCAACTTTGGCAAAAAGTTATACTCATTCCATCAAATATAGCTATTTGTGAGAGAGGATTTTCCAAACAAAATGCAATCAAAAGCCACTTGCACAATAGGTTGAACTTGAAGATCCTTGATGCTCTTATGTGGGTCTCTCTTTGTGGGATTGAAGTGGATGCAATGAATTGGGCTACCATCTTCAAAATTTGGAGAAACATGTGAGACCAAAGGACACTTATGCTCGATTGATGGTTTTTTTTGGTTACAAATCAAGATTGTATTTTGTTTATTCAAAATATTAGTTTTTCTAAAATATTGTGTAACCCAAAATTGAGGCGACATTTTGGAATAAATGTATGTGTCAAATGACATTCATTTTGGTTTTTGAAAACGTCATGTGACGCTTTGGATTTGAAGTTGAACGTCACATGAAATTTGTCAAACATACACACTGCCCCTAAGTTGGTGATATTTGAGGTTTTGGTAATCTGTAGCCTTGTTGGTGCTTTTTATGATGCGGTGTGCAAAAATGTTAGATAACGAGTTCCTAAATTTATAGTGGAAGTTCTGACAAGTTCAAGGACATGCCAATCAGGAACGTCCATAAAATAGTTATAAGTCATATGAACCAACTTAAAGGCAGCAGCGATTCCCTTTCACACTCCAAAGTTCACTAGGTACCCAACTTGATGCCACTACCAGGACTCCAAAAGGCTCAGGGCCACTTCACACATGAGCCAAGAGCCGTGACCTTGTAATGGTGAGGACCCTTGACTCTCATCCAAAGGCCGTACCATGGGTGTTGGGAAAGCCGTTTTATGTAGTCACGGGCCCTCAAGCATAGTGTGAAATCTGCTATGAAATCTGTCCTGAAATCTGTCTTGCTAGAAAAAATATTAAAAAAGTCATGGTCTCCCAAAATTTTCGTCTGGAGGTGGGCCTGACGCAAATTCGGGTAGACCATGCACCCTTATCCACAACCTGCCATGTAGGACTCCATGTAGACTTTTCATCCACGAACTTTTCTTTGGGTCTTTAGGCCTTCACCTCCTAGTGTGAAGTGAACTTGGACAGTCTCCGCCTTTTCGACCAATGAGAGCTCTTACATTGCCATGGTAGGGGCCTTCAGCCTTGTGTGTGAAGTGGCCCTCAAGAGGTTTCAAGTTAAAAGGCCCTAATCTGAATTTTGTGATACATAATTTCTTAAAAGGGCCTTAATCCAACTTTTGAAGAAATAGAATGGTCCATGCAGATCAGCATCGTCCTATTAATGAGGTAGTTGGTTATTAGCAATTTGGAGGCAATGGATAAAATGACAGCTGGCTGTGAAATCTCCTCTATACCTGACGGAAAACTTGCCAGGTGGTCAACTGCCTCCTGTGCTTTGGCGTTGGCCTATCGGCCTTCTGTCTCAAAAAAAAGAAAGAAAGATAAAATGCCAGCTCATGAGCTGGCACATACTGTACAATGCGAGAGGGGTAATTTATAAGCTTCAACAATGGAGAAAACCTCCCTCTTTGCATAAGTATGATCTGGCGCCTATAATAAGTTTCCCTCAAAATTGGCTAAACCTTCAGTTTCTCAAGGTAACTATGACGTCGGAAATGCGCAGGTGACACCAGCACTTTGTCCAACCCTTATTTCAAACTAATGGGATCATGACAATCGAGGAAAAATACAAAACCTCACAGTTTCAATGATTTGCACGCTTGTGGGACGTTGGTCATGGTGTGTGCGTGTGCATCACACTCTCTTCTCTTCGTTCGATGCCTGCACTGTGGGTGCTTCTAGCCAGTGGGTTGATAAAATTCTTTTTGACGACGAGACTAATTTACATCATCAATATGTGTGGTGCCAGTCTTTTCCCACTGGTTTCCGGGCTTTAGGCTTCATACATGATTGAGGGGCCGACCCATTCGATCGCTAATCGACATGATTATCCTTTTGAAGAGAAAAGCCAGGAGGGGTTTAAGGTTTTAGTGGTGTAGGGTTTATGATTTCAACTACCGGGTGAAATCGGTACCTTCATCATGAGATTGTTGAGACTCAACAAAGGGAAAAGCACTGTTGCTAGGGTCACAAATAACTGCTCGCTGTTTGTTTTCACTGCTTGTAAAAGACTATATATAGGTTGTTGACGATCAAAAAACAAACATTCACCAGGTTCAATGAATATAGACATGCATTTGATGTACCTGCTGGCAACAAACCCCTGAATGCAACTTGGTGATGCAACTTGGTGAATGGGATGTATTTTGCATACAATTACACATGAGATTGTTAGAAATCAAAGGCCTAGTACTAGTAGACGCAGCAGTGACACAACGTAGAAAACATAGTACCGGGAGCTGCGAGCGGTGTAGATAAATGCTTTCTTTGTAGGTGTGTTCACAATCCTGGTAACCAAGGTAAAAAGGTCCGCATCTCGTAACTGAACTCGATAACGATGAAGGGATCCACGAACCATTTTTCCTACAGCACAAAAAGAAAGGATTCACCCAAAGTGTGCACGGAGAGATTGATGATGCAGGGACAAACATTGTGTCTGAAAGAATTAGCCCTGAAATGCAACTCGGAGGCGGTAAAAAGGATCAAGATGACGTAATGGGAAGTATGGGTAGCCTGTGTTTTGCACGACCCGCCCATTCAATGAGTTAGTTGCATTTAATGACCCACCCGTGTCATGCGATTCATAAGTCAAAGGCCCAGACACAAAGACTCATTCACTTGGATTCGTTCTAAACCAATTGTCAACAAGAGCAAGACACAGTTGACAACTTGACACAACATTAACTTATTTAGTAAGTTACACGGGCGTTATAAGGTTATTACTTTCTTAGTCTGACCCCTATATTTGATTGGTGTGTGGTTAGGTGAGGATCAAAGAACAAACACCTATAGACACAACTACGTCTTCAAATTTTGTCAATTTCTCCGCATTCAATAGTGAACACAAATTGGGAGGACCTATGTATTTAGTTGAAGAAATTAACAAACATGCACGTCCGATGACCATAACTAAATCATGGGAGGTCCGATTTTCAATCCAATTTTGCTGATACTTCATCCTATTTGTTAATGCAACACAAGTTTCGTGGTGTGAATTTAATCGGTAGAAAACTGGAGAACATGAAGCGAACCAAATAACCCCCGCAAGCCTTACTCGGCCTTGTAGGTAAATGGTTGTGTAAAGATTTCTATTTAGAATATGTCTGTCACAACGTGGGTAATTGAGTAATGCAAAAACTTATGCATCTGGTAACTAAATCTCACTCACAGTTGCACTAGAATCACATGACCTTGTGTTTCCTTCCTACAGCCTGCACGAACAGTTGTTTAGTTATTACGGATGTAAGGTAGGCATGCCGGTGGATTTCCGACCGTGTCGCGCTAGTGGTGGTACGTGGAGGGAGGTAATTGGGTCCGCACGTCGCAAGACGAGGGAATTCTCAGGGCAGAGGGAGCCTGCTGGGACCCATCACCACAATATATAGCGTGCGACGTCCAACTGGCTGCGCCTGCGCGCCGCGAGAGCTCGTCCATCGGCAGCTGATGCGGTGGTGGGTGGCGGTCAGGGGGATTCGGGAATGAAGGCCGACGAGCGTGCGGCGGATCAACGGGCCCAGCCCCGGGACCTTCAATCCCCACGCAACCAGCCAGCCGCCAACACGATCATTAGTAGCTACCTAGCCAGCCTCGTAGGCTGCTCAAGAATCAACTGCAATGAACATCATCGCAGCTAATACGCTTATGTGAGTTAGAATTGCCTCGCGGCTGTGGCAACTTAGCAATTCATCGACGAAGATAGCTACACTCACGGCCAGGGCGAACCGACCCATACATTGGTACCTTACCGGATGTCTAGTGATGTCACATTTGAATGAATCGGCCCTCAACCTCATAGGGGGTCTTTTTGTATTGGAGCCACTTCATCCACGATATGTAGGATGGTTGATTTTAAGTGAGTGCCACGAATCCCTAGCCGTTCGCCCTCCCCGGTAAGGTACGAATATAGGGGTTGGTTCGCCCCAGCCCTACACTCACCAGGCTTAATTCTTCTTGCAGGTAAACAGCTTCTTTCGCATCCGTAGCTTGTAACAAGCTTCGTAGCCTGACCATGACGCCAGCCGCCAACATGAGTAGCTACTACCCTCGTAGGCTGCTGAAGAATCAACGATGAACATCATCCCTAATAAGCTTATGTAGAATTGCCTCGCGGCTGTAGCAAGCACTTCGTCAACGAAGATAGCTACACTCATCAGGCCTTAATTCTGCGGGTTAACGTAATTGTTACAGGTAATTAATTGCAGCTTCTTCCGCATCAGTACCTGCAACAAGCTTCGTGGCCTGACGGTGACGCCGGCCGCCACGATCAGTAGCTACATAGCCACGTAAGCTTCTGACGAATCAACAATGAACATCTTCCCTCATAGGTTTATGTAGAATTGCCTCGCGGCTGTGGCAAGCAATTCTTCGACGAAGATAGCTACTCTCAGGGCTTAATTCTGTGTGTTAACACGTAATTGTTGGTGTAATTAATTGTAGCTTCTTCCGCATTAGTACCTGCAACAGTTACCTTCGTGGCCTGACCATGACGCCAGCCGCCAAGATCAATAGCTACCTAGCCTCATAGATAAACACTCATCAACATGATCACTATGTAGAATTGCGGCATTGCCTCGTTACAAGTTTGAATTCGTCAACGAAGATAGCTACACTCATCAGGCTTTAGGTCTGCGTGTTAACTTAATTGTTGCAGTAATTGAAGCTTCGTCCGTATTAGTACCTGCAGCAGCAAGCTCCAAGAATCAACATTGTACGTAGTTTACCGTTGACCATGACGACGAAGAGGTGACGGCTCGCTGACCGGTAATTAATTTGTGAAAATCACTTAATTACGATGGGCCCGACTCACCTTAATTAGTTCGCCGCGGGGTGAAGTCAAGATCAGGAGCTAGCCGGCTGGCCTCGTAGGTAGGGTGGAAGACTCAATCTTCATCACTACATGTATCTGCTTAAGTTTGGAGCCGCCATGCCCGCTTGCTCCTGCAAGCAATGTTGAGTCAACGAAGAGACACGCGACACTGCCTTACATATTAATTAAATCTGTGTACTGACTTAATAAATGTTACAGTAATTGCAGATTGTCCTGCATAATTAGTCCTTGCAACAAGATTCAGCGTTGTACACCCATTGTACGTCAACAATGGCCTGCTGAATGTTTTATTGTGAAGATTTATTTATTTGATGCCAACACCGTAGTTCACTGCGGGACAGGATTTTTTCTTTTTTTCTTTTCTCTTTTAAGTCTTTTTTTTGGTTTTATGAGTATCTCCATCTTGGCTGCAAAATGCACATTGATGAATGCTATTTTTTATTTTTTATTTTTTTTGGTGTGTTTTTCTTAAATTTGAAGTTGGCAATGTGATGCAATATTTTCCTAACAATTAGACTTAATAAGTCACAAGGGGGGAGTTAACATGGTTGATGTGTTGACGACAACATAAGTTGCGTGTCCGTGACAATTGATGCATAGTTGACAATGACCTGCCAAACCACATCGTTTCGTTAACTTTTTTAATCCCTCTTTTCAACTTTTATTCTAAAGGAAAAATATCATTTTACAAAGTGCAATTTGACCTCGTGAAGCCCAAAAAAATAATAACACTGCGGGATGAAGGGGCGCAAAATCGTGGATTTGTCAACATTAGGATTGTACCCACCTCCAGACTTTTAGAGATTTTGCCACCTAAACAAGACATTGATGATTTTGAGCTATATCTACACATATCTGCCAGCACACTCTAAGTTTTGCACTCAATAAGGATCAGATTCCAGAATGCACAAAGTGGTGGAAAATATGACCTCGACATATCTAGATGTCAGGGGATGAGATCTTTGACTGAGGTTGACTGCCAGTTGCGGCAGCCATCATCGCAAGAGATGTAGCCGACCTTTGTAGAGTTTCTGTGGCCAATATCACGATGCACTCTATAAGTTATGTATCCGCTACTTCTCATGCATCATCACTAATTAAGTTTGGGGCTGCCATACCCGCCTTGCTGCAAGCCATGTTGAGTCAACGTCGAAGATACACTGCCTTGAATCTGTATCCAGATTACTTGTCGCAGTAATTGCTTCTTCCGTATTAGTACCTACAACCTTCATCAGCATTGTACGTGATTCACTGGTGATCATGACGATGGATGACGGTTTTGTGAAGACTTGCATTATTTGATCCGCCGGGCGTCGACCTCACTTCGCTGCGGGAAGCACGGGGGCAATACAAAATCATGGTCTTTCGTTTTAGTCAACATTAGGATATCGTACCGAACTTCAGATTTGAAGAGGATTTTCTCTTTTGCGTAGTCTTTTAATTCGCACAGTGATCATGAGCGACGGATCCGTGACTTGAGTATTGACGTTATATATGTGGTCTCTGTTTTCTACTTGCGGAATATCGGAGGGCGCCGACTGGATCAACACTTTCTTTGCCGAAAGCTAATTTTCACGTTGGATTGATCGTGGTATTGACCAATGTGGACACGCAATGTGGAAAATTACATTCAAAAAATCATTCTTTTGTGTCGAACTAGGCAGCACCCTACGGCTAGTTGGTGTTGTGAGTTCGTCGGCAGTACACTCAATCCAATTTTCTTGCTTAGAGGTGGCTCAACTTCACCAAGGGACAGGTTCAAATGATCTTGGGGTCAGCTTGTTCGTGCATTGGGTAGCTGGCGGATGCCGTCCATCACATTCAAGCACATCTGCATTGAATTTCATCAAGATTATCTTGTAGTGTGCATTGCCGTCAGATCCAACATGTTTGCAGTTGATGGATATGGCCGCCAATCACAGATTCTGCTCTGATGGTCCATCGTCAGACTAATTTTGAAAATCCCGAGACCTTCCATCCTTTCAGAATTCAAGTATCATGAATGAAACACACTTTGCAAGTGATGCAACATTTTAGTCTAGAACAGACTATGAGGATGGATCTTCATCAAATTTCCGAACACTTGTAGAACTCATCCAGCAGATTTCAACTTCTCCGTGACCTATAATCTCCACACTATGCATACTTGCTTAAATGCATAAACTCGGTGAGGACAATAGAATTACGGCATGGGCAGAATTAATTTCCTGGTTTACCACATTGCACCGAATCACAGGATGGACAAATAATCAAAGACATTCCTAACCCATCTCATCATATCTCTTAGAAAGTCTGTATATCGAGTACATATCATAATTGGCAGTACAGATAAGCACCTCATCACTGTTTCAACTTTTCATGTCAATGGTCACAGGCGTTGCTATGGCATCGGGAGGAAGCTGAAATCTGTCGATTGTCAAGGGCATTCGATTGCCAGATTAAAGCATGAAGAGAAGAAGTCCATAACAAGGAAACTAGTTAATAACCACCAAAGAAAAGTGATACTTTTGAAACAATAAAATAGCTAACTTAAATTCTCTGCTTTTTATCATTATGCTCAGAATCTAGTGGCTTCGCTTCTTTGATGAGGCAGAAAAATGGCTACAGCAGCTTTTTACTTAAATATGGCACTGTAGTGACAGATTTAAACAAATTCGAATTTCGGAGCCTGCATGATCCGTGTTGAGGCCTTTTCAGCTTGAAACTAGGAGATGTAATGTCAATATTCTCCAGGACTCTCAGTACACTGTTGTACTATCCAAAGAGGTTCTATGGTTGTCTGCTTTCTTGTTACATGCAGTCGCAAAACAATAGTGTAAGTTACCGTAAAAATAAGGTGCAAGTCTCTTTAATTCATCTCGGCGTTGGCTGTGTTGGCCTTCTGTCTCAAAAAAATAAAAATAAAAATAAAAATAAGGTGCAAGAATGGTAGTGGGAATGTTGTCTGATGCTTGCTGGCACTGAATGCAATCTCGGAAAGTTTTTTCCAAGATATAAAGTCAGGTATTGAAAAACAACTCAAAGAAAAAACCTCTTAAACATTAGTGAGTTACACATTAATATTTCACGGAGGATGACAGTTTGTCATTTCCGCGTAGCAAACCAACTAAAATTCAAAAGTTTGTTGTAGTGGTAGTACTTGGCTGTAACCAGGCCTTACGTTGCACATACTCACAATCAACATTGACAAGGTTTCTTACCTTTCAATGGGCTTTCGATGGACAGTCTCTACCAAAGTTTGATACTTAAAAGCAACAGAAATATGAAGTTCATCCCACTATGCAGTTTCTACAGTTGTTAAAACTGCGGGTGAATAAACTGAAAGTAAATCAGATTCACTATTCAATAAAACAGTTATGGCTAAATATATGTCAATAGATGATTTTTAACTGCGACAGATTGGAATCCTTCAAATACTGCATGAATATGTACTTGTTTCATTTATGTGTCTGAGCCTATCCGGTAAGTGATCATTACCTTAAAGTATGATCATCTGAAATTAAGCTTAGAGCAAATCTTCAAGCCCCCTTCAACACTTGGATTATTAGCTTCTAAACGTTGTTCCAATAAATACGACTCTATTGCTTTTTTATTTTTTTATTTTTAATAATTCGTGAAACTACACTAAGCATCTCATTTAGTGTGCCATGTTAATGAGAGTGTTCTCGGTGACTAATTTATGTTAGCACCAAGTGTCAAAGCTTGTGATAATTGCAAGACAACTGATGTGGGTCGATGATAAATAGAGTGGGCCACACTAAATCAGATCTTCAATGTAGTCAAGGGTAATCACAAAGATGCATGTTGGAAGTCATAGTAGCGTAAGAACTTCCATGCACAAGGAAATTGCTTAAGTCTGTTGTCAATTTGCAACACATAAGACCCTCTCAGGAGATATCTTCCTCAAACCAGGGTGTAGAAGAACCATCGATATTTTGCAACATGTATGACACAATCCATTACTTATAAGTTTCAAACTCCAGATCGGCACACTCAGAAGCACTGCAACCTCAACAACAATCATCTGCGCTGCTTTGTTGATGATTTCAGGGTGCTGTAAAAGCCGGGTTGGAGAGTTGACGAGATTTATCTGATGGTTTAGGGATTAGGGTTTGTGAATTGATCACCCACTCCGAATAGATTTAAGCTATGCCGGGTCTTTTGAATTGGATTCCTTGTTGCATGAGCGATATGATGTGAGCAAGACCAAGTGGACTTGGAGGAAAAGTCTGAGGAGGAATGTCAGGAGGGAAAGACAGTTTGGTGGAGAGAGGGTTTAAGAAGGAGCCGCCGACCAAGGCAGGCGCAGGCGAGGCGGTGTTGCTCGGAGCTCTTGCGCAAGGCGTCAACGTAAGCATGGGCTCCTATTTGTTTGTTGTTTGTTGATTGAGAGATGTTTTGAAAAAATATCTCCTGGGTAGTTCGACACATTCGCCGTTGTAGATTGAAGCAATGTTTTGCAATCCAATTTAGGTCGCCCTTTCTCCTAAGCCCTAAACCCTAAATCCAGCTCTGTGTCACGTAGCTTTGACATGGAATCTTGCCCAAGAAGTCCTAGCCGCTTGCCCATAATTTGCATGGGGAGCACAAGAACCCATGGGGACCGACGTTTTGGAAAAAAATTCTCTTGGGTAGTTTGACACATTCGTCGTTGAAGATTGAAGCAATGTTATGCAGAATTGACTCTGCAATTTCATTTAGCTCGCTTTTTGTCCTACTCCAAACCCTAAACCCTAAATACAGCTTTGACATGGAATCTACCCCAAGACTTCTTAGCATTGCTTGTACATCATTGGCATGCGGAGCACGAGAACTCATGGGAAGCGATGCTTTGATCAAAATATCTCCTAGGTAGTCCGACACATTCGCCGTTGAAGATTCAAGCAATGTTTTGCAGAAATGCTCTGCAATCCAATTTAGCTCGCTCTTCCAATCCCTAAACCCTAAATCCAGCTCTGTGTCACGTAGCTTTGACATGGAATCTTGCGCAAGAAGTCTTAGCCGCTTGCCCATAATTTGCATGGGGAGCACAAGAACCCGAGGGGAGCGATGTTTTGGAACAAAACAATCTCCTGGGTGGTCCGACAAATTCGGCGTTGAAGACTGAAGCAATGTTTTGCAGAAATGCTCTGGAAACCAATTTAGCTCGCTCTTTCTCCTAACCCCTAAATCCTACATCCAGCTCTGTGTTACTTAGCTTTGACATGGTATCTTGCTCAAGAAGTCCTAGCCGCTTGCACATCATTGGCATGGGGAGCATCACTAGAAATCATGGGAGCGATGTTTTCTATTAAATCTCCTGGGTAGTCCGACACATTCGCCAGTGAAGATTTGAAGCAATGTTTTTGCAGAAATGCTCTGTTCACGAATTTATTCCTCCACAAGCTTCTGCAATCCAATTTAGCTCACTCTTCTTTCTAAACCCTTAACCCTAAATCCAGCTCTGTGTCACTTAGCTCTGACATGGAATCCTGCTCAAGAAGTCCTAGCCGCTTGCATATCATTGGCATGGGGAGCATCACCAGAATTCATGTTTTTTTTGTGGGTTGTATGTGGGGTGGCTGGACATTCATCCAGGCGCCGACATGGACTTTTCTGAGGGTGGTGCTACTTGCTCTTGCAGCGTCCCTTTTGTTCATGCTCTCTGTAGCAGCCAATATCTCTGGATTGGGCACCTTGTTGCATGTGCTCTTTCTTATCCTGGTGGCACTCAGTCTCTTCGTTCTCCTCAACTGGTAATCAATCATCTCCACCTCTCACATGTACAAATGTCACCGCAGAAACAGTGTAAAAATGCAGTGTATCTGAATTTGGTCATAGGCATAAGTCCCACCTGTTGGTATATGTTTTCTCCAATGTGGTGTGAGAATTTCTGGTGAGGAATGCCACAGTAGTACAGACTCTGCTCTGAGGGATTGAACTTATTCAATCATGCAGTTATCCTTTAACTCAATGGAACTTTTTGTCAGGAGTTGGTCCCCTAGGATTTCCATAGGTTGATTTGTGTACAACATCAATAATCTCTTTCATCTTTTGGTGCATGCATGGAGGTAGAGTTTTGAATCTGAATGAAGAGCAACCTATTTTGATTCAGTGAGAGTCAAACTCATTTTAGCACCTCTTGGCATGCCAACATGAGTTTGACCCTCAGTGAACCAATGTAAAATATTCTTTGTTCAAACCTCCACGCTACCTCCAAGCATGCTCTGAAAACTTACTGAAAATGGAAAATGTTACCAACTCTCGATCAAAAGGCATGTGGAGTGAGAGGATAACTAATGGACCTGATATCCTTGATCTCCCTATGCTTGCTTTTCCTCACAAATGGTACGGGAAACCCTAAATCCTAATTTGTTCAACCAAATCACAAATGCAGGAGGGCAGCAAGCCACTTGCAAACACTGTCAGAATTAGATGTATCATTTGATCTAACCATATAATCTAAATCTGACCTAAATCGGCACTCTTGTTCAGTGATTTAGCTGAAAAACCTGTGTTATTCATTTCATCACCGAAACTGTGCTCTTGGTGGTCACAAAGTTTGCAATCAAATCACTTTTGTACTCTCCAAGTAGTTGCTTCAACTGTTTCTGGAGGTTCCTGGCATATTGCAATATTTTTCAACTGATCTAACTACATTAAACATCTGATTTAGTGTGGCATTAAAATTGGTGTGCTATACTGATTACAGTGGTTTTCATGACTTGTCCCATAGCACCAAGTGTCACGTGACACCCTCTCTAGTTGCCACCCAGTGATTGCAAGACAATTAATGTGGGTTGATGATGAATAGTGTGGGCACTAAATCAGATATTTAGTGTATGTGAAAGAATTCAAGGCATGATGATTGTTAAGGTACGCAGGTGTTGAGTGGCTCGTTTTTATCAATATTCATTATTGATCAGATTTACGTCTTCAATTTTGCATTGCAGTAGCAAATCTATGATTAAATATCAATAAAAATCAGATTGAAAATCAAACCTCCCTTGATTTAGTCATGGTTATCGGAAGTGCATGTTTGTTGATTCCTTATTTGAATACATAGCTCCTCCTAATCATGTTCACTATTGAGTATGGAGTAGTTAATACCATTTGAAGACATCGTCCAAAACCTTTTAAACATGTGTCTATATTGTGTTTATTCTTTGATCCTCACCTAACCACACAGCAATCAATTATAGGTGTTCAATCAAGAAAAGTTACCAAATAACACCCACATACCTTACTGTTTAGAATTGCTGATCATGTACTACCAAGTTCAGAGCATGCTCAGGTCTAATATTGTGGTAATGGGATGGATGGATATGAATAGGTACATCTCGGAAATTGGGATAGTGCCTGTGGAGCAGCAAATGGCAGAACTTAACCTCACTGATGCAGATATCGGACACGGTGACCCACATGTTGATTGAAAAGGTACTAGGCATCCCACACAGTAATCTGACTAAAAACACAAACCTCTGCACATATTTTAAAGTTTGTGGCTTTGATAGCACCAGTTTTTTTGTTTCCTACAGAGGCTCCTTTCAGAGGTTTGAGAAGAATATTATCTAGAAAAAAAATAGATACCAAAGAGTTTGTCGCAAGCCCTTTAGATTCCTGGATGTATTCTCTGAGATGTGCAGTCTTCTCAATGATTGGATTTAATGTGGGTTAAATTGCATAGCTTATAGATCACTTACTAGAATGATAGTCTGAGTCATATTGTTGGAATATTCTGCCATTAAAAAAAAATTATGCCTGGAGGATACAACTCAAAATCAAAGAGTGGGTAATCAATTAGATCATCAAGTCTCAAGACATCTATCAATGACATGAAGAGGGTCATGGAACACCAAGTAATAGCTAAACCGAATTGAATAAATATGTTGCAGGTGATCTACATTGTTAAACTTCAATTTGGCAATGGTAGTGCAGAAATTGTAACATTGTAATTTTATATATACTAAATTATGTGTGGTTGTAACCATGACTGCAGAAGCATCAACAAACGCACAGCTGTATCTTCCAGGGGGCAACATGTGCCCCAACACACATGTTGGTGGCCATGAGCGAGTGAAAGTGCTTCAAAATAATTCTTCTTCAATGGGCAATCACTAAGTTGAGCACCAAAAGATTGGAAGTGTAATAAAAAGTGATAATGTTATGCTCAGTAGACATGGAGGATGTGCTTACAATTTATTTTCATTGGTGTACTTGACTGATTCATACCTCATTACACACAGAATTGCTAGTAAGAGCAGACAATGCAAGGAATTGCAGTGCTTCTCCTGTTGATTATTTACAGAAGCAAGCACAGTTTTTGCCTCACATGGGTAGTAAAACTTTTTGCATAATGAGTTGACCTACTATTTTCCCAACTTGTACAGCATCCAGTGAATATGTCATGCAGAAACATTGTTGGTATGGAGCTCTTTGGTTTTGTGAACCTTATCATGTCCAGTAGGTGAGATCTATATTCATTATTGATCTTGACTGCTTAGGTTAATTATTGTCTAAAGTACCCAAGTAAACTGCTGCAAGACCACAAATATTGTTCCTGTGAATCTCAATGTGAGTGGATCTTGCATCCTTAAAGGTATGTAGGTGGTATTCGGTTACATTTTTTGATCAGACACCTATATTTGATTGGTCTGTGGTTCGGTGACGATCAAAGAACAAACACCATAAACATACATGTTTAAAAGAGATTGGAGTACGAACTTCAAATTTTATCAACTACTCCAGAGTCAATAGTGAACACAATTGGGAAGAGCTATGTATTCAGTTAAGAAATAAACAAACATGCAATTCTAATAACCATAAATAAATCACAGGAGGTCCGATTTTTGCCGATGCTTCTTCATAGATTTGCTAATACAGTTCAAGTTTTGTTGTGTAAATCTAATCAGTAGAAGTTGGAGAGGATGAAAAACAAACCGAATAACACCCTCATACCTTAGTGAATATGTCAAGTAGGAACATTGTTGGCATGGAGCTCTTTGATTATGTGAACCTTAACATGTCCAGTAGGTGAGATCTACATTTACTCTTGATCTTGAATACCTCAATTAATGCTTGTCTGAAAGTGCCCAAATAAACTACTGCAAGACCCAAACTACTGATTTGTTTTCCTTCCAAGTGTGAGTGGATCTTGCATCCTTGGAAGTGAAGGCTAGAGCTTTTTCATAATAGATTATGACAAGGTGTAACTACACATTTCCTACAATTGCAAATGAAAACCTAGCAGTAAGTTATTGTCAGTAGAGAAATGTGCCTCCCTTCTGCCAATTGCTTCACATTATATATAAGAACTTCTTGTCTGGCCCAACTCCTGTATGAAAATGGGCAACAAGGAGTTCAGATGGTGCTTGGCAAAATTGACAAAGTATGTCAACTCACTGTTCCAGTAGACAACTCTTCCAACTAAAATGTGGTTATATGCCAAATTGCTAGCAAAGAAGGCAATCATTTGAATTCTACCAGAGTGCATTACATCACAATCATGCTCATGCTTTGTAAGTACTGATTCTTTGAGTTCGATCAGCAGTGCACAGCTTCTTGGCAGAAATTTTGTTCATTAGTTATGGACAAACCAACTTCAGAGTTGGAGCTTGGAATGAACATTGAGCCTCATTCAACAAAGTTTCTAATTAATGAATAAGTTTTTAATACCTTCAGGAAAATTACACTCAAAGATGGTTGTAGATTTTAGCTCCATTTGTTCTGGCTTGATCATGTTCACCACCACCAAGTCCACCCCCAAAGTATACAGAAAAAAAAAGAAAAAAGAAAAAGAGAGGCCCCTAGTCTCGCAATGTCCCACCTAAACACAAGCTTCAAGTGACAAGAGTCACACCATTTTTCAATTGTACCTACATTTGTAGATCGCATATAGGTCAAACACATAATTCACATGTAGGGGGAAAGGCAATTACATCCATATGCAGACAAAACATCAAAATCTAGAAAGGCACTTTACATTTGAGGGACTAGAGTTGTCTGTTAATTCACCTGAAGTTTTGGTTGAGAGTTGGTTGTTTTTCATAGAACATTTTCCATGTTTAGTAAGGCTTTGAGCATGCTTGGAGATGGTCATAACATTACATAGTTTCTTGATTGCATTATGTGAGACCAGGTATCACATGAGCATAATTTGACTTTAATTCCGGGATTCTCCATTTATTGGGAACACTTAGGTTGTGAACTATGAACACTACAACTATCGGGGCAGCAATGGCCGTAGCAAGGAATCCATAGCAGCGGCAGCAGCAAGAAAGAAGAGGGAAAACACAAGAGCGAGGCGTAGGCGAAGAAACAAATGGGGAAGACAAAAAATGAGAGGAATACGAAGATACTAGGATTGGTAGATTTGGAACAACATGGACGAAGTCTCCAAGGTAGGAAAGCGCGACGTGGCCTCATGAGAGGCCAGAACCTCGTTTCACCTCCCATAGACTTCTTCTTGACAAACAACTATAAATTATCATAATTTTTTAATCGCAAACATTTTTTTTTGGAAAGAGACCATCATGTACATCCTTAGTAATGTTATAAGTGTGGAGGTTTGAATAAAGAACACTTTATAGTGGTTCATTAAGGGCCAAACTCATTTTGATATGCGAGGAGGTGCTAAAATGAGTTTGGTCAGGACTCAATGACCCATATAGATTTTTTTCGTTCAAACCTCCTCGCCGACTCCAAACATGCACCAAAAACTTACCGAACATGGAAAGTGTCCTATGCAAAAGAACCATCTCCCGGCTAAAACACCGGTTGAATTAATGGATTTTTGTATTGGCCCAATAAAGCTCTAGATAACAAGTATCTCTCACTTAATTTGCCTCCTACCACCTTCTTGCAAATATATTTTTTGGTTTGTCGTGATCGAATTTGGTCCTTGTAACAAGAAATTAGCAAAGAAGTTGTCACACTCCTATAGCTCCCACATACCATACATATATATTAAAAACATTTGGATGTTGTTCCATTACAAGAGTAAGGGCCACCCGTGCCACCTAGTTGAGAGAATTAGCTAACGTACAAGTTAGTGAAGATTAGCTAACCAAAATGCTAGCTAACTAAAATTAGGTTCAAATTGCCTGCATCACCTAGTTAGGAGAATTAACTAACAATATGAATTACTATCAACTACCTTGTATGCTAGCATCAATAGTGAACATCAATTACCTTATATGCTAGCTAACCAATCTCACACTCACAGATCTTGGTTACAACTAACCAAAGGTTGACCAATTTAAGAGAAAAATTCAAGCTGACCAACCAAAGTTTTATTGACTTGCCCAACTTTTGAACATAACACCAATTGCGAACATCAGAAATGATAATAAATTATTACTTTTTATTTTGAATGTATGATAATTAGGATGATGTGAGAAATAGTGTGGTCCACCTCGAAACGGAATGAAGACGAGATGGGGAAAATGAGAGGTAGGCATTTAAGAAGAAAATTGGGCTAATCATTGGTAAAGAGTTAGTTAGCATTAGGGGTATGAATGAATTAATACCTCTTCACAAATAGAAGATCCAAAAAGTTAGATGTCTAGTTTGATAACTCTTATTTAAACCTTTAACTAAGGGGTGCATGCATGAGATTATTAGCTCTCATATATAGGTTAACTATCTCACATGGTAGCTAGTTTTCTTAACCATGCGGTGTGGCCACAATATGACTAGATTTGAGTGGTGACTTACTCCAACTAAAGCCTTAACTGGGAAGTGCAAGTGGACTTAACAAGATTACCTTTTGGACTTTGACAAGTTTCAAGCCACATCAAGAACTAGATTGTTTCCTCAAATGCATTGTCATGGAGCATGCTGTGGTATGTGGCCCTATAATGGGCATTGCCAACTCCACAAACATTTCCGGTTGTTGGATTGGATTGGAAATTGTTTTATCCAATTTGCAATTGCAAATTATGAAGTTGTCATGCCAATGGTGCGATAAAATATAGGGTCTTCTTTAATGATTAAAATTTAAAGTAGAGTAATATTTTAAATTTAGGCAATACAATTTTCTTTTGAAAATATATTTAATATATTTCAAGAATATTTGTCACACATATGGAAGACATGATCATGATATGCATTATTTCATAGCCCCTTCTGAATATATCCCTTTTATCTTAGGTGGTTCATATCTCTACAAGGGAGTCACACCACCTTCCCCACCCCCAGGTTATGAACTAATACTTGATAAAATTGGACCAAAGTCCAGTTCAGCATGACAAACGTGCTAAATTGTATGAGGACCCTCCAATAGAATGTACATAGATTAATAATATAGTATTGAAACAAAAAAAATTGATTACATAAATATCATTCATAAGAAATTGGTATGTTGGTTTTTTCAGCCAAATTTTGAGATCGTAACATTCAAATAATTATTTAGCATTCACATATATCCCAAAAAATTCAATTTATTGAAAGCGTACCAATGGCTTCGCCCATAGAGTTGGGGTGACTAAAAAAACCAAATTTCCAAAATATGTCCAATTTACTCAAATATAGTTAACTTCAAAATCAGAAAGAGATGCAAAAGCGATAAGAGGTCAACGTGAAGATTTTCTTTCTCTTCTAGTGATAAAAAAGAATGAATCGCCAAATTGTGTTCATAACATTATTCAGATCCATATCAGCGTTCTGTGGGACTGGCAGTATTCTGCGGAATATTCCCTCATATTTCCCACATTTAGACTGAATGTGGGAAATATCAGGGAATATTCCACGGAATACTGCCAGTCCCACAGAACGCTGATGGGTGCAAGCACGGTAAAGTGGACAACTCTTGATCCTTGCTCAGGTTTAAGTGAAAGTGATCCAAAACAATATACTAACTTTGAATTTTATGAAATAAAAATTCATAAACATTTAGAAAACATATGAATCTACAAAGCCAAGCAATTTATGTTCACAAAAAACAATTCCAAACAACGTATATGTATTTTAGAAGACGGTGCAAGTGGTGGTGCAAGTGGGTGTCATTGAAAAGATAATTGTCAAAAACTTGTTTAAAGTACAATTACATTACATTAAATTGATGAATTTTTGAAAAAAAAAATTACGATGACCTCAAGTTTATAATGAATTCAAGGAATATGAAAAGAAATTCCAAGTTCAAAATATTTAAGGTCATGAAATTTACGTTCAAATCTAGATTTAGTCAGTTGCTTTTACGCGTCACTTTTGATGATAGGTTTTGAAGATCTCATATTGATATTCTATATTTGAGTACCTAACTTAACAATAGAGGTCATCATGAAAAATAATCTGTTTTAAACAACATTTTGCTACTACTTATAGGCGTTTGACCAAGAAAATCATGGCTTTCATATACCGGAGCACTTTTTTGGTCCACTTTACTATGCTTGCACCCTGATATGGATCTGAATAATGTTATGTTGATAAGTTAAACCTATAATGGTTTCTAAATTCTAAGTATATAGTCTAATCTTGTCACAACATGTGCCTTTTTGGTGTCCGTCCTTAAATATAAGCTTTGTCAAATGGTGCCACTCAATTATAGGTGTCTAAATTAAGAAGAGCGACCACATAAGGCTCATGTAGCTTACACATGGATCATTTTGGTTTACTACCTCAAGGCCACTTTACACTAAAGCTCAACAAGACCCTTGACCCGTGATATACAAATTATAGATTGGTCAAGAAGTTTCCTGGCGGGTGCGCGTTTTGTAATACGTATGAGTATATGTGAGTGCACAAAAGGGGTATTATTTTTGAACTTTTCTGTATGACGTATACATATGCTACACAAATTATAACTTATAATTATGTACAGTACCCACCAACAAGTTTATGTTCACAGTAGTCATTCTGCAGAAACAAGGCACATATCTTCAATTTCAAATTGCCATCATTTGCTCAAAAATGATCCAAATCACAAACCGCAAAGTGCGTTGGAGAGATAATGAAATCTACTTTACTAATATATCAGGCATTTCCAAAAAAACTTATAGATTTATATGTAAATATAGCATTTTTTGACAAACTATCTACCATCTAGTGCTACCACCATTAACTTTGATTACAGCCTTCATACGGTGAAGCATGCTAGCAAGGAGAACTTCAATCGTCTCTAAAGAAACCTCTTCCCATGCCCTTTGAATGGTGTTGACTAATTCTTCTTTGTTTTGCGGTAGCTCTTCCTTTTGGATAGTATCTTTCACAATCTTCCATAGGTTTAAGTCGGGAGAGTTTGTGGGCCATAAAAGCTTTCTTATGCCATGCGCTTGCCTCCAACCACTTGATTCCTTGCTACGATGCACCAGGCACCATCTTCCATGAGTATAAGTGTCTCAGGGTGATCGTGGAAGAAATAGAAGCCACTCAAGCGACTTTCATAAACTACATCAACAAAGTCCCTACCTTTCCATCTATCCGGTGGGATTATAACAAGTGGGCACATCTGAACTCAATATCATGACCATACCATTTGAATTAATCAAGACAACATCACCATACCATCTTAATTCATCAGCACATCATGACCACCAAACCATATTATCACATGAAGCTATCCAAGACCATTTGAATTGAGAACTGGAGCATCAACACTTACAAATTTGAGTGAATTTTTTTCTTCCAATTGATGTTATGCCCACCAAAATCCTAAAGAAGCAATGAATCCTTCCAATTCTATTATTTGTGCAAAGTTGCAAGCTCAAGAAACAAAACCACTAGAATTGCAACTACTCACCAAAAACACTCACACAATGTATCCACAAGCTACCACATTGCTTGAACGAAGTATGTTTTTTGTTGAAAGGTTGTTGGAGATCCATATATGAAGCTCAAACTCACAAAAACTTGAAGTGTGTTGGCTCAAGAAGAATGGATGTTGTCTTCACGGTGTAGGAGCTACAAACACAACTTGGAGTACAATTAATGCAATCTGATTTTTCTTAGACACATGGCTCAAATTTGCATACTAATGACACCTAGAATGTAGTTAACTTCTTTCTAAACAAACATGTGGCAGTTTTGTGAAGCTTGGAGTTGTAAATTGGGAGATATGATTTTTCAAAGTTGCATTTTTTTTTCACTAGCACTTGGAGTTCGAAATTTTGAACGTAAACTTGTTGGTGGGTACTGTACATGTATGGAGGACCTCTAGAAAACATACAACATTTGTACTTGTATGGTAGGGTCACTTATTGAGGCTCATTTATTTGGAAGCATGGAGGAGGATGAGGAGTGTGATTATGATTACATATCGATTGATGATTCTAGTGCACAAGGTGGTGACAAGGAACATTGTAGTGTTGGAGAAGACAATTCAAACATGTGCAAGGATGTTATCATAGAGACAGAATTGATGTCAGGTTGAAAATGATATACATGAAGTTGTAGAGTTGCAAAGTGAGCTTCAACATGCCTTGGATGTTCTAATTGATGAATGTGAAAAATGTTGAAATTCCCATTCAATCTAATGTAAAGTCCATTATGGCCGATGGAGACGTAAGGGAGTCTAGAATTTCAAAACTACACTTGTTAGTCAATTGAATGGCAATCCAACTTTTTCTAAAGATCGATTGTCTCAAATTAAGGCTTGCATATTATATATGAAGCCTAAACTCCTTACCACCGCAAATCACGATACTATGTTAAATCTTGGTTATGATTGTGGAGTATGTTTTTTGAACAAGTCTAAAGCTAGAATTGTCAAAAAAAATGTGGTAGACCAAAGAAATCAACTCCAATTAAGGTTTGGTTTGTTGGGAGGGTTTATGGGATGTGTAGAAAATTTTGTAATTGTTGGGTGGAGTATAGGGATCCGATTGCCTTTGATGGACCGTTCATCAAACATGGGGGATTGGCTTATGTTGGTATAAAAAAGGAAACAACAATAAGTGGACTAACAATCTTACAGATCCTTTGACTCTATATTTAGAAAAATAATTACATTAGATTCTATGACATATATTGCACACTTATATGCTTATGAGTTACATCCGGGGGATGAAAAAGTCTTCAACGATTTTATCAATAAATGCTAGGTTTTACATTAAATGTACGATAGGGGTTCATTATTATTCAAAAGTATATTCGTATACTAATGTTAATGACTACATATGAATGTAATTTTTTTTACATGTGCATATTATCACTTGTATTTTTATCATTGAAATTGTACATGTCTTTCTTGATTTTACAAAAAGGCTTGTATATAGGGGGTTTCTAGAGTATGTTGCAAATGCACATGGTTCTTGGTTTTTAATGGAAGGTGCACCTCCTAGGAGAAGCTCTAGATAGTCCAAGTTCACTTTGCACTAGATCTTGAAGGCTTGAGAGACCAAAGAAATTTAAATGGATGAAAAAGCTACATGACATACTATATGGCAAGAAGTGGACTATGTTTCATAATCTACCAGATATTAGAGTTATCCGTAAAGTCCCTCAAAGAGGGACGAAATTGTGGGTTTGATCCTTCTTTGAGAACACTTTCTAATAAGAGTTTGTCAGCTTGTTGTACATTGGAGCATATTTTGAAAGTTGGGTGAAACTTTTGGGACCTCCTCTTCCCACCTCTTAGACTTTGAGAGAATCTTAGGATGTAAAATAAGGTATATGCATGGGACCCACCGTCCTAAATTCTAGATCGGCTCGTGCAAGGCTAGCTTGGGCCACCCATCCTAGTAGGACAAGCTAGAAAGCCGGTTTTTAATAGCCCGAAATCCACTCTTTGTGTATGGTAATTTGGGTATTAAGAAAACTTGGGTGACTTATGTTAATTCTCATAAACTCAAGGCTTGGGACTAAACCCATGGTCTTCCTTTAATTTACAAATAACTTTATTGCGTTAGACCCATAAAAAAGAGGTGGGTCTAATGGAAAACTAGGGGCCGTGAACAATCAATTCAATTGCCATTAGTTCCTAGAAGCTTTATATTGCCATATGTTGCAGTTCCTCAACATGGTCCACTTTCACTTTACACTAAGCTTGAGGACCCATCAATTGCAACACTTGGTTTCTATCTCCCACGGTATGGTCTTTGGCTCTTGGTCTGTGTAAAACAATCCTCATTTTGTAACAACGAGATAAGGTAGAGGGTGCTTAAACCAACACTTTAAGCTATTGCACATACATATGGCTATGTGATTGATATAAAAAAAACCATATTAGCCTTTGGCTTAAACATAGGCATAAAGAAGAAGAAAAATGGCCTCATTTGAATATTTGATGAATATTCAAAGTCAAAACCACTAGCTTCCCGTGTATGACAACCTTGCATATGATGAGGACCCCCACCTTCATTGCCTAGAACCAACACAACATAGTTGGGTACTAAACCCAACCTAGATCAAAGCCCAACATGGCCACCTCCATGATCCCACCCGATTGAGTTGTAGAACCACCCCCTTGCATCCCAGGGGTTGAAACCAACCCCCTTGGCTTTGTAGGCTTGAACCATCCCCCCCCCCACCCACATGTGAATAGAATAGGCATTGAATAGGCATGGACAAGCCACCCTAAATCCACCTTGAACCGACCCAAGATATAGTAGAGGCCAGTATGCAATGCTGCCACTAATGGTACCTAAACCCATCATTCCGTGGGCATGGGCTCCTCATCCTTAAGTGATGAGTTTGGGATTCCCTTGTTGCACAAAGAACTCAAAGTAACGCCAAGCAAACAATTATAACACTATTGATGTTGAGAGCTTTTTGTCCACTTACTATCATATATTATTATTCTTACCAACCACTCACACATTGTGGGTTGCAACTTCTAACCTCATTACATGTGTATGAGAAGAAAACAAATTACATAATTTTGATCAAATTTAAGAAGATATAATGGTTGCAAAGTAGAATATTTCATTGAGAGGCACCTAATGCAATAGGTTTTTTTCCTAATTTTGGATGAAGAGATGTAATATGCTCATGTTCATAATCGGATGTAATTGTTTAACCCCCCTTTTTTTGGGGGGGGGGTGAATTTACATTGCATAGAGAAATGCATTTACGACGAGGACACTGGAACGTTGAGGAAGAGCCACGCTCAAAGAGGGTAGGGCCGGACAAATGTGATCATGACCGATATGAAAGGATTGGAAAACAAGTGACATAAAACCCTAAGTATCTTGAGGATAAGGTAGGAAGAATATGATAGAAGGTTATGTCGAGTAAGAACACATATGTGAATGAGTGGTAGTTTTACGAACAGACACTCTATTCACTCCGGCCTCCTCCGGAGACCGGAGTTCTTCTTCTTCTTCTTCTTCTTCTGAATGAGTGGTTAAGTGGATGATAAGGGTCACTTCACACATGAGCCAAGAGCCGTGACCTTGTAATGGTGAGGACCCTTGACTCTCATCCAAAGGCCGTACCATGGGTGTTGGGAAAGTCATTTTATGTAGTCATGGGCCCTCAAGCATAGTGTGAAGTGAGAATGGACCATGTTGGGGACCATGGCATATTTTGTTGGCAGAAAAAGAGGGGAGGATTTGGTTTAATATAATATGTTTCAAACTCTATCGATTTAAGAGAATTACTTGGTGGTGTTTGTCTATCCTGGAATCTATCCTAGAATTTGTTTTGGAATCTGCCATGCAATCTGTCCTAAAATATGTCTTGTTGGAAAAAAAAAAAGTCATGGTCTCCTGGAATTTGCGTCAGGCCCACCTCTTGGAGGTGGGCCTGACGCAAATTCCGGCAAACCATGCACCCTTATCCACAACCTGCCATGTAGGACTCCGTGTAGACTTTTCATCCACGAGCTTTTCTTTGGGCCTTTAGGCATTCACCTCCTAGTGTGAAGTGAACTTGGATGGTCTCTACCTTTTCAACCAATGAGAGCTCTTACATTGCCATGGTCATGGGCCTTCAGCCTTGTGTGTGAAGTGGCCCTAAGATTAAGAAGGATTTGATCTTGCTTAGAAGACTATTAGGCATGGAACAATGCGTTTTCGGTGTGGCCATTTTTATTGAGTATTTTGTGAGAGGTTACCTCCTTGTGGAAAATAGGAAGCATGAACTTGTCTTTACTAGGATTGTGTGAGGTTGTATGAATGTTGTATAGTGAAAGATATGAAGCACAGATTGGTCTCTACTGGGATGTTTGGAGATTTCATGGGTATGTGTGGGTTTAAGGTAGAATCTCATGCATGAAGGATTGACAGCTGGATGTATAAGTGGCATGTTGAATAGTTGAGCAGGAGGGTTGTGTCGTAGGATATTACTAATTCAAATGAGTAATACCAAAAAATGGTAATGAGAAGTAATACATTACCAAAATGGGTTAATAGCTAAGGCATGGATCGTGCAGAGAGGAGGTCATTTTCTGTATAGATGATGAAAATGTTGTGGAGTGGTAAAGAGAAGAACAAATTGGACATAAAGTGGCGATGGTGAGGGCTAGGTAGTATGATGGGGAGAGCGAGAGAGATGCTATTGCCTCATGTCGGAGGTGGTCCTTTCTAATAATCAATGACAAGGGGTATCATAGGTCATTTGGTGCAGTGATCAGGGAGATTTTTGGGCATAATCAGTTGAGATCCTAGTGTTTGCAAGTCCAACTGGTTACATGTTGACATCCTTCAGTTTTCCTTTATTAAATTGGGGTATATTCTATAAATTCCTCTAAAATGATCGGTAATCTTCCTACAGTCTTGAACTTCAACCGGTTATTTCTCAAACTCAACCAATTCATCTGTAACTAACTGCCGGTTCTCCCCGATCATAGATTCGGTGGGATATGAGTTTTTGTAAATCAATTTAGTGTATCTCAAGAGTGGGTGTAATGAGGTACGGTGCCTTGACTTGGCGCAACATGTGTTGGATTTGATTCTCCGGGGCAACTCTGGGAGGTTGTTTATCCCTTTATTTGAGCTAATTGAGTGGGTTTAGGCATCATGTTGTAGGATTCATTTTTGGCATTTCGTTGTTTGTATGTGGTGGTTTTGGTGCGTATTTAGATGGGAGTACATGCGGTTGGTGGTTTTCCAATTTTTGTTTGTTGAGCATGAGCAACGTGAGGTATTTGATAGCTATCAGGTGTATTTGTTGCATGCATGCATGGGCATTAGATAAATATAGCTCAAAGAGGTTGGTGATGTTGTTCGTGTGGATGCCTCCTCGGATCCTTGCTATGAGAATGGTAAGTGTTACATATCATCCAACATTTTCTAGGGTGTCCACCAATGGTTGGTATTTGAGCTTTTTTGTTGGGCTGTGGTGATGGGGTCTCGATCTTGGCAGAATATGAAATTAATGGATTGTAGGCTTGAGTTTTGGATGGTATAGTGTGTGGTATTTATTGGAGAGGTGGTGATGATGATAAGGATGTCATGTTTGAGTGTGGCGAGGCATTGGCATGGCTTTGTGGTGCAAAGGCATGGGTATAGCCATGTGGGGATTGTGTTGTTTGTTGGGGGGGGAGAGGGGCTTTCCTAAATGGGTGCAAACGTTCATTAAGAGTGTGTCTCCTGTTGTGGAGTGGGAGAGGAGTGGTTTGTGTATTTTCCATATTGCTTTGTCGTGTTGGGTTGTTTGGATGTTGTTGAGGGTTGTATACGTACACATGGAAAGAAAGTGGAGACATGTGTCGGTTTCTTCTAGGTTGCAGAGGGGATAGGGGAATTAGGTGAGCCACAGGTGTGTTTTCTTTGGTTGCCCATGTATTGTCCATATCGTAGTTTGAGGTTTGTATGATTTGTGCATCTATGCACCTAGGTGTTGGAGATGGGAGAGTGAACTAGTAGATTGCTTAGTCATTTTGCTATGTATGGATAGTGAGGTAGTATTGTGGTTGTAAGTCGGGAGGTGCATTTCCTTTCTATGTAGGGTTTGAGGTGCATGATGAATGTGGTATGGAGGTTGTCTGTGAGGATTTTGGAGTGCCAAAAGGGGGTGGTATGTGTGATTTGTATTTTTTATTTGTATTTTTTATTTTTTATTTTTTTGGGGGGGGGGTGTGTTAGTATGAGGAAGTTTGTTACCACTGAGTTTGGTGAGCTTATCGGTGGCGGCATTGCCTATTATTCCAGAGTGTGCGTGGATTTTTTTGAGTGTGAGGGGGGATGTGTGTTGTGATAGTCATCAGATTATGACTTGCATAAGTAATTTGTTGGGTTGGTTATGTTGGGAAGGGGGTTTGGCGGAGGTGGGTGTGGATAAGGTAGATAGAGTTGAGGTTGTTGTGAAGATATATGAATGTGTGGTGTTGTCTTTGCTGAAGTGGAGGGCTATATAGATGGTTGTGTAATTCAACATGTAAGATATTTTGTCATCTGGGGAGTCTATAGGCATGTTGGTTGGTGCCATTGGGGTGGTAGACTCCTAGCCCGGCGATGCCTTCATCGCCTTATCGAGGAAGAGTGAAAGAGCCGTCTGTGTAATAGGTGTGTATGGTGGGATATTTTAATTGTGGTTGTGTAAAACGAGATTGGGAGGGGGAAGTGTCACAACCCTTCCTAGCTCCCCTTACGTAACTTGGTCATTTTGTCATTTTAGAAAGGATTACGAGCGCTAACCTTTCGCATTCCGCCATGCAAATGGTTAGCTCCCCATACCGCAGATCTTCTTGGTCCATAAGAGGGGGACCAACCCTCCTACTCTTTCATTCGAAACTCATCCCTTAATCGGTAACCAATTCTTAGATGTGGATTTCCATCCATGGAAGTCCAATCTCATGTTGATCATCGCGTTGCCGGAGCAACACTACAACAACCTGAGCCATACTAAGCAACTATGCCCTCACATTGGGCCAATGACCATGGAGGCCGTGTTGTTCGGCCTCGGATGGGTTCGGCCACATCACCTCATCCATATAAGCCTCTAGGACTCTAAACAAGGCCCCTACCCCACCGTCAAGTAACCTTTTGTCTCTCTCCCAACACTTGAGGCCAAGTAGACATTTTCCCTTAGCCGATGGGGCTGGAAGCCCCCAACAGCTTTAGAACTCCATAACTTCTTCATATGGTCTTTGATTCTAACAATCAACCACTCCATCGTCATCTACGTTTTACGTAGATGCTGATGGACTACTCACTTGCCCCATTCGGGCAAGTATTGAGGAAGTTATGCTTGTTCAAAGCTTCGCAGTCTCGGGAGCCACTCCCAGACCACCGTTGTACCAAGGTGTTGTCCCGGGACAACGCCCCACTCAAATTGCCATATCTCCTAGCTCATACCTCCGATTGAGGTGTTCTTGAGCATTCTAGAATTGGCACGCCATAAGCTACGCATAGCTTATGGCCTAACCCTCGTGCCTCCTAGTCTCCACGGGTGGGAGGCGTTCTCAACGCCCGGGGCCCTCACCTACACTAGGATCACTTGGGCCCTCTCACCAACGGCGCCACAAGTCCCGGGTGTCACTCCGGGGTCCCCCTTGTGCCCATGGTGTCTCGGGCATTCCTCATGGAGAGGTACGCGACAGGAAGGGGGGTATTTAAAGTATAGGATGGGGTAGGGTGTGTTTCCATTTCTTGAATAGATTGACCTTGGTGGATGTGTTTATTGGGTTAGGGTTTTGGGTGAGGGGAAGTACAATTAAGTGTAATGCAGCTTCGAGGCAATATTTGAATCTTTCAACAAAATGGAGATAATGGAAAGTCTCCAGAATTGGTGTACACATAGGATAGTGACAATTTTGCATTTGGTTATGGTTAGGTATGTTGTGAAACCTATTTGGGGGGAGTATATGAGGATGCGTGGATTGAAGTGGGTGAGTACCTAGATGTCTGGGTGGGGGCCGGTGAGGGATCTCTTTTGTTGTACCAATCTTTTGTGTGGTAGGATGAGAATGGTAAGGGCCTTAAGGTTCGTGTGTGCCACCATTATGGCCCAATGTAGTGCTTCTATTGTTGTTTATGAATGCAGTGGGTGGGCCAGGCCTTTCCTGACCCACTTGATGGAGTAGGTGTTGTTGTGGGCAACAAAGATTGCGTCTCGTGGGCAGGGGGCGGTAGTTGTGAAGTTCAAGGGGACATGTAAATGAGCTAGAATAGTATGAGTGGGTGAATGAGAATGAGACAATGAGGAATGCTAGTAAGGAAGGGGTTGTATAGTGTTGTGGGTAAGGCATGTTTAAATGGTAAGGGGGCGGGAGGGTAGATCTTATGCATATCGTTGGGGGAGCCATGTCAGTTCCGTTATGAAGTCATGGGGAGGGGCTCTAGTGTTGGGAGGATTGAGGAGTTGTGGTGTTGTTGGTATTGGTTCCCGAGCCAGTGGATGTGTGTGGCGGAATATTCGTGTAGGGTGGAGCTGGTGGATGTGTGGAGGCGTGTTATGAGGGGAGAGATGTGGAGGATAGGTGTTGTGTTGTTTGTATATGTGTCAGGGTTACATTATGTTGTGTTAAGGTGGATGTGTGGAAGGTGTATTGGTTTTTAAACGAAACATGTGTATGCGGTTTAAGGTTGTAGGCAGTGTTTGTGATGTATTTTGTGTTGGTGATAGTGTGTGCTTTGGGTATAGTATTTGGTGAGGAGGTGTATGTTGTGGGTGGGGTCATAATCATCGTGACTGTCAAAGAAATTTTCTTCATGTTCTTATGAGTTTGCCAAGTCAGGGTAGCCTTTCTAGTGACATAGGTGCATATGTTTTGATTTGATAATTCCATCAGGGTTTGGATTGTAGTTTATGTGGACACCACAAATGGCCTCTGTGATATATACTTGGGGGACGGGGTCAATTGACTGGGGGGTGTTGGGGCCTGAAAAACGGGGCCACTTGCAACCGGTAGTCAAGGAGCATCAACCTCCAATATAGGCTAAGGTAGTGATGTTAGCTACCAGAAGTGGTGACCAAAGGGGTACACATGAAGAGGTAAAGTGCTAAGACTATACCAAGGACTCCAAGGTAGGCTGGTAGACAATCCGGTATAGGTAGATAGGTCGGTACTGATAGCTGGTGCCAGTAGAGACAGCTGAACCACGAGATAGGAATCAGTGAGGGAATTAGTAAAGCCCGGTAACGATCCAAAAAGGAGTACACCATTTATGGTATTTAGTGTCACATGCACTATTTGCAAACGGCCTAAACTAGATGCTTATAGGTCTCAAAGTGACACATTCACTAATTGCCAATATGATATTATTCACCAACATAAGTAACATGTTTAAGTGATAAATAATCTATAATTATGACATTTAGCGTAGCATTGAGATATTTGAGACAGCGTCCGGCAAGAGCCTAAGGCTAATACAAATGCAGCCTACAAAATTTGTGACTTAGCCTATAAAATTTTGAAAGTGTAGGACAAAGAGCCTATGGACAATTTAAAAACATAGGATATCAACCTATGTGATAAAAAACATGTAGGAAATTTTGCCTACAAATTTTTTAAAAGAGAGGATTTTAGCCATTCATCCTTCTTCAAATTGGGAAGTGCAAAAGGAGGCTACTTGACAATGATCTTATTGATTGTTTTAAGATTTTGAGCCCTACTAATTTGCCTCAAAGGCAAGTTGGCTTGAGTTCTTATGGAGTTGTGCAGTTGGATTTGCTTCTGAAACAGTATGGAGAAGAAAAGCGTATTGGGGGCACAACATATCCTCCATTGGTAAATGCTGCAGCTTGTAAGCAAGAATTATTTGCTTTCAAAGTGCAAGGTAGTTGTGAATGGAGTGATCGTACCTTCGAGGATTTGTGGACATCTATACGTTGGAGTCCTTCTTTGAAACTGAAATTTCCTAACATACTAACGCTTGCCAACATTGCAAGATGCCAATGTGTTAGCACTGCTACTTGTGAGAGAGCTTTCTCTGTGCAGAATAACATCAAGCAGAAGAATAGGAATCGAATGACAACAACGCACTTGGATAGTGTGATGCGGGTGGCGATTGAAGGACCAACCAAAAATTTTGAGTTTATTTTGTAGGAAGCTATATCTTTGTGGAAGGATTCAAGAAAGTTTCGATTCTTGTTTACTAATCCTGAGAAATATCTTGCAGGAAGAGTAGAGGTTGAATCAGAAGATGGTGAGGACTTTCACCCTTAAACTCATTTGAATTTTAGCAACCTTTCATAACTTATAATCAACTCTTTAAAAAAGAGTTGGTTAATCCTTGGCCTTCAAACGTGGTGAAGGGCTTAGCCAGGTTCAATTCCTGCCAAGGATACCACTTAGTACTCAATTTTTGAATTTAAAGCCTACAACATTAAAAGATATGAAGGATTTTAACCTACTAAAAATTAGTTTTGAAGGCAATTGGCGGGTAACTTAAAAACTCAAAAGGTTTTCAACTTACAAAAATTTGATATTGTAGGATGCAACCTATGCCATGAGGGAAATAGCCTATGCCCTTTTAAAGAGGTAGGCAATTAACCTTAATAACTTCAAAAACTTTTCGGACGCTGATTTGAGATGATAGTTTTGCGTTTTAGTATGCAAAGGGAAGTTACTAATGACAAGTGCCATGTATTTATAATTTAGTATGCAAAAGGAAGATATTCTTGAACTAATGCCAAGTGTCATTTGTTTACACCTTAGTTAATTTGTACACCGTTGTGTAACATAGGCATACACGTCATAACATTATTGAACTCATTCACGCATTATGAAGTGACACTAACGTTGAAGTTGTTGGCCATTAGTGTAACCTAGCAAACGCCTCAAAATAGGGTAAGTGACATTATTACGCATGTGACACTAAATACATAAATGATGTAGTACTATGAAGAGGATACAAAGGGTCCTGTAAGAATGACCAGTCTACCAAGGGGTAGGTAAAAAAATCATTAATAGGGCTCAACTGTTGAACTACTCTTGCAAGGTGAACAATACTCAAACTAAATATTGTTCATTTCTCAAGAGTGACCCGTGTAACTAGGGTATAATCTTCTAACATTCCCAGCATTCCTAGCACTAGGGTGCAACACCCTAGTTTTGAGTAATGTTATGACATAAAGAGCTAAGGGTCCAAGATAATTTTGTTTTGCACCATTATGAGCCTCCTCAACCAGGAAAGCCTAGCGCCCTTACCCATGATTAAGAAGCCAAGGAATTGGGCACCATGAACCATTTAGATTGTAAATAACAAATAAACATCCTTCGCCCATCTCTGCACACCTTCAAAGGGAGGCTAACTCCATTCCAAATTTTCTAATTCCTAGTGCAAAGAGTGTCACGAAGTGTGCAACTCTTGGCTAATTTCTCGAGGCACCAATCTACAGTTTATTTTCTTGCGCTTTGGACTGATAAAGTTATACACCATCTAGACAAAGCCGATCGAAAATATCAATTCATGACTCAAATTGGATTTGGACCTTAAAGTGGTTGGAACCTTTTTTTTTTTACTTTTGTTATAAACTTTATTATTAGGGGAAAGCAACAAGGTCAACGACATGACTTTTTTTTCACATTTTCCCACCAAGTTACGGAGCTCATACTTTTTAACCAATCGTATTGAAGATCAATAGATTTTGATACATTTTCATATTTTGACTACTTTCCAAAAAGAATATGCTCCTAAAATTATTTGGCGGAAGTCAAAGATAAAGATCATGGTCTGAGACGACCCTAAACTACTGGATGATGGTGGAGAGATATCCAAATCTCAAGGAAGAGGTTGGCGGTTCGATTCCCGGCTGTGAAATCTCCTCTCTACTTGACAGAAACTTGCCAGGTGGTCAACTACCTCCTGTGCTTTGGCGTTGGCTTGTCGGCCTTCTGTCTCAAAAAGAAAAGAAAAAGAAAGATAAAGATCCTCAGTACAATCAGGAGGATGTGTACTGAATTATATTCTCTACAACTTCCTGTGTTTACCAACACCCAAAAAACTGTCTTTCAGTCATGTTTGATTCAAGCTGAAATCCACATGCTTTTAGGAGTTAACATCGCTCCTTGCCATATAATATCACTCAAATACAAGGTTTCCACACAGTGTCCGGGAAGATTTTTGGGCATTATGGGTTGAGATCCTAGTGTTTTCAAGACCAACTGGTTACATGTTGACATCTTTTAATTTTTTTTCTTTATCGAATTGGGGAATATCTTGTAAATTATTCAAAATGTATCAGAAATTTTCATTAGGTCTTGAATTTGAACTGGTCATTTTCCAAACTCAACCAGTTCATCTATAACTACATTGTTTTGTCTAATTAGTGTGGGTTACCATATGGAGTTACATATTGCTATACCATTTTATTGAGAGCATCAATTTTTACCCAAATAACATAACCAATTAGTATGCACACAAAAGATTATGATATAACTTAGTTGGTAAGAACGGTGATGTCAGTAAAAAGTTAAGCAACGCGTAACTCCGAATGGTAACCCACACTAATTAGACAAAACAAGGCAGCGGTCGGTTCTCCCCGTTCATTGTTTCTACATACACCCTAAACTCCGTAATATCAACCTCCATAATGTCACTCACTCTCTAATATCCCGAAACCCTAGGGAACAAATGTGCGTAGTTCAAATCTACTCCTTATTGTCACCTTTCTCTCCCTTATATCACAAATTTTGTCATTAATGCAAATCACCAAAGAAGTCAACCCACACCCTTGCATTGCGCCTTGTGTCAATATGTGGAGTGTCACCTTCTTATTCTGCTTCTTCTTCTACTACTACTTATGCCACTTGTTGAATATTGGTGCATGTATCCGCCACATCGCCTGGGAAGGTGAAGCGGAGTAGACCACACCACAATATTTAATATGTTGCACTTTGTGTTATTTCATAGTGTCACATGCTGCACTAATTCACTAGTATCGCGCATCCATGTTAACACTACAAAACTCCGTAATATCACGTGCACTTTGGTTGCCACAGGTGTGATACTACGGAGTTTAGAATGTACCTTATGTAGCCGGACCATTATGATGCAAGCCATTGAGGCTACAAACTACAAGTAACGATGAATGTCTCTCTTGGAAATAGCCATCCAGATTTTAGACCTTGCTCGGGTTGTATAAATTCACAAACGGTATATAGCCGACAAAGCACATCACTAGGTAGGTGGGTGGGTAAGAATGTAGGGAGGGAGCGTGATGTGTAGGCTTTTGGCCTAAACTACCGTTTACTTTCAAATTTGCATACTACACCGATCATTCCATTTTGGGAGGGCTGGTTAATAGTGCATGTGGGAAATTAGTGAAGGTGATACTAAATTTCTTTACGCTATGAAATTATCGCCACCAAAAGATCTAGGGTTTCAGGAGTTCAAAGTGTCTCGTCACTTGGCTCAAGATTCAAAGCACTTTAGAACATGCACTAATTTTCTTGAAATGTACGGTGAATGGGCATGTATTCATGGATTTAGTATCACTCGGTCAACAATTCAGTCCTCAATAGCTCACACGCACTAAATGGGATAATCAATGTAGAACACATGAGGTAGTAACATGATGAATTGCCTATGGATCATTTGTTCTCATTGTTCCCTCTCACCCACCCAAAGTTAAACAAGCCCCTTACATATTGTCATTAAATCGTCCCACTTTAAAGTTTTATTAGACTAATTCAAAGCCGTTGATGTATTCTAACATCATGAAGTCTTATATCTTGAGTATTCTCTTTTTATAACCACCGGAGCACTCCTAATATCATTGAGAGGGACATATGGCTTTGTTGGGGCATAAAATTACTCAACGATGTGGGCCCCTGGAATATAACAATGGGGTTTTGGGAGCTCAATTTAAATCTAAGTCTCCTTGCGCATATTTCTAAGCATCCCACTATTATATTCCGAGGACCCACATAACAAGCGATGAGTGCTGAATAATGTTATGGGAAGGCCCAAAACCTTCATGTTCATACTTTAAACACAAGACTGGAGGATCCCATGGGAATCATGCGGACACCAATTTGATCATATATCCTTGGCCCCGCAATCTTTGCAAGGCATATTTGACAATGTTATGAGAATTCAATCCCTAATCAACTTTTCAAAAACTCGGCCATAATATACTACACTAAAAAAGATATTTAGTGTTTGATTATATTTAATGTTGTTACCACCCTACCATGCTCAACACTAGCTTTCAAATTCTTGACAATTAGTGTTAGACATAAATGTGCCGCTACCTTCCCTACTGCCACCTCCCTTCTTGTGAAACATGGATTTCACTGGACTTGCGATTTTAGGGATGGCGCCCCACCTTCCTGATAACGCTAAATTCAAGCATGTAACTTCCACATATTACCATAATTGATATTTAGTGTTTGAGTTTACATTTAATGCTACTTACTTTCATAGGGTTATTGACATTTAGTGTATGCATTCGTATTTAGTGTATCAAACACTAAATATCCTTTTTAGTGTAGTGAACAATGTCTTCATCAAATGAATGATCCAATTTTTAGGGGATCCATTATTGATTTCCATACAACGACACGTGTAATTTGTTTGGAGTTCTTGTATCTAGTACATACAGAAAGGAACCGTGGCATGAAGGAATTATTTCTTGCATACAAAGGTTGATTCTCGTAAAATCAAAACACTTATATTGCAATGGGTTCATAGCACTAATAGAATAGTTTAATACCCCTCCTATGAGAAATACATATACATTTGTATGCAATAATTTTTTTTGAGACAAGGGGTCAAACCACCAACCTCTTCCTTAAGATTTGGGTATCTCTCCACCATCATCTAGTAGTTTAGGGTCATCTCGGACCAGTTTGTATGCAATAATCACTTGAAACCATGGATATGATATGCAAATTCCACTTCACATTTTTTTTTACTGATAGACCACACTACTATAGGATCATTGCGCATGACAAGTCACACTTTACATATGCCCACATTATTTACCGTAACATAACATTATCTAGATCCATAACAATGTTATGTGGGACTGACAATATTCTACAAAATATTCCCCACATTCAGATCGAATGTGAGAGTATCCAAGAATATTCCATGGAATATTGTCAGTCCCACATAACATTGTTATGGATCTGAATAATGTTATGAATCAATGTAGTGAGCTCTATCTTTATTTAATCCTTGGAATCATACCTTTAGCTCGGGTCGGTGACCCAATCCACAATGTTTACCTCACTATCTACCAACCAATACTATTTAACATGAGAGGTCTATTGGTTTGACTTGACTTGACATGGGATTGTGTTGAATGATAAGTTGCATCAAACTTCTTAAAGTTAGTTGGTTTTCTACTATGGACATGTGATGTTTGCAAGACCTTTCTTTTGTTTATCTTCCCGACTCTCGAGAGATGGTCCATTAGGTTACCTTTCCAATGTATTGAACCGACACATTTTCAACTTCAGGTTGAATCCAAGTTTTATGCACCGACCTTAAAAAAGTAATAAGTTAGGCTCCAAGTAACCAAAGTAATTGAACCGAAGCTAAAGTGTTAGAGCAGCTATATTATATCATGGTTTAAGCGTACGGTGCGGTACAAGTGTATAGTTTAACCTCCAAAATAGAAGCGTCCACTTTCTTTGGTGCCCCAATTTTGTATGTTTCATCGTTGGCAACTACGTACTTCAAAGTAAACATTAATGATATGATTCTAAGATCATTAAAAAAACACGATTCATTTTACTAATCGTGATAAATAATGTGGGAGAATGTGTAATGTGACTCGTCATGGGCAATGACCCTTGTAATGTGGTCCACATTATACACCACTAGACACACAAAAATGTGTAACTTTAGTTACATTTGTCATGGTCCCGTGATGTATTCATTTTCTTCCCCTGGGTTGGAAGTCTTGCAAGTGCACATTATTCTTTAGCCTACTAGAAACATAATAACGTACAATATGGACCTATGATGTTAAATTTTGTGAGTTGGTAGATAATGTGCACCCAATTTTTTCTTCTCAATGTTTCAAGTGTGAAATCAAACTCAACAATGTGGCCCGCAATATACATTATAATCATTGCAATTGAGAGCTACAAAAGTCAATGCTCAACACTATCTACGTTTAAAAGTCCGGGACCCATGTAACCACTTTAGATCAACAACAAACTTTGACTTCCATTAATCATATCAAAGTGATCACATGATGATGTTGAACAAAACATTACTCAACACTAGGGCGTTGCATCCCTAGTGCCAAGAATTTGCTAAGCATCATTCTCCTTGGAAATTGAACAATACTCACCCTCAACTCATCTTACAAGGGCCAACTGGCAACTAGGCCATACCCATACATTGGTAACACATAAGTTTTATTTTATTTATGTACAATGTGTTGTCACATCAGTGTGGGTCATCATTTGGAATTATGTGTTGCTATAACTTTTTACCAACATTATCATTTTCTACCATCTAAGTTATACCATATGCTTCGGTGTGCATACTAACTACTTATATCATTTGGGTAAAAAAAAATACTCTTAGTAAAAAGTCATATCCACACTAATTAGACAAAACATGTAGTGATATCGGATTCAAGGATAAACAATGTTGCTAGGCCTACCCCTCCCCTTCAAATTGGGTGTGCAGAAATGATAGGCTTGGTAATTTCATGCAATTTCATGCCCTCAATGGCATTCAAACTCCCTGTGGATTTGCAAAAATTTGCAACATTTCTGGGAATTTTCCAGCGAAAACTCTTTAGGGTCTTGAGTGCGGAAATGGTCTGTTATAGGTTACGTTACATATTGAGTAATCGTTAGTAACCCTTTAGAGAGGGTTGCGGACATGATAAGCTTGGTAATTTCATGCATTTTCATGCACAGCATTCAAATTCCCGGTGGATTTGCAAAGTTTTTGGTAATTTTCAGAGAAAACTCTGAAGGATCTCGTGTGTGAAAACAGTCTGTTATAGGTGCTTTTAGTGTATACGTTACAAATTCGGTAATCATTAGGATAGGCTTGGTAATTTCATGCAATTTCATGCAATTTCATGCACTCAATGGCATTCAAACTCCTGGTGGATTTGCAAAAATGTGCAAAGTTTCTGGGAATTTTTCAGAGAAAACTCTGAAGGGTCTCGAGTGTGGAAATGGTCTGTTATAGGTGCTTTTATTGTATACATTACAAATTGAGTAATCGTTAGTAACCCTTTAGAGAGTGTTGTTGCAGACATGATAGGCTTGGTAATTTCATGCAATTTCATGCACTCAATGGCATTCAAACTCCCTGTAGATTTGCAAAAATATACAAAGTTTTTGGGGAATTTTCAAAGAAAACTCTGAAGGGTCTTGAGTGCGGAAACGATCTGATAGAGGTGCTTTTATTATATACGTTACATATCGAGTGATCATTAGTAAACCTTTAGAGAGGGTTGCATACATGATACGCTTGGTAACTT
Organism: Polytrichum formosum; assembly: GCA_964035585.1. NCBI lineage: Eukaryota > Viridiplantae > Streptophyta > Polytrichopsida > Polytrichales > Polytrichaceae > Polytrichum > Polytrichum formosum. The sequence goes on from OZ037941.1 coordinate 1,618,157, forward strand.
CATGCAATTTCATGCACTCAATGGCATTCAAACTCCCTGTGGATTTGCAAAAAATTGCAAAGTTTCTGGATCTCTCTGAAGGGGTCTCGAGTGCGGAAATGGTCTGCTGTAGGTGCTTTTAATGTATACGTTACAAATTGAGTAATCGTTGGTGGTGCAACTTGACGCACAGGCAGGGCAGGGCAGGGATCAGGTTAGTATTTGCGACATGTGTAAGTCATGTGAAGGCTAGAAGTGGCAGGCACGGGTGATCATGCATTCGGCAGGAGTCCAAATCGAGAAGGTTGTTAACTTTGTACAGATTACTGAGGCGGGCAGCAGGCTATTTATTCTCGCTGCCAGGGAGCTGTTCCTTAAAGTGAGAGACAGAGTACCCGAGAATAACCCGCCCGTGCCCCACCAGGAAAAAGTACAGAAATGGGAATCATATAGTACTCTTGCATACTCATACATACATAGTGGTTTTTTTAAAAATATGTTATACATTTTTGTTCCTTTCTAAACAAATCACGGCCCTCATGATTCGTGTGAAAAGTACACAGGAGGTTCAAAAAGTTGTAAGAGCTTCAGAAACTGATCTGAGAGTAGCTAGCTAGAGACTTGCCTGAGGGAGATTTCCCATTTGTTTGGCATACGTACGGAGGGAGAAATTTCACATGTTTTTGGCACTTCGAATGAAATATGTATCCAGAAATATGGTAAGGAATTAAGTACACTGTGTTGTCTTATTACCATATGTTACCATTTGAACTTACGTGTTGCAATAAATTTTTACGGGTATTTATTGGTTTTTTACCGACTAAGTTATATCATATTCTTCGGTGTGCATACTGACTACACTAAATATGATATTTAGTGTTATATGGTATTTCGTGTCACTATGGTAAGTGTTCGGATGACATTTCTTATGAATGTGTGAACCGATATTGTTATGGATGATGGATGAGTTCATCCATTGGCCAAAACACTACACTGTTTTTTGCATTTAGTGTTGTGTGGCATTTAATGTTGTTACTATTCATTTACCTGCAACATTCTTGACCAACCACTTGACAAATAGTGTTCAAGTAGTGGTGGTAGAGACGGTGGTGGTGCAACCATGCGGCAACAAAACACAAAACATACAAAATATTATAACACTAATTGTGGAGATGTAAACATTAAGGGCGTCACTGGCATTTAGTGTTGTGGTTCGTAATTACTGTTAATAACACTAAATGCAAAAAATAGTGTACCTTCTCTTGTCAGCAACTTGTGATGAAGTATTGTCATGGTTGATTGAAAGTTGGACGAAAAAACTCTTGGTAAGTGATAGTATTTGCAGCACTGTAAATCTATAATCCCCCAAAATTTTTACAAGGGATGACAAATAATGTTGGGGTAACAAAAAAAAGAAAAAAAGAAAAAGGAACATTATGATTATTTTTACCTTGACATGTGATGTCCATTCACCGCCTTCTTCTCATGTATGCTTGAGCATGAGAATGGGGGCAGCTTAGTGCCTATTTTCATAGGTGCACCGTGTGGTTAGTTTTAGGGCTATGTGTTTTATGTTAGTTTTGGATATTAGTGTTAGTAAGTGTGCTTAGTCAAGTGGGACTGGGGCTTGTTTCTTTTCTAATTTCCATTTATTTAGGATTATGTGTGTTAGGTACCTTGTAGCAATTTGGGAGAAAGATTCCATTAGTTTATGGATTTTGGAGTTGGGGATTTGTAGGTCTTGGAGGAGTTTAACAATTGTTGTATGTATAGTGCCCCTTATTCCTGCGTGATTATAATGGGTGGTAGTACAATCCACCCTAGTTGGGATAAGAGTGGGTAGATAAAGGGGAGATGATGTTATGAAGCAATAGGTGATGGTGGGGATGGGCAAGTAAGAAAACACACGTCCAGACGCAAGAGGGTGATGCCTCACACATGCGTAGACACAAAACAAGGTGTAGATGACTTGCTAGAGAATGTCGCATCATAGAACTGATCAAATTTGGTTGTTTACACCCGAAAACTAGAAGTGACAGTATGAGCATGCCTCGTGGGTGATACCTTGTGTAAACACAAATACAGATCCACCTTGTAGAGAAAATTGAGCACTAGATCTACGCGTGAAAGAGTGAAGCCTTGAAGACCGCATTGAACAGACATTCGTAAAGTGAGAGATTAGCATCAAATTGTGAGCATAAGAAAGTGAAACCTCAAAGACCGCATCAAATAGACATTCGCAAAGCGAGGGGTTAGCACCAGATCTGAACGTGAGAGTGTGAAACCTCGAAGATTGCAACAATCAGACACTAGCAAAGTGTTGAAAGACCCATATCTGCAACCACCATAGGCGTGAACAGAATAACACATCGTGAAAAAGCGTTTAACTTATAGAGGATCGGAGCTACAAATAGCTGCTGCCAAACATTGAGACTAAAGCGAGCTGAAAGTGCCCAAAATCACACATTGGAGGATTAGGAAAGACAACCAGCTCAGTAGTGGATCCATCTCAATAAGGAATAATAGGCCACTGAACTAGGAGACAGCAACAGATGAGCAGCAAGATCTGCAACAACAGACTACACCTTCACACCCAACGATTCACACAACATGGCCAACTTACACCGTCCTAGAACGGCCAACATCTGCAAATCAGAGCTACACAACTTGGTACGTGCTGTGAAGTAAAGTAACACTCTTTAGGTTTCCAAGTCAAGGGTTGGTTTGTGCTTACCTTTTACTTCGCAAATAAACTATTCTAAGGTTCGGAAGTCTTTATGAATGAAAATGTCTTGGTTAATTCTCCTAAATATCTAATTAGTCCACTGCAAATTTAATTACCATAGAATAGGTAACTTAGACCCTTTTGATGTAGTTTTCAATTAGAATTTAATACAAGGTGGCCTAAAAACTAATGTGATATCTTAAAATTTCTAATTATTTGAAAGAAAATGTGAGGGTAGGAGGTTTTTTATGAGCTGCCTCACGAAAATGTTTATAATGTTTAGTCAAATTTTTAGAATAGAACAAAACAAGTTAAATTAGAAAGGTAACTTTAATATCTGCCTGAAAATATACCTTTTCATGAGGAGTTGTGAGCCCAAATTGGTGCCCACATGTGGTTTTAACCTCTTGAGTTCATCAAAACTTGACTTCTGCATTCCTTCAATTACTCAAAATTATAAAAAGAGTGAGGTTTTAGGTTTAGATCAAAGTTAAGTTTGAATGTGTGAGTGGGTGTGGTGTTGGGCTTGAGGCTTGGGAAATTAGTGTGTTGTTAACCAATTGATAAGTTGGGACTTTGGTGAATTGGTTAGGAATTAGAGGGTTAATTAAGGTGATCTTGGTGTGGCCAAATCAATTGTTCATTCTAGGGCGTGTGGGGGTCAAGCATGGGAGTCCCCGACTCTCCTATAAGGATTGGGTCTTGGATTTCTCGGTCCAGGGGGTACCAGCTCTGGATGGCCGAAAGGGAGGAGGCTCTCGGAAGCGGGAGAGCAGAAGATGAGGATTGAAAGAAGAGCCAGGGCAGAGGCGACTGGGGTTCTGGGTTCTAGGGAGAGACATCAACCAGGAGGCTGCTAATTTCAGGTATGGGAGAAAAATTCCTAGCTTGGAGGCTGGGTTTCGACTGGGAGAATGTGAGTTCGGAGCGCTAGCTCGGAGGAAATCCCTAGCTCGGAGGTTGGGTTTCGACTGGGAGAATGTAAGTTCGGAGCGCTAGCCTCGAGGCTGGGCGTTTGCGGAAAGAATGCGAAATCAGAGCGCTAGTTCGGAGTCTGGGTCGTTGCTGGGAGCGGTGAGACCCGAGAGCTGAGCTCAGGGGCAGGACTTAGGCTGTGACCATGGACAGTGCACACTCTGATCCGATTTTTGACTCTCAAAACCAAGGCTCTAGCAAGGCAAGAAGTAGTGGGTAGGAAGTGAGTAGTGGTACAACCAGTTGACTTTTAATCAACCTCTAAATGTAAGAGGAAGTGCTTCCAAAGAGTCATGATCTAGACTAAGTAGTTGAATGGCATGCACATAGTGTAGGAGATTAGAATGGGGAGAAAATGTTAGTGTGGTTGTGTGAGAAGAACATCATAGGTGCATAAGTATTTTTCAATGCTAATGCCTTATGGGGTTTAATAAAAAAGAGTGTATTTTATATTTAAATTCATTGGAGCATGAGCATAGAATCTTCTAGGCTAAGAGTGACATGTGAGCCATGGATTTCCACTCGGATTACAGACGCATAAGAGTGGGGGTTTATGGCTGACAGGAGTGTATGCAACATCATGGGCACAAGGGGGATCCCGGAGTGACACCCAAAATTTATGGCGCCATTGGTGAGAGGATCTAAGTGATCTTAGTGTGGGTGAAAGCCCTAGGCGTTTGGAACGTCTTTCACCCACGGAGACAAGAAGTCACGAGGGTAAGGCCATGAGCTATGAGTAGCTTATGGTGTCCAAATTCTAGAATATTAAAGAACACTTCAATTGGAGATGTGAGCTAGGAGATATAATAATTTGAATGGGGCGCTGCCTAGGGACAGCGTTCTGGGACAACAGTGACATGGGAGTGGCGCTCAAGATTGTCGACGTTAGAATAACTATAACTTCCGCAATACTTGCCCAAATGAGACAAGTGAGGAATCTATTTACATCTATTTGAAGCGTACATGACAATGGAGTAGACACTTGTTAGATTCAGAGACCAACAAAGAAATTATTGAGGTTTGAAGATGTTGGAGGACTGCCCCTCTAGCGGCTAAGGGAAAATATTTATTTGGCCCCAAACCTTGGGATAGAAACAAAAAATTACTCGACGGTGGGATAGGGGCCCTGTCCAAAATCCTAGAGGCTTATATGGGTGAGGCAACATAGTTGACCGAACCCATCTGAAGCTAAATGACACGGCCTCCATGGGCGTTGGCCCAACGTAAGGGCATAGTTGCCTAATATGGTCAGGTTGTTGTAGTGTTGCTCCAAAAATACAATGATCAACTTAAAATTAGACTTCCATGAATGGAAGCCCACATCTAATCATTGGCTACCGATTAAGGGGAGAGTCTCGAATGCATATGTAGGAGGGTTGGTCACCCACCTATGAGCTAAGAGGTCCGCTGTATAGGGAGCTAACCATTTACATGGGTGGAATGCAAAGGGTTAGTGCTCGTGACCCTTGCAAAGATTTCTTCCACGAGGTGCCTCTCCTATCTTTGAGTTTCTATTTTGCTTTCCATTTTCTTGTAATTTTTTTCGTACTTGATGTTTCTTTTCTTACATTACACTCTTCTATGTTGTTGATTGATTGTCACTTCTCCACCTTCCTTGTGACATATATGACAATCAAGAAACTCCAAAAAATGGCCACCACACATGTGGATACCTCTTTCAAAGCCAAGTGGCTTCGATGGTGGAACTCCTCTACCGAATTAAAAAGCAGGAACAAGTTCCCTTCTGCTCTTCTTTTCAGAGAGAAAGTCCCCGACGACTGGTTAAACAAAGTTTCTTTTTGGATACATGTACATCTACAACTTCTCTTTATCTATTTCTTCCATCTTATTCTTTGATATTTCTAACCATCGGTCTTTCTTATTATAGCTGGAGAAAGGGGTTGAGGCTGAGATCGCATCATTTGAAAATGAGTGCTCCGTCGACCTCGACTGGGTTTATACAGAGGATATTTTGCAACCCGCCAATTATGTTGATCATTGGAGGCTCATTCTATGGGACAAGGTTTTCCGGATGTATTTTGACAACAAGGGAGTTTTAAAGTTCACTAAAGGACTCAATCTTATAGAGTTTAAAGAAGGTCCAAAAGCTATCAAATGCGTCGCTTACTAGTGATCATTTCCTCCATCATTTAGTCTATACTCTCTCCGTTTTGTTTCTTTTATACCACTGCATTTTCTTCTTCTAATGTTTTTCATTTGATAGGTACATTCACCGTGAGCTTGTTGTGAATAATGCTTTGCTTTCTTCGTCTTCGCCGACTTTCCTTGTAGATTGGATCGATGATAACTCTCGTCTTTGTGTGTACACGCACATGCAGCTTGCAAAGTTTCCACCCGTGCACTTGGTGGTTGGTACTTGGACTGCTCCCGCGGATTCGTGCCCGAGGTAGAAGAACCCCTTTACAACAACCTCGTTCGCTCTGCCCCTAAGGTGATTGAATTGGAGGAAGAGCCGGAAGAAGAGGATAATCAAGCTCCTCCTACCACTGAGAAAGATATTACGTTGGTGAAGGGCAAGGGCAAGAAGATTACCACTTATGCCTCTACTCAAGTGTGCACTCGTTCTTTTACCAAGGCCTCGGTTCAACACACTACAGCTCCAGCCACCATTGTTATTAGAGTCCATCCGCCATTCATTCTGCCCATGTTTCTGATCTTGTTGCTGCTCCTTCTCAAAGTGGCGCCACCATCCCCTCGGTGCCTCGCAAGAGGAAGGCCATTGCACCGGATACATCCGCCACTTCCTCGGAGAAGCCACCTACTCTATCTTTGAGTGAGAATGTGGACATGGGGGAGCTTATTGAGGATCTCTTAAAGACCAAGGTTCCCCCTCCAGCCTACTTGTCGCGTACCTCTCCATGAGGAGTACTCAAAACACCATGGGCACAAGGGGGACCTCGGAGTGACACCCGGGACTTGTGGCGCCGTTGGTAAGAGGGCCCAAGTGATCTTATTGTGGGTGAGGGCCCTGGGCATTGGGAACGCCTCCCACCCACGGAGACTAGGAGGCACAAGGGTAAGGCCATAAGCTATGTGTAGCTTATGATGTGCCAATTCTAGAATGTTCAAGAACACCTCAATTGGAAGTGTAAGCTAGGAGATATGGCAATTTGAGTGGGGCACTGTCTCGGGACAGCGCCCTGGAACAGCAAAGGCCTGGGAGAGACTCTTGGGACTACAAAGCTTTGAACAGGCATAATTTCTTCAATATTTGCCCGAATGGAGCAAGTGAATAATCTATCGGCATCTACAAGAAATGTAAATGACGATGGAGTGGTTGTTTGTTAAAGGAAAAGACCATACGTAGAAGCTATGGAGGTCTGAAGCTGCTGGGGGCTTCCAACCCCAACGGCTAAGGAAAAATGTCTATTTGGCCCCAAGTGTTGGGAGAGAAATAAAAGGTTACTTGACGGTGGGGTAGGGGCCCTGCGTAGAGTCCTAGAGGCTTATATGGGTGAGGTGGTGTGGCCAAACTCACCCGAGGCCAAACGGCACGACCTCCATAGGCATTGGCCCAATGTGAGGGCATAGTTGCCTAGTATGGCTCGGGTTGTTGTAGTGTTGCTCTGGCAATGTGATGATCAACATAAGATTGGATTTCCATGAATGGAAGTCCATATCTAAGAATTGGTTACCGATTAAGGGGTGAGTCCCGAATGAAAGAGTAGGAGGGTTGGTCCCCCTCCTATAGACTAAAAAGGTCCACGGTATGGGGAGCTAACCATTCGCATGGCGGAATGCAAAGGGTTAGCGCTCGTAATCTTTGCTAGAGTTGAAAAATGGCCAAGTTATTGAAGGGGAGCTAGCAAGGGTTGCGACATTACCGCCACATTCAAGGTTTCTTAATCAAGTTTTGTATGGCATTATTTTTTTTTCTCTATTTATTCTATGGGATTCAATATTTATTTTCTCATTTACTTTTATCTGGATTTTTGCTATGCATGTTGAAGCGGGCCATACTCGACCCAACGCCAAGCCAAAGAATCACATATGCATTGATCTGCTCTTTGTAAACGTGTCTGAGACCATGTGGGTGCCGAGGATCTCGACCTCCTCCTCGGATGTTCTTGTGTAGAACAAACAATCTGCCTCATATTTTAAGGTTTTGTTTGCCTTTGCAATGCCAACCTCCATGACGACAATGTCATTGTGTTTGTACATGCCTCTAATTTTGATGTTTCCAGGTCAGTTTACAATTGGGCGCACACTGAGCACTTCTACATTGTCAAAGACTGGTTTGGCATGAATGATCTCAATCTCCAGTTGCCCACTGATCTTTCTGAGTTGGTAAATCTTTTTAGTCCTCTTCCACCTTTATTCTTCCTTCGTCTCTTGCATGACTGTATTTCCAACTCTCCCGTACAGACCCGCAAGTTCTTCATAAAGGGCCTCTTGCGGAATGAATCTATTCTGAATGTCCATACCTCGGACTTTGAGGACATGAGTTACAATCTCAAAAGAGATGGTTGGCTCAACAACTTCACCGAGGAGAAGAACCAAACGATGAGGGAAGACAAGATTCCTTGGAGAGGTGCTCGTGAAATGCGTCACGAATTCTTCTCCACCCTCACAGACAAGGATGAAATTATCATGGATTGACAATGTGGCGTTGGTTTGTTCTTCATCTTTTTGTATTTCATCTCTTTGCTTTTCATTATTTCACTTTCTCTTATATTTATTGCATTTTCCATTCATTTTTGTATTCTCACCTCTTTGCATTTCAATGTTCTAGGAGGTTTTGTCATTGCGTGCCGCTCCATTCAACAACATATTGTGGTGCTCGAGTCGGACATCGACATCTTCAAGGCCCTCTTCCTCCCCATACGAGAGCCTGAGCAAGACTACACTTCTCGGCACATTGCCCCACAAGGGGGGTCTATTTTTGCTACTCCTTCCCGGAAGATGGCGAAGTGTAATTTTAATTTGTTATGTGCGTAAGTTCATTGTTGGCTTCTAACTTATTTGCTTGCATTTCTATCTTATTTTATTGGAGTTTTTAGCATGTGCTTATATTTTTTTTCTCGTCATGTTTATTTAGAGTTTCATAGGAGAGCCCGATCCATGTCCTTACTGCGGACATGTTTGCAACCCCTTCCACAATGTTTGAGCTCCCTTCTTATGTTGTTGTGAGCCACTTACTGCTGTTAAGGTCCACAGTCTACAAAAACAACAAAGTTCGTTATTGAGAAATATTCAATATATAGGTGGCTACTAGATATTAGGACATCCGTTGTCGCGTACCTCTCTATGAGGAATGCCTAAAATACCATGGACACAAGGGGGACCCTGGAATGACACCTGGGACTTGTGGCACCGTTGGTGAGAGGGCCCAAATGATCCTAGTGTGGGTCAGGGCCCTGGGCGTTGGGAACGCTTCCCATCCACGGAGACTAGGAGGCACAAGGGTAAGGCCATAAGCTATGCATAGCTTATGACGTGAAAATTCTAGAATGCTTAAGAACACCTCAATGGGAGGTGTGAGCTAGGAGATATAGCAATTTGAGTGGGGCGTTGTCCCGGGACATCGCCCTGGTACAACAATGGCCTGGGAGTGGCTCCCATGACTGCCAAGGTTTGAATAGGCATAACTTCTTCAATACTTGCTCAATTGGGGCAAGTGAGGAATGTATCGGCATCTACATGAAATGTAGATGACGATGGAATGGTTGTTTGTTAGCATCAAAGACCATACAAAGAAGTTATGGTGTTCTGAAGTTGTTGGGGGCTTCCAACCCCAGCGGCTAAGGAAAAATGTCTACTTGGTCCCAAGTCTTGGGAGAGAGACAAAATGTTACTTGACGGTAGGATAGGGGCCATGCCTAGAGTCCTAGAGGCTTATATGGGTGATGCAATGTGGTTGGCCGAATCTACCCGAGGCCGAACGGTGCAGCCTCCACAGGCATTGGCCCAATATGGGGCTATAGTTGCCTAGTATGGTTCAGATTGTTATAGTATTGTTCTGGCAATATCATGATCAACTTAATATTGTCTTCCATAAATAGAAATTTACATCTTACCATCGGTTAGCGATTAAAGGGAGAATCTTGAATACAAGTGTAGGAGGGTTGATCCTTCTTCTATGAGCAAAGATGTTCGAGATATTGGGGAGCTAATCATTCGCATGGCGGAATGCGAAGGATTAGCGCTCGTGACCCTTGCTAGAATTGAAAAAACGACGAATATACTTAAGGGGAGCTAGCAAGGGTTGTGACATCCGCATGTGGATGCGAGTTGTGTAAGAAACTAATATTAGGTCTTGACCAACCCGGGTTCAAATCCAGTTGGTTACATTGACTAGTGCTATCCTAAATTGAGCTAGTGCTAAAGCAATAATAATCTGTATGCGGATACATAGAAGAAATTAGTACACATGTGTATGTAGGACCTTCTCAATTATTTTTTACCTTTTAAGAGGTATTTTATTATTTACCCACGTGAATTAATCAAACCGCTCGCGGTTGGGTTAAGATTCACGGTCTAATTAGAAAAAAAGTTAGTGGTTAGAAATTAGATTGAGGTCAACTAGTTAATATGAATAAATTTAGACAAAAGACAATGAAAGACAACGAAAGACATCGAAAAACATCGAAGAATAGTGTAGGACAACGTCAAATGGATGAAGGACAATGTAAGACAACATCGAATGGATGAAGATGCGGATGGAGGACGACGTTGAGTGGATGAAGATGTAAGTGTAGGACAGCGATGAACGGAGGAGGCCATTAAACGGATGAAGTCAAGGCGGATGAAGGCTGTTGGATCTAACGGGTGGCGAACGAAGACCGTTGGATCTAAGGGTTTAGAGAAAGATGGCCAGGGTGGTGGCGGACATTGATGCCAATCATTGAATTTAGAGATTTAGAGAAAGGTGGCGAAGGTGGTGGCAGCTTTTGATGGCAACTGTTGGATGTAGGACTTTAGAGAAAGGTGGCTAGGATGGTGGTGGCCATTAATGCCAATTGTTACATATATGTATAGCTAAATCTACGATTGGTAAGACTTTGTGGTTGAAAGGGGTAGTCCCACAAAACAGAGTGGGGGGGCTCACTTCTTTTTTTCTCATTCTTGCAGTTAGGACTATCTTCTTCTTCCCCTCTCTATGTAGGTAGGTGTGCAAAGTTCTAGAAGGATAGGAATAAAAATGTTAGATAAAAAAATTTATGAACCCTATGAATGTTGGATAGATTGATTTTTGAATCTTATTGAGGAGTTGTGTTATTGCCTAGTTGCATTAGCTTTTGATATCCTAAGTTTATGATTGTATAAGTTGTTACTTCATCTCTAGTACGCTGGAACAAAGTTGAAAACTCGGAAATATATGAGGACCATGAAGAAACCAAATAGAATACATTGGGATGAAGGGGAACGCGTCCACATGATTAGACACTCGGTCATAAAATTAAATGAAAGACACGTAGTAATAGGGCAGACAAACCATAATTGTAGAATAGAGAATGATATTAATGTAAAAAATTAAATGTATAAGAAAAATTGTGGAACATTAATGCCATTTTTTTTAAATTATAAGGATAATTTAGTCCATAAGAATAAAGTTTGAAGAATATATGACTAGTAATTATCATACAAGAGATTTTTTTTGCCAACTCAATTTATTTTAATTGTGTCATCTCAATTATGTCTTGAGGATTGGGTTGATTATCAGAAAAAATATTTCTACCTACATGCATTAATATTCACCACATAGATATGATTAAAATTTAGGAACATATGAAGAGTTTGACAATTATAATCGTTTGAAAGGCTCTCATCTACAAATGTCATACTTAAGTTAATATATACATAAAAAAACTACCACATAAGGTATAGATTTGAATCTAGAATATAAGACTATATATAGGATGATGTTTTTGGGAGGAATATATCTTTTCATAGCAACGAAGTTATCTTAAGATTGAGTGTCAAACAACACTTGAGATTACCTTGTCTATCACCTCCTTTAAGGCATCATTTTCAATACACATACAATTTCTTCATACTCAAGAAGTGCTAATTTTTATCTCTCAATCCTTTGCAAGTTCTTGGATATTGAACTACTTAAGCAATCACAAATTGAGAAAATAGTAGCCTCTTTTGAGCAAACACTCAAAATGATAATGTAAGGGTGAGATTGAAGCGCTCAAGACTTTGAAGAATAATTGGAACTTTGAGGATCAAAATGATTTTGGATTAACCTCAATTCATATTGATGTTGTGAGAAAGTCTAAGACAAAATTTATTATTCTTCTCTAAGTAATCAATTATGTTGAACTCCTCAAAAGGGAGTGTTGAAATTGATTATCTCTATTATAAATCAAAGGACTTATCTTAACTAAAGTCTTGTGAAAATTAAGCACTTAAGTAGTAAAAAAATATTCTTCATTATTATGAGATTTGATTAACAATAAAAAAAATTACATTATATCAATGTAGTCAATATCGTATGCATTATCATTATGCATAAGAGAATTACACTTATACACCAAGTGATAACATTTGAGCTAAAAAAAAGGACATAAGAACATATATCTTATACCACTTGAGACATTAGCATTCAATCCTCATTACCACTAAAATTTATCAAGGAAATGATTTGGTATTATGTAACCTAACATGCCCCTATAATCAAGATAAACATTAATTACATGAATTGATACAAATACCTGTATAATTGAATTGTTATTGCGAGGCTTATGAGTTAACCAAGAACTTGACATTTTTATGGAAAACTTAATTGAGACCTTGAAGATTATTTTTGTCATCAACAATTGAGGTTTTGATTAATGTAATTTATCTTTTGAATGGGACTTTAGAATATTGATACACCTGCAAGAGATCACTCCATTTTAGTTGTTATCGCAATCAATGAGCCTTACATTGAGAGTGAAAATAATTAAGGTTGATATCTCTTACTTTAAGACAATTATATCCAAATCATAAGAAAAAAAAGGAATGATAACATTTTATTAAGAGCTTAACCGAGCATGTTAATGAGACACTGTATTTCTCAAGCGATTATAAATTAACATGATGTTCCACCATGATTTTTCCTAGTTTATTTGTAAAAAAATGACCCACGGTGTTCATCATATAGCAACTTGCTCCCACAAAAGAGTAGGCAGATAAGTAGGAGACAAGTTGTTACATTTCCCTAAATTTCTCCTAGTTCATATATGATGCTAGAATTACTCTTAGCCAATGTACACTTAAAAGTAGATAAGGGTTCCTATGTGTAAATATACTATGCATGTACTTTGATAGGATAACTACTTAATACAACATTGTGTTTGCTTATGTACAAGCCTCAGTTTAAACATACGTGTCATCGACACAACCCCATGCGTCCTCAACACACACCCAAACGTTGCATGATTTGGGTGAATGGCGGATCTACGGGGAGGGAAGGAAGGAAGTTAGCTGGGAAAGTTATAAGGATGAGTTTCCATGTAGGCCGCTTACTGACCATATTCTAGTGTGAATAAGGACAAACCCGTTCAAATGTAGAGGGAATTTGGTGGGGTAGGGTTCATATGTGCCAACTAGCTACTCCCAACTTCTCAAATCCAGGCCCACATATTAACCTCCTTCTCCTCCTCCTCCTAAAAGCAATCTTCAATTCTTTGATAACCAACATTTGTAGATTTAAGATTCTTAAGTGAGCGCATGAAAATCTAACGAACCGCCACATTCTAGCAGACCGCCAGAATGTGGTTGAATGGCGGCTTGTGCTGAACTACATCGAACACCTCTCTCACCCACTATCATCTAGAATACCTCTCACCCACTATTATCTAGAATCTAGTGGGGGAGCGACCTACATGGAACCGACCCTAAGCAGACAAGTTACCTAGAGCTGTAGCGGAGGAGGAAACGGTCGGAGCTAAACGTTAACTTACCATCCAGGCTCCTCCTGGCCATCCTGCCTGCAGGGTCTGGGCTGTCACGCGTCTACATGCACGGACCAGCTGAGTGGCCATTTTGGGGGAAAAAGACGAACTATTATATAATAACCCTGCACAATCCTTGCAGAACACCAAATCCAGGCAAACACAAACGCAAACGCAAGCGCAAACGCAAACGCCTCCCTCCATCCATCACTCCATCACCAAGCTCATTCACTCCAGGAATCTTCTCCTGCAACAACAGCAGGCTGCAGCTCTTCTGACCCTGCCTTTCCCTGCATTCCATCATCAGTAGTAACTACTGATATTCCCACTGCAGCCAGGGATCACTTATGAACCCCACCCAACGACTGCAGAAGAGCTGGTGCAGTCGCCAGTGATTGATCGTGCCCAGTGGTGTGATAGTTGTACCTACGCTTACTTCCTCCAGGGGTTTGAAAAATTGGGTAGTGCAGTTGGCAGCAGTGACAGAGAGTGAGAGAGACAGACAGACGTCTGCAGACAGGGAGAGGAGTAAGTTGAGTTGAGTGAGTGAGTGAGTGGGTTCAGAGTTGAGTGAGTGTGTTGGAAGTACTTGGTGATGATGCGGCTGCAGGAGGGAGACGATGAGAGAGCACGGGGGGTGTGGCAGCCGTGGTCGGTTTAGACCCTCACATGCAGCCTACGGGTGCAGCAGACCAGGTAATGGTGATGGTGATGATGAGGTTGCACAGGAGGCCGGCCTCTCTCATGTGCACTTGGATCAGAAGATGAGGTGAAGGAGGCAGCAGCAGCAGAAGAGCTAGTTAGTGAGTGGTGAGCGGGTGGTGCATACAGGAGCTGAATCGAAGGAAGGAAGGAAGCTAGCTAGCTGGGGACGATCCAGGTTACAGTGTATGAGTTTATTGTGGTGCAAGAAGACGGAGGATCCTGGGTTGCAGATCTGCTGCAGCAAAGGTGGTACAGCCCGCCAAGCTGAAGAAGATCACGGGAAGAAGATGGAGGCCACAAGTATCCGGGGGCCAGCAAATTATGGGGGGCAGCAGAAGGCGATGCTTATGCGGAATGAAGGCGCTTCCGAGTCGTTTGTGGCAATGCTTGGCTCCCAAGCCAGCCTGCAAGGTCAAGCACTACTACTTGTACTACTACTATTCTACTACCTCCTTATTGATCCCTAGCCTCTGCAACAGTCCGTGATCACTCTCCCTCTGGGTTACTTTTTAAGCTGTAACGATCAAATCATGGAGGGCAGTTGTACTAATACTGCAGTTGTTCGTAAATGCTGGTTGCAAGTTGGTTTGATGACTGCCAATCTTGGAAACCTGATCGTCGGTGTGTCTGAGTAGTTACAGCTGTTGCTATTGTCAATCCACCACCAACTTGGTGATGGGTTTAGCTTCGTGGTGGTTGACATAAGTGATAACTTCGAATCTTTCTATAAGTTCGTCGTTTAGTTCGTCTGAATCTTGTGCTCGGATGAGTTGATGACTTCTTGACTTATACCGGTGAGTGAATAGAGCTGCTTTGGGGTTTGGTAACATAAACTGAAGATTTATGTGTGGGGGTTTTGCAGTGCCGCATTCTGGTCATGGGGATGGGGTATCTGCTGGGGTGTGTGGGCAGAAGCGCCCCTACTACGGGGCTAGTAGTACTCAGGACGGGCCAACGGTGGAGGAGGCAGAAGATGGCGATGAAGGGTTAGGCGATGACTGCTCACCCCACGTGGAGAAGAAGAGGAGACTCACCTTCGACCAAGTGAGGTCGTTGGAGAGGAATTTCGAGGTGGAGAACAAGCTGGAGCCGGAGCGCAAAATGCAGCTGGCCAAAGAGCTGGGCTTGCAACCCCGCCAAGTGGCTGTCTGGTTCCAAAACAGGCGAGCTCGCTGGAAAACCAAACAGCTGGAGCGTGACTACGAAGTGCTCACCGTCGACTACGAAAGGCTGAAAGCCGACCTCGAGGTTGTGCAGCGAGAGAGAGAGGAGCTGAAAGCTGAGGTGAGTCGAAACAATCGAAATAACAAACTCTTCAGAGCAGAGAAGAGGAGCTAAAAGAGTCGTTACTGCTTTTGTGTTGTCGCTGGGCGTACATTGTTGCATTCTCTGCCTGTTCTTTTCGTGCAATTGCACCGTCAGGATGGCACTCACCTTGTATCGGTGAAAGCTGACTCGATGAGTCGAAACAATGAATACTCTTCCGAGCAGCTACAAGAATCTTCCCTTGAAGAGTCGTTACTGATTTTGTGTCGTTGGGCCTACATTGTTGCAATCTCTGTGTTTCATGCAATTGCACCATCACGACGGCACTCATCAGCTTGTGTCGGTGGTGCTCGCGCAGGTGGAACGCCTCCAAATGGAAAACCATCAATCCGAAAAGTCTGAGCCTACCGATTCCCGGGACACGAAAAATCTTAGCAACGAGAAATCCAGTTGTGAGCCTACCGCCCCCTGCAGCGTGAAGCTCGAGAGCGATTGTTGCGATCGAGAGGATCCTAGCTCCCCCGCGAGGTTGCAGATTCAGCAGCACGCTAACTCCCGGCCTCCGCCGACCATCGACGTTAGGGACGTTAAATCTTCTTCATCAGCTCGGGTGGTGGAGGTGAAGGAAGAATTGACCACAACAAGCTCCGACAGCAACTCCAGTGACATCCTCGACGCCGATAGCCCTCGCACCACAGACAGCACGAGTAGCTTGTCCACCTCGGTCCAGGCTGAAGCTCTAAACCCTAAAGCACTCGGCCAGTCATCATCATGTCCCCAGTTCCCTCCCGAAAGCTTTGTGAGCCCCTGCAATCTGCTCCCTTCAATTTGTGAGGAGGATATGTCCACTGCAGGACAAGCTGGGGTCAGCTCCCGCCCAGCAGGAATCGTGAAGCTCGAGGATGGAAGCACCGGATTCCACGATGACCACTCTTGTAATTACCTTTTGCCGCAACTGGACGAGCAATGCATCCTTCCTTGGTGGGATTGGTCTTGATTGAAATCTGAAATGTAGATTGTAGAATGTAGAATGTAGAACATAGAGCCTCAATGAGGAGGATTTGGTGAAGTATCCAGTTGGTTTCACAAACTCAGCATGTGCACGTTTGTGAGAATATTCAGTCGATTGGGAGGAGGATAAGTAGGTGATTTGATTCGTTGGGATCACTGAGATACCTAATTAATAGAACTTTGTTAGACACCTAACCGGAACGGATAAAGCAGCGATCGATCTTGCTGCTGCAACTCATTTTGATATAGCGTAAACTTGCAGTCAGATCAGCCTGGCAAAATGATTATGCAGCATCAGACCTTGAGATATTAGTTGTAGTAGTTCATTCAATAAGCTATGTGAACTTTGGCGAGTGACAACAGTATCTACCTCAAGACAATTTTAGGACCATAGCAACTTCTTTAAATCTAGCAGCAGGATCTTGATACGATGGTATTAGCATCTGACATGTAATTATTACCATGCTTAGTAATAATGTGACGGTCCTTGAGGTGGATCAGGTCTTTTTTTTTTTGAGACAGAAGGCCAAACCAGCCAACGCCAAAAGTGGATCAGGTCTTGGAGAGACGATGTTTTATGCAGTGAATGGGCTGAATTCTTGCTGCTGAGCATTTGTTTCTCGAAACTCCAAGTTTGTTGTACATTTGATTCCTAGGCAGTATACATATTATGGCACTTCTCTATGCAGTTCAAAAGAATGGTTGATTCAACAAGCTCCAATTAATGTACTGGCAGATTTAGACTTCAAGACTCAATTCTGCAGAAACACTTTAAAATAATGACCTGTTAAAATGAACTTGGTCTGAGATAAAAATCTAGTTCAGACTCTAGGTAGAGTACTTAGATCTACTTGATAGTTTTATTTTACCAGCAGTCTTCTGGCCTCCGTAGGTGAGATGCATGTTCACAGTGTTGACAGTGAGCTGCGTACTGGAAAATGTAACTTTCCTGTTTTCTTGAGTGCTTTTCACATATATATAGTTGTAAGCTTTTCGACCCATCAACCTTTAGACCAGACCTGACTCTGCAAAAGCTGATAATAACAACCTTTAATTTATTGAAGTTACGCACACACCTGCTCTTAAATTCAATCCAAGGGACTTACAACTTGTACTTACAGCTGAGCAAAATTTGAGACAAGTATGAATCTGAACTGTCATTTGTTCTGGATGTGTATTCTTTGAAATATCTGGCTTATAGGGTGCTAGTAGGAGAGATGATGATCATGTGCCATTGAATGCCCACATGGTTGCAATATTACAAGAATTTAACAATGCTGGTAGCGTTGAAGCGTAGGATGGATTCAGGTCTATCCTGACAATATGCTTGATGTATAGGACACAACAAAAAGTGTCAACAAACTGGTTACTTGATTGTGATGATCTTGCAGACATCACATGGACGCACGGCCATTTTCGACGATGAGGCCAAACTCAACACTGTACTCTCTTCATTTGCTCAGCCAGTATGTACCCATCCTTTCTTTCAAATTGTTCTTGACTTCTTCGCATTCTCAAGTGGGCCCAATCCCTGTCATATAGGTATGTACAATGGAACTGGTGTTGGGTATAAGCATTTACTTTTTCTCTGATACATGCCTGTGATGGTTTGTTTAAGTAAGAGGGTGGGAGGGAATTATTGCACATGAATGTACACTGATATGTGTGACTAGTTTGCCACACGCTAATTTATTGATATTACACACTATTTTGAATATTTATTAATTTTGTAACAGAACATGTTTTGTTATATTGTGGTTGCTATACAGATGAATAAACAAAGTTAAAAGATTTGTGAATTGATTTTGACCCAAGGTAATTTGCATGGATAAAGAAGCAACCTATTCATGAAGGCAACCTAACTACACATATCAATGACATAGTTCTCTTTTTGATTCATGAAAAGTCTTGAGATACAAATCGGATGTAATCTAATGTCCATTGTTTTGAAATTGATTTGACAAAGAAATCATTTAGCCTCAAAGGTCCTAAATTACTCTTGTGAAGCACAATTGAGATGAGTTCAATCATAAACCTATCTATATACAACAAACAATGTAGTGGTGGTGGTGATGGTGTTGATGGCATTCCCCAACGTTACCAATTGTTCCCATTGCTCTCCATTATTTCCAAAAGGTGGGGAGACCACATTAATTAAAGTGATGTGACATATGCACAAGTGGAAAAGCCTAGGACAATATAGACCCCACTTGAAAAGGATTACTCTCTCTTTTACACAGTAACCACAATCGTCTTACCAGCTCCCTACCCCATAGTGCTTCCTCTACCGGTTGTTAGGCGATGGTTAGACTGCTGCATTCTACTAGTCACACGATTGGTAGACCCATACATATTGTAACCAATCTATATCTATTTCTCTAAGATTACCTAGTTAGGGTCCCTACACTGGCTCGCTACCAATCTAATTCTACTATCACTACTATCAAGCACTTCTTTATACACTACGACTATTGACTGGTTCACTCTCTCTTTCTGGTACACTCAATTCCAATAGCTGACATCATCTTTTATACCCGGTACCCCCCTTCATGCATGTTAAGTCTTCTAGTTACTCATAACTCTTGGGAATACTTAACTAGCTATTCCAACTCTGACTACTGGTAGCCCTTTTCCTACTGTGGCTACTACTGTGCTTACTTCTAGATGACAATTTCTTTATTGACCACCTATCACCTCGGGAGCCCCAACTCTCTGAACATCTCAACACTCATCTAGGATTTGGTGCTACCGCCTACCATTTAACATATAAAAATACTACTCTACCTCCAATCATATCCCGACCTTGTATAATTATGGACACAACACCTTGTTAGCAATATTGACCTTACAACTAGCTTAAGATCCTTGATATGGCTAACATCATACAAATGATCAGAGCACCACCAACTACCACATAATCTTTAACTCAAGGTACGCATACTCACAGTAAGGGTTTCCAACAACATCCTCACTCCTTTACTTGAAATGGGAACCACACACAAAACTTCTACATACATTGGTCACACTTGACATTGTTTTCCCCCCAGACACACACACTTAAATATTTTCTTCTACTCTATTCTAAACTTTCTAGTTCTAGTTCTAACCACACTTTCACCAGTGGTTCTCCTTCATTAATATCTTCTACCTTATCTTTATCTAGTGCCATTTTACTACTAACCCTTATCCTTATTGGTTAATTTGACTTCCCTGAATACTTCCAAAAAGGTGATCTCAACCTATTGTTAACACCTAGACTAGTAGATGATACATTTTTGATGTGGATGGATGAGAGGTACACTCATATGTAACAAATTATCCCTCTGGCTTATTTGGCAGCATGGATCAAACAGATAAAGAGGATTCATTTGAAAATTAATAATCTTTCAGAATGCTATAATGTTTTACTATGTTTGCACTATTTATGAACTCCTAAATGCTCAGGGGTCCAATTCAAGTCAAAGATGTATAAATAAATTATGAGTTGAAGGCCTTTATAGTTGGAGAGAAGATACTATTGGGGTATAGATAGAAGAATTAGGTGCTGATATCATCAAAGCTTCATAAGTTCTCAACTCCTTGTAATTATGTCTTCACTCGTCATTAAGCACTCACCTTTGACAAGATGGTGATGGGTTGACATAGTTCATCAGAAAAAAACTATTGAGAACCAAGTCAAGATAGACTAGTATTCATTTTCTTTATTTTGATAAGATTCGCATAAGAAATGACTACAGCTCATAATAATGCACATTTCAATTTTGGGAGTCAAAGTATTGGGAAGAATTTGATGGGTAATAAGTTGCTGGAAAGATCCCAAGAAGGTGAGCAAGATAGACTCTTTATTTGCTTCATTCATGCACTGAACATCATTAAGCAGTGTGCGTTCATTCATGTGGGCCCTGAGAATATAACTTTGGGATGCCCCAACGTAGCGGAGATTCAAACTTAATATGAGTCTCCTTGCACTAGGTTGGGGCATCCCATGGTTGTCATTCTTTGAGCCCACATGAACAAATGGACACTGCTTAATAATGTTATGCAAGAGTTGAGTATGACATGAACATTAAACAAATGTGAACTTTAAGAGCTTACTGCATACAAAAGACAATGCGGAATTGGGTGGATGAAATCAAGAATAGATCCCCAGGAGCTATACAAAAAGTCCGACTCCTCAGTTGCTTGATTGACTTAGAAACAAGCATGTAATGAACAATACAAGAATCCAATCCTCAGAAGCTCACTACGTCGAGATGGCTAGACAGAATTTTGCCGTGCGATAGCTCATTGGATAGATCTTGAGAAGATCTATTATAAAAACTCAATTATCTCAAGACTTTGAATTGAGTTTTCATTCTTGCTTTCAATATCGGAAGAGTCTTGAATGGGCTTCTCAGGA
The DNA here is from genome assembly GCA_964035585.1 of Polytrichum formosum. Classification (NCBI taxonomy): domain Eukaryota; kingdom Viridiplantae; phylum Streptophyta; class Polytrichopsida; order Polytrichales; family Polytrichaceae; genus Polytrichum; species Polytrichum formosum. The sequence goes on from OZ037941.1 coordinate 1,639,122, forward strand.
TGACTTCTCTCCTTGTTTCAATGACTATTTATACTGGAGTTCTGGTTTACACAACTTTTGAATGTTAAATTGGTGGTATCAATTTGAGCTCAGTTTCTCCAATGGTTGCTCGCCATGGGACACTGGGATGAACTTCCCGGCCTCTGTGAAGAGCTGATGTTACTAGCCAGTTATTTCCCTCCTGGATAATGGTATCTGGTGAGTGACTCTGAGTTGAGGCTGATCCAAATTGGCCCTATCACCAACTACAAATTAGGTAGATGTGTGTTATTTGGATACTTTTCTCTCTGCACTCACTTCTTGTAGGATATGAAACATGCAATTAGTGCGAGATGATTAGCAAATCCATATTGTGCACATAGCCATTTGCTTCATAATTTTTGGAGCTCGTATGAATATCTTATTCATTATCAAAATGAATATTCTCATGGTCATAAGTGGTTATATAGGTCCCCCCAACCATGTTGAGTATTGAGCCTAGAATGTGTAGCGTATTTTGAGCATGTAATCCAATCTCATTAAAACACATGTCTTTTTTATGTCTTTTCTTAGATCCATGGATGTAACTTTGAATGGTAACCGCACTAATTAGACAAAACAATGTAGATGGTGGTTTTGTGTACCTATGTACAAACGTGGAAAGTACACATGACTGGCCACTTAGGTGGAGTCTACCTACTAGCTGTAGATTATTGTAGACTCCACGTAAGTTATGCAAGCTTAGGAGCAAAATATTGCTTGTCGTGCATTTGAACATATTATATTCCATATAATTCTATTAATGCGTCAGTCCATAGCATGTGGGTACACATTAGAGGTCAGTTGGTTGTGGGCCCCCTACAAGTTCATTCCTTCCAAAACAACAAATTTGGGTTAACTTGCTAAGGACGAGATCAACGATGGTGGTGTCATGTCAAGCAGGTTAGTTTATTACATGGTTTATTATAATGTCGTGATGGTCAGTTCAAGTTATTCAACCTCATGCTCATTATTCAGCCTCATGGCTCATGTCGGTGGGCCCAAGCATTTGCCCAAGCATATGCTTGTATTATTCATATTTTATTCTAACAAGCTACAAATTTAAGCTTAAAATAATAGAGATGAGCAAATGTGTGTGGGGGACTCCACAAATCCGGATATTAGGTCTGTTGTGGGTTGTCCTGGTCACCCGGTCTATGTCAGGCTGGGGCTAGCCTTGTCCCATTCATGCAACCGTTGACCCCACAAGGCCAAGCTTAATTAAAGCTACATGTTCAAAATAAATTACATAACATTATTCAACCATGTGGGTTGGTTCCATGACCTTGGAATATGTCAATTATACTCCATGGAGACTTGAACTAACTAGGAATATATTCACACATTCAAGGTGAACTTGAAAATTTGGGTGGAGTTAAACTCCCAATACTATGCATAGGAATTATTGTTCATCACAAGCATATTCAAAGGAACATTGTTCATCCTAATATTATTCCCTAACATGACTATTAAAAATAGAGCTATCATTGAAAATACCGGCAATATTCACAATATTCTTACTATTCAAACCGGCACTATTCATAATTTGTACCGGCTTCAATTTCTTCTTATTTTCTAAGTTTCTTCCCCATGAAGGTAAGATAGTAAAGGCCCATGTCATATTATACATATAGATATGGAACACAACCATGTAGCTGAATAATGTGTCTAACATGTTGGCTTGCCGGAAGGGGGAAGGGGGAAGCCATGTGCAACCAAGGTGTGGCAATGTCCGGGTAGACTTTGAGCATATTGTTCTCCCACTTTAGTATGACAAGTTTGGGAAACACAAAAAAAGTCGTATTATCGAGGTGTCGTCTTCTCATTAATATGACAAATGGCATAAAGTTGTCGTATTATTGAGGGAATACAAAAACATAAGTAATATGAGCTTAAAATATATATACAACGAGTTTATGCAATATAAATGGTATGAAATAATAACTTATAACTCCAAACAAATACAAATATTCTCAAGAACTCTTGAAATAGGAGTCCAAAGATCTCTGGTGTTGCCTACCCAAGTTAGCAACTGTCATCTTATCTAAATTCCTTATTAACTTTTGAAAACTAATAATTTGATTAACACCCAAATATAAAGAGTTCTCTAATAAGAAACTAGATAACAATGATGCATGATGTTTAGCAACATACTAGGCAGGAGGCCACTCTAACCCTAACCATGTCCATTCTGCACTAGTAACCCTAATTCTCATTAAGTTCCCAATGGTAAGCGAAGTTCCCAAGTAGTTCCCAAGTGAAAATGGATGTATTTTAGATGTACATAACATAGATGAAAGGAATTTTAGCATTGAATACCTCTTTAACATGACAAAATGAAGATTCTAAATGTCGCATTATTGAGTGTCGTAGCCGTATAAAAGAGGGAGTTTTGAACTAAAAAGTTTGGTCGCGCAAAAATGTGTCGTGATATCAAGGGTGTCGTATAAACGAGTGTCGTATAAACGAGGTTAGACTGTAATCAGTTGAGATCCTAATGTTTTCCAAGTCCAACCTGTTACATGTTGACATCTTTCGATTTTAAAATGAGATTTGGCAGGCAGGTGGCACTGCCCCACCCAGGCACCCAGCCCGGACACTAGACCATGGGAGACCCGCTGCACAACAACAGCCTGTTATTCTACTCAATTTAATGCAACCCACGCAGAACCCCATTATTCTGTGACTGGGCCCACTTTGTTTTGAGCTGTGGAACAAGCCAATTAGGCTGAATAATGTTATGTCGACACTTGCTTCCTGTGAACTTCTTGAATATTCACTGAGCTTACAATTGATTGGCAGCTTGCTAGAGTCCACAATGCCTGTTTCAAGTGGAGGCCACACACGGCCAAAGTCGGAGGTTTTCATAAAAAGCTATCTCGAACCGGAGAGGTGAAATTGGATGTTTTGAAACTGAGGGCCACACTACATGTGCAAATGAGCCGCCGTTTTCATTAGTTTAGTGACACCCCACCTCAAAGATGACTAATTTATAGAAAGATCAAACTATTAATTTTAAACACCTAAGGCCCAATGTTGCATTCTTATTGGCTCCCAAAATGATGGGCCGGGTTTTCCTCCCACCATTTTTCAAGAGCCGGCAGTCTGGTGGGAAGGCAAACCCCCGTTCCTAGCTGCCAATTCAATGAAGAATCAACTTTTTATTTAGCTCTTAGAATGCTAGGAAGGCGGCGTCAGTGGGGGAAACCAACACTTTCAAGAGCTTATGTGGCCCCCCCTTCAGTATTGTAGTTTTAAAGGCTAATTAACAAAGACATAATGTTGAGTAGGATTGAGCCAAAGCAAATGATGTAAGGTAGATGGGTCTTAAGTGGCTACTTTTCTTGATTAGACCCCTAGATTTGATTGGTATGTGGTTCCATGAGGATCAAAAAGCAAACAACATAAAGATACATGTTTAAAAGAGATTGGACTACATCTTCAAATAATAATAACTACTCTACACTTAATAGTGAACACAATTGGGAGGACCTATGTATCTAGTTAAGAAATGAACAAACATGCACTTCCGATAACCATAACTAAATCAAGGAAGGCTCAATTTTCAGTCCGATTTTTACATATGCTTCATCGTACATTTGCTAATGCAACACGAGTTTTATTGTGTAAGTCTAATCGGTAGAAGTTGGAGAACAGGAAAAAGGAACCACATAACACCCACATACCTTAATTATTTGTATAGAAAAGTTTGAAGCAACCAATGCCTATATTATTTTATGCAAACTAATCAGCCGAGGTCGACGTCCATTCAAGTGAGTGAGGTTAGCTCTGTTATATACCAGACATGCGTACAGTTGCATTTTAGCACTGTTACAGCTCAGGATGGATTGACTTGGACAAGTTTATGACATAGGGCCTGCAAGTTAGGGCATGATCCAATACAATATACATTGTTATCTTGCAATGGCTAAGTAGTACCTATGCCCACACTATCATCACATGTGACGTACTAACCAAACTGCGATTCAAGCTAGACTTAAATGCAACAAAGTTGGACTAATTCATTGATTCTTCAGACACTGATCCGTTTTCAAAGCAACCAAGCTGCTGCAACTGAGAACCAGTCAAGCACAAGTTGCCAGCACTCGATCACACCGCAGCCTGTTGTTGTCAATGCAGCATACCTTGATTTAATGCCTCGAGAACCCATTGCACATTTAATACATATACCAATCCCGACACCATGTGAACACATGCGCATATGAACACAGCTAGTTTGCTCACTGCATTGAGAGAGACACCAATCCAGAGACCCAGGTGGGACTCACATCGTGACAGTGAAGACAAATAAACAACTGAGATCAGTTGCAATGAGCAGCATGCTACCAGCCGTACTACTTTGACAACTTGTCCGACTTCAAGCTAAGGTAGATGTGCCCACTCGAACACAACAATAATCTGGAAACCTATATTTGAGTGGTATGTGGTGAGGTGTGGATCTAAGACACCAAAAAGATTTGTGCTTAAAAGAAATTGAACTACGTGCTTAAAATGTGCTAACCATGCTAGGGTCAATAGTCAACATGATTGAGGGAACTATATGACCACCACTTAATGGGTATGAGAATCTTCACTTTGATAAAGCATAAGATATTCACATGAGCTCCATGAGGAGAATGGCTATGGACATGATTTGGATTTGCTATTCATTTTGCACTAATTTTTTGTTTCATATCCTACATGAAGTGGGTGCAGAGAGAAAAGTATCCATCTAAGGCACGTCTACCTTATGTAGGTGGACTGTGGCAGCATGCCTAGCACCCTTGACTACTAGACACCCACAATTAGCAGCTACTTAACCTAATGACTCCATATGACCCGATCGAGCTGAGCCTATGCTGCACAATTGATTATATTCTTGCTGACACTGGCAACTTGTTGAAAGTCGACATGAACACTGCTTCTGTAAGTAATTCGTGTCTCTAGCTAGGCTGTGCACGGATGGATCCTTGCAGTGAATGGTGGAGGAGGTGGAAGTTAGTGTGTTTTGTACCCATGACATTGCTTGTTGGGCCCATCCCATAGCAGACCTGACATGCGCACATGTCCTGGAGGAAGGTTTGATTGGAAGCTCATGCACACCAGCCAGGCCCTGGCAAGCCCTTGTCTCGTGAGCGCGTCCTCTCTGCACACCTAAGGTAGGGGGTGCTGAAATCGACCCTTCGGTTGATTTACCTAATATACAGCATCCTCGTTGTATAAGGTAGAAATATCATAACCCATGAAAATAAGGTGATTCACATTGAAGATATGGTCTTACAATCATGAGATAATTTTCCAAGATAGACGAGAAGGATTCATGAAGAATGCAAGTTGTTGCATATTTTTCTGCCCTGTACAAAAAATTCTACAATTTTTCAAAGTGGAAAGTTGTCAAACCCCCTACTCGTTTACTAGATTCTCCCTACACCGAACACGGTAATCCGAATTTCCATACAGAACATCACCTAAACCGGTTAGCTCATGAGTACATTAAACTTGACTCCCATTGGCTACACTAAGTGTACACGCATTCACTACAAGGATCTCGTGGTTAAACCACTGTACCATGTCACTGAACAATCTAAGTCACTGCAGGTATGCGAGAAATTGTGTAAAAATGCGCTTATTATGTCCGCAACCACTACGTTTTTTGATGGAAGTGACATGGGACCATTATGTTTGAAGTATTCATATCCTAATGTTCACAATGTCAAAAAAATCCCTATTTAAAATGGATGCGAAGACCAATGTCACTTGACAACCAAGCCTGAATACAATTTCCACCAAAAGTAGCAAGATGGGCCGATTTATTGACAAATAACTACATGTATTTTATGCGTTGGACTTGCAAACTTTCTATCCCCAAAGCCCCGTGCTCTACATGCTTCGTCTCAAATGCGAAAAGAACATCATGACGGTCCAATTCCTGTCCATTCCCACCAATACAAATTCGTGGTGTTCACTGCGATCACTAAAATGCTCGTTGTGCACATCAAACAAACCAGGGCCATACACCATTCATACTGCTTTGAATCTTCGTGTCATAAATCAGGGACCACACATATATGTACACAAAATGATGACTCATACATCCTTTTATTGAGAAGAAAATGTCTGGTGCACATATATCAGGGCACGTGACACTGTTCACTACTATTTTTCCGAGGTACTTTAGTACATATGAATTCTACCTAGTCTGAAAATTTCCATGATATCACACGTATGCCCCTACTCACTACAATGCCTGCACATGTATAGCTACCACTGCCGTCCGTCCTCTCCACCATCGCAAGAATGGTCGCTTGCAGAATCATTTGGCTCCGAAGATGAGCCCTTGCCCTGTGTTCCAGATGCAACTACATTGAACGCAAAAATAGGGACTTCTCCATCAGCGAAAACTTGAAAATCCTCTTGGGCAACGTCTCTCGTTTCTGGCTCATCATTGTGGAGGTGAGCATCGACTCCGAACTTGTTTGTGCTCTGCACCAACCGCATATCTTCCTTCTCATCTGCAACTCGTAAACTGCGCGGTTCAGCGTTCATAATCACCTTCCACCCTGCTTCCCATGGGTCATCACTCACAAACATTTGTTGAACCTGCGATGGAAACACATATGGCTGGACGTTGGGGGGCTGCATACGGGAAAAGTCTGCCAACCAGAAACCATATTCATCTTGTTTCATGGTTGGTGTGTCCCCGCAATCGGGCCGCACCCAACGTCCCTTGAACAAAATAACATTTGTGCTCCCATAAGAAAGTTGGAGAATTTCAACTAGTGTGCCCACATATGCCAACTGCACCTCCACAACTTCCTTATCCCGTGTGCTGCTCCGGCAACCCTGCTTGAATAAGCTAGCAATTCCGCAATCATAACTGACATGCTTGTTAGTACCATCTTCGTCTGCAACACGGTAGTGGCAGCCGTGCGATTTAATGGACTTGAACGTCAACGCAACACGATTTGGTGGGAAGGCGATGGACACCAGGTGGTCGTCCAACACAACACCTGTAGCCATCTCCTCCCTTACTCGATCTGCCAGCCACGTTCCAAACTCACCTATGGGTTTCAGATCTTCTGGGTATGGTCTACTCACCCGACCATCTCTTCGCCGGCGGTGCCGAGACCGGTGTGCAGCACGCCCGGCCTCCACGCGAACCTTCTCGTCTTCATACATTCTGCATACACCAACCATGCACAACATTACACATAGATAATAGTCATATTATCGGCCCAGAGTCACGTGCACTCACTAAATGCATGAACTCAAACATAGTCATATTGAAACTGACGGGTGGTCCTAGCTAGCTGTATGTGCAGCTCCCACCTTTGGTATTTGGCAGTGCCCTCAGAGTTCGATATTACAAAGTTATGAATTTGATGAAGTTCCACGTCATTCAAAACCTTCCGCGTTGCAGCGCCTTCAGGGATTTCCCCACTTACACCTGGTTCTTCGTCATTGTCCCAGATTCGACGACTGCTATGAGGGAAGTCGCTCATGTGGCTTGTTACAAACCCCAAAGCCTCATCTAATGAGTACCCTGCAGCCATTGAGCCTTCAGGACGGGCACGATTGCCTACATAACTCTTCAAAAGACCAAGGTACCTCTCCATGGGATACAACCATCTGCAAGCCACTGGACCCAAAATCTCCAACTCGTCCACAAGGTGCATCACGAGGTGGCTCATGAGGTCCCAAAAAGATGGAGGCATCCATGCTTCCAACAAACATAGCGTTTCAGCGGTGAACTCCCGCAGCCAAGGAATCTCAATTGGATCAATGACTTTCGCTGTCAACTTCTGGAATACAGTTGACAGACGAATTATACCTGCACGAACAGACGGGTGTAGCAAACCCCGTATAGACACAGGCAAAATTCCTTGTAGGAGGATGTGGTGGTCATGTGATTTAAGAGACCCCCACTTACCTCCTTCCACGTGCTTCCTGAATGCTGAACCATAACCTGTTGGCACTTTCATCTCTCCAATTATTTTCATACATGTTTTCTTCTCCTTTTGCAATAACACGTATGGGGCAGGAGGTTGCCTCCACACGACCTTACCGCGCTTCATCTCTCGCACCATCCATAGATTATCACGAATGCCACGCTCCTGCATGTCATGCCTTACCTTGGGATTGTCTTTGTCCCCCATTATGGTCCGAAGAATGTTGTCTGACACATTTTTCTCGATGTGCATTGTGTCCAGCGTGTGGCGAATAAGATGAGCCTGCACGCTCACCACTTGAAAACATCAACACAATATTGTAATTTTGCTCCAACATGATGCATCTAAATTGAAACAAAGTTTGGTCTATTCTGCATCCTGACATTTTTGTCATGAAGCATTGTCATGAATGATTGAAATTTGGATGGCAAATCTTAGTAAGTAACAGTTATTGCAACTTCCTAAATCTATAATGCTTAGAAATTGTTACAAGGAATGGCAAAAAAATTTAGGTTACAATTACTGTTGGTGTCAGTACATGGGCAGTTTATGTTTAGTTTGATCAACCAGACAAAATTGGTGACACTCAATGCAATATTTCCGAAAAGTTCCCCCACAAGACATTCTCTCCTTTCCAGAGATGCTGATTAAAATGTTGTGTTTTTTGTTTGAATGGTTCTGCAGCTTACGGACGCATTTTCAGTAACCATAAGTTGAGTTTAGAAACTGCTTGGTGAAGCAGAAAGCAGCAGGCTCTTTGTTGTTGCTTTGGGGAGTTTAGGGAGGATAGTTCTTTGGTTTTACCCAACAGATTGACTAAGTTCCGGGGGAACTATGCTAAATGTTGTATTTAGTGTTACCAATTCTATTTGTCCTGCTCATTATTCATTATAAACCAATGCATGGGGAGAACCGACTGCTAGTTACAATGAACTGGTTGAGTTCTTCGTCATTATCCTAGATTCGGGGTTTAATTAAATCAGATGCCCCTGCCTACAAGAGATTCAATACACCTGCCACCACTCTCAAAACTTCACATCATTGAAGGCCCAAGGTTAGAATTACCAAACCTCCCAATACGGTAGTGCATAAAGAGTAGACGCCCTCTTTATCCCCGTGCGCCGCGAGGGATCAGCCTGTTTTGGCTTGCCCCCACTATCCAAAAATGCCTTCCTTTCCTTTGCCCATTCCAACACCTCTGATGGTTGCACTTCCACAGGTGGGAACTCATGCTCCATTGCGCCATCGAATATAGAATCTGCAAACCTAAAAGGGTGGTCTTCTGGAAGCCATCGCCTATGTTGTGAGTCATAAACAATTTTGTTCAAACTCTTTGAGTAACGCGATATAGTTCCCGGACCACAATGCGGGCAACCCATGTAACCCTTGGTTGTGCATCCCGCGACAACTCCTAAACCAGGCAGGTCGTGTGTAGTACAAAGCACAACCAACCTGCATGTAAATTGATGTTGCCCTAGAAATCCAGAAGCATCCTTCATCCGCACCCCCTCAAACCACAACTCTTTCAACTCCTCTAGCAATGGCTCAAAGAATACGTCGAATTCACTCCCTTTCACAGCTTCCTTCCCAGGTATGAGAAGGCAAAGCGACATAAAAAAAAATTTGGTCATACACCAGGGCGGCAAATTCGCAATGGTCATCACCACTGGGGTGCAAGACCATTTGCAATTTTTGAACCCGAAGGGATTCACCCCATCAGCTGAAAGGAAGACACGTAAATTGCGAGGTTCTGATCCAAATTCTGGGAATTCCATGTCCACATTGGCCCACTGCGGGGAGTCGGCGGGGTGTCTCATCAGGCCATCCTTGGACTTGTTGAAGTGATGCCAACAAAACAATTCAGCTACTTCCTTAATGGAAAACATTCTTTTCACCCGGGGGATAATCAGAAAATGGCGCAAGACTTTTGCTGGAACAGACCGTCTAACAAATCTATTTGCATTGCATTTTGGGCAGACGGATGCATCTACAAGATTCCCCCGAAACAATACGCAATTCTGTGGGCAACAATGTATTGTGTCATACACAAGACCTAATTTTCTAAGCATGCGAGTTGCCTCCTTTTCAGAGCAAGGTAACGTGTTCCCCTGTGGTAGAATTATTTCGTGCAATAGCTTGAAGACCTCGTTAATGAGGCTGTTTGGTGCCTTTGCAACCTTGAAAGCACATAAAAGGTAGATGGTGGCACCCAATCGACTCACCCTACCATCGGGAAACAACTTGATGCTGAGCTCCTCAAGCAATTCGTCTTCAACGGGGTCGTTTGTGCCATGATGTGGGTCGTCAGTTGTTGTTCCATCCCAGGGGTCTGAGTCAGACTCTGCCGCACTGCCCTCCGGATCATTCCCAGTTGTGCGCATTTCGTCTTCAGGGCCAACCCCTGCATGAATTGCCTCAACACGAACCTCATCTGCTCGACTAAACAATTCTGTCACTGCACGCCGAAGGTCGGCACCCACGTCCAAAGGTGCATCCTCTTCCTCAAATTCGAAATCATGGAATTCACGTAAGCAAGCTCGATATTTGCGCTCAGCAACTGCCCACTCCTCAGAAGAGGAATCCGCATGAGGGCCCTGCAAATAAAACAACAGGGTTCTCATACTGACTCAGTGCTCCATACCGCGATTTCAATCACATGCACACAATGGTCACAAGAATGTAGAATATAGAGGAGTGCACATCTTACATCGACATTGGCCCGAAGTCTGGGATGTCGGCCAATGGATTTCATGTGTTTAGCTGATGTGCGCCTAGAAACCCAGGTCTGCCCCCTGCAATTGCGGCATTTGCACCTTACCTTTGTCACATTCGCTAGTGTAGCAGCTGCCTCCTCTGCCGTCCATAGTTTGCAATCCCTAGCACGCACTCTGCTCGGGTCGTGTAACGGGCAATGCCGTTGAGCATTGCCGTTGTCCATAATATTCAAAAGAACCTAATTCCATAGGACAACACAGTGTGGATGCTCAGCACATTATTGTTCCCATAAGTAGCAAAGCATAATATGCCTAATCAATTGCAATAAGAGAGTCATTATGAGGTGTGCAACGTAAACACATCGTCAATTCATACATATGGCCACATATGTAAACCCTAACTCCTTCCCATGACTGCTCACTTCTACCCTTCCACCTCCTGGCATTTCCAAATGCAAGTTAGGGTTCTCGCAACATACATGGAGAGTGAGGCACAGTCCCCTAACGAGTATGAGGAGGCACGAAATAAACGGATTGCAGAGAACAATGCAAAGTTGGAGTCATTGGGCATCTTTCGGCAAATCAGGTATGTGATGTCCAAAATCAAGTCCTACAATTCTCGTCGACTTGGTGAAATGCAAGTTGGACATTAAAATCGACCAATAGGGTTCGATTACAAGGCCCAGTCCATCTGGGCTTTGCGAAGGCCGCGCTTGTCGCTTCTTGAACCTAGGTGACTAAGCCCTAAATCCCGCGTGGCTTTGTGCGTTCACGTGTGTGGACGCGACGTGGTGCAATGTGGATGGGTGCATTGCCCGACGTGGACCCCATGCAGTTTGACGTGGACCCCTTGCAATTTGACATGGACAGAAATCCAACTAGTTGCATATCATTAAGGGGTCACATTAATCATGTTCTTAACCTCTGTTGTGATTGCCATAAGATTTGATTACCCAATAATTGAGATATATGCGAGATTTTGCCTAAGCAGTCTCTCTCAATGGCGCATTTTGCATTAGGTTGCATTACTCCTGGCTTTGAGTTGATTGGGCGCCTCCCATTGCAGATGATTAGCCGCCATTTGTATGTATGATTGCCTTCTAATGCAGGTTGATTAAGGAGAAAGAAGAGGCCGTCAATATCCACGGAAGCAGTAGTGGAGCAATTCGGCGAAGCGAGCGATTGTCAAAAATGGCTGCTGTGGCTTACGAGGACGAAGAAACCCAGGAACAATTCCCACATGGGGATTGCTACGCCTCAGATTACCAGCCCGAGTCGGAGTCGGAGACTGAATCTGATGAGCAAATCATGAGCCTAGCTTCAACTCCAGTCCCAGCTCCATCTGCTTTGCGCGGTGGAACTCGACCATGCACTCTGTGGCCTTCCAAGCAGGTGAGTGACGAATTGCATGCATGGTGGTAATTCTAAGCATGTACTTCATGTTGAACCATTTGGTGTACTTAACAACATTGTATACACAACGTCTAGCCTAGTATGTACATGGGACGATGTAGTCGCCTTGGGGTATGTGCCTTGGGAGGACATCATCTGACAGTACTGCATGCATGTGTAACGTAATTTTTGCTTGGTTGGTTGATTGTCATGCAGGCTGGTGGTGTGGGTGGTGGAGCAGGGCCACAAACACGTCGAGTGGTGACCATAAACGTGGTGGCATCGCCACGTGCATGCTCGCAAGGTGCATTGGGCAGCCGTGCAAGACGAGGCCGAGTTGGGAGCTCTGCTGCAACTGAAGCTGCACGGGCTGTGGTGGATCCGGAAGGGAAGGTGGCCCCTAATCACCCAAGATCACAAAGCACACCGTCATGCCAGCCAAGGCGAGCACCCGCCGTCCCTCGTTTTGAGGCTTCGGTTAACGCTTCGAAAGCAACCAGTAGAGCATACGACCCCGCACGTAAACTGGCAAATCGGCAAGCATTGAGAGATTATCATGAACAGGTGAGGAAGGGAGTAATCTCTGGCGAGGAAGTCGTTGTCCCATTGACAACAAACGCGTCAGGTATTGTAATTTTGTTGCGATCAAAATGGCAAGGTGCCATCAGGGCATTGGCACAAAACTATCTGAAGTGGTCAGAGAGGGACTTCGACGAACACGTGCCGGAGCTCATTGCCTCCATTGACAACAAGATTCGGCATAAGATGTTCAGCTACTCACCTTACCCCTTGGCCCCTACTGCAGTTGTAGATTACCTTAAATCTAGCATGAAGCATGCAAGATCACGGGTGGTGGAGAAAATGGAGGCTAAGTGGTTATGATGACAATAAAATTGCTGTAGGGTGCCCTCCTCATGTTTGGAAACAATGTTTGAGATTTTGGAAGAGCCCAGAGGGCCAAGCAATTTCCGAAAAGATGGTGCATGCGCGGTCATGTGTTGGCAACCCTTCGCACAGTGGCAATATACCAGTGACAAGTTTGTTGATGCAGCCGGTGATTGAACATTCTTTTGTTGCATGCAAGTCAAATTTTTGCGGCACTTAGTATAATTTTCAGAATCATGCATCATGCACGACTTTTTTTTTGCAGCATGCTATGTTTGATGCGAAGTGTGTTCGTTGTTGTAGGGTGACGTTTCTCAGCGTGAGGAAGGGGTGGGGCGCATAATTCCTCGTACCAACACAGACAACAATGCAGTCGTCGACAAGGGGGAAGATAGCAGGGTGGAGGATGTGGAGTTGTTGAGCCCCATACAACCATGTCGTTCAGTACAACCATCTGTAAAGTCGAAGTCCCAAGTAAGGGGTGTCAATTGTGAATTGCGTGCCTTAAGCAATGTGTTTGTTTAGAGAAGGTAGCTGTGCGGGACTAGAGAAATGAAAGGAGCGTGGTCATGGGGAATTGCAGGATGGCATTTGCCCCAAGTATTGCTCGTCGTGTGTGTCTCAGTCGGTGTTTGAATACTTCCGATCAGAGTTGAAGGGCGCGGTGGAAGATTTAACGAAACAACTCGGGGAGTTGAAGACAAGGGTGGATGTGGTGTGTCCCTGGGGCGGAGTTGAAGGAGAGGTGGGATTTATAACCCCTAACAGACGAACATTTTTGACGAATATATTCAAACAGTTGGCCATTCCTTCTACGTGCGAGGGAGGACGCAACATTCATGCTCGGCTGGATGAGAAATTTGAATCCGAAGATGTGGTCCCAGACACGCAATGCGTAGATGGTGGGCAATCGGTAGTGGAGGCGAGGTCTGCTCCTAAAGGGAAGCGGGGGGTCGAGTTACAATCACCTTGTGTGGACCGAAGTGCACCTGGGCCAAGAGCAATGGACCTGCAAGGCATGACATGTAGTTTTGAGGAGGCCTCATATCACATAGAACATGATGGCATGGTACGTGAAGGCATTCCTGAAGCTCCATCCCCAATTCAACAAAGTCAAGGGAAGCCAAAACGACCACGAAGGAGAGAGAGTGCACCCTCTCTCGGAGGGCAGTGTTTGACACCTATAAAGGGGCCCTCACAAGGTCCTGGAGGCGGCAGTGCACACACAAAATCTGGAGCTGGAGCCCCGATCCAAAACTCAGATGTCCCTATACGTCCCCAGGCAAACTCAAGTAGAGGGCATGTTACGTGCAGGAATGAGGTAACAATGTCCCAACAAGGTCATGCTGCTCGTACTGTACCTACACCTTCACCAGCCGAGGTAGTGAGAAGAAAACCAGACGTGCCACAACGTCGAAATGTAGAGTCGGTAAGTATGTATACCTTGGAATTGGTTGTTTTAGGGAAACTAGCTAATGGTTGTAGCCTAATGACTTTTAAGTTGTAGGTTGTTCAAGCGATGGTGACACCATCACAGGGAGGGCCACCACAGTCATCCCGGCGAGTCATAGGATCAAGAGCACCAGCTGTTGGGGCTCGAGGCGCAAGTGCTCGTACTGTGTTGCCGGTAAGCAACCCCTGCTTATCCATGGGGTGGTTAGATTTGTGGTGGTCATGTGCTTGAATTGTGTGGGCTTCATGTGCTTGAATTGTGTGTCAAAAATGGCTGCCGTGGCTTGAAGTGAAGTTGAAAGTGAAGATTCTCAAGCTAGAACTCAAGTTCAGGGGTTGAACTTTGTTGCGATTTTTGGGAGTCTGATGATTGGAGTCGACAAGGTTTCGACCAAATGAAAGTTCAAACTATTGAGACCTTCCATAATGAATCGACTATGTAATTGTTTAGTTTGGGCAGGTGTAAAGTTCTAGCCTACTAGCTTATTGTTGCTTCAAACGATGACATTGTACGTGTCTTTGTATTGGCCCCTACATGTTTTCAAGTGTTATCTGGAGTCATGTTCTCAAGAGATGACTGTTGATACGGCCCTCGATATTGCCATGCACACTAGAACTGAAGTCGTGAGATTGAACTTGTAATTTTTGGGATGTGGGCTTCAATCTTCTTACCATTGTCAGTGTCTATAGCTTCTTGCAGACCCGCTAATGGTTGGAATTTTGTGTGGCAAATGCTTATAGGTTGCAATGCCATACGGGTCCATGGTGGAATTGCTTCACCCCCAACGGACATCAGAGATTGTAGGACATGGACGTGCACACATCCATGGGAGAAGCAACTCTTCCCATGCAGTTCTCGTGCCATTTGGAGCACAAGTAGTAACCATCACAGATGTTATGAGCCCCAGCTGCGAGCTTCCCTACCCTGCTCCCCATAGGAATGGTAGAATGATGCAAACTCTGAACGATGCAGTGGGGTGGAAGGTGTATTGGCCTATTAGGGCCTTGTGTATCCATGTGGTCACTCCTGTTGTATCCATTAAGTGATGCTCCTGTGAGAGAAGGCACCTTGCAGCATGGGCAAGAATCATAGAGTTTTGGCTAATGTTGGACTTCAGTTACAGTGAGGGGTGTGGGGTATATGTTAAATTTGTGCTGTAAGTGCAGCATTTGTATGGACATCCACTTCGGACACTAAGGAGTAAATAAATTTTGAATCTACCATGTAGTCGATGTGCACCTCATTCCACGCTTGCATTCTGGGCCATATTGAACATTGACCACTATGCAATTTGTGACCTCCATTTCTTGAACAGTGTGTGAGCACGTCGTTGGGCATGTTAGTTGCTTTGGGAATATGTACCTGTTGTAAATGGTATGCTTGTGTCGTTCTTGACCCGCATTGCCATACTGCGTTTCTAAGCATTTGTTGTACATGCAATTCAATATGGAATGTGAATTTGTATCATGAATGTACGTGACAAGGGAATGGTAAATGAGATATTAACATTCCACAATTGTTAAGAATGTGGGACGCTCGTCGTATTTCTCGTAAGGTTTTGCTGTTCAACGTACACCAGATGATGACATTTTGGACGACAATGTTATATTTGTGTTTGTACTGTCAGTTTCAAATTTCATGTTATTTGAAAATCATATGTTGTGTTTTTCTGTTGTTGTTGTTTTGAAACTTTTTTCCATGAATGCACGACTTGGCATTTTTTTTATCATGTGCTTGCACTTAATTTACTTGCAGCTTTTTATGACACCCCCATGTCGCTGTCCCCCGGCACTGGTTCCCGATCACTACAAAACAATGCACTAATGCACGAGTGACTGTGGACTTAACACCTCTGAATTCCATGTTATTTCGCAGTGACTTCACTACGCATTCCTTGTAGTGATTGAAGTTGCCGCCTCGCCATGATCGGTTTCAGAAATGGCACTGCACTATTACGACGGCGGTCTAGTGCACGGGTAGAGGGTGGTTAACCGGTTTGGGTATTTCTACCTTAAGTGAGGGCAAAATAACTTAGCAAATAGAAGCACATTGTCATCATATGTGTGTGTGTGTGTGATATTTTTAATCTTTTTCACCACAACATGAATATAGTAGGCAATTTTTTTACAACATGTACTCTACGATTTTCAATGTCATCTTATGAGGGGTGGTTCACTAAGCCATTGGGTAGCTACAATGTAAGTGAGTTCTAATACTATTCTGTCTCTTTCTCCTAGCCTTTTCCCATCCCATTTTACCCTATAACTAGCTTCTTATGGCCTTATTCCATCCATCGTACAAACCCCAATGCCCATGAACCGGGGTGTCATGAGCCTTAATCTGTCCACAAGGGTCCACAACACTCAATATTAACTACAATGCATGCATCTAATTCATGGCTCTTGAAATCCCCACCTTTATTAGTCTTCAATGACTCTTTCTAGAGCATGACACGCCTATTGACAACCCTTTTTCAACACTCAACATACTTGATGCCGACACTTGAGCCAAGTACACTAAATATGATATTTAGTGTCACCAATTCTAATTGTCTTGTTCAATACTAATTGTAAACTGTGGTGTAGTGTCACCAACACTAAATGTTAACCCAATATATATTATTTGTCATTCCTTGTAAATTTTTTGGGAGATTATAGATTTACAATGTTGCAATTACTGTCACTTATAAAGTGATTTTTCATCCAATATTTCATCACAAGTTGCTGACAAGAGAAGGTAGGGTTTTGGCCAATGGATGAACTCGTCCATCATTCATGACAATTGATATGTGTTCGCTTATTCATAAGAAGTGCCATCCAAAAAGTTACCATAGTGACATAAATTACCATATGACACCAAATATCATATTTAATGTAGTTAGAATAGGATGGCATTAGGCATAATAAGGGTACACCAATGGGAGGTGGGTATAGGGGGCAAAATTAGTACAACTCATAGGGGTGGACTCTTCATACCGCATACGAACTAATGTGAGTGTAAGAAGGGGTATTATTTAGGCATTAGTGTACATAGTATACATAAAGGGGAGGTATTATTTTTTCTCTAGTGTGTATTTCTAAAAAGGCTATAATTTTTTTGAAGTAAAGGTAGATGTACAAAAAGGGGCCCTAAGATTTAGAGAAATTTTGACAACAGATGTGTTAGTTTCATCCAATTCACGTTTCACCCATTGTTATCATATGGTCAAAGTCCTCAATGACTACCATGTGAAAAAGAAAGAAAAAAGTAACGCCCATAGCTAGGTACCAAAGTGAATGTGAGCCCATTAGCCTTATGTTGATCATGGTTATCCATGATGCAATATAAGGTGTTGTGCCTCCTTTTCGGCACGTGACCTCATGCAACAGAAAATAATTATCTAGTGTTGTGGGGGGGGTGCTTGTTTGTTGTCTAGTTTTCTTTTGTTCAGGGCTAAGTGTGTGAGGTATTTGATGGCATTTTGGTGTATGTTCTTCATGAGTATTTTGACATTGGATTTTAGGAGATTGAGTTTATTGAGTTTGTTTATAGAGTATTCATGTATGGCTACTCTCACCCGAGTTGTGATGGTGATGAGGGGGTTCACTTTCCAATTGTTGTTTTGTAGGGTGTTAATAAGTGGGTCGTATTTAGTGTGTTTATGTTTGAGGTCTTGGTTGGGGAATATATTTTGGCAATATGTAAATTCTATGAATTGAATTGCATGTGGGGGGAGGGAAATATTGGTGTTTAGGTTTGGTTTGGGGCTCTTATTATGCATAGGATGTTGGGCCTTAGTTTTGCATGGCATTGGCATGATATGTGCGTGCAGGTGCATCTGAGTAGCCATATTGGGATTGTAGAGTCAGATGGTTTTTTGTCAAACTTCCTTGCATTTATTAGTGTGAAAAACCAGGTGGATTTGTTGGCTTGTAGTGTTTAAGCAATGAGGTGCACTGCTTTGTTATGGCGTGATAGTCTAAGGCCTTTGATGTGTTGGTTCTCACATGTGGATAGGAGGTGGGGCCATGTGTCTTTGGCAAGTTTGTGGCAGAGGGTTTAGTTGGGGTTTCGGTGGGTGAGGACCAGAAGATAAATTTTCTATGGTTTCCCATGTATTGGGCGTACTGGAATTTTAGGGTTTGCATGGTTTGGGCATTGGATATTCCCGTGACTTTTCCAGAAGTGGTTGGATAGTTTGTGGTTTATTTGGTCATTTGATAGCCATTTGTCAACATATGGGAATTTGTTTTGGCTGCATTGGATTTTTTTTGGTTGCATTGGATTTTTGTTTTTGGTGTTCTTTTACTTATGAATGTATTAAGGTTGCGGATAGCGCCATTGTGTGTGGCAGTCGAGCAATTTGCTAATCAATAAGGGGTGGTGTGGGCAATGTGTATGCGGGGTGTGGTGGTAGGTTTGTCTTTGAATGTTCCCTTGTTTACTAGTGTGTCTATTATTTCATTTCCAATGATGCCAATGTAGGCTCTTACTTTGTGTATGTAGATTTTGTGTGGGGTCCAGTATATTTGTTGTACAATTGCTGCTATAAGCATTTTTTAGGTGATGGTGTTGTGAGGATGGGTGTCTTATGTGGTTATTTATAAGAAATACATTGTTGAGGTTATCCGTGAATATATGTGTGTCCAATAGGGTGGTTTGTATAGTTTTTATGGCGATCAATATGGCATTGATCTTTGTTTGTAAGATGTTTTGGTAGTCTCATTATAATATTTGGGTGTTGTTGTTGGGGTTGTAGTCCCTTGATCTTGCAGTGTTGCTTTCTATTTGGCCTTTGAAATTTTTGGTGGGGGGGATGAAGGACACGTCAGTGTATATACATTGATGTGGGTGAAAGTTGAGAAGGTGTGTATGGTTAAATTCCATTGGTAATGGTGTTGTGAGCTAGTTTCGGGGGATATGTGTACTTTGGAGGCGGTTCTCCATGCGTTGGGTAATTTGATTTGGTAGTGTGTAGCAGTGGATTTAATAGACTAGGTATCCACTTAGATATTGTGGATTCTTTTTATAATGTGGTGGAGTGTATGCAGGGTTTGTATGTTTCTTGTGGGATTGTGTATTAATATTATGGATGTATCACTATATTCGTTAATTTGAGACTTTCTCTTGTCTCAAATTAATATATGGACCACAACAACATGGTCTAATGTTTGGGTCGTCCTACCTAAACCATCTTGATATGAGTTCTTAATTGGGTTCTTGACTCGGGGAGATCACTCCATTGTCAAGTTGAACACCACGTGTGAACAAAGTTTGCTACCCCTATATTAATGCCATAGATAATTTTAAAATTTATGATATTTTTTCTGCATATACATAACCATTGATAGTATCTTTTATATATTTTTTTGAAATTTTTAGTCATCTTCATTTTTGTAGTAATTTTTTTAGCTCAATTCTGCGTCATTCTAGTTAGAAACGGTATGTTTTATAAAAAAAAAATCATCAAATTTAGTTACCATTTTTTACTATATAATAGATACCGTGTATATCTACTAATGAAAAAAAATTGATAAAGTTTTGACCCATTTTGGTGATGCTTTATGTAAAAAGTAGGATTTTTTAGATGTAAAGTGTTCGCACGTGGTTGTTCAACTTTACAAGGGAGTGATCTCCCCGAGGTTCTTGATATGAACACCCACTTCAAAGTATTTGCATCTTACAACATTCTCCAATATCTATGTGATTTTATCCATGTTCTTATATTTGTAACTGTCTCAAAATGCCGAAAAAGTCCCAAATTAACGAATATAGTGATATGTGTAGGACAATTCTAGGTATTGATAGTATTTTGGCCATTCCGGTGTCAGGTTGTAGCTTATAATGTGGAGCGGATGGTCACCATTGTGTGGATGTTGGTATGTTGCGTAATTGGAAATTATTGTAATGTATAATCTTTGTAGTTGACAACTATGATGATTATTGCTTGGATGTCTTCC
This sequence comes from Polytrichum formosum, assembly GCA_964035585.1. Lineage (NCBI taxonomy): Eukaryota > Viridiplantae > Streptophyta > Polytrichopsida > Polytrichales > Polytrichaceae > Polytrichum > Polytrichum formosum. Next base: position 1,659,472 of record OZ037941.1, read on the forward strand.
TTAGCTATGTGAGGTAAAGTTCATACCCTTAGGGTTTCCAAGCCAAAGGTGGATTTGTACTTATTTTTTAGTCACAAATAACTAGATTAAGGTTCGGAAGTCTTTGTGAGAAAAACGGATCTAGTTAGTCATACTAAATGCCCCAAAGTCCAATTCAAGCTTAGTTATTGTAAAATAAAGAACTTCAACGCTTCTAATGTATTCTAATTACTACAATACATTCAAATGTGGGCTAAAGTCTACTATGATCATTTATAAGGAGTAAAAGATTTTATTGATGAAAAAAATTAAGATGTTGAAGCTGCTTTACGGAAACCCCTATAATTCCATCTCAAAATTCTAGAAGAAATGAAATCACTTGAAATAGAAAGACAATTCTAAGACCTGCCTATCGACATAAGATTTGTAGAAATTGATCCCCATAAAAAAATCATGATAAGGTTCTAAGGTTCGTTGTTTTAAACGGAATGATGTCTCACGGCAATACCTATAACTTTTGGACAAAATTTTAGATACCTACAAGATAATTTGTATTATAAAGAAGACTTTAAAATCTATCCATTGATATATACGTTTTACAAAAATAAAGTTATGACAAGCCATAGTGAACTTTTGAAGTTAGTTATCTTTAATGGACCATGTGGCTTCAAATTACCCAATATTAATCCAAGATTATCTATCCTTCATCATTTAATTTCCTTATAGAACTAATTATCATCTTATAATTAAAAAAGATGGTCACTAGAATAAAATCATTTTAAAAAGAAAAAATCAACACACCCAAACAAACTTGTATTTAAGGTGTAGATATTCCAACACCGTCTCTCATAGAGTACTACTCCAAGTCTGCATACCAACTATATCTAGAAGTATTAGATAGACTAATACTCAATACTACTACTTTCTAATAAAAACTAAATCCTTCGTTCAAGGTTGAGAGTTGGCCGGAGATGAGATGGGGTTAATAAAGACATGTCCGAGTCTTCCAGAAATGAAAGTCGAAAATAAGAAATATTTGAAAGCGAAGTTAAACTAACTTTTTAAAGGGGTCGCCTCCAATGGTAGGGTGAACATTTTCTTTGACTTGCGCCTTACTATCCATCCGGTTGATTTGGTGTAGCATTTTTAGTTGTTCATTTTATTTAGATACTTATTCCAAAGATTTAGTTTCGCCATCCTTCATCCGATAATTCTTCATCCATTGTTGACTTTACATGCACATACACAATGTCTGGCTATTCAACAATTTGAACGTTTAATAATACGACTTCAAGTATAATAAGATGTGTCTATGATTCATGTCTTGATTGAGAATATTTTAATCTTAAATATAATACAAAAAGATCATACTACTGGAGTTTTGTCAAAATTCACAAGTTCATAAAATCAATAAGTTGTTATATATTTTGGATATCATTTAAGTGCAATATAATTTTTGTACGTATGTGTGTGTGTTTTTAATTTCTTAAAAAATCATTTATGTTTGATTACATTGGTTTTGGTTTGGCTTGTAGGTGGTGTGGTGACAATTGCTATTCCAATTAAAACAACAACCCACAAGATTAACCGGATGGGTGGACAGTTTTAGTGTCTCCAAGCAATGACATTCTATCTTCTATAATCATCCAAATGCATCACATTCATTTGTACATTACATTCATCCATACAAACCACCATAAGTTCATCCTAAGTCTATCATTCATTCCTCACAAAATTGTTTTTCATCCAACCTAAATCATCCTAACATCATCTTAAATTCATCCATCGTACCTAGTAGTTGCTACCGCGGGGGGGGGGGTGGCTCAAAATATCCAACTTCTACCAAATTCCACACTGGCCACCCTTGGTTGGGTTGGCCGAGTAGTAGAAGGATTGAGGGTTACGCCACCCTTCCAAGAATAGTACTTTGATGGGTGATCTTTTGTCACCCTCCAAACCAATACTCTAATCGAGACTAAAACTAGAGTTGTAGTCTCTAACTTAGCTTTAGTCTCTAACCAAAAACTAATGCAACCTGCAAAACCTAGAACGGCAACTAGCTGTGGCCTTCACTCTAACGGCTACATGTCCATACACAGTTCATTCCAACAATCACATATTTGTACAATAGTTCTTCAACAAGGTTTACAAACCCTTTGATTCAATATTAATAAGAATTACAAGATTTTTTAATTCAACATTCATTTTGCTAGCATTCTATAAACTTTGTGTCTCTATCTACATAGAGGAAAGGATAGAGAGAGTGTCCTAACTGGATGAGTGTGAAAGTGGGACTGGCGCTAACCTTCGTGGACCACTCCCTTCCAACCACAAAGCCTTACCGACCGTAGATCTAATCATACCTAAATCGAACGGTTAGCATCTACGGCTAACTCCACCCTACCTATCATTCTCTAAAATCTTAAATCCAACGGTCTTCGCTCGCTGCCCTCTTGATCCAATAGCCTTGATCCGCTCAACTTTCATTTGCTCGACGCCTTCCTCTGCGTACACCTTCATTCGCTTGACGCCTTTATCCACATACGCCGTCATCCGCTCACACTTTCATATACTTGATGCCGTGGCGGGTCTTCGTGTATTGTCTAATCGTCGGACAATCCTAACTAGTTGATATTAATCTAATTCCTAATAACTATTTTTTTTACTAGACCGTGAGCTTTAACTCAAACTGTGAGCAGTTTGGTGGCTCACAGGTGGGAAATGCACATAAAACCAAATGTTCATCTACTACTTTGGCTCATAGAGCTGTTGATTTGATGGTGGTTGATATTCTTGAAGAATTGTCAAGTTCTAACATATCCTCCCCTTTCAATATTATCCCGGTATAGAATGAACATGTCACTAACAAAGTAGAGGCAATTTTTGAGTTCACATATTCTTTTTGCATGATGATGTTGCACTAATTGTTTCTGTACCAAAATTCAAGAAAATTGGAGACAATGTTAGGAATTTTGCCCTCATTTATAACTTCAACCTTCTCCGTGATTGGTGGGGAGTCAATGAGATGAGGCTATGTTCCCCTTTAAACAACACTTTGGCAGTAATGAACATATCAAGAATCCTTTAGTTCATGAATACTAGCTTGTTGTTCATTGCAAATTACATTGATTTTTATACTCTACATTGAATGGAGTTTGTTTTTGTGAATGACAAACTAAACGTTTCTGCATCCTCTTTTTTTTCATGGCAATGGAGTTGGGAGTGCATTCAACATCCAAAGCAATATGAATGTCAATGATGATGATATTCTTTCCAACTCCATTACCGAAGAAACACAACTCATGGATGGAGCTAAGCCATGGTGAGATGCCTATGAGAAGGACCTTCTCTTGTTGCAAATTTTGATTGAGGCTTGCACAAAACCTAGTGATGTTGTTCTTGACGCTTTGGCATCTACAGGTGAATATGTTTTCATTTCTTTCCTTCCATTCATATGTAAATAATATAGCATTATATAACCTTATTTTTCAACGTCCTTGCAAGTGCTTCCATTATTGCTTGTTGGCGAAGTGGACACAATGTCATTGCATATGAAGATGATGTTTCCATATTTGAGAAGGTGTTTATTCCACTCTATGACAAAGAAACACATGCCACCGTTATTGCAATGAGGTCAAGATCCTCACTCAATTATGAAGATGGTCCAATTCAACCTTGATTGAAGCATTTCTGCTTGAGTACGTAAGTTTTGGTTTTGTGGTTGTTATTTGAACGTGTTGGTAATTTAATTTATAAGTCCTAGCCCACATGTATGTGACATCATATGTGCAGACTGCTAGCATCTATTGCATCCCCGCCTTTCAAGCATGTCCTTCCATGCTATGTCGAAGACATTGCCATGGCCATGGTCAAGGCATCCACTCCACCTTGTCGACTACATGAGTTGTCTTATGATCCCGGTATTGTGGTTTATATAAAGATAGAGGCATTAGAAGGAATGGGTGACAATTCATATAATGATAATACATAGTGTGGTGAAGAGTGAGCGTAGTTACATTCAACAAATATATTGCAATATGTGGCTATGTTTTCAATAATAAACACACATGATGCATTTGTTAGTATTCTCATTATCTCACTTGGTGAAATCTATATTACGCATTTCTCTCATAGCCTTTGTTTTTCACAACCCTTCATCATGTATGCCTATGCACCCATTATTCCACTACGAGGCATGCTCAAAAACATATTATATTAACCCCTAACTTCTCATGCCCAATTTCCCTCAAATCTACCCAGAAAACATGACCTTGATTTCAACAACCATAGTTGAAGATCTAAAGCTTTTTGACAAATCCAATCATATAGATGTTTGCAAATTAGAGGTACTCACAATTTGACTTTTAAACGTTGAAGTTTTGTTATGTGGGTGATTATAATAGGAATGTCACTAGTGGTTTTTAGGGCCAACAATTTAGAAATGAAATTAGGGTTGGTTTTTTTATCACACCTTCACTCAAATCATCTCCAAATGACAAAATGTCACCTTCACACCATAGGGGGTCAATATATCTACTCAAATCATCTCACAAATCTTGAAACCATTATTTTGTGATTTTTTGGGAAACTTTGCAATTTGAGGCAGCAGTGCCACAACTGTGCACCTTCCACATGGATTTCACCCACCAACACATGTCCAACTATAAATTCCAATAGTAGATGTTTAGGATATGTTGCGTTTGAATGTCATGCAAAATTTCATATCAATTGGGAATCATTTTCACATAGGGATTAATCAAAAAACATGTTTAGGATATACTACCCTCTTGAATGGTTGGCTGCCCCTAAACCGCAGAGGTGACAAATGTCAAGCTAGAGTTTGTGGACCAGTTCCACTGCAAACCAATTGAAAGCACACTTTCATATTTGAATTATTCCAAAAAAACTAACTCTATTGAATCAAATTCATCCACATGGCAAGACATAGCATACCTAAACATGGACAACAGTAGTTGAACAATCCAAAAACCATTTGAATTGGTGTCCAAGGAATCAAAGCGAACTTTTCATGACCACATTATGGTTGCATAGGACATGAGGGGTTAATTGGGCTTCTACATTGTCAGCTAAAGTAGCCACGCTTATAGAATACAATAATGTGCATTACCAAGTTTGTTACTAGTCTCACCTCAAAATACATCACTCAAAATTCACTGTTCATTGCTCACCCCTCACATGTTAGCATTCATGGGGACAAATTAATGAATTTTCTTGTGAAGGTATGGGTCTTTTCTCATTCATTACCTTTCATTACTTCATTTTTTGATAACTCTACAAAACAATATACTAAACATTATTTTTCATGTTCAAAAACACCAACATGGGTTGGGAGAAGGCCATGTAAGTACAAACATGACTTGGTTGTTTACGACTTCCTGAAGGGTTTGCATGTGGTACACTCTACATTTGGAGAATGTGTTCCATCTTGGAATGAATACAACATCCATTGTTGGAAGCAGAGTTTTCTTTTTGCACTCAATTCCTTGAAGACAATTGGTATATTTTTGGTATGTTTCTCACTCCGATATTAGGGCCAAAAGAGAGGAATGGATGAATAAAGTAGGTTTGAGATCTTGGAACATTGGAGAACATGGGCACATGGAGCACATATTTCATACGAATTCGGTTGATTTTATCCCTCACGATTGTTTTCACCATGATAGATCCCATTCGGATGTCTTTCACAATACGAATATCACCCAAATACACCTTGCATGAAGCGATTACCTCGTACATGTCGAATGCAGCCCGGCTGGGGATTCGTGGCACTCACTAAGGAACATCCATCCAAGATATCGTGGATGAAGTGGCTCCAATAAAAAAAGCCCCCCTATGGGGTTGAGGGCCGATTCATTCGAATGTGACATCACTAGACTAATTCGGGGCCTTTGACTCTATTTCCGGAATCAAATGGCCTAAAAATAATCATTTAGATGATTCCTGCGTTTTTTTCATCCGCATGGATGATTATACTTGAGTGCCACGAATCCCCGGCCAATGCAGCCCTATGCGAAGTCATGTACTTGGTGACTCCCAAATCCATGATCATGGCGTGGCTTGCTATAGCCAATCTGCGGCAACCTATGTGCCTCACAATTTGTTGTTGTCAATTGGGCCTACCGATCAAGGCATAGCAAGTGCAAATGGCCCAGGGGGGTCATTCCCGTATTTTAGAAAAACTATGTGAGAACAAATATAGACCCTTCCGCTTTATACTGTAGTTGTGACTTGCAAATTATAAAACTCATACTTGTAACAAAGCTCAAGTTATATATTGAACTCCATGGTATAAATAATTAGGGTGTTTACAAATTGATCATGTTAGAGAAGTCTTAAACTAACATGCCATAGGGTTCATTAGGGTGGGGAATTAAAATAATATATATTAGGGCCCCACGCTATGGATGAGCACCATTGGATGACATCTCATGAACGTCTCTTGGTAGTTGGATGTAATATGGCGAGTTAGATGTGAAAAGGGCTCCTTACGGGATTGCGCATTTTGTTTGGCTTTGTGAGTTCCTAGTTAGGGTTTGTGGGAGCTTTTGATGTTTTCATGTCTATGCAAGCTCCCACCATCTTGTGATTTTAGTGAATGTTGATGGTTGATTGTTGAAGGTTGGACAGTAGGCACACGCGCATAGTTGCAATCTTCAAGTGTGCCCATTTCAAGCTTCATCTTTCCTACTTTTGGTTTGTTTTTTCTTGCTTGGTATATGAGTAGGGTTTAGGGTTTTGAATTCTTGTTGTGATATCTCACGATTTTTTTGGGAGCATTGTCGATGCAAAGGAAGGGGGCGTCAATGGGAGATGTTCGTATGAGCAATATCAACTACAACTCGAGGTACTTGTTTATAATGAGGTTGTTGATCACAAACTAGGTTTGCAATGTATTTGAAGTTGAAATTGTTTTCATTTGCTGATGCATATGATAGTCCATAACTTATTGGATCTTGCAAATGTGTTGAGGGTGACACATATGCAAAAGTTATACCATTATTTGAAGGTATTCATATTGTAGATTGGCCCTTTCAATTATTAGATTTTGAGAGTAGATGCAAAATTAATTGCAAGCTTGAGGGGCTCAATAGAGTTTTTTAGATGTATATGTTATGCCACTAGCTTATCCTAACCTTGAATCCAGAAACTCATGCATGTGGTTGACCTAGATTTTGTTTCTAACTCCCAACCAACTCTAGAGTGCATAGCAAAGGAGATTGAAATCCAAGATCTTATCCCTCTTGATGACTTTGACTAGCCACTACCTTTGTTTGCTAGTTCTAGAGTTAGTGGTGAGAGCAATGACCATGTGGCACCTCACCTAAAGTCCACATTGGTGAGTGCCGAGGTTATGGCTAGACATTTGTTGGCCACATAGAAACTTAGGAAAGGTTTGAAACTAATAACCCTAGAAGATCATCATCACTTGAGGTCTTCATACTAGAATTATGTGCGTATAGTAAAGGTGTATTGTGTGGAGTGTTGTAAAGAGTTTGGATTCACCATTGTAGATCAATCTAAGAACACAATCCACAACCTCTTGCCAAAAAAATTACAAATGACCTCATGTCTAACATACATATTCAAAATTGGTGCCAAAGGAAGAAAGTCCAGTTTAGTGATCACCCCCAATCACAAGCATCTAAAGGAAAGTCTATTGTCTTGACCACATCTGACCATCAAGCAGTAGTGGGTGGAGGCATTCATATACTAAGTGCAGTGAATGAAACTAGTGCCGATGAGAAAAAAATCCCTTTTGCTCTAGTTAGGAATCATCAATTGAAGGAAGTCATGTATGTATGCAATTGCCTTTCTAAATATAACTTTTGTAAGCATTTGCATGTGTTTTCAAACACAAGCATTTTATCATCAATTCCATGTATGTATGTTTTGAATGAATAGAGTGCATACTAGGAAGCTAAATTGTATGCATGTTGTGTTGATGTGTTGATGTGTGAATTATGATCTTATATGTGTAAGTGTTAGATTTTACATGACATTAGCAAAACCATAATTTATAACTACTCTAAGTTCACGTAAATGAAGAATATATACCAAGTTAGCCTACCCATAGGGTCCTCAAAAATAGTGAATGTTAGAAAATTATATAATAATAGGGTCCTCAATACTTACCTTCTCCAATATAATACCCCCCCCTAAAAACACCTTGTGTTCTCCTATGTTCCCACTAAATACAAGGGAGTGACCCCCTGAGGCAAGTGGTCATCCAAGTTTGGGCGTCCAACACGCCTTGGTTGGGTGACCTCAACACACCTTTAATTGGCCACAATGGACCAAGAGCTTGGCATGAGCTCAAGGAGTTGCACTTTTGATAAGCTCATTGGTCATTCCTTTCCATTCTAATAGCCTCTTTCTAGGTCACACTCACCTTTGTTGATCATCCAATGGCTTTCAATTGTAGTGCGAAAGATTATTGTTTTTTCAATTATGGCATTCATTTTTGTTCCAGATTTTTATGAACTCCACATCATTTTTTCTAGTGTAGTTTAGCCAATATAGATTGAAGCAATTTCATGAGCATTCTCACATGAGCAAACCTTATAATTCATGTGAACTTGTAGGTTCAAAAATAGACATGCCTCCAGATACTTGTGAACCCATACATGCACTTGTGAGGTTGAAGAAATCACATTGCCTCTAGGCTCTCCCCCAAGAAACAAAGTATGCCTATAATCATCGTTTAAAGCATATGAGCACAATTTCTCTTATAGATTATCTTCATTTTTCTTGGGCGACAAATCTTGTTGGTGATCACTAATGGTAAGAAGGTTCAACACATCTTAACATACATAGTTTTTGAACACCGTATGAATAAATCCTAAGATATCAAGGTGTTTATTGCTAAGACCCTTAAGCTAGGCTCTCATATTTAAACCATAAACATTTGAGGTAGGAACCTATAAGGTTGCTTTTGGTTAAGGATCACAAATTACAATTAGGTGTAGTACCATACACGTAACTAAATACCGTTGTAAATAGATTTTGCCACAAAGAGAAACAAGTTTTACATTTCTCCAAATAGTAAGGGAACCACAAGCTTCAATTTGATGCTTGGTATCTACGTTGCGAATTCAACAAGTTACCTTGATAAAGAACGAAACTTGTATTTGACACCTTTTACTTTATCTTTGAACCCGAGTGCACTCTGGGAAGGACAGGTGTGAATCTATTAATAACAATTATAATGAACCCGATCACCTTTACTTCCAAGTCAAAACTCTATTAGAAAGAAACGCCAACTAAAAAGCATGAATGAGTATGAAATAAGTCTAGTCTCTTTGACTGAAAAAGCATAATATCAAGAGAATATAGGGAATAATTCCCAACACTCTAGCATTCAGATTTTTCTTGTGCCCTTTAAAAGGATAAGTCGATAAAGAGTCAAACCTCACAAAGTTCATCAAGTGAAAACGCTCAAATCTCTTATAATCTGGACTTTTCACCTTTTAGCCAATTTGATGCTGGAATCATTCAAAGGAAACCCCAATGAGTCTAGTGGATCCTAAGGTAAATGAACCTAAGTGGTTTGCATTTCTTGACCGGACACCTATATTTGAGTGATGTGTGGCTAAGTGTGGATCTAAGATGGACACTAAAATGATGTTTTTTGTTTAAACACATTTAGCTTTTCTGGGTTCAATAATGAATATTATTGGGGGCAAGGCGGATTTTTATGATCATTTGAGGAAAAAGAGAATATTTTTAATAACAAATAAGATATTAAGATGCACTTCAAAGATTGTGAGGAGAATGATTGTTGCTTGGTTTATTCTTGCTAATTATCTTGCATTAATTGCATGTTCAATAGCCTAGGAGAAGTGGGTGCAGAGCTAAAAAGTCTCTTATCCTTAGCCCAATTCTCTATTTAGTTGACTTGAATTCAACACAAAACTTATAGTGAGACAAATGTTCTTAAAAATTAGTTTGAAGGAGCACTTGTATATAACACAACAATGCTTAGCCATACGGTTGAGTTAAATATCTATATATAGCATTTTATAGGGGCCTCCACTATCTTATCTTCATGGAAAGAAACTTTGCTAATAGGAAGAAACTAACCTTGGTATGAATTATAGTGAATAGTGCTACTATGAATAGTATTTTCAGTGAATAGTGTTGAGATGAATAGTGCTTCCTATGCATAGTGCAGGGAATGGGACCCACCCAATTTCTCAAGTGTCACCATGTGTGTATGAACAATGACCGAATATTCTTACTTTATTCGAGGAGTCTTGAGAACATAAGTATCTTATTCCTTGATCCAGTGAACAAACCCAAATGGAAGAGTATGTTATGAACAGTCCCCTTTGTCCAACAAAAACCAAAACGATTTCCTCCTTGGAAACAATGAGATTCTATAGCGATACTTGAGCTTCCGAGATGGATATGTTGATGCGTCGTGTAATTTTGTTTGGACCTGAAAGCTCCAGGCCAACCACTCTCACGGTGAGTCGGGACCACTCCAGCCTAAACCCCAAAATATGTGGAGCTTATATCATACCTGTATAGAAGATTCAAGCAGTACAGAAACTGTTGTCATGTGGCCAGGTACTTTTACTTACTTGAACTCCATATGCAAAATCACGAGCCAAATAAGACAGCCTCGGTGGGTTCAATTTTAAATGGCCTCTACCTTTGCGTGAACACATGTATTGTGTTTTCTCTTCTCAAGATAGCCTCACGGGCCTGCACGGACAATGCAGAGATATCCTGAGATATGCTTTTTCGTCCCAATCTTTTGTTAGTTCAGGCTTTAGGGTGGCAAAAGTTTGCCAAATGGCATGCATACTACACTCAATATGATATTTAGTGTCACTTACTATTTGAAACTACGCAACGCTATAACTATTTAATGTACATCTCATTCTTTACCAACAAAGGTTGAATTGGTTGTTTGGACATTATAAAACATCAACGTCTTTGCTTGGTAAAAAATTACAGTGATAGTAAAAAGATATGGGAATGTGTAACTCCAAATAGCAAGTGACACTAAACATCATATTTAGTGTAGTTCACCCTGCCTACCACAAAGGCAGTCATTCAATCCACGTGCGTGGAGTTGAGTCCTTGGTTCACATTTAGTAAGGCCGCAATAGGAGCAGGACTCGGACACTTTGAACTCAACTACCAAATAGTCTCCACCAAATCCAACATGTTGGAGTGAACCATAAAGTATGGGACGATCAACTAATAGCCCCTTGTTTGAGTGTCACCGGAAAGGTTTTGGAGGGTTTGTTGAGTTTTAGGCATTGGAAAAGGATCTTTCAATTTTCTTTGTCACCTTTGTGCACCTGCTTATGTAAGCACTCCTTGCTCCTCTCACATCTTGTGTATTTCCTAAATGAAATCAAACTCAAGAAAAAAGCTCAAAAAAATCTCAAAGTTCTTAACCTTCGGAATAGAGGCAAAAGGAGTTTGCTTCCAAGTTGGTTAATTATGTTGATCACTTGTGATGCAAGTGTTGAAGTGACAAGTATGGGAGATCCCTTCAAAACTAGAGGATTTGCTTCCCGCTTTTGATGACTCTAGAGTTATCTCTAATGTCTAAGCCTAAGCAATTATCTCCATGAATGAGACTGAGAGTACCTAAGATATTTGTTTAAATAATGGGCACTTCCAAATCCACAAACAATTTTGGCTGTTGGGACAGATTGAGCATGGTCTCACTCTTGTTATATTTGCAATTCACATGGATTGTCATTTTGAGTTTCAAAATTGAAATTAAGATGCAAAAATTATTGCAAATCAAATCGAAGATTCTCTTTGTTTTAAAATGATCATATAGGATGTCTTCATTGAGTCGATCTCAATGGTTCATCGTTGAACCTAGAATTATTCAGATGTTTTGCGCACATAATTCAATCTCATTACAACACAGGATCTCTCCTTTTGTCCATTCTTAACTAGAAACCTTGCCAAAGAGCACTCAAATACAGGTGCTCAACTAAGAAGAGGATCAGCATAAGTCTGATGCCATAAGACTTATGGTCTTATGGTCCACATGCTTAGACCCACATGCTTTATGTTGGTGTAATGATTCTGGTGAACTTTCCCATGGATTAGCAAATCGGTAGAGAGTCATTTATCACACATGTCCAAAAAAAGACTTTAGCATCATGTGAATTAGCAATTACTTCCTTGAAGTCGCGATCCCCAAGCAATGATTGGGGAGAACCGGCAGTTAGTTACAGATGAACCGGTTGAAGTTCAAGGCTTCAGGAAAATTACCGATCATTTTAGAGGAATCTATAGAAGATACCTCAAATTAATATAGAAAAACCGAAGGATGTCAACATGTAACCGGTTGGACTTGCAAACACTAGGATCTCAACCGATTATGCCCAAAAATCTCTCCGATCACTGTCCCCAAGTGTCAATAACCTAGCTCACAGAGGATCATAAAGCTTTGTAGATCAAAGCTAATGAGGTCACAAGTGCGTCCTTCCACACCATACATCAAGATCTGAAACAACTGGGTTCAATCTATTCATTTACTATCAAAAATGTCACAATGTTGGATCTATGAGGCGCTTGCTCTGGTGAGGAATCTTCACTCACTTGTTGCATTAACTTTTAATTGCATGATGGTCTTAAGACTATGTCCAACCATCAGTCATACAATGATTCTCTCAGCAATCAGATTTCAGAGTGTTTTGGGCTCTATGTTGTACAATAATTCCACTCATAAATTTCATGTATATATATATATGAGAATTTCTTTTGACCACCAATTTGAGGGAGAAAGAGAATAGGATAGTACTTGCTCACTTTATTTTTGAGAAACGCATGTCTATCAATAATTGATGGGCCCAAATTTTTTTTGAATAACATTTAATTTTTGTGGGTAGGATGAGTATGCAACTTTGTTGCAAAATAAGTAAATATAGAAACTAGAAAGTAGATTATTAAGAGAATTTAAAAATCTTATGATGATTGTTGAAGATGCTCCATGTGATACTGTTTAGGTTGAAATCTATGTTCCATAGGCCGCTCTACATTGAGTAGTCAAGGTCAATTTGGAGCTCTGACATGTGTAAATTCTTGTACGTGATTGATTTAATCCATGAAATCAACCCATGGCCTTTACATCATGAAGTCAACACCATTCCTTGAAATTCGTAGTCCAATGAGGTGAAATTATGTTTAGTGCACAGCCTAAAGACAAAATTTGACACGGCCTAGATCCCAAGAGAAAAGAATTGGGTTAGACCAAAATGAAATCCAATTTGCTTCCTTGGGATGGTGTCAAAGCTTCCTCCCTTCTTGGCCTGAGTCAAAATTTTGTGTGAATTGGCTTTAGATTTTGAAGGCCTCAATCCCTCATGTAAAGCAGACCTAAGTATGTAGGGCCAATTGGACGTGACTAACTTAGTGTTACAAATGAATCACCACATAAGGCCATCTATCTTGAGTTATAGAAAACCTAAGCTTAAGCAATTGGATAAATGCTTTGTCTTGTGATTGAATATTGGCTGACAAAGTGTCTAGAATTTGCACCTTATGATATGTTTGCTGCAACTATTGCAGACGTCTAGCCATAGAAAACTTGAGGTCAAGCTCCCTTGTAAGTTTGTGGGCCAAGGTATGAGAATTTGGACCCATAAAAGTGCTACAATGGTGGCACATGGATCCCCATTTTTTTAATTGACACTAAAGTTGAAGCAAGAACTTGAACTTGTGGAGATTAGACTAACTTATAAATTTTTACGAGTTACTCAATCTTGGGAGATCGCTTTACATGCTAAATGAAAATGTCGTTCTGAAAAAAAAATATTGACAACCAAGATTTTTTTTTAAATCTTTTTTTTAAAAAATAATTTTTTAAAATAATTTTTTTTTAAAATAAATTTAAAATTTAAAATTTAAAATTTAAAAAATTTATAAAAATTTATAAAAAAATATGGCCAAAAATTTGTGTGCCTAACAACTCGTAATTGAAGAGCTTTGTTTCTTGAAGGATGATCCCTCCTTTTGTATTCTTATAAGAATGTTGATTATCAATCTTGACTCCAAATGAGATTTGCGAGCCTTACATAACTACAGTTTATTTTTAGAAAATATATTAGAGTTGAAACGGACAAATATTTTAACCCAAAATAGAGAGACCAACCTTATGACCAAGCTGGACCCTAAAATTGGGTACACATTCAAGCTATATTTATGCTACCTTAGCCACAATACCCCGTTTCCAAACGTATTTGGCATCCACATGAACCAACCTTGAACTTGAAAATCACTCCGAAAAAAAATGAGGGACCAACCTTGACACAAGCAAGGGTCCACCATCTTAGGCACATGTATACAATGCTGAAATTCTTTCACCTAGGCCCACCAAACTTGCAAGCTCGAGCTTGAGCTCCTCAAGTCGAGAGAGGGAATTTTTGTATACGAGCGTATCTTTTATTCATCCAACATAAAAACCATGAAAGTATGCAGCTCAGAGGTTATCATGTTAAGTTGGTTTGACACCAGAATAAGTTTGAAAGACTCTGAATTAGTCTAGTCCAAGTCATTTGGAACAAACTTGGCCACAAACCTATAGGGGTCAAGTTTTTATGTTGGATGGATGATAAGTACACTCATACGCGATAAATCCCTCTCTCCATCAAGTCATGTGTTGCAATGTGTGTGGCAAGGGCTTGGCCGGTCCAAATTAAAGGTGTAAGTATTGGAATCACTTCCAGGAACATGGGGCATGAGATCCTCACACGAGAAAATTACAAAATATTAGACAGGTACAATGAGAGTCTCATCATTGGCATGTGCTATATAACTTAGGCTGCAGCATCCATGGGATGATCAACACATGGCCAGGAATTGGTGAAGTAGTACTCGTATAATGGACACAGATTGGAGGTTTAAAAGTATATATTTATACATTTATATATGCCAGTTGATGCTTTCCGTGATAACATTCACTCATGGTGGATGGATATTGACCCGGTCTGGAAAGATTGAAAGTATGCATCAGTTGCTGCACATGATTTGTGGCCCACAGCCGGATGGAAATAAGATCACTTCTGTACAATTGAACAAACTAGGACATAGATTCTGATGGCTTTGGAGCATGAAAGTGGAGCAGAGCACCAGGTACCCAACAGAAAACCTGATCAAAACAGGGGAATCCCTGAACCAAAGACAATTATGAATCATACGGATGCACATGACAAATTTGTCTTAGGCTCACCATACCCAAAAGAATTAGCACAACCAAGAAGCCGAGAGATGTACACAGCATGGGCCAAAGGCTCCTACTACAGTGATAAAGCTCCAGAGCATGTCAACAAAGATTTCATTTGGAAGCTGATTCATATTGGCATCATCGCCGAGTTCTTAAACTCGATCATCATGATTCACAAACTTGGACAAACTAAAATTGGTGGTAAGTTAAACACTTTATTCAAAGGAAAAAAATTTAGCAGGTCATCACATGACCTCCACGGACGGAGTAGTACTGGATCCACCTCGAGGACCAAGAAATTATTCACTTAAGTATATACAAATTACATCATGATCGTTACTTGAAGCGGTGGCAATATCGGTGGCAGCCTAGCTATTACGTAGATTGACAGGTCTGCGAGGCCGGTAGACTCCATCTCATCGCGGCTAAGTACTTTTATTCTCAGGCTCGAGTTTAGTAAGAGAAGTTTTAGGGTTTGAGTGATCAAACGCTTATTGATTTGATAATTTGAACGTAATTCCTTCCTCAAGTCTGTCGATGCTTCACACCCTGAAGTTTGCCGTCCCTTATACTTAGAGACAGAATCATCAGCACATCTTAAGCTGAAGCATCATGAGCAGCAAGCAAGCCTAGTCCCTCTGAATCAGATTCCTCCTCCCCTGTCTGCCAGAAGAGAAACCAATCGAGTCACTTGCAGGCGCCAGACCGAATCTCGGCGTGTAGAAATTCATATATTACGAAGAGGTTGTTGACTCGGATGTTGAGTCGAGCAGCTCTTGTACAGATTCCTTCATCTGTGTAGTAAGTATGTGACAATAATATATAGGAGGCATGTACAAGGTTAGGTTTCTTAAGGCCAATCCCACCAAGGAAGAACATTTTGTTCATCCAGTTGCGGCAAAAAATAATTACAGGGCTGGTCCGAGTCGTGGATTAGACTGCCATCCTCGAGCTTCACGGTTGCGTTAACATTATTGTTGTTGCCACGCGGATGATGAAAAACCTGCTGCTGCGACTGGTCGCACAAATTCCCAACGTTGTGGAGCATGTTGGTGTGGTTGGGACCCACACAGCTTTCGGGTGGGAAGCTGTGATGGTGAGGACCAACATGATGATGATGGTTCGCATTGGGCAGCTGGCCGCTAGCACTGCTGTCGCTAGTTCGGGGACTATCTGCGTCCATGACGTCGCTAGAATTGGCACTGTCCGAGCTCAAAACTTTCAGCTGGTCCTTGGAAACATCCAAGGAGGGGACGTGAGGCCGGGAGCTTGAAGAGTTGTTGATGTTGGAAGTTGTCGCCATTCCAAGATTTGACTTGCTCTCCGACTTGATCAGGCAGTTCTTCATCTGCAACAGCTGCGCTGGGTCATGATGAGCAGGATGGTGGCCGCCTGGGTTGGTCGAATCGCTGCCACATTGCCCACTGGGTTGCAGGTCCGCTGAGTCGCCCTCCTTGCAAGTTTCTTCAGACTCTGTGTCCCCCGCCAACCGCTTCACCTGCACATGATGAGCGACATGCATTTTTATTAACCTCTCAGATCCACCCACTCGACTTCAGCGGCGTCATCGTGGTCAACAAGCAATTGCCAAGCCACGAGCAATCTTTCTTTCTACCATGTTCGTGTGTGTGAGGGTCGGATGTTGAGATCGAAGGCGCGGCAACACAGCTTGCAAGTTTGATGGCCAGCCAAGGTCAAAGAATTGGCATCGTGACATCATCATGTGCCTATCTGCAATGGTGGAGCTTTGGTTGAAGATCTCCTCCTTTTCTTGGATTGATTTTGAAGTTCAAGCCTGAACTTAAACTTCAGATTCCTGCAAGTTCAATCCTGGGCAAGCTTGAACTTGAGAATCAATCCAGGGGTAGCGGGGAGGGACCATCAACCTTGAGACAGAAGCTGATTCATCATCTTGTAAGGGCTGTTGCAATTTCTTAGACCTTGGCCCGGCCACCGAACTTAGCTGATCTGCAAGTTGTGTGTGCCCATGATCAAGCATTGAAATTGTACCTCCGCCTTGAGGTTGTCCTTCTCTCGTAGGATGAGGTCGAGATCCTCCTTGAGGCGGTTATAGTCCAAGGTGAGCGCTTCGTAGTCTCGCTCCAGCTGCTTTGTCTTCCACCTCGCCCTCCGGTTCTGGAACCACACTGCAACCTGGCGAGGCCGAAGCCCAAGCTCTTTGGCCAGCTGCATTTTCCTCTCGGGCTCCAGCTTATTCTCCACCTCGAAGTTCCGCTCCAAAGATCGCACCTGGTCGAACGTCAGCCGCCGTTTCTTCTCCACATGGTGGGAGAATTCGTCCCCACCTTCGTCCAGGTCCTCGCCTTCTTCCACTGTGGGGCCGTCCATGTACGCAGCACCGGGATACATGTAGGAGCTGGGCGGTTGCTTCTGCCCATACCCTCCACCACCATCTTCCAGACCCCCAACCGAATGCGGCACTGCACAATATCACAAAAAAACTAATTAAACTCTTCAGCATTGCCTCAACCTCCGAATGCACCAACCAACAATCTATACGTTAGCTAGGAATTAGCCGGGTGAAGCAATCCATCATCTGATCATGCAACGCATCATCACAAGAACTAGCTAACTCTTCAGCATTGCCTTAACCTCTCAACACACCTCGCAAGTGTCACCAACAATCTACCGAGGGGGCTAGAAAGTGGAGCCATCCATCCCCTGTGTCTCGGAAACACCTGCATTGTGGCTTGATCGTGAATTTCATGCTGGAAGATGATCTGCCATGTGCATCAGTACTCCAAGCTACTCCTAACCCTGTGCACACGCAGACAAGAATTGGAGGATGATCAGGTTAT
This sequence comes from Polytrichum formosum, assembly GCA_964035585.1. Classification (NCBI taxonomy): domain Eukaryota; kingdom Viridiplantae; phylum Streptophyta; class Polytrichopsida; order Polytrichales; family Polytrichaceae; genus Polytrichum; species Polytrichum formosum. The sequence goes on from OZ037941.1 coordinate 1,677,493, forward strand.
AAGCTACCTTGCATCCCCACATGCGAGCCGCAGGAGCCCAGCATGGCCACCAAGGTGTCCGCGTTGCTGTCATTGCGCATGAGCATCAGGTTCTGGCTATTCCCATAGCCACTGAGACTGGTGATGGCCATGATGGCCGACTAGTGATCCTCTGCTGCTGCTGGTGCTGCTGCAACAAGCAACTGCGACGTTGTTGTTGATGAATCTGGTGTCGATGGTGGTGGTCCAGCTAGCTTAACTTAACGTACTCCTTGCACGGCTGCTGCCAAAGCATTATCGCTCGCTTGCCCTGCTTCCTTCCTTCCTTCCTTCCTTCCTTCCTTCCTGTGCCTCTCACCAGGAGTCCTCTCTGCACCAGTAGTACTACTACATTGCTAGACTACTCGTCCCCCACGTCCCAGTTCCAAGTTATCCCTGCTACCCAATTCGACCCTACTGCTCCACCAGCACTGTGAGAAAGACAATCGGAGCTACTGATGGCCCCCGCCTTGTCGTCATGCCTGGGAGGAGTAGGAGGAGGAGGAGTCACTCCGCACCCTGCCTGCAACTCAACCCCACTTGACCACACAATGAACCTGATGTTGATGATGATGTTGAGTGCCACCCTAATCCTACCCACCGAGTCCTCCTGCCGCTCTCCTGCTCATTTTTATTACCCGCAATTTGGAAAGCGGCCTCCGACTTCCCCCGGGGGGTTTTATGATTCTGGCAGCCCACCACCTCGGCTGCTCCCAGGTCCGTCTACCATGATGGGTGACCGGCGACCGGAACATGCATCGTACAATGTAACTAAGTACTTACTTTTTACCCCCATTGCAAGGCAACGCTCATCAGAATTAGCCAAGCAACCGTGATGCTCTCAAGTCCAGGCACCATGATGGATGACCGGCAACCGGAGCAACTATTATGAAACTTAAGCAGTTACATGATAACCCCCGATCCAAAGCCAACTTGCAACCGTGATGAATTTTCAATTAACCGTGATGCTCTCAAGCCCATGCACCATGATGGATAGACCGGCGACCGGAGTAGGCACTATTCAACGGAAGTACTATCCGACTTATTACCTCCTATCCAAAGCAAAGCCAAGCAACCGCGAAGAAGCACCTTTAACTGTGATGCTCTTAAGTCAAATGTGCAACATAAAGGGTGCCCGGCGACCGGAGCAAGCATTACACAATGTAAGTACTTAAGAAAATCACCCCTCCATTGTGGCAATGCAAAAGTTAATTAAGCTATGGTAATTAGCAACCGTGAATCATCCGGATGTGGAACATGCGGCAGAAACTGCCAAGGTGGCCCGGTCATGCAGCCTGACAGCCAGGCTGCAAGCCAGGAAACCGACCTTTTCGTTGTCTGGAGGATTTCTTTTTCGGTCGTCTTTCCTCTCCCACGTTTTCGGCCTGGGCCCCACGCCTTTCATCGCCATCGCCATCGCCATCTTCATCTTAATCTTCCTTCTCTGACACCCCCCGGGTGGATGGATGGATGCACCCCCTCCCCTCGCCTCCCCTCCCCCTCCCCCTCCCTCCCTTCCTTCCTTAATCCTCCCCGTCACGGCAACCCACCCTCCACAAAAATTCTTCACAACCGCCAGGCGATGAGACAATGCACCTTCTCCGCCATCATGGCCGCCATCAAACTTGGAAGTACCGTCTGACACTCCCTATCATTCTCCATCACACCATTATACTGTCTGTATGCCTGCATTGTAGTACATGTTCACTACACTTGCTCTTTTGTAATGAGCAGTAAGGTATGTGGGTATTATTCGTTTTTCATGTTCTCCAGCTTCTACCAATTAGATCACACAACGGAACTAGTATGGCATCAGCAAATCTATGATGAAGCATCAGCAAAAATCGGGTTGAAAATTGGACCTACACTGATTAAGTCATGGTTATCAGAAGTGCATGTTTGTTGATTCTTTATCTGAATACATAGGTCCTCCCAATATCACTATTGAGCGTGGAATAGTTAATAAACTTTGGAAACATAATCCAATCTATCTTAAACATGTGTCTTTGTGGTGTTTGTTTTTGGATCCTCACCGAACCACACACCAATCAAAGATAGGTGTCCGATTAAGAAAAGTATCTGAATAACACCCGCACACCTTATCACCAACCATTCAAGAGGTTTATGTCACATCTTCTCAATGTCCAGATCAAGTTGAATGAATGGTTGATCACCACTTTTTTCCATGTCATATGGGAATTTGATAACAATTTGTAGATGTATATATGATCATGTGATAGATGTTTTCTACAATCCTTGGATATATCTAGTAAAGTTTGCGGTCACAACATCTGTTGGCGACTTTCTTCAATGTCACAGAGGAATTACATGCACACTTGGATTTTGATAGCATTTTGAAGAAATGTGATCATGTGACAGAGGTTACTACCATCCTTGGAACTGCCACTGAGGCGAGCATTTGTTCACATCTTTTTGTCCCGACATTGAATCAATACTTGACAACTTTCTTACATGTAACAGAGGAATTGCATCCTCACAGGCTCGGATTCCAATAACATTTTTGCGGATATATGATCATGTGGTAGAAGTTATAACTACAATAATCATTGACCTAGGCAAGTTTTTGTTCACATCTTATTGTCCAGAAGTTGAATCAATGGTTGACGACTTTCTTGGATGTCACAGAGGAATTGCACACATAGTACTCGGATTTCGATAACATTTTCCAGATATACAATCATGCGGTGAAGCTATGCTGCAAGTTGGAAAGAGGTGAAGTTTTGTTCTCATCTTGTTGTTTGAAAGTTGAATCAATGGTTGATGACTTTCTCATGCACACTAAGAATTCTGGTAAAGTATTGCAGATATAATCAAGTGATGAAGGGGAAATAGTCTAGTTTTCATTCCATCTCTTTGTCCAAAATTGGCATGCTTGAGGCTTTTCTTAGGAATTACATGTCAAAGACAAATTTATGTACTCAGATTTTGCTAAATGTTTTTTGGACATAATCATGTGACGAAGTAACAATCCTTCATGCCCTTCAACAAGAGAGTTTTTCATCAATTCTATCATTTTTCATACTTATTTGGAATGAACCCCTGTAGGTAGGCACAAGTTTAAATAAGCATTATTGGTCTTTTCCCTGATATGGTGTGATTCAGTTACAATATCTGGAAATTATTGCCTACAGTAAGTTAGACTTTCTTGCTCCCACTAGCTAAGGGCGAGAGGGGATTGTTGCATGCAAGTGTACTTAAGAGATTTGGTGGATTCATCCCCACTACTGGAGTCATTTGTACAGTAAAGCAGATGAAACCATGGGTTTAGTCCCAAACCCTGAGTTTATGAAAATTAACACAAAGTTGTCCAAGTTTTCTTAATGCTTAAATTATCAAACACAAAGAGTGGTGTTAGATTATCAATAATTTTATTTCTAACTTGTCTTACTTTAGATGGGTGGGCCAAGCTACCCTTGCATGGGCCGATCTGGGATTTAGGATAACAGGTCCCATGCACATATCCTTTTTTAATCCTAAAATTTTCACGAATTTTGAGAGGTGGAAAAAGGAGGTCCCAAAAGTTTCACCTAAGTTTCAAAATACGTTCCAATACAACATGAGCTAACAAGCTCTTGATAGAAAGCTTTCTCAAAGAAGCATCAAACCCACAGTTTCATCCCTCTTTGAGGGACTTTAAGGATAACTCTACTGTATACACTTAACTTGGTCTACAAAGTTACTTCCAACATTGATATCATGTTCTTGAAAATACTTTTGAGGCTAAGGATAGAGTTATCCATAAAGTCCCTCAAATAGGGACGGAACCATGAGTTTGATCTTTCTTTGAGACAACTTTATATTAAGAGCTCGTTACCTCATTGTGTATTGGAGCTTATTTTAAAAGTTAGGTGAAACTTTTGGGACCTCTTCTTTTCACCTCTCAAACTTTGTGAGAATTATAGGATCTAAAGTAGGGTATGCACATGGGACCCATTGTCCTAAATCCCCAATTGGCCTATGCAAGGCTAGCTTGGCCCACTCACCCTAGGACAAGCTAGAAAGCCAATTTTTAATAGCTTGACACCACTATGTGTGCTTGGTAGTTTAAGCATTAAGAAAACTTGGGTGACTTTGCATTAATTCTCAAAACTTCAAGGTTTGGGACTAATCTCATGGTTTCATTTGCTTTACTTTACAAATTACTATGATGTCTCCCAAAATTTCAACTAGGTATATTGATGACTTATTGCACTCAAATTGTATTAAGTAAATATGGACATTATTCTCAAAATTTTAACTTTTTGATTGCTTCATTTCTATGGGTTATATTATACCTAAATTCAAGGGAAATGTGTGTAATTTCCTCAATGAATACTTGAATGCTATGCTATCAAAATATGATGAATAAAATGAAACATTTATTAACTTTATGTTGTAATAAATAATTAATTTTTAAGAAATCCAAATTTATTCAAAGAAACTACTTTAATATCATAATAATCAACTTTGCATATTCTATTGGATCCTACCATACAATTCTAATGAAGGATCCTAATATAGAATTTCAACATGTTATAATTATGGACTTGGACTTAGTCCAGTTTTCCTTAAATATCGATTGCTCTATGAATTGTGTTTTTGCCAATGTTTTGATGTTGAATAGTGTTGGACCAATGCTACAATTATTTTTTGAATAATAATGGTGTTCCCATTTGTTCCTTAAATATTCCACATAATCAAATCAAGATGGAAGCGGCCCTCATGTTTTCCATGCAATTTATCTTTGGAGGACATTAAACTCCACCCCCATCAATGCTACTTAGAATTGAGGAATAAACAAAATGCTTTCTAATTCTCTCAAAGTAGCCAATTAGCAAATTTTGTGGGTGGGTCTTTAGAATGGAGAAGTTATTGCTTGAATCTCCCACCCACAGACACACTTGAAATACTCTCATGAAATGCAAGTGGCTTGAACAACCCGTTTTAAGAAGAAGAAAAAAATTAAAAATTCACACACACACACACACACACATTTTAGTGTTTCAAGTTTGCGCTAACTTGAAACACTAAGACACTTGGTTCTAGAAACACTAAAACATCGAGGCACCACCTTGATGTTGAAACATTGAATGAGGTGATTGGGGCATTTGTTTACACATATACTCCTATTAGTAATCTCACCTTATATGAATGCCATGTGCATGTGCCTTGGAAGCAATAAAGATGAACATGGTAAACTATCATGTTTGAACAAGAAAGAAAGAAAGTAAAAGGAATGCCAATATTCATTTTACACTAACATGTGATGTCCGTTCACTGCCTCTAGTCCATGTCCACGTGATCTTTATTCGTCTATCGACACCGCACGCCAGGATCGACTCGTGCTTGAACAATACATATGTATACATTCATTGATATTTATATTGAACAAAACTCAATTTCTCCAAGTATTTGTCTTATATGATGCAATTGTGCTCGACTTTTCTCCTGAGCATTTTGATTGACTCCATTTACTCAAAGGGCAACTCATTCAATACTTACTTTAACATTCCAAACCATGCTAAGATAGAGCATGTTAAAACCAACGCTCTAAAATCTTGCACAATGGGTATTAAGAATGTTCACCACCTTTTTATTAGGGCTTTATGTTGCTTTTAGGTCACCTACCAATGAAACTTTGAGCCGCTATTGCTTTTGCATTCCAAATTCAAAAGGCATACTTTGGTGCGTTGGAGTCCCATGTCAATTGCTTCCTAGAACCATGTAGAACATTCTAGATATAATAATTGTATCCTTGCTCAACATTTGAAATAAAGGTTTTAGCACCATCTGCCTTACAACAATAAAGATAAGCATGTTGGCTAGGGTTAAAACACCCCAATAAAAGGACATACAAGGAGTTTAGTAAAAACATGACCCCCATAGATTTGTGGTTAGCTAATCCCCGCTCAGTCCCGCTTGTCTAATTCAACATCCTTGTTTTTAATTATGGGGTCAAATCGTCTAAAAGGAACAAAAATCATGCCATAATATAATCAACATCCACCTCGGGTGATGGTAGTGGGGCTCAACTCAAGAGATGGGTTGTCTCACCCCAGCCAAGCATCATAAAGCATCCTTGGAAACAGCTACGTGTGTATAAGGTAGAAATACCATAACCCGTGAAAATAAGGTGATTTGCATTGAAGATCTGGTCTGACAATCATGAGATAATTTTCCAAGATAGACGAGAAGGATTCATGAAGAATGCAAGTTGTTTCGTATTTTTTTGCCTTGTACAAAAAAGTCCACAATTTTTCAAAGTGGAAAGTTTGTCCAATCCACTTCCCGTTCACTAGGTACTCCGCATTTCGATACAGAACATCACCTAAACCGGTTAATCATGAGTACATTAGACCTTGCCTCTCATTGGCTACATTGCATTGAAGTTGCCGCCGAACCATGCTCCATTTAAGACATGGCACTTCGCCATTATGAGGCAGTCTAGTGCACCGCTATTGGGTGGTTAACGGGTTAAGGTATTTCTACCTTATATTCCCTTCCCTCGATATTCACTGAAAGGGAAGCAATGTCAAGAGAGATTTTTGGGCATTTCCAAGTCCGATTGGTTCCATGTTGTGATCTTTCGGTTTTCCTTACTAATGTGAGGCATATTCCATATATATTCCCCTAACATAATCGGTAATATATTTCTCAAACTCAACCGGTTCATGCATAACTACACTGATCATCCCGACATGCGTGTCACTATTCAAAGTTACGCATTGCTGGAACTATTGATGAGAATGTAACATTTTATCAAGCCAAAGTCAAAATGCATGTTCCTATAATGCCCAAACAAGGCTGGGGCGAACCAACCCGTATATCGGTACCTTACCGGGGAGGGCGAACGGCTGGGGATTCGTAGCACTCACTTAAAATCAACCATCCTACATATCGTGGATGAAGTGGCTCCAATACATAAAGACCCCCTATGAGGTTGAGGGCCGATTCATTCAAATGTGACATCACTAGACATCCGGTAAGGTACCAATGTATGGGTCGGTTCGCCCTGGCCGCCCAAACAACCTATTGAACTTTCTAGACTAAAAAGTTGAACTCCGCCGTTATTGCACTGCATATAACTCCAAATAGGTAGTAGCACACACTAACTAACTGGGATAATCAGTGCAACAGCCGGTTCTCCCCGTTCATTAAAGAGAACCAAAATATTTCTTCTAAGTATTTTTTATTTTTTTTTCCTGCCCTTTCCTTTCCCGATATGATGTGATATTGTTCCAATTCCCAGGAGCCTGTTGATTGACTCGACTCCCCCTTCCTTTACAACGACTCCCAGGACACCTCCTCCGCCACTTCCTGCCTGCCTTCCTGTTGAAACATACGGAGCCAAGGCAAGCGACAGATGTGAGGCTGCAGAAGAGAGGGGCCAGATTCCACGTCCCTCAAATTTTCCCTGGCGGCCCGGTCCCCCAAGCCTACTTGTGAGAGTATCCCGCCCGCTCGGGCTGCAGGCAGGCTCAGTCCAAGTATTTTCCAGCTGCCCGAGATATGAGTATAGTTGGGGGGGGGAGGGGCTAGGGATGCGTGCTAAACTTATCCTCCATCGTGGATGAAGCCGTTCTAGTAAAAGCAAGCCTCCCACAGGTTGACAGCTGAGCTAGTTTGATTTGACTTTTACTAGATTAACGTGGGGGTTTTCATGCTATTTTCAGAGTTACATTCTAACAAAAGTAATTCCAGTTTCGAAGTTGTAGAATAGTTTGTTGCGTCTTCACCTTCCTAGTGGGTGAGTATTTGTAGACACCACGAATCCCTGGTTATGGTTTAGGATTTAGGGGGTTGGGGCAAAACAACCCGTACACTGGTTCCTTGGAGGCAAGGGTTTAGGCATCCAACAAGGAACGAGTGTATGGGTTGTTTCGCCCAAATCGGACTTAGGGTGGTCCGAGATGACCCTAAACTACCGGATGATGATGGAGAGATACCCAAATCTCAAGGAAGAGGTTGGCAGTTTGATTCCCGGTTGTGAAATCTCCTCTCTACTTGACGGAAAACTTGCCAAGTGGTCAACTGCCTCCTGTGCTTTGGCGTTGGCCTATCGGCCTTCTATCTCAAAAACAAACAAAAAAACAAAAAACAATACAAAACAAAAAAAACAAAAACAAAAACAAATCGGACTTAGGGCATGCCCCTCCCCTCCCCTCCCCATTGCAAGAGAATCATCCCCATAGGTTTAGTAGTGTTATGGACAATTTCCTTTTGAAAATGATGTCACCCTCCCCACCCCACCACCCAAAAAAATAAATTAAAAAGAGAAAGTTTAATGAAATAAATTGGTCAAGTTCAATGGAGAGAGGAAATTATCACGTACAAGCGTACCTCTCATTCATCCAACAAAATCCCTTTGAAATTATTATTCAACGTGGAGGTTACTATTTAAGTTGATTTGACATTGGGATTAGCGTCAAAGTCCAGAAGTAATCTAGACCAAGTCATTTGAGATTAATCAACCACAAACCAGTAGGGAGTCAAGTTTTTTTTTATATGTTGGATGGATAAGAGATACGCACGTATGTGCTAATTCACTCTCTCCAATTCAACCTCTTGGAGAGCTCTCGACCAATGTCCAGAGAGGTTTTTGGGCATAAATGGTCGATAGTGGACTAGTGTTTCCAAGTCCAACCGGTTCCAAGTTGACATCTTTCGCCCTTTTGTCTTTGTTAAAGTGGGGAACATGCTATAAATTCCTCAAAATTGATTGGCAACTTTCCTGACGTCTTGAACTCAACCGGTTATTTCTTAAACTTAACGATGTGGGCCACACTAGTTTTCTACTAGAAAATCTACTATTGGTTTAAAATTTAATGTGGCCCATGTTAATTCTCATTATGAGAAGTATCATGGGCCCTAGAGAATTATTGTGCCCCACAATGACAAAACTATTTAGTGTGGATGAATAATATTTATTTTATGCCACTTCTGTCATACAACTAATGTTCAATGTGTTGGTCAGACACCTTCTTAGACACTTAGGGGAAGATCCGGGGGTCTTGGACCCACACTAATTCCACCTTGACTAGAAAAATTAGTGTGACCCATGCTAATTATTTCCCCAACACTAACAGTACTATTTAGTGTAGCCACCGGTTCTCCCCGTTCCTGGCTCCCATATGCTTAGTTCTTACTAGATCCCTCCCGTCCGTCCATGATCGATGGGGTTTACGGAAGAGCCGAAGGCGGCCGGGTGGACTGGGTCCAAGGGGTGAGAATGTTGGTGTGGAGGAGGCGCCGCATCGGCCCTTGGATCGCCAATCACTCAGCCAAATCCCGGCCGCCCATTAATGAATGAATGAATGGTGCCCGAGAGGCCAGGAGCGAGGGGTGGGGGTTGGCGACACCCCGGCCCCAAGACGTCCCAACTGGTGGTGGGAGTGAGGAGGAAGTTGCGTTGCATCATTGGTCACCGCACCCGGTTGTAGGGACTTGTAATAGAGAATCAATGGCTAAATTGGGGCCGTCACGTGAACCTTGGGTTGCAGGTTGGTAGGTAGGTAGGTAGGTATGTACTGTACTAGGCTGTGAAAGTTGGGAGGGAGGGAGGGCAGGAATGAAGTTGGCATTCCACTTTAGAGCTTATTGATGAAGGGGAGGCCACACATGTTCGAAACGCGGCTGGGGCGAAACAACCCGTACACTAGTTCCTTGGAGGCAAGGGTTTAGGCATCCAACAAGGAACGAGTGTATGGGTTGGTTCGCCCAAATCCCGGACATGGGCATTCCATAAGCCCATCTTCAAGTTACAGTTACAGGAGGGCTGGGGCGAAACAACCCGTACATTGGTTCCTTGGAGGCAAGGGTTTAGGCATCCAGCAAGGAACGAGTGTATGGGTTGGTTCGCCCAAATCTTCGAAACATTGGGTTTTGAGACGGAGTTTGGTAAGCCAAGGTAAAAAGAATTTTGGCCTTTGCATGTGCCTAACTGGAAGGAGTTTGGTTTCAAGGTTGGTCCCCTCCTTCTTCTTCTTTTTGTTAAAATTGTATGTTTCTAACTCTGGTCATAAACATAGGTTTTAAGACTTGCAAAACCGCCATCTTAGATCGGAGTTGAAAACGGACATTTATACCACAATTAAAAGAGGAACCGACCTTGAAATCAAACTCCTTGAAGTTAGGCACATGTCTAGGGCGAAAAAAATTACCTTGCCTTATTACCATTCTCTGTCTCAAAACTGGCAATTTTAAACATGTGCGGTCTCCACACGATGGGGTGGTTAGTTTCCCCACCGAGTGAACTTTGGGGAAGGGGGTAGGGGAGGGGGGAAGCTTCTTTTGGGGTTGATAGGGCCTCAATGTTCATGAGAATTTTGTGCATAAGTTAATCGGTCAAGATCCTAATGTTCCCTAGTCCAACAAGTTACATGTTGACATCTTTCGGTTTTTCTTTATTGAATTGGGAGAAATATGCACTACTCGCACTTGTTGGTGGTCATAGCCAGTGGATGGTTCCCACCAGTAGGGGGACACCTTTTCGTTGCTTTTAGCTAGAAAACGCTCAAAATTGAGTACATTACATCTAGTTGCTAGCTAAAATCGACAATAAAGTGTCCCCAACTAGTGGAAGTCATCCACTGGCTATGCCCACCAATAGGTGTGGGTAGGGCTATAGTCTCCAAAATGATCGGTGATTTTCATGAGGTTTTGAATTTCAACCAATTATTTCTCAAACTCAGCTAGTTCATTTGTAACTAGCAGTTAGTACTCCATGTTCATTGGATAGTGCTAATAAGTAATGTGCTTGCTTATTAATCCTTATAGGACCAAGGGGCTACATTTACGGCTAAATACACAATTTCATCAAGTTTAAAGAACATAATTTCCAAATTTTGGGTTCTGTGCTTTATTTTGTGCACTATTTTATATCAAGGGAAAAAAAACACATTCACAGGTGACATAAATGATCAAAATATCTAGCATGTATTTGAATGCAAGGGTGCCCAAATTTTAAACCCAAATCTACAATAATATTAAGGTTTTTAACCAATTTGAAATAATTTTAGATTGGGTTACTTTTGACATAATTGACTAAACATGACAACATGTAGCTCAAATTCACAATAGTGTGCATGCAAAGGCTTGGATAGGGCCTCTTAGAAGCTTAGGGGATAATGCAATGAGGATAAGCACCATTTGTGCCTTCCCATAAGTACATTCAAGATAGGCACCATGGTACACTAAATGTGATATTTAATGTCACTTACTATTTGGAATTACGCAATGCTATATCTATTTACTATGCATCTCATATGTTACCAACAAAGGTGAAATTGGTAGTTTGGATAGTATAGAACATTAACAATTTTACTTCATAAAAATTTACAACAATGGTAAAAAGAAATAGCACCGTGTAACTCCAAATAGTAAGTGACACTAAATATCATAATCATTGTAGTTACTAGTAAGGTAAGTACTAATTGGGCCTATGGTAGTTGGTGCTAAAAATTGTCATGTGGAGCCCTCAACATGGATATTGTTATTGGATTGAAAGCTCTAAATCGTTGGTTGAATTGAGAAGCGATCTCAACATGTTAAAGTATGTATTTTTGGAACTACCCATGTAAAAGTTATAAAGGCTCAAACTTATATTGGTATATAATCCAAAACCAACGCCGGAGCTTGATTTTAAGGTGTTGGACATTCTCAAAATCAATACATGTACTTGTTGTGCAAAGTTTTAGGGTGGGGTGTTGGTTTGAACACCATCTAACCTAAACATACACTTTTGGCTAGTGTTGGCAACATTCCATTTCTCCAAGAAGTGCCCAAGATTTACGTGCAGTTTATGTGCCGCTGCCTTTTAGGAACTCCACATGTTCACGCTCTACCATGAGAGTCCCAACCTAGAGCTATACATTCAGACCCTACATTACCATGGATTGTCTATTTGTAACTAATTTCTAAGTTGAAGGGATGTAACCCCAAGTCCCTAGTTCCTACCGAAAGTAGTCCATGCATGGACGGACTTGGGACCCTGGCCGTCCAATTTGAACGGATGGTTGAGATCGATCAACCTTTTTGGGGTATGGGCAGCCCGTGCACTCACAAAAACCATCCACTTTCCGAACTTCTTCTTGGGCACCTCCCAAAAACCATCCAAACAACTCCTAATGGAGTTCAAGAGCGGGAGAGTGGAAGAGTGGGAAGAATTCGAGAGCTCCATTGGGAACTTTGTCCTCACTCTCCCACTCCCAATTCCCAATTTTCTTTGTAAAGTATTCTTTCTTCATCCATCTCCCCAAAAGGGATGCCCGCCTCAAAAGCTACAAAAGATATGAATGTCCATATCCCAAGTTCATCCACAAATCTATAAACGAGGGCCTAACCCCCTAGACGCCCTATAGCCGAGGGGATTGACATGAACATGTCAAGCTTCTCATGTAATAGCAACATGTAATATTATGTCTTGTAAAGCCTTCCACAACGGGTCCACATACACATGCATAATTTCTTGCCAGGCTCCCAGAAAAATAAGTAGTTTTTTAAAGTCTTCAAAGAATATATATATATATATATATATATACTACATCTTGTAGGTAACATGTCCGATCACTGAACAAGACAGGCCTTTATTATGGCTGGGGCGAACCAACCCCTATATTCGTACCTTACCAGGGAGGGCGAACGGCTAGGGATTCGTGGCACTCACTTAAAATCAACCATCCTACATATCGTGGATGAAGTGGCTCCAATACAAAAAGACCCCCTATGAGGTTGAGGGCCGATTCATTCAAATGTGACATCACTAGACATCCGGTAAGGTACCAATGTATGGGTCGGTTCGCCCTCCCCCCTTTATTATATGGACGGGCCTGCTTCCTTCTAAGTCCATTGACCACGTCTAGTAAGTTAGATTTGGCCCTAAATATATAGCCTCAGCCCCAACAGCTGCAGCGCCGGTTGAGGAGATTTAGGCATTTGGGTTTGGATTATATGAAGATAATTTATAAGAAAATGTGGGCTTTACAGTATAGGCCCCTTGACGACGTCCGGTTTTGACCAGGAGCCCTTCAATAATTTGGCTTCCCTTCAATCATTCCCCGGGCCCAAGTGCAAACTACAGCTTGAAAGCAAAAGATTATAGTTTCCTCAACTTACGTCATTCATAGCAGAGTTTCAAAGTATTATGCTGGATTCCTTTTGCAAATTGGCAATGGTGTTCCATTGGCTTAGCCCCTTCCTCCAACACTGCTGAAAGGAAGATGGGGAATAAGTTGGTGTTAAGGGCCACTTCACACACAAGGCTGAAGGCCCATGACCATGGCAATGTAAGAGCTCTCATTGGTCGAAAAGGCGGAGACCGTCCAAGTTCACTTCACACTAGGAGGTGAAGGCCTAAAGGCCCAAAGAAAAGTTCGTGGATGAAAAGTTTACATAGAGTCTTACATGGCAAGTTGTGGATAAGGGTGCATGATCTGTCAAAATTTGCGTCAAGCCCACCTCCAAGAGGTGGGCCTGACGCAAATTCTGGGAGACCATGACATTTTTTTATTTGTTTCCAACATGACAGATTGCAGGGAAAATTCTAGAACGGATTCCATGATCGATTCCAGGATGGACAAACACCACCAAGTAATTCTCTTAAATTGATAGAGTTTGAGACATATTATATTAAATCAAATCCTCCCCTCTTTTTCCGCCAACAAAATATGCAATGGTCCCGCATAATGGTCCATTCTCACTTCACACTATGCTTGAGGGCCCATGACTACATAAAACGGGTTTCCCAACACCCATGGTACGGCCTTTGGATGAGAGTCAAGGGTCCTCACCATTACAAGGTCACGGCTCTTGGCTCATGTGTGAAGTGGCCCTAAGAAATGAACTTTCTAGTACGTAATATAGTTCGCACATAATCCATTTGTGTACTACCTTTTTGGCACATTCCTAGCCCTTAAGTGTATTCCGATGATCTTTGGAGCTTTCGTATCAGCTTTGGGAGAGAGGAGTTATTGCATACAAGCATACCTCTTATCCATCCAACATAAAAAACTTGATACTATAGGTTTGTGGTCGATTCATCTCAAATGATCTATAGTGGATTAATGTCAGATTTTTCATGTTAATTATGATGTCAAATCAACTAAAAGTAGTGCACACTATTCCAAAGTTTTATGTTGGATGAATGAGATGTACGCTCGCATGCAATAATTACCTCTCTCCTCACCTTTGATGTCGCGGGCATTTATCCCAACTTTTTGTATTGTACTTATATCGAGTTCATTATTTTGTGACTTTTCTTTTGATCAATTACTTGTATGCCAAATTGTACTTTATGATGAAGATGTGGAATGAAAAGTTCCTCTACTTTTGACCTTATTAAATTCTTAAGCTCGTAATATTGACCCCCAAAAGTTCCATTTTGAAACATTGTCTTTGAAAACACTTGGTGCAAGATTTGCAATAGAGTGAAGCAAGGACATGAGCACGAGCATGAGCAAGGGCCGACATATGTGGACTTGAAGGTCTATATGTAGACCTTCCAAGTAATTTTGAAGGTTGCTCAAAGGATTTCAAATTTTATGGGATGCCCTGACAATATGATTTTGGGTTGCCCAAGCAATAATAAATTTTGAAACATGCTACCCAAAACCCAAACCAAACGCCGTTATTAATTGAAATGTTTACGTAAATGACGTACAATTTAATTAAACGTAGCTCGAGATAGTAATGAAATAAACAAACAAAAAATGTATGTTAAAGTTGTACCTACCATTTCTCTCGCTATATATTAAGGATTTGATTCATTTTTATGGTGACTTTACTACAACATTGTTACCATAGAGGTAATATTCACATGTCATATGTCCACAAACTATGCCAAGCATATATACCTTCACTAGTTGCCACACTTTGATAGTTGCATACTTATTGTGGGACAAGATAGAATATTGTGCCCTAGCAGAACAAATGTTTAGTGTATCTATCATTTTACCATGTGACTCCCATTTGACCATGCCACTAACCATACACTTCATGACTTGGATGATGTGTGCATTCATCTTCTGCCATATTAAGCCAACATACCCTATATTGTGTCATACATTTAAAAATCAATGTTCATCAATCATCATAATATTCTAAAGCAATAGACTCACTCATTGATTTCCAAGAGTCCCTTGTTTAACCCTTAAATGCGTTGAGGAGTAGACCAAAACCAAGGATGTTTCATAAAGTGAGTGTTAGATGTTTAACTTGATTTTGGCTTACAAATGGAACATGTAGGGCTTGAATTTTGGAGCACATTTGTACAGCTGAAATCTAAAATCCAATAAGAATCTGATAAATAGCAATTTTATTTGAAAATTGAAAATTATGATATTTCCATAATAATATATTTCCGCATGAAATCTTATATAATTGGATGAAGTGCAAAATCTACAACAATATCAAAGAAACTCAAGTGAGTGAATTCCATCTTAGATCTTTAAAACCTTCCAAACCTCCTTATATAATGAGGGTTGGTTCACACAAGGTCCCAAGTCCTAAGTCACTTGAGGTCACTCCGTGCAATCTCAACCGTCGAGAGCGTGGAAGTTGGGACTCACTTCACACGAGATCCCAAGTCCTAAGTCCCCAGTGTGATATGGATGCCTAGATGGCAACACTTTTTGGAGGGAAGGCTTGGATTGTGTTGAGGATCGAGCAAAAAGCTAGACCCAACTCTCAACACAAATTCTGAGAATGTTTTTGCATAAAATAACCAAGATCCTACTTCAATGGATATCCACCATGCTTTACTGGTCTCTTGAGGCTCAAAAGTTGTGACTTTACATCCATGTCGGAACTTGATAACATGAGTGTGACTTGGGACTTGGGACTCCATGTGAACATGCCCTAAGTTCTCCAACAAATGAACTTTATTGACATAAATACCTTTCTTTGTTTATTGAGAAAAATGCATATGCCACTTGGTCATGAGAAGGGCATGAGACATATGCCATTCAAAATCAAATCTTCTTGTGAATCCAATGACGTATGGAGTGACCTTTCATGAAGCTTCCGTCTAAAGAAAGAGTGTGTAAAATCATCCATCGTCTACTATATGGCTTCATTGGCACTTAAGGGTTAAGAAATAAAGTTGTCCACTCAACCACCGATCTGATGTAATCAGAAAAGTGAACGGAAGAGTTGTCTCAAATCATGTGGCTTTATTTGATTATAAGCGATCTAATTATGATTACATTAGGCCTGCCCTATCATGTGGTTACTTTGAAACGTTCACACGATTTGCTTCACACATGAACACATGCATGCATAGATGTTATGTTCATAAACAATTATGGGCAATAGATAAATAATCTACATATGATAATTATTGCCGCATGACACGATCCTACAAAGGAGTCTCTCAAACCATGAACAATAAGTAATCAAAGATCTAATCATGGTAATATTACACAATGCATAGTCTAAATAGATAATCATGTTGAGAATATACGAAATGGTCAACTATGTGTTACCAATTTCAAATAATGTGGTATATTTTACGACTTCCACATTAATGTACCATACGTGAGGGTTCAAGGATTATAATAATTCATTCTAAAATTGGTGCACATGCCAAAAAAAGATGTATCTCCAATGGAGGAATCAGATCTATATTCTCCACAATCACCATTTAGAACAAACAAGCCAATGTCATTTGATGATAATAGATCCCATAAGCTTTCCTAAAGCGAAGCGCCTTTCCTTCTCAATTTTAGGGTGTTCTTCATTGGGGCCACCCTATTAAACTGCAAGGTATTCTAAAAATCAAGTAATTTGTAAACCCACATCTTCTAGTATAGTTGCCTCCTACATAGTCAAATTAGCATCTATTTACACATGACAAACCCCATGTAGATGAGGATTATGCATAATGTTGTTGTCAATTTGGCATGACACACACATCTTTGTTTATTTTTGGTAAATCAAGAAAGATTTGTAAATGACATTTTACGTTTTTTTTTGGCCTTGAAGAGGCCTTCATAACGTGGCATTCGAATTGAATGACCAATTTCATCATGGCACAGGTCTTTGTTCATGTGAGGAATGCAACGCCAAATTGACATGCAATGTGTTAGTCATTCACGTGGACTATGGCCTTCATAACATAACTCTAAGGTTGCGGGCATTAAAAACACCAAGAAATCTTATTGGGGATACTAAAACTCACATGGTGGGGTTTATGATTTATTACCCGCATCCAAATTGTCAGTTGATCTATGTTTGTTGGTCCCAAAGCATGTATCTCCTCCTAAAGGAGGTATTGTGTCATGAAATGTTAACACATGTTTGTTAATACCACTCACAGACCTTGCAAGGGAGAGTCAACTCTTGAATTAGTTTCGCTCTCAAGACGAGATTACTTATTGATTATTCTTCCTTAAAAAGCTATATTTGAGGGACCTAAAAGAGTTGGAAATAAAAATCATGCATCTAGTTTTGAATTGTCAAGGATGTGAGTATTCTAATCCATAATAAAATCATTGAATGTATAAAATTAAATAGGCCACCTTACAGTCAAGACTCTATAAATGTTACATGTCGGGAGTAGCAAAAAAATAACATATATAGAATTATAACAAGTAACACTTATAGAATTCATACCGATGATTAATAACATTTATAGAAATAACACTTAAAATTTCCAAAATTGAAGCACATAACGTTTTATAACAATAAAAATGAAAGTACAAATAATAATACATAATTCCAACTAATTGAAAGAAATAATCTATATAGTAGTAACTTGACAAGATTCTTCCAACTAAACTAACCGAAAGAAAGAGTCTATAGAAGTATGACGAGAAACTTCCAAATGATGAGATGAAACTTCCTTCTGGAGTCCTTAACCCCTAAAGGACCAAGGATGATTTGGACGGATTTGAAGGAAATTCGAGCCACTGTCATGTATGGGATGGTGCATAGAGCGTAGCAAACATTTGATGGTTTCCAACCTTATGGAATGGTTGTTAGCTTTATCAAGTACGATAGGGAAAAATATCCATCCCTTTATGTAAATTTTGTCCGTTAAGATTGATATGTCTTTCGATGGTTCGATGGTATTCTTGAGTTGCCCGAACATTGCTTGACCACTTTGAACATGTCTTGCCATTATTATATTCATTTTTTAGGCAACATTTTGCAACGACACTGAAAGTCGCAGACTTGGGCAACTATTAGTGCTGACAAACCGTCATTTCAATCTAATTTGTTGGCTATATGGGCCTCGCTTTATATACAACTACAAAATCATGAAAATATTGCGATTGTTTAAATAATTTACATGTATAAAACTGCACTGAAATCCGTACGGTGGATGTATGCAACAAAAACCAATAAGGGTATGCATAATTTTTTTGCAAATTTATGATGTCATTCTTGAATTTAAATGTAATTTAAACTACTACTTAGGAAGTTGTGGATGGCGGGCACACAAGGAAAAAGGGTGTGGACAATGGAGATTCTTATCCCACCCTTTCGTGTCGTGGCCCACAACCATTTATATATTCCATTCTCAATATTGCATGCCCTATACCACCCTCTTTCATGGCTATAGTGTCATTATATACCCCCTCTATGTACGTGCCCCCCCGTCTCCATTGCGCATCCACATCGGTGCAAATCTCTCACTTCTGGCCTACACAAAAATACCAAAAACGTCCAAAATTGGGCGCCTGATCCTTTCGGGGTTAAATGCTCTTGATGTGTGATAGGGCATCATTTGGTCTTTGTTCAAGGTATTTCTTCAAAGTGTCTAGAGACCGCTCAGCAACACTCAATCCTACAACTTCTTCTACCACATCAACCATAACCTCATCAACATCAATTCCTTGATGTTTTGAGGAATACATATCCAAAAACTCCTCATTGGTAGGTTCATAGGGGTTGTTTAAATCAAACTCCATCTCATAATTGAGGTATTCATGAGCATTCATCATGTCACCCACCTCACTATCAGATGAGAACAACATCAAACACATATTTAACTAAAACTAGACGCATGAATTAAAATTAGACTAAATTAGAACGTGATTACTATAATCACGGGCTTAAAATAGAAAATTAATATAATTAATTATGATAGACAATGTAGGTAGAGAATAAAATTTAACGATAATAATGTAAAAAAATAAGGAAAACCAAACATAACATGGGGAGATCTCCCGATGCTAAACACCAATCTGTAAATTATGGAGGCAAAGTAAAGAAGCATCGGGAGACCTCCCCGTGTTGTCATGTAACACAATTGGGGAGTACGCACAGCAAAGAATGTGATAAAAGATAATTGAGGACACATGTTGGGAACATGTAGAAAAGAATAGTATCCCACACTAATAGGAGAAAACACAGAACATAAGAAAACTAAAAATACAGTTTGCAACAAAGTCTCCTGATATGGGATGAGAAGAAAATGGCATGAAGTCCACAACATGTGCGTGCAAGGCAGAAAACATCGGGAGGTCTCCCGAAAAGTGGACGACACAGAATGCAGTGTGAAGCAATTGAGAACAAAAATGACATAGAATGTGAAAGAAATGAGCACGAGCGAGGATATACGTGAAAAGAAATACAAAACATGTGAAACGATAGCCATGTGCAAGTGCAACAAAAAGGAGCACCAAGACGAGCGAAATAAAAGATGAACATATATTAATTGGAAATGGAAACACTGGGAGGGCTCCCGATGGTTGGTCTAAGAAGGATGACTCACAGAGTTTGCAAGTTCAAGGTTTCGTTGAGCATACTTCTTTTCAGATTTTCCTATTTGCACAACAGAAGTGTCGTTTGTGTTTTTTCTAGCTCTATTGGAATAAAGAACAGAACTACATTCTATCCACATGACAGCTGTGGAAGATGGGTCACACTCCCACTTAGAATCCCAAGCTCCTTTGTAGCGATCATGGTCAGAAATTTTTTTCCTGCCTTTGGTCGGCCTCCAATATCGAATTTGAAATTGTCCATACTGGGGATGGCTACGATCAAGTTGAACAACAGTGAGTGCTCGGCCCATCCAGACAGGGTAGAGGTCAGGGTCGGAAGGCCGAACAAGAACAAAGTCACCAAGGAGAACATCTCTGTAAGGATTGAAGGATTCCTTGGGTTTGTCGCGGGCCACTCCACAGAAGGGATCAATGGGAACATCTTCGGGGGTTGTGTCAGTCTGAAGAAGGTCAGACATAGATGAATTTGGAGTGGCGTAAGAAGTAGAAGGCCAAAAACCAAGTTGTAGGGTGGGGGGCGTGGGGGGGGGGAAGGAGCATCCAATTCGTCAGCAACATCTTTCCAGTAGGTGACATAATCCTCCATTTTTTGATGGTAGGTATCATTCTCAAGACAGCCGCTCTCCCAAATTTCGATATATTTTTTGATACCAGCACAAATCCCATCCTTCTTGTGATTTGCATCACATGCATCGTCAGTAGTTACTTCTTTGTCACCGTAACGGCCAGGAAGAACGTGGCCCCAAGGAGGCCTAATCTGGAGAGCAGGAGGGTCGCCAAAGGGGAGGAGGGGACGAACACGACCATCGTCCTTCCACATGCGAACGGAGCTGCTTCGTGACAACCAATCCGGATCAAGTGCGGATTTTTTATACTGGAATACAGGCCAGTCATCGTTATCGAGGAAGAAGCGAAAAATGTGCATTTCTTTAAGACCGATGAGCTCCTCGGCGTATCCCTTAATGAAGGATTTGAAATCGGCGACCTCCTGAATCAAGTCGGGTATGAAAGAAAGGAATTGTGATTCCATGAACGTTTTCATGAGGTCGGAGAGGACAAAGGTGTTGGTTGTTTTGAGTTGTTTGGATAAGTAGCTAAAATAACCATCAATATCTTCGTGGGTGTGGCCTACGAGAAGGAAACCGACCTGGATCTCATGAAAGACCTTGCGAGCTGTCAGCAAAGACAAGAAGGCCATGACATATTGATTTTTATTGTCCCTAGCGGAGTTGTCCAGCTGGAGATATAATTTCTTTGGAAGGGGACGCACAACATCTAGAGCATCCGTTGCATCGGGGAGGGAAGATCGGCAACTGCACACAAAAGGGACCAGAAAATGGAGGTGAGGTTGGAGGCTGCAGCATCGGGAGGCCTCCCGATATAAATGAAGGAGGACAACCATGGGAGGAGAAAGAGGGAGCATCGGGAGGACTCCCGATGACAAGGACCCCATGACCTGAATGGCAATGTTGGACAAAAAGAACGAAGAACTCATCGAGATTTACCCCATAGAAGTTTATGAAAATAATCGTTCAATGGAGGATCTTGAAACAACATTCTGGAATTTCGAACATGGGGTTTCTCCAACGCAACTATATTTAATCAGTTGCTTTTACGCGCCACTTTTGATGATAAGTTTTGAAGATCTCATATTGGTATTCTAACTTAACAATAGAGGTCATCATGAAAAATAATCTATTTTAAACAATATTTTGCTACTACTTATAGGCGTTTGACCAAGAAAATCATGGTTGTCATATACCGGAGCATTTTTTTGGTCCACTTTACTGTGCTTGCGCCCACATTCATTTTCTTTTGCGTGAATCCGGTCTTGAGATTCATGTAGTTTCGCATTCAATTTCAGCATCCACGCTGCTCTATTACCCTGAAGCAATAATCCTGACATTCTGTCAGTTTTTGTCTGCATCGGGAGGCCTCCCGATATTGTCGGATGGATGTCAAAGGGTATATTCACTCGCTGTAAACTTGATTCACAAGCGTTATTACCGCTTGTAATTTTTGAGAAGTCCCTAGAATATGGCTATATTTAGCTCCCCTATGATAGAGGGTTGTCGGCCGCTTGTCGCCAGAGGAAGTCTTGGAATGCGTGACGAATAAAGTGTTGATTGAAGACGGCGATTTGATGGTGAGCGGCACACGCGACAGTGACAATGCAGACGCCATTGGCGTGCAAAGTGGTGGCGATTGGAGTCGTTGGCGCCCTCATTATGTGCACGACGTGATCATCAAACAGAGCGTGCTAAGAGATTAGGAACCTAATCTCTGTGGACAACAACCTGCAATCACATCGCGATCTAGTCCACACGTTGTATAGCTGACGTAGGGAAGAAATAGGGTTTAGGATGTCGGCTCCGGAGCAGTATATATGAGGAGCTCTCCCGGAGCCATTTGCAACACTTGCTCCACGGCGAAGCCCTGCTGCATTGTGGAGTGAGCAAAGGACGTTCAAACTCTCGTCCATGGCATGAACGCATAGATCATCCATCCTTGCACAAGATTTATCATCCATCCACATTACTCTCATCAGTGTGGTAATTTTTGAACGTGTAGTCCGAGGTAGAGGCTTGGAGCACACGGAGGTGTCGCGTAGAGCACACGGAGGTGGAGCACACGGAGCTTGGAGTAACCGCATATATAAAGATTGGTGAGTTATTGCAGTGGAAATTTTAGTTTGTTGGCCATTATATGTTGACACCGGGAGGTCTCCCGATGTCAACTGGATTGCACACAAAATGTTTCTGCATACATGAATTTTTGCAAGCACTCGAAATTGAATTTTCATTCCCAAACCCCCAGCATCGGGAGGCCTCCCGATGTCAGTACTGGAAACTCGATTGTCGTTCCCATTCCCCCAGCATCATGAGGCCTCCCGATGGCAGTTCTCGAAATTCAATTGTCATTCCCAATTCCCCAGCAACCCTAGGCCTCCCGATGCAAGTACACCAAATTGAATTCTCATTCGCAATCCCCCAGCATCGGGAGGCCTCCCGATGTTGAATGATTTCTGTAAATTTATATTTGAATTTGGTCTCTCGTAACTTGTTTAGAAGCTCACAATGGCCTGTTTGAATCAGAGACGATATGGGCACCTTGCGGTTGAAGCATCTGGTGTCTGAAAAGATTGGAGAGAATGTAGGTCTTTTCGAGCCACCTTCTGTGGCCTCCTATTTAGTCAAGAACCAGGTTGAGAAGTGGGGCGCTGAAGTTGTGGAGGACACCTCTCACCAAATGATGAAAATTAGGTTTGTCTATGTGGTCGGTGGGAAGGTCACGTCACTGACCTCAGTTGATGTCGTTGATTGTAAGGAACATTCAGAGGACTCCGTCATCTTGAACCTTTGCGAGTCCTCCCCCACCGTGGCCATGAACTATGTGGGTCTGGTGGTTCCCGTCGCGAAATTAGAGACAGATATTTGTGGGAGATCGACAGATTTTGGCTTCATGTGGCTCCCCGACGACGAGAAGCTGCCAAGCGACGTGCGTGAAAGGTTTGCGTCTATGGTGGAGGATTTGAAGGCCATTGTCATCCCGCCAACACAGAAGAAGGCGAGGAGGGGTTCCACACCTGGATCGGGAGACCTCCCGGTCTCTAGAGGCTCCACTCCTGGTTCGACTCCAGGTGGGACTCCAGGTGGGACTCCGGAGAGACAGAGGAGGGCAGCCTCCAGGCCACCTAAGACCGCACAGGAAGCTACCCTCAAAGATCTATTGCGCATGCAGAAGAGCTCCAGGACCGACCCCAAGAAGCTGGAAATCATCAACCAGGCCATCCACAACCATCTTGAGCCATTGTACGTTTGGGGCTGCGAGCCACTCGACAACGCCGATGGTCGGAGGGTCAAGGTGCCATTGAACCGGCTGCACTGCGCACCGGCTACTTGGGTGCACAGGCAAGTCACAATGGGGCGACGCCAACAGTTGATGGACGAAGTCATCGCGCTCCACGGATCCAGGGCTAAGCAACCAGTGTTTGTCATTCCGATTGTATTTGATTACACATTGCAAGACTTCAAGCCTTTTGATTTGAAACCGACCTTGAAAGAGGATATGCTGCATTGCGATTTTTGGATTATTGGTGGTCAACACACAATTCAGGCCATGAAAGAGGTCATGGCCATACCAGACCTCGCCGCCAAGCAGGACATCAAGACCTATTGCGAGAATCACGAGATTATCGTGGTGTGGTCACTGGACAAGGAGAAAGTTATGTACATGTCCAAAGTGTTGAACCTCAAAATTCACGACAAAGACGTCAAGCCTACATTCTTCGAGGACGTGACTCAAGGGCGTGCAGTTTGGATGGACCACAACCAACCTCAACCTGCTAAGTTGGGTGGCATACATTCTCCTGAATGGAATGTAAGTGCTATTCTCCTCAGTATTATTGTTCGAGTTTTGAGATACATATCCATTTATCGGGAGGCCTCCCGATGCCTTTAGCTTACTATTTCTATTGGCACATATTCTGACGTCGCTCTACACCATGTCCAGAAATTAAAGCTTGCAGTAACAACAACATTCCACGACACGGGAAGTATCAAAGAGTGTCTCCCCCTTGTCATATGCAACGACATTACGTTTACCACTTGGAGATTGGTGTTTGACAACTGGGTTGATGGGATCATTCCCGACGGTCATGGGGTCACTCTTTCCGGGACATCAAAACGACCTCCCCTCACCAAATCCGATGTTAGCAGATTGGGCCTCCCTGACGATATGCTCCAGAAGATTGGCAACCTCATTCTCCAAGGGAAAGTGTGTTGCAAATCTTTGCAGCCTGGTGTTGCAGGTCTTGTCTTCCTCACTGATATGTGCGACGAGAAGAAGGACGAGATGGTCATTAGGCAAGAGGTGATGACAAAATTCGGCTGGGAGAGACCACACAAGGGGAAATGATACAAGGCTTGGACCTATTCGGAATGGCAAGCCGTGGCCAAAGAGCACAAATTCGATGCCGCTTTCATGGCCATGATGCGTAAGCTTGTGAAGGGAACAGAAGCTGGGAAAACTTGGTTGAAGGAGAGGAAGGACTTGATGAAAATCTCCCAGGAACCTGCTCTTCCTGATTTCTGGGATGCTTACAATGCTTACCTACGGGGGGTGGCTTCCACGCCGCGTGCAGATGATGCCATCAGGTCAAAACACCTTGTCATCAAGGCGAAGGGCGCTCAAGATATTCTTCATGCTGTACACGCTTGGAATATCTCTGATGAGCCTTACATTGTCAGTGCCTCCAATTTCTGGGACAGAAGACGAGGTGTCCCATCCATACATCCTATACGTCGAGATTTCCTAGAGGTCTTCGAGGAAAACTCTTCAACTTTGGGGGTGCACTATTTCTTTTGCTCCTTCCAGACCGCTTCAGAATTTGCCTCGTGGTTGCGTCGTTCGTCCGTCTGGGATTATCACATAGTCGTGTATTCCTCACACACGGAACATGAAACACATGTGCTCGTGTACATCTTGGTTGTATTCCCCAAGGTTGTCCAGGATGGTGATAGCGCCAAACATTTGTGGAGGATTTTCGGTTCACCCAAGCTACCCACCTTTGTGGATGCCAATTCCCTCGACCAACCTGAATTGGGAAACTAGTCGTCCCAAAGCGCAGAGCTCACCGTCGCCTCCCTCGACGCAATTATGGGGGGTGTTCTTAAACCCGACAGGATTCTCTTGAACATACAATGCGGGGGAAATTTGACGATTTTGGGTCTCCATAAACTTGTCCCCACTGCGGACATCGTCCAAGACAATGTGAGTCACACTCATGCCACAGATTTGGGAGAACAAATCATTCAATATCTGCATGGGTTGGCGCAGAAACAACTTGCTCGTGTCTCCAGGAAGGACAAGAAGAAGAAAAAGGTCGTGGAACTGGACGAACCCGCCCCTGCTGAAGACTCAGACACTGACATGGAGGTTGTTAACCTTGGTGACTGGGAGCAGCCAGGCGATAAAGGAGGCCCCTCTCACCTCGGTGGTCCATCAGGCGACCTCCCGATGGACGAAGACGTCACGCCCACCATTGTAGCTTCGCCAACTCACTCTGCTAGTGGCTCACGCCACGTTTCTCCTCCAGCCTCACCTCCTCGGGCATCGGGAGACCCCCCGATGCCTCTACCCACACCAATGTCTCCTCCACCCGCGCGACCTCCATCGCCTATCCTCGTTGCTAACGACGATCTTGACATGGATATTGTTGCCGATGAAGCCATGCAGAATGAATTCCTCCATGATATTTCTACCCCAGTAGATGGTGATGACACGAGTTTTACTCCCCCTCCCCTCCCTCCCCCTGTTCGCCAGAAGTTGAAGCCCAAGTGGTTGGTGGTCCCATGCCCAGTGGCAGTTCGGGTTCGCATTCACCCAAACTGATATCTAGGCGCACCGGCACTACTGACAGAGAACAACATACCGTGGAGTCTGTCGCTGCGGATACTGCTATCCTCCAAGAGACTCCGGCCACTCGAATGTCCCCCCGAGGTGAGTTCTTTCTCACTTTAATACTCTTTTGCAATATTCTCTTTGAGGACCGGGAGGTCTCCCGATGATGGATCTCCATAGATATATTTTTATTGTATGAGGTCACGGGGGGTTCACTCCATGTCAAGTTGAACACCACGTGCGGCCAAAGTTTGCTACCCCTATATTACATGGAATAGATAAATTTAAAAATTATGAGATTTTTTCTACATATACATAACCATTGATAATATCTTTTGTATATATTTTTAAAAATTTTAGTCATCTTCATTTTTGTAGTAATTATTTTAGTTCAATTCTGCGTCATTCTAGTTAGAAACGGTATGTTTTATTAAAAAAAAAAGATCATCAAACTTGGTTACCATTTTTTACTATGTAATAGATACCATCTATATTTACCCATGAAAAAAAATTGATAAAATTTTGACCCATTTTGGTGATGCAACTTACCAAAAGTAGATTTTTTTTGGCCGCACGTGGTTTCAACTTGACCATGGAGTGAACCCCCCGTGCATGAGGTTCATATAACCTTGTTCTGAAATTATGTTCCATTGTCTTGCAGCAACGACTGTCTTGCCTCCGCAGTCCATTAGTGTGCCATCGGTAAGATATTTCCTAGTCTTTGATCTCAACGGGCTCCTTTGTTCTAAACCGCGTAACAAAGATGACAAGACCTTTTTGCGGAGTGGTGCCCGTGAACTCCTAGATTGGTTGTACGAGAAGGCTGACGTCTTGTTCTGGACTTCAACCCGGAAGCTCAAAGCCTTGCAGATGGTTGATGCTCTTATGCAGGATTGCAGGCGATTCAAACTTGGTCGCCTTGATATTCCCCTTGATGACTATGGATTTTTTTATCAAGATCATTGCACTGTCTCCAGGCATAGGGATAATCCCGACCAACCCATTTTCATGAAGGATCTCACATTTAGGGTTTTCAAAAAGCTTCCTAATGCTACCTTACGTAATGTTCTGCTTATTGATGACTCCCCGGATAAAAATTGTCCTAACCACTGGAGTCAGGCCATCCATCCTCCCACTTTTAAGCATGAATTCCTACATGAGGATAATTACCTTCTCCAGACTTTGTTTGACTGGTTGAAAAATCTCTTGGCCTCAAACATGGATGTGTGGAAGTTTGTTGAAAAGAACCCCCTCCCGGATGGAAAGGCCCACCTCCGTAAGTCTAACTCTCGCTACGTTAAGCTTATGGCTGGCTACTCCAGGAGGTTTAAGCCAGATGATGTGGACAGAGCGCCTCAGTTTCAACCCAAGTATTGACATCGGGAGACCTCCCGATGCTTTGCCCAGCGTCTCACGGTGTTCCCATTTTTTTCAGGTGTCAGAGGAAAGAAGGCCACTCAAAAGAAAGGAAAGAGGTGATTCCACGTTGCCCCTTCAGGTGTCCCAAAAAATTGCCAATATTCTAGGTTCTCCAACGTCACCCGCTGTCCAGTCGGCTCCCCATGTTCCTGGTTACTCTGGGTTCTCTGGAAGTATCCATACTGGCCAGTTGCTCTCGGAGTGCGGTTCTGCGCATCTTCGGCAGATTTCTATGTCCTCTGGCTCCCCTGAATCTGTCACGGAGGTGGGCTTGGGTTGACGCTTGGTTTCTCTTTTGGATTTCCTCATTTCTTTCTTTTGGGTTTCATTTTTTTGGGTGTCCTTCTTCCATCTAACATTTTGGACATGCAACCACCAACCAAACACCATTATTCATGTTTTTAAGTACTCTCGTGTCTTTGTAATAACTTCCTCGTTTCTTACCAACCTGTAGAACTGATTTTTTGATTATCGCATGTCTGAAAAGGGCAATTCTTGAAATTTGACGTTTTTCATCTGGCTATAGGCAGTTAGTAGCCATCCAGAGGGATGAAAGCAGGCAATAGCCGTTAAGAAGTGGTTATGACGACTAACCACCTAGCCTTCTCTCTCTCGGCATTAAGGAAGAGGCTGTCAGGAAGGAAGGCAGGCTATTTTGCAAACAGCAAGATCTTACATAGTCTCAAACTAGCATTAGCAATAGGCGTAGAGAGCCTGCAGCTCAGTGATTGAGCCAGGCTATAGTCAGGACCCAAGTGGGATGCTTGAGGTTATAGTGTTAGGATGTTAAGGGCCGCAGTAACTGGACCCTGAAGTGGAAATACATTTTATATTAATGAGGAAGTTATGATCAAGCTGTGATGTGTTGTCGTCTGTCTTATGAGCGGAGAGGATTGTTGAAGTGTGTTATGTTCAATGTTTGTGAGTGTTATCTGGAAAGTAAGTTGGGCAAGTGGTCTGGCATGGCATTGTAATATCAAGGTCAGGCAAGTAGGCTGATAGGAATCTTGCATCTGAATGAGTCAATATTGATCACGAGTGAGTGATTAGAGAAGGGAGTCAAAGAGGTTGCAAATATGTGAAGTGTGAGTGAGATAAGGCAATGGTCTGAAAGATCAAGATATGTCTGAGAGCCATGACAAAGAGGAGGTCAGGATGTGGCCATAGCCTATGAGTAAGTTAAATAGAAGCAAGGCAACTGGTCTGAAGAAAGACTTGACGGAAGAAGGCAGCCTGTCGTAAAGAAGGCAGGTTATGAGGAAGCTTGACAAGAAGTAGAAGAGGCAATAGGCTTAACTAAAGACCAGTGGCCAAGAACAGGGAGAACAGGCAATGGGGCCAGCCAAGAAAAGACAATGGCCATAGTCTATAGAGAGAGAGCTGTGAGGTCCCAGAGACTGTCTAGTAGCCAGCCGAGAAAGGCGATAGTCTTAGGAAGAGGGAAAGGCAGGGAGGCTAGAGTGAGGCCATCGCCTGGGTTAGCGCCCCAGATTAACAACTATCAGTTGGTGAATCAGAGAGAGAGAGAAAAGGGAAGCTAGGCGAGTTGTCAGCAGAAAGAGATGGAAGGGCTAGAGGCAGGCCGTAGGCTGTCCAGACAGGACCTTCCCAAGAAGGAAAGAATATCCTATTGGAGTAAGACTTTACCATGTGAATATTATTGTTAGTTTATAGAGGACTAAAGCCTTAAAGAAGAATATCGCCTAGCTGTTGATGTATTGATTCCGTATTAACAGTTGAATGGTTATTTGAGATGAGTCACAGGATGGTTGAAGACTAAGGTGGTGACTTGAGTATGCGGAGACATGCATGATGATTGTAAGTTGAATTAAAAAGGAATTAAAATGCTGAATTATCGCAATTGTGATTGATGTTGATCAAAGACGATGTGGTTACAAAAAGACATTACCCCGGACTATGTCCTGACGAATTGCCCATGACAACTTGCCAAGCTTTTGAGCTTCACGACGGAAATAGGTCAAAGCCGTAGAGTGATAGAAAACGCCCTAAGATAGGACGGAAATCACTCACTACGGAGATATCACAAAGGAACCATAAGAGTGGAGAGTAAGCAAAGTAATGAAGGAACCAAGGAGTAAAAGCCATAGATTGTTATTGTAATCCTTAATCCAATGTGACATTAACCCTTATAGACACTATCTCAGTCTTCCTGGAGACTTTGTTCCCTGGGTTTTGTTGTTTTAAAGCCATAGCAAAAAACTAACTACACAACCTGTTCATTTCATGCATCTTGAATGTATTAATAAATGTGTTACTCATTGAATGATTTTTTTTCATCATGCATTGTCGACATTTCCCCCGCCGTTTTTTTCTTCATATTCTCTTCGGGAGACCTCCCGGTGCCTCTCATGTGCAGGGTTTTGAGGTTTTTGTTACTCATGTGGGCCCTCGATTCCAACCCAAACCCGAGCCCTTCAAGTTGATTGTTCTCTCCGTCGATGGTCTTCTTTGTAGGCGCTCCCCGGAGAGGGTTCGAGCCAAGTCCTTCGCGCGTTTCGGGGGCAAGGGCAACCTTTTGATGGACAAGCTATGGGATCTCCAAGTCCGTCCTGGGTTGAGAGAATTCATGTCCCTACTCCTACGCAATTTCCATGTCGATGTCTGGTCGTGCATGGAAGATTCAGTCCTCCACGTTGTCCTTCGCCGCCTCTTTCGCGAAAACATCATATCTGCGCTCAAGTTTGTCTGGGGTAAATCCATGTGCACGAATACAAATGGTTTCATTAGTAAGGTCGTCCCTTTCCTCCTTAAAGAAAAACAAATCCTCCTTAGTCACCATGCAAATTATTTCGGTTGTAGGGAGGGCAATATATTGTTTGTCGACGACCAACCCAGCCATCATATTAGGAACATACCCTCCGACTGTTGCTATTTCCCTCACACTTGGCCCGCTCCCAGAGTCATCGATAATATCACAACCGCATTGTACCCTTACATCGAGGGACTCATACACGCACCGAATGTTCCTCTCTATTTGCATAATCATATCACGGACGGACAACCCCCACTCCCACGTTACCATAAATGGTTTAGCCCATTCGTGACCGCCAATTGCGCGCCAAACTCCGTCCATTCTCGCGACACTTTCAGTATGTGCTTCATACACGCCTCCCCTTCCAATGCTTTCAATTCATTCTCATTTCAATTCTTTCTCCCCTGTTTATTTCGCTTTTCATTTCCTAAATTCACACCGGGAGACCTCCCGATCGATGATGTTCGCTCACCCTCTCTCATTTTTCTAACATACTTTACCTTTCGTTTTTTTCGTCTGGAGTGTCCTCCAGCGCGGCACTTTTGGGGACCACATTTTTGAAACCAAATAAATCTCCCAAGAAGCGAGTCGAATTGAAACCCACCAAGATTTCAACCTGTAACTCCTATGCTACTTACCGCCTATTGCAAATCAAGGCAGCCAATTCATCAATTCCACAATGGAGGAGATTTCCAGTTAAACGCCGCCTTCAACTTTCTCACGGTACTTCACGTCTTTCTTTCTTTTTTTATCTCATTTTGTATTGCTTTCTGCATGTGCTAACCTCTTCATGTTTCCTCACATTTTTAGTTTGTTGCATTTGCAGGCTCAACTATGTCATCCCCGTCTCGGACATCCTCGGGTTCCCACGCCTCGAGGTTCTGCCCACAACGAATCAACCATTGATGCTCCGTCGCTCATCCCTTCATTCGCACCGGGAGCCCTCCCGGTCCTATGGTCTACCCAGACATAGTCCGGGAAGTTGTACTGCTTCAATACTTAGACATTTAAACGCTTAGCCTTCCCGTTGTTCAATTCTGGTGCTGCAAGCATTTTTCAAGTATGGATGTTGGATTCTCATGTTATGTTGTATTTTCCGTGCATGGCTTGTCAATGACAATGCACGGCTTTGGTTCAAGAATTCATTGATTACTATGTACAATAACATGTCCATCGTTTTATGTGTTGTTCATTGTCTTGTATTTGATTTTTTCTGGATGGGGAGATCTCCCGATGTTCTTGTATACATCAGTGCCTTGTTTTTTCCACCATTTTTGTGCATGTTGCCCACACATTGCCATCGGGAGGCTACCCAATCCACCTCCGTGGCACGATATATTGCGAGCCGCTTTCATTTAATTTATACATTAATGAACTATTAATCATGTTTATTTAATTAAAAATTAAATTTAGACTCCTTAATTGTCTAAATTTACTTAAATATGTGTTATCAGTTGATGAAGTAGAGTAGCAACTTCATCAGCCTCTACCAAGCACCTAGCTTCCTCTATCTCCCTCTCAATAGAGATCGAAAGAACACCCGTGTGCATCCAACAATTTTGAATTGTCGATGTGGTAACTCCCTTGAAAGTGCACAAGGAGGAAGGATCTCTAAATAAGAGAGAATATTTGACTTGTTCGCAAAAAATATGGGATAAATGTGATTACATGTTGAAAATGTATGCTCTCATATATTATTACTTTGATTTTCTCAAAATTAACACTTATAGAAGTGCAATTAATAAAGAAGGGAGTAGAGCATGTTATAACACTTAACACATAACACTCACTAGTCTTACCAATTGTGTTTTTGTAAGGGAGTAAACTTTTCTTAACATATATGAAATTATAACGCTTATAGGGGTAACACTTATAGAGTCTTGACTGTACATGCTAATCTTGAACCTCCCACCCACCCCCTTTCCTTTTGTCATACAAAATAGTTCGCACGGGGAGAAAATTTGTATGGCCATCGACAACCAAGCCATGTTTCTTTACCCCAATGCACTACCTCATGTCCAATCCAAGTCCATGAGCACCCAAAACATAGTTTCATAAACCACATTTAGAAGAAAACCAAACAATCCATCCAACATATTGAAGGTAAAAGGTCAATAAAGAGAATATTTCCAAAATAGACCATAAAAAATTTAAGGAAAAGATCCTCATATTCAAGTGTTCAATTCACCTTGACCCCCATAGAGTTTTGCCAAAAACATTGCAAACCAACACTAGCAGTGTTGAGGGACCATCTCTAACATCAGGAGGGACAACCCAAATTTATGGCCGTTGGTGGCCATGTTTTGGGGCAATGTCATAGCCTCACAATGTATTTGAAATCCACCTTGGCCCCGAGAAAGTTTGCGCAAAAAGTTACAAACTAACATTGGCAGTGTTGCTTCCAACATCGGGAGGATGGGGCCAAATTGATGGGCGTTGGTGACCATGTTTTGGGGCACCCTTTAAACTTCAGTATTATGATTTAAATCCCACCTTGGCCACTAGAAAATCTTGGCCAAAACAAAGCAGCACTGGCACTACTAAGTGGCCGCTTCCAAGATCAGCGAAGATGGCCACTGGTGGCCATGTTTTGGGGGCACCGTTTGAACCTCATATGATAATTCAAATCCACCTTGGCCCCTATAAAGTTTGAGCAAAATCGTTACAAACCAACATTGGGACTATTGATTGGCCACTTCGAACATTGGGATAGATGGCCCCAATTGATGGCCGTTGGCGGCCATGTTTTGGGGCCCTCTTTAAACCTCATATGATGATTTTAAAACCACCTTGGCCTTTAGAAAGTTTGAGCATAATCATTACAAACTAGCATTGCCAATGTTGACCAATCGCTTCCAACATCCTAAAGTATGATCATACCTCATCACAATCTCATTTAGAGTTCCAAAGTATGTTTCCAATAAATTTTTAATACTTCTAGCACTAAGATGAAAGTGAGAATTTTAAGACAAAGTTACTGGAGGTGTTTGGGGACATGCATTAATATCTACATTAAAGGCTCTACATTGATCTACCCAACCATTGAGGTTGATATATGATTTCATTAGCGGAACATAAAACCAAATAATTTTGGGGTTTTTTTTGAACTTAAGATGTATATTGTCAAATATGTGTCAAATTGGATTTGGATATTGAGACGTTTATAAGTTGGGTAGTTGAATATTGACATGTACCATGGGGGGGCAGTGAAAAATTTCCACTACATGTTCACTTTGAATGATCATTTTTATTGTAATAAAAATTAATGTTTCTTGATATTACCCTATATGAATTCAAATGAAAGAATTTAGGGGTAAAACAACCATTTAAAAGTGTTGGGATTCCAAGCTAAATCAAAGATGGAGTATGAAATGTAATTTAATTTAAATGATTGCCTTGGAGTGAATATACAAAAGAGTGTTGTACAAGGTGAATTATAACCTACATTTATACAATTGGAACTAGCAACATCATCATTGGTTTCTTCAAATATTTATAGGAACATTTGACTGCAAATAAAATATACTAATTGAAGTGGTTGCTTGAACATGATTCGTAGATGGGTATTATTTATAGCCTTATAAAACTATTGGTATTTGTCATTCCAACCCATGTGTAGACGACCAATTTATCTCCACTTCACTTTATCTCTTCTCTTTCTATCCCCACACCTCCACCGGTTCCGTTACAACTACTATAAATGTGAAGAACATGTTCAATTCCACCCTAGTGTCAACATCTAAAATTTGAAATGTACGTGTATAGAACATTACAATCCCCCTCCCCCACCCCTACTTCCTTCCCTTCACTTAACATCTTGGGCATGCGTATGTTTTGTTAACCTCAAACATGCCCTATGAATTTTGCATATAGGAAGCAACTATTTTCAAACATACAACAAAAATATCAGGCCTTGCCAAAACCCAATTGATTTAGTGGGTGGTGGGGGAATGAATTTTGTGGGGTTGTGAATCGACTTGGATGGAGGCAAAGGAATTAGAATGTGGCGGCCAATCATGTTTTCGTTCTTTCCAAGGCCATATGAATAATCCATACCCTTTTATAGGATCCAAAGGCCACAAACCCCCTCAAATTTCATTGAATACCATTGTTCTTGGTTCGTGCTTCTGTATTTGATACCTTCAAACATACACCTTGATTGATAGACTTCAATATTCCCTCACAACTTGGGCTTCGCCACCCATTTATGCATGACGAAACATTTTAAAAAGGTGACAAAAGTGTCATGGGACGTATTGTGGAAAATGTCTTTGAAGTGTTGAGGACTGACGTGGGAGAAGGGCAAACAACGATTGGTTGGTAGTGGCCAATCAGTTGTCTTCTTCCTAACCCACACCCTTGCATGTATCCAATCTATTACCCCCAAGGCCCCTTAAAATTCACACTCTTAAGGACCATGCATATGTGGCTACTATGCTTAAGAACACACTATAGTTTTGGAAAATCAAATCTCCTCTGAAAATCTAGTTGTCTTTATTCACCACCCTTCATGTAATTATTTTTCTTTAGCATCCCCAAATCTCATTTCATTTAGGTTTTTGTGTTTGTATGCATGTTGCATCACATACAAATATTTGGGAGAGAAATTATTACAATGCCATATACTTTTTAGCAAATTTTAGCAAGTTCTTGATTGTCAATATGAAATACTAATGCAAAATTGTAAATGATCACAAATTATACTTTAAAACATCTTAAAGTAAACATCCAACAATCTTAGATTTAATTTCATTCATTGCTCTAATTCAACATTAAATGTTGTCCAACCTAATCATTGGATTGGGTAGCTGAAATAATTTTTTATTAAAGGAATGACACATCGAGATGATTATGGTTAGCCTTATTAGGCCATCTAATTTCTCATTTATGACCAAATTCGTTATTTTGAGACAATATTAGAATTTTGAGACTTTTTGCCTACAATTTCAACAATTGTTTAGAGACAATTTTCATATTTTTTTGACTTTCTAATTATAGACTATCATCGACTCGAGGATCATCTTCCCATATATAGTCGAAAAATCACTTACAAATATAGATTCAATCAAGAAATTAATGAAAAACATAAAATTAAGCATTAAATTGAGACTATGAAAAGTCTCAATGTAACGAATTTGGTCATATTTGCTTATACTAATCCACTTGAGGAGAAATATTCTTGTGTAGTTTTGGCCCAAGGTAATTTCCATAGGTAAATAGGGAACCTATTGTGAAGGCAACCTATCTCACAAATCAGTGTAGAAGTTAAATCCATGCAATATTTTACTT
The DNA here is from genome assembly GCA_964035585.1 of Polytrichum formosum. Lineage (NCBI taxonomy): Eukaryota > Viridiplantae > Streptophyta > Polytrichopsida > Polytrichales > Polytrichaceae > Polytrichum > Polytrichum formosum. The sequence continues at coordinate 1,713,118 of OZ037941.1, forward strand.
AAGTTTAGCCTTGTCCCCACGTAGTTCGGGCAACCTGTAGGGCAACCTGTAAAAAATTTACATTGCATGGGGGTTTTCCAACAAATCTTAACATGCCCGTGAATTAAAAAAGAACTTAGTCATGGGTACCACTCCATGGAAATAGAATTGCCCAGATGTGAGCAAGCTTACATTAGCCTGGTCATGAAATAGCAATTCTCATTTGCAATACATTAGAATTACGTAAGCGTACGGATGTGAAACATTGCAAGTTAATTGCTAACTCTAGAAAAACTCAAATGTCTATATGTTCTTCATCAAAATCTTCGATGAAATCGCTAAAGGTGGTCATTGGCATAACAATTTTTGCAAAAACAATTGGATTGCTTCCATGAAACTTTGGATGATGATTTGATGAAATTTGTCCACATTTATGGCATATTCTTGAAGATGCTTTTAAGAACCTACCAATTAATCTCATGTCATGTCATGCTTATGCGATTTTTCCAAGGAACTTTGTAATGAGGTTGGGAGGTTTTATGCATTATCTCATAATGAGCACGGAAGGTAGAAATACTTTGTCAATCCCAATGCTAAATGTGTTTACCATATGTAACTAAAATTATCCCCCAAAAATTGAAGTTTTTCTACTCAACTCATGTCACTCAAAATGGATACAAAATATACACCATGAGTCTTCCCATATGGACGTTTTGGGCTACTTGCATGCCACTAAAAGTAACAATAATTATGGAGTGAGCGCTGGCTCGCCTGAACTGGTTGTATTTTGGGTTCCTTCTTGCAATTGAATTTTCAATTTGTGCCAAAAAAAATTGTAAAAATTATGGAGTGAGGATAACAAATAAAAAAGGAACTAGTTGTATAGGATTGAAACACAAAGATTTGAGGATTAGAATTTTCAAACTTGGTGGTCACGTGCGTGTTCTAAGCGGGTTGAGGTTCAATGATTGGATGATGGGTATCTCATATACAATTGAGGTTTAAGTTCATTTTTTTGATGCATGTTTGATTTCGAGTGTTTCAAGGCATAAACAAGTTATTAAAAAAAACTACATAATAAAGAAAAGAGTGGGAACCTCAACATAACATCCAAGCAAAAGGAATGCGTATTCATTCTTGCATGACATTACTCAACGTGCAACTTTTGTTGCATGTGCTGTCACAATATAACAGAGGGATGCTTGAAAAGTTGCGTAGGGAGACTAAGATTCAGACTAAACTCCCAACATCATGCTATTATATTCTGAGGACCCATGTCGCCAAGTAATGCTATGTGTGACTTCGGGTTTAAGAATATACAAGAAATCACTCTATAACAAAATAATGTATAACTTTGCATATGGTAGTGAGCCTATATATTTAGTATGATATGCCAACTGAAACAAGTAACTTGGCAACTTGTAGCTATATTCACCCATTGTAGTAAAAGGGGATCCACTAAGAACCAACCCCTAGGGACTTCAATGAGCGCCAATTCATAATAGGTACATATATGCCACTAGACTTCTCGGGGAGATCACTCCATTGTAGAGTTGAACAACCACGTGCGATCATTTTAGATGTAAAAAATGTAAAAAATGTAAAAATCATCACCAAAATGGGTCACAATTTTATCAATTTTTTTTCATGAGTAGATATAAATGGTACATGTTACATAGTAAAAAATAGTGACTAAATTTGATGATTTGTTTTTTTAATAAAACATACCGTTTCTAACTAGAATGACGCAGAATTGAACTAAAAAAATTGCTACAATTAATGAATATGACTAAAAATTTCAAAAAAATATACAAAAGATACCATCAATGGTTGTGTATATGTAGAAAAAATATCGTAAAATTTAAAATTATTTATGACATGTAATATAGGGGTAGCAAACTTTGTTCGCACGTGGTGTTCAACTCTACAATGGAGTGATCTCCCCGAGCTAGACTTATTTAAAGGCCTATGATTTTTTTTTGAAACAAAACAACGTGTAATAGCCATTGTCAAGCTATGTCGTAGTTCATTGGGTTTTCACTATTCCACCATTATTCCAAATAACACCCACAAACCTTAAAAGAAATATCCAATTTAAAGATGCCCAAGATCATAACATTACAATGTTGCTTTGTATGGTCTTATTTCTATGGAGAACCCTAGGCATGCGGTGAATCATGTAAGGTATTATGCTTGGTGCATTCTTAATGGGGATGCGAAATGGACAAGATTTCAAGGTTCACTTATCCGGCTGGCAAGTCATAATTGGATGCACAAGTGTCAGCCCCATGCATCACAATGATTTGCAAGCAGCCAACCTGACATCAAATGTTCATGGTTGGGGCGAAACAACCCGTACATTGGTTCCTTGGAGGCAAGGGTTTAGGCATCCAACAAGGAAGGAGTGTATGGGTTGGTTTGCCCAAATCAATGTTCATGAGTTTAAACAACAAAATCCATCTGTATATTTCTGGTGGCTAAACCCAAGCTCCCCCACATGTTTGTGCTCCCCTTCCAAAGTGAATAATGCTCGGGTTGAGTATTGTTTAGTTCACAAGAATGGCCAACATGAGTGGGAGATTATTCTTCCAAAATTCTTAGCACTAGGGAGAACAATGCCATAGTGCTTATATAGTAAATGTTACGATGAAGATAGGATCATCAAAGAATTGAAGCCTACGGCAACTCCAAAAGTTTTCATCATGTGCTCCCAATTCATAGGCATTTCAACTTTTTGCCAGTGGTGCATCATTTTCCTACGTTACCTATCACTACAAATTAAAGTTGTACTCCGAACACGATCCAAACTTCCACCGCAGAAAGCAAAATTCCCCCATGAATGAAACCCCTACTAAGGGCCACTTCACACACGAGCCAAGAGCCGTGACCATGAAATTGTGAGAGCCCAAAAGAAAGTGTCCAAAGGCCGTCCCAACACACCTCCAAAATCATGTCGTGTGGTCACCGACTCTCGAGTGTAGTGTGAAGACATATGTGACTGGGTCCTCAACCAAATGCCATTTCAATGAATCTCTATTCATGCGGGTCCTCACACATGATAAAATAGAATAAATCAACGGTTGTGAGCGTTTGGAGTGCCATGGTCTCCTGGTTTTGTGTTAGGCCTACCTCCAAGAGGTGGTTTTTGAAAATAGTCCAAGTGACCATGAAACATGATCCATTCGATGCCATGTAGGAGTCCATGTCGACTGTACATCCATCTTGCATCCACATACTCAGTCGGTCCCTCAAGCGTAGTGTGAAGCGAACTTGGACCGGCTCTGCCTTTTCCACCAATGAGAGTGCTTGAAGCCTAATGGTCACGGGCTCTCAGTCTCGTGTGTGAAGTGGCCCTAACACTAGGCAGAAGTGAGAGTTCCCAGTATTCACAAAACTTAGGTTACACGAATGGCCTGATGCACTAGGAACAACTACACATTGCCCATCAATACCGGAGCCTACGAGAGCTAAGTTCGGTTTGCGAAAATTGGGCGTTCCCAGTAAAACACATACTAAAATAAGGCTGTGCAACTTTTTGTGCATAAGAACGTGGACTTTACTACCCACCTCAATCCACGATCCCACAATCAGTTCAGTTGACTGGTGAACGAACTAAGAGGATGACTCACGGCAGCAGTACTAGCCTATCCTATCACCTAATCACCCGTTTTCTTTAAGAAGGTGTGTGTGGGGGTACTTCCAAAAAATAAACAATTAAAAAAAACAAAAACAAAAAACAATGGTGTTCCATTCACCGACATGAATGGGAGACCGTTTCCCTTACAATGATCATGTGTTACCAACCTTCAAGGTAAGGAAATACATTTCTTTTCTGAAGGTTGTTTTTAATAGGGGAGTCTAGAGGAGGGAAAGAACAGAGGAGGAGGAGGAAGGGGAATGTGTCACTGATACGGGGGTTCATAAGGGCTTGATCGTTGTCCATTCTTGTTTATAAAAAAAATTCAAGTATGTGAGGTCTATATATGTTATGTTATGGTTGTTGGGAACAAGTGCGTATCTTTTGGTACAACCTTTTTTGTTGAAAAATTTGGGTCAAAATTTAAGATTTGCAACAAACATCATGTTCTTGGGGAGGGGAGAAGGGGTGCAATATGCTAAACATGTACGACTATACACAAGGGGTAGTATTTTGAACTTTGCCGTTCTCTCTCTCTCTCTATATATACTTTGTTCTTACTTTGCCATAAATAAAACGCACAGATAATAAAATATGACCCCAAAGGACTAATTACTTTAGGGTTAGGTGAGTGTTACCTAACAATTGTCCACCGTAGATCTGAGGATATGTATCTACGGACAAGGATAGTTACCTACTCTTATAATAGATGGAGGGAGACATGAGAACCCCTTTCAAAGGTTAGGCCGCTTTGGCAGTTTACCCTAAGTAACTTCTAGGAGTAGTGTAAAATGTGCGGACTTGTGGGAGGTGTAGGCTAATTGCCTCAGTCTTCGATCACACAAAGTTCAAATGACTAAGGAACATGTATAATACTCAATGATAGGTTGAGTATGCAATGATACAAAACGTATGATTATGCTGTATTTGATTGTGTGACATAGATAACAATTGGTTTTTGTTGTTATTCACCTCGTGTACGTTACTAACCCTCTCTTTGGATTTGGTTGGTGGCATGGGCACAGGTGAGGCAGACCCTTCACAAACTTGATGGCAATCTTAGTTTTTGAATATCATCTTCTTTCAAAAATATTGTGTATATAATGCGTAGGTATTCTACAAAATTGTGAGGAATACTTAGCATGTTTTGGTTGATGATTGAACCTGGAAGTACTTTTTGAGCATGTCTTAGATACTTTTTTGAATTTGACGATGTAAGCAATGGATATTGATCGCAACAAATGGTTAAAGGGCACAAAGAATACAACTTTGGGAGATTGGATGCTCAAAGGTTGTAACTTCTTAGATATCTACCAATATGTAATGGTGAAAAAGGTATAGGAATAGTTTTGCAATGATATGGTCATGAGGGATGATCCCACCCACCCTCCCGAGTTTTGAAAAGTACATAGATATGTAGAAGAATGGTGTGGCCTCTGAATAAGAGGATGTATTAAGAAAAGACTATGCTTGAAAATAAGCTTAGATCTATTCAAAAAATGCCTCTCTCTCTCTCTCTCTCTATATATATATATATATATATATAGAGAGAGAGAGAGAGAGAGAGAGAGAGAGATCTATATATCTACATATATATATGCTATGCAAATTTAAACTCATAGTTATGTACATGTACAAAGGACCTTTTAAACATGTACAACATATGTACTTGTATGGCAATGTCACTAGACTTTAACCCTTCACCTTCCCAAGCCCATGAAAGGGTTGTTTTGAGTGCATATCACTCAATGTTGGTTGTAGAATTTTCATGAACAAGTTTTGAGGTTAAAATGAGATTTGTCCATAGGATCTTGAAACATGGGAGATGAGCTATACATAGGGGAAAAAAAGCACAAATAACCTTTGGGATTTTTTTTTAAATTGCGACAATTGAAGGAAATGATGCACAAGAAAATGCCATGTTTTATCGCCCGGAAAAGACCTTTGACCAATCAAATGCACGTGGAAAATGAGCGGGAGGCTTGTGTGATGCACTAGATGAGAACAACTCAATGGTTGAGCATCTCCACACATTCTTATGCCAATATGTCCAAATCACAATTACTAGGATTTAAGTATGTTGGATTTATGCATGAATTTTGGACAATTCCAACTGCCAATATGACGTACACTAGATCACAAAACTACACAAATATGGTGGTTGGCGAACATGGGATACGAACATTCAAAGTTGTGGTTGTTGCGTTGTTGCTTTTGCGGGTGTCGTTTGATGTTATTGTCTCCACAAGTGCACATCCCTTATTATATCTGGACAAGTGCTTTGTCCAAATATACTAAAATGTCAATTCAATAGGCTAGCCACCTTGCATTTGAATTATGTAAATTGTCCCATATTTCTAACCACATATATGCAAAACAATTCTCAAAAATTTGAGAGTGTCCAAATGTTAAACTAAATGATTGATGTTAACACAAAGGCCATTTCTACATGGACATTAAAATTTTAAAAAACTAAAATCATTTCTTACCAAAATAAACATCTTTGATATTCATGCAATGTTTGCATTAATGTGGCAACTACTGATTGGAGTCAACACCCTCACATTAGCTCCCAACACAACAAAAAAAATGACCATTTCCCACTTTTATATATTTTTACACATTCTAATCATCTACAAATTGCACAGATCATGTGTCTATGCATAGATGTCCGTGTTGGCTTGATGGTCAACCATGTTGATTGTGGATGAATGAGTTAGGTGGGGTTAATGTAGAGAAGAATTCGTCCATCAACCAGAAATTGGTTGTTTGGGAAGTTAGGATTTCAAGCATAAAGTTTTTTTTAATATGAAGTTCATTATGGCTTATGTAGAGGTAGGGGATTCTATAATTTTCAAGAGTACATTTGTTAGTCAATTGGATGGCAATCCAACTTTATCGAAAGCTCAACTAACTCGAATTAAAGGCGGGTAATTTGATATATGGAACCTGAACTCCTTACCCCCACAAACCATGATACTATATTAAATATTGGTTATGATTATGGTGTGTGTTTCTTAAACACACCTAAAGCTAAAATTTATTTTTCAAAAACAAGATAAAGCAAGAAAATCATCTCCAATTAAGGATTGGTTTATCAAGAGGGTTTATAGCATGCTTAGAAAGTTTGGTAATCGTTGGGTGGAGTGTAGGGATCCAATTGGCTTGATAATCCTTTGAGTTTCACCAATAAACTCATGAAAATATCATGTGTTTTGACTTTAAATACAAGGAGATTCATCCTCCAACGTGTGGTTGGAGCTCATAAGAGGTCACTGAGGCTTGACAATGGACGCAAGGCTTTGCTTGCTTATGGTCGTTGGCCCAAACAAAACCTGTAGTTAAAGTTTTTGCTAGTGCTCACTAACCCAAAGAAAACAACCCAGGGACTAGGTCTCAAGGAAGACTGAGCTAGTGTCTATAAGGATTAATGTCACATTGGATTAAGGTTCTAACAACAATCTAGGTCTTTTACTCCTTTAATTTCTCTTCCTTAGGCTTAATTTCCACTCTTATGGTTCATTGGTGCTTTGAGTCGTGTGTGAGTCTGTCCTATCTGACGACTCCTATCACTCTAGTTTCATACTTTCTAATTCCGTCGTGAAGCTCAAAAGCTTTGGCAATAGTCTTTTCGGATCTTGGCAATAGTCTTCCAATGGATTTTCATCCTATTGGGGTTAGTCTCTTCTTCTTTGATTAAATAATCATTTAATACCATCAATCATAATTCAAATTGCATTGCTCAAAGAATTTGTTCCTTCACTTTATCTCATTTATCATTTCTTAATTATAATTGAAATTCACTTATCTCGTGCTCTTCATTGTCACACAACACACAAAGGCTTGCTTTGATTCCTGCAACATCCTTACGTCATTATATGAACTCATAGGCTATAGCCTTTAGATTCCGACACAATCGACTTCGACGGCTAGCTTAATTCCTCTCAACATCCAACCATATCATTTTCATTCCTAATCATATCAAAGCACGCTCTTTGTTGATTAGATTACCCGCCGACTCAACACCATCATGATACTCCGATTTCCATCATATCTCGTCAATCCCTCTAAACTTCTTATCTTCCTTAATCATGATGACTCTGAACTACTTTATCATCCTTTCACAATCAGTTATTTAATTGAATTTTCTTGTCTACTCGTCACTTCAGTTGCTTTGGTTACCTAGGACGTCTCTCTTTCTCTCTCTCAACCTCTCTCAGGCTATAGTATGGTAGGGTGCCCTCAGCGATCCGTTATTGCCGCACAAAGGCTCTCGGCGTTCGGCTATCCCTCTCAGATTGCTCTCGACGGACTTTTTCTTCTGTGTGCATTAAAGCAACTTAACTGCTTATGCGGCGTCCTCTTCTCTACATCGACTCCTCTGGTCTTACAATCTTGGCCATATTCTGATTTTCTTGGCTATGGTCCACTGCTCTTGCGAGTTCTTCCTCAATTTCTTACAACAATGCTCACTGCATCCTATCCGTGCTACAGACTATGGCCCTCGCATTTATCTCTACTTAGGCTATAGTCAGTCTCTCCTCTCTAGGAGTTCCTCTTCTGATTTTGCTCCGCATTGTGATTATCTCTCTCACAAACTACCAATTATTCTTAGGGTTCCACTATCCCTGGCTATAGCCTACACCTCCTCTGCCACAATCTTCTCTTTGGTAATCGGCATAGGGTGGTATTTTGACTTAACTCACCTTACTTCTTCCACCATACAGACCATTGCCTCTCTTTCCAGTTTAATCTCTCTCAATCTTTGAGCACGACTACTTTGATTCTTCAAATATATTTCCTCACTTTCAATTCACTTTATTCAACAGCTTCTCACGTCTAACTCACATTGCATTTTCTTCACTCACAGGGCTCTAACACAATCCTGACATGCACTGATTCAACCACAAATGCCATACACAGACTATTGCCATATATCAATCATAGAATCATACTTTACTTAATCAACTGTGACTCAATTCGCTTGGCTGCATCCCCCTATCACAGGTGGTGATGCTTCAATTCCAAGTCTGAAAAACTAATGTTTGCGACTCTAACTCTATTGCCTATAGCCTGACTCTCCGCGGCTATGGCCTCAATAGATATAACGAGAAGTACCCTCACCTTGACGATAGCCTGCTTATCAAGCTTGGAGCTCCCGGCGGTTGTAACTCCTACAACTACTTTCCTCGGGCTATAGCCTTCCTATTTCATCCTAAACTAACTTTCATCTGTCATTTTAGTTACTTTATCATAAATAAAAAAGTGTTTTCTTTCCTACTACCAGGCTATGGCCCCAAAAATGGTATTACAAAACCCACGTACGATAAGGGAGGCAGTAAACCCTATCATGTACCAAGGGGAGTCTTGAACATAAAAGGGCCAAAGGGCTCACATTCACGTTGGAATGAACCAACGTAAGTTTTTCTACTTCTTTTTTGGTCGTTGCCCATTGAAAAAAATATATATCTTTAGCATTTTGAGCAACATCCCCCCCCCCCGGCTTAATATGAGAGACACACACCACCCAGTCAATGAACTTCATTCCCCTTTTAAAATAAGCATATGAAGTCCAAGTTTAGTATGTTCATTCTCTCCATGTATTTTCTTTAATTTCAAATAATTATATACATAACAAAAGAATATCCAAACAATCATCCAATATTAATACAACTTTTCTTTTCACTAGTTACCCATACATGACAAGTTTCACTTTGCAATAATTGGAACTTCTCAATTTTGCGATTCTCAATCTCTCGACCCCCCCCCCCCCTTAGATGTGTATTGACTATAACGTATGAATGGCCAATCATAAAACTATGATGGCAAGTGGGGTGAAAAGCCCTCACACCCATGAATGGTGTAAAATTTCCTTCCTCGATGAAATGGAGAAAAAGGGTCACCACCGATATTTTGACCCCTTGAAGATATCTGGACCATTTCTCATGCAAGTTGCATAAAAAGCTGGCTGCACTCTACAGTCCAAGCCTAAATGATGGTGACAATCACTTATTGTTTAGCTCCTCATGAGTGACTTCACCGTCCCTTCTTTCTAAAAGTCAACAAAGAGCGGGTTCACGGTCAAAGTGTCGAGGGTTTAAGTGGACATTAGGAACCTTGTTTTGCTTTTGAAATGAAATGAAATTGGTTTTAAATTGGCTTTAAATTGGTCTAGGAAGCTAAAGGGCCCATGGGACATCAAGATGGTGTCAAACATGCTAATTCCCTAGAGTAGCGGAGTGCAATAGCCTCCATGAGATGGAGGGTTATCAGGTATCAAATTGATAGTCCAGCTCGAGACTCCCTAGTACACCCTAAACTCTGTAATATCAACCTCCATAATGTCACTCACTCTCTCCGAAACCTTAGGGAATGGATGTTTGTAGTTCAAATCTCACTCCTTATTGTCACCTTTCTCTCCCTTATATCATGAATTTTGTCATTAATGCAAACCAACAAAGAAGTCAACCCACACCCTTGCATTGCGCCATGTGTCAATATGTGGAGTGTCTTCTTCTTCTTCTTCTTCTTCTTCTTCTTATGCCACTTGTTGAATGTTGGTGCATGCATCCGCCACATCGCCCGGGAAGGCGAAGCGGAGTGGACCACACTACACCATTTAATATGTTCCACTTTGTGTTATTCCATAGTGTCACATGCTACACTAATTCACTAGTATCACACATCCATGTTAACACTACAGAACTCCGTAATATCACTAGCACTTTGGTTGCCGCATGTGTGATACTACGGAGTTTAGAGTGTACTATATTCTCAAATAATGAAAGAACTTGTCTTTAATGGAGTTGTAGAGGGGACATTCCAACACAAAATGTATCTCATTTCTAAGTACATTACGAGACTGCGAGCCCATGACCATTACACTTTAAGCACTCTCATTGGTGGAAAAGGTGGAGCCAGTCCGAGTTCACTTCACACTACGCTTGAGGGACCAACGGAGTATGTGAATGCAAGATGGATGTAAAGTCTACATGGATTCCTACATGGCATCGAATGGATCATGTTTCATGGTCACTTGGACTATTTTCAAAAACCACCTCTTAGAGGTAGGCCTAACACAAAACCAAGAGACCATGGCACTCCGAACGCTCACAACCATTGATTTGTTCTATTTTATCATGTGTGAGGACTTGCATGAATAGACATTCATTGAAATAGCATTTCGTTGAGGGCCCGGTCACATATGGCTTCACACTACACTTGAGGATCCATGACCACACTACATGATTTTGGAGGTGTCTTGGGATGGCCTTTGGACACTTTCTTTTGGGTTCTCACAATTTCATGGTCACGGCTCTTGGCTCGTGTGTGTGAAGTGGCCCTAAGTGTCAAGTATAGTTATCATTATTACACCCAAAATCCTAAATCGCTATTGTTAGCAACTGAGAGGGGATTCTAGCACACCATAATATGTCTTATTTAAGTTCTACATGTAAAATTATAAGGATTTGAAGATGTAATGGTAGGTAATGCAAAACACTAATAAGTGCATGATGTTAAGGTGGTGGATATTCTCATAACCAATATGCACTATTTATGCAAGAGTATGCAATGTTGGTTTTATGTGGGGTAATGATATTAGTGTGCTCTATCTTAATGAAGGTGAAGAGCACGGGATAATTTGAATAAGTTCACTTCATTGCATCTACCATAACATTATTCAGACCCATGACAGTGTTATGTGGGATTGACAGTATTCCAAGCAATAACGCATGTATCTAGGTACCAGCGAGAATGTGACCCCGTTGGCCTAATGTTGATCACAATTGTCCGTGATGCAACTTAAGGTGTTATGCCTCCTTTGGGAGGTGGGCTCTGGTGGTGTAGTAGTTATCCCAGGTTCATTGAGGAGGGGGGACGGGTGTTTGTTTGTTGTTGAGTTTTCTTTTGTTTAGGACAAGGCATGTGAGGTATTTGATGGCATTCTTGTGTATACTTTTCATGAGGTTTTTAATGCTTGATTTTTGGGATGTTTAGATTGGCAAGTTTTTTAATGGAATGTTCATGTATAGCGTCTCTCACCCCAACTGTGATGGTAATGAGGGGTTGGTTTTCCATCCATTGTTTTGCATGATGTTAATTAGTGGGTCGTATTTGGTATGTTTGTGTGTGAGGGCTTGATTGGGGAATCTGTCGTGGCAGTATGTGAGTTCTATGAATTGAATTGTGAGTGTAGGAGAGGGGGATATTGATGGTAGAGTCTAGTTCGGGGCTCCTATTATGCAAAGGATGTCCGGTCTTAATTTGGCTTGACATTGGCATGTTGTTTGTGTACATGTGCATTTGAGGAGCCAGTCCGGGACTGTTTGGTTGGGTGGTTTGTTGTTAAGATTGCATGCATTGGTCAGTGTGAAAAACCAAGTGTTTTTGTTGGCTTATGACGTTTGGGTGATGAGATGTATTGCTTTGTTGTGTCTTGCTATTCTTAGGCCCTTTATGTATGGGTTTTCACATGTTGACAGGAGGTGAGGCCATGCGTCTTTGTTGTTTTTATGGCACAGTGTGCCGTTGGAATTTTGGTGTGTGAGGGGCCAGAAGATGTTTTTCTAGTGGTAACCCATGTATTGGGCATATTTGAATTTTAAAGTTTGAGTGATTTGGGCGTTTGTCACACTTTATGTTTTCCAAAGTGGTTGGAGAGTTTATGGTTAATTTGATTATTTGATAACCATTCCTAGGATTGTATGGTAGGATCCTTCATAGAATATCAAAAATTTATTATGATAGTATTATACCAGTTGTTTTGATTATATTTTCACTATTCAACATTTGATTGTATTTAGGATAAAGATGTTTTGTTTTTTCCATCATATTTTGAAAGCATGACATTCCATTAATCACTAAGGATTCACATATTTCCCACTAAATTTAGGTATATCATAAGCATATCGACAGATTCACCAATAGAATCGAAGCAACCAAAAAGTCCAAACTTTGAAAATATGTCCAGTTTTACTTAAATAGGAGTTATTCGTAGATTTTCCAATACCGTAGAACGATCTCTTAGTGATGCAGATCAATTGCCTAGAACTTGTACGCTTGTAGCGCCCCTTCGATGTTTTCAAGAATAGACATTTTTGGAGTATAAGGTCACTAATTAAGGCACTTCGTTGTGTTGGTCGCCCTCAACAATATATGGTAAATCAAACTCTTTATTTGTTGTCGGGGAACAATTAGTATACGTCATTGTATTGTATGTGTTGTCGAATTGCATGCGGTCAATTGAGGATTCGTTTGGTGTGTGACTATGAGATGAAACCAAGGCGTGTGTGATACATATCAAGTAGAGACAATGATTTGTCTTGGCAATGAATGCACGGCTCAATCGGGAGTCACCCGACCTGAACCTTTACACACCTAACAAGTACAGCCAATAATAATACCGTTTTCAGTATGTCCAAGGGTAAGCAGTTTCTTCCAATTCCCAATTAGCCTACTATACACCACTCTAAGGGCCGCTTCACACTATGGCCGTCTAAGTCGAGAGGCCGTGGGATTCAATAGCCAAACTTTGTTGAGAGTCCAAAGAAATGGGTTAAAATAGCCAATAAAATATAGGAATTGGAGCCTTTGGCCGGGCATAGTGTGAAGCCTCCAAAGGCCAAGCCCAAAGTCCAAACTCAAAGGAGCATCCCACGTTATTCCTTGCCCAAAATAACCCCTCCAATCTAACGGCCAAGATCTTGTCAATGATTGAACTTTTAATGAAAAAAACCAACGGCCTCTCGACCATAGTTCGGTTTTCCATTCCCGTCCGACCCAAACTTCCTTCGAGAGTCCGTCGCCTTGGTCAAAAAGTAATCATTTTAAATTGCGACGGCCTTTGGACTTTGGCCATAGTGTGAAAGGACGAGAGCCCAAACTCTTGGTTTCTTGCAATTTGATTGGTGGAAATCGACGGCCACTCGACCTTCGCCCATAGTGTGAAGCGCCCCTAAGTCGAGAGGCCGTGGGATTGAATGGCCAAACTTTGTTGAGAGTTCAAAGAAATGGGTGAAAATAGCCAATAAAATATAGGAGTTGGAGCCTTCGGCCAGGCATAGTGTGAAGCCTCCAAAGGCCAAGCCCAAAGTCCAAAGGAAGAAGGAGAATCCCACATTATTCCTTGCCCAAAACAACCCCTCCAATCTAATGGCCAAGATCTTGTCAATGTTTGATTTTTTTATGAAAAAGAATCAACGTCCTCTCGACCATAGTTTGGGTTTCCATTCCTGTCCGACCCAAACTTCCTTTGAGAGCCATCGCCTTGGTCAAAAAATATTGCCATGTAGGCATTTTAAATTGCGACGGCCTCTGGACTTTGGCCTCTAGTGTGAAGGTTCGAGGGGCCGAATTCTTGGTTTCTTGCAATCTGATTGGTGGAAATCAACGGCCTCTTGGCCTTCAACCATAGTGTGAAGCGGCCCTAAATTTTGTAATATCATGCTTGTGGCAACCAAATCACACGTGATATTAAGGAGTTCTATAGTGTTAGCATGCATGCATGATATCATAGAATTAGTGTAGCATGTGACATTATGGAATAACAAAAAGTCAACATTGCATTAATGACAATGATGACACCGTGATGCATGTGAGCGTGTGGTTTGAATTTGTTGGTGGTTTATTTTAATGTCAAAACCCATGATATATGGGAGGGAAACATGATAATAAGGAGCAAGATCTAAGTTGTGAACATTTGTTTTCTAGGGTTTTGGGATATAAGAGAAGGAGTGACATTAAGGAGGTTGATATTATAGAGTTTAGAATACATTGTAGACACATAATTAGAATAGATAATAAGCAAGTCCAAATCAAGAACATACAGTACTCATTTTCTCTTAATAAATGTTTAAATAATTCTTCATAATCCGTAAAATGCATTTGGAGAATTTGGGCCATGTATGATTCCAAGTTTCATATATTTTTTGTATATTTATTTTATTCAAAATGGCATGAAATTTGGTCAAAAGTTAGGTATAGTAACGAAGCATCTACTGTGGGAAAATTTGAAAAAATAAAATAAAATTTGCTTCAAGGGAAACAAATTAATGTGATTTTTTACAACCAAAAAAGGTTGCACCATCCGGTCAAGCCACGTACCTAGACCGGCACTAATCAACAAGTCTACAAATTGTGCGGCGACACCTCACCAAAGTAATGGTAGTCTAGGCTGGGTAGTTTTACTTAGGTTTCACCTGTCATAATCTCATGTTACATAATAGATCTTGGTCAATTGGGCTGCACTTTTGTATGGTAACAATGATTGGCATTTTTAAAACATCCACCAATGGATTTTCCTTTTTTTTAAGCGTCCCTACAATTGGTTAAAGTTTGGCTCATAGGATGCAACATTTAGGTCTAGAACATGCAACAATCAGGGAAAAATTGCATTCAAATGACTTATTGAATTTGTGTTTGTAATGCATTGGTAATGACATAGTAAAGAAATTCCCAAAGTTTATTTTTGCACATTTCTTAAGTTTGATAGAGAAGTCACACTTTCTTCACTCCCAACAGAAGTTGGCAATGTTGCTTATTTTATATGTCTTTTATGAAATTGATATAATATAGCTAAGAAGGACATACATGGTTGTCACCATCGCATGCCAAGAAAGACCATGCCGTATGTCCAATCGGACATGACTAGGGAAAACAATTCCTTATGGGATAAAATTGACCAACTAGAGCGTTCCACTTGAGGAGACAAGTCAACCCACTAGTCAACCCAACCAATTAATCAACAAAATTAAAATTAAAATATCATGTTGACCAACTGATCAATTGGAGTACTCCACCTGAATTTTCAGGTTGATCAATCAAATTTGTGAATTAAATTACTCCACATCAGTTGACATGGTAAATCTCCTAGTTGACCTCCCCCCCCTTTATTTTTTCTTCATTTGAAAAAATAAAAGAAAATTGATTAGCTAGGTCGACCTAAATCTTCAGGCAACCAATCAAAATGACCGGTTGATTAGTCAAGTTGACTAGCAGGTTGAATTTGTTTATGCAAATTTGTAGTCGAGCAGCCATCACACATGATGACTGTCTTGTCCCATCAAATTATATAGAACAAACAACAAGAAAGTTGACCATCATGTCCAATGGGTCAACTCTAATGACACGTGGACGACCTCAAAAAAAGTTGAATTTTTTAGTGTGCTCACATCCATCTACACTAAATATGCATTAATTAGGACCTCCAAAAAAGTCCAAACCAACGTCAACGAGTTCACATGTTTTCATCCCAAATATCCCAAGTGCATTTAGGAGTTAAATGATCTTAGAAGCCTCTCCAATTATGTGACATTGATTATTGAACCTAGAATAATTAACAAATTTTAGGCATGTAGTCTACTTTTTTTAATAGCTTTTTGGTATCCGTTCTTGAATCCACACCAACCACACACCGTGCAAATATAGGTATTTGGTTTTAAAGAGAAGCAATTGAGTCAGGTCCAACTACCATAAAATTATTATGGTAGTATTATAGGAGAATTGTGCTTGAAACTCACTTGTGAATGTCAATAAGTTTTTTATGCTAACAATTATGTGAATGACACTCAAATTCAGTCTAGGGCCAAACACGGGGGGGGGGGTCACTCCATTGTCAAGTAGAATACCACGTGCGAGACAAAAAATCTACTTTTTCCTAAAAACATCATCAAAATAGGTCAAAATTTTATCAATTTTTTTTCATGTGTACATATACATGATATCTATTACATAGTAAAAAATGGTAACCAAATTTGATGATCTATTTTTTTTTAATAAAACATACCGTTTCTAACTAGAATGATGCAGAATTGAACTAAAACAATTACTACAAAGATGAAGATGACTAAAAATTTCAAAAAAACATACAAAAGATATTATCAATGGTTATGTATATGTAGAAAAAAATCATAATTTAAAAAATAATCTATGGCATATAATATAGGGTAGCAAAATTGTCTCGCACATGGTATTCACTCGACAATGGAGTGACCCCCCCGCGGGGCCAAACAAAGGAATCAAATTTTAATCACATGAAAAAAGAGTGGCCACTAGAGTTAGCCATATGTCAGCCATAAGCCCCCACCCTTTTGCGTCTGTAGTCCAGGTGGAGTCTATGGCTCACATGTCCTTGCTGACTCCTTAGCCTCGGAAACCACTTGCATCGTGCTCCAATAGAACTAAATATTAAGCACACTCTTTTTATTCAACTCCACAGGGCATTAGTATTGAAAAATACTTATGCACCTATGATAATTATTACACCACAACCACACCAACATCCTCTTCCTCTTCTAATCTCCTACATAATCCATGTGCTATCCAATCAATTAATCTAATTCCTAGCACCCTAGATGCACCTCCTTTCACATTAGAGGCTCATTGAAATCCAACTTGGTTGTGCCACCTACTAACTCAACTCTCTTCTTGCTACATTGTTGGAAGCCTCAGCCCTCGCATCTCAAACCTGTGCCGAAGCCCCTGATTTCACAGCTCAATCTGTGCCGAAGCCCCATCCCTTTTAGCTCGGAATCTACCCTGACTTCACAGCTCAATCTGACTTCGAAACCCCTGGTTTGCAGCTTGAATCTGTGCCGAAGCTACCCTGACTTCACAGCTCAATCTGACTTCGAAACCCCTGGTTCGCAGCTTGAATATGTGCTGAAGCTACCTTGATTCGTAGCTTGATCTAACTTCGAAGCCCCCTGGGTTCGCAGCTCCTGGGTTCGATAGATCCTAGCGAGGTAGAGAGAGAGCTAGAGCTGCCAGAGCCACCGCCTCCAACTGCCTCCTATCCTCTGATCCGGAATTAGCTAGGGCCACAACACCCACCCCCTTAATTCGAACAGTTCCGATCCTTTTCCAAACAATTATTTCAGGCCTTGCTTGCCTTAACACTAAGTTTACCTAACCCCCTAACCATCCCTTTTACTTAATTCTTCCTTCCCACGAACACTGAGAACTAATGCCTAACCTCTAACACAATTCTAACACATGCCTAAAAACACAACACTCTTTATGCTTTGAATTTTTCAAATGCACCAACAAAAGTCCAAGTTCTGCTGTTTAATATGATAAGAACACATGTGGGCCCAGAAATTGGGCTCACATAACTGGCGACCATCAGGGGATGAATCCAAGATCTTTTGCTACACATGCAAGTTGTCACGTCAAGCCTTGTACTCCTTGCACCGAGTGCCGGACGTGCGCGTCAGGAAGCTCTCACCATTTAATGTCTCCAATTGCAATGAGTTGTTTGGAAATGCCTCGCAAATGAGGTATGGCCCCAACCAAACCGCATCAAACTTACCCGGAAATTCGAGCTTCCTAGCATCTTGAATCATTACCATCATACCTGGCCTTAGTGCCTTCTTTTTGTGTCGCTTGTCAAAAGTGATCTTCCGTCGCCTTTGGATGGCCTCGATGTGCTGAGCTCCCATCCGTCTTCTCTCATCGAGCTCCTCCAATGTGGTCAGCCTATTCCGCAATGACTGACTATCCGTGAGACACGACTCCACTGCAACTCGTAATGACTCCACCTCGAACTCAATGGGAAGGGTGGCCATTGGTTTGCGGATGGTAAGGGGTGGTTTTCCTATGGTCTATGTGGAACCTATCTGTCATTTCCTGAATTAAAGAATTCAGGAAGTGTGTTCCCCTATCACTAACCAAAATCTTTGGACAACCAAACCTTGAGATGATGTTCTCGTACATAAATGTAGCAGCGTGTGCAGCTGTGTCCATCTTGACCACCTTGGCCTCCGCCCACTTGGTCAAATACTCGGTGGCGACCACAATATAAGCCATACCTTTTGAAGAATGGGGGTGGACCTCTCCAACATAATCAATTCCCCACTTCTCAAAAGGAACGAGAGGTAAGGACACATGGAGGGGCATCTCCATACGGAGGTCATTCCTCACATACCTCTAGCAAGCATCACATCGCTTAACATAATCATGTGCATCCTTAAACAAGGTGGGCCAAAAGTAACATGCTCTAAGAATCTTTTGTCCCGTAAGTTGGCCAGAAAAATGTCCCCCACATGCACTGTCATGACATGCGGATAGGATGGAAGACACTTCAACCTCTGATACACATCTTCTCAGTAATCCGTCAGCTCCCCTCCTAAACAACCTATGTCCTATTACTGCGAAGTGTCTACTATTGACTCTAACCTTTCTTCTGTCCTCGCTTGTCCATTCTCCAGACAACTGTTGAGTTGTCAAAAACTCTACAATGTCTGCATACCACTCGGGTTGTGTTGTAACCACAAAGAGGTTGTCATCAACTAATCTATCATCCACTGGACTATCGCCTATCTCTTCTGACAACCTAGACAAGTGGTCAGCTTGTAAATGCATCCGACCAGGTTTGTATTTGACTGTGTAATCAAACTCCTCTAGCAACAAGACCCACTTAGCTAGCCTTCCACTCAATTCCGCCTTGTTGACTAAGTACTTGATGTCCATGTGGTCGACAAAAAAACACAACCGGATTGCATATGAGGTAATGCCGGAATTTCTTGACCAAAAACACCATAGCTAGACATTCTCTCTCAGTGGTGGAATAATTTCTTTCCGCCGGTGTCAATTGCTTGCTAGCATAAGCAATGGGTTGATCCTTACCCTTCTCCCCTGTCGACTGACACAATGCACTACCAACTGCTACATTGCTAGCATGTCAAAACACATGGAAAGGCTTATCCCAATCGAGCGGCCTCAACACTGGATAGGTGCTCAACCTAGACCTCAACTCCTCAAATGCCCTTTGGCAAGCTTCTGTCCACTCAAACCTACACTCCTTCCTAAGCAACTGAGTGATAGGCACCGCTATCTTAGCGAAATCCGGGATCAAGTCCCGGTACCATCCTACATGTCCTAGCAACTTAGTTATTTCTCTAGCGTTGGTTGGAGTAGCCAACCCCTCTATCATTGCAATCTTATCAGGATCCGGTTCATTTCCTTTTTCACTGACTACATACTCGAGTAAAACTCCCCTCTGAACACCCAAGAAGGTCTTGTCCGGATTCAAAGCCAACTGCATTTTCCTACATCTAATCAAAGCCTCTCTCACACACTGTAAATGTTCACTAGCACTAGACTGAGTACTAAAATCATCCACGAAGACTGTCATGAATTTAAACAACAAGTCGGTGAAGATGTACATGACCAGTCTATGAAATGTAGCAGGCGCATTACACAACCCAAATGACATGACCACCCACACAAAAGTTCCCCAAGAAGTGGTGAATGCCGTCTTGTGGATGTCTTGGAGAGCAATGGAAATTTGATTGTAGCCCGCATAACCATCCATGAACGTGTACCTCGCATGACCACCTACCTCCTCCAAAAGTAGTGTTATGAATGACAACGGAAAGTGGTCCTTTTGTGTGCACGTATTCAACTTCCTATAATCGACGCACACCCTCAACTTCCCGTTCTTCTTTTTCACCAAAACCATCGGAGAAACCCAATCCGTAATTTCCACCGGCTTAATGAAACATGCTTTCAACAATCTCTCTAACTCTGCCTTGACCAACAACTGCAACTGTGGGTTCATCCTTCTCTCCTTTTGCCTAATAGGTCTAGCACCTGGAATAAAAGGAATGCGGTGTTCAACCATCTGCCGAGGGATCCCTCCAAACTCATCATATGACCATGCGAATGTGTCACTAAATTCATCCACCAACTTGGCATATTCCTTGATTTCTTGCTCTCCCAACTTAGAATCCATCTTCATTTGCCTAACCTTCCCATTTTTGGTCTTCACATCCACATACCTCCAATCTGCCTCCAACATATGCGATTGCTCATCTTTGGTTCTATACCAATCCGGAGGTACCTTAGGATAATCCTTCACATCTTGCCCCACCACTATTCCTGTTGACGTGGTTTTGAAATGCAAAGGTTCCTCCAATCTTGCAGCTTCAATGATAGCCTCCTCATCCTGAGTTCCATCGACGTGCACTAACCTCACGTCACTCTCCTCCATACTATCTACCCATGGAGTCAATCCTCCTCGAAGCCACTTCTCTTCGGTAAGTACCTCACATGGTTTTAGTAAAGAATATTCCTCTCTTTTTGAACTATGCATCTCATCACTCAAACTCGCATGGTGGGAGGTCACCATGATATCATACACTGACTCGGGATAGTCTCTCAACCACTGTGCATACTTCCCATTATCGTCCCAATAATAGAAACTAGGGCCCAGACTACCTGACCCTGAATCCATGGTAGCCCTTTGACCACCTGAATGGACGACTCCCACTAGTGTCTCATTCCTCTTGTCTCCCTCTTCCTCATCTGATGATGAAGAGATTTGTTCTCTCACCCAACCTCCTAATGATCCTATGGAGATCTTGACTATATTATCCCTAGGACCATAGGTAATGGAAGGCTTAACCCTCCTCAATCTACTATCGCATCCGACATCCTCAACCAAGGCCTACCCAACAAGATGGGAAATGTATCCTTATTGGAATGCATTTTGATAACATGAAAAGTGACAACATACTCCTCCCCTCTTGTGCTAATCCTTAATCATTCCCAAAGGCACTGCCGGAGTTTGATTCGCCATGTTGATGATGAAAGGTGATGGACCCGTAAGACTAAGGCCCAATCTCTTCATGTTGTGGTCTGGCAAGATGTTTAGTCCACTACCTTCATCAACCAACACATTCGCACGGGGGGGTCACTCCATTGTCGAGTGAATATCACGTGCGAGACAATTTTGCTACCCTATATTATATGCCATAGATAATTTTAAAAATTATGATTTTTTTTCTACAGATACATAACCATTGATAATATCTTTTGCATATTTTTTTGAAATTTTTAGTCATATTCATTTTTTTAGTAATTGTTTTAGTTCAATTCTGCGTCATTCTAGTTAGAAACGGTATGTTTTATTAAAAAAACATATCATCAAATTTGGTTACCATTTTTTACTATGTAATAGATACCGTGTATATCTACACATGAAAAAAAATTGATAAAATTTTGACCCATTTTGATGGTGTTTTTAGAAAAAAATAGATTTTTTTGTCTCGCACGTAGTATTCTACTTGACAATGGAGTGACCCCCCCGTGCACATTGGGAACCACCTTGTCCACATCCATCACTTCTATTTCTATTGCCTTGACATCGCAACCTCCACCTTGTAACTGGACTCTCGCCGCCACTCGAGTCTTCACCTTCTTAGTCCTCCTAGTCACTGGCATTCCTTCCTTAAGAGTTTTACGAGCCATGGGTGATATTTCCAACAATTGACCAAAGGTAATATCCGCCTTGAGTGAGCTAAGGTCGGCCCACAAATTATAGCCTTCCGGCTTTTCCACCTTGGTCTTTCCAACCCCATCAAATTCATCCAAAGGAATGCCCGGTCCTTCCCATTCTCCCATCTCACTACCCTCTAAATCATGAATGACATTCGGCCTTTCTCTATCATGAAGAATCACATTCTCTTTCTCTAAGTCTTTAGTGGTTCTCCTAGCTATCCTAGGTACCCTATCTAAATCTGAAATATTCGGGCCCTCATCCGAGGAGTATCCCTTCTGACCCTCTACATCCTTCTCCGCTTGAATGTTGCCCCGCATCGCCCTAGTGGTGACCGCTAATACCGGGGCCTCATGAATGACTCCGTCATCCAAACTCTTCAAATCATAAGTGATGGCATTGGTGTGTGGAGGCCATTGACCCTGATCATCTCCCATTCCCACTTGGAAAGAAAGAGACCCATCTTGATGTGGATCCGTGACACCATCCATAAACCTGACATCTTGAGAATTAGACGAACCCGGGTCGGTGGGAGGAGCTTGCCTCCTATTATCAAAGGGTTGTGGACCACCTAACCTATTCTGAATAGGGATGTATCCATTCGATGTCTGCAATCCCGTCAGAGGGTGGAATGTTTGCCTCGCATTCCCATGGTCATAGTACAAATTAGGTGGTCTAAGCTCATTAGGAGGCACACCATGTGGCTTAGCCCCTCTCATGTTGTCTCTAGCTTGTTGTTGTGGGTTGGCTACAAGATTGGGCATGCTAATGACCTTATCAGGCTGACGACACTCGTTCGAAGGATGATTTTCTCCACAATTACTACAACCATGACCTTGTCCTTCGGACCAACACTGACCCTGTGCATGCCATCTCCCACAAAAAGGGTGAAACTCCCTTCTCTCCACATTCTGACCACCTTGTCCTCTAGGGGGAGGTCCCCTATAATTGCCCTGACCATACTGATTTTGACCTTGGCCTCTGTGATTTTGTGGAGGTGGGCCACTGTTGTTCCTTTGATCACGATTCTGCCCAACTCGACAAAACTGCCTAGTATGTTCAGGTTGGCCACACTGAACACTCCACAATCCCGAAGCATGTCTATCCGACTCAACTGGAGGAGGAGGACCAGGCTGCTGATTCCGAATCATCAATGACATCTGATCCGTAAGACTCTGCATTTGCTTAATCATAGCCTCTTGAAATCCCAACTGACTAGCACCTAACCTTCTCTCCACTTCCTCAATGTGTGGATCGACTCTAGGAGCAGACAATGCTAAAAGTGGTGCCGGTTCCCTAACTGCTAGAGGCCGTGGACCCGGATCAACGAGAGCATATGGGGCTTGACTCCCATACTTACTTGGCTCTCCCTCCGCTACCCTCGGATGAATGGGGATGAATTGAGGGATTGATTTGTCCTCCCTTCTCCACAACCTCTCATAATCTCTATCTATGTGCTCCATTTCCCTAGCCGCTACCTTAGCGTCCGCCAAAGTTTGAGGATTCCTCTCAAGAACACCTCTAATAGTTCCCGCCTTAAAGAATCCCTGAATGAAGAACTGTTTTAGTGTGTCATTATTAAGCATTGTGCCCACAAACCGTGTACACACTAAATCAAACCTTCTAATGTATGCCAAAATCTCCTCTTCCCTTCCTTGCTTCAACGATGCTACGCTCTAAGAGCCGTGCTCTGACCAACCTCGGGCCTAAACCCATTCAAAAATTCTCTCTGTAGTTGCTCCCATTCTCTAAGTGTCCCTCGGCATGGTCTCTATACCACTCATAGGCTTCACCCTCTAGAGTGGTAGAAAACCAAACCAACCAATATCCCGGATTGGTGACAAGAGAACTAGCCAACCTCTCAATGTACCTCTCCATGTGCCTAGAAGGGTCCTCATCTTTAGTCCTATAAAACTTAGGAAGGTGGGATGGCATATCCACCGCCGCCAAGTTTTGTGGAACCAAAATTGGTAGACCTCTCGGCCGAACCAATGGATCAATGGGTGGCATGGAAGGTGGACCTCCTCCCTCTCCATCCTGAGCCATGGTGACAGGTGTGTCTACTCCTATTCTCCTATCAATTTCTATAGGGATCTCTTTCCTAACTGTATTAGTTTCTGATGATGTCTCGCCACTCAGCTTAGAGGGAGTTGCCTCCTCCTCAAGTCGAGTATCCTCCTCTAATGTTCCTACTAGTGGATTAACAATAGGTTCCACATTCAAACAACTCTCTATTCTAACTTCTACCTCTTCCACAACTTCGCTAATCCTTGTCAACCTCTTCCTAAGTATAACTTTATCCAATCCTAACTCCAATTTTGGCTTGTGAGCTCGAGTCTTACCTCGTATTCCCTGAAAAATCGATCAATCCTCACTTGACCAAACATACCCCTTGCCACCTTCACTCCTTTAATGTTTTCACTTTTCTGGGTATGTATTTAAAATTGAGGAGGTGAGGAAAGAGAACTCCAACACGATGCGATGACTAGGGAATTACCCTCTACAACGGATAACGACAAAATTTTTATTAAAATCCTTAATTAATTAATTAATGAATTCACTTTGAAGAATGTCATACCTCAAGCAATTTGTTCTTCCCCTGCAAGTTAGCACTCACACTCGACCGTGATTCAATTTGACTTCAACCCTAACAATCCTCAACTAACAATTTCTAATTCTAGCAACATTGAATTCACAACACCCCAACTTGGAAACTCACCCCGAGGTGAGTGTCAAAGTTGACTCTTCCTAAAATTAATTATCCCTCTAAGATTTAGTGAACTAATGATCGCACTATTAATGTTATGTCCTTATGCCATACCAAAAGGTTTAGGACATCACCTCAAGCCGCGCTCCTTCCTCAAAACAAAATGCATAAATGAAATAGCAATTCATTCCAAGAAAAAGAAATGAAATTCAACTAACCTAACCAATGACAAAAATCAAAACCAAAGTGAGATACTTACCGTGCACCAAGTGCTCCTTCCTCTCCCTCAAGTTCGTGCCTCCAAGTCTTAATCTCCTAATCCCGCTCCGCTCCCGGCGGACGCACCATTTATGTCAGCCATAAACCCCCACCCTTTTGCGTCTGTAGTCCAGGTGGAAGTCTATGGCTCACATGTCCTTGCTGACTCCTTAGCCTCGGAAACCACTTGCATCGTGCTCCAATGAAACTAAATATTAAGCACACTCTTTTTATTCAACTCCACAGGGCATTAGTATTGAAAAATACTTATGCACCTATGATAATTATTACACCATAACCACACAAACATCCTCTTCCTCTTCTAATCTCCTACATAATCTATGTGCTATCCAATCAATTAATCTAATTCCTAGCACCCTAGATGCACCTCCTTTCACATTAGAGGCTCATTGAAATCCAACTTGGTTGTGCCACCTACTAACTCAACTCTCTCCTTGCTACATTGTTGGAAGCCTCAACCCTCACATCTCAAACCTGTGTCGAAGCCCCTGATTTCACAGCTCAATCTGTGCCGAAGCCCCATCCCTTTTAGCTCAGAATCTACCCTGACTTCACAGCTCAATCTGACTTCGAAACCCCTGGTTCGCAGCTTGAATCTGTGCCGAAGCTACCCTGACTTCACAGCTCAATCTGACTTCGAAACCCCTGGTTCGCAGCTTGAATATGTGCTGAAGCTACCTTGATTCGTAGCTTGATCTAACTTCGAAGCCCCTTGGGTTCGCAGCTCCTGGGTTCGATAGATCCTAGCAAGGTAGAGAGAGAGCTAGAGCTGCCAGAGCCACCGCCTCCAACTGCCTCCTATCCTCTGATCCGGAATTAGCTAGGGCCACAACACCCACCCCCTTAATTCGAACAGTTCCGATCCTTTTCCAAACAATTATTTCAGGCCTTGCTTGCCTTAACACTAAGTTTACCTAACCCCCTAACCATCCCTTTTACTTAATTCTTCCTTCCCACGAACACTGAGAACTAATGCCTAACCTCTAACACAATTCTAACACATGCCTAAAAACACAACACTCTTTATGCTTTGAATTTTTCAAATGCACCAACAAAAGTCCAAGTTCTGCTGTTTAATATGATAAGAACACATGTGGGCCCAGAAATTGGGCTCACACCATAGAAGGACACCACCAACTAGTGTTCAAGATTGAAGTTTTCAATGCCCTTCAAACACAATTTGGCCCTTCAAAATATACCTCTCTCAAAACAACCCTTCAAAACGCAACCCCAGATTGAAAACGAAGACGTCGCTTGAAGTCCTCAATATAATATGCTTGCCACAAGAACCAACAAGCGTAGGGCATTGTCACTACAAGAAGTGGAGTTAGATGGTTGATTCTTAATTCTTCACTTTGTATTAGAAACATGTACCATATAATTCATGCACAATTTTAATATGAGTTTTGTATATCATTTCTATATTCTTGGATTGACGTCTTGAATTTGAACCAGTCTTTCAACTAAAGGGCTGAAATTTGAGAGCCTTTCAAAATGAAACTCATATGAGGGCTTCAATCTTGAACACTGCCACCAACCATCCTGGCTTTATTAGCACTGCTAGGATGGCACGTTTCCAGAAGCTAGCACTGGATGGGAGTCCCACGTCATGGGTGCAATGGACTGCAGCTGATTGGCATCTCAAGTGTTTCAACAAACTATGAGCTCTCATTTGCTACCAACTTAGAGGAGTCACATGCACATTATCCAAGGCGCTTTTGCCATTTCTCCTTTATTTATTTATTTATTTTATGTCACAGTTCTTTTTGTCACCCCAAATCCTCCATCTCCCATCAGTTTTTCAAGTCCAGCTCATTTTTCCTTCGGTTGTTGTCTGTGTTTGCCATGGTTCTCAATGTAGAATCATACACATTTAAAAAAAATATATGCATCACATCTAATAAATGGCGCGCTTCCAAATCTTGCATTGGTTTCCTTAAATTAGAGCCGAAGCTTCTGGAATTTCTTGAGGTTGAATGTAGTTGTGAACATTCATTTATGAGAATATACGCATTGGTTCGACAAATATACGCATAAACCATGGTGGTTGACAGGGTATAATTGGCAGTGGGCGGAGGAGGGAGATCTCTTTAAACTACTTGGAACACCTTTTGGACTTAAACTTAGTACCCTGGACACTGATCAATTCCTCTATGCTAAGATTTCCAAGAAGCTTGACTATTGGAGCACGATGAAACTCTCCCTAGCAGGTAGAGTAGTCATATGCAATCACGTTCTCCTATCCACACTCTGGGTTTTTTTATCATGATATGGGGGGGGGACTCAAATAAAATTCTTAGGAAAATCAAGGGTGCAATCCGCAATTACCTTTGGTCAGGAAAAGAGTAGCACACTTGTGCTAGAGTGAGCTGGAGAATCTGTTGCATGAAAAAGAAATACGGAGGACTTGGCTTAGTAGACCCAAAGGTTGCCAAGACTGGTTTGCTCTGTAAATGGATCATCAAAGCAATGGAAACAGGGGAGTCCAACCTGCAACTTATACTGAGGTATAGACTGGCTAGGTTCAATCCACAGAGAGGTAGAAGTTGGGGGGTTAGTTTGGATTGGTTCACTAATAAACAACACCAAGGTGTTGTTGGTTCCAAAGTCTGGGGACATATTGGTAAGGCTTGGAAGACTATGGTGAAAGGAATCTTCCAAATCCCTCCCCACACGTGGATGGAATTGCTTCATGCGAACGTTTGGTGGTATGAGGGGTTGGATCTCATTAATCAGGGCTTCACATACTCCAAGGGCCTAGAACTTTATCGCAAAGGTATCCAATGTGTAGATGATGTGTGGGATAGCGAAAACAAGGACTTCCTCACATGGGATAAAGCGCAAGAGAAATTCCAACTTACCCTGGCAGAAGTGGGAGACTAGACCATGCTCGTCAACAAACTTGCCGGAAAATGGAGAGCCATGCTTGAGAAGGATTCAGACTCTACCTATGCCAGACAATGGATTGGATTTTATTTAGTTGGTAAAGAAGACCCGGCCTTCGTACTACATGTTTGCAATTCCAACACCTTGTCATGCCTCTGCCAGTCTAGTGCTTTACAGTGGGTACCCACTCACGTTGCCTTAACAACTGGGATAAACCAATAGGGGAAATGGATGGCCTTTATCATGAAGTGAGAGTCATTCAAACCACTAGAGGCAAAAAATAGAAGGAGTGCAAGGAGAAATAATTTGTTTCTATGGTAAAACGGCGACTCTTAGATGGGATCCGGATAGGTGGCGGTGGGTTGAAGGGTGTCGATTTCTTGACTATACCACTAAGTCGGGTAGAGACTATATCACTAAAAGAACTGAGGGAGTCAACAACGCCTTGGACAAATGGCAAGGCCACCTTCCTAGGAACTACAAATACTATTGGTCTCAGGTGTGGGACCCATTACGATGTCGTGGTGAGAGGGTTCTGCTATGGGTAAACACGGGGTTCCTGGCTGCAACTAGTCTATGCCCAAGGTTATTATCTATGCTACCTAAAATTTTGCACTCAAAATCCAAATATGACCATCTTCTATGGTTTTTTTTTAAACACGGACTTCCCAAATTCAGTGGCAAATCTACACCTTCACACTTCTCTTAGTCTAGTCACATGGGACACAACCGCCTAAAATGGGCCTAATGGGCACCCGCATAACCATTGGGTGGTCCACATCATCCCTTAGTCATATCTATCCGTATTTTTCAAACACAAAGCCACAAAAGTCAACAAAGACGAAAAAATCTTCACCTTTCCTTTCGACAACAACTAACTTCAAATTAAATCAAATCTAACTCTAATGACATAAGGACTTCAAAATCAACAAAGGTTGTGAAAATAATCACGATTTTCCCAAACCTTTGTTATTACCTTACTAACTATGAAAGTCAATGAAAACTAAAAAATTAACAATATTACATATTTTTTTACATCATGCATGAGCTTTGCAGGGTGAGGATTGGCAACTATGATAGCTTTCACTGGAAACAAGCTATATTCGGGGAAAGGATTCGGAAGAAATTCTGCAAACAAATTAAAATTTGTCACCTCCTTTGTGACATCACTCTTTGGACCATTTGGATTGAACGGAATGACAAAGTCTTCAACCACGAACAATGGCACGAGTCCAAGGTCAAACACCACATTTGGGATGAACTCATCATGTATGCTAAGACGGCTTGGAAACGGGTGATTAAGCAAATCAAGATTAGTAGTTTCTCCGCTATGGCCTTGCTCCAAGGTTTTGACAAGACATGGGGAGCTAGGAACGTCATGTGTAGGCGGAACAATTTACATATTGAGTGGAATTGGAAACAACAACGTAGGTAGGGAGTCCAACTCTTTGTGGAGAGTTGTTTTGGT
The DNA here is from genome assembly GCA_964035585.1 of Polytrichum formosum. Taxonomy (NCBI): domain Eukaryota; kingdom Viridiplantae; phylum Streptophyta; class Polytrichopsida; order Polytrichales; family Polytrichaceae; genus Polytrichum; species Polytrichum formosum. Next base: position 1,742,351 of record OZ037941.1, read on the forward strand.
GGTTTGGGGGTTGTCCCTGGTAGGTGGTGTGGGGGTGGTCCTTGGTTTGGTGGGTCCGGGGGTTGTCCTTGGTAGAGTCAGTTGTGGTTACCTTTTACGTGGCGGTGTTTCGCGTCCAAGGGGCTCCGCCTCCCCTCGAAGTGGGCGCGTTTTCTTTCTTGGTTTCAATGTGTTTGGTGTTGGCTTGATTGACCTTCTGACTCAAACAAAAACAAAGAAAAAGAAGAAGAAGAAGAAGAAGAAGAAGAAAACATGTATTTAGAACATAAGATAAATTAGAGAGGAATTCTAATATTACTTTCCAATAAGGTAGTTTGTACAACACAGACAACTTCTTCACACCTACATCGACTGGTAGTAGCAATCCATCTTCCACTTTCTTCACTTGCTCCATCCAGTTGGTCCCACTTGCATGTCCTTTTATTACCAAAAAAGTTCATTTTGTGTTTTGATATTCATGATTCACATCTAAGTACTTGTGACAATATGGATATATAGCCTTATTGAGATAGGTTGACTAACGGGCATCCAAACCCTCACCACATGTCGTACATGCACGCTAGCCCTTAGTTTGTAGTCTAGAGCACATGGTATAACCTTCACAACACATAGATTGTCAATACCTTGCATGGTCCTCACTTTCTTCCAATTCCATACTGCATGAATTTAGGTCATATTATATAGCTCATTACAATATCAAACGTTTGTATGTCATGGGAATCGACATTAAATACCCGGGTAATCATGCATAGTCCATATCAATAACCCCTCCATCAAGAATTGGGTTTTTGAAACTGCATCAAATGTTCAAACTCCATTTCATAGTTGTTTAAGTTCATCCACCATTGGTTCCATGTAAGTGTCCATGTTTTTCACTTGTTGAGGGCCTACAATTCCAACTTGTTTAAAAAATTATATACATTAACCCAAACTCTGTAAGTCATGTATGCCAATTTTTACATTTTAATATTGTAATATGTAATTTACAAGATATCATCAAGAAATATATATTGAATATCATACCTGGTACTATTGATGATAGTAAGATATGTTCAACTTTTGTGGCTAAGTCTGGAGGCAATTTGGAATTAACCAGGACAATGGGCCAAGTTGAATGATTGGTATGTTGTTGGCCAAATGGGTTAACTCTTGTCCATGCTCATTCCTAAACGCACGTGTCTAGCGTCCATCTTTTAGAAACTCCATAATTCTTCAATTTTTTTTCTCATGCCTTGTCATCATAAGGACCCCTCAATATGCAATCATCATTCTTATGTTGCTTATACCCTCGGGGAAGTCACTTAGTGTATTCTTTGGGGACACATGAGCGTACAACACATATTTTTTGGGGGGCTATGTAGCTCATTTACTGCATTTTAGTGGACCTTATATTTTTTAATAATTCTACTTTCTACAATTTCTTACCACCCTATGTGTAATTATAAATTAAAATCTCCATAATATTTCAAACCCTTCATTATTTATATTTATTTCAATTATAAAATATTTCATTATTTCAATTATAAAATATTTCATTATTTCAATTATAAAATAATAATCTTGCAATGTATATTGGAGTTTTAGGGTTTTGAGCTTTAAAGTGTTGTAAAATACGTAATTTGAACAAATTTGAGGAATGGTAGATTGAACTAGAAAGTAGATGATAGCCCCATACTTTCTTAATTGGGACTGCTCTCATTTGAAATTAGGAACTAGGTGAAAATTAGTGTTTGACAAAAATACGACCAAATATGGCCCCACAGAGCTCTTTAAACACGTAGGGGTCAATGCACGATGATAGAATTCTTGTCTTGCGTGGGAGGAACAACCAGAGAATTATACAAACGTCAATGAAACGTTCCTCAAAAGTACACTTAATAACCCTCATCCAACAAGTTCATCCATTTTGTAGATGGATTTGTGATCATTTTTCATCTAGTTCTTAAATTTTTCTTACCCTAAACTCAACCTAAAAATTTAAAAAAATTCCCTACCAATTACTATAATGTTATTTTAGAAATACCATAAACATAATTTTGGGTATTACAAGTGACCCTATATTATATATAATGCGCTACCTCACATTTCTTCAAGGCTATGGTATATCAAAAGAATATATAATTTTTATCAACCATGAATAAATGTCACCCTATATTTGTTCTCTCATAGTTATCTAAATTTTCAACAGTGACTTCCCCGGGCTTATGCCACCTCATTAAGGTTGATAGTGCCGGACAAACCAAATAGGCTTGCATGCGAGGTATCAATGGGAAATAAATTTTTTTTGCAATAAACATACATGTAGTTTTTTATACACATACTCCCATAACATGATGCCTAAAAACATAACGTTTATAATCATGCAAGTAAATCACATCAATGTCTTGAAGGGTTTGTGGGCTAACCTTTCTCGGTACACATTTGCCTTGAGTATCCATCATGTAGCTTCATGCATCACACAACGCACATGTATCGTACATAGGCCACTAACCGTGCACATTTGACTTTGATGTTTTATTTTTTGAGGTGGGTAGCAAAATTTTCCAAATTTGGTATTTGAATTAAATTAATGGCTCACTTAATATTAGTGTTGAAAAGTAAAATGGAAATGTTTATTGAAAAATCATGACCTTTTCATAGTTCTTTATACAACTGTATTGGGCATTGGAAATTAACTGCCTTAACCACTAACCGTGCACTATCAATGTTCATTCAACTTATTTAAATCTTTAAACATCTTTATTTCCATCTAAACATCTAAAGCTAGTCTCTCTTAAGTTTAAACTCAAGAAACACCAAGACCATGATGAGTGGCGATTTATGCATCAGCTTCAGAATAGAAAAATTGAACATGTCTTTGTTTGTAAGACAAGTATCATCAATGTTTTGTGAAGTCTTCACGGGAATGTTTGTTTCATAATGGATAAAAAGCAACTGAGAAAAGTCCAAACCGTGACTGAAACTTTCTACATCAGCGAAGCGCTCATAATCAATGGCTATACGACCTCCTCCACCACCACCGCGCCCTGTCCCTCCAGAGGCTGAGATCTTTCCTCCCTCCCCTAATCTGCAACCCCATCAAGATGCATTTTGTAAGCAAGCACTATCAATCCCCTGAACAAACGCAACATCCCTGGAAGAAGACGATGCAGAGATTAATGCCGGAAAGCTCAAGAATCAACCATTACTCAAGAAGTGCATTGCTCATGGAAGTGGCACCCAATCAAGTTTGATAACATACTGGATAAAGAAGAAGAAGCACAGACACACTTCCGTAAGACCATGAGCCACTAGCGCGGACTACTTCCTTTGGTCGGCATTTACAATGTTCTCGCAACTTCTGCACAGCTTGAGGAGGTAGCAAGAACTACTAGTAAAGTGCACGGTTAGTGGCTGTGAGCGGTAAGTGGCCTATGTACGATATAGGTTTTTTATTTTATTTTGAACCATAGTATAATGTTTCGTCACATGGACAAACATTGATATTGGTGTAATCCAAAGCAAATGACTTGAATATGTTTCTAGCCTCCTCCCTAGTTTTAGGCAAACAAGTCTCTAGATGGGCGGGCACACAATCTTCTATAACTAGTTGTTTCATTTTGGTGACTGCAGTGTTGCTAATACCATGGTCTACTTGAATTTTGAGCAATTTGATGATTACGTCCAATCTAGATTTATTGGAGCCCTCATATAACGGGATATTATCCACCTTCAAAATGGCTTTCAATATAAGTTCATCTACTACTTCACCTTGGCTAGCCGCAAACAATCCAAACTCTTCCGTGTTGGGTGTAGGTAGTGATTAAGATGTGCCTTCCTTGTCTTCTCCTTCAAAGTTTTCATGAGGGAATGATAGCAAGGGTGAAAATATGCTTATGAAGCCCCTACGTATAGGCACATTAACCATGGTTGGCTTTGACATATCAACCTCATGTGATTGCACCTCTTGAAATGATAGAGTTTCACCTTGCAAAAAATTGAAAAATTAATGTATGCCATTCTCGCACATAGAGAACCCCCCAGATAGTGGAAATTATGAGTAAAGGTATATGCTATGACATATCAACTTGCAAAATATAAGCAACAAAAATATCATAAAATGAAAAGATTGAGTAAAATACAAATATGCTAAAACATAACAAGCTTAACTCAATCTCTAAGTACTTCCATAACATTATTCAAATCCATAACAATATTCTGTGGGATTGACAATCATATGTGGAATATTCCACAAAATAATGTCAGTCCCACAGAACACTGTTATGGATATGAATAATGTTATGTCTTGAAACCTATAAACATATTTGACCCATAATTCCTCACCTTGGTGAATTATCTTTGACGCACTAGTCACAACAAAATTACTAATGGAATGATGTAACCTGCAATTGCCATTGTGCCGTTCTTCCCATTCAACATTAGGGATATTAGAGGTGCCCACACTCGAATCAATGCAACCGACAACATTACCATAAACATCAGGATCACCATCACAATAAAGGATTTCATCCAAAGGTCATCCTCTCTCACGTGCGGCATTAAAATTGTAATCCAAGCCAAATGGTCTTGTAGACAATACGTATTCCAACAATTTGTGCCAATCTTTAAAACTATACAATGGTCCAAAATATGGAAAAATTTCCACAAATGAACCATCCTTAACAACCATATCTTCTTCCAAAAATAGACCAAAACTCATGCTAGGATTAGTGGCATACTTGACCGAGTACTTGTGGACCCAATATGTGAATGTGGAGTTCAAGGGAGTGGGGGTAAGGGGGCTGTCAGCCATAAACCCCCACCCTTATGCGTCTGTAGTCCGGGTGGGAGCCCATGACTCACATGAACTTCACTGGCCTTAGTAATCAGTTGTAACTTATATCCATTCTAATTGGTGAATCAATGTACTTAACACCTCCTCCTTTATTAACTCAAACTCAAGTGTTTACAAACACTAGAGTATCACACTCACACAAATCAAAGAAAACTTCAAGTTCAAGGTTGTAGGCTAAATAATATCAACCTAGAGATCTAATGATATAATGCCTCTCACTGAGGTTCATTACTTGATCACAATACACATAGCATATTATCACACTTATCACTAAGCCTACTCCAACCCCGTCATTCAACCTTCATAGGATTTATGAACCCTTTGCTAACATTCATATTATTTCCTTCTAAGAGCTTTGTGCCTTCATCTACCTAGTGAGGGAAAGAGAGAGAAGTAGTCCTAATTGCAAGAGTGAGAGAGTGAGAATGAGCCTCCTCCCTTCCCTTCGGGGGACTACCCCCTTCCATCACCAAACTTTACCGGCCGTAGATCTAACCATACATCTAACGGTTGGAATTGCCGGCCGTCATACTCTAACCGTCATCCCTAAAATTCCTAGATCCAACGGCCTTGGTCTTTCATCCACTTGATCCGACGGTCTTCATCGGACTACCTCCTTCCATCACCAAACCTTACCGGCCGTAGATCTAACCATACATCTAACGGTTGGAATTGCCGGCCGTCATACTCTAGCCGTCATCCCTAAAATCCCTAGATCCAACGGTCTTGGTCTTCCATCCACTTGATCAAATGGTCTTCATCCGTCCGGCTTCATCCGCTTAGCATCATCCACCGTTCGTTGCCATCCTTCATTCGTTCGTCTTCATCCTCCGTTCGTTGCCATCCTAATGTCCTTCGCAAGTATCTTGACTTCTTCATACGAATTACTTAACTTAAATATAATTTGACTCACTAACCTCCTTTCTAATTAACCCGCGAACCTTCATAAACCGTGAGCGGTTAGGTGAATATAAATAAAATGCTTCAAAAAAATGAAAAGAAATTGAGAAGGTTCTACTTACACATATGTAGTAACTTCTTCTCCGTATCCGCCTACAGACTATTCCTGCTTTTACCACTAGCTCATCTTGGGATAGCACCAGTCAATGGAACCAACCGGATTCGAACCCGGGTCGGTCCAGACCTTAATCCAGTCTCTTACACACAACTCGCATCCACAGGCGGATGTGCCAAAATCCAGTGACTATCTATATAGGTTAACAAAACCCCGTTTACTAAGCTTAAGCCTTTAAGCCTAGGAACCCCATTAACCCACCTCTAAATAACTCTAATAATTCCTAGTAGCATTTAAGTACTAACACCCTAGCTTCAACTTAATTCAACTAATAACTAAGAACACAACTTGTTTTTATGTTTTTGAATATTTGAACACAACTAAAAGTCTGAGTTTTGTTAATCCTTGCGATTAAGAACACATGTGGGCACCATATTGGGCTCACAGGGGCAGGGGCAGGGGCATCACCAACCTTGATTTTCAAGGTAGGCCCATTCAAGAAATCAAGTTTTATACAATGCATATTTTTTTAGGAAAAATATAATTTTCTATATATGACCTAGGCTATCAAGTGGGCCTTCATGCCCAGGATAGGCCTGGCCTACCCATGCCTAGGCTTGGCGACGCCCCTGTAAGGGGGCCAAAGCTCCCCAATCTTTGGGCATGATCGAGTTGAACAACCTATCAATATGTGGTGGTACTTGAATGTCCAATTTTATTCAAATTGATATAGACTTGCCAACACTTGATTTTATCAATCTTGTGGACCTTCTTAGTGGGGGTACTTAACGAGGACAATTAATGAATAGAAGTGAAGGCGAACCTAAACCACTACCAACTTGACATTGGATGGGATATTGTGGGATTGGAGGTGGAGAAGGAGGTGGTGGTGGGGCCACTAGAAGTGATTGGCTATGCAAATGAATGACCCATTTACCTCCCTTATTTAACCGCAATCTTTGAATAGAATCATAATCATGGACAACATTTCTAGGCAGTACATCATAAACAAAGAGAGTAGATGGGTGCAAGCACGGTAAAGTGGACAACTTTTGATCCTTGCTCAGGTTTAAGTGAAAGTGATATAAAACTATATACTAACTTTGAATTTTATGAAATAGAAATTCATAAACATTTAGAAAACATATGAATCTAAAAAGTCAAGCAATTTATGTTCACAAAAAACAATTTCAAACAATGTATATGTATTTTAGAAGACGGTGCAAGTGGTGAAAAAGTGGGTGACATTGAAAAGATAATTGTCAAAAACTTGTTTTAAATATAATAAAATATAATTAAATTAATAAATCTTTGAAAAAAATTACAATGACCTCAAGTTTATAATGAATTCAAGGAATATGAAAAAATTCCAAGTTCAAAATATTTAAGGTCATGAAATTTACATTCAAAATTATATTTAGTCAGTTGCTTTTACGCATCACTTTTGATGATAGGTTTTGAAGATCTCATATTGATATTCTATATTTGAGTACCTAACTTGACAATAGAGGTCATCATGAAAAATAATTTATTTTAAACAACATTTTGCTACTACTTATAGGCATTTGACCAAGAAATCCATGGCTTTCATATACCGAAGCACTTTTTTGGTCCACTTTACTATGCTTGCACCCAGATGTTAATTTTTGGTCATAAGCCAATTGATCGGCCGCATTCTTGAATTGGGCTCTCGGATAGGTCACTCTATATGATTTTTGTGCACCATGTACGGCTAAGGGCTATTTGGGTGAGGGCTAATTACATTCACAATATGACTTAAAGGCTACTTGTAATTACTTAATTCTTTATAATTACCTATTTTATTCCACCTTACCATTAGTTATATTGCCAATGTTAATAAACATTTTGGTAGTCTATATTTTTATAATTAAGTAATAATAATAATAATTTAAAAGTATACACATTGGAAAGTGGCACCAAAAAACATAGCAACGAAAAGGCATGATCTATACATACCATTGCAAAATCATACAAGTGCAACACTTCAGAAAGACACAACATAAAACTACAACAACATGAAGCAAATCATTACAAAAGTATAACATGAATAACAAATGTAACAAGAAAATTAAGCACAATTGAAAAACTACTTACAAAGTTGCAAACTTAGGGTTTAATATTACATTATCATTGTGCATCAGAAAAGAAGGCTTAGGGTGGAAACACAACAGGAGTGAATGTGTGTTTATAAACACAATACCCACTCCATGGTGATCTAGCCCCAAGCCACAATGCGTTGTCAACCTATAAACTACATTCAGTGACGAACTTGGACAATTGCTTTGCAGCATTCCTATTTAGAGTGTATACATTATTTGTAGAATTGTAACTCATAGTTACAGTGGATATAACACAATAAACGTTGATCATTTGCTATTTGTCTATTTGAAAGCATGTTGTTGCATGCATGTCTAAGATCTATGCTTCCTTGACTTTGTTCACCACTCTTTGCTTCCCTTATTTCTTAATCCCTAAACAAAGAAAGCAAAAACCATCAGACTTGACAAAGTGGAACTGAAACCCTAAGTGTTGGCAAATAGGAGTGTGGGAGTGTAGGATAAGGACGATAATCAACAACAAGCGCTGGGAATTTTCATCATTTTGGGGCATATGATGTTGCAATTCTCGTCCAATTCTCGTGAAGCACACATGCAAAACTAAGCCTACTTGACATATATCCTAGGGTCTTATCTTAAACCCCTATATTACAAATAATTTTCTTAAATGGTCCATATTTAAAGTCTATCTACCTCGATTGTAATGGGATTATACACTTTTTACAGTCCCTAAACTAAGTGGAAGTGTTTCATAAAATTTACGTCGGCTGAAATAAATCCTCCCCTATATTGGGCCACATGTCGTTTTTAAAATGCACTAAATGACCTACTTGGGATTGGGCTTCCAAACATGGCTACACAAACAACAAAAATGATAACAAAATAAGAATGTAATTACCATTATAGAAATAAAATGGAAGTAATTCACAATTCATTTGCTTAGAACATCAATTTGTGCTTGGGTAATCATACATTCAAAGTCCAAACATGGAAACATGTAATAAATAGTTTAAGAATGAAAATCATATTCGCTTGAGGAGCCACGTCATTTTTGAGGATATGGTTTTGGCAAACATCCACATGCCTTAGAATAATGTAACCTACTTTTCACACACAAGCCGGACATGGGCATTCCATAAGCCCATCTGGAGGATGACCCATGGCCTTGTTATGGCACATGGGCTCTATGGGCCCTTTGAACCCGTGTGCAAAGGGGCTAATGGTCATCGTCCACTAATTTGAGAGGCCTTGTAATACACCCTAAACTCCGTAATATCAACCTCCATAATGTCACACACTCTCTAATACCCCAAACCCTAGGGAATGGATGTTTGTAGTTCAAATCTCACTCCTTATTGTCACATTTCTCTCCCTTATATCACGAATTTTGTCATTCATGTAAACCACCAAAGAAGTCAGCCCACACCTTCGCATTGCGTCATGTGTCAACATGTGGAGTGTCACCTTCTACTTCTTCTTCTTATGCCACATCGCATGGGAAGGCCAAGTGGAGTGGACCACACCACACCATTAAAATGTTGCATTTTGTGCTATTCCATAGTGTCACATGCTACACTAATTCTATAGTATCACACATCGATGCTAACACTACAAAACTCCGTAATATCACGTGCACTTTGGTTGCCACAGGTTTGATACTACGGAGTTTAGAGTGTATTTGGGTTGTGATCATCGGGGTCGTATGCCCTCCTAGTTTCCTCGGCATCACAAATACATGTACCAATCAATGGGAGCCAAATGGGGAGCCAATCAATAAAGAGTTAATGAAGAGGACTAGCAAAGCATAATTGAAGATTTAATTAAATAAAAAATAATGATGTATACTTCTAGATATAGATTAAAAAAAACTATACTAAATATCCCAATTAGTGAGGGTGGTACTAATTCAAGTCACATGCACAAACTACACTAGATATGGTATTCAATGTCATATGGCACTTAATGTGACTATGGTAACTTTTCGGATGACACTTCTTATGAATAAGTTTACAAATACTGTCATGGATGATGGATGAGTTCATCCATTGACCAAAACCCTGCCTTCTCTTGTCAGCAGCCTGTGATGAAACATTGTCATGGATGACTGAAATTTGGATGAAAAATCACTTTGTAAATGACAGTAATTGCAACACTGTAAATCTATAACCCCCCCCCCAAAAAAAATTTACAAGGTGTGACAAATAATGTTGGGTTAACATTTAGTGTTGGTGACACTATACTATAAGTTTACAATTAGTATTGAGCAAGACAATAGAATTGGTGACACTAAAGATCATATTTAGTGTCGCTGAAACTCAAAAGTTACCTAGAGGTGAAATTTTTACTCATTGACACTAAAGCCATCACAATGATAAATTCTATGCTCATGTCCGATAGATTTCAAGAAAAAATTTGCATGCTTTGTGATCAGTGCATGTTGCATGCTTGTTAGTGAAAAGTGGCAAGTGCGGATACTGTCATTGAATAGTACCAAGTGCCAAGTGCTGGTACTTTAGAGAATAGTGTCAAGTGCCGGGATGAATAATGCCAAATGTTGACACTTTCATGCCAAGTGCCAGTACTTTAAGTGAATAGTGTCAAGTGCCAAGATGAATAATGCCTCCTAGATTTTTTGGTGGCACTAATTCATAGCAATAAAGAAATTTAGTATCACCTTCACTAATTTCTCACCCTCCCTAAATGGGATATTTAGTCTAGTAAGAATATTTAGTATATGATCAATGAGAGGGTAGAGCAAGGGAACTATTTGATCGCCAATTCCTAATATAAGCAAATTAATTATCCCTCCGGGTGTATTAATAGTGAGAGAAAAATATATGTGGTTATAGGCAGATTGGCCAAAACTATGGGTATTACTAGTAAGCAAACCACCAAAACAAGTGGCTATTCAATTATGAACAATGTCATCTTAATTAGACAGTGTAATACAAACGTACATAATTATGCTTATTGACTGCAAAGTATATGGTATTTAGTGTCACTTATCATTTGGAGTTACACATTGCTATAGAATTTTATTGTTAATGTAAATTTTTACCAAGTAAAGATGTTAATGTTATATAGTGCCCAAACAAACATTTGACCTTTGTTGGTAAAAAATGAGATCTATAGTAAAACATTGTAGCACAATGTAACTCCAAACAGTAAGTGACACTAAATACCATAAATGATGTAGTATATCACAATACATATATCTCACATTTGAGTAATGGACGTGGTGAAGTGAATGACTAGAACACAGAGCCAACAATAAAAATAATCAGTAATGTACTTAATGAGGATGGAGAGCATGATCACATGTTATCATAATAGGCGTATTTTCTAGCCACGGGTAAATGTCACTCATAGCCAAATAGATCTACACTAGGAACGTTGATATAGTTAGGTTAGCAAAATGAACATTGGAGGAGGTTGATGACCTCATCCATACATCAAAGGCATCAATCAATATGGAGCGTGCATGTGGAGGCATCTTCGGGGGAACATGATTGTCCATGTCAGATGACTCCATGACCGGTTGTCTGCTAAACCACTAGAAGGTAGGAATTGCATGAAGAGAGTCAACATGTATAAGAGCAATGTGGAGGGGAACCTGAAAGTGAGAAGCATTGAGAGGAGAAGGAGTGAGGTCGGAGTTGGCTAACCTTATAGCTTTGCGGCCATGGACAAAGGAAAGCAGAAGTGCATATTGGAGAAGTCCGACTTCGAGCATGCCAACACCTGAAGATTGGTCAGGTGATATTCATAGGCTGGAGTTGCAACCGCAATATGAGTGGCCCCTCATAGGAACATTGGAAGAGCTGAGGATTGTGCAGGCAACATGCTACATGCCAGACTTTGACAACATGATGTTCAACCTAGTCGAAGAGGTTGTACCCAAACCTAATGTCTAGAAGGAGCCTCGTGGAATAGACACGGAGTTGGAAAGTGCAACATTGGGTCTACTAGAGTCTGAGAAGATAAAACTTTGTGCATCTTTGCTAAATGGGACCTACAAACATTAGCAAGATGCATGACTCACTTGTGGATATATCTCATAATTTTTTCATGAGCCTATTGGACACAATGATCGCAAACAACCTTTGTCAAATAGACAATACACCAATATACATCCTCCGGAGGCTATAGTGAAGAGTGTTCAAAAGATGAGATGCAAACGAATCGAGAGGGCAAGCCATAGGGGATGCAAGCGAGAGGGTGTGCAGTGAGGACATCGATCCTTATGCTTTTTCCCGATGTATCTAAGGGAGGGTATCGACCACTTCAATTGAGAAAACTAGTAGCGAGAGTATAGGAATGTTGAGAGCAACATCATAACAAAAAAAAGGTAAGAATGTCATTGAAAAACTAAAGCGGAGGAAGAAGAAACATAAGACAAATGTGCAGCAAGGACGTAAAGGTGGACCTACTGCAAGCGAGCAGTTCAAACGGGTGAAGTTTGCTAAGGTGATGGTGAGCAATGAACATGAAACTGGAAACATGTAACGTGGACAAGGGATATGTAGTCCCGAAGAAGAAAAATGTTGCGTCCTTAGGAAACTTTTAAAAAGAGAAGGCAACGTAAGGCAAATAGTCCAACAACTAAGTGTTGCAAGAGGAAGCTTATAGTTGACACACCAAGGAAATTGAGTGTAAAGAGCAACAAAACTTTAGCTCCAAAAGGAATGAAGAGTGGCCATGGGAAACCCCCAAAATTGGGTCCTTGAAGAAGTCAAATCATGGCAAAGCAAGAGCGGAAGTATGTCCTCCAATGCAGACTGATGTTCTTGGCACCCAATTGGTGAATTTGGGAGGCGCTCGCACATTGGGCATACGATCTAGATGCAAGGAGTTTTGATTGGTACTTAGATTGGAGCAAACAAAACATAGAGACAAAATGGCAGTTGCAGAAGGACCTCTGGAAGGAATTTCTTGGAGTATGGGAAATACAAGGCGTAATGGATGCAGTCGTTGGGGTAATGCGATAGAGTTGCAATGTCGCTCGAACCTTGAATAGACATGTGAGAAGGGGTGCAACTCGTCCGTATTGCACAAAGGAATCTTGGAATATATTTCAGATGGAAGAATTAGAGGAAAAGAAAAAGAGATTCACAATTGCATAGCAAGCCGCCTCTGCAAGGGCATTGAGTGGCAAACAACACAAAACTAGGAGAGAACGAAACAATATTTAAGTTTGTAAATGGTTGATAGAGGAGAACAATATACATGTTGAAATGACTTGCACTGACAAGACTTGATTATGTTGATAGGATGTGGGGATGGAAATGATGAGGAATTGAAGTTTTTGTCTTTCCTACAATGATTGACTAGAGTGCAATGTGATGGTGATGGGAATAGGCAAAGAGATTTGGGAAACCTCCAACAAAAAAGTAGCTTGAGGAGGCAAACTATGGTGGTTGGGGAGCTTTGGAAAACTCATGAAGAACATCAATGTAGAGGATAGAAGTGAAGGGAGGTCACAATCCATAGCCACAAAGGTTCGAGAAGGAGAGGACGGTGAAGAAAAAAACAACTTTGAGGTGTCAACAAAAGACAAAGATGGTTATGGAGATGAGTCTCATAATGCCGATGACTTAGAATGACGTAGAGTGTGAATTAAACATGTGATTTCAGTGAATCCATTTTGAAGTATATGTACCATTCAATTTTCCTTCATAATTTGGAGTATGCACGTATTTTGCAAGAGTTGAGAACAAATGTGATATGATGAGGTATAAGTAGTTGCTAATTAATATGAATTGTAAGGAAACTATGTGGAATGATGGTTTTATATGCGTTCATAAGGAGTGCATAGGTTTTGATCACAACATGGGATATTCATCATTATAGAGGTGTTGAATAATGTACCTCTTGCTAAGTCAATGTATAGGAGAGGCGACTAATGTTTGAAGTTGTGATAGGAAGACATATTGAGCAAAAACCAAAATGCAAACAAAGATGATTTTGGCTAAACATGACATTGCGCACTAAGAGTTGTATTTGAAAATGTTACCATATAGTTTTTTTTTCTATAGGTTAAGTTCATTATGCATTTAAAAATTGGGAGTCAGAAGGGAAAAATGTCATGTGTGAGCCACTCAAACCCCTCGCGATTTGAGTTGAGGTTCACGGTCTAATAAGAAAGGAAGTTAGTTATTAAAAATTAGTTCAATGTCAATTATTTAACATTATTTAAGACAATTAGACAATAAAAAAAGACTTGGGATGACGTTGAGCGGATGAAGGTATGAGCGGACGACGGCGTATGCGGATGAAGGCGTGAGCGGACTACGACGTATGCGGATGAAGATATCGAACGAATGAAGGTTGAGTGGATAGAGGCTATTGTGTTGAGAAGGCGGAGAACGAAAACCGTTGGATTTAGAGTTTAGAGAATGGTAGCTAGGGTGGAGTTGGCCGTAGATGCTAACCGTTAGATGTAGGTACAGCTAGATCTACGGGTGCTAAAACTTTGTAGTTGGAAGGGGGTGGTCCGCGAAGGTTAGCGCGTGATTCACTCTCATTCTCCCTTGCGGTTAGGACATACTCTCTCTTCTTTTCTCTATGCATGTAAAGGCGCAAAACTCTTAGAATGCTAGCAAAATGAATGTTCAATGAAAGAATTTATAAGCCTTGGTAATATTGAATAATTTTTTTATAATCCTATTGAATCATTGTTGTATGGATTTGTGTTTGTTGGAGCAAATTGTGTATGGATGTGTGACTGCTGAAGCGAAGGTCATAGCTAGTTGTAATTCCATGTTGTATTGTTGTTGTTTGTATAAGTTCTTAGAGGCATGAGGTAGAGATAGAGTTAGTGGTTAGTAACAAAATTAGAGATTAAACTAGAGATTGAGTTAGAGATTAAGATAGAGACTAAAACTCTAGCTTTAGTCTTGATTAGAGGGTTAGTTTGGGGGGTGACAAAAGGTTAGTCATCCGAGTAATATTCCTTAGAAGATGGCTTAACCCTCTATCCTCCTACTACTCGGCCAACCCAACCAAGAGTGGCTAGTGTGAAATTTAGGATTTTGTTAGGTACCTTGAGCAAATCCCCCCTTCGCGGTAGCGATGGATGAAATTTAGATGAAGCTAGAATGTTTTAGATTGGATGAAGAGAAGTTCTATAAAGGATGAAATAATGGACTTAGAATGAATTTAGGTGGTTTGCATAGATGAATGTGATGTGTAGATAGGTTTTTGGTTTGGGTTCCGATTAAGAAAACCACACAGGGAAGGCTAAATGGGTGTCAGAATGAACTGTAGAGGTCACTATTAGGTGAATTGATAGATCACAATGAATTAAAAATGAAATTATTATGATAATCATGGAGGAAACAACTTGTTAGGTGAGTTATGGGTCTTATGATATTAAGGAATGGGATATAAGGGCCACTCAATGTTGTACATGCAATTGCTTAGTCTCTCCCTCACAACCAACACTCGGCAGCGGCATCTCTCTTATTATGATTTTTCAATGCAGGTAGTCACTGCTCAATAATTGTCTTTTGAGTAAACAATAGTCTCATAAATCCAAGGCCAAGGGCACCTTGATTTAGTCCATAGTCTCTCTTTTATTAAATGATAATTTAATGGATCAAGCAATTCAGTGGTTTCTTAATTGGTCTTAGTTTTCAACCAGGTAGTGGGACTGTGGTCCCCACCTATTTAAGCAAAGGTTCATCTTCATGAGTAATCCAGGGACCATCGTCCATACCACATATTAGCAGTTACTCACAACATATTCCAATTATTTCCTCCGTATTTCTAATTGCTTAATTAAAATTGGTAATTTTATGTTCAGGCAGTTTTCCTCTCTTCTAAATTAACAAATCAACATTTTATTTAGTGCATTAAAATTAGTTGTTGTAATTTGCAAAAGTCTAGATACAAGTAACGAGAACTAGTCTACCGGCAACTAAGTGGACAATAATCTAAGCGAACGAGTATACGTACCAGTCACTCGAGCCTAGTTTCGAACTCGGGGAGATCACTCCATTGTAGAGTTGAACACCACGTGCGAACAAAGTTTGCTACCCCTATATTACATGTCATAAATAATTTTAAATTTTACGATATTTTTTCTACATATACACAACCATTGATGGTATCTTTTGTATATTTTTTTGAAATTTTTAGTCATATTCATTAATTGTAGCAATTTTTTTAGTTCAATTCTGCGTCATTCTAGTTAGAAACGGTATGTTTTATTAAAAAAACAAATCATCAAATTTAGTCACTATTTTTTACTATGTAACATGTACCATTTATATCTACTCATGAAAAAAAATTGATAAAATTGTGACCCATTTTGGTGATGATTTTTACATTTTTTACATTTTTTACATCTAAAATGATCGCACGTGGTTGTTCAACTCTACAATGGAGTGATCTCCCCGAGGTTTCGAATCTATAGTCTTAGTAACGAATCACAAATAACGAGCCTTAGAAAGTAGTGCAGGCCATAGTCTTTAGTAACCAGTAAGCGTCTAGTTCTTGAAGACGTACCTAACCATCTTCCCTTTTATGCTGGCTCTTGGGCTGCCCACCAATCGTTATAGGATATCTTCACGCTTCCTTCCTGGTTCAGTACGCCTCCCCGTCACTTGACTCTTCGTCTCCTTCTCATACTATTGTCAATGCCGTAGACTATGGTCCTTCGCAGATTGTGGACTTCTGTAACGAGATCATTCTCTTCTCGAGAATTCATTGCTTCCTTGTTCTCAATTACAACATTGACACTGTGCATTCATTTGACTATGGTTTTGGCCTACTCCGCAATTTTCATCTCCGTATGCTTTCGACCGCCATTGTCTCTCTTTAGGGCATGGAGTTTCTCACCTTTGTCATCCGCCAACGGTCCAGGTGTGTCTCCTCCAAAACATCATTCCTCAAAAATTAAGTAATCACTCAGACTATAGCCTCACGATATGACAAGGGGCACGGCAAATGTTGTCTTTCTCATTTAGACAAAAGCCTTACTGCACCACAACAATCTATCCTCAAGGTACAGAGACTATGGTCATTACCCGATTGCACTCAACATTTAGGTGCTCAGGTGGAGAGTTTCACACTCATTGACAAGGGCTCCAGAAGTAACTACAAATTTCACAGCGATACCAATAGATCAGAAGTTCTCAACTTCACAGGCATGTTACTTTCACAGAAACAAGACAATGAACTCCTCAGACTTTTGTAAAAGAATCATTCACAACCAAAGATTACTCAAAAAGAGGATCATACAAAATAAGGGTTTCCCACCCAGTTAGCATCCTGATTCAGACAATGGTCTTATTTGCTGATAATGGGAAGGCCACTCACTTTGCAAGAGGTGGTGGTTAGAGATCTTCTCTTCATGGAAACCTTCTCTAGAAAGTCGACCTCACAATTACATGTCACACTGTTCTTTACCCTTTCCCAAGGAATCAAGGATTACTATCCTTAGCATTAATTCTTAAGCTTATCCACTCAACAAATAATTCCAGAGAGAGACACATATATGTAAATTCCCTATATCTTGAGTCTTCCTGGACCCTTCCTAGGACACGACCAGGTCTATTGCAGCTTCACTCTCTTCACTAAACATAACAAATCCAAGACAATAGTCCTTACAATCAGATAGTTGAAATACACTTTACAAATTTAGATTATATAAAAGCACTTTTACAGGAGCAAGGGCTTCACACCCCATAGTTCCATAAGACTATAGTGTCACTTACGGCTAAAGAAAAAAACTACTCTCTTCACGAGAAAGAATCATGAAAAATCCCGCTATCCCTCCTGTTTATGGTCATTGTTGTGTCAACCAACTCCCACTCCCAACGGATGTGCCTATTCATAGCCAGATTCCTAAGCCCTAAACAATTAATCACATGTCTATTGTCCCTCACAAGTGCCTCCCATACTCTGGACTATGGTCATTACTTGGAGGCATTAGAGTAGTCCACCCATCCGGCCAATTTTGTGGGCTCGGGGGGGGGGCACTCCCTCTTTTTTTTGCATACACGTGCGATAATGACCTATTTAGTGGGGGGCTATTTACCTTGTAAAATGGATTATATGTCATGCTATTTTTAGAAATAAAGGTAAATGGAGGTGTTTTATGGCACCCTATTGTTACTTATAATTTTCAAGGATGGGCATTTAGAGGTTCCCTAATTTATTTATATCTAAATATTTTCTTGAGGTAAGTAACATCCTATTTTCTTCCTCGTGTCCCTAATATCCCATTTTGTTGAGGAAGTTCATAACCGCATGGAGGCTGTAAGGCTTTATAGCCTGTGTCGTATATATTTTGCAAATCTATATTGTGAACCAGCTACTCTAGATAGTAGTATTTACTTCTACAACAAACAAATCCACTCACAATAGTCCCTCCTCTATAAGGAGTATAAGGTATCCTATAAAAAAAATTGAGCTTCTTTTTCCTATATGCTATTTTAGATGTAATAGTCATAAAATTTGTAGTATTATACATGACCCTATTTTACTTATAATCCTTTTTTTCACTTTTCAGCTCCCTATACTACATGTAATTCATTTACAAATTTTACGTGCAATGAATATATTGCTCCCTATATTTTATCGCACGTGGTTTCTAATATTTTCGCCAGTGCCCCCCCCCCCCGAGTTTGTGGGTTGTTGCTTCGATTGGAGTAGCAATTGTTACCACATTATGCAAGAAATGTGCATAAATAAGTCAAAAAAAATAAAATAACAAATTTATTTATGAATATTTCCAAGTGGATGTATTAATATTTACAGAGTCAACATCGATGTTCTAGCTAACTAGTGCGAAAACATGTTTCAATGTCTTGGATGGTAATCAAATGTTTAATGCCAATCACCCTTGAAAACAAGATTAGAGAGTTATAAGGATTTTATTAGTTTGGTTTTTGCAGTGGAGGTAATGTCATGTGCAAAGCTCAACATACAATATCTAAGATTTCAAGATTTCAAGTTAGGATTTCTTGGTTAAATTTTTTTTAAAGTTTTGCTGTGGTGTAGAGGAACTAGATGTATTTTCTCTTGTGGTAGTATGATCATGAAATTAGCAAAGCAGTTTGGGAGTTTTGGTAATGAGACAATGTTATTGTGACATAGATATAAAGTAGCTTGTGCACTTGAACATGGTCGTATGGGAGGTAGTTGAACATCAAGGTTCAGTCATCATGAATCAATGTTACATCCGAATGATTGTAGAAAAAATTAATAATGTGACAGTGTATTTATATACAATAAGGACATGAGGAGGCTTGAGGCAATGAAGGAGCAAAGTATAGAAGGGGCAAAGAAATGACGTGGAAACGGAGTCCCCACCATGTGGCAAGTCAATGGATTGTATATATGAACATATACTATGAATATAGTTTGTATAATTGTGGCATAGATTCACCTATGTAGACTTAGAAACAAGGAAATTTGCAGTAATATGGATTTGGTTCCTCAGGCCTAGAGGAAGGTCGCTAATTACAGAGGCCATCATGAAAGCAACACCAATTTTCTTTGACTATGAATGACATGTATATATGTGCGAGTCAAAAATGGAATTTTGTGTGTTTACCGCACTTGGCAATCATAGCGTGGCACTTACGTATATGCAAATGATATATGCGATGCAATGACTAAACCCCAAATATCATATATATTTCATTGTAGTATATACAATGACAACATTTAACACATACTCTCTACACCAATATAGTTATGACAATTGGCAAATATCAAGTGCCAACGAGAATTAACTGCAAATTATGTGGCACACTAGTAAATTAATTGCAATGTATGTGCCACAATGAAATACAAACTCCTTGCTAGCTGACAAGGTAATATATGGTAAAACATATGAATATTTACAATAGAAAATTTGCACGATAATTAAAGAAACCATGACATTTTATCCAATAAAGTTAAAGTAATAACAAGGTAGCAATTACCACCAAGACAATGGACCAGTGAATTTTATTTGGGCGATTCTTCGCACTCAATGCTATAACCTAAGTGATGGTACGAAATTCCCTATTATAATAATCAAATCTAGCCCTAATCAAATCGCCTAAATCTGCCTTAATCAAATCGCCCATAGTTGGGATTTGCCACCCCCGCCGTCCGCCTCCAACCTCACTTCGCCGTTGGGCCAGGTTGATCCTGTCATCCATCGCTCCACTCCCTCGTGTCGCCGCCCATTCATCGCTCCACTCCCTCATGTCGCTGCTCATCCATCGCTCCACTCCCTCATGTCCCTGCCCATCCATCGCTTCAAAGTTGTGCATTGCTGGATCATTCATCCCATACTACATTGCTGAAGCTCCTCATTGTGAAGTTGGGCCCCTTGGCATTGTCGTCCACTCTCTCTAGACTCCAAAGTCCACACTCCAACCTCCAGATCTGATAGACAGTGTTGTGCATGGTTGTTGTGTTGAAGCCATCAAAGTTGGAGCCACATTCAATGTTGGGCGTTTTGTAGGTAGGGTTTGTGCACAATGCACATTGCATTCACTAACGAGGGTGAGTGTGGGTGTAGGAAGTGAGCATTGCAGAGGTGGGAGTGGCGGCATCATATTTATGGAGGCAAATTCTCAATCAGGTATGTGCACTTCGCAAACTACCATTTCCATTCACGAATTAGAACTAACATTTTCATGTTTGTGCTTATTGTTCTTGCTCTTCTCACTCATGGTCCTAGTCTTTTCGCTCTTGATCTTTGCCTTGCTCTTCGCACTTCCCGCTCTAGCTCTTCTTGCTCCTGGTCTTGGTCTTCTCGCTCTTGATCTTCGCCCTGCTCTTTGCGCTTCCCGCTCCGGCTATTCTCGCTCCTACTCATGATCTTCTCTTGCTCCTGCAAGGGAAGAGGAATGGTGTCATTAACAAGCTGCAGGTTTCTCATGCGCCACACATGCAAAGCATGCATTGTGTGGCACATCGAAGCAACCTTGCAGTGCAATGTCTATCAGATCTAGAGATGGTGGCTAGGATAGAAACCCTACTAGCTGCCTTGCACATGTATTTCAATAAGTCTCCAAAATGTCATTTGTCCAAAAGCTTGTTGAATTGCTTGAGTCTAAGGGTAGGAAAATTCTTCAAAATGTAAAAACGAGGTGGATTTCAATGTTGAGTCCATTAAATCGTTTTGTCAGAGTTTTGCCCAGCGTTTTGTAGGCTGGGCATTTTGTTAGAGTACCACACTCTTTTGGTGAAGATGTACTCTGATCATTTTGTTAAACCAACAATCCCGACAACCAAGGTAAATTATGAACTCATGGTTGACATCAAGTGTTTGCTGACGTTGGCTGTAGTGCTACCTCTTCTAGAGGTTGTGAAAGCCTTGGTTGCTTTTGCACAATCCCTTAGTGTTTATGTGTGTGATTTCACAAGGGCATTGAGCCTTTGTATTTTAGATGTGAATGACTTGAATTGCATAGAAAATGCATTCAATTCATATGCATTTTCATGTTTCAAAAAGATATGTGACCTCTCACATGAGAGCATCCACCTAAGGTGGCATCCAGACGTGAATGATTGTGTCGAGCACTTGGCTTTTGAGGCCCATTTGTCAACTTTAGCTGGCTCCCACCTCAATGCGACCTGCATTAATCATGTCACACACATGAGGAGCTTTGTGACAAGAGAGTTATTTGATATAACGATATCAGAGGTGAAGGTTGAGGTTGCAAATATGTTTAGTTTTGTTTGTTTGTTTATGTTTTTACATCTTTTGATGTTAGTTGATTTGCATCCATGAGCATGGGTCTAATGCCTTGGTTTTTTGCTTGCAGATGCTGCAGCCATGATGGTGATGGAATTGGAAAGTAGGTTCCCCCCTAGTGAGGTAATGGATGCACTATCCATTGTATATCCTCAATTCTGGCTTGAGCCAGGACATGAGGACAAACTCACCAGGTACATGAACACTTTGAAGCAAACATATGGTCACACCAGGGATATCTCTAGTGCTCCACATGTTTATGATACAAGTCCAGCAGTGTTGAGTGGATTTCGAGGGTAGTACCTAGCGTTTGGGACCACACCATCGGACCCGTTAGTCCATCCCAAAGGAGAGTCAATACCCTGAAAATAGGTCACGAGAAGAGAACAAGAACCAGAGAGAAGATCACGATGTGAGCGATACAAGACGATGGCTCAAAATTAATAGTGTGTAAAGCTTCATTTTGAAAGGTGAAATTCTAAGAAGCCCAATCTCATACATTTGAAAGAACCTTTCAGTTTCATAATGCAATTGCACAAAGTCATATTGCCAGATTGCAGATTCTAGCAAATTGTGTTTATCTCTGTGAACAAGGAAACAACGGAACAACACATGCGATCCTCAAAGGTTGACGATAGTTAGAAACGGAAATTCCAAACACTTCAGTACATAATCATTCCTTTGTGGATTCCCGTGACTGATTTCAAGGGTAGTGCATGGCGACCGAGATCCCACCGTCGGACCCGCCAATCCATCCCGATGCACAACCAATACCCTCTGAATCGGTCATGCAGCAAACAAGAAAATCAACAAATTCAAGGAAAATTCAGGGTAAATTCAAGTCCACAACCCTAATCCGAACAATGTTCCCGATTCCAAGTGACTACCGTAGCACCCTAGCTAGTTCGTGCACCTCGAAATGAATATTTATTTATTTATGAAAAATAAGGCTCGTTAGTTTTTTTTTGAGGGGGATTGAGAATACCAAAAGTGGGGGTACTAGGAGTTACCTCCAAAACAACCGTCGGGTCCGACGGTAGTCTTTGTATTGCCTTGCAGTACCCCCATTTTTGGCTTAATGAATGTAAAAGAAAAACTTGAAATATATTTCTTTATCTCTAATAAATGAGATAACTCCAATGTTGGCAATGCATGCCATTATGAATAAAGAAGTGGTTTCCTCCTAATTTTTTTTTGCAGAAATTTGTGGGATGTAATTTCGCATATTTATTGCTGCATTTCCTTGTTCCAATAGTGGCCTTGCAATATTTTGTTTTTTTCACTTAGCTAAAGTTGCAAAAGCCATTCAAACAAGTATCGCATTTGCAATTCTCTGTGGCCATTTTGAAATAGCGGCAATTTTATTCTACCACACATTTCATCGCAATATTTACAATTTCCTAATCTGCTCACATAGCCAAAATTGCAATGTAAAATACCATTAAAATAGCCATTTCACCTCCTAGTAAAAAGTGAAAAAAAATCCGCTGCAATGGACGCCCCTACGATCATGGGACCTAACAATTCCTAAATGTACGGAGGGAAGTTGGCTTATAATGGACATACCCTAAATTTGTACCCTTAATGCTGATAAATATCAACACCAGTAAATCAATGGTGTGAACATTGGAAATAGAATGTCGATTTGCATTATCCTTTTGTAGTTATCAACATTTTAGCCGATGATAACCCCTCCCCCCCAATTTTAGTAGTGTGAGGATAGAGTTCCTTGAAATGCTAAACCACCTGTGAATGAAGAACTTGTGCATTGAGGCAAGGTTATAATGAGCAATGCATGAGCGCCTTCTTGTGACTCACATGTATAAGTCATAACATTAAGTAGCAATGCTAGTAGGGTACCTGTTGAGTACTGTGAGCCCAAAAGGGTGCCCACATTTAGTCTTAGACCCTTGAAACGTTAGTTGATGCACTTTGAAGTAGCATGTTACTTCACAAAAATATAAAAAGAGTGAAATGTTAGTCTTAGAAGTACCATGTTGTAAGAGGCTAGGATGTGAGTTGTTATTGTGTTTTTACCTTCGGAAGGATTTGAGTGAATGAGGATAGGTAAGGAGAACTTGGATTGAGTAATTAGTGAGTAGGCTAGTACAAATGGATGGAGACAACCAAAGTGACTCAAGAGGCAAGTGCATTCGAATTGGGATGAATGGAGGATCACATGGAGCGCACAAGTGGACCACCTCATCATGGCCACTTAATGGGGAAGGTCCAAGGAAGAATGCAAGGTGGAGGATAAGCAAATTCTCAAAGCACCAATCAAATCACGAGTTAAGCATCGTGGTTTGAATTAAGTGGTGAGCAACGATTTGGGAAAGTAAGGGGAGAAAGTTATGGCGGCGGAAAGCGAAGGAGGCTAAGTTTGGGTTGAAGCATCCCAAGTTTGGTAAAGTGTGGTAGGTAGAAAGCCAAGGCTAGTTAAATGTTCGAATTAGGATCCTTGTTGATCATTTGAGGGAGGAAGGCTTAGAAGATAGGATTGGCGCCTACTAAGTAGGAGGAAATCTCAAGGGCTTATCGTGAGCCTTGAGGGTGCTCACCCCCTCAAGCTTACTATATAATCCCTCATTCTTCCCTCACTCATCCTCTCTTTCCTTTGTGCTCCAAGGCACCCCACGAGTTATAAGTGTGGGTGTGGGAAGCCATATTGGAGCACATGTGTGTGCTTAGTTTTTAGTTTGAGAGCCAAGGCTTGTTAGCCTTGAAGAGGGCTTGACCTCTTGGTAGAATTAGTGTTGACGTGAAGGATTTTAAAGTTAATTCATGATTCCAATTTGTGGTACTTAAAGTTCATGTTTTGAATACACGTGGTTGCAAGTTCCATGTTTAAGAGTTGAGCACTTGAGGTTGTGATGAGTGCAAAAATATACTTGTGTGGATTAGTTAGTCTTAGTGAAGTTAGGAAATTCTCTCTCCCCCTCTCCTCTCTAGGATTTTAGGATTTTAGGATTAGAGAAGAATTGTGTGATTAGAAAGGGGTTGTTAGTAGAATTAGGAAAATTAGGTAGGAAGATTAGTTAAGGGCTTGAATAATTAGTGAGGTAGTTGGGGATTACAACTACAAAGTTGTGGGTTCATGAAGGAGCTGGGTTTATGAAGGAGCTGGGTTTGTTTAGTTAGAAAGTAAAGAGCTGGGTTTATGAAGGACCTGGGTTTGTTTAGTTAGAAGCTAAGGAGCTGGGTTCATGAAGGAGCTGGGTTTATAAAGGAGCTGGGTTTGTTTAGTTAGAAGCTAAGAAGCTGGGTTTACGAAGGAGCTGGGTTTATTTAGTTAGAAGCTAAGGAGTTGGGTTCATGAAGGAGTTGGGTTTATGAAGGAGCTAGGTTTATGTAATTAGAAAGTAAAGAGATGGGTTCATGAAGGAGCTTAGTAGATAGCCTACTTAATTAGCTCATAGACAAGTAGTTAGTTACATTATGCTAGTTAGTGTTATGTGTGGCTTTCACAAGTAAATGTATTTGAGATTGACTATAGAGGATAGTGTTTTTTAACACTTGCATCCTCTCTTTAAAAATAAACCACGTGCACAAATTAATGGAGAATGTGGAGCACTCTCGCGATGGCAAGACAAAGGAAGCAAAGACCAAAGTTAAATCCAAGACCACTTGAAGGGTGAACCTTGCACTATGGACTCATCCAAGTCCAAATCCAATACCGCGGAGGAATGTGAGCCCAAACCCACTACTCGGACTACGGACGCTTAAGGGTGGGGGGTTTGGCCTCACATAATTGGTGCGTCTGCCGGGAGCGAAGCGGAAGGTAGTTACAAGACTTGGAGGCGACTAGGAGACTTGGAGGCAACTAGGAAAAATTGGAGACACAAACTTGAGAGAAGGGAAGGAGCACCCGAAACTCGGTAAGTATTCTCTCTTTGGGTTACATTTGAATTCATTGTATTTCAACTATTCCTTGGAATGAATTGCATTGTCAATTACGCAAATTCATTTTTGAGGAAGGAGCGCGGCGAAGGTACGTCCTCAACCTTTTTGGGGATTTGCTAAAGAACTTAAAAGGAACCTATAACCGAGTAGCTCATTAAAACATTAGAGGGTAAATTCACCTTAGGACATTGAACTTTGACACTCACCTCGGGGTGAGTCTCAAAGTTTTGGGAGTTGTCATTTCATGCTCTAGATTAAATTAATATTTCACAAAGTTTATGGTGTTGTTACATTGAGTCACGATTGAGGGGAGTGCTAACTCACAGGGGGATGCGATTGCTCAAGGTATGTTTATTTCTTCAAAGTGAACTCATTAACTAATTAAGGAATGCCTTTTGTACTCGTGATTGTTGTTATCCGTTGTAGAGGGTAATTCCCGAATTGTGGATGGTGTGAGAAGTTGAAGGGTGAAGCCTCGACTTTTAACATAATCTACTCGGAAGGTCACCCCCTCACAATCGGTACTGTGGTGAGTGTTAATTTGCGGGAAGGTGCGGAGGTGATGCTCCGACTTAACCAAAAAATTAACATGAACATGCCTATCCCCTATTGGGATTCTTTCACCTAAGTGGGCTTGCAGGTTCTTTTCCTCACCTCCTAAAAAAAATTATAACCACACCAAGACAAGTGAAAATATTAAGAGGGGAATTGCTAGGATTATGTGTGGTCAAGTGAGGGTCGATCGATTCTTATGGAATGCAAGGTAGGACTCGCTCACAAAAACCAAGTTTGATAGTAGGACTAGAGAAATCTACTCGAAAGAGGCGGTCCTCTAAAATCAGTGATAGATTAGAACAAGATAATGTTAGAATAGAGAGTTGTTTGAACGTCGAACCTAGGACTAGGTCAATTCTAGACACCTTAGAACTTGGAGCTCAACTTGAAGAGGAGATCACTCCCTCCAAATTGAGTGGTGAAACTTCTTCGGAAAATTACACACTTAGAGAAGAATTCCCGGTAGAAGTTGATAGGGGATTGTTGAATAGTTCACCGGTCACCATGGCCGAGGAACGGGGGATGGATCCACCACCCATACCCCCAATTCCGCCCATACCTCCTATACCTCCAATAGACCCATTGGTTAGGCCAAGAGGCCTACCAATTGTGGTTCCACAAAATTTAGCGGCGATGGATATGCCATCTCATCTCCCTAAATTTTATGGGACCAAGGATGAGGACCCCTCTCGGCACATGGAACGGTATATCGAACGGTTGGCTAGCTTCCTCATAACCGACCCGGGTTATTGGTTAGTGTGGTTTCCTACCACTCTAGAGGGGGAAGCCTATGAATGGTATCGGGATCATGCCGAGGGACATTTTAGGGGATGGGAACAATTACAAAGGGAGTTTCTTAACGAATTTAGGCCGGAAGTGGGTCAAAGTACCGCATTAAGGGCATTGTCGTCATTGAAGCAAGGAAGGGAGGAAGAAATTTCGGCTTACATTAGGAGGTTTGATTTAGTGTGCACTAGATTTGTGGGTACCATGCTCAACGACGACACGCTAAAGCAATTTTTCATTCAAGGGTTTTTTAAGTCCGGAACTATTAGGGGTGTTCTAGAAAGGAATCCCTTGACCTTGGCGGATGCCAAGCGTGCGGCTAGAGATATTGAAAACTTGGATAAAGATCACGAAAGGCTATGGAGAAGGGAGGATGAATTGATCCCACAATTCATCCCCATACGCCCTAGGGTGGTAGCGGTAGAACCCGCTAAGTATGAGAACCAAATTCCATATGCCATTGTGGACACCGGTCCCCGACCTTTAGCGGTTAGGGAACCGGCACCTCTTTTGGCACTACCGGCCCCTAGAACGGATCCACACTTGGAGGAGGTTGAGAGAAGACTAGGTGCTAGCCAACTAGGATTCCAAGAGGCTATGATAAAACAAATGCAAAGCCTCACGGATCAAATGTCATTAATGATCCGGAGTCAACAACCGGGGCCTCCACCCCCGGTTGAGTCGGGTAGGCATTCTTCCGGATTATGGTGTGTCCAATGTGGCCAACCGGGCCACACGCGTCAATTTTGTAGAAGTGGACAAAACCGTGACCAAAGAGGAAACGGTAACCCACCTCAACAAAATCAACGAGGTCAAGCGCCACCTCACTATGGAAATGGAAGCAATAGAGGACCACAACCTAGAGGGCAAGGTGGCCAAAATTTAGAGAAGAAGGAATTTCATCCCTTTTGTGGAAGGTGGCACGCTCAAGGACAATGTTGGTCCGAAGGTCAAGAGTTTAATTGTAGCAATTGTGGAGGAAGTCATCCCTCGGATACGTGTCGCCAACCGGACAAAATAATTAATGTCCCTTACCCGGTGGCTAATCCACAACAACAAGCAAGGGATAATATGCGAGGTGCTAGGCCACAAGGAGTACCGGCCAATGAACTTAGGCCACCTAACTTATACTATGACCATAGTAATGCTAGGCAAACTTTTCATCCACCGGCGGGCTTGCAAACTACAACCGGTTACATTCCAATACAAAATAGACAAGGAGTTCCACCTAATGGTAGTAACGGGAGACAAGCGCCTCCAACGGATCCGGGACCATCTAACTCCCAAGATGTTAGGTTCATGGATGGAGTGTTGGAGGCCACATGTGATGACATGCTTCCTCTCCCAACGAGAATTGGAGAGGAGCAAAGTCAATGGCCTCCTCACACCAATGCTATTACATATGAGTTAGTGAAGGGTAAGGGTGTGGTTGAAGAAGCACCTGCACTAGCGGTAACTACTAGGGCTAGGAGAGGGGATGCCCCGTTGGAGGTAGGAATAGGAGAGCAAGGAAATTACTCTTCGGATGAAGAGATTAATCTCTCCGAGTTGGATAGGGTAGCTAGAAGAGCTACTAAGGATGTGGAGAGGGAAAATATAATTTTACAAGATAGGGAGAGGACTAATGCGGTACATGACTTGGATAATAGCGATGTGGGTGAATGGGAAGGACCGGGGGTTCCCGTAGACGAATTCGACGTAGTGGGTAATTCTAAGGTGGAAAGATCTACCGGGTACGACTTGTGGGCGGACCTTAGTACACTCAAGGCGGATATTACTTTCGGCCAACTATTGGAAATTTCACCCACGGCAAGGAAAACATTAAAGGAGGGAATGCCGGTACACAAGAGGATGAGGAAGGTGAAAGCTAAAATAGCCGCTAGGATCCAATCACAAGGTGGAAGAGACGTGAAAGCTATAGAAATAGAAGTTGTTATAGTAGATAAGGTGGTTCCTAATGTGCTAGTCGACGGAGGGAGTAGTCTAAATATACTACCGGAGGATACTATGAAAAAATTGGGACTTGGACTCACGGGGCCTTCACCTTTGGTCATAAATATGGCAAATCAAAGTTCGACTACGCCTTTGGGGATGATCAAGGATTGTAGAATGACTACGGGAGGCGAGGAGTACTTGGTCACCTTCCATGTCATTAAAATGCACTCCAACAAGGACACCTTCCCCATTTTGCTAGGTAGGCCTTGGTTGCGGATGGCGAATGCTATGGTCAATTGGGGTGGACCTAAACCATCCATCACTTATGGTCCGGAGGGTAATAGGGTCATAGTGTCCATTGGTTCATTAGAAGGATGGATGAAGAAGGAGATGTATTTGCCATTGGAGAAGGAAATTGATGACTTAAACGAGAATGAGATTGGCAAGGCATTGGTGGGAGTCGTCCATCCCGAAGGTCAAAGGGTTGTTATAGATTCGGGCTCGGGAAGTCTAGGTCCTAATTTTTACAATTATGGGGATAATGGGGATTATGCCCAATGGCTAAGGGAGTACCCCGAGTCCGAGGTTGATGTAATGGTTACATTTCACCAAGTAGGCTTAGGGAGTGAATCTCCTAGTGTTAGTTTAGGAGAGGGCTCATTGTTGGAGCCATGTGAGGTGCTCACCGAGGAAGAGTGGGTTAGCGGTGGGTTAACACCTTGGGTAGATGACGTGGAAGAGGGTGAGGTTAGTTTAATTCATGTAGATGGGACTCAAGAGGAGGATGTGATTATTGAGTCATCGAAATTGGAGGAGCCTTTACATTTCAAGACCACGTCTACGGGGATAGTTGTAGGTCAAGATGTGAAAGATTACCCCAATGTGCCTTCCGATTGGTATCGGAACAAAGAGGAACAAGCACATGTGTCGGAAGCGGATTGGCGGTACGTGGATGTGAAATTAAAGAATGGAAAAACCCGACAAATGAAGATGGGTTCCAAATTGGGGGAGAAAGAGGTTAGGAAGTATAGCAATTTGGTGGATGAGTTTAGTGATACTTTTGCATGGTCCTACGATGAGCTTAAGGGAATTCCTAGGGAAATGGTAGAGCACCGGATTCCTTTAATTCCGGGGGCGAGGCCAATTAGACAAAAGGAGAGGAGGATGAATCCTCAATTGCAATTGTTGGTGAAAGCGGAATTGGAAAGGTTATTGAAGGCCGGGTTTATCAAGCCGGTGGAAATCACGGATTGGGTTTCTCCTATGGTCTTAGTAAAGAAAAAAAATGGGAAATTAAGGGTTTGTGTCGACTATAGGAAATTGAATTCGTGCACACAAAAGGATCACTTCCCCTTACCTTTTATCACCTTGTTGCTTGAGGAGGTTGGAGGTCATTCGCGATATACCTTTATGGATGGGTATGCGGGTTATAATCAAATTTCCATAGCCCTCCAAGATATCCATAAAACGGCTTTTACTACACCTTGGGGTACTTTTGTGTGGGTAGTGATGCCATTTGGGTTATGTAATGCCCCGGCTACTTTCCAACGATTAGTAATGTATATCTTCACCGACTTGTTGTTCAAATCCATGACCGTCTTTGTGGACGATTTTAGCACACAAAGTAATGTGGACGATCACCTACATTGTGTTAGGGAGGCATTGGTTAGGTGTAGGAAGATGAGGTTAGCATTGAACCCGGATAAGACATTTTTGGGAGTGAATAAGGGAGTGTTGTTGGGTTATGTTGTTAGTGAGAAAGGTAGAGAACCCGATCCGGATAAGATTGCGGCCATAAGCGACTTGGCAACTCCAACCAATTCCAAGGGGATCTCTAAGTTGTTAGGACATGTGGGATGGTACCGGGAACTTATTCCTAATTTTTCAAAGATAGCGGTGCCCATTACCCATTTGCTCAAAAAGGATATCAAATTCGAGTGGACGGATGCTTGTCAAAAAGCCTTTGAGGAATTGCGGGATAGGTTGAGCACCTATCCGGTGTTGATACCACCCAATTGGGGTAAACCTTTTCACGTCTATTGTGATGCTAGTAATGTGGCAATAGGGAGTGCGCTTTGTCAAGCAACGGGAGAAAAAGAGAAGGATCAACCTATAGCTTATGCGAGTAAGCAATTGACCCCCGCCGAAAGAAACTACTCTACAACGGAGAGGGAGTGCCTAGCCATGGTGTTTTCCGTTAAAAAGTTTAGGCATTACCTCATGTGCAACCCGGTTGTATTTTTTGTTGACCACATGGCTATCAAGTATCTAGTTAACAAGGCGGAGTTAAGTGGTAGGTTAGCTAGGTGGGTTTTGTTATTAGAAGAATTCGACTACACGGTGGAATATAAACCGGGTCGTATGCATTTACAAGCGGACCACTTGTCTAGGTTGTCGGAGGAGATAGGAAAAAATCCGGTAAATGATATGTTAGTAGATGATAGCCTCTTTGTGGTCACTTCTACACCGGAGTGGTATGCGGGCATAGTGGAATTTCTAACAACCCACAAGTTGCCCAAAGAGTGGACAAAAGAAGAGAGAAGGAAGGTGAGGGTAAATAGTAGGCAATTTGTTGTAGTGGGCCATAGGTTGTTTAGAAGGGGGTCCGATGGTATTTTACGACGATGCGTGTCAAAAACGGAGGTTGAAGCGATTTTAATCGCTTGCCACGATAGCGCTTGCGGCGGTCACTTCTCGGGTCAACTCACCGGGCAAAAAATACTTAGAGCGGGCTACTTTTGGCCTACACTATTTAAGGACGCCCATGACTATGTAAGGAAATGCGACGCTTGCCAACGGTATGCCCGAAACGACCTTAGAATGGAGATGCCTTTACATGTATCATTACCCTTAATTCCTTTCGAAAAATGGGGCATCGACTATGTGGGTGAGGTCCATCCCCAATCTTCAAAAGGAATGAAATATATTGTGGTGGCAACCGAGTACCTCACCAAGTGGGCGGAAGCCAAAGCGGTGAAGACCGACACGGCGGAACACGCGGCAACATTTATGTACGAAAACATAATTTCGCGGTTCGGGGTGCCGAAGATCCTAGTAAGCGATAGGGGTACTCACTTTTTGAATGACTTGATTCGAGAGATGACAGAGAAATTTAAAATTGATCACCGGAAGACTACTCCCTACCACCCACAAACCAATGGACAAACGGAAAGGGTTAACGGAATTTTGGTGAGTATACTACGCAAGACGGTTATAGACTCGAAGCGGGATTGGGATACGAAACTAACGGCGGCACTTTGGGCATACCGTACAACCTATAAGGTAACTACGCGTGCTACACCATTTTCCTTAGTCTATGGTCTTGAAGCGACACTACCAATCGAATATGAAGTCGAGTCACTTAGGGTGGCCGTGAGTACGAGACTTACCGAAAGTCAATCCTTACGAAATCGACTAACCGATTTGGAAGCACTTGACGAAGGGAGGAGAATGGCGGCTCAACATATTGAGGCAATCCAAAGAAGGAGAAAGATTACTTTCGACAAACGACATAAGAGAAGGGCCCTAACACCGGGAATGATGGTCATGATTCAAGACGCACGAAAGCTTGAATTTCCGGCGAAATTCGATGCAATATGGTTAGGACCTTACCTTGTCTATGAGGTCTTTCCTAATAATTCAATTCAATTGGAAACGTTGAATGGTGAGCTCTTTCCTACCCGTACATCGGGAAGTAGATGTAAGGAGTACCGAGCTTGACTAGGCAACTTACCCTTGGAGCAAGAGATGTTTGGATTCATCCCCCGATGGTCGCCAATTATGTGAGCCCAAAAGGGTGCCCACATTTAGTCTTAGACCCTTGAAACGTTAGTTGATGCACTTTGAAGTAGCATGTTACTTCACAAAAATATAAAAAGAGTGAAATGTTAGTCTTAGAAGTACCATGTTGTAAGAGGCTAGGATGTGAGTTGTTATTGTGTTTTTACCTTCGGAAGGATTTGAGTGAATGAGGATAGGTAAGGAGAACTTGGATTGAGTAATTAGTGAGTAGGCTAGTACAAATGGATGGAGACAACCAAAGTGACTCAAGAGGCAAGTGCATTCGAATTGGGATGAATGGAGGATCACATGGAGCGCACAAGTGGACCACCTCATCATGGCCACTTAATGGGGAAGGTCCAAGGAAGAATGCAAGGTGGAGGATAAGCAAATTCTCAAAGCACCAATCAAATCACGAGTTAAGCATCGTGGTTTGAATTAAGTGGTGAGCAACGATTTGGGAAAGTAAGGGGAGAAAGTTATGGCGGCGGAAAGCGAAGGAGGCTAAGTTTGGGTTGAAGCATCCCAAGTTTGGTAAAGTGTGGTAGGTAGAAAGCCAAGGCTAGTTAAATGTTCGAATTAGGATCCTTGTTGATCATTTGAGGGAGGAAGGCTTAGAAGATAGGATTGGCGCCTACTAAGTAGGAGGAAATCTCAAGGGCTTATCGTGAGCCTTGAGGGTGCTCACCCCCTCAAGCTTACTATATAATCCCTCATTCTTCCCTCACTCATCCTCTCTTTCCTTTGTGCTCCAAGGCACCCCACGAGTTATAAGTGTGGGTGTGGGAAGCCATATTGGAGCACATGTGTGTGCTTAGTTTTTAGTTTGAGAGCCAAGGCTTGTTAGCCTTGAAGAGGGCTTGACCTCTTGGTAGAATTAGTGTTGACGTGAAGGATTTTAAAGTTAATTCATGATTCCAATTTGTGGTACTTAAAGTTCATGTTTTGAATACACGTGGTTGCAAGTTCCATGTTTAAGAGTTGAGCACTTGAGGTTGTGATGAGTGCAAAAATATACTTGTGTGGATTAGTTAGTCTTAGTGAAGTTAGGAAATTCTCTCTCCCCCTCTCCTCTCTAGGATTTTAGGATTTTAGGATTAGAGAAGAATTGTGTGATTAGAAAGGGGTTGTTAGTAGAATTAGGAAAATTAGGTAGGAAGATTAGTTAAGGGCTTGAATAATTAGTGAGGTAGTTGGGGATTACAACTACAAAGTTGTGGGTTCATGAAGGAGCTGGGTTTATGAAGGAGCTGGGTTTGTTTAGTTAGAAAGTAAAGAGCTGGGTTTATGAAGGACCTGGGTTTGTTTAGTTAGAAGCTAAGGAGCTGGGTTCATGAAGGAGCTGGGTTTATAAAGGAGCTGGGTTTGTTTAGTTAGAAGCTAAGAAGCTGGGTTTACGAAGGAGCTGGGTTTATTTAGTTAGAAGCTAAGGAGTTGGGTTCATGAAGGAGTTGGGTTTATGAAGGAGCTAGGTTTATGTAATTAGAAAGTAAAGAGATGGGTTCATGAAGGAGCTTAGTAGATAGCCTACTTAATTAGCTCATAGACAAGTAGTTAGTTACATTATGCTAGTTAGTGTTATGTGTGGCTTTCACAAGTAAATGTATTTGAGATTGACTATAGAGGATAGTGTTTTTTAACACTTGCATCCTCTCTTTAAAAATAAACCACGTGCACAAATTAATGGAGAATGTGGAGCACTCTCGCGATGGCAAGACAAAGGAAGCAAAGACCAAAGTTAAATCCAAGACCACTTGAAGGGTGAACCTTGCACTATGGACTCATCCAAGTCCAAATCCAATACCGCGGAGGAATGTGAGCCCAAACCCACTACTCGGACTACGGACGCTTAAGGGTGGGGGGTTTGGCCTCACAAGTACCCATCATATTACTCAAAAGAAGGGAAAAGCTCGTAAAGCAAGGGTGAATGAATGGGCAATTAATCAAAAATAGTTGCTTCAAAAAAGCGTCGAAAAGGTTTCCAATGCGGGTTTCGGAAGACTTTTGAGAAAGCACAATTACTTTTTTGACCCCACCAACTTTTCTTGTTGCTTTATAGCTATTTAATTTTATTTAGATTTTAATTTAGTTTAGATTAGAACCTTTACTGCCACTTGGCATAGTTTTGTCCTAGAAACCGACATAATTAATTCTTAGTAGTGAAAGTAACTACCCAAATAGATAAAAAATAGCCTAAGAAAAACTCAAAGGTAACGCCACCTTGCCTCTCGAAAGAGCATCAAACCGGTGCATGCCGATTTGATGCTCTTTTGAGAAGGTCATCCTTTGCTTGTTACTTAATGTAATGTCATCCATTCCGAGTAACTCACTTGTTCTAGTATATGAAACACGTGATTAATACGAGATGATTAGCAAATCCAAATTGAGGCCGTAGCCACTTTCCTCATGATTTTTGTAGTTCATATGAATATCTTATTTATCATCAAAGTGAAGAGTCTTGTGTTTACTAAGTGATCACTCAATGGTCACTAAATACCCCAAATAATGTTGACTATTGAACCTAGATTGGTTATTATGTTTGGAACATGCAAACCGCTCTCTTTTAAACAAATGTCTTTTTGATATTTGTTCTTGGAGCCACACTAAACCACATACCATTAGGTCCAAGATGACCTAAACTACTAGATGATGGTGGAGAGATACCCAAATCTCAAGGAAGAGGTTGGCGGTTTGATTCCTGGCTGTGAAATCTCCTCTCTACTTGACAGAAACTTGCCAGGTGGTCAATTGCCTCCTGTGCTTTGGCGCTAGCCTGTCGGCCTTCTGTCTCAAAAAAAATAAAAAATAAAACACACATACCAGTCAAATATAGGTGTCCGATCAAGATAAGCAACTAAATTAGGCATATCTACCTTAGTCACCCAAATGAGCCTCCCCCAACCAGTGAACGGGGAGATCCGAAGTTTAATGTAAAATCAGCCGAGTGAAATTGATAAATTACCGGTCTAATTTCAATATTTTAGGCCGTATAACCGAAGGAAAAATTAAGTGTATAGGAAATCAACCGGTTCTATAAAGTTGATGACAGTTTTTCATCCGTTCCCATTCAAGAGTGGGCGGATATTAGTTGCCCCACACCATCTCCCACCAGTTCTTAGCTGGGTTACCCGAGGGTATCTCCAGTTATAACCAGTTCTCTCACACCTTACCTTGAATCCTCCATCTGCCTCTTTATGCTATAAACTCAAATTTTGGGCCATCGCCTAGCTTTCGAGCTCAAAATCTTTAACTTAGTAAGAAGTAGCGGCAATAGGCAGTAAGGAGTTAGTTTATAGTGTGAACAGAGGGTTATAGCCGTTTCAAGGCGGTTGCAACCACCTTCTTCTTCCTCGGCTGATAAGAGGGAGACAGGCTATTTACCATTGTAGAATCAAAAGTAGTCTCAAGATAGAAGCAATAGGCTTGTAGGAAGTGTTAGCACTCAGAGATTGAGGCAACACACTTAGCAATAGGCAATGCCAAGCAAGGGGCTGGCATAGTTAGAAGCAGAGTTGAGAGCCGAGTGATTCGGATTCTCAGAGAACTTTGAAATTTGATATTGAAAAGTAAACAATTAAGAGCAATTTTCGTGATATTTCTGGAGTGGAATCTTGATTGTTGATCTTGGTGTTTGAGTAGAAGTAATGTCTTGGAGTTAGCAATGGTCGCAGTCAAACTATGGCCATTGGCTTGTGAGTCAAGTTCCGTTGAAGAAAACAAAGGCTGATTGACGAGGAAGAAGGGCAATAGCCTAGTGACAGAGGAAGAGTTGAATATCATAGAGGCCAGTAGTCTTTAGCGCGAGGCCGATGGACTAAGAGACCGAGAGCGAGTCTGAGAGTCAGGCCAACAAAAGCGAAGTCGAGTTGCATGAGAGAAGGCATTGTGAAAGTAATGTCGTAGGCAATAATCTTAAAGCAAAACACTTACCCTGAGAGAGGTAAGTGTAGGCGACTAATCGAGAGTGTATAAAGGAGGAAGCAATAGCCCTGTGAGCCCAAATTGATGTCCACATGTGTTGTTAACACTTGTAAAACATTACAAGTAGTGTTTTGTTGATTTATGATTATTCACAAAAATATAAAAAGAGTGAAGCTTGAAGAAAGCTAAGTTTGAAGCATTAGGCTTGTGTGGAGTGGATTTAAGTAGTATGAGGACATACCTTGATAAAGTGTGGTAGGTAGAAAACCAAGGTTAGTTAAATGTTTGAATTAGGATCTTTGTTGATCATTTGAGGGAGGAAGGCTTAGGAGATTAGATGACAGCCTACAAAGTAGGAGGAGATTTCGAAGGCTTATCGAGAGCCTTGTGAATGGGATGAGTCCCTACTTAGAAGGAGAAGGTTAAGGGGTTGTGATTGGAGGCTCTAATCCTCTCACCCTATCCTTACCTCATGCCCTCTCTCCCTCTCAACTTACTATATAATCCCTCATTTTTCCCTCACTCATCCTCTCTTTCCTTCGTGCTCCTTAAGCACCCCACGGATTATAAGTGTGGGTGTGTGGGAAGCAAGATAGGAGCACATGTGTGTGCTTAGTTCTTAGGAGAAGAGCCAAGGCTATTTAGCCTTGAAGAGGGATTGACCTCTTGTTAGAAGTAGATTGGGTTTAAGGAATTTGGAGTTTGATTGTAAACTTCAACTTGTTGCATTGAGATTCATATTGAAGTGAGAGAGTTCAAACTTGTTTAAACTTGTGGCATTTAGAGTGACTAGATTGTACTAGGTGCATTACTTGTAGTGTTTTATTAGTTATGAACTTGAGCAGAACTTTATAGTGAGAGATTTGTCAATTATGGATGATCAGAGTGTTCAATGGGTATGAAAATTTGAGGGATTGTTTATTATAAAGTATGGGAGTTGTGGTAAAAATTTGAGAGCTTCAGTCATTGGGAT
Source organism: Polytrichum formosum (assembly GCA_964035585.1). Taxonomy (NCBI): domain Eukaryota; kingdom Viridiplantae; phylum Streptophyta; class Polytrichopsida; order Polytrichales; family Polytrichaceae; genus Polytrichum; species Polytrichum formosum. Next base: position 1,779,833 of record OZ037941.1, read on the forward strand.
GAAAAAATTATTAAAAGTTGAAGGGGAGGGTGTCTAGGAACAAAGCAGCAAGGTTTGAAAATATGTATCTCTTAGAGGGTTATAGATATGGATACCAAAATTTGACACTACCTTCTGAACTTATATATCTATCTTGTGTCAAAATTTTAGATTGATTGGACGTAGGAGTTGGAAGTTATTAGAGTTTTAATGACCGGATGCTTTATCACAGCATTCATACTAAGTAGTTAGAGTTAGAATTTCATGCATAACTTTTGCATATGAACTCTGTTTGTGCCAAAATTTGGTGTGGAGATTTTTGATAAGGTACTTAACAAGTGTACCAAATTTCACTTGAAGAACATAAGTTGGGTGGGAGTTATACTATTCTGAAATTTAGTAGGAAGACATTGATAGAGATTTACATCAAGAAGAACTTAGAGAAGGAAGGGCAAGGATAAGTATATAAGTATTTTTTAATACTTGTATTTAAAGCCTATGTGCTCATGGAATCCACAAGCGAAGTGTCATGTACCAATACGGAATCAACCACGATGACATGGGATAGCACGGAATCAATAAGCGAGAACTCATGTAGTAGTGTGGAGTCGACGGCAATGACTCGATTCACAAGAGGGATATCTTTGAAGGCATGCGTGGCCAAAGCGGCCGGGTGGACATTAGAAAAGGCTAAGGATATAACCTTGCCCGACATTAAGGAATGTAAAACTACATAGTGTGGTGTTAATCAAGTTGTGTATATTCCAAGGGTAGATTGGAATTATATATTGGGTTACAAAGAGAGAAGTCTCTACATGTCATTATAAACTTTTCCACTCGGGCTAGGACGAAATCGAAGGGTGGAGGATTTTTGGTGACAAGCCCTGAGAGAGATATCTTGGAGGGCAATAGTCTGGAGTTGAGTCAGTAAAGGCAACTAGCCAGGAAGAGATGATTGTCTGTCAGCGAGGGCAAATAGTCTGAAAAGGCCATCGCCTGTTAGAGCAAGAGGAAGCCGAAGCATCAAAGAAAGGCTATCACCTAGGTCGTAAGGCTCATCGCCAGTATGCGATGAGAGAGGCGAAGTCCGAGAGGGATAGTTGGGAGGGAAGCGTCTAAGGGAGACGATGAGCCCTAGAAAAGAAGAAGCGTCGTAGAGAGAGAGAGACGTACGAGGTAGAGTCATGAGAGGAAGGACCGAGTAGACCATAGGCTTTCCAGGTGTCGTAATTGAGAGAGAAGGCAGAGAGGTCATTCTAAGAGAACATAGCCGTAGGCAACTCCTAGACATTACCTGGCGTAGGGCTAATGACATGACTACAGGTAAAAGACATACTTAGTAGCAAGCGATAAGTTGCAAAAGACATTACCATTTCGAGAAGGAGATGTTTCCTGATTAGTGTAAGACATTACCAGAGGCAAATTCAATTTGAAATTAAAACAGACTAAGGCTTTAATCAAGGAATATAGCTTAGCTGTTGATGCATTGACTTTATGTGATCTTGTGAATGATTGTTGTGATAAGTTGCCAGATAAGTTGAGGATGAAGATGGTGATTACAATTATTGGAAGAATGGCCGAATGGTGATTACAATTCTTGGAAGAATGGCCGAATGACTGTAAGTCAAACTAAGCGGAATTAATTTGAGATTATTGCAAAACATAATTCATAACATTTAAAGACGATGTGGCATTCAAAAGACATTACCCCGGACTATGTCCTGACAAATTGCCAATGACCACTTGCCAAGCTTTTGAGCTTCACGACTGAAATAGGTCAAAATATAGAGTGATAGAGAATTCCCTAAAGATAGGACGGAATCACTCGCGACTGGAGAAGCACAAATGAACCATAAGAGTGGAGAATAAGTAGAGTAATAAAGGAACTAAGGAGTAAAAGACTTAGATTGTTATTGTAATCCCTAATCCAATGTGACATTAACCCTTACAAACACTAGCTCAGTTTTCCCTGTGACCTAGTTCCCTGGGTTGTTGTTTTTAAGTGATAGCAAAAAACTAACTACAGATGCCGTTTAGAGTTTACGTACAAGGTGCCACGGCGGACTGCACCAAAGCTATCACCCCATCCCTTTGTTAAGTGTTGTTTTAATGTTTTAATGTTTTGCAGTGTTTATTTGATGTTTAAGGGTGTTGATTTCATATTTTTTAGTGCCTATTTGATGTTTTTGGTTGTTGTTTTCATGTATTATTGAGGGTGTTTCATGTTTTCATACTTGAATACTTCTAATTTCTTTCAAAATATGATTTGAAATGATCTTTTATCATACGTAGTAATCAAAGTTGAATTAGTGTGCAAATTGCCTTAAATTTAGTATGTGAACCAAGTTCTTATTTTATTTGTCAATTTTGTCAATTTTGAAAAATGACCGGAAAGCCAAAAAAATGTTAGGTTTTTCACCGAATTGAGTTACTAAGCTTAGGCATCAACCGGATGAGCATAGACAACCACTGAATGACATGTGGAAAGAGGGGTAAAAATCCGAGTCAACCCATAAACTCCCCGTTCACTGCCCCCAACTGAGTGGAAGCGAGCTTGGAATGTGAATGCAATGGCTCCTTTCCAAAGGCACAGCTGGAGGTTCTCAGTGACGGTGATGAATGGAGCAAGAATACTAAGAAAAAGTGCAGCTTTGTCTGGGCAATAATTCCAAAAGGCATTGCAGCTACGGACTTTCACTTGGGACACGGACTCATAAATGTTATGACTCGTCAGCACAGCCTAAGAACTTACTGAATGAGCGCTTGACAAGGAGAAAATGCCTGTTGGGACAGCGGGCCCGAGGCCGCTTTATACACGGCCCAAGCCCTCGATCCGGCCCCACTTTACGAACTCTTTTCGGGCCCAACCTTGTCACATGTAAAGTGACGAGGCCCGATTTTAGGGCCCGATGATCTTGAGAGTTAAGTTTCATGGAGCTTATCATGATCGATGTCCGGTGTTTTTGACAATTAAGTTTCACAACACTCACCATGGGGGATGACCTCTATAGGGTTGTGGTTAGTGAATCGAAATTGCACATCACTAGACTAAATCGGGGCCTTTGAATCTAATTCCGGTGTTAAAATGCTCCTCTAAATTTATCTACCATGTTCAATGGATTAACCAATGGGTGCGGTTTAGGAGGCACACCAAATTCTTGATTAACGGCTTAAATGTTTCATTTTTATCTTAAGTGTATGATTAGCGCCTTAATTTTTGTGTTATTTAGCCTAATGCTAACATACTTATACTAATTGTTGCCTTATTAGACTAACCTTTAGCCTAAGCCATACCATATGCTTGATTAAATGCTTAAATATTTCATTTTTTTCTTAAGTGTGTGATTAGCACCCTAATTGTTGTGTTATTAGCCTAATGCTACCATATTTATGCTAATTGTTGCATTATTAGACTAACCCATAGCCTAAGCCATACCATATGCTTGATTAAATGCTTGAAAGTTTCATTTTTATTTGAAGTGTGTGATTAGAGCCCTAATTGTTGTTTTATTAATTTAATGCAATCATATTTATGCTATTTTTTGCATTATTAAAGGAGTGGAGAGGAGAGGAGAAGAATTTACCTTCTAAAGATTGACAGTAGAGATGAGCCCAATCCAACAGATGAGCCCAATCCGGCCCATTTTGAGAGTTTGGGCCGAGGAAAAGCTCGTCCCGATTTCTTCAAGCCGGCCCGATGGTTTGGCGCCAAAATTGTGCCACCTAGGACACCACATGGGATGAGTGAGTGTTCGGGCCGGCCCCTAGTATAAAGCCCTTGGGCCAGATTTGATGAAACTGAGCGATCCTATTGGCCCAAATTATGAGAGTTCGGGCCGGCCCTCAATCCGGCCCCAAGTATAAAGCGGCCCTTAGTCTTCACACCGACCTTGTTACTACAGTCTAACCTCGTTAATACGACACCCTCAATATTACGACACATTTTTGCACGACCAAACTTTTTAGTTCAAAACTCCCTCTTTTATACGACTATGACACTCGATAATGCGACATTTAGAATCTCCGTTTTGTCATATTAAAGAGGTAGTTAATGCTAAAATTCCTTTCATCTATGTTATGTACATCTGAAATACATCCATTTTCAGTTGGGAACTACTTGGGAACTTCACTTATCATTGGGAACTTAATGATAATTAGGGTTACTAGTGTAAAATGGACATGGTTAAGGTTAGCGTGGCCTCCTACCTAGTATGTTGCCTTGTACTCATGGTGATATAGTACCACCAGTATCTTGATGCTAAATGTCATGCATCATTGGTGTCTAGTTTCTTATTAGAGAACTCTTTATATTTTGGTGTTAATGAAATTATTAATTTTCAAAAGTTAGTAGGGAATTTAGATAAGATGACAGTTGCTAACTTGGGTAGGCAACACCTCGATAATACGACTTTTTTTGTGTTTCCCAACCGTAGCAGTAATTCAATGAAATCCGCAGCATGTTCTACTTTGAAAAACCTGTCATGTAAGTACTCACTCTCATCCAACATAATTTCATCACAGGTGCTTACCAAAACTTTAGATTCTTGTTCCAAGCGAGTCTGAAACTTGAGATAAAGGCATGGTTTAAAGGGAAGAACCAGCGATTAGTTACAGATGAACCGGTTGAGTTTGAGAAAGACCCGGTTGAAGTTCGAGACTTCAGAAGAATTACCGATCATTTTAGAGGAATTTATACTAGAATATACCTCAAATGAATAAAGCAAGACCGGAAGATGTCAACATGTAACCGGGTGGATTTGAAATCACTAGGATCTTGACCGACTATGCCCAAAAACTTCCCGGGGACTGAGCAGGTCTACGTTACAAAGTGGCAAGAGACTTTTGTGGGATACCCATCAACGGGAATGGTTTTGTAAATTCTGAAAACCCTACTCTCTGATGAGTCAAAGAGCTGAATTGCAGTCTTCAGGATTGGATGTTGATGATTGATGCCTGTACACTTCAGACTCCTGAAGACTGGACATCAAATCTGTAAGTAGACACTAGAATGTATAACCCCTTTGAGATGTTGGGTTCTGGAGATACGCTGTGTCGTGAGGCGTATTTTTGCAATATGTGAAGTACGTATCTGATTTAGCATACGGTCTGGAGGTTGTTTCGGCGTCGGAAAATTAGTGTAGATGGATACTGTAGTGCTAAAGACGACGCAAAAGTTCGGAGAGCATTGTCTGTTGTGTAAAAAAAGCCACAAATAAAAAACGGGGAGGGTGTGCTGCGGGGTGGTCCAATGTATTCAGTGCTCTATACGGGCCAAGTATATGTAGGGAATGTATCCGAGGACAACTGTACAGTCGGTGCATCACCGGGAGGTACAAGTTCACACGCCGGAAGTGTGACCGGCTATGGCTGTCCAAGTTCGGGTTCACGTATCTGAACATGTACCTCGTCACCGTAGGACGAGTATGGGGCCAGAATACGTAGAAACCTCACTTTGGATGAATGTGCACTCTACACTGTGGATCTTAATTTTTTTTAAATCATGATAATTCTCCCCTACCCCATGCCAACAGATTTCGCCTTTACCATATTTGCAAAAACCATTCGATTCATACCCGAAATTGAAGAATACAGAACTTCGAGGCCATTCCTGGCCTCAACATCCCAAAGGGGATAAGGTAAGCAGGCCGTAAACATGCACTTTTAGCTGTGCACCTACTTCTCAGTTCTCCTTAGGATATGAAATATACGACCAGTGTGTGATTGATACGAAATCTAAACCAAGGCTGTAGCCATTTTCCTCATTAACTTTAGAGCTTATATGAATATCTACTTCATTATCAGAGTGTAGATCAAACATTACCTCACTAAATGATCATATAAGTCTTTCCCAATTATGTTGATTATAGAATCTAGATTAGTTAACAATAATGGTTGAGCACACAATTTTAATTTTTTAACACATGTCTTTTTTATGTCCATTCTTAGATCCATGTTTAACCTACACACACCATTCCAATATTCGGGTCTATTCCAATCAAGAGGAATGATTGAAATAGGTCCACTTATCTTAGTGGAAGCACATGTCATCCAACCAAACCATGGATTTCACAAGTTGTACCATAATTCACTTCAACATATCCGTGAAGGCATCTTGTTGGCATAACATTATCACTCTTGAGGCTGAGTTTTGTGGCTTCAAAATAAAACAATGTCCTCCACATGTCTTTAGCTTGGATCTAACCACAAACTCATATCTCATGGGAATGATGTTAAGCCCCATAGAAATCATATAGCCTATTGAACAATGTTATGAGTTCAAAAATTCAATAATTACCCAAAAAAAAGTTCTACAATATACTTGGTGGTCAAGCAAGCAATTTTGCTGACGTAAATACTCTTGAAGGATACGAGGAGGCATATGTGACATTACCACCCGTCATTGGACGACTTTGTCATGATCTGACCACTATGTCCAGTATTGGACATGTGTCAACCCCTGTGTCGCCTTGCCATCAACTGTACTAGCCACTATCGTGACTCGATAGGTTTTAGGCCACGCATGCCTCCTTGCAATCATTACGTAGTTCTTAATGGACAATTGTGATCATATATGCACTCGCAATCGGACAAACATAAATAAATATACACATGCACAATGTGGTCACTACTTTAGTACTTCTTTGCTTTCAATCGCATATGGTTGGAATCAGCGTACGATGAGAACTGGAGGAAAATGAATAAGGGGCTCTGTGGGTGAAGAATATTACATGCTCAACTTCATCATGAGCCTCAATAGCTGCAGGAAAATATATTGTAGAAAAATGGATGCATAGATTGGGTGTCAATTGCATGGCTATTCTAGTGCATCTCAGAATCTATGATCGGGGAGAACCGGCAGTTAGTTGCAGATGAACTGGTTGAGTTTGAGAAATAACCGGTTGAAGTTCAAGACTTCAGGAGAATTACCGATCACTTTAGAGGAATTTATGGAATATACCGCAAATTAATATAGAAAAACCGAAGGATGGCAACATGTAACTGGTTGGACTTGCAAACACTAGGATCTCAACCGATTATGCCCAAAAATCTCCCTGATCACTGCTCAGAATCATTTGAGACCCAGCATTCTTTGAACATATAATGAATATGTGAAAGTCAGTAAGGGTGTTGAACGTACCATGTGTGTGTGTTTTGTGAATACAAAGATGTGGAATGTGTTGTAGCTCTAGTTTCAGACATATGTACATGCCAGACAACAGTAAATGCACCGAATTCGGTTGTCAAAAAGCTCAAGTCTTCAACAATGGGATAGTCAAACTTGAAAGTTGACATGTGAAGTACTCATAATTCACTGATGTTTTAGCAATTGAGTCATTCGATGGCTCATCTAATCAATCAATCTGCAGATGATGTTGAGGCTTAAACCACCCTTTCATGGTACATATCACCAATATGGGATTGGTTATCCTGATCACCAAATTCCAATACCGTCATAGAGGTACTCTCTCAATTATGTCATCAGGTTGCGGTCACAATCAAATAAATAAATTGATCGTATAGACTTAGAACGATATTGATAATATGATGTCTTACAAGAAATTGATAAGGCATCAAGAAACATCTAAGCTATTGTGCTACGTCATGCAGCTGGTGAATGATTCATGTTCAAGTATTATGACCAAATTGCAGTCAACTCCTAGCAGTCTACACTTGCAACATCAAGATCATCAGAGTGAGTTGCTTGGACTTTGGTTCCTCAGTAGGTGGAGTGTACTACACTTTCTATGGTATTTAGTGTCGCTCTCTATTCAAAAAAATCATGCAATGCTATAACTTTTATTTAAAGATCTCCGTTTTTGCTGACAAAGGTCAAATAGGTTGTTTCGAGATTGTTTTAGAACATCCCCTTTTCAAGCAATGTTATGAGCCCACATTGCCAACAAACAAGATTTAATGTTCTTGAGCACAAATGCGTAAAATTACAAAATGCAAGCCACACAAGAGTACTAGAAAAGGGTGCGTCAATAGTAACACTTCCTTTTTGAAGTAACATTTTTGAAGTTGACATTATAGATTATGAAGATAAAATTTGACATCTTCATCTAGATTGGATTTGAATATGGAAAACTACCAAAATTAGAGTGTTGGAAAGGGCAATAAACATACATGTTCAATAGACATTGAGAAACCTTAAGGCCTCCAATATGTTGGTCAAGGGTATAGCGTTGGGAATTTTGTTGTTGTTTGCTAAACTCTCTAAAGAAGCAATTGCCCCAAAGTAGGTTCTTCCATGGCGATACGTAGTTTTTAATGTATCAATAAGAACGTTTGGGTGAAGTATTAAAACTCAGTAGGACTAGAAATGAGATTGTACAAGCAAGAACACATACACAAAGGCATATGAACAATGCTTGGAGTGAGATGGTCATCCTCACCCCTTGCCTTGCCCTTATTGATTAGTTTCAACTTAGTTCTCACAAACGATATGGGATAACTCTTCTTCCACTACGGACCAACCTTGTAGGCTTATTACAACCTCATTCTTTCTAGTATTACATTTCTATGACTACGAGCAATCTAATGCTCCACCTTCAACACTCCCACTTTGCAAGTAGTCAAAGACTTGTAACACTATTTTCTTAGTTTCTCAACCTTATATTAAAAAGTTCTAACATTGTCCATAAGTTTCCGCATGTTATGCCTAATCGTTTTACTCCAACTCAAAGGATCTCCAAAAATTGCCACGTTGGCGTGTCCCTCACCACGTTGAGGCAAAATGTGGTTCTTCCACCATTCTCCAAGTGATCGCTGCTCCCTTGTGGGGTATTGCTGCTCCTCACTGAATCCCTCAGCATCAATGTATTTATTTTTCGATCCTTCATATCCCTCTTCATTTGCTCGTTGTCATCCACGAATTGTCCACCGCCATCAAACAACGACAATTTGAAAGGTTCATCCACCACCACTACCATAAGGCCTTCATTTCTCCCACTTGGACACATTTCCAAATATTTTCTAATGCTCCCACTATCTTCCACAAACACAACATCTCTATTTTTTATGATTTTATTTGTTTCCAAACACATCAACATATACGCCTTCATAACTTTGCAATTTCCGCATTTGATTCATTTTGCATTGAGCTTGCCCCTCTTTTCATCCGAAACCATTGCATAAGCAATGCTTCTGAACACAGGCATGTGTGTAACGCAAGGCCTCCTCTCGCTCCACGTTTCTTCAGGTGTAACGGAGCGCAAGACCCTCATTAGACATCGGTTTAATGTTTAAACTGCATTTGCTACCGCTTCCGCCCAAAGCAATTTCTCGAGTTTTTGAGCTTCTAGCATTTGTTTTGTCATTGCAACAACAATTCGATTTTCACACTCCGTTGGTCCAATATCTTGAGGCGTACTCTCAATACCATGTTACATAAAAAAAAACTTTAAAATCTTTCGAAGTGGGGTCCCTTCCGCTCATCCACTGGAATGCCTAGATTTCATACTCTGATTGCGTTTCTACAAGTACTCAGAACTTTTTAAATCTCTCAGACCACTTTCCTTCAGATTTCATCATATAAATCTACTCCTTTCTCAAAATTTATCAGCAAAAATAAAAATAAAATTTACCCCTCCCATGGACATGTTCTTCATGGGGCCACAAACACCCGAATGTACAATTTCTAAGGGTTTTGTCGCTTGTCTTTCCGCATCATTGCCCAACTTTACTGCATATTGTTTACCCTCCGTGCATGCTTTGCAAACAAATGTAGAGGTGGGACGAGAGGTTTTACCTAGGTTCATACCCCTCACCATGCTTTAAACTGCATAAACGCTCCTCACATTCAAATGACCAAGTCGGCGATGCCAAAGCTCCACCAAACCGCCTCCCACATGTAAACACATGAAGTTGGCCACATCCGCTCTGCATACCTCCGTGAATGTTATTTGGTACAAATTCCTTTTGCATCGAGCTATTGCAACCACATCGCCATTTGTACCTCTCATAATGCACTTGTTTACGAGAAATTGCACCTCCAACCCGTTCATCAAAAGCTTGCTCACGGAGAACAAATTGGCTGGCAACTTCGGTACATGAAGTATATCGGTGATGCGAACTCTATTCCTTGTGCCTCTCGTTTCAACTCCAACAATAATGAACCCCATTCCGATGGCTTCGGCCACGCTATCATCACCCAAGCCCACGTTGAGTGGAGAAATTACCTCATAGGTGTCGAATGCCACCCTATGCAAAGTCATGTGTTTTGTGGCTCCCGAATTCATGATCCATTTGCAAATGCTCTTCAAATACGTTATGTGTTGGATTGCAAAACGTGAATTTATCCTCGTACATTTTTAGCATTTTCCCTCTCATTATTCTTTCATTCGTAGCAAAACTACGCAATGTGACCCGGTTTGCCGCAAAGGTAGATCGCCCGCTTTGCTTTGACGCGATATCATAGTCTGTGGAACATATCCATAGTCATGCCCAAATCTTGTTGCTCCAATGTTTGTCAAGTCCTTCCCACGGATTCCTACTCATAATCACTCAAATTTGGACGGAAAGTGGACCTTGTCATTGACAATGCGTGGACACCAAGCCAAAAAGTGTTCCCAATGCATGTTCCCAAAGTACAGATTGGCTGACAATGGCCCGATTGCCTCACTTCAATTGATAAGGCTATTGAAACTTATAGGAACGTTCCATCAAGAGCTTTTGCAATACTAAACTCCTACAAATGCGATTGCAACAATCTGTCAATAACATTCAAGCACAACCCAAAGGACACAACACACACACCCACACACACACACACACGCTCACGGAGACACACACACACACATATGAATCTATCATTAGGAATGATTTTTTTTTGGATTGTGTGCTTACTATAGCTTCTTGCTGCAAAATCCATTCAAAATTTGCAAATGCTGCCACCAAGAATTGCGCCAAAGCTTGAGCTCAAGGGATCTTCTAAAGAGGTAAAGGTGGTTCTTAATCCCTAGGCTACATTACACAATCACATTTGTCCCTAAGATCTCTTAAAATTCATCCAACAAAACAACTCCAAGATTCATAATTGCATTTGGCACTTTGGGCTTGGCCACTAAAATGTAACCATTCTAGAAATGTTTGTCATGGTCTATGGTCCTACCTCTCATTATCCATTTTGCCTTTTCTAGCAATATGCTCTTACTCATACTAACACTTAATCCTAGTTGCCACCCCAACCACTACCCTACCCCTTACCCTACTAGCACCTTAATTGGTAATGCTACTAATATCATAACTATACTTTATTTGTACCAATATGTCCACTAAGTATGTTTCATCTCTAACATAAATCCAACTTGTTTTGAAATTTTTGGTTCTAATCCATGCCAAATTGATAGCCGACCATAATATCATGGATGTTGACTACACGTGTGATGGTAGTAGGAGGGACTTGTGCTTGGTAGCTGACCCCCATGTTTGTGGTAGCCAACTACAATGTGCATGGTAGCCAATTTCATATTGTGTAATAGTAACCACCCATATGGTGCATGGTATCCAACCATCACCACCCTACTCCTTCAAAGGGATGCTTTGAGTAGTTATTTAAGGGAGCCAAATATGTTCAGGAGTACAAAAAATCAAATCAGTTGAATGCACACAAAGGTATAGGATATGTAAATTGAAGAACTAAACTTTAACACTTTTTGTGCGGGAGACCTATTCCACTCTCATTTTCAAAGTTGAAGTTCAACATCACATTATTATGATATGTTGTGCAATTGTTATCACACATGTTTATGAATCCTTCTCCTTGAGGCCATGTCAAAGGATGTTTTGACTGAGGGCAAGAGTTGGTGCGAGTTTGCCTTCTATACAGTTTTTGACAGACATTTCAATGGTAACACAAGTGCAAGACTTGGTTTTGCAGGATGATGCAACATTAACAATTGTGTGCAACCCTCATTGCAATTGCAACGTTGAGCGTTGTGCAATTTTGGGCCTAGAATTTGTGACAAATTGGAGCATTCGTGTGTTGTTTGTGCCATTGAGTGCATAATGGTAGCATATATGAAACCTAAGTTATTGAAGCTTAAAATTTATGATCATCAATACAAAAGCAAATACCATTTGGAACTCAATGCTTCCTAGTGCCATTCCTTGATAACTTAGTCTTAATTTTGGCACTCAAACTATTAGAATTATCCATGGCTTTAATCTTTGGGTCTCACTTTTCTAATTTACTTCAATACATCATAATAAATTTAGGAGCCCAAAAATTACCCCCCTTTACAATTTGTAAGCAATTATACGAACCCTTAAAACACCATGAATTAGATAATTAGGTAATTTAATGGTCCATTTAATTAGTCCGCACCATCAAAATACCCCCTACAATAATACCCCTCGGTTGCACGTGATATACAACCCTCCCCAAGGAGTCAATCCCTTGTGGTGGGGGCAGGTGGTACGCTTGAGGGAATCTGCTTCCCCTCCAAGTGGGTGTGTTTCTTCTTTATTTATTCTTGACATTGACATTCTCATAAAACTATTCAAGATAAGTTTCATTATTCTTTTTTCCATTAAGAATTGCTCCCTTTGTTTTATTAAAATGTGTTTAGTAGGTGGTATTCTACAAAGGCTAGCAGCCAGGTTGTTATTGGCTCTAGTGGGACCCATCAAAACATAGTTTGTATCAACTTGATTTTCGACAAGGTTTTGCCACAAGAAAGAACATGAAAAGTAATATCAATGTGTTATACATTGACATGCGATGTTCATTCACCAACCCATGTCCTTGCCCTCATGGTGTTTTGCCACCAAAAAATAACAAAAAATTGTTGCTAGCAAGCTTTTGCAACACTATGAAATTACCCGGGAAATGAAGGGAGCGTAATCCCCTGAACATTCTTGGGCCCTCGGAACCTACAACATAGGCTGAGTAGTGTTATTTCGCCTTCTGTCAACCAAAAAAAGAAAAGAAAAACCAAACTCTCTCTCACTCTCTCTCTCTCACACAGTCCCAGGAAATTTTAGACAAAGACAATCAAGATTTAAGTATTACCAATTCCAACTGATTACATGCTGATATCTTTTAGTTTTCCTTTATTTGAGGTTTATTCTATAGATTCTTCTAAAATGATCAGTGATTTGCCTAGAGTCTTGAACTTGAACCGGTCATTTCTCAAACTCAGCTACAATGTCCAAGGATATTTTTCGGCATAGCGAGTCAAGATCCTAGTGTTCTTAAGTCCAGCCAGTTACTTCTTGACTATCTTTCGGCTTTTCTTTAATAATTGAGGTATATTCTCTAAATTCCACTAAAATGATCAGTAATTTTCCTGAAGGCTTGAACTTCAACCAGTTCCTTCTCAAACTCAACCGGTTCATCTGGAACTAGAGGTTGGTTTCTCCCCATTAGTTTGAGTCAACTGGCCATGTGCTGTTGCGGATCTTTGTGACACCAATTCCAACATTGTCGTTGGGGTTATTATAGAAAGAAAGGAGATGGATCATGGATGGGATATTGGTTGGGCGACCGACCACAAAGCCCCACCAGTCCACGGGTGTGTTGAGGGTCAACAGCTTTTGGGCCTGACTGGTCAGGCAGCAGCAACCACCGATCGAGGAGCTAATAAGTTGGGTTAGCAGCAAGCAGCGAAATCATGCGAGAGCTACATGTAGCGAGCGAGCGAGTCGATGGATGATGTCATGAGTGAAGACAGGGCGCGCAGATGATTCCATAGCTATGGTGCTGCTGGATCAAGGCTGATTTTTCACAAAGTTTTTACCCGTCCACGTCCAAAAACCTCGAATTGAAAGGCAAAAAAAATTGCAACCCGTCCCAAAACCGGTAATTTCAAAACCAACCCGTCCAAGGAAAGGTTAAAAGAAAAACAACCCGTCCCAAAACCGGTAATTTCTAAACCAACCCGTCCATGAAAAGGTTAAAGAAAAAAACAAATTGATAAAGATAAACCGAAAGATGCTGGCATGTGATTGGTTGCACTTGGAAACAATAGTATCTTCCTTCAATTCTGTCAGTGTTCTGGCTTTATCTATTTTAGCTACCACCTGCCCCATTTCGTCCACATAGTTCAGAGAAAGTTCTAATTTTATGAGGCCCAGGTTCCCCTTCCAGCAGTGTTCAAGCTCGGCACTTCCCCCTCCAGCAGGTATTCAAGCTCTTCTTCTGGGTTGTCAGTATCTTCTCTCTGTACATTCTCTCTATATCTTCAACCAAGTTTCGAGACTGATGAGAGAACTCGTATTACTGAAGAGTGGTTGGAGAGGTTGTTTGTGAAGTTCCATACTTCTGAAGAAGAACAAGATCGGTGTCAGGGTGAGTGTTTGGAGATGGCGGAGACCATGAGAGAGATGATCCCAAATAAGTCTTTATTTGAAGCTTGGGAGTTTGCAAGTACCACTCCAGAGTGGTCAATCAATTGGCCTGGTTTGAGTAACTTGTGGAGGAGAGTTATGGTGATTCCAGTGAGCACTGCAATATGTGAGAGGGGTTTTTCTAAACAAAACCTAATCAAAAGTCATCTACATAATAGTTTGAAGTTAGAAACTTTAGATGCTTTGATGCGCATTTCATGTGCAAATATTCCAGTTGAAAACATCAATTGGAATGCAGTGATGCTTGTTTGGAGAAACATGAAGGATAGGAGAATTCATCCACTTCTTTGAAGGGTAAGTAGCTAGTAAGTACAAGGATTTCACAATTGCAATGTCATGCCATACAAATAACACAATTTGTTGCTATTTTTCACGTTTTTAAACTACACATACTCTGAACATTAGTAAGTGACCTACATTGGTGGCACAATGTATATTTTTTTCCTCTCAAATGACATTCAATTCCGATGGACATAACAAACAATTAGATCACATTCATTTGTAAGTATCAATGCATTATGCATGTGTGGTGAAGTAACTTACTCTCTCCACGGCTCTAAGGGAGCCACATTATTGACCACAAACTCATGTATCCAGTCGCGTATCTTTGGTGTGAGTATCCTTGGTCGCCCAACACCTTCAAGTATTTCGTCGTTCATTGTAGGGTCCTCTTTATCATCCCATACCCTACGACTTGTAACGGTATATGATTGCATGTACTCTGTGCAAAAGCCAAACGCTTCATCTATGGCATATCCTTCAGCCATACTAGCTTCGGGTCTTGCGCGATTCCGAACATAGCCCTTCAAAGTTTTCAAATACCTCTCCATAGGATACATCCAACGGACATGTACTGGCCCACAAATATCTAGTTCCTCCACCAAGTGCACCAAAAGGTGCGTCATGACGTCAAAAAATGCCGGTGGAAATTCTTTCTCGATCATGCACAATGTGATGGCCGTATCCTCTCGCAAGTCGTTCATTTCTGATGGGTTGATGGTTTTGGCGCACAATCGTTTGAATATCCTGCTCAATCTTATTATGCATATACGGACCTCCTTTCTCATGATCGTGCGTACACAAAGAGGCAAAACTTGCTGCATAAGGACATGGTAATCATGAGATTTCAATCCTTTCAGACTCCCATCCACGTGGACTCTTTTTCTCAATTGGCCAACATAGTGAGTAGGGGTTTTCAACTGCCGCACAACATCCACAAACACCTCCTTCTCTTTCTTTGTCAGCACATATGGGGCTTGCGGCAATGTCAAGCTTCTTTGATTCTTCCCCGGTATGGGCCACAAATGCGGCCTTATGTTGGCTTCTTTCAGGTCCATGCGAACCTTTAGTGTATTCTTCTCCCCAAATAGGAATTTCATAAGACTTTCCGTTATGTTTTTCTCGCAATGCATTACATCCAGCGTGTTGCGTATAAGAAGGCCCTGTCGCACCAAAAAATTCCAGGTTAACTGCATTGCTGGGTGTTGCATTCCTTACAACTGAATTATAGTACGTGCATCAACAATTGTTCCCCTTTATGACTATACCACTACTTAGTTAAGTAATGGAGTATGAACATAACTACCACTAGTTATGTTCAATGACTTCAAATAGTCATGTTCATTCACTTGTGATAGACATGTATTACTTCCCATAGTCTATTACTTCCCATAGAACATTACAATACCACTACTTAATTAAGTAACGGTATATGAACATGACTACAACTAGTCATGTTCATTCACTTCTGATAGACATGTTTTACTTCCTATAGTAACGTTGGCCATTTACTTCGACTGTGATACAATCAAATTACCGCCTTCGTGAACTTCTGATGTTCAAATAAAACCCCTAACATATGCCCATCAATTCGGTTAAAACGAGTTTTCGGTATGCACCTTCCAATATGGTAACGCATAAAGTGCGTTCTTCCTCTTCACTCCATGCTCGTGGATTGGATCCATTTTGTCTCCCTCCTTATTGATCGGCGACTCTAGCAACCAATCTTGTCTTTTTTTAGCAAACCGTAAAATATCGCGTGGCAACAATATCTGCGGGGGGCCTCGGCGTTCCTCTCCTCCATCGAAACTACTTTTTAATCGTCTGTAAAGATGGTTCATTGTCAAATAACGACGATGACCAAGATAAACATTTTTTCCCAATGACCTGGACCTCCTCGTTGCCACATTTGGCCCACATGGAGGACAACCCCGGTACCCCTTCGTGACTTGCCCGGCAAGCAATCCATATGCCGGGAAGTCATGAATGCTCCACATAAGAATCGCTTTGAGCTTAAAATTGGGGTTCGTATTGTGTGTATCCTCTACGCTTTCATATGCCTTCTCCAAAATGGATCCGTCCTTTGCAATCACCCCTTCCCACAATCTTTGTAGTTCCTCCACCAATGGTACTAAGTATACATGTATGTTTTCCTCTTTCACACTTTTTTTGCCGGGAATGATTAGGGATAGCATCACAAAAAACCGCTTGGTGACCAACCAAGGTGGCAAGTTGTAGTTTAGCAATACAACTGGCCATGTAGAGTGACTTAAAGATTGGTTAGAGAAAGGGTTGACACCATCTAACGCTAGTGCCAAACGTAGATTCCGGGGCTCCTTCGCAAACTCCGGCCACCTTGCGTCCACGTGTTTCCATGCCTTTGAATCCACAATCGATCTTATGGTGGAATCTTTGTTTTTCCCCTCAATATGCCACATCATAAGCTTGGCTAGTCGTTTGCAACGGTACATTCGGAGCAACCGAGGTATAAGAGGGAAGTGTCGCAACACTTTCACTGGAATGCTATCCGAATTCGGAACATACCGAGATTCCTTGCATTCCGGACACACTTTTGCGTCCTTGAGTTCGTTTCTAAATAAGCAATGGCCATTCTTGCACGCATGGATAGTATTGTAGCTCAAACCCAACTTCTTCACCAATCTTTTGGCCTCGTAGTGTGATTGAGGACAAATGTTCTCTCTTGGGAGTAGATCATGTTTTAGCAGTTTCAACAACTCGTCGACACATGCGTTGGAAACTCCAAAAATGGTGCACACATTAAGGATCATGAGAACTGCTTGTAACCGGTTGGTAGGGCTGTTCTTGAATAGTGGGGTGTTGGCTTCTTTCAATAAGTCCTCCGCGTTGTCGGCAATGTCGTCATTGACCTCATCACCTACATGGGGATGTGTATTGGCCAATTCATCCAAATCTTCGTGAGTTCCCTGAAGTTCTTCATCAATTCCCTCTTCATTTGGAGTGGTATTTGTATATCCGGGCAAACCATCAAACCTCTCGAAACATTCGTGGACCATCCGGATTACCTCCACTTCCTCATTATTATCCCGCAACACTTCTGTATTTTCGTGTGCAACAATGTCTTCAGTTACTCCTATTTCCATATCAGTATTTCCTTGTGCCGTCATGTACCTCCCACCTTGGGTTGCCATCCATATGTCTTTTTGGGCAATATAAATGTCATTGTTAACCTCCTACATGTGCACCATGGAGAAGAAAACAATATTTTTTCTCTTAGTAACCTTATGTATTTATAAACATTTGAGAATCTATAATTAATGACCATCCCAAAGGTAAAAAACAATCTTCTGTGCAAGCACGGTAAACTGGATAGGACCTGTAGCATTCCTGGAGTGTAAGTAGATCATTACTATATACAGTAATAGTAGGGTTGTGGCAGCTTAAAAGCTATGCACCATTACTATGCACTACACCTATGCACCATTACTATGAACAGTAACACATTACTATGCACTATTACTAGTAACAGTAGCACATTACTATGCAACATTACTATGCAGTATTACTATGAAAAGTAGCACATTACTATACACATGTGAGATTAATATATGACATTCCATCACAACTCTTAGCTGCTTCAAGTACAAGATATAGTGGTGAAATTACTAATGCATTAAATTCGAAAAATATCTCAACAAAATCGCAGGAATTTAATTCACGGAGTAATGCGCATACAACTCTTCTCCTGCCTCTATATCCCTTGATGCAATTGTCATAACAAAACCCCACTCGTTCTCCTTCCAAGGTTTGGGAAGCATACTATACTCCCACACTACATTGCCAATTTCCTCTCGCCCTATGGAGCTGTTGATAAATCCAGCAACATTACCCTTCTCCACACTCCCGTCTATGTAAATATCTTCCTCAGCTTTAAGGACATAACTCTTGAAGCTTGGCACAAGACTTTTCATTTTTCTGTATTCTGACTTGCTATATTGGGGACCTACAAATGGCAAGAAAATATCTCCTTCTTTTGCAGAATCCATGGCAAACAAACCCCAGCCCATAAATGAAAATTTTGAAATTTTCACCACCTAGTGTCTTTGGTGAAAACTGAAAGTGGTGAACTTCGGTATGGACCTATTGCACCACTGCCCATCGAAAGCTCCACGCCTCTAATTCATCAATTTCAGCTCCTCCTTAGTGTAATTTCTCTTTTGGGGGACATGTTTTGGGGTTGTGGACTCTTTAAAAAACAATTGAATGGCCACCTTGGCCGCGGCCTCAACAAAGGGTTGTCTTTGTGCCTACACGAAGGGAATCAATATTACGTCATAATTCAATTGCCTCGTTTACAATACAATATAATTCGAATATGACTATATATTTTCCTCACCAATATGGATTTCGTAAATGCGGAGTCACGTTTGTATCGACGAAGATGTTTTCGTATGGTTGCTCTTGACAATACCTTCCCCCCTGCACACATACTACAAGGGCAACGATACTTTACCAATCTTCTTTTGTCCGCTTCTTTTTCTTCCAAGTCCCATAGCTCCAAGTCCAACATTGCGCGCCTCGATGTTGCATCCATTTTGATTCTGCATCAAATTAAATGAATTATAGTAGAAAGAATGTGACCTTCAATTAGCGGGTTAAAGATGTTGGCACAATTCAAAAATCAAATTCACCTGCAACATCCTTTGCAACACATTTGTTGTAATTGGTCTGGAGATCTTAAATTATGGGTTCCTTTAACTTAAAGTCCACGTCTTTACTTCATGTAGTAAATGACATTACTTCACATTGTCACATTACTATGACATTACTTCATGGAGTAAATAACATTACTTCATGACATTACGTCATGAAGTAAATGACATTACTTCACAGTTGAAAGGGCAATTATAGAACATGTGAATCCTAAATCAACACATTAAATCTTATTATATTTAGTGTACATTGTATTGTCAAATACACCTGGGCTACTACTTGGAATTCCGTGTTGCTGCCGCTTTTACCGAGAGTGTCCTTTCTCTTACAAATAAAATAAGTACTTAGCCTACAGACTGAATGATATGCTATAACTTAGTTGCTAAAAATAACTTCATGTAAAAGGTTTCAGCCTACACATCACTCCAAATGGTAACCTTCACTAATTCCACAACACAATGTAGTTATCAGGTAAAGTAAAAAATTACTTGAGGGTGCAAAAAAGTGAAAACTTACTTCAGAGTTCACCAACCGAAAACTCTGCCCTCTTGCGGTAAATAGTCTCCTACTCCCATGGCCACAGCAGTAGCAGTACGTAGTTGGTAAGCGTGGACTACGCACAGCAGAACTCCAGATGCTTTTGCCGGAGATGCAAAGGAGACCTAGCCCCAGACGAGACGTAGGCGCAGGCGAGACGCAAGGGAGGGAGAGGTTTGTGTCGATTGTGGTTGGAATATTGCCGCGAGGAGGTCGGCGTGAGGTAGCTTAAGGCTTCAACGGCATTTAGCTAGAGATGGGATGGATGAATGTTGGTTGTTGGATTTCGAGCAGGGAGAGCTTAGGGTTTAGCAATGTTTCCTTGTTGCCGGCGATTGTTTCTTCAAGGGAGTTGTTTCTTCACTTTCTGACTTTTTTTCCTTGAATCAGTGATTAAGGATGTGCGCTCTCTTTGTATTACATCAACGCATCGGAAGTCACTGGCACTCCTCAGGTACTTCAATATGCTCTCCAGTGTTGTGATTGTAAAACATAGAACTTATGCTCATAGAACTTATGTAGGTTTGAATCTGTTCTAGCTTTACTTTTACACGCAGAGAGATCCCTGCCGATGTCTCTTTTCGTTTAGATTTCTTCAACTCTTGAAGTGGGCCTCTCGTTGGATTTCGGTTGAGGATTGAATGATAGGGTTTAGGGTTAGTGTTAATGCCTTCCGCCTCTCTTCTTCTTCCTTTCATTCTACATCGATACATCTAGTAACACCTTCTGCAATGCTCGCGGTGAGCTTCGCATTCTAGAACCGAGGTAGTGATTGGGTAGTGATTGGAATTGGCGATTGGTGGCGCCATCGCCACCTCGCTCCCCATTCCACGCCTCGCCCTCCACCTTCGCATTCTCGATCTTAATCTCAAGGGCGAGCTTCGGTGTCTGGTACTTTGATCTCCGGGTAAGTGTATGTGTGTATGTATGTTTGTTGGCTAAGTGATGAAAATCCTTCCAATGCACAGGAACCAGGTGGAATTCACGGAAGCTCGATAATAAACAGGTTTAGGAAGAGTATTTTATTGATTGCGGTCAACGAGAAAAGAATCATTGGGTCAGTGAGTTCTGATGTCCATCGAAGTTTGTTGAAGGTGGGTTTTAGGGTTAAGGGCTCTAAGATGGTAAGTGATTTAAAGAAAATCCTTCCAATAGACAAGATGCAGTTGGAATTCACGGAAACTCAACAATTAGCAGTTGTAGGAAGAGAATTTAATGTTGCGGTAACGACAAAAGGATTGGGTTAGTGACTTCTGATGTCGATCGAATGCAGTGTATGTATGGTTTGGTGTAGCCCCAAGAGTAGATACCAAAAAGGCATCATGGGTTTAAAAGAAAATATACTGTGTGCTCAAAATATGATAACCATTCTAGACTCAATAGCCAACATAATTGAGGGGGGGGGAGGAACTATATGACCAATCAATGAACACAAGAATCTTCACTTTGATAATGAATAAGGTGTTCATATGAGCTCCGAAATTTATGAGGAAAGTGTCTACAGCCTCGAATTGGATTTGCTAACCATCTCGTACTAATTGTGTGTTTCATGTCCTAAGAGAAGTGGGCTAGTCAGAAAAATCAACATCTATTTTAGCTGCAACAGAACCCATAAGGCCAGAATGATATAAGGGCTCTCTTATTAAATTAACCGAGAGGATGCTGAAGTTATAAATTGGAAGTTTTCAATGGATGGATCAGAGGCTGTGACATGTGATGAAAGCGGTTGACAAAAGAAGGAAATCCTTTCACTTCCATGCAGGAATGTGCATGTCCGTGCATCTGGTCCCTCAAGCTGAAGTTAGTTGAAATCTCCTTAACATTTGTCTGGTTTCCCTACTTGACAGTAACCACTACCTCATTTTAGGCATATAGGCATGTAATTTTTTCAGACTGGTGTAAAAGCTCCACACCAATAGTATCCTTGCTCAGGCCAATAGAAAAAATGTTCATAATGTACTCAACACCTTTTGTGCTAGAAACAATCATGGCCGATTTGCAAGAAAATAATTATTTTTAACTGCAGCTATGAAGATGGCAGCATGCTGGTCTGGGACACACACCATTTAGCTGTACCATTGATGCAAACTAAACAGTGTTGATGGAAGATTCCAGAGATTATGGTAGAATGCGGGGGAAGCAACCCCAAAGGGATGATGGTGCTTTGCACGAAGATGATGGTGCAGCCAAATTGGCGCTAGAAATAGAGAAGAAGGAGCTCAAAATCATGAAAAAGGAATTGGCTATGCAATCACGCCTTCACCCAGCGAGGTCGCATTGCAGTGATGAAGATTCAGACAGGATCGGCGAGGAATGGGTAGCGAGACGAAGAGAACCACACCACAACTCGCAAATGAAGGCCAAGCGGAGGGCTGCCAACAAAGCGTGTCGGGAGCAGTTTGAGGAGAGAGCCCGGGATGGAAAGCAAAAATTTGTTGTAGATCTAGATGATAATGGTAATCAATTTCCCTCTCCAATTCAATGTAATCTACCTACAATAGCTGAACATGATATAAATGCATTTTTGGTTTGTGTGTGGATTGGATCCTAGAGTAACACATTACTGCATACAGTAGAACAATCTAGTATCACATTACTATGAACAGTAGTACATTACTATGCCCAGTAAGGAAGTTACGTATAGAGTTGTACATTACTGCATACAGTAGAACATTCTAGTATCACATTACTATGGAGAGTAGTACATTACTACGCCCAGTAAAGAAGTACTATATAGAGTTGTACATTACTGCATACAGTATAACATTCTACTATCAGATTACTATGCACAGCATTACCTTACTAGGCACAGTAGGGATTTTCTAAGTACCTTACTACGCACAGTAGGGATTTTCTAAGTTTGCATTTTCTAAGTTTGTGGATTGTTTTGCAGGTTTTCCCTCAGGTGTGTTCTGGCCACAGTGGCTGAATGCTCTGCGCGGGTACTCCTGCGACTTAGATTGGAGCATTGACAACGTCAACGACCAGGACGTGACAACACTGGATAACATATATACGCGGATGCGCGAGAACTGGGAGTATCGAGGGTACGTAGGGGAACCGCGTACGCTAAGATACGAGGTATTTAAGAGTAACCTTGCACAACAACTGAAGAGCAAAAGGGCTCAGATGAAAATGAGAATTCTGAAAGGTTTGTCCAAACCAAAAGCAATCCGGCTTGATCATTGGTGTAACATGGTCGAGCACACCCGGGATCCAAAAAAATTTGAGCAGGCAAATGTTATGAGGGAGGCACGGAAATGTGTGAAAAAAGTTTCAACATTCGGCCGGTCCAAGGGTGAGGTGCGGGCCCGGCTGGTAAACACTTTGGCAATAGCGATACCATTTTTTAACGTTCATCGCACTAATAACTATGAAAGTAACAAATGATATCAATTTGTTGCTCTGATTTTTACTCACTCGCTTTCTTGGTGTAGGCGTCGTGTTTGAACAGGAACCCCCGCCACGAAGAGGTTGAGGAAGAGCTTGAAAGGCCCAAGAACACTTCCCGGTCAAGAGGTGGCCATCATGCTTCTTCCACGTTGTCAAAGGGGGGGGGGAGGGGTAAGCGATGCACAATGGGGTTTAGGATTATCTCCTAATGCAAGTCGCACGAGGAGTGCAGATCTTGAGGAGGTAAGGGCAGAGGTTCGGAGGTTGGATGAAAAATTCAACTTTGTTCAGCGCTCGCTTCTTGCGATGATGGCGAAGCTGGGGATCCCAGTGGAAAAAGAGGTAGGCTCACCGTCACGTTTAGGACCCACTTGCAGTGTTGATGCGGCAAAATCCAACTCTCGTGGCCCTGTATCTCCGCTTGCACGGTCAGCCTCAAAGGAGCCGACAAGCAAGGCAGTAGAATCTACAGGTGCAGGCGATTTGCCAATCGTGGCGAGCCCGGAAACCCCCTCCGGATCCCAGAAAGCCTCTTCGGGTCATGAGGAGCATGAACAGGTATGTCATCTGGGCGGAATCTTGTGAAATCACCTTGAACTAAACTTTACTCCACATAGTTAAGTAGAGATTACTTCATAAAGTGAGATGTATGTGCCATAACTGGATTTGTTTACTATAAGCAGTCAACGGGTTTACTAGGTGTAGTAATGGATTTCGTTTGTTCTTGTCCACATTACTATTGGCAGTAATGACCGCAATGTAATTCACAGTGACATGACTGGTAGCAATTTCATAATATGACCAGGCTAGCATATATGGCCTTATGTATGTGCTGTCCTAAATCACAACTGCTGTGCATATGTCTAATGTGCGAACTAGAATTTCACATTCACAGGTAAAAGAGGTTTCCAGCGGTGTAGTTCGACCAGTTCGGGCGCCATCGAGTAGCCAAGGCATGAGTGCGCATAGTGGGGATGCCAAAAAAGATAGTGCCCCTAAACAGAAGCGTGCACGACTGACTGAAGGCGAGAAGTTGACATTGGAGGCTCTGCCAATTTTAAAGAAAGGCGATGTTGTAGAGAAACTGAGAAGTAGCCCATTAAAGAACAAACAGGTGGTAGAGAAACGCCGGGCGGATAAACCTCCCCTTGCCACCAAGGCTTCGAAGAAGACCAAACCCTGGATGGAATTGGTACGCACTTGCTAGGAAACATGCAATTCAATGTTGTTGTTGAATTCATAAGCTTGCCCTAATGTAATCCAAACACTAACATGTGGTTGTTGCACTTGTCCAGGCCCCGGGCGATGTGGTTCACATATGTGGTTATGAAGAGGAAGACTTGAAGACGACATTCATTGGAAAGGGTATTATGCATAACTTGCAGGGTGGGAAATGCCACAATAAGGTGATTGGCGAAGGCTACATATCTCTCACATTTACGGAGACATATAAGGATGACTATCCCCTATGCATTCCCCTCATTGACGACGACCCTCCAATCACTACGATTGGCAAGGCAAAAGGCCACTATGTGATTTGGCCAAATGATTGTGTTAGGTTGTATGCTCCTGCGTGAGTGTAGTGTGGACTTGTAGAGCAATGTTGATATTCAGACTTATAGTACCAGGTCCTCAGAGTGTAGTATTTATGATTGCTAGTAGTGAAATTCGGAATATGAATAACATACTATTTGTATCCTTATTCATTTGGAAGTAGAACTTGTTATATTCTGACTTGCTATATTGCTATACTGAGCATGCCATTAATATCTAACTATGATGAGTTGACCTCATGTTACTAGTTGTAGTAAGTACAGTCATATGCATCCAGAATATGTCACTTTGCAAAGCCATATAAAGTTCACTACTGGTTATACACAATAATGACATATGACAACGATCTTACTCCACAAAGTAAGCCAAATACTAATGGTTGATGCAAAAGTTACTTCACATAGTAAAGTAGGTCCACACGCCAAACAGTGAGAAATATATGCGATTGCTGGAGATGTTTACTAAAACCAGTCATATGCACTTACTATGCCGAGTTATGGATGTTATGCATTACTGTCCGTGATTACGCTTGGCAGTGACGTGGAGAATTCAATTCATTACACGTAAGATGACTTTGTGTAGCGAAGTACGAATGTTGGTACACCCATATATGACTAGTTTACTCCACATAGTAAAGTAAATATTACGACGTAAAGTAAGAAGTATATGTCATTGCCGGAGAAGTTTACTATAAGAAGTCACACGCACTTACTTCGTAAAGTTATGATTCTCATTTTGTATGTTTGAGATTACTAGAGGGAGTGATATGGAGACTCTTATTAATTTCACATATATGACTTTGTGTAGTGAAGTGCAACGGTTATTACTAACTTACATGACTTAGTAACAATATCACTAGGCCTAGTTATGTGGTGACGTGTATTATGTTGCTTATATTGACGAGGCATAGTGAAGTAGGACATGACTTTATAAAGTGAAGCACGCGGAGCACCCCAAACTTCACTGCCATTGGGACCGTGTCCATTGGGAACGTCTTGTCCGACATTACTATGACCAGACTTTACTGCTTGTCTGAAGCGACTGGTCGTTTTTTACGTCAGTAAAGTCTGGGTTTTCTCACTCGTAGGAGTGAAAAAACCCAGTTGTAAAAGACGTGTTTTGTTGTAGTGTGGGTTGATAAATTGAGTTTCTTGCTGGTTTAGGTTGATTGAGTTGTTTGCTAGTCTAGGGGTTAGGATGTATTGCTGGGTTGATTGAATGAGTTGCTTGCTAATTTAGGTTGATAGAGTTTCTTGCCGGTTTAGGTTGGTAGTGTTTCTTGCTGGTTTAGGTTCATAGAGTTTCTTGCTGGTCTAGGGTTTAGAGTTTCTTGTTGGTTTAGGTTGATAGAGTTTCTTGTTGGTTTAGGCTGATAGTGTTTTTTGTTGGTTTAGGTTGATAGAGTTTCTTGCTGGTTTAGGTTGATAGTGTTTTTTGTTGGTTTAGGTTGATAGAGTTTCTTGTTGGTTTAGGTTGATAGAGTTTCTTGCTGGTCTAGGGTTTAGAGTTTCTTGCTGGTTTAGGTTGATAGAGTTTCTTGTTGGTTTAGGTTGATAGTGTTTTTTGCTAGTTTAGGTTGATAGACACTACTAGAAAAACAGTGTCAAAATTAATAAAACATTAACAAATTTTTGTTAATTTAGATACTGTAACGTCCATTTTCACAAATTTTTGTTAACTGTGCCCAAATTAACAAAAAATTGTCATTCTTTTTGTTGATTTGGATATTGCAATTATCACATCAACAACAATTTGTTAAATTTTTTAGAATCTTTTGAAAAAATTTAGAATTATTAAAAATCTTTATAAATCTTTAAAATCTTCAATATACAATGTAGATTCAAGAATAGAATAAGTACACAATTCGGTGTTTATTAAAGTCAGCAAACTTCAGGGGCGATTCATACCTAGTAAAAGAACTTTTTGGAAAAATCTTCGAACTAGAAAAAATTGACAAATCAAGTCTTCTTTCACCTCGAACAATCCGTTTTACATTTCAAGACTCCAATCAAAAGTTATGGACTAAAATCATAGAGGATATTTGTAAAAATGAACATTTATTTTGAAAATTTTCAAACATCTTCTCTGATTTTAGTCCATAACTTTTGATTCGAGTCTTGAAATGTAAAACGGATTGTTAGAGGTGAAAGAAGACTTGATTTGTCAACTTTTTTTAGTTCGAAGTTTTTCCAAAAAAATTCTTTTACTAGGTCCGAATCGCCCCTAAAGTCTGCTGACTGTTAAAAAGAATTGGAAAAAACCCCAAAAGCTAGTTAAGTAAATTCCCAAGCCCTTATATGTCACACATATTGAGTGATTGGTGCCTTGGCAAGAGCTAAGGCCTCTAACCATGAGGTCTACGGTTCGAACCCGGGAGGCCTCGCTTCCCATGTGGCCGTTGTGATGTGGCACTAGGGCGTCCCCCCGTGTGGAAGTTGGGTTGTTGGACACGTGGCACCACCCTAGAGGTAAAATAATCAACATTTTTTTGTTAGAAAATGAACACTGTTTTGTTAAACTTTGACATTTTTTTGTTAAAAAATCAACAGTTTTGTGTTAAAAATTACCCAAATTAACACGTCCAAATCAACAAAAAAAATCAACGTATTTGTGTTGAGTTTTGTTAATTTGGTCACTGTTTTTTTTCTACTAGTGAGAGTTTCTTGTTGGTTTAGGTTCATAGAGTTTCTCGCTGGTCTAGGGTTTAGAATTTCTTGCTGGTTTAGGTTGATAGAGTTTCTTGCTGGTCTAGATTAATAGAGTTTCTTGCTTTGTGAATGCTTGTTGATTTGGTTGCTTTGTGGTTGTGCTGTTATTTTGAGGTTTAATGTTCGTGCTGGTTGGGTATCCAGGAGCACGATATGGCATCAATGCATGGGTACATTGGAATTGGATTTTATTTGTGATTTTCTTTAACTTGGGCGTTGGTAGATTAGTTGTAATTATTTTTTCTTCTTGGTTGTGTTTCTATTATGTATGCTTTGTGATTGTATTTTAGGATATTTGTACAGTCTAGGAATTTTATTTTCATATGGCGAAAAGACAAAAATACATGCGCACTATGTTGTATAAGAACTCACAGAATGATGACTCAACATTTATTCAGACATCATTATCATCTGAAGGTTGCACCTCTCATCCGGGTCTGATTCCATTGGAAATTGTTGTAAATCAGTAGAATGATGCATAGTATAGTAAGTTTGATTGGATTGAATTTGATTCTATAACGGGTAGGATTTTTTATAAAGTTTGTAAACAAAAAAAGGGCAGATCAACCTACGCCACTGTGGACAACATTAACATTTGAATATCAGCCTTTTAAGACCATAGGAAGAGTGCAGAGTATGGGCGCTTGATTTGGGTAATGCAGAAAAACGAGCGAACATTGGAGAGAGGTATTGTAGAGGAGAATCGAGCATGTGATGAAGCCATGCATTATTTGTTCTAAGCAGTGTATTATGTAGGGAAGGAAGTCATTCCCTTTTATAAGTTCTCTGATTTGTATTTTTTGCTTGTAAAAGTTAAAGCTAATATGACGAAGAAACTTTATCATGATAAGAAAAGTTGTGATGAAATTTTATTTTACATCTCATCAATGGTTCAAAAAAAATGTTAGATAGGGTCCAAGATTCTAGGTTTTTTGGTATTATGATTGATGAGTTTACGGATATATCTGTAACATGTCATCTTGTTGTCTTTGCTAGTTTTGTAGAGGAAGGTCTTTTTCTTTGTATTTTTCTCGGATTGTAGCATATTGAAGAGGGAAAGAAAGATATACGTATAATATTTGAAACAATAACAAAAAGTATAAAGAAATGGAGACTAGATTTTGACAAGTGTGTGGGATTTGACTCTGATGGAGCATTGACCACGATCGGCAAATAAAATGAAGTTATCGCGTGTTTAAAAAAAAGGTAAATATTTTTTTAACCTTTATTTATTGTGTAGCATATAAGATAAACTTAGTTGCTATAGATGCAACAAACATTGGACTTTACAAAGACATGTCTAGAAAAATAGATGCGCTCTTAAATTTAGTAGCAGTGTATTTCAACAAGTCATGTAAGAGAAAAAATGTATTGCTTCGATTGCAAGAAGAGCTTGCTAATTCTACAAAATATTTGAAAATATATCACAAAATTAGGTGGTTGTCATGGTGGTAAGCCGTGACAACGCTTTGTGATTCTTTAAAGAACGTTTTAACTTAATTTCGGGACAATCACAATGCTATGGAGGATGAAGTTGAATCTAATATATTTAGAAAATTTCATACCTTCAAGTATGTCTATGTGCTTTACTTTTTGGCTGATATTTTATATATTTTATCCATGTTATGACATTTATTTTTAAATAAATTTATGAACATAACCACAATAGGTTCGGTGGTAAAGACCGATATTGTACAAATCCGTATGCTCTTCATTGAGGAGACTACGGATTTGAATAGTGAAATTTTTAATGAGCAAACCGGATATCATATTCTACTGGAATTTGGTTGTCAAGAAGGATATTTGAGGAGGCTATCGAGCGAGATTAAGGGAGATAAATTTTATGACGTTGAAATAATTCGGGATAGAACATGACAAGATCTTGTGAATGTAGTGATATTTCAAAAGCATTTTATCTTAGCGGTATGCAATGCATTAGAATCTAAATTTGAGGACAACCATATCATGACAGCGTTCAAAGTGGTGGATCCGACTAATATGCCGTTTAGACAAGTTGGTTTAGTTAATTGGGGGTGGTTGATTTGAAGTTGTTATGTGGTCAATATGGAGTTGAGCATGAAATTGGAGGAAGAAATATTTTCTCATTAATAAATTATGTTGCAATAAAGAGAGAGTTCTTTGCATTTAAGTTACAAGCAACTACCGACTGGTTGGACAAAAGTTTCAAAGATGTTTGGTTAATGATCACTTGAAATTACACCTCAAAAGTAAAGTATGAGAACTTGTTAGTTTTAGTTGAGATAGCTAGGGTACAATGCATTAGCACGGCGAGTTGTGAAAGGTCATTTTCAGGCCAGAATTGCATAAAGACCAAACAAAAATTAGAATGTTAATAAAGAATTTGGAGAGTGTTTTGCGGGTTGCTTTAGAAGGACCAATTGAAGATTGTTATGAAATCATTAATGGAGCCATAGGAATATGAAAAAACAATATCAAATTCAAATATTTATTCTCTCATCCAGAACGGTATCTATCTGGAGTTGTTGGTTCCGAGCAAGAAGATAATATTTTGTTATGATTTGTGCATAAAATGTAAATTATTGTGTTGGTGGTTATTTGTTCTAACCTAAACCCTCTTGCCCTCAATGGCTTCAAATCGTCTAAGTATGTAGGAGGATCATGAATGTGTATTTTTTTGTTTTGTATTAGAACATGTGAATTCATTCTTAGATTAAGGAAGTTTATTGTTGTGAGATTGTGTTCTATTGCATGACATGTGTATAAGAATATGTGTGCAAGATGAATTTGTTGATTTTTGTAGTCATAGAGTCTTTGAAAACATTGGTGGTTTGAGGGGCTGTAATCCTTAGCCCCCAACCGGTGGGGGGTATTTAAACCAGGTTCAACTCCTACTAAGGATAAATTAAGTATTTTGGTGAGGGAATGTAATTTAGTTGAGAAAATATGAAAACCGGCCAAAATATTATTTAAACGGATTTTTTACCGGCCGATTTTTTTTACATCCGGATTTTAACTGAAGTAAAATGCCAAGTGGGGGAAATGAACTGGATGAACTTGATGGATCCAACCCAAACTGACAAATAATATGTAATAACTGGTTGGGGCCCATTTTAATAAGTTATTAGAGGGTTTGTGTGAAAATCTCCCCGAACGCTGATGTGGAGCTTCCAAATTAAATAAAATGGTGATGTAGAGAACCTCCATTAGAAATTAAGTATTGTTCTCCTTTAGTATGACACGTTTGGGAAACACAAAAAATGTCGTATTATCGAGGTGTCGTCTTCTCGTTAATAGACAAATGGCGTAAAATTATCGTACTATCAAAGGAATACAAAAACATAAGCAATATGAGCTTAAAAATTATATACAATGAGTTTAAGCAATATAGATTGTATGGAATAATAACTTATAACTCCAAACAAATATAAATATTTTGAAGAGTTCTTGAAATAGGAGTTCAAAGATCTCTGGTGGTGCCTACCTAAGTTAGCAACTGTCATCTTATCTAAATTTTCTACTAGCTTTTGAAAACTAATATTTTCATTAACACCAAAATGTAAATAGTTTTCTAATAAGAAATTAGACGACGATGATGGATGACGTTTGGCATCACTAAGCTTTACTGTAGGTGGAGCAAACATCATCTACATCTAATGAATGTAGATCAACATTAAGATCAAAGCCTTGTGCATAATTGATTCCCAAAGTAGCATCCACCAACTCATTAGTACTCAATTCTAGCGCAATAATCTCTTCCCCTTCCATCTGAATGTAAGTCTCGATTGACATCTCATCATCACCCAATCGTAACTTTGAAATCAAAGCACCAAGTTCATCTGATTCTTCTTGCATTCTATTCTTCCTCCTTTCATCAACTAGGGCAAAGTCAACATTCCATGTTGCAAGTAATATACGCGCCATCCTCCAACAATTCATGTTGCTCAATTCCAAGGTTGAAAAACCGCGAAACTTACCAACTTTGGCAGAGCTAACAACATGTGAAGATGTAAAATCCAAAATCATAATCACCTTTCGATTTTGGCCTTGAACTGATTGTTGAGTTGCAAAATCTAAGCTTCAAATATATCCCCCTACATCCAAGTTGTTTTATTTGAGTGCCACCGAACTTACTCATGAGGCTACCACCTTCCAAAACATTGTGGTTGCTTAGACGTATAAATCATAAGCAACTTCAACTTATCAGTCCTAGTTGAATTAACAACAAGAGCAAGTGTTACACTCTCCTTTTGTAACTTCCGACCCTTCACCTTCCCTTGTGCTAATGTTTTATTAGGATGTGCTCTAAAATACAATCCATGTTGTAAACATCTTCAGGCTCATAATCTAACAAAAGAATAGGAAGGAGGCCACTCTAACTCTAACCCTAACCATGTCCATTCTACACTAGTAACCCTAATTATCATTAAGTTCCCAATGATAAGTGAAGTTCCCAAGTAGTTCCCATGTGAAAATGGATGTATTTTAGATGTACATAACATAGATGACAAGAATTTTAGTTTAATTACCTCTTTGATATGACAAAACGGAGATTCTAAATGTCATATTATCGAGTGTCATAGTCGTATAAAAGAGGGAGTTTTGAACTAAAAAGTTTGGTCGCGCAAAAATGTGTCGTAGTATCGAGGGTGTCATATAAATGAGTGTTATACTAATGAGGTTAGACTGTACCCAATTCGCTCTGGTATAATTGATCCCATCAACAAGTAAGGTTGAGGCATCTATAATCACAAAAATAAGAAAACTTCCATCTCTTTTGGAGGAGTAATAGCGGGGAATTGTTTTTCTTGCAAAGAGAAACATATTCTAAGGAGAATGCAATTTTTTTTTTAAATTATGAATATGAAAATTGCTACAAATTTCGAAGTGATAAAGTTAGGGTAACAAATAATCGATCTATAAGTTAACCCAAAGCCGTTCATCTAAATGCTAATGCTTAGCTATGACAATTGTCAAAACTCTTATGAGGGTAATCAATCACAAGCCACTACCACATAAACGTTAACTTCATTCACCTAAAATTATAGATCTCATCCATGTCAACATTACATGACCCTAGTGAGTGGTTAAATGGACCTGGTTGACTATGGATGCCTGGACCTTATAACTAAACGTGTGCATTCACAAATTCAAGGGTGATCCGGTTTGGGACTCTCATACTCTGATACTGATTGACTTGAAGGTCACCTTTGCAAGCACCAAGTCTCCTTGAGTCTGGTGTTGCGACACAACTTGGAAAATTTGATAGCAAGGTCATTTATTTACAGTCATGTAAAAAATTGGCCAACATGGATAACATGTACAATTACACCTAGATTGCCATCTCGTGTGAGCTGGTGCAAAACAGTCAGCCAAACAAGAACTTCAGTAGCTCCAACAGCGAGTTGCCAAGTTTGTTACAAGGAGCTTTGCAAATACCTTTTTGGTGGTCTTGTCAACCTGGATCTCTCTAAAGAAAGGAACCTATACATTGTGCAGATTAAATACATATACATCAAATGGTCTGTAAAACTCCATTGAGAAGGAGTGGGTTGGGTAAGCAAGGAGATATGCCAGGCCCTGGAACCGTTACTTGTCAGCTTAATTACAATCCAAACACCAGCAGTAGAATGTGGATTTTGAGTAAGAGTACGCTGATGAACACGACATTTCTGTAGCATCCAAGTCCTGGAGTGTCAACCCAAACAGATCAGGGCTCTGTGACACAGCTCCAGAATGTTTTAAAGACCACATCCTTCTGTACAAATGCACAGCAGCTACTGCGTCTTCACGAGGATCATGAATCGTTCCATCCTGTATTTTGTAGCTGCCAATAAGGACATGTTTTTTAATGAGTTATTTGTCTGGATCGAGTTTTACTGTTCTGAAAGTAGGCAACGGCCTGTGAAGGAACATGAGCATATAAGTCACCCACATGTCCAGGAACATGTGCAGGACACCAATAATTTCCCCACGCCATGCTCTTGAATTTGTGCATTCACCAGATATGTGCCGAGATTTAACAACTGTGGTGCAGCATTTAACAAGTCATAATTTGTCCAACATGCAAAAATATGAGAAGTGAAGGCTTACCCTAAGTAGGTTTCTGTCAGAAACCGAAGCTTGTGGCTCACACCACTTGTCTTCACCAACAGTTGGTAAGTAGCTGTGTCCCTGTAAAGAAAACAACTTATTTGTTGAGCTCATTCATATTATCTCTGGTACTCATTAAGAATATAGTCTATAAAGTAGTGAATCAATCAAGTAGGCAAATTCCTCGGAAGCTGCACAATTACTCAATATGCACTGGATTCAAAGACCAGCGCAAAACTGTGTAGTTCATGGTTTTTCCAGGAACCAACAGATCTGGCTTTTTGTTTCCTAACAGGATTAGAACCACTCTGGTTCCCAAGTACACAGAAACCTGACCTACTCTGCTTGCGAAGCACACATTACCCTGCAACAATAGTGACTACCAGTGACTGTTGAGAAAACAATGGAAGCTACTTTGCTCTTGAGAAGACAAATCTATCAATTCAATTCAATATCAACAAATTTATCCCTGGGTCATTCATTTGTGATTCTTGACATTGCAACTCTCCAACCGGATGTCAATAGAGGTTGCACTTTATACCACTCCCAACACTTGGCCTAGAGTCACATGGTACATACAGTGAATGGTTGAACCATCTTAATGTCTAAAGGAGGACATCTATCTCAACCGCATTTGGCAATGTTTGTGTCCAAAATAACCTTTTACAGTTCGAAGTTCCCTGGATAAAGCTTAACACCCTACAGCAATCGACATAATCAGAATCAGCAGAGTGAACTTGCAGCTGAAGGAAGAGACAGAAACATCACCTCAGAAGCTCGAGGGGGGGTAATCTACACGCAGGCAGGCCAGGTCATGGCGCAGGTCATGTCCTACCAATAGTTGTTGCTGATTCCCAAAAATGTTCAGCACAGTTCGACGCACTTGTCGAAAAGAAGGTGCATCTCTCAAATCTGCAGCCTTGATTCCGGTGATCTCATGCCTTCCAAACACATCATATTGAAATGGTAAATTCCAAAGTCAGCCTAATTAAAAGGCATATAGCACAGAATTACCTTCGTTACATCTTCAGAGGATCCTTGTTCCAGAAAAAAATCTATTCTTGCCAAATGCAGTTGCAGGGACTAAGTAGCCCCATATCTGAAAATTTTGTCATTGCAATACCTCCACAAAGCTAGAGAGAGAGAAAGAAGACAGGATATACTTCAGTACAATTACCTACCTAAAATCAGTGATGGGAAGAATGGGTTGCACATATGTGTGCAAGAGAACATTTTCATGCTCGTCAACTATGCAAACCCGTGCACATATGTTGGCCGATCCATCCTTGCCATCTCACAGTCCAATGCAATAGCCCCTGGCTGGTCAGCATCATTTAGTCTTTCACTTGAGATATCCCCGTTTGCTGTCAACACCTGCAAGTTGAACTCTACACCAGTTGGTAACATTGAGACATGCCTTAAGTAAATTGAAGTCGGTGAATGCTCAACAAAGGTCATCCATGGCACAACAATTAGCACAATAGAGTTATCCTCTAAGTCAACATGACTTCTGGTCGGGAGTTGGTTGTTTTGCATGCAACACCTTCCATGTTCGGTAAGTTTTTGGTGCATGCTTGAAGGAAGTGGGGAGGTTTGAACGAAGAACACTCTATATTGGTTCATTGAGGGTCAAACTCATTTTGGCATGCCAAAGAGGTGCTTAAATGAGTTTGGCCCTCAATAAATCAAAATAGGGTGCTTTTCATTCAAATTCAAATTGAAACACTACCTCCGAGCATTGACCACGATTGGAAAGAATCTCCTGATTTTGTATGCAAAAAACAGTCCCTGGGAAATTATAGGGAATGAACTCCTGGCGAGAAGTCCCATTGAGTTAAAGGAGAATCCTAATGGTTTAAGGAAGTTTTGTTACCGATAGATGGTAAGCATAGCTCAGTGAAGGGAGGGACCTTTTCAGATTGCAAGGGAGAAACATACTGACACTTCACGCGATGTTCGGTGAGCTTGTGAGAAAGTTAGACAGAGGTTGCAACCTCTGTTTGCAAACTCGAAAGCACACTCCTTTTTGGCCAACCGACCTGCAAATCTTTTCCAACAGTGCAGTACATTCAGCTCTCTAATATCATATGATGACATAAGGTGTTGAGGTGGTTATGATATACATTCAATAACCCAGACAACCACGGCTTCAGCTTTTCAAACGTCAACAAAGGGTTTAAAAACAGGACATAAGAATTACCAAGTAGATGCTCCCGGAGAGACTCAAAACAGAAGCAATGCTTGTGACATGAGCCACACTGTGGCTCATGTCTCGAATGGCCAACCTTCTCCAAGTACTGTATCAAAATCTGCTTGTTCGAGAATTGCTTGAAGCAGGCTGGACATCTGTACCATCAAATTTATCGCTCACACTCACAACAACGCTTACAATTTAAAAAAAACTGTACCTACCAACAGATGCGATCGATGTAACAGATGCATATAAACTTCATCGCAAGGACAACAACGATTTTCAGCTTGGAAAAACGACATTCTCGATGACAATCGGCGTTGTTTTCTAAATTGGTGAAGCAATAAAAATGATTTGCAACGGTGGAAACCTGACACGAGGAGCATCGGTGTTGGGAATCATGGCCATGGCAATCGACGCACATGTGATGAACTCAATTGCAATAATGCCAATTCCTCTGTTACCAAGCTAGGGTTTCAATAAACCCTAATGGCAACACATCAAAATGCAGGGAAACGACGCATCGCCTCTCTTTTCACCCATGTGCTATATTTTAGGGCTATGAAGTATGTATATGCAATTTGAGGATGGACATAAGTCATAAGACACAAGAATAAGAGTGGGTTTACACAAAGAATTCCGATCAAGCGATCTTAGAGGTGAAGAGCAAAATTTGGAACCCAAGGAGTTTGCACTAGCCGTCCGGGTCCAAGATATGAGAAAATGAAGCGGCGCTAATGTGGCATTACTTTCCCGCCGAATCTCAGTGGTTCCCAACTCAAGAAGATACTGTACTCCTTGTTTTGGGAAACCGATCTTCAAGCTCGAGTCCACTCTTGAGTCCAAAGGTAAGGTTCATTAGAGGGGTAGTTTGAGTTTGAACCCCAAGTTTTCTTGGACCAAGGTCCTAATGTGAACCCACCCGGAAGTCCAAGTTTCTTGGACCCTAAAGGTTAACTTTACACTAAGGTCCAAGACCAAAGAAGCTTTAAAATCAAGCGATCTTATTGATCAAGTGTAAATTTTGAGCCCAGTGGTTTTAAACTAGGGCCCGAGGCCCAAGTATGAGAAAATGCAGTGGCGTTAATTTGGCACCACTTCCCCGCCAAATCTCATTGGTCCACACTCAAGAATACACTCCAACCAATTTGAGAAACCAAGTTCAAGCTTGGGTCCAATCTTGAGTCCGAAAACAAGGTCCATTAAAAGGGTGATTTGGACCCTAAGTTTCTTGGACATGGACCCTAATGTATATTATCCACCCAAAACATGGAGTTTGCGGCCCATTGGTTCAAATGGAGCAAGAAAAATATGGACAAAAAGAAAAGGCCATCCTTGAGACAATGTGATTTTATTAGGTCAGACATACAATTTTGGACTTACTAGAAGCCCAAAAACTCTCTATGGCAACAGTCTCAACTATATAAATTTCTATGTGCATCGTTGGGGCATCACTATTTTTCTTGACATGAAATGTGCCTAGTAGCATGCAACCAAGTTTGTACATACGAATTTGTCTATAAGGTAGATGAGTCTACAATGGTTATTTCTAGGAGTTGGGCCTCACAATCTCATGTGCGATAAATTGTGGGAAAAATATTCAATTGATTAGCAAATTTTGTACGAATCTATAAAAAATGAGATCAAGATGGTAAAATGTTAATTGGTGGCATATTTTCAAATAACATATATGCGATCTTCTTAAGCGGCTATACAGGTGTGCACAAAGAAGTTGGTGTTGCTCCTCATATTAGTAATCGCCTGCCATGTGAAGAGAACTGATCCGAGTGTCAACTGGGCATCCTTTGCTCAATTGGCAAGTGAATATAGACAAACTGAATCATGGCTCTTGGCCATGATTACTTGTATTGTGCCGAAGTTGCTCACAATGTGGCTACCTCCTTGAGCCGTCATATAATCGATGAAGACCAACCCGCATGCGCTATGAGAACCTGATTCGAACCACCAGTCCACTGTTATGAATGATGTCGGTGAGATAATTTGATTCCTTGTGCAACCCGCAACTGTGCACCTCTGATGTGGTTGTGAGCCCGTAGTCGTTTTCAAGTATTTGGAGTTAGGGTTAGTGACCCTTTGTATGCCAGGTCTCACTGCCGATTGTTAAGCCATCTCTGTCCTCCTGGTACTCCAGGGTTCCCAAAACACGATCTATTGACTCTTCTGGTAGGAACCTTTTCGGATATACTGGTTATATATGGATGTTAATGTGGTCCTCTCAACTACTGTTCCATGACTATTTTACCCGTAATCAATACTTAGAACCTGTGCCCAGGAAGCTTTTGGGTATAGTCGGTCAAGATCCTAGTGATTCTAAATCCAACCAGATACATGTTGACATCTTCCGGTTTGCTTTATTCATTTGAGGTATATTCTATAGATTCCTCTCAAATGATCGGTAACTCTCCTGAAGTCTCCAACTTCAACCGGTTATTTCTCAAACTCAACCAGTTCATCTGTAACTAACCGCCGGTTCTTCCCGAGCAGTGCTTAGAACCAGGAAGCCGGACAGGGGTGACCAGTAATCAATGACCAGCTAGTCAACTT
Source organism: Polytrichum formosum (assembly GCA_964035585.1). Lineage (NCBI taxonomy): Eukaryota > Viridiplantae > Streptophyta > Polytrichopsida > Polytrichales > Polytrichaceae > Polytrichum > Polytrichum formosum. Next base: position 1,818,155 of record OZ037941.1, read on the forward strand.
CCATAACCAGTGACCTATAGTTATGGTTGTCTGGTTGTTATCGACGGACGACTTGTAATCGATCCATGGTCAGTACCGGCTGGGGCGAACCAACCCGTATATTGGTACCTTACCGGGGAGGGCGAACGGCTGGAGATTCGTGGCACTCACTTAAAATCATCCATCCTAGATATCGTGGATGAAGTGGCTTCAATAAAAAAAAGCCCCCCTATGGGGTTGAGGGCCGATTCATTTGAATGTGACATCACTAGACATCCGGTAAGGTACCAATGTACGGGTTGGTTCGCCCTGGCCGTCAGTACCCACCTTCTAGCAATAATTCCCTAGTTCTCTAGGGGGCTTCTCTAATTGGTGCTTGGTGTGGTACCAGGACCCCTTTCAGCCCTAGGGCGGGTTTACCAAGCAACCATATGCAAACATCACGATTGCAATCCAAATGTGACCACAATAAGCCTAGATAAATTGGTGACCAGAACATGTGCCTGCAGGTAATAGATCGATAGGGTTTTTCCTACCCTTGACACGGTGATGAAAAAATTGTTGGGTCGGAAACATAGAGATGCAAGATGTGGATCAATGTGACCTAAGGTTTCACAAGGGGCCTGTAAAAATTCCCTCATGGGACACGTTGTAAACTCAAACATTTTACCGTGTCATTGTAGTCACAAAAATTGATGTATGTGGCAGACAATATACTATTTGCACATGGAAGGGTTCATGTGCATATGAAGAGCGAAATGTCTACAATCTCCCACTCCACTGGCATTAATAAGCATTGAATTGTGGGGAAACATGTTTTTATTCTACACTAACATCAGGCGAACTTTGAGTTATGGGATACATATTCTAATATTTTCATATTCAATTTCAGACGCGATTATTGGAACTACTACAAATAGTTGTGTGAGTACTATGCAATAATTTTGTTAAAGCTTATTTTTCTAATTTGTACCCTATAGATAGCTCTCAAATACTCAAAACTTGTTGAATTAACATATACAAACACCAATACATATACAAAGTTAAAAATACTTTTTCTTTTTCTTTTGTCTCTCTCTCTGGGGGTTTCTTCCCTCAAAACCCTATGCACAAGTCTCTCACTAGTCCTCCACTATTTTCACTAGTTTCCCTTAATTAGTAGCCCCACTAACTAGCATTGGGGCTAGAGATGTGGGGGGCTTAAATGTCTTGTACAAACTCCTTCAAAGCTCCAGTTTAAGTTTGTGGAATTTGAGCTTTAATAACCATTGAGCTCACTGGTTCAATAATACCATGAGCTCCTACTTTCTCAAACCTGAACTGATGAATGTACACAGTTATGAGTAGATACTTCTGTTTGTCCCAGCTCTGGTGCTCCATTTTCCTCAAACTTTCTTGGAAGCTGATCGACAGGGGATTTATCATCCATTCGTGTTTTTTTTCCATTCATTCGAGAAGCCGCTTGAAACGCGTGGGCCGCGACACTCTGCGTCTTCTCTCTCACAGAATCGTTTCTCCGCTTTCTCTTTCTGCTTGTTGTTTGGTTCACCGTGTTGTTTTTAGCCCAGGGTGGCAACTCAAACAAATAATTACAGGGGGCTCGTCCAAAAATTTCACAAAGGCATAGATTAAATCATAGATATAATCTAGATTATGTTTCAAATAATCTGGATTCATTATTTCAATAATTTACAAAATTTGTATAATTCTCTTGGCAATCCAACCACTTCTGGACGAAATCTTGTTGCTTCAGTGCTGCAAAAGACGATTTTCTATACAGGAAAATGTGAATATGAGTTGTGATCAAGCATGAACCGTGTGTGGATCAATCCGAAAAAGGGGTGTGCAATTTAGCCTGGCTAAACACCTACACAAGAAGAAGCAGAGGAAGACAAAAAGCAAACACTATATACTCTGATCCTGAGCTGTGCTTATTTTCATCAAGAATTCGCGATGAGAAATCAACTGGCCTTTCTGCACCTAACTGTGCAATCAGCATGCAGTGTTTGAAACAAATTCAAGTCTTTCGCATCATAAAATTCAGCCTAGCAAAAATATCTACACAAGATTGGAAAACGGGAGGACAACAAGCAACGCAATATAGGTACTCTTTTCCTACGCTATGCTTAATTCGTGCGAAACCCGGGATCAGAAACCGACTGGCCCTCTTGCACCTAATTAATTTTTAACCTTGGGAGCAAGCATAGAAGGGGATGCAACACTATTATGCACTCTTATAAGCACTGACAATCGGAATAATCACGGCACTCGATGATCACTAATCTCTCTAGATCGTTTCAGGCCTGCCCTTCAAGGTTTCCGCATCAGAATACGCAGCCTGGCTAAACAACTCTACACAAGATTGGAGAAGAGGAGGACGGCAAGCAACCCTGAACCCCTAAACCCCAAACACAAAGGTGAGGCTCGTAATGTTGTGTGCACAAACGGGCGCTCTACAAATGGGTTGAAGAGTTTCAGAAGAGAAGCGGGAGAGAAGCCACCGAGAGGAGTCGGGAACAATGTTAGGGTTAGGGCTCACAACCCAAAATAATCTATATTATCTTCAAATTTTTGTAGATTATCTAAATTATAATTAGGTCTGATGGAGACCAGATTATGGATGAGCCCCCTGTCCAAGAGAAAGTCCACATTATTTTCAAATTATTGATGTATTATAATACATAGAAAAAATTATTGCGTATTATGGACGGTCTCAATGTGCACATCACTCCATTCTAAGTTCTGTAAAATTGTTCTTTGGTATGAACGTACAAGGATAATATGGATGGATTATCTGTTACAAATTATTTGCACTAGTTGCCACCCGGGGTTTTTAGTCGATCTAGGGTTTTGGTCTTCTCTCAGACAGAATCGTTTCTCCGCTTTCTCCTTCTGCTTGTTGTTTGGTTCACCGTGTTGTTTTTCAGTCGATCTAGGGTTTTGGTTGAAGATCTGGAACTGGTTTTAGATCCCTGTGCATAGATGATGCATCCTTGTGCGGTTCACTATGTAGACCCGCCTCGACTGCAATCCGACTGCGACCACAGCCTAGATTAATTGGTGACTAGAACATGCACCTGGCTGATATGGAATCGATAGGGTTTCCTTCTATCCTTATTCTTGACACAGTGATGATGAAATTGCGAATTTTACGAGCTCAAATACGTGACTCGGGCGTTGATCACAGCCAATGTCTGCTGGGCCGCGTGAGGTCCCACTAGAGTCACCACAATGTGGGAAAGAGACTCCCTTCTCAAGTCTTTCAGTTTCTGCCGCAACCCGGCTCGAAACACAAGCCGGTGCGGGATGTTTGGTGATTGGCCGACGTGGGGAACGGTTCCGAAGCAGCCTGCGAATTCGGGGCAGCCAATGGAGGTGACGTCCCAGCGAGCTTGGGGTAAGTACAAGAACACATTGAAGGTGGCCTCCTTCATCCAGTCAATGGAATATTCGATCTCCAGAACTTCTTCCCCTACAATTGCATTACGGCGAGGCCTCTGCAATCGGAAGGTGAGAGCAGACGAGAAGTTCATGGGACCCTGGTATGGTTCTGTCTCCTTGATCATGGACAGCATGTCCGCTATAGAAGAAGCTTTGTTGCAGTAGTGCCAAGTTGACGTGATGGCCGATTCGCTCCCAGATTCAACCCCTACGGTACCTGGAGTCATCCATGGGATGGGAACCTTCTGGTAATCATACCTGGAGAATAATAACAATTTGAATTTACTAAGTAGTTTTCACAATCATGCGGACCAAAATTTAATCATCAGTCTGCAGTAAATAATTTCCTGTGCACACAAGTTTAGTAAGGTACAGTCACACATATCATTTTAGAATTAGAAGTTTCAGAATCGGAGTTCAGATGCCGAAGTTAGAAGAGTTCAATCTTGAAGATTATCTTTCCTATTAGTGATTGCAAAGACTCTTTCAATTGTGATGTTCGCATAGGCCTCTTGGCTTCCCGGACTCTATTTCAATTTCATTTCCTGGAATCAAGTTTTTAAACCATTATTTTATGATTATGATACGTCATGATGCAATATGATATGCCAAGATACTTATCCATAAAAACATTTTGAAACAACCAATAAATATATTTCATAGGACTTGGCTATATAGAACCTTTTAAGAAATTTAATTGAGAATCAGTGGAACACAACAAGGACAAGGGCAAACACAAGTCAATCATGTTGGACCTAATAATTCATCATTAAGGAATGTTCAACCATTTTTTAATGATGACTAAGACTATTACTACACGTAGTGGAGTGCAAGCCACACACTTTGTGATGTCATAGCCCTCAAGTTGAGTGTCATTATCACTCCGTCACCAACTCCAAAACAGTAAGCTTAAATTTTCTTTGTTATATATCTTTGAACATTGTTCAATTGTTTTAAGCTTATTGTAGAATACGACATAAATATCTGAAAAATAATTTTGGCTTTTGACACAATTACTATATGCTTTTTATATTCTTATTATATGATGTCATAAGCCTAAAACCTAGTATATTTTGACATATCCTCTCGGTCCCCCTTAAGATAATATGAGAGTCACCACCCTAGGTGGAGTTTTTTCCATCTATCTCCAAGCACTTGATAGAAGAAAACAAGCCTCAAGTCATCGCACCTTCAATTATTACTAACCACACAGCAAAACCTCTAACAACTTGTGCCAAAGTAGAAGATCTTAGTCAAGGAGCTCCACCTAAAAAGCAAGGAGGTCCCCTAAGTAGGATGGCATCAAAACCTTTTTCAAAATCCTCATAGCCATTCTGATCAAGGCTCAGGGTTGGGCATAATGTTGTGGTTGTTGTTTTATTGGCTCAGCCTTGAGGGGAGAGACCTAGGAGTGGTATATGACATTGCCCAAAGCTTGGCAACCAACCGAAACTGGTCACATATGTGTTCTGATTCTATGGTGTTACTCGCTCTTCAAGTGGAGTCCAATTATAAATGAGTGTTGATCTAAAGTGGTTTCCAAAATGAGCCAAAATTTGACCTTGGTCGGACCATAATTAACTACATGTGCAATATGATAATAGGGCAAAGCATTCTTGCGACTAGCCGCTTGTTACTTTGGCTTTAGCTATGAAAAATCCATTCTTCAGTCAGGAATTAAAAAATCTTAAAAATCCTCATACCCTATCTTGAGCGTCAGAAGACTTTAAAACAAACATGAGCTGCAGAGAGACACACGTCGTGACCCTGTAAATAATGTCGAGAACATTACCCCAAGCTAAACTAGTAATGGCAGTTTTCTTAACACTGCATATGCATGAAGAAATGGCAGTTTTCTTGACACTGCATATGCATGAAGAAATGGCAGTTTTCTGAACACTGCATATGCATGACAGGTTGAAGTTGAGCCTGTCCAGTTAGGCGTCGGGTGCCCTTCTTGGGGGTGGTGTGGTTCCATCGTGTGCACCCTAGAGCCCCTCCCCCTTCTGTTCGGGGTCCTGGTGGTCTTGTATGTTTTTGGCAATGAAATGAAGGTTGTTTCATTTGTCTCGAAAACTTTGAAAGTTGAAAAACAAATTAGGCATTGGGATGAGAAAGTCATGTTAACTTACCTCAAGAGATCAGGGTGGAGAGCTTGAGCCACAGACACAGAGACAAGCTTGCCATCCTCGTCGTAGAAAGTGAACTGGGTGTTGAGCCAATCTGGATCGGTGAGGTCTGTTCGGATGCCACCCTCCAGCTCACGTTTCCAGATCGTCCACAGCCGGTCGACATTTGCATGGTGGGCGAAGAAGATGGGATCCGTCGCAGAGGTTTTGTACCGGCGCATGACTTTCACGTTCACCCACATGTGAACGGCGCCGTGTGGGTTGTTTTCCAATGTCCCACCACCGACGCCTCCGTAATCGCCATACCGGTATGGCTGCCCAATGAAGAGCGACGGCGTCGCAGCGGCCGTCACGAGCTGCGTGTAGATGACATGTATGTTCTCCCAGTGCTGAAACTCGTCCGTGGCATTAGAGCACGTGACCAGGGAGGGGTTCGAGAAACTGACCACCCTCGGCGGTTCCGCACATTTATTGCGGTCGCGGTCGTAAAGAGAGGAGATCGTTTTATTATTTAAGCTCTTTTCCGCGTATACATTGGGCATGACCATGCCTTCGGGCAAGCCGTCCCAGTTCCAGAATGGCAGTGCGAACGTGTCGTCCCCAATCAGCTTTGCAAGGATGCGCTCGTGGAAGTAGAGGAAGAGGCGGTGCCACGGCAGGAACAGCCAGTTGTTATGAATCTCGAGCGGGTACTTAAATCCCGGAAAGTAGAACTGGTTGTCGCAGTAGCCGCAGTGAATGTATGCTTGGTTTATGTGCGAGCGGCCGTCCGAGTCGGGAAGCGCGCGCATGAGCTCGTACGCCTTTTGATACTTTGCAATGTACGCGTCGTCGAGGAGGTGAGCGGCCGGACGGGTTCGCATCGGCAGCTCGGTTGGGAACTTGAAGCTCGTGGGGTTGCCGGTCGTGACTGCAGGGGGACAACATCCTTCGGAGCTGAAACAGTTCTGGAAATTGGGAGCTGGGAAGGGTTTTCCTTCCACTTTTATCAACAGTAGTATTATAACATCTACTAGTAGTATCTGCAGCATTTCACGTCGCCTAAGCTGTGACATCTTTGCCTGCGTCATATATACTGATTGCATGAAGAGCGTGTGTGTGTGTGTGTCAGTTTTTAATAATTGATTAAAATATTTTTTTTGTGATCAAATATGATTCCTCGACTCATCATAGTACAGTGCGGTTCGCATATGACATTTGAGTCAAGCTCCGAAGAAGGACAAAGTGGACGACATCATGGTATTTTGCTGCAGCCTGTAACTAACCACTAGCTGCTATCAAGATGCAGCAGCTTGTCAGCAATCATTGAAGTAGTACTCCGCGTCTTTTCGATGGTTCCTGCTGCAGCATCGGATCCTCCGCCTCATCAGCATTCCCCACAAAATCGTTGGTTAAAGCTGTGACACCTCATTCTGCAACAGAAAATGAAACCAGATGTCAGTTGCTGCAAGATGAATTTTGATCCTGGATGTGAGACATACAAACTCTGGTTGCAGTTAACATCTTGCAGTGATTACCCACTCAACATCGAATTGAAACTAACATGTGCACAAGGCCAACATAAGTAAAAATCTACTAAATTTTGATGAGTTTGTGCTTCATTGACTCATTGCAAGTGACTTATTATAACATTTAATAATGCAATACAGTCAATAGAGAACTTAACGGCGGTGCTGCAACTTGCAAGCAGCAAATCTGACTACAAGGGATTATGTTGATACTCACCGTACAATAGAAGGACTAGGCCTCGCCCAAGGCTTCAGTACTCAATAGCATCCCATGTGTACGCAGACTTAGAGGTAAGAGCATGACCCTGCTGCTTCCCCGGCACAACATGAAGGGTAGAGAGGACAACCCTGCTGCTGCGGTGTCGATGATCTCCTCTAATGAAAACTCAGCCCCTTTTATGGTATATGATTGCAGGCTCAAGGTTCAGTTAGCTTCCGCATCTGGCGGTTTGGAGTTGTAAGAACGAATCAATCCATCAACCCCGTTGATTGTGAGAGTTAGCATCGGAGGTGTTTCTTTCCTGCATCAGACAAGTTTGTGGTGCAGTGCTTTGGACAAGAAGCTGAAAACATGCAGGGCTCGCTTTAGAAAGTTTGATCTCCTGGCTCATAAGGCCAGGAGATATAGCCAGTGCTGATAGAACCCGTTCACCGGTGGCCCGCACCAGTAGGTGTGGGTGGCCTAACAGTCTAAACCGACCCTTATAATAGTGCAATTTATAGCATCTTACCAACGGCTCCTACCAATAGGCACCACTTTTATCTCCAATTTGACTAATGAAAGCCACTGGACATAAACTACAGTGTTGAGCGAAGCCGTTCACAGTAAGCGTGTGCGGGCTGTCAGTTACCCCTGTCGAGAGCGAGCTTTGGGATGCAAGTGAGGGTGAGGCTCGTGGGTCCTGACAGAATCGGGCATTCAACATCTCTTTGGTTATGGTCCAGTGGTCAAATGGGTCCTTTCCTTTTCTTTCGTCACATGTCTCTTGCCTCCTGCCTCCATTAGACAATCATACTTTTGAACCCCAGGCACATGTCCAACTGCTCCCTTTGTATCATTGCCCCTGCGGCCTTCGGGATCTTTACAGCTAGCCATGCTCTCCAAATTGTGCACGTACCCATTTCCCTCATAAATTCTTGGAGTGATGTGGGCAAACCAACCCATACATTCGTTCCTTGTTGGATGCCTAAACCCTTGCCTCCAAGGAACCTTTCCTTTTTTTTCGTCACATGTCTCTTGCCTCCTGCCTCCATTAGACAATCATACTTTTGAACCCCATGCACATGTCCAACTGCTCCCTTTGTATTATTGCCCCTGCGGCCTTCGGGATCTTTACGGCTAGCCATGCTCTCCAAATTGTGCATGTACTCATTTCCCTCATAAATTCTTGGAGTGATGTGGGCAAACCAACCCATACATTCGTTCCTTGTTGGATGCCTAAACCCTTGCCTCCAAGGAACCTTTCCTTTTCTTTCGTCACATGTATCTTGCCTCCTACCTCCATTAGACAATCATACTTTTGAACCCCATGCACATGTCCAACTGCTCCCTTTGTATCATTGGCCCTGCGGCCTTCGGGATCTTTACAACTAGCCATGCTCTCCAAATTGTGCATGTACTCATTTTCCCTCATAAATTCTTGGAGTGATGTGGGCAAACCAACCCATACATTTGTTCCTTGTTGGATGCCTAAACCCTTGCCTCCAAGGAACCTTTCCTTTTCTTTCGTCACATGTCTCTTGCCTCCTACCTCCATTAGACAATCATACTTTTGAACCCCATGCACATGTCCAACTGCTCCCTTTGTATCATTGCCCCTGCGGCCTTCGGGATCTTTACAACTAGCCATGCTCTCCAAATTGTGCATGTACTCATTTTCCCTCATAAATTCTTGGAGTGATGTGGGCAAACCAACCCATACATTTGTTCCTTGTTGGATGCCTAAACCCTTGCCTCCAAGGAACCTTTCCTTTTCTTTCGTCACATGTCTCTTGCCTCCTGCCTCCATTAGACAATCATACTTTTGAACCCCATGCACATGTCCAACTGCTCCCTTTGTATCATTGCCCCTGCGGCCTTCGGGATCATTACGGCTAGCCATGCTCTCCAAATTGTGCATGTACTCATTTCCCTCATAAATTCTTGGAGCTCATATGAATATTTCATTTACTATCACAATGCATAACATCATTCAGATCCATAATAATGTTCTATGGGACTGATAGTATTCCACGGAATATTCCCATATATGTGGGATGTGGGAATGTGGGTAATATCTGGGAATATTCTATGGAATACTGTCAATCTCATAGAACATTGTTATGGATCTGAAGAATGTTATGTGAGGGTTTTCTTTCTTATCAAATAATCTTATCACTATCAGCACATGAATCTTGGGCAATTGACATGCATTACAAAAATAAATGAATGAATGAATAAATAAATCTATCATTGTGATATATTTACAAATTATTTAGTGATTCAGGAAGGTGTTCAAGTGACATAGGTCCAGTGTTCAAGATTGAAGAGCTCATATGAGTTTCATTTTGAAGAGCTCTCAAATTTAAGCCCTTTAGTTGAAGGGCTCGTTCAAATCCAAGACGTCAATCTAAGAATATAGAAATGAAATACAAAACTCATATTAAACTTGTGCATGAATATATGGTACATGTTTCTAGTACAATATGATGAATTAAGAATCAACCATCTAACTGCATTTCTTGTAGTGACAATGCCCTATGTTTGTCGATTCTTGTGGTGGGCAAATTATATTGAGGACTTCAAGTGACGTCTTCATTTTCAATTTGGGGTTGCGTTTTGAAGGGTTGTTTTGAGACATGTATATTTTGAAGGGCCAAATCGCGTTTGAAGGGCATTGAAGACTTCAATCTTGAACACTACATAGGTCAATTGCCCAAGATGCATATGCTTGTAGTGTATAAGTCCCTCAAATAATGTTAACTGGTGAGTATGGAATGGTCTTCGGAAGGTTAACAAATTTATGAGCATGTAGCTCAATCTATTTTAAATACATGCATTTGTGTGTGTGTGTCTATTCTCATATTTGCACCTAGTTGCATACCACTTAAATATACGTGTCCTTGTAAGATGAGTAATTGATTTATGTCCGCTTACCCTAGGTAAACAAACATTTTAAGCTCTAACTTACACCCACTTCTACTTGGAATTAGATATGCAATTAATATGATATAATTAGCAAATCCAATCACGATTGTAGCCGTTTTCCTCATGATTTTGGGAGCTTGCATGATCACCCTATTTATTATCACACTGAGTAATCTAATTCTTCTTAGATGGTCATGCGAGTCTCTCCAATTATGTTTACTTTTGAACCTATAATACCTAACAAACTTTGAGCATGTAGTGCAATCTCTTCAAGCCATCTAAGCACGCCAAACCCCATAGAAAGTTAGAGCTAGCCATCTTCACTTTCACCTAAGACTCTCAAGTTGAAAGTTTAAGTGTAAAGTTCAAGCTCTCAATACTTTGTGTGAAAGCAAATGCACCCACCAATCGCATAAGTTTTTGAGATGGTCTATTTGGGATGAACATGGGAGTGGTAGGGAGGAACAAAAAAACATTTTCCAAGAGAGGAGGGGGGGGGGCTTACATGACTAGTTTATGGGGATCAGGGATGTACAAATGGACGTGACGCGGCCTAAAAGCGTCACGTCGCATCACGAATGACGTGATGGCATCACGTCGCGTCACGTCCAGGGTGTGACGCCAAACGGACGTTACTGTAGTAAAAAAAATTTACTAATCGTATTTTTTTACAGATAAGTAATTATTTCGACATCAATACAGGCAGTCGTCTACCATGGTCGACTGCTATATAGGCACTCGACCACTAAATCGACTGCTAACTTAGTAGTCGACTACCATGGTCGACTGCTAATGTAGCAGTCGACTAAGTTGTCGACTGCCTATATAGCAGTCGACCATGATAGTCGACTGCCAATGTAGCAGTCGACTACCACCGTCGACTGCTATGTTGGCCGTCGACGAAGATAGTCGACTGCAGTTGTAGCAGTCGACCATTGCCGTCGACTGATACTATTAACAGACAAATGCAGTCAACATCATATGTTTGTTGGGTTAAATTTTAATGGTTTGGGTATAGTGGAATATAGATGGATGGAAGTAGTTTAGGAAAAATGTGATTAAAGCCAACAATGATATGTAGAAGAAGAAAAAAACCGCGTTGTATTAAAACAAGTATATCGTAAAGATATAAAAAGTATACAAGATTGTCCATATTAATGATACACGCATACTATATTAACCCCAACGATGTTACATAAAGAAATAAATAGACATAATACTATCTTTAACCTCAGTTCTCCAGCAGTCTATGGGCTCATTCCATCCCACAAACTACATCTGCATCCGTAGTTTGGCGATGGTCAATGAAATGCGGTTGGACACGTTCTCGCAGGTCAATGCACTCAAAGTGACATCCCAAATTTTCCTTCCTTCATCGGCAAAGAATGTTCGGTCATCACCATCGTTGCAAAGTTGTCGAACAAGCACGCCGACCGCATAACACTCAACCTCCGCGGTGTAATAAATATCGGGATCCTTGTGTCTCCTGTTTTGGATGTAAAACAGTTCCGGCGCAACCCAAAACTTCTCCTTCTTCAATTTTTCCTTCGTTTCTACGGTTTCCGCATGCCATAGCGATAGGACATCCTTACCCGAATGCGTTGCACATCCCCAATCGCACACCCCCAATCTTCAGGCTCCCGTCCGATTTCCAATGCAACATAATGTTGTCAATGGATAGATCGTTGTGTTGCACATTTGCAGCATGCAAAGCCTCCATGATCCATAACAATGCCTAAGCCAACTTTACCCTCTTCGCCCGGAACTTTTGGACTTGGTCATAGAGTTCCCATTCGGTTGCGTCCATTGTCAAAATGTTGACATTTGGACGGTGGGCTCTATCCCGGATGAACATCTCTCATAGAGTGCCCCCATTCCACCATAGTGTATAGCCCGCATTGGACACACTGTTGATTAACCAAAACTTGATGAAACCTGGATGCGTGCTCTTTAAAACGCATGCCTCCGCACTTACTTGGATACGAGCTTTCTGCCTATCCGACGTCTTTGGGGTCTTTTCAGCCCATGTAATCTCCGATGGGAGACGATCGTCGTCCTCGATCCTCACCTCCCCGTAACCCCCCCACCTTCTTAATGCTCCTCAAACTGACAACATTTGCCGTATCGGGAATCCACAATAGTTGGCATGGGCCCGACACCCTTAGCCACTTCTCCAATTTCTCCGTCTTTCAAGGATTTATTTTGGAGGCCGTCTTGGACAATCCTTTGGCCACGGGATCCCATCACAAAAATATTTTCCGGATTCTTACAGCTCGAGGGCTCAACACCTCACATGTTTCGCCCTCTGGGAACATGTTCTCAACCAATTGCTTGAGGTTGAAAATACCATTTTGGGCCTTATTTTTCACCCATGAATTGCAAGATTCCTATCACCGCTAAACTCGGGGCCATCCACTTCCTATCGAATAACAACCTCCATGTCCCTTTTAATTATCTCAACCTTTTTGTATTTCGGCTGCTCCAAAAAACGGAATTTGATGTCGGCCTCCCCATTCCTCAAATACCAGTCAACTATGGCTTGGTGGACCTTTACCGTTATCGCATCCGAGAATTTTACCCTTGGTTTCCCGCTCCTACTCGACGACCCTGAGGCCGCGGAAGCCCCTCCTTGACCGCTCGTAAGGGCACCGACATTTGGGCGGACGGGAACGGTATTATCTGAACGGCGGGTAATATTTGCTCCCGTTCCCGAAGCACTTCCTGATCCCACATCAGAATATCGTTGCCGCTTAGGGGGCCGTTTGTACACCCTGCCGAGTGCATCCGGCTCGTCCTCCGGCATCCTCCAACTTCGATCCTCCATCGTGTTTAAAAATACGTTATTATTGTGTTTACAAACACAACTCAAATGTGTTCACAAACACGGCCGTATTCACACCACTCCACCGCAAAAAATCGGATCCAAAATTGGCAAAAGTTTGCACCCTAAACCAATCTTCCAACGCCCCCTAGGCCCTCTCAAAACATTAGGCAAAGGATGCTAGGCATGCTTGGTCCCAATGTCCCACTTGAGGAGGGGTGGTTGAAAAATAATGTCAAATGAAAAATGAGGCCTCCCCACTTATATATATAGGTTGGGTGGGCCTCACACCGACGGTCGGACCGGACGCCGCGCCCCTGGATCCTGACCGTTGGACCGTGCATCATCCAACGGCCAGGATGGATGCGACGATTGGTCGACTGATTGTGAGCCCAAATTGATGTCCACATGTGTTGTTAACACTTGTAAAACATTACAAGTAGTGTTTTGTTGATTTATGATTATTCACAAAAATATAAAAAGAGTGAAGCTTGAAGAAAGCTAAGTTTGAAGCATTAGGATTGTGTGGAGTGGATTTAAGTAGTATGAGGACATACCTTGGTAAAGTGTGGTAGGTAGAAAGCCAAGGTTAGTTAAATGTTTGAATTAGGATCTTTGTTGATCATTTGAGGGAGGAAGGCTTAGGAGATTAGATGAGAGCCTACAAAGTAGAAGGAGAGTTCGAGGGCTTATCGTGAGCCTTGTGGCTGGGATGAGTCCCTACTTAGAAGGAAAAGGTTAGGGGGTTGTGATTGGAGGCTCTAATCCTCTCACCCTATCCTTACTTCATGCCTTCTCTCCCTCTCAACTCACTATATAATCCCTCATTCTTCCCTCACTCATCCTCTCTTTCCTTCGTGCTCCTTAAGCACCCCACGGATTATAAGTGTGGGTGTGTGGGAAGCAAGATAGGAGCACATGTGTGTGCTTAGTTCTTAGGAGAAGAGCCAAGGCTATTTAGCCTTGAAGAGGGATTGACCTCTTGTTAGAAGTAGATTGGGTTTAAGGAATTTGGAGTTTGATTGTAAACTTCAACTTGTTGCATTGAGATTCATATTGAAGTGAGAGAGTTCAAACTTGTTTAAACTTGTGGCATTTAGAGTGACTAGATTGTACTAGGTGCATTACTTGTAGTGTTTTATTAGTTATGAACTTGAGCAGAACTTTATAGTGAGAGATTTGTCAATTATGGATGATCAGAGTGTTCAATGGGTATGAAAATTTGAGGGATTGTTTATTATAAAGTATGGGAGTTGTGGTAAAAATTTGAGAGCTTCAGTCATTGGGATGAAAGAGTTATTAAAAGTTGAAGGGGAGGGTGTCTAGGAACAAAGCAGCAAGATTTGAAAATATGTATCTCTTAGAGGGTTATAGATATGAATACCAAAATTTGACACTACCTTCTGAACTTATATATCTATCTTGTGTCAAAATTTTAGATTGATTGGACGTAGGAGTTGGAAGTTATTAGAGTTTTAATGACCGGATGCTTTATCACAGCATTCATACTAAGTAGTTAGAGTTAGAATTTCATGCATAACTTTTGCATATGAACTTTGTTTGTGCCAAAATTTGGTGTGGAGATTTTTGATAAGGTACTTAACAAGTGTACCAAATTTCACTTGAAGAACATAAGTTGGGTGGGAGTTATACTATTCTGAAGTTTAGTAGGAAGACATTGATAGAAATTTACATCAAGAAGAACTTAGAGAAGGAAGGGCAAGGATAAGTATATAAGTATTTTTTAATACTTGTATTTAAAGCCTATGTACTTATGGAATCCACAAGCGAAGTGTCATGTACCAATACGGAATCAACCACGATGACATGTGATAGCACGGAATCAATAAGCGAAAACTCATGTAGTATTGTGGAGTCGACGGCAAGGACTCGATTCACAAGAGGGATATCTTTGAAGGCATGCGTGGCCAAAGCAGCCGGGTGGACATTAGAAAAGGCTAAGGATATAACCTTGTCCGACATTAAGGAATATAAAACTATATAGTATGGTGTTAATCAAGTTGTGTATATTCCAAGGGTAGATTGGAATTATATATTGGGTTACAAAGAGAGAAATCTCTACATGTCATTATAAACTTTTCCACTCGGGCTAGGACGAAATCGAAGGGTGGAGGATTTTTGGTGACAAACCGGCAACCCTATGGCAATGTTGTGCTCGTCCATGTTTGATTCGGCGGCCGGTGGAGTCCTCACAATTTGCTGATTTGTTCCCGCAAGGAAATCAAAATAAGATCGGACCGTCGGAGGATTCATTGGAGTTTGCCATGCCAATGGAATCGGACGGCCAGCGTTCTGGCCTAGCACGGCACTTGGTATGACCGTGACCCGGCGTGCCTGCCTCAAGTCCGCGCTCGTGCGGGGTATGGTGGACCAGTCGATATCCACTCCCAAAATTACCTCCGCGTAGACCATTTGGCATAACCACATTAGCATATGCCCGCGATCAAATTCCCTCGGTGCACCCCACAAGAAATCGCACACCTCCTTGCATCGTTCTCCAAATATTTGATGGCTCACCTTCCTCCATATGCCATAGCGTTGTCTAGACATTCGTTCAGCATTCGCGCTAGGAACGAACATCCTCGTCAAATGCGTCCACTCTACGTACCTTCGGACCGTGCTATACAGCCACATGCCCCTCTCATTTTGCCAGCCGGGATTGGCGAGAATGTTCGGGTCCCGCGCCACCTCCAAATTGATTGGTTGCGGCCTGCCCCTTGGTGCATTGCCGCGTCTTCTAGCGCCTACCGACCCCGGTGTCGATTGCGGAGTCCCCCCGGATCCAAATCCCCGCCACGTGAAGGTTCCGGCGGCAAGTTATCTTCGTCTGCCATCGTTGCCCCTAACCCCTAGCTTTGTATGCCTACTATAAATTAAACCTAATATGGTAGCACTTCTAAAATAAGCGCCACCACCCACAATTTTTTCTCCAATCCGCTAAAACCAAATTAAGGCCGTTCAAAGTTCAAACTACATAATTAGATGTAAACCACTTTCAAAATAAGTGTTCACATATAACAGTTTCCGGTATGGTTCAAAATAACCGCAATGGGGTATAATGTAGACCGTATATATGTGGGTTGCAATACACACATTAGGCAGTTACAATATATCGTATGTACCGTATACGTATTTCAGTACGTATGTCCACCTGTAGCCCTCCAGCTCACCTCTATCTCCTAATGGCAAGGGTTGATTAACAACCTAGGCCCAAATGGAGGGAGGTGGGAGTGAGGGAATGAGGGAAGTGGGGTCCATATATACCCCAAGGAGGCGTCCTTTCAATTAGACGCCCCCTGGACCAACCCATGGACGCCACGTGTCCATGGGTGTCTATACGCAACTGCTCGTGAGCAGTCGCACCCCTTCGTCGACTACTATTAGCAGTCGACCATGGGGTGCGACTGCCCACCAGGAGTCGTCCGCACTTTGTCGACTGCAGTTGGGCAGTCGACAGTCCAAGTCGACTGCTAATAGCAGTCGACTTGAAGGGCAGACGACTGCTTGTAAGCAGTCGCAACCCTTTGTCGACTGCTAATAGCAGTCGACGAAGGGGTGCGACTGCCCACCAGTAGTCGTCTGCCCTTCTTGGTCGACTGCTAATAGCAGTCGACGAAGGGGTGCAACTGCTCACGAGCAGTCGTTTGCCATTCAAGTCGACTGCTAATAGCAGTCGACCATAGGGTGCGACTGCCCACCAGCAGTCGTCAGCCCTTGAAGTCGACTGCTAATAGCAGTTGACTATAGGGTGCGACTGCCCACCAGCAGTCGTCCGCACTTTGTCGACTGCAGTTGGGCAGTCGACTGCTAATAGCAGTTGACTTGAAGGGCAGACGACTGTTCATAAGCAGTCGCCCGCCTGTCGTCGACTGCTAATAGCAGTCGAATTTCCATGTCGACTGCCCAAGAGCCGTCGACAACCCAAGTCGACTGCTAATAGCAGTCGACATAGAAATTCGACTACCGTCAGCAGTCGACACCCCTATACGACTGCCCTTGAGCAGTCGATTCAGTGTGTCGACTGCCTAGTAGCAGTCGCTGTAACTCGTCGACTGCCTACTAGCAGTCGACACTGTTGACGACAGTTTACCCTGTGTGACGACAGGGTAAACTGTTTTACCCCCCCTAAACGGACGTGACGTTTTCAGGTCTGCCGTCACATCGCTGTCACAGGACGTGACGCGACGTGACGTGTAATCCCTGACTATTTGCCCTGGATTATTTGGATCGATAAGATGATCATTGGCATTGATGCAATAGATTGTCTTTATAACCATCATTTGTGTTTGATTGAAGCATGTAGTGAGTTCCCTTTGATTTTCAAGATGAACATTACTGAAAATAACAATGGCACCATCATCTGAAAGATATGCGTGTGCAACAAATATTGGCATAAGAAATACTTTATTTTGCTTGACATTCCAAGATGGCACTACATTGGGTGCTCCAGTTGTGGGAATCGGAAGCCCATCATAGATGTAAAAAAAACAACATTGATCATTTTCGAACATTGATCCTTTTCGAACATCATTGATCATTTTCGAACTTGCAATAGAATCTTTACAGCCATTGGAAACCTGAAAACATATAATACAAAAGATATCGGAATAAGTATAATTTAGATTAAATGGATTAAAATCAATATAAAATAGAGCAAGTTCAAATGAAATGAAATATAAAATATAAAAATGTGAATACTTGTTTGATGAATACCATAGCTTGAATCCATTTAGGTGGTCCCGGATCTTGATTGGAGAAAGGTCCAGTAGCAGGTTTGGATTTGTTTGCAGCTCATTGGTTGGCCAAAGACAAAATACTCTTAGGAATAACCAATTTTCTACATGTTGCAGTGACTCCAACATCAATGGCATCATAACTAGAATTGAAAATCAGTTGTATTTTGATTGATGCAGAAGGTTGAAGAATTGTTGATGTTGTAGAAAGAAAAATATGCCTATCAAATGCATAATGAAATTTGGAATGAGTAGTTTATTGAGGAGAAGAAGAAGATGATATTTCTTGGAAATAAATTGGACGTAACAAAGAAGGAGGAAGTGGACGAGTTGAACGTGAAGAAGGGAAAGATTCATGATCATGCTGCAAAAAAGCTTCAGATGTTACTTTTGTTTGTGGTACATCAACCTTATTTGATTTTTTGATGCGTTTGGATGGTGGAGATAGTCCGGCATCTTGGTTGATTTTGAGTTTGTCAATCTGTGATTGAAGATCCATTGTTCTCTTGGATCAATTTGTACAACATCAAGAGCTTGTCGTGATAATAATTCTTCTGTGGCAGTATGGGCATTGGAATAATCGAGGTACCATTCACAATCGTCAAAATGAGGCCTAGTTCATTCTTGAAGGATTTTTGCGGTGTATATGTATTATTCAGAAGATTTATCCTTCCAAATCTTCATGAAATCTGAAAACTCCGTGAGGCATTTATTCGGAATCAATACGAATCGAAAATATTTATTGTCAATTAACCAAAAAAACATATAAGAATTGAAGGGGTAGGAGTAGGACATTAATGTTCTACCTAATAAGAGGCAATTGAAGGTGTATGTAATACTAAAAAAAAAACATCAAATAATTTTGAAAAACCAAAAGAAAATATGAAAGTTGAAGGGGAAGATATAAAGTATTAACGCCCTATCTAATGAGAGGCAATAGAAGGTGTATGTAATGCTAAAAAATAACATAAAATAATTTTTAAAAACCACAAAAACATATGAGAGTTGAAAGGGAAGGAGTAGTGCATTAACGCCATACCTAATGAGAGACAATTGAAGGTGTATATAATGCTAAAAAATAAAATGAAATAATTTTCAAAAATCAAAAAAACATATGAAAGTTGAAAGGGAAGAAGTAGGGCGTTAACGCCCTACCTAATGAGACGCAACTGAAGGTGTATGTAATGATAAAAAAATAGAATAAAATAATTTTCAAAAAAAAACATATGAAAGTTGAAAGGGAAGGAGTAGGGCGTTAACGCCCTACCTAGTGAAAGACAATTGATAGTGTATGTAATGATAAAAAATAAAATAAAATAATTTTCAAAAACTAAAAAAATATATGAAAATTGAAAGGGAAGAAGTAGGGCGTTAACATCCTACCTAATGAGAGGCAACTGAAGGTGTATGTAATGCTAAAAAATAAAATAAAATAATTTCCAAAAACCAAAAAAACATATGAAAGTTGAAAGGGAAGAAGTAGGGCGTTAACGCCCTACATAATGAGACGCAACTGAAGGGGTATGTAATGATTAAAAATAAAATGAAATAATTTTCAAAAACCAAAAAAACATATGGAAGTTGAGGAGGAAGGAGTAGGATGTTAACTCCCTACCTAATGAGAGGCAACTGAAGGTGTATGTAATGAAAAAAAATAAAATGAAATAATTTTTAAAAACCAAGAAAACATATGAAAGTTGAAAGGGAAGAAGTAGGGCGTTAATGCCCTACCTAATGATAGGCAATTGAAGGTGTATGTAATGATAAAAAATAACATGAAGTAATTTTCAAAAATAAAAAACTCATATGAAAGTTGAAGGGAACGGGATATGGCGTTAATGCCCTACCTAATGAGAGGCAGCTGGAGGGTTGTATAATGAAATAAAAAACTAAAATTAATAATAAAGAAATGTTTTTAGACTATTTATGACATGTTTTGCAAATGAAGGATTTAAAGTCTAGAACCATCCTAGAATGACTTACAGTCATGGGAAAAAAAACGGTTTTGGAAGTTTCCAAAGTCTAGGCTATGGGTAGATTGTGTAGAAATCTATGATGTTGCCAATTTCAGTATTTTTGATAAATTATCATAATTTTATGTTTGAAGAAAAAAATCTAAATTTTTTTGTACAAGTACAGAAGCGGATGATGTCTGTGTATAAAAAAATTCACACAATTTCAATTTTATAGGCGTGAGGTAGACTCTACCAAAGACTTCGCGAAGCTATGATTTTGGATTTTTAAAATTTTAAAAATTTCTTTGTGCTGACTTAAGTTGGGGCTGATGGGGTGGGACGTTAATGTCTTACCCCATCAGCCCCAATTTAAGTCAGCTTGATTGCTCATATATTTATCTTTCACAAATTTTTAATGTTTTTTAATTTTTCTTGAAAAAATAATTTTTTAATATTCTTTTGGATCGCTTTGTGCAGACTTAAGTTGGGGCTGATGGGTGCTAACTTAAGTTGGCTTGATTGTTTATATATTATCTTTTACAAAAAAAATTGTTTTTTTTGGGATCTCTTTGTGCAGACTTAAGTTGGGGCTGATGGGGTAGGGCGTTAATGTCCTACCCCATCAGTCCCAACTTAAGTCGACTTGATTGTTCATATATTTATCTTTCACTATTTTATTTTATTTTATATTGGAGTTTTACAAGCTTGCTTGCTTCTACACTGTGCACTTCAGTTGGGGTTGCGGAAGTAGGGCGTTAACGCCCTACCTCTTTGACCTCAACTGATATTAGAACAATGGCTTGCAATGGGTTTGTATGCCTATGGTTGTTTTGATATCGAAAAGGTAGGACGTTAACGACCTACCCCCGCAACTCCAACTGATATAAGAATTGCCACCTATAAGTTGCATTTCACTTATGTTGGTTTTGTATCCATTACGGTTAATAAAACATCCGTAGACATGCAATGCAGCTTGAATATCTTTGTGCAAACTTAAGTTGGAGATGATTGGGTAGGACGTTTAGGCCCTACCCCATCATCCCCATCATCCCCATCCTAAGTCTGCAGAATTGTTTATATATTTATCTTTCACAATTAAATTCAATAATGTCTGTTCATTTGTTGATAATACAATTTGTTGGATCTATCCTATACAAGAATATTGTTTCTGCAAAAAATTGAGGGCATAATTACATCATATAGTTTCATACATTCAAATTGTATGAATTGAACTTCAGATTTGGAGCTTGTCAATATTATAGAGCTTTCGTTGTTTCTCCTCTAATCACTTATGCTCGCCATAATCATTATATAGTGGTCATGAAATAAGTTGTCCTTCGTCACATGTATTGTTGTCATTTGTAATGTCAATTTCATTTTGTTCTACATCTTTACAATCTCTTATCAATTTCAATATTCGGCCCTCTGTGAACCCCCGAAGTGGTCTACCACTCCGTGGGGTCACTTTTAGTTAGAATTTTAACATTAGAAGTTAGAATTGATAGGGAATTAAGAAAAAAATTAGTTCATTTAGCGTTTAGCTCAAAAAGAGGAAGGAAAATTACCGAGGACTTCGGACCTTCACCCGTGAAGGAAAAAATCTAGTTTTAGGTAGAGTTAGTAAAAATGAAACTAACTAGAGATAGAAATTAGCTAAGTTAGGAAAAATAGCTAATTAGGTAAGAGCCTAGTTAGCGGGGAAAAAACGTAGTTAATGAAAGCAACTAGCTAAGAGGACTAAATTAGTAGAGCTCGCTAGGCAAGGGTTAGTTTAGTACTTAGTGCGGGTCACGCAAGATTAGTGAAGATGCTCGGCGTAAGAAGGAAAAATTAGCGTGAAGACTTTGAAGAAAAATAACAAGGGTTCTACTTGCCCCTTTGCCCTTTTGCCAACTTGCTATAAAAAATTAGAATGAATTCGGAAGATTCCCGTCGGAGCCACCTCGGCGACGGGGTGGCAACCTCGACCGAAAAAACCCCAGAGCCAAAATTTCGGGAGGGGGTTGAAAAATGGAACCAGCAGCGGAGGGGTCCAACCCTTTTGTGAAAGGGTTTACAAACCCCCTCCTTCCACCTTGAAACCCCTTCTTCTCTTTCCGATAGATGGGCGAAGCCCTAGCTCAATATAGGTAGACAAATCTTTCTTCTCTTCCAATAGATGGGCGAAACCCTTCCTCTAAGTAGTTAGAGAGAAATCCCTCTTCCCTCTAGAATTTGGGCGAAGCCCTACTTCAATGTAGTTAGAAAGAATCTTTATTTTGCATATCTCTAGTAATAAGGCTCGAGGAAAACACCTCCCTACCTTCTCTTAGTTAGAATGTGTGTTTGTGAACATACAAAAAATTTCCTTCTTCCATAAAAGTAGGTTAGAATGCAAGTCAACTATTGAGGCCTTGCATACCCTGGCCGCTAATGGCCTGAATGCTTAGACTAATGTTTGAAACCAAGATTTAGTATTTTTTCTTTTGTAAAGATTTTCTATAGCTATCCATAGCCAATTTCCATTTGCAAATTGGTTAAGATAGCAATTAGTTATGATTTTCCAAATTTAAGGTAAAAACTAGGATGTTCACTTAGGCAACGGCTGCTGGAATTCCTTTCCCCTAGAGTCCCTACATGGTTTTATTTGAACACCATGAAACCAAAGTTGTTATAAAGTTGGACACCATCATGCACACAGTATCTTAAGATATGATAGCACTTATGAATCCACTCTTAGGTGAACTTAGGTGAAACTTCCATGTGTCAACTGTTCCAACAAAAGAAATTAGGCTTCGCTAATGTCATCTTACAAGAAATATGAAACTTATCTTCCACAACTATTTTTGGAAGGTTTCATATCTAGCACTTTTTTTTCTCCTCCAATAGTATCGTATTTGTGGGGTAGGTAGGTGCTCTACTGAATCATTGTCTGGTGGGGCCATATTGATTCCTCACAAGTTAAGGTTTCTCCAACATGCCTCCAAGAAGGTGGGCAATATTGGAACCTATCTAAATGATGAATATAATATACACACAGTACGTTTTACCTCTTCCCGTAGATATTGAATGAGCCATCGAAGGCTTCTCCCATGAGCCTCTCATTGGAGGGATACTCTTTTCGCATGATTCTAGGGGACCCTCATATAGAAATAAATGCTCTGACAAATGGTCCCTTTTGACTTATGGGAAGGTGCCACATCGGGTGGTGAGTCACCGTGTGCTTTGGACGCCCAACATCTATGTGGCAACTTCTTATACATCCAAAAAATAAGAACTTTTAATCTCTCAGCTTTGGGGGCCCCTTAGAATATCCAGCAACAAATATTCCTCCCATTTGGGTTCGAGAAAGGGGTCTTGGAACACTATATTCAAAATTTTGGGACTTTAGTGTTATTTTGGGACTATTAAATGGTGTGTGGCAGTGATAGGAACGCAAAAGGAACGCAATGGGAACGCAACGGGAACGAGATAGAAGCAATAGGAACGCACATGGGTACCCAATGGGAACGCAATGGGAACGTACATGGGAACGCACATGGAACACGCAGTGAACGCAATTGGGAACGGCGTGTGGACCCATTGGGAACAGGCAGTCGTACAAGGGGGACATGGTTGGGAACACATGGGGAACGCAGAGTGCATTTTATGGGGCTTAGGGTAACAAATGGGAAACAAAATACATATGAATGTATGGGTTAGGGTTATGGAAGAAAGGGAACTCCAACCACTCGATCGAGTGGAAGAAATGAAATTCGACACCGGGGACGGGAAATTGTGTACTATGACACAGTTATAGTTAGGTCCACTTCCGCAATGTTGGAATTGATGGAATGACAGAATAGGTAGTAAATGAAGGTACAATATCAAACATTGTAAATGAAGGTACAATATCAACAGGAACATGTGACATTCATAGAAAAGAAACACGACCAAGGGCACACAAAAAGCAAGGAGGATGAACAATGGACTGAATTGAATGTGTGCGGAAGACACGCATATAAAGGCAATGAAGAATGGGATGTGATTTTATTCAAACATTTGGTTCATTGGCCTCACTACAACCAGGAAAACGAACTGACAATTTGTGAACCCACTCAGGAAAGAAACGTTGCAATTGGTCTTCGGTCCAATTGTATCTGGTAACTTCCAAAGGGAGACCGAGCTTGGTCCACCCCGGGGGTGGCACGGGAGGTTTAGCGAGGGAGGCCAAACCAGCACGCAGAATGCGATGGGCTCTTGAGTTAGGGCCCATAGATTCGATGATGGAGAATTGGTATTCGCGAGTCGAGATGCGGCGACGGCGTGATACTTGGACGGGAGTTGGAAAATATTCGGGGGGAGGGCCCGAATTGAGGTCAAGACCCTGCAGGAGGAAACGTAAAGAAGAATTAATTCCAGAAAGAAGAGTGGAAAACATTGCAGGGGCCAAAAATGAAAGTGAAATTGACGAGTGGTCGATTATAAGGTACATGAGAAAACAAGGAAAATGATGGTTAGGAAAGAGAAATGAGAGGTGGCAAAAAAATACCAGAGGGAATTCACGGGTCGGGGTGGCCATGGCGCGAATAGCAGCAGAGGAGGGCATCTCTGTAGGCACATGTATTGAAGGCGGGGAAGTGGTTTGGCGCGCCACGACACGATGCTGTGAGTAGGGACTGTTGGGGCGTCTGAACGCAGAACGCCCAGAGGTGGGCAATGTGCGTGAAGGAGGCGGAAATTGGAAGCAACAGAAGATATGGACACGGTTACTTTGGAGCATTCCATATGCAGTGAATACATAAGCTGATTGTGCAGACACTACCGAACGCCCTTACGTTCTAAGAGGCCGGTTGGTTTTAATTTCCCTTTAATGTTGGGTCTGGCAGCTACGTCGACAGCCTTCCTGATGGGGTCCGAGTGGTGGAGTGGGGGCTGTCCAAACCTATGGATCACAACGAAGTCTCGTATGTCTTGCAACGGGCTGTAGAAAAGACGTTCGAACCAAGGTTGGAAATGTTTGATCATGTCGGCATCAGGGGAAGCGTTGGTAGAGAAGGAGGGGGGGAAGACGGCATTCTGGTCGGGGTTGATGGCACTCTTGTAGGGGCTGTCGTCTACGAGAAGGGTGTTTTGTTCAGTGGCAAACAAAGCGTCAGAATCAAAGGAACGAGGGGGCCACCACATCGTAAGGCCCAAATTCTTCTGGAACAAAGTGGCGTTGGGGTTATCCGGGCTCTTCAACTCGACGCCATGGGAGTCCGCATATTTGGAGCAATGTTGCTGCGCGAAGAGGTAGCGAGGGCGGGTTTCTTCACTGAACAAGAAATTGCCAATGGCGATAACATTGCTCATTGTCATGGAGGACCAAACGCAGACATAGAAATGAAGGCAACAGAATCTCCAAAACATCCTGTATCCGAGTCTGGGAACGACAAACTTAGATCCAACCATGGTGGGTTGGCTGTGGGACTCTTGAGATCCAAGAAGCCAACTCGGGAGGATGGTTTGGCCTCGATCAACGTGATGACATTTGCAAAAGATGCCATTGAGATCGAAGACAAGTACAAATCTTCTGGTGTTCCGAGCAGCAGGGTCCTGCCCACAGGAACATAAGAATCAGGGCCAGAGAAATAAGCACTTGTGTGATTCACAGAGAAGCAAGAAATACACGTGTATAGTAGCTGGAAGGGGTGAAGAAGCCCAGAACTGCCTGTACCTCGATTCGGAAGGGTTCGAAGAGCCACGACCGGGAATCGCGCAATTCTACGGAAGAGCGTGGCCCTTCACTACACAAGAGTCTCTTAGCGGCAAGCACGCCCATCTCCCTGGTGAAAACTTGTCTACCTTTACTAAGGGGATTGTTTGGGTACACGAAGAGCCTATTGAGAACGTCTTCGACAGTGGCCTGCACAACTTAAACGGACAACAAGGATGAGAAGTAGAGGACCACAAAATAAAGGAGAGAGACGAGGAAGATCCTGTCGATCGAGAGGAAGATTCTAAGAGGGTTCACTTACAAGAGGAAAGGGGCGAGGAATTGGGGGAGGAGCGGCGGCGGAAGGGGCGTCAATGGCATGACGAGAATCGGAGGCGGTGAAGGCACCGGGAGGATTGCGGACGTCGACGAAGCCACGGTGTTGCACCCGCCACATATGGGCAGGGTCATCGACTTGGGCATCCGAAGCTGTGGCGATGGAGAGAGGGGCAATGGGGTCGTGGGGGAGGACGTCGGAAACAAGCTGAGAAGGCACGGAGACCAAAGCAGTGTCGGAGTCCACCACAACAATGGCTGGCAGAGGCTGGGGAGCCTGCAAGAGACATGAATTTAGAATATACCACAAGAGGTCTCACCTCCTACAAAAATAGGAACGTTGTACAAAGAACAAATAAGCGGGAAACAGCAAGGAAAAGAGTAAATGAAGGAAATAAGGGATAATAAGATAAATCACTTACGGGAGGGTGCGTAGAGGAAAGGAGACCAGGATTTTGAGGAGCAGGGACAACTTGGGGGGGGGTCAGGGTGTGGTGGAGAAAGAGTAAGGTCCGCAGCAGTGATTGAGGAAATGACATGCCCCGCCACAGGGTCGGCATCTGTGGCGGGGGAAGAGAAAGGAGGAATGGGAGAGGGTGCAGGAGAAACAAGATCCAAAGTAGCATCCACATCGGGCAGGGAAATCTCACGGGCAATTGTTGGGATACAAACACTCGCATCAGCGGCAGGCAATCGCAGGTCAGTGGTAACATCCACGGAGTCTTGAGATGGGGGATCTGTGCAGCCTGCTGAGGGTGTGGCGACAGAGGCGCCGTGGTCACTGAGAGGTGTATCCTCTAGAGAAGAGGAGGATACGACCGGGGAGAGTGAGGGATGGGCTGGGACGAAAGGGAAGGGTTGCTCGTGGACGTCGACGTTGCCTTCTTGCATAGACTCGAAAGGGTGAGGAGTTGCATCTGTAAGGGAAGGCGTTTCCTCCTCCATTCCGGGAAGTTGGAGTAGAGAGCTTTCCTTTGGGACTCGTAATGACGAGGGACCCTCCATTTGAAGCAGTGGACTGTGAGATTCAGAAATAGACAAGTGTTGATTATCTTCACCGTCGACAACCACATCCGAGGGAGAAAACACAAGAGGGGCGGGGGCCTGTGTAAAGAGTTCAAATCAAAACCAATCCAATCTTGGAGCAAAGGGTATGAGAGAGATGTAAGTTGGGTGGAGACGTCAATGAACAACAAAGTTCCAGCCGCCTAGCAGGAACAGTTAATAACATGGAAGTTGACGCAGGTGTAGGAGAGGATTCCTGTCGATTTACATGAAAGCACAAACTGATCCCACACCCTGTCCAATGTTCTAAGTGAACAAGTACGAATAAAAATAGTTTTGGTCAAGTTCCTGTCGATCGAGAGGAACTTGTAATCGTGGGGATAACAAGTTCCAAGCGACAAACAGGAAACAAGGTTCCCTTTCGGCAGCGAATAACATATTATGTGGAAGCAGAATAAAGATATGAAATTTGATTAAAACCATGCCAACAAAATACACACGAACTTGAACTCGAGAGGGGATGAGAGTTCCTGTCGATCGAGAGGAACTTGTAATCGTGGGGATAACAAGTTCCAAGCGACAAACAGGAAACAAGTTTCCTTTTCGGCAGTAACATATTATATGTGAAACAGAATAAAGATATGAAATTTGACTAAAACCATGCCAACAAAATACACACGAACTTGAACTCGAGAGGGGATGAGGAGAGTTCCTGTCGATCGAGAGGAACTTGTAATCGTGGGGATAACAAGTTCCAAGCGACAAACAGGAAACAAGTTCCCCTTTCGGCAGTAACATATTATATGTGAAACAGAATAAAGATATGAAATTGACTAAAACCATGCCAACAAAATACACACGACCTTGAACTCGAGAGGGGATGAGGAGAGTTCCTGTCGATCAAGAGGAACTTGTAATCGTGGGGAGAACAAGTTCCAAGCGACAAACAGGAAACAAGTTCCCCTTTCGGCAGTAACATATTATATGTGAAACAGAATAAAGATATGAAATTGACTAAAACCATGCCAACAAAATACACACGACCTTGAACTCGAGAGGGGATGAGGAGAGTTCCTGTCGATCGAGAGGAACTTGTAATCGTGGGGATAACAAGTTCCAAGCGACAAACAGGAAACAAGTTCCCCTTTCGGCAGTAACATATTATATGTGAAACAGAATAAAGATATGAAATTGACTAAAACCATGCCAACAAAATACACACGACCTTGAACTCGAGAGGGGATGAGGAGAGTTCCTGTCGATCGAGAGGAACTTGTAATCGTGGGGATAACAAGTTCCAAGCGACAAACAGGAAACAAGTTCCCCTTTCGGCAGTAACATATTATATGTGAAACAGAATAAAGATATGAAATTTGACTAAAACCATGCCAACAAAATACACACGAACTTGAACTCGAGAGGGGATGAGGAGAGTTCCTGTCGATCGAGAGGAACTTGTAATCGTGGGGATAACAAGTTCCAAGCGACAAACAGGAAACGAGCACACAAAAAGGAATGCACTCAGTAGGTCGTATAGTGGGAATAGTAGGAAATGTGATGTGACTTTGCAGCCTCGGAGAGGAGAAGGCTATTGAAAGATTAACGTAATAATTTTATTGAAGTGTACAGAATGTTACAATGAACATCGCCACGGAAAGTGTGGGAAGGTGTAATATTTACGCTAGATCAAGAGTGAACCTCTCGGTCGAGTGCAAACTAACTACTCCTCCGGACGCTGTGGACACTTGTCTGATAACGCGTCTCCTTCCACATTCTGGACCACAAATCCAGGATGTGATTCAGAAATCCTAAAAAATATGAAGAGCATGTGAAATCATGGAAGTGAATGAAGGAAAATGGAATGGGAGGGGGACTTACAGAGGATGGAGGGGCAGTGGCGGCGGTGGTGGCCGGCGCGACATTGCGGTTGGGGCCGACACTTGTCTCCTGGGATGGTCCCATTTGTGACATCTTCACAGCCTGGAGCTCGGCCATGAAGGTCTTCGTCACATTCGCAGTCTCCGCTCTTGTAGCCTCCGCATTCAACTGCAACATTTGGGAGAGGATCTCGATTGTAACGCCCTGCTGTTGTGGAGGAGGAGGAGGCAAGAACGGAGGCTGCAAACCCCCAAGGGGTTGGGAGGTGGGGGAGGACTGACTAGGACGTCCTCCGCATGCAGGACTGGACCTCCGACAACGTTTTCATCCTCTCGAGCTCGGCTGGAAGGGGTCGCCAACTCGCAAGGAGTGTCTTGGTCACTAGGAGTGACCCCGGGGGAGGGGAGATCGGAGGTTGTAGTGTCCGAGTGAGCACGCCGTGGCTGGGACCTAAAATCCAGAGTTCGCGCTAGAGGTGGCGAAGACATGGGAGGCGGCGTATCTCGAACCGGAGACGTCGCAAGCGGAGTACACAAAGACTCATCGGGGGTGCCATACCGCCTGGGTGGGGAAGGAGGAGGAGAAGGCGGCTCCTCTTCGTCAGAGGAATATACCTCAACATTGTCTTCCTCCTCAGCTTCGTCTTCCTCCATAGCGTCGTCATCATCCTCCGCAGCGAGGTCCACCACTTGTTCGTCGTCGTCGTCGTCTGCTACAACCTCCACATGTGTAGCTTGGCCCTACGAGCTCTGGACATTTGCGCCCTCCTCCATTGCCTCCGCCTCGTCAACACCAAGATGTTGAGACACTCCAAGGGGCTCCGTGAAATGATCTCCCTGCAATAAAAAAAACATTATGCGCATGTAAGTTCCAGTCGATCGATTGGAATAACAAAGGACGTATACAAACACAAACAAAATAGCACTCACGTATGCGATTTGGGGAAGCGGCGCATCCATGTCCTCTTCCACGTCGGCGTCATCGAGAGGGTCTATAAGGCCATCTATGTCCATGAAGTCGCTTCTGCTCAGGCAGAAACTCTTCTCCACCATAACCCCGTACTCCTCATTATGCACGATGTTGACGTAGTTGAGAACGTTGCTTTTCAACATCTGCAAGGAGAGAGAGGGTGAGTTCCTGTCGATCGACTGGAAGTGATAAAATGAAAGTGAGTTCCTGTCGATCGACTGGAAGTGATAAATTGAAAGTGAGTTCCTGTCGATCGACTGGAAGTGATAAAATGAAAGATGAGGAAGGTGACACCTTATGCAAGGGGAGTAGCTTACCAATGCGGCAGCGGAGGCCTTCAGACCGCCGAAGAAATTCACAAAAAGCCTGCCCCTCCCTCCCCTCAAGTCGAGAAACTGAAAGTATGTCTCCATGCGCAGCTCTCCTTTGTGAAGCTCGTAAGAGCGCTCCGACCAGAGGTGCTTCTTGGAAAAATAACGGGGGAGGTCAGGCGGGAAGAAGGCTCCTGGGAGCTTGCAGGGTTGGTGAAGCTTCTTGTTGACGACGAACCAGATGTGGACGATCGGGTGGGATCTCCACTTTGACAATTCTGGCACTTCGGGGAGGTCCTCCGCAGGGCATGGTGTGTAGTACGATGGCACAGTGACGAACGTGTCCGGATGTCTTGAGCACAGAAACTCCATGAAACGCAAGACACCATCGTAATTGATCTCGTCGGAGACGAGCATGAACACAGGCATACGACGGAGACCCGGGTACCAGGAAGGGTCGTTGATGTACCTCGCCAGTGAGTCCAAGACTGGAAAAGGTGCCTTCACACCAGATTCAAAACCTGGAATAAATCTAAAGTCTACGAGGCAACCTGCAACGATGTTGCATCCCAAATACTCCTTATCAGACGTCCGCTGCCTACCAATAACAAAATCTCCGGAAGATTCAACTCTCGTGCAAATGGAAACAAAACGGCCAGGCTCCAGTGGACCGTCCTTCCTCAACCAAAACTCGAGCATGCGCTGGAGAGCCTCAGAAGGGGCGAGGTTCTTGTGGTTGTAAATGTGCTTCTTGTTCAACCACTCCGTAGTTGCCACTTCAAAAATGCTCGCCCACTTGGCCTTGGTCACCCTTGTGTCCTTCTTGAATTGCACCCACAAGGGCCGGTTTAGTACTTGCTGGCCATCCTCTCCATCAAAAAAATTCATCTGTGGGTCCGTCCGCGCGAGCTCGTGGATGATTATATTCTTCCACTTCCTCTTGTTCGCCCAGGCAGGAAGGTGCAAGACCGCATTGTTCGCCCTAGGTTGGCAAAAACACACTCTGGGGAGACCCTTGGAGTTCAGTTCTGTGAGCCTCCTCGCTGCTGTGTGGAGGTCTTGAGTTGTTATCCCAGAGAGGGCTTTGAACGTCTCCCTGCTGAGTGGCTTTGCAAAGTATTTCCTCGGGACGAATGCAGCAGCAGTCTTCTTCTTGTAATGAGCTTCTCTCCTCACATCTTCAGCGTCTTCGTGGTCCTTGATGAATTTCTGATGAGTATCAGGATTCACTAGTTCTCCATCCTCGTGCATTGTAAAGGCTTTCTTCCATGAAGAGTAAGTGAGATCGTCACTCATGATGATGGCGAGCTCGGCTGCAAGGTGCTCATGCGTAATCCTCGGATTGATTCCAGAGAATTGTGCCTCTGCGCTGAGGATAAAACTCTGCAACAACAGCCACATTTGTTTAATACCGTAGTTTGTCATATGAATATTATTGGAGGGCAATGGTCATGAAGTGGGTTCCAGTCGATCGACAGGAACCCCAAGGCAAAAGTGAAAGCATATGGAAAAGGGTGGGTTCCAGTCGATCGACTGGAACCCAAAGGCAAGAGATGGGGTTCCAGTCGACCGACTGGATCCCCTTGGAAAAAGGGGGAACCCCATAACAAAATTGAGGACATCATATAACATAGCATATACTGAGTTTGGAATGACACCAACCTTCCAGTTCTTCACATTTTGGTCTTCCGCATTCGATGCATTGATCCTCACCTTGGAAGGCTTATGAGTTGACAGCCATACCCTCCTTACATTTACAATGGTTGCTGCCCAGGAAGGAACCCACGCAAACATCTTGTTTTGTTAAAGGGGGTTCCCCTCTACGTTCAATCGGTACCACCCTACTTCCGGTAGTACCTTACAGGTAGTACCTTACCGGTAGTACCTTACCGGTACGCGAACAGACTTAGTCCAGTTTTCCTTACCGGCATCCTAAGGTACTGCCCGCTACCGCTTTTATTGGATGTCTCACTCCATGCATCCATCTTAGTCTCCATGCCTCTCCTTGGGGTATCCCACGCTTCTACTGGTCTTAAGGTTGGTACACCTCTTATGCCAGTAGAGTCGACCAGTATCCCTACCGGATTCTCCTACCGAATTCTCGGAGGATCGACCAAGTTCCCTACCTGGTTCTCAACCAGGTTTCCTAGGGAATCTACCGGTTTCTCTGCCGGATTCGTGACCAGGTTCCTTGGGGGTCTACCGGTTCCACTACCGGTTCCTAACCGGGTTTCCTGAGATCTACCGGTTTAGCCGTACTACCTCCAATACCGTGGTTACAAGAGTTCTAACATCCTACCACGAGTTTTCCCTTTACCCAACTTCACAACTGGGTTTAACCGTTTTTATAACCGTATTACTGTTAGCGTATTACTTACCCTACTACTAAGATAGATGATACATCCTACCGAACTCCCTTCTTAGCACTCCTGACTGTTTCTCTTTTATACTACCACTCTCATGGTCCATGTACAATCCACTCTTTACCAGGACTCAATGTTGTAGTATGAAAACTCAACTAAGAGAATACCATTCCCTTCATTCAGTGTATACATCTGGTACTACTATCCCACAAGACTTCTCTAAAGACACCCCCCTCCATGCGTTAGCTACTTGCACACGACTCTTTTGGTAACATAAGTAGTCCATTGCCAACTTCTCTTCCACACCACAATAATTACCAGAAGTAAGGCAACCACCATTACAAGAAAACCACAAGTTCCTTATCTCAGACTCAACAGTATCTTACTCAAGCAATCCAATACTCTTATCTATATGAATCCTAGTACACATTCCTTAAGAATGAGAGAGAGAGAGAGAGAAAGACAACTCTCTCCTTAAGTACTTTCTCCTCATCACTTTAAATCCATACTAACCACTCACTGGGATTACCCTATCCACTACTCTTCTACTCCTTATCTGCAACTACGGCACCATCTTATCCCTAATTGCTATTTCTGATACTACTACCAAAAGTAACTTAAAAGCCACTTCAACCTGATATTGCTAAAAATTACTGTTTACTAACCTCCTTTAACATTGCCCCCCCTCTAATCTAAATTCCGCCCTCGGAATTTCTAAGTTCTTGCTACCGGGTACCTAAGGCTTATGCTGGGAAGGCAGTCTTGGAGGCGCTCCGGAAGACTCTGCAGCCCTCTCATTGTCTGGGAATTGTTGATGTGCCCTGATCTACGGTTGATACCACGGTGGGTCTCCTGCCATAGTGAGATGGTGACCCATGTCGAGGTCCCGGCGTCCCTGATCGTGATCGTGACGTCCTATCACCCACCGGAGGTCGAATTGCTGGGTCTTCTTCCGGATCGAGTGAATTGTCTTCTTCCCCGGCTGCTACCGGACTTGATAGCCGCTCTTGACTTCTACCTTGAGAAGGTGGTCTCGGGCTTCGGGGCTGGCTGGGGCTCCGAATTTCTGTTGGTCGAGGAGGAGGAGATTTTGTCTTGCTCCGGCTGCGACGGTCTGCTCTAGGAGAACGAGGAGAGCTCCTTTGTTGACTTCGACTTCTGCTTCGAGGTCGAACCGGTGGTGAAGAAGGTGTGGGATTAGTTGGGGCGGTTTGTGCGGAATTCGATGGACCAGCTTCGTCACCTGCTTCTTCGTCATCTGATTCTTCCTGGTCGGAAAGAGGTGCTTCAGGCATTTCGAACCCCGGAAATGCTAAGCGGTACTCTCTTAGCTGCCGAACATATTCCGCTTCATCCCTTCTAAAGGAATCAAAAAGCTCCCGGTAAATTTCAGTGTAACTATCTTCAATCTCCCGAGCTTTCTTCTTCCTTTCCCCACTCATTTCTACCGCTAATTGCCTGGCCAACAAAGTAGTATAATTCTGAACTACTTCGTGGAATTCCTCTAAGCGGTTTTTGCACAATACCCTCACGCTCTCAAGTTCCTCCAACTGCCTAATCCTATCCCGCAGACAGTCGATCTCCCTTTGCATCTCGAGCTGGGTCTGCCCTTCCGCTGGCGATTTCGAACGTCGCCTCGCGCTTGCTCGTAATTCTTCCTCCAGCTCCGCGATACGCGCTCGGAATCCATCTGTATTGCCCACCGCTTCCGCTAATGCAGCTTCATTCTCCGTCAATCGAGTGTTCAGCAGTTGAATTGCCCGCTGCTGGTTCTGATTGGCGGTTTCGAGGTTGCCTAATTGAGCCTCCCGAGTTGCAGCTTGCTGATTCGCCGCCTGCAACGCTGTTTGGAGACTTTCCGTTTGCGACCTCCAATAATCCTTCTCCCTTTCCACCGCCAATCTTGTTGCTTCCGCAAGGTCTGCATCCCTGTTTAATGCAGCCATTTGCCCTACCAGCGTCCTCTTCTCCGCTTCTCGTGCATTGATGACCCTTTTGAGTTGCTCTTCGGATCCACGAGCTTGTTCCAGCAACCTATCTCGATGGGCCAATTGTTGCTGCAGCTTCACGACCTCCTTACTCATCCCTGCCATATTCCGATCCGCCCTTTTCTTGATATCTTGGCAGGCATTGTCGATTGCTTCCTTCTGATCGTTGCGAAAACGATCCCGAGCTTCCTCGGCCGACATTCTTAGGGCTGTCTCCAATTCCAGCTTCTCCCTAAGTTCCCTTGTGGCCGTGCTCACATTTTGGACCACCTTCTGATACTGGTTTAACGACCCTAAGACCTTGTCCAGTTGTTCTAGGGCTGCTTCTGGTATCAACTCGCTTGGCGGCTCCAAATGGAATGCTGCTCTATTCGATCCCGGTGATTCGAATAGCGGTTTCCTCGTCCCCGAAGGTGGTGTCTTGTGAACCACCATCTGCTTCCCCTTCCCCGGGCTTTCCTTCACCGGAGTGGTTGAGGGTGGCATCTGCGCGATGGGAGCGGGGCTTGCTTTCTTCTTCTTCCTCTGTCCCCTCGAACTCTCGCCTTCGGTTGTCTTCCTCTTCCCCCGTAATGCTATCCTAGCAGCTTCTCTCCTTCTTTTCTTCTCACCTTCCGATTCCTCCTCCGTTTCTTCATCATCGTCTGCCGGTCCTTCCGTGGCCTGGATGGCTCTCGAACTCTACCCTGGTCCACTGATTGACAAGGGTGGTGTTGAAATGGTAACCGGAAACCATTTTCGCAGGAGCACATCAATCACCTGGGCGGCCACCAACACGGGTTGTCCTGTTTCCGCTCCGGTCCTAACTCTTACCGGTGTGCACAACCTTTCTAATTCCTTCGCTAAATTCCGGTAGAGAATCGCCGCCCAATTGAATTCCCTACCCATCCCTTCTGCTAAACATACGCACTTCACTAAATTATGAGCTGCATATGTGAGCTTCTTCTTGAATACTATCGCCTGTAAAATAGCGTAGATCCTCGGAATGTAAGGTCCCGCGAACTTGATAACTGACCATCCCTCCCTGGTCAGCGAGTTTGCTCCCGAAATGTGCGATACCTGTTCGCCCCATTCATCTGCTGCAAACCCTGGAATCTGCGTGCTGCTAAAATTGTGCGGTAATCCCAAAAATTCTACTATCAACTCCTGGTTGATCGTGATTATCTTCCCCTTCACTATTGACGTAATAGATTTCTTATCGAACGATAAGTCTAATCCTTTAATAAAATCCATAACCAAATCCCTCCTCAGGTTTCCCCACCTGATATGCTTGAACCCATCTAATCCTACCTTCTTGGCCCACTCATCCTCCTCTGCCATCGCTGCCCACTGATGAAACTTCCGCATCATCCTTATCTCGAACTCCTCCGGAATAACGTAGTTCTTCGGCGTTGCTGGCCTTATCATTTGTAGCGGTTGCGGCGGTGTGTTGGTTTGCCTCTGCGGCCTTCTCAACCGCCTATCCAACACCACTTCCTCTCCGCTCTGCTCACTTCCGCTGACTATAATTCTTTCATCCTCCCTCGCCATTTTTCTTGCTGCTTCTGTTGCTAAAATCTGAAGGTTTGAATGGCGTTTGAAATTTTTGCAGCGCTTCGCCCTTTCCTTACACTTCTTGCGTTGTGTGCTTGCAAAAATGAACGGTTTAAATAGATCGTCTGAGGGTCTTTCCCCCTCATATCTCGTCATAACTGCCGTGATAATGAGACAACTAACTGACGTCGCTTCAGAATTAGTTCCGCCGCCGTTGTGGGTTGCCTCTTCATATTCCGTGCTATTATGACGGCAAAAGTTTTTTAGGTTTCTGACGTGTATATTATCTATTTTTTCTTGCCTATCACCCATGCTGGCCACGTCTGGGAAGCCGTCTTTGTTATGATTGTTACCCCCACTACCTCTTGCTAGGTCTAGGGTAATGGTGTCGTCATTATTACCATTGCTACCCCTACTACCTCTTTCTAGGTCCCGGGTAACCGGTTCGAGGTTAACCTTGCTACTGGTTTTGCTACTAGTTTCACTTAGATTACCGGTACCTCCTTTGTCTACCGGGTACTGCTCATCCACTCCGTTGGATGATGTCTCCAAGACCCTATAGGGTTTCAGTTTGTTAATGTTTACCAGCACCGGTTTAGGGTCAAAAGTCTGTTCATTCACCAGCAGTACAGTATTATTTGGTAAGACATACTGCACACGAAATGGACCATGCCATCGTTGTTTAAACTTACCAGGATGGTCCTTGGCGCCTTTGGGGAACCACAGGACTCTATCTCCGAGTTGAAATTGTTTAGGCCGGTAGTGATCCTGACTCCAAAGTGCTCGCTCCCACTGGCGATGAGTCTGAGTTTGTCGAGCTTGTTCTCTTGATTCGTCCAGCAGTTCCAATTGTCGGTGCCTTGCTTGTATGATTCGTACTGGTTGTTCCTCCCGATTCCTGTCCACTGTAGGCATAATGTACTCGGTAGGCATTAACGGAGTCATCCCATAGACCAGCTGGAAGGGGGAGAAACCGGTAGCTACCTTGAAAGAAGTTCGGTATGCAAACAGTACCGTGGACAAGTGTTCGTCCCAGTCGTTGCGAAGGTCACTAATAAGTTTAGTGAGCAATGTGCCAATAAACTTGTTGGACGATTCTGCTTGGCCATTACCTTGAGGATAGTAAGTTGTTGATGTACGGTGTTTTATCAGGTAATGGTCCGTGAGGTAATGAATTGCCTCGTTGATGAAATGAGTCCCTTGATCACTTACCAGATACAGAGAACAACCGAAACGGGTCAGAATGTTTTCGTAAATGAAGCGGGCGGTGACCACCGCCGTGTTTGTTCGTAATGCCTTGGCCTCAACCCACTTGGTCGCGTAATCTGTTGCTACCAGGATATACTTATTGCCTGTATATCTGCCTACCGGTTTAATTGGTCCCACAAAATCCAAACCCCATTTCATGAATGGTTCCACTGGCAAGTTCGTAATTAACTGGGCCATCGATCGAGTATTCAGGCCTCCCATTTTTTGACATTCGTCACAGCTACGGCAGTATTCCATAGTATCTTTGTGTAAGGTAGGCCACCAGTAGCCGGCATCCAAAATTTTTCGTATCGAGATGTGGGATGCCAAATGTCCTCCACCTACCCCCTTGTGTAGCAGTTCCAGTATCGCTCTAGCTTCCCTTGGATCAAGAACTCGCCTTGGTATCAGATCTTGCCCTTGTTTGAACAAAACCCCGTCCTTCAGAAAGAAACGGAAACTTTGAAGTGTTAATCGACGTTTTTGCTCTTCTGATAAATGAGGTGGGTACTCTCCGGTAGCTAAGTACGTTCTGAGATCTGTGTCCCATGGAACGGATATCGTGAAAAGTGTGGCATCCGTAGGTTGATCCGGAACGCCTATTGGAGGTTCAGACTTTGCTAAGCGTGTTAAACCGTCAGCTACCGTGTGGGTTCTACCGGGTTTGTATACGACCGTAAAGTCGTACTCTAGAAAGAGAAGTAACCATCTAGCAATTCGTCCGGAGACCTGTGGTTTGTTGACAAGGTGTACCAAGGCCATGTGGTCTACATCAAATACAAACTTGTTTGCCAGTAGGTAATGGCGAAATTTATGCAACGCATAAACCATAGCTAAAGCTTCCCTCTCGGTAGTTGTGTAGTTTCGTTCTGCCTTATTCAACAGTCTAGAGGCGTAAGCTATGGGCTGATCACATTTTCCACTAACATTTTGTGCTAGCATAGCTCCTACTGCTAAATTAGAAGCATCCGTATGAACGTGGAACTCTAATTCCCAATGCGGTACTATTAGTATTGGGGCATTGACATACCGGGATTTGATGTGATCGAAAGCCGTCTGACATTCTTCGGTCCACTTGAACTCTTCGGCCTGCCGCATCAGCTTGGTAATTGGAGCCATGATGAACGCGAAGTTCTTGATGAAGCAACGGTAGAATTGAGCAATTCCGTTAAAAACTTGAATATCATGAGGGTTTTTAGGTGCGGGCATCGATACTAATGCTTCCACCTTTTTTGGATCGGGCATTTTTCCTTCCTTCGAGACGATGTATCCCAACACAATACCAGAGAATACAAAAAATAAATTTTTCTCCGGATTGAGGCTGATACCTGACTGTCGGCATGCTACGAAACATTGCCTCAGTTTCTCCAAATGGGAATCCATGTCACTGTAGATGCTGAAGTCGTCTAAAAAGATTTTCATGAATTTGTTGAGAAATTCTTTGAAGACGGTGTCCACAGCGCGTTGGTATGTTGATGGTGCTCCAGTTAAGCCAAATGGCATATTGATCCACGAAAAGGCTCCCCATTCGGTTATGAACGCTGTATGGCGACGATCTTGCTTCCTGATTTTGATCTGGTAGTATCCTGAGTATCCATCGCAAATGGAAATTGCATCGTGTCCAGCTACCTGGTCCAAGACTTCATCGGTGAACGGAAGAGGATAAGGATCCTTCTTAGTCGCGGCATTCAATTTCCGGATATCAACACATATTCGTAGTTTCCCATTCTTCTTTGGAACTACCACAATGGGGGACAACCACGTGGCTTCCTTTATTGGCTCAATGAATCCTGCTGCCAATAGTTTGTCAATGTCCTGTTTGACTATGGCTGCATAATTGGGGTTCATTCTGTAGCGTGCTTGATGAGCTGGTGGCATCGAGGTATCCAACTCGATCCGATGTTCCGCAATGTAAGATGGAATGCCCTTGAGTTCCTGATAAGACCATGCAAAAATGTCTTTGAATTCTCTTAATAATTCCTCAGCCTCTTTTGCGTACCTTGGTTCCAGAGCTGCATTCAATTTGACACACTTGGGCTCTTCTTCTGTTCCCAAGTTGATTTGCCGAATCTGCTCTGTTTCCGGTAACGTCCAGCCTGCAATCTTCAGGTTTTTAACCCTTTCGTGTGCTGGTGTATCATCCACATCAATGTCCCCAAGGATTGGTTGTGAAAAATGGCTTGGGTAGTTTTTCGATGATTCCTGATCCAGTAAGCAGGGTAGAGTAACAGTGCCAATCGAAAACAATTGAGGTTCGGTTTCAAACAGGGTATCTTCTTCCTCGTCCGTCACCCCTTCCTGGAAGTCATAGCAAATGAGCACCTCCGGTCTCCTGGTATTAAGTCCTAATTTCTTGGTTACTGGGATCACCCGAGTAGTGCCATTCCCTTCAATGGTCACCATGTTGTTACCCCAATCATGGAAAACCTTAGCATTCCGTAGCCATGGCCTTCCTAACAACATTGAATAGGAATCATCCACCACACTACTATTCATGACGGTAAATGTCACCGTGTAAGATATGCCATGGATACCTATGCGAACATCTCTAATCAATCCTACCGGTTT
The DNA here is from genome assembly GCA_964035585.1 of Polytrichum formosum. Lineage (NCBI taxonomy): Eukaryota > Viridiplantae > Streptophyta > Polytrichopsida > Polytrichales > Polytrichaceae > Polytrichum > Polytrichum formosum. The sequence continues at coordinate 1,857,724 of OZ037941.1, forward strand.
AGTGGTAGTTTGATCTGCCATTCTTAAATTGTAAGGTGCAGGTTTTGGGGCTGGTAATCCCAACCGCTTTCGTAAATCCTCCGTGATAATGTTCACACCTGATCCTCCATCCAGAAGAACATCCTCCACAGTGTTTCTCCCAACTTGAACCGGTATGACTGCCATTTGATGATCAATGGCTACCGCAGCTACAATACTTTCAGGAAGTTGGTCTGCATTTTGTTGACGTGACGTACCTGGGGCTGTTAAGTATTCACGCAGTGCGGGAGCTAATTGCATCAATTGCTTCAATGTCAGCGTATACTTACTATCCAAGACCTGGGATCCCAAATCCATCAATACCTCCTTTAGTTCAGTAGACGGGGCTTGTAAGATTACCTTGGGTGATTCCATCTTAGGAAGCCCTATCCATTCCGTGGATTGGCTGACTACTGGTGTGTCCTGAAGTTGATGAATAGTTTGAATGAAATCATTCTTCAATTGCTCTTCCTTTTTCCAATCTTCCGGGGATTTTGTCTTCAAGGGTTCCTTCTCTTTGAATGCTACCTCCTCGTTCACTTTGCTTCGAGTGGTTACCGCTAGAACCATGTTGACATTTGCCTCTTCCACTCTAGGCGGATTCCTAGGTTCCTGCTGCGGTGGTTGGGTTTGCCTATTTCTGAACATGGCCTGAGCCTCGTCCTTGTAAGGGCAAAAATACGCCTTATGTTCTGTCCTACCACAAATGTAGCAAGGTAAAGGCCTGTCGTTCTGCCTAAATGGAGGTCTTGCCGGTATCCCTCGATTATACTGTGCCGCTACCTCATTAACCGCTACCGTGGTTTTCTCCTTTAGTCTATTTAACGGATTCTCTGGATTAAAAAAACATTTTTCCATGGCGTGTCCCTTCCGTTTGCAGCAAGCACACACCTCCTCATTGGGTTTTAAGATTTGTTTTCTCTTCTCCTCCGGTTGGAAGGCACTAATGATTTTATGCCCATCCGAATCTGCAGTATTTTCTTCGCATAATACTGCCGCTTCTTTCAAGGTTACTAACGAGCCCTTTTCCCTAGCTGTAAGTAGCCGTAAGTATGATTTTAAACCCGTTCTGAAAAAGGTAGTTAGGAATGCGTCCTGTGGCGGGTCTTGCAAACAGTTTGCCAATTTGACTAACCTTTCAAAATAAGACTCTACCGTTTCTGTCTCCCCTTGTTTGATGTTTCGGAGAGCCATATAGACTTGTTCATCTGTTTGCACTTTCCTATAGCGTTTACAAAACGCTTTTGTCAATAATTCGAAATTACTATCTGGGTAATTGTTCAAAAAATTCTCTCCCCATTCTGACTCTTTGTCTCTCAATGTATAACAGAACAGATTTATCATCTCTTCATCTTCTGTTTCACGATTCGCTTTGATAGCTTTCCTAAACACTCTAATATGAGCGTCTGGGTCTGCACCCGACTGATACAGTGGATATGGCAATGATTTACGAGATGGTAAGGGCGTAGGTGTTACCGGAACAGGTGGTGGCATTGTGGTGTACCATGGTGGAAAGTAACCGGTTCGCATCCAAGGTGGTGTGTCATTCTTGTTGTCGTCCTCTTCTTCCCCGTCATCACCTCCCGTTCCTCGGTCCGGTGGTTCTCCTCCCGGTGGTCCAGCAGGGGGTCTTCCTTGGCCTCGTCTGAATTCGTCCTCTCGATCTCGCGAATTCCCCTTCTCCTTCCGTTGGGCTCCTCTTCTTCCCATATCCTTTTGATCATCATCCGATCCTCCTTCTGGTGGTCCTTTTCCTGGTGGTTCGATAGGTGGTCCTCTTCTACCGCCTCCTGTGTCTGTTACCGTTTTGTTTCTTGTATATTGTTGTTCCATGTTCCTCTCCAATCCTGGAAAACTTCGTTGATCCTCGTTTTGTCCCCTGTTTGGATAATGTTTTACTCCTTCTACGCCCATCGATTCATATCCATGTGATTGTGATGGCACGGTGTCCTTACCATAGGTGTTCTTCCTTTTTTCCGTTTTTCGTGCTACTTCTGGATTGTCCCCTTGGACATTGTATTCTCCCCTTTGGTGAGAAGCTATGGTTCCCATATAACTCTCATTCGGATAGTATGACGACCTATCCATCCCCCCTTGAAAACCGTATCTACCACCTAGGAGAGAATGTGGGGAACTGTATGGGATCACAGGTGGTGTATAATAAGGATTAGAGAAATGAATGATCGGTGGGTTTTGAATAATGGAGGTAGTTGGAACAATTGTAGTAGGGATTTTTGAAGAGTCGTTGTGAGGAAACGACTTGGAACCTAGTTGATGATCATTTATGAGGGATCTGACAAAATAACACTCAGTATCTCGATGACCCGGAAGATTGCAGTATGTGCAATATGGGGGGGCATGGTGAGAACCAAATTCATCGTCCCATAGATTTGGAAGATTAAACACTATATTCGTTAAATTGAGACTTTCTCTAGTCTCAAATTAATATATGGATCAAACAACATGAAGATGCCCGAAACTATATTGTCAACAATCTCAAATATATTATATGTTCTAATTTTCCAAAATGTATGATGTCCCGACATGAGCACATTGGGTAGAGCACTTGATACCAACTTCATCAACAAAAACATACTCAAATCAAATTGGGTAGAGCATTCCAAACCAAATTCACCCAACAAATCACATAGAACCATGGCTATTATTAGCATGTTTAATAATATATAGACATTGCGACGTACATAGCATAGGGTTTAGGGTGCATATTTAATCGACCCGACAATCTAGTCCCAAACTTAATCATAAAAAGAAATTCACATTTGTTATGAAATATAGTATATGGATATTCATCCAACCCCAAATAATATAGCATTCGTAAGTTCTACCCAAATTCTACCCCTACTTTTAGAAGTACACATATGACTAATATATATTGCTAGAATTACATATGAAACTATAATCAATGCTAAAACAATCCTACCAACTTCTCATTCAACGGGGGTTGTTTCTTGTGCGATCCGAGCAAGGTTGTCTTTTGCAAAAGTTATGTACTTTTGAGGGATGGACACTGATCCACTATGATTTTTCCGTGGTTTCCATGCTATGAATATGGAATCTGTATCTACCCAAGATGGACCATGCTCTGAATCCACCTTCCACCGAAAATTATGGTTTGTATCCCAGCCTGTATAATGCCGAATCACATCTTCATTCCGTGCCGTCGGTCGGTAGTACTCCACCTGAATTTGTCGAAAATGCGGGCTTGAAGTTGCGAAATTTGGTTTGGACAAAGCTCTTGCCACCCATACAGGCTTCGCATATGTCTCATCACCAGGACGTAGAATGAGCATATAACCTTCATGACAATCCACCGCAATGCGGAAAGAAGGTGGGGGACGTTGACTAGCAGGCCCAACGTAATGGTCGTCCACATCAAACTCCTCACGAACCTCTCCATTTTCCAAAAGTCTAACCTCGGAAGCTTGTACATCGACACGAGTTTGAGGCCAAAATCCGTGCCTCAAAGTAAGGGGGCTATCTTGGTGAAGGTCTGCCAAAGCGGCACGAACACGTGTCCAATACTGTATCCAACTCCCATAACGATGCCAACATGATCCACCAACGTCCGCTATCTTCAAACTCTCCCAATATTGTATGAAGCCTGATATACCTTTCAAAATATCCTCCAAATTCTTCATGGGTATTGGCTTGCAAGGCCTAGGCTCTCCATCCGGTAACATCGTCTTTCCATCCGCATCCACGCGCCACACAAGGAGACCCTCCGGCGGGCTCCAATCTTGTGTCGTGCACAACAACTTGTATTGCATGGCGGGTACACCATCGTTACGCATGTAGAAGCGGAATTGTTGTGCCTTCGTATGCCCGATCAATCGGTGAGCTCCACTTCGAATATAAGGTTCTATAAATGCCTTGAAGTCTGGCACCTCCTCAATCATATGGGGGATGACGGGAACGTTCTCCAAATCCATGTATGACTTCATCAATAACGGGATTGTTGGAAAATCCTCCTCCCTCAACTTCATGCTCCACCGCCCAAAAGATGCATCAATATCATCGTGCGTGTGGCCTACCAATAGGAAGGACACAAAAACCTCCTTGAAAATGCCTTTCGCAACCAACAACGACCAATATGCAAATACATATCTACTTTTATTGTCCTTGGCACAATTGTCCAATTGGACACGCAAAGTGGGGGGCAACTTCTTCGCAATCACGGGTTCACTGGGTGGCTCTGGCAACGAATACAAGCATACATCTTTTCCATCCAACACCGCTTCATATAAAGGTGTTGAACCCGACGTATTGTCAAATAACAATCCTGAAGAATAGGCCGGCAGTTTCTCCAAATCACGTAAAAGCCTTGCGAATGACCCTATCGTGTGGTTTGAATCCGCTGGATACAAATCAAGAGCATAATGAGCAAACTTGACATCACCATGTCCATGTGCAATCATTCCTGCAATGCCAACCCAGTGTGATTAGTATCTATGCATAAATAAACCAATTTGCGTGAATCCATGTTCTGAAGCACATCACGTAATAAAACGCCACAACATTTAGGGTATGCGATGACATTGTTTCCAAATTCACCTGTAACCGATACAGGCAGCTTAAAAAATCCATCCGTGGCCTTGATTCGATTTGCAAAACATGGGGAGGCTGTTTTGGCATGGTCCATTTTGTCATGGATGACCGTAAGAACCTCCAAGGGCCTGGAGATGGACAAAGCTCTATTTGTGTAGTAATCATTACGGTGTGCCTCTTGCATGTTTACATGCTTGAAATAGTTCAATTGATGTGCCGCATAAGACTCGATACCCATCGTGTGTGCATCCCGAAGGCGCTTCAACTTCTCGCAAGTAGAGCACCGTGCAAATTTGTCCCCTCGTCTTTTTGTAATGTATTCGCTAAAGTTTGCTTTCTTGATTGCACTCAATTTTGACAATGAAATTGGCTCCAAACCGACCTTCTCGCCAACAGCATTCACATCCAACAATATGTCTTTCCATTTTGTGCCTGTGGGAAGAACTTTCTCCACAACCTTTTCCCCGGTTGTGAGTGTGCGTGTTTTGTGTGGCATTGCATCGGCAAGCGGGACGATGATGGTCGCCAGAGTGGCCGTTGCTTGCCTTGTTGCTTCCCTGGGTTTCTTTGAGCCCACGTTCCCATGGTGACGAGACCGTCGGCCTTCCTTGGCATAAGCAGCTTGTCTATAAAAGTCCGCTTTTGACACACCGTGAATGGTGTACCATGCCTTACAACACACGTCTATGCTTTCAATGGTGATGACCTTGCGACCCGTCCCATTCACATGTATCGCCCTATGGACATCAAGTTTTTTGGTGGATCTTAGACGGAAATCTCCAAGCCACATTTCTTCGCGGATGGCCTTCAATTTATCCCTTGGAAACAATTGGCAACAACGATGCACACAACAATCCTTTGTGGCAACTTCTCTAATGGACTCCTCGCCGAGCAACCTTTGGCGTTTACAATCAGTTGCAGAGGGAGTAGGACGTGCCAATGTCTCGTACTTTCGTAAGCCTTTGCGGGGCCGAATGTTTACTTGGAGCTCCATTTGGTTTTGCATGTATTGTCGCTCATGGTCACGCAAGCTAACTCCATCAATCGTGACATTCCTCAATGGCCACCTGCGGAGGGAGAACCTATGAGTGGGATCCACCTCGGAATGAATGAGTGACTCCAATATGACAACCCCAACGTCCTCTGTGCCAAGTGGGTTCTCATCAATGCAATCTTGTGGATGGGTGTTACGACAAATACCATCCGCCACAGCAACTCCACTATCATTAACGAGCACCACCTCCAAATTCACCCACGAAGCCCTTGAAAGTCCCGTACATTCAACAATGGTTTCGTGCGCTACGGAAGGCGAAGGTAAATCCAAATGATCTTCGTCTGCACTGTCATCCATAGTAGCCTCCCCGACGATGTCTAGCTCATCCTCAGATGCAGATGGCCAAGTGGCCATGTCTTCAGATGACCAATCCCCTCTTTCACTAAACCCATCCATTGTGCCTACACACATGAACATTGAACCTTGTCAAAAAAAGCACAAAAATTGTAGGTTCCAATCAAAGAATTCAATACCATCTTATATAATCAAAATGACTGCTATGCCATTGGGTTTGTAAAGGTTTGGGTTGTCCAGCGGACACACTGTCATCCAGAGCCCATCCACACTGTGGGGATGGGTTTGGGTCGAGCGACCCAAACCTTGTGGCAGGATGGGATCATGGTCATCCATAGCCCATCCACAATGTGGGGATGGGCTTGGGTCGAGCGACCCAAACCTTTTGGCGGGATGGGGTCGTGGTCACCCAGAGCCCATTCACAATGTGGGGATGGGTTTGGGTCGAGCGACCCAAACCTTGTGGCGGGATGGGTTCATTGTCACCCAGAGCCCATTCACAATGTTGGGATGGGTTTGGGTCGAGCGACCCAAACCTTGTGGCGGGATGGGTTCATTGTCACCCAGAGCCCATTCACAATGTTGGGATGGGTTTGGTTCTATCAGGGTCAAACTAAAAACCACCCACACTAGGGCAGGGGTTTGGGTCGACCGACCCAAACTTTATAAGGGTCATACTAAAAACCGCCAACACTAGTGTAGGGGTTTGGGTCGACCGACCCAAACCTCCTCAAGGTCATACTAAATCCGCCCACAATGGGGTATGGGTTTGGGTCGACCGACCCAAACTCACCGCAAAATCCGGCGTATAGTGCGGCGGAAATTGCGAAGTGGGTTTGGTTTGAGCTCATTGCGAAGTTCACAGTGGGGTTGCATGCTGTGGATAGGTGCTCATGAACGGCAAACCTTGAAGTACAGCTCCGGCTGAGAGTTCTCCCTACGATTTCAGGAGTGGGAGAAGAGCAAAAAGAACCGACTTTTGGGGGGTGCGCCCCTTTATACTATCCACCTCCGCTTCCCCAACTTCCTCATTGGATGCCTTTCCCGCCTAGTTCTCCTGCAGAGATTATTTTCAAACTTCCTGACAGAATTCCCCGCTTTTTGTTGATTATAAAAATTGCGAATTTAACCTGGCTCTTGGATACGCCAAACGTCATCTGACTTAGTGTGTGTTGAGAATGTCTATTGAAAGTAATGTGGATATTTAATCCGTTTTTTATTGTTTGATGTGGATATGACAATTTACTTATATTGACATATTATATGTGTCGTGAATAAATGTCCATTGACAATATTTGAAATGTTGAGTATCGTTGTGATTATATTATGTGAATATGACATGCACCATTGGGAGGAAGGGTGGCCGCCACATGAATTTTTATAAATATAATAAGGGAAGGGGCATCTGATAAGTGATTTACAAAAACCATCCCCTACGCGTTCATTTTCATGTATCCAGAATATTACCCTACATAAACTCAAACAATATAGTATATTTCAAACAATATATTGACAAACGATATACCAACATTATGAAACTTCATATAGTAAAACTCAATAAATACAATACTTAATGTAGTTATTAAAACTCTCACATGTGGAATTGTATATTGAAAACAATGAAGAGATGTGATGTCAAATTTGAACTATTTGGCCGACTTTCAATTTGCGCTAATACAAATGAGAAAAGCTTTAAAAGGACATATGTCATTTGTAAGGTGTGCACACAATGTTGCTTCATTCCAAGCATGCAAATGTGGCAATGTTTAATCTATGTTAGGACAAGTTATGAATGGGATCCTAACCAAGAGTGGCATTTTTTTGTTCACTCTTTCAAATAATGTTTCAATCTAATATCCTCAATTACACTTCAACTCTAACAATGTTTGCAAGCAAAACTTGCAAAGTTGGAAATGTACGTCCTCATAACATCCACAACATGAAAGGTTCCTTGAATTAGTATAGATTCTTGAATTGTCTCAAATAATATAATATGAACATGCTCAAGATCGTATCTGCCCCTGGACTCTTCTTGCTATTAAGATAAGGTTACAATTGAATTTTGGATAACCTAATGTTGAGCACTATGTCACATGTTCATGTTAGTGACTTCATTTCTACACCACCATACAACCACCTTCCATGTTTGGCAATGAAAATGATGTGATGTCTATATACATTTGTGTCTAAAACTATGATCAGCAACGCCCCATCATTTGACCTACGTGCTGCTCATTTATGGCTTAAACCCTAAACCCTAAACCCTAAACCCTGAATTTTGTACATGTTCATTGATGCCTACATATACAAACAACAACTACTATATTATGTGCCATTATGTAATATATGTCGTTTCAAACATGTGGAGGAAACATGAAACATCAAAGTTTTTGCTTGCTTGGCTGCATATTATGATGTTCACCTTGGGTTAAGGTGGATACATTTGTATTCATCTTGCTTCTCCTGTAGACTTTAGGGGTCAACTCCCAAGTAAATATATAAATGTTTCATGATATAAATCAATCAACCGATTCGGTGCTTTTGGCAAACAAAAATTGGTAATAAATGACAATACATTAACTTGTAGTGAATTAGTGTAATGGTACTTGTTAGGGGATGCACGGTAAGCTAGAGCCATGCCCTCTAGCAACATACATCATATAAATCTCAATACATATTATTCATATTCATTTATTGCACCATGTAAAGGGATACCATATCCATTTTAAAAGACCGTGTAATTGCAACATAATTTTTAAATACCCCTCTTAGACTATCATGTATCATTGTTGTCTGATTCCATATGTCTAGATGGCGGAAGCTATACACATAATGGATTCATTTTACAATGTTTTGTCACTGGAGACAATTGGAGTTGCATATCATGTGCTTCAGTTGCCCTAAATCCTTAGTAACTTGTCTGTTAAAATCATTTTACTTTAGTTTAATCTTGTGATATATTATGAACCATGGTTTATTGTGCACTACATGATTCATCAAAGTGAATATGTAAGGGTTGACTATAAGCTCAAGCATGTTAGCAATTCCATATAAGGACCATGCAGAACAAAACCATTAAAATTGGAGTTGGGGATGGTACTCAACAAATATTACATACTAGTTGAAAGTCAAATGAATTATTTTATTTCTCTAAAGTGGTCAAACAACTTAACCCTTAAACGTCGGAGAGGCCCTATCAGGGCCTCGTTGACCCTAAACTATTTGACCATAAGATAACGTCAAAACATGTCGGAATTGCAAATTTTTTTTCCCCAAAATGTGTATCTCAAACTTCCATATTCAAATATAATATATGCCGATCGCAGTAAAAGAATTACATGGAGGTCTGAACTTCGGTAAACATAGGCTGATGGGAGAGGACCTCTCACCCCCCCTTGGACGTTTAAGGGTTAAGACCCAACGAGTTTAATTTGTTCGCAAAATTAGGCTATGGTTTAGGGTGAATTGATAATTTTAAGCAATACCTTAGGCTATGTAGCTGATTGAGAAAATTAATTGGTGCTAAGGAATAGCGGGTTAGGGTTTGGGAATTAGGGCTGGCCCGTAATCCCATTTGCGTGTGTGCTCTAAACACGTGGGTGCCCTAATCCCGTATTGTAGGGCCTTTTCCCGAGGGGTACAAATCTCGAAACGTCACCCTCTTTCGCCCCTTTTCTCGTTCTCCGCGCCAAGCTTTGCTTCGCTAAGCGCCGCCTCCACGAACCGCCGCCTCCACGAACCGCCGCCTCCACGAACCGCCGCCTTCGTGAAGCGCCGCTCCCGCGCTTTCTCTTGCGTTCTCTCTTCCTTTCTCGCATCTTCTGATTCTTCTCCTCACTCTCCTTTCTCTTGCTTTCTCCGATTCTCCTTTCTCTTGCTCTCTAGGTTTATGAGTGTAGTGTGAGTTGTTTCTGATTTGAAAAAGCTTGCTCTCTTTTTCCAACTTGAGATTGAGAGAGTTTAGGGTTGCATTGTGTGACAACATTGAGTGGTATAGAGTGTTTGCTCATTTCGTTTTGGTCTATGTTGTTGAGTATCCCTCACACTCCACTATGGTGAGTGTTTGCGATAGAGGTTTCTGTTAGTAACATTCAGAGTGTTAGAAATCATTGAGAAACGGCATTGAGTGGGTTTTGCGAGGTTCATACTTTTCTGATATTCAGGTGTAGTGTTCTTTTAGAGTATTTGTGACATTGAGCTTGCAATACCCACCTGCAAGAACAGATTGTTCTACAGCTTGTACGCAAAGGTAATTTTTCAATGACTCAATGTGTTTCAGTTGCATTAGGGTCTTGAAGCATACACAATGCATAAGCATTGTGTATGTTGCGTGCACACAAAAAGGAAGCTCTCCTGAAACAAAATAGTTTCGAGAGGCGACCGAAACAGTAAGTCCTATCCAAAACCACGGAAGCATTTTTTGCCTAAATTTGCTTCACTTTCTTAAAAAAACAATCTTTTTGTTCTCTCACTTGTTTGGGTCGATCTACCCAAACATAACACCTTGTTTGGGTCGGTCGACCCAAACCATACACATTCCTTAATAACAGATACTACATTTCAAGACTTGCTCTTCAAAGCTGTAGTCAACAATTGACTGATATTGAAATCCACAAATAATCCAATGGGGTTTGGGTCGATCGACCTAAACCATATACACAAAAACACCCCAAGGTTTGGGTCGATCGACCCAAACCATCCAAACAAAAAACCCAAGGTTTGGGTCGACCGACCCAAACCAAAGAAACAAAAATGCCGCAAAGTTTTGGGTCGATCGACCCAAACATGGCGTTAAAAAACCCCTCCCCAATAATCCATCCATACTGGTGCCCAAAATAAAACATAATTTGGATATTCCTTATAATACAAGGATATGGATAATGTACACTCATAAGAACAAGGAATAACGATACGGCCAATCATCCGAAATTTTCCCCTTTGATCATTATATCCACCTTCATTAAACTCTAATGACCCGGTCATATCTTAAGCAGAAGAGAAAATTAATTACCAAATTTTCAGAATTCAGCTGGCTTGTGTTTGGGTCGATCGACCCAAACCTGTCCATAGCTGACATTGACATATTTAGCCTCTTGAAAATTCGATAACATGCCTATCTCTACATGAAAGAGTTTGGGTCGTCCGACCGAAACTAACAGTTCCCATCCTTTCCTTGCAGATGGCCCCCAAAAAAAGACCTGGAGAGAGGTGGTTCATGCAAGCACCAGATGTGTTATGCGAGGAGTACGAAACACCTCCAGACGACTCCTATGTGCCCAAGGACGGGATTGTGCTTGCATGGTCACTTCAGGTGGTCAAGGCTTCGCAATACAAAATCTTGTTCGTGGTAAAAGTTGGGACATTTGAGCAGAATACTTGGGCGACTCTGACGGGGTGGGAGGTGGCGTCAGTCCAGGCTCTTGGGGAGCACGTGGACGTCATCCTAGAGAACTCAGCGGTGCAGAACGTCCACATGTTCATGCACCAGTTCTCCGAGCCGTTTGACACCATCTACGCCAAAGAGTCATGTGCCGAACCAGAGGTGGTGAAACCAGAGGCGATATTCATTGATGGGAATTGTACGAACACGAAGGTTGCAAGCAGGTTCACTAAACTAAAGCAGGCAATCACCGTGATCAACAAGGCCCAACAAAAACCACAGCAAGTGGTGAGACGGAAGGCCACCACTGAGGAAGGTGCAGGGTCGTCCAGACCTCAAGCACTGAGGAAGCCACGAGCGGTCCCGGGTGACTCAAGAAGGAGCACTCCCTCGGAAACACCGGCTGACAGCCAGACGCCAACGCCGTCGACCAGCTGGCAGACTACACCGTCGAGGAGGCAGTCATCGGTGATGACTGACGAGGTAGTTCCCCAAGAGCTGCGGATGCCCAAACCTGGGCAAGAGGTGGATACAGGGGAGATTCAAAGAATCGTCGACAACTTCACGACGAAATGCTCCCACTGCTTCTTCATGGGCAGGGATTTCAAGTTCGACGTGAACATTGCCCAGTGCCACCTTGCGCCTCCAGAGAAATGTGTCCGAGCCAAGGAGGACGCCTACGTCGACTGGATGGTCGCCCAGATCGTGGGCGGGCAGTTCAAGGACGACAGGCAGACGATTGTGGTCATGCCTCAAGGGCTGAAGAGAATGCCGACGCCTGATATGTGGCCGGCAATTTCAAAAGGAGATTTCTAGCTGATTGACGGCCAGCACAGTGTGGAGGCGTCGAAAAAAATCCAGCTGATGACTGAGTGGGACGACCCCAACAAGCAGAAGGAGAAGCTGAAGGTGTGGAAAGCACTGGTGGTATGGTCTGACAACGAGACCATACTCAGCGACATCTCCCGGTTCTTCAACATGGGGAACAAGAAGAGGGCGTACCAGGCATCGTGGATCAGGAACATCATGGCCTCGAGGGAGGTGTGGGAGTTCTATGGCAGGCCTCCCAAGGAAAGGGAGAATGCAAAAGATAAGAACCCCAAATGGGAGGTGAGTATGGTTTGGGTCGATCGACCCAAACTCTGCCATTGTGTTATGTCTTCGCCATATTTATAGTTTGGGTCGATCGACCTAAACCCTTGTAATGTTTTATCGTCTTTGTCAATTTTGTAGTTTGGGTCGATCGACCCAAACTGTTGTTGCAGTTGTTGTTTCATGACATGTTGTCTAACATGTGTTGTCTGCTTCGTGTGCAGGACTTCAAATATCAAATGATCAATAAATTCTCCTCCATAGACAACGCCAGCCACAAGCAGAAAAAATACAACGAGTTGCGAGGAGAAATTTATTTGATCACAGCATCCGAAGCCGTTTGGAAGAAATGGAAGAGGGTGTTCGAAAAGCATGAGACGGGGGATCTCATCGATCCCGACACAGGAATGCTTTTCAACGCAACCGCGCGCTTCAAGCAAATGAAGCCTCTGGTGAGAGAGTTCTTCCGTTCTCTCCAAGGGCTTTCGGAGACGGAGATGGGAAAGGCGGCTTCCCATATCCTGCACGTGCAGCCGTCGGCAAAGAGGTGCTGGGTGCACCCGAAGATCGTCTTCACCAAGCCAAAGAGCTTCGTTCCTTCATGCTACACCATGAAGGAATGGACGGAGAACAGGAAAAAGAAGACAATAATTGTGCAGGAGCTGCACAAGTTGGTGCCCGAGCGGAATATTTTCGTGGACGGCGAGGTCCACGAGGCGCACTGGAGAGCATTCAAAGAAGAATACAAGTTCACCAGTGCGTCGATGGCAGCTTTGATGAGGGAAGCTGGAGAAGACTTCCTCAAATCCAAGTTGGTGAAGGGCGGGAAGAAGCGGGAGCTCCCTGAGCACACGGCGCGGGCCTTCTCCAACTTCGTGAAGGAGAAAAGGATCGTTAGTTTTGAGGGGGACGCACATTTCAATCCCGTCACCCTCGAGCCGTTGAAAATCCAGGGCTGGCCTGGAGTTGAGCCTAGGAAGGCTATCCGGACAAGAGCGAGGGACCACTTTCCCTTTGCCATGATAGACTTCAGGAACATTCCGGGGAGCTCATTCGAGGGCACCATGAGCACCCTGTTCCACGAGCCTTTCATGGCAAAGTTCGTGGATTATGCCAGCCCCAAGCTCAGGGAGGTCGACATATGGCTGTGGATAGTGGAGGACAGGAGGGCGGAGCAGGTATACGAGATTGTGCGGAAACTGCAGCCGGAGTATGCGGTTTCGAAATCTCACTACATTGCAGCATCAGCGGAGGGGGCGTACAGTACGATGAAGGACAAAAAAACCAGGGTCGTCAACGTGCTGTGTTTGTACTTCGTGTACAAGGCGGAGTTTATCAAGGTGCCGAACCACCCTATAACCCGGATGGAAAAGATATTCCAGGTTCCAGAAGGGTTGGGTGCCAGCAAAACCTTGTACGACGAGGCCAAGTACGCCAATTATCCTTCGGATGAGCTGCGGATGGAGTTCTACCTGAGGATCCTGAGGACACTGACGAGAAGAGGGGACTGCATCTTCAACGTCTTCGGGGGGTCCAAGCCAGTCTATGCAGCCATGGTAAGTGTCATCATGTAGCTCCTGTGCAGTTTGGGTCGACCGACCCAAACTGAGAGTTGATTTGGCTATAGTTTGGGTCGATCGACCCAAACTAAGAGTTGTTTCAGTTTGGGTCGGTCGACCCAAACTAAGAGCTGGTTTAGTTTGGGTCGGTCGACCCAAAGTAGACATTGTATTAGCCATTTGTATCCCTTCGTTTTCGTCGCCTTCTCTTCTTTTGCTATCTTAGTATTGGCGCACCTGAAAAACTGATGATGTGGGAATGTGCAGATGTTGGGGTTGAACGTCTACTCCTACGTAGAAGACACGGATGTTCCATTTTACAAGACCCAGAAATCGCTGGCGAAGAAGATGGACATCCTCGACTAGATACCAGGGGGCTACGGGGAGGAGATTGTTCAAGGCGGTGAAAGCCCGATCGATAGGGCGAGGCGCGTGAACCCTGAGGAGGTCACCATGAGGGCTCCGGTTGTAGAACCCGAACCTCTGGTGCTATTACATCCGGGCGAATCGTCTCGGGGGCCGGGCGAGGAGGTGGAAGAGGAGGAGGAGGAGGAAGAAGAAGAAGCAGAGAAGGCAGAGGGGGAGGTGGAAGAAGGGGCAACCGGATTCACGCAAGAATCCCAGGCGCCCCAACGGAAGAAGGCCATGCGGGTGGCCACTCCGCAAAGCAGAATGGTGCCCGTGCTCACGGTGGATGATGCGCGGGACATGTACTCCCGGGACGGAACCTCCACGTTCAGGGAGAAGAGGAGGATGAAGGGGAAGAAGCTTTATGGCGACTACGCAGTGGACGAGACAATCGCCATAAGCAGCGAGGACGAGGACGACATGGAGCTCGCCAAACGGCTCAGGTCGGATCCTCCCTCCCCGAGAGCGTTCGCTGGCATGGTCATGGTGAAACCCGAAGTCCTGACTGTGGAGGAAGCCAACGAGAAGATGCGGCGGGACGAGGAGCAGCGCCTCCGCCTTCAAAAGGCTGCAGCTGAAGAACCTTCAATGCGGAACGAGGTCGCAGAGTTGAGGGCCCTCCTATTGGATCAGGAG
This sequence comes from Polytrichum formosum, assembly GCA_964035585.1. Taxonomy (NCBI): domain Eukaryota; kingdom Viridiplantae; phylum Streptophyta; class Polytrichopsida; order Polytrichales; family Polytrichaceae; genus Polytrichum; species Polytrichum formosum. Next base: position 1,872,731 of record OZ037941.1, read on the forward strand.
CGGCAAAGGGCGTTGGCCCAGCCTCCCTCTAGCGCAGACCTGATCTCTCAGGTCATACAGGGGATGTGGGCGCAAGGCTTGGTGGTCGCTCCCCCAGGAGCATTTCCACACCTGCCCCCCGGGTTCCCACCTCAGAACATCCCACAGCAGCCTGTGCCGCAGTCGTCGTTCAGTTTTCAGCACATGATGGGGTCCCACGTCCGACCTTACGCCCCAGTGCAGCAAATCGACGACCCCAGCCTCTGGAGCGTGGGCGGATCCTCCAGGCCTTTGACGCCCCCACCATTGCGGCCTCCCGTCGACATGCCCCCCCCTCACCAGCAGGACGACCCCCACATGTTTGGGTCGTCCGACCCAAACCCGCCAGAGCCTGTGGTGCGCCAGGACGAACCCCACGATGCAGGAGGGTTTGGGTCGGTCGACCCAAACCTCGACAATGCGCAGTCCCCTGCTGCCCAGCATGGTTGCGAAGACGCAACCATGGTAGACGTTGAAGGCCCGCAAGGGCCTGGTGATACATCTAACCCTACCCCAATCGATGAACACATGCATGATTCGCATGCGGAGGTTGGGTTAGGACAAGGGCCTCATGCTGAGCCTTTGCAGGAGCAGGTCGCTGACGTCGTCGGAGAAGGCGGGGCCGTGAGAGGCGGGGCAGCGGAGATGGCGGAAGCGTCCACAGCATCCAGACATGACCAGGACGAGGTAATGTACTGAGACCTCTAGTTTGGGTCGTTCGACCCAAACTTCCTGGCCATTGTCTTGTTGCCGTGGTCGTGTCCCCCTAGCTAGGAGGAACTGCCCCACCCCCCACCGCACCCCCCTACCTCCCCCCCGCTCTCGTTCCTTTCATCCCCCTACATGGCCCCCCTCCGCGTGCGACGATTCTCGATCTCTGGCGGACGCAATCAAATTTTGTAGATTTACATTTAGGATAGTGTGAACGACTCGTTCAACGCGGCTCCCCTCATTCAAATTGTACATAGAGATTTTTATAACAAATAAAATCATTCTTTTTGGTGCCCATACGCTTGCTCTTGTGTTCCGAATGTATGTTGTGAGTTTTCCCCATTGTATGGTGTCGTTGCCACAGCTACTTCAATTGTTTCTTGTCTTTTACACAAACAATTTCCGGTATGCTTGAAAATGGACATAGCATGACATAGCCTTCGCCGCCTTCTCTCGCTCGTCTCCACAGGGATCGGAGCGTAGCGTTGCGGCTCCCCGTCGATCCTCTCCCCGAAGCGTGGACGACAGCGCGGCGGCCTCCCCGATTTTACCCGCGCCGGCCTTGCAGCCTAAGACCCGGTTCCTGGTGCTAGACCTCAACGGGGTCCTTGTCCAATGCGTGCATTGCCCAAGGGCCCCCACGGTGTCTTTCTCCAAGCCCGAGGACACGAACTACGATGGCCCCCCCACGTACATCAAAAGCAAGCTCGTGTACCTCCGGCCGTGGCTTCGGCGCTTCCTACAAGTCGCCCTAAAGAAATGGTGGGTGATCGTGTGGAGCTCCATGAAGTCCGAAAACACCCAGGCGGTCGTGGAATTCATCTTCAAGGGCCTCGAACCCCCGTGCTTGGTCCTAGGACAGGAGTCGTGTAGGACTTTGACCACCCCCGAAGGCAGGGTTGTCAGGAAGCCCAACAACCCCGCCGTGAGCCAATACCTGAAGGTCTTGAAGCCAATCGTGTGGGACGTCCGTCCCTCAATGGTCGGCTGTCCCTACGACGTCCGCCCCACCCGCGACAACACCCTCATGGTGGACGACAGCGCGTCCAAAAACATTTTGAACCCGACCTCCAACTTCATAGTGTGCCCTACGTGGACGGTCGGGAAGGTCCAAGACCGCTTTTTGTTAGACCTCCTTAAATACTTGCAGGCGCTCGCGGGGAGCGGACTCCCCGTGCCCAACTTCGTATCTCGTAATCCAATAGGCGAGAGATACTTGGATCCGAGGGACTATTTGTACAGGGATTTGTACGCTCACGCGAAATATAATAAACTCATTTGAGATAGTACTTGGTGTGACATTTGTGTGTGTGTATATATGCCTTAAATGTATATGGATTTTCACATGCTCCCTTCCCCCCCCCTTTCCCTTGGGTTTTGTTTGGTTCTTTTGTTTGGCATCAGCGCTTGGAGCCCTCTATTGACATCGTCAATGAGTCAAACTTGGGAAGCTTCTTCTACGAGACCGTTTACGATGCCGCGTCCACCATCGACTACTCCAAGGAGCCTCTAGATGCCGGGGTCGTCGATAGCCCCCCGCCCAAGCAAATCTTCCGACAATCGCCGTCTCCGTCCCCGCTCAAGGGCATAGATCGCTACTGCGTCCGGGCGTCACCCTCGCGGGAAGGCGGGAGTGTTACACCTCAACGGCGGCTATGTATGGACGCTCGGCCTACAAAGAGTGGACCCCTCCCTATCCCTTTGCGGGACGCCTTGCCCCTCCTCGCCAACTCGGACGCGAGTGCCCGTCGTGCCAAGGTAAGCCCCCCTCCCCATAAATGCACCATGCGTTACAATCATTCTATCCTTAAAAGACCGTGCGACATGTTTGGGCCTTTCTCCTCAAACTAACACATGTTTGCCGGTTCTTAATTGGTTGCAGGTTGCGTCCGGCCTCAAACCTCCACGGTCCAATGCGTCCATTGAGCTGGAGCGCGAGTACGCCATGCGCCGATATGCCGGACAGTCTACGTCGTCGTATTCGAATTCCTCGTCTTATAATTCGGGCGGTCGACGGAATCCAAAATGTGTTATGGTGGGCCCGCATCCAAAACTCGGCTACAGTCGCGGGCCAGAGATTCTCAGAAATGTTGAGGCGATGCGAGCTAAACAAGCGGCGGCAAAAGAAAAAGATGCGGTCTCCAAGCCTAGATAGGCCATCGTAGGCGTAGACATTGCATGTAGGCGGGATGATTTTAGGCCGCACTATCCAATTGATTTGTGCCATTAGTATGCTATTCAATTTCTCATGCCATACATTGTATATTCTACTTGCAATAATATAAGTTGCAATAATATAAGTGTTATGGGATTACCCCTTCAATATGGTCTAAGGTTTGGATTGCCCTACCTAAACCATCACAAATATGAGTTCTCATATCTTGTATGCAATATTATATTGGTTAACATATTTCCCCTTCAATATGGTCTATGGTTTGGAAACCCCTACCTAAACCATATCCATACAAGCTCTCATGTTTTGTGTGCAATAATATGAATGTTTTAAGATTTCCCCTTCAATTTGGTCTAAGGTTTGGATTGCCCACCGTAAACCATCACAAATATGAGTTATTAATGGGGTTCTTGGTATGAACACCTCTTCAAAGTGTTCGCATCTTACAACTTTCTCCAATATGTGTTCCATTTATCCTTGTTCTTATTTCTGTGAATGTCTCAAAATGCCCAAAAAGTCTCAATTTAACGAATATAGTGTTATTATAAAATCTTACATGGCGTTGCTGTGTTGGAATGGTCGCCGTAGGCTGCACCATCGTTTGAAATTCGTGAAGTTGCCGAAGTTGTTGAACTCTGGAAGAAACGCCACGAGAGGGTTCCTGAGTAGACAGGTCTTCCATAGTAAACCAAGGTGGTGGAGGATGCCGTGTAGGGTGTATAGGTTGTTGACCGGAATGCTGTGAAGCTATCTGATGATCATCCTCTTCACTACTAAAACTCATACTGACCTCGGGAGTGCTGGTATGGTCGTATGTTGATGAAATTGTGATGAAGGGTGTTGTAGCATGCACCACTGGGTCGGGGTGAGCTGAATCTACTGGTCGACCCTGACCGATGCTGCCTCCAAGAGAATTGACGATGCTGACCTCGTCGTTATCGTGGATGTCATTTATGTTCTTCTCCTTCCTGATGCGTCTTTCCTCCATGTGGCTTGATTTGTCAAGCATGTACAGAAGAGGAGAGTCCGTTGTTGTTGCCGCTGGGATAGGTGCGTTGAAGTTCCATTCCTTCCATGGGTGTGTAGAATTCCGATCGCTGTCTGTTGAGGGAGTTGGTCCGTCAACGTGACGCCAGTATGTTTCTTTGTCCGGTTGTCCCGAGTGCGGATGAGTTTGTTCTGTTTCAGATACGAGATCAGTTTCCAAGACCGTAGCCAAACGCTGCTGTAGCCCCCTTGTCATCACCGCCATTTGATCGCTGATCGTAGCCGTGGAGTGCCAGTTGTTAACTGCAAAGTTTTCCTTCTATGAAGGGTTTACTCACAGAGTACCGAACCCAGCCGGTATAAGAGGTATTTGCCAATACCCAACGGCAACCGTTCTCTCCGATGGCGATAATGGGGATGAATGATATAAGGGCTGCAGGTTGGTGTCGGTCCAGAAGGATCTTGTAAGTGAAACAGAGCGCCCTGTGGCATGACGAGGAACGATTACCGGAACCCAGTCCGTGGGTCATTGTCACACCACAGCATGGTCGCCAAATGTTAAAGGGGGTTCCCCTCTACGTTCAATCGGTACCACCCTACTTCCGGTAGTACCTTACAGGTAGTACCTTACAGGTAGTACCTTACCGGTAGTACCTTACCGGTACGCGAACAGACTTAGTCCAGTTTTCCTTACCGGCATCCTAAGGTACTGCCCGCTACCGCTTTTATTGGATGTCTCACTCCATGCATCCATCTTAGTCTCCATGCCTCTCCTTGGGGTATCCCACGCTTCTACTGGTCTTAAGGTTGGTACACCTCTTATGCCAGTAGAGTCGACCAGTATCCCTACCGGATTCTCCTACCGAATTCTCGGAGGATCGACCAAGTTCCCTACCTGGTTCTCAACCAGGTTTCCTAGGGAATCTACCGGTTTCTCTGCCGGATTCGTGACCAGGTTCCTTGGGGGTCTACCGGTTCCACTACCGGGTTCCTAACCAAGTTCCCTAGAAATCTACCGGTTCCACTACCGGTTCCTAACCGGGTTTCCTGAGATCTACCGGTTTAGCCGTACTACCTCCAATACCGTGGTTACAAGAGTTCTAACATCCTACCACGAGTTTTCCCTTTACCCAACTTCACAACTGGGTTTAACCGTTTTTATAACCGTATTACTGTTAGCGTATTACTTACCCTACTACTAAGATAGATGATACATCCTACCGAACTCCCTTCTTAGCACTCCTGACTGTTTCTCTTTTATACTACCACTCTCATGGTCCATGTACAATCCACTCTTTACCAGGACTCAATGTTGTAGTATGAAAACTCAACTAAGAGAATACCATTCCCTTCATTCAGTGTATACATCTGGTACTACTATCCCACAAGACTTCTCTAAAGACACCCCCCTCCATGCGTTAGCTACTTGCACACGACTCTTTTGGTAACATAAGTAGTCCATTGCCAACTTCTCTTCCACACCACAATAATTACCAGAAGTAAGGCAACCACCATTACAAGAAAACCACAAGTTCCTTATCTCAGACTCAACAGTATCTTACTCAAGCAATCCAATACTCTTATCTATATGAATCCTAGTACACATTCCTTAAGAATGAGAGAGAGAGAGAGAGAAAGACAACTCTCTCCTTAAGTACTTTCTCCTCATCACTTTAAATCCATACTAACCACTCACTGGGATTACCCTATCCACTACTCTTCTACTCCTTATCTGCAACTACGGCACCATCTTATCCCTAATTGCTATTTCTGATACTACTACCAAAAGTAACTTAAAAGCCACTTCAACCTGATATTGCTAAAAATTACTGTTTACTAACCTCCTTTAACATGTTTGTTCTATTCAGAGTCAAGGACAACCTAGTTGTGTAATTATACTCTTGTGTGTACACTATGCAACTAGGCCAAGCCTTGAATTTCCTCTTTGTGATGCTATCCGTATCCTTGTGGCCCACAATTGTTCTTGCAGCAGCCACTGTGTGCTGGCCACCGATTATGATAAAGTCTTTGTCCTTGATATCCTCCCACCTGTAGGGAGGTTGCCATGGCTTGTCCTCGGGAAACACTGGCATGACGCAAATGTTGTGTTGCGTCCAGGTTGGCTCTACTTGTGACAGGTAGGCCACCATCTGCTCCTTCAGTTCCGGATCATACTTTCTCGCAACCTGCAGCAAGAAATGTGACGGTTAGTGTTCAGGAGTCCTTCACATCAACCACAGTTCAATAAATCGAGTTTAGGGTTTAGGGAAACCTGATGAGACTGTCCCCGCTTCAGCTGCTGCAAAGGTATTCGCACAATGAAGTCCATACCCAAAACATAGAGGGGTCCGTATGCCTTGACAAACACCTCCTTGTCTTTGGCAGCCTCCGTTAGATCCAAAGTCTCCCCAGGCTTGACTGTTGTCGCCGCTTTTTCAGACCTTGGGATTAGCTCCTCCTCCTTGGGCTCCTTCTTCGACTTTTTTGGCGCCCGTTTCTTCCCTGATGACATGCCTTCTTCCTGTGTCTTCCTTTTTGATGCCCTTGGTTCATCATCATCTTCTGCCTCTTCCATTGCGTCGTCTCCCTCGCGATACATGGTTTGTATGGAGACGTCCTCGCTTTGCAGAGAGCTCCTCGAACGACCCTGCACAGCTGGAGCGGCCACACTCTGCAGAGGCACAACATTGTGTGCTACTTCTTCTGCTTGTCCGCCACTGCTCCCCCCCCGCATTTTGTCTTCTGTTTTGGGAATCACGGCCAGTCGATCTGGACGAAGGTTTGGAACTTCCCTCTCCTGATGACCTCTTCTTCATTATTTCGACTGCTTGCTTCTTCTTGGTGGCGTTCAATGCCTCTCTTGCCCTGTTTTCACTCTCACTCATGTCATCTGCCACCCCAAGAATGCACACAACCGCCCTCTTGGATATACCGTTGTGAACGAGTCCCATCAGCGCCATGCGGTCGTCATTATTGATTGACTCTATGCTTTTGGCAAATGGTTCTTTACTGAAAATATGCTTTTTGGTATCCACCACCAGCGTCCACTCCTCCACCCCCTCCAATACTTTCAGCTCTAATATGCTCGCTTTAGCCCCTTGCGATGCTCCCTTGATAATTGCGTGTGGCATTTGAATCCAGTCTTCCTTCACCTTCTCTGTCATATACAAGTCATACGGGTTGGAAATGTCCTTCCGTCAGAGCTCGAATGACCACTCCCGCATGTGCGTCGACTTGACAACCCAAACAGGTCCTTCCTCCCTGGCGGTCAATGCTCCAACCATATCTGTCCACATCGCACGTTTTCTGGGGGCCATTGTTTGTGTGTCCTGACACATTCAGTTTACAATGTTATCAAGCCTGAACTGTCAGTCTATTCCACGTCATGTCTCTTAATCTTGGTGCAGTCCTAGGCTTGTGAGGTATGAGGAACTTTACCTTATAACTTGCCCACATCCCATATTTGTTCAATTCATTCATTGTCTACTGTGTTGGTTCAGATGGCCAAAAGTTCCTGTCAATCGACAGGAACTTCAGCCCTCAGTGGTGGGCTAGTGCTTCCTAATTCTCACTAGAATTACTTACAAGTACTCTGCTGGACGTTGAAGTTCATGTCGATCGACAGGAACTTCAGCTCTCAGTGGTGGGCTAGTGCTTCCTAATTCTCACTAGAATTACTTACACAAGTACCCTGCTGGACGTTGAAGTTCATGTCGATCGACAGGAACTTCAGCCCTCAGTGGTGGCCTAGTGCTTCCTAATTCTCACTATAATTACTTTCACTAGTACCTTGCTGGACGTTGAAGTTCCTGTCGATCGACAGGAACTTCAGCCCTCAGTGGTGGCCTAGTGCTTCCTAATTCTCACTAGAGTTACTTTCACTAGTACCTTGCTGGACGTTGAAGTTCCTGTCGATCGACAGGAACTTCAGCCCTCTATGGTGGCCCATTGTCTCCTAATTTGCACTAACAATGCTTAAAAGATTTCATGTCTTTGTAGTTCCAGGTTGTAGTTCCTGTCGATCGACAGGAACCACAGCCCCTTCGAATGTCCCACTTTTTTCGGTGTACGGACGCATTCCAAGGCCCACTCTGGTTTTCTAGTGACTTGGTTTTCTTTCCTATGCCAATGTGTGTGGTTTTGATGTGCAATTGTTTATGGCTTTGTTTCCATGTGCAATTGTTACTCCCAATTGATTGCTCCTCCTTTCTTTGCACCTTTAAATTTGATTAACTTGATCTGCCTACATTATCTGAACATTCCATATTTGTGCTGGATTGGCTTTTGTATAGAGTTTATATTTCCTGCATTGTCGCACACAATTTGCAGATCCCTTCAATGACTACTTCAAATTGGGCTAATCATTAATGTGTTTTCCTCATGCTCAATTCCTTCCCTCTCTCAATTCTCACTGTTATTACCTCCCTCACCAAAACATGCATTCAGCCCTTCCTGCCACTACCTCTCTCCCCAGCATATCATGCACTCTCTCATTGTCACACTTTTCCCAGAATACTATAACAACCAGAATTCTGTTGCACATATTATCATATATGCTGACGTGAGCAAACTAACTTCTTTGCATCTGACTTCAACTCATCTTCCACAAAATTTCACATCCTCTACTATGATCTTCCACCATTCTTCTGCCTCTCCTTTCCTCTCCTACTTCTAGTGCTCTTCTACCCTCACTTTGCCATTCAAGATTCTAGTGTTTAAGCAAGCATGCTGGCCATCCAATCCACTATAAATTCTACCTGTATTCAAGTACAAATGACTGCTACGGGTAGTATTGCCTCCTTCCTCTAACGCTGCAGATCCTCTCTCGGCCTCTCTCCACCTACCACTCGGTGACCTCTCTCGTTCTCTCTGCGCGTCCCTCTTCGTTGCTCGCCGCAGCAGCACTTCGTGGAGAGCTAGAGCTTTGCAGGAGCAAGACACAAATGAGTGCCTCTTTGCTCCCAAGTGTCTCCTCTACCCCTCCCTCCCCTCCTCCTCCCCTCTGCCCAAATCTCGCCGTCCAGATTTGGGCGGCCGCCATCCAACGGTGCCACATTCCCGCCCCCCCATCGCACGGTCGTTGTGCTTCCCTCCCTGTGGACGGTCCAGATGTTCAGGGCTTCCACTTATTAACCGTCATGTGGTACTTATGTGTGCCAATCAGGGTTGTCTATCCCGCCGTTGTGACGGTGTCGTGCCGTCACGACGTGTCGTGTCGTGACGGACCCCTCCGTCACGACACAATAGGGTCCACGTAGGGTCAACATAGGGGGAGCCGACTAGGGTGGGTAAAATACTTACCTTCTTGCCAAGGTGGCGTCCTATGTGGCAGAAAACGTCGACGTGGATGTGCATATTTCCCCTGCCACGTAGACCATTTTGCCATTGTGTTTATCATTGTGTTAAAATCAAAGTAATAAAATATTACTAAAGAGGGTGTGGGGCGGACGGGGGCGGACGGGTGGGGCGGACGGGGAAGGGGGGTGGAGCGGACGGACGGGGGGGGTGGTGCGGACGGGGAAGGGGGGTGGAGCGGACGGACGGGGGGGTGGTGCGGACGGTGGATGGGGGTGGAGCGGACGGGAGAGGGGGGGGGGGTGGGGCGGACGGACGGGGGTGGAGCGGACGGGGGTGCGGACGGGGGAGCGGACGGGGGCGGGGGGGAGCGGACGGGGGAGCGGACGGACGGGGGTGGAGCGGACGGGGGAGCGGACGGGTTGGGAACGGGGCGGGGGACGTGGGCAGACGGAGGTTGGGAACGGGAGCGGACGGCGTTTGGGTACGGGAGCGGACGGGGGGGAACAGGAGCGGACGGGGTGGAACGGGGATTGGGAACGAGGGCGGACGGGTGGGAACGGGGATTGGGAACGGGGGCGGACGGGGGGGCGGACGGGCGCTAGTAAAATTTTCCCCACTTTCCCTTTACTTTGCTGACATGTCGTCACACGTGGACAATGTAAATCCTACGTGTCCGAAATTGGGTAATGCAATTACACAAAAAAATCGGTAAAATTCAAGTCCGGCAGGATAAAGACAGCATCCGGCATAATCCGGCATAATGTCGTGACGGATACGTGTCGTGACGGCACGACATTATGCCGGGATAAGCCTCCGTCACGACACAATAGACAACCCTGGTGCCAATCATGGTACGGTTCAAATCACATCCCACCCACTCACTAATGGTTAAGTACTAGGTTCTAATTGTGAATTTAGTACTACACCAAATATCATGTTTAGTGTCACGAATTCTAATTGTCGTCCTCAATACTAATTGTAAACCATGGTGTTGTGTCACCAACACTAAATGTTAACCTTCCAGTGACATTTATTGCAACACTAAATGTTAAGCTTACAATTAACCTTAAGTGGTACTAAAAAATTTATTGCAGTGACATTAAATGCCATATGACACTAAATATCATATTAACCCTGTTGTGGTGTCACCAAGTTGAACAGTAAATGTTAACCTAATAGGATTAATTTTGTCATTCCTAGTAGAAAAAATTGGGCGTTATAGATTTTACAATGTTGCTAGTACTATCACTTACGAAGTCATCTCCCATCTACATTTCAATAATCCATGACAATATTTCATCCCAAGTTTGTTGGGATGCAAATTATACCAAATTTTGTTTCCATAATTGGTATTTGGATGAACTGAAAGGAAGTTGGCATGACATTATTTGTAAACTTCTTCATAGTAAGTGTCCCTAAAAAAGTTACATCAGTGACATGAAATGCCATATGACACTAAATACCATGTTCAATGTAGTCTTAACCTCACGGTTCAAGTCTACATGTGAAGTCAACTAACGTTGCAATAATATTAGTATTTGTTCCATAACATATGTTCAAGGTTTAGATTTAGGCTTGACAACATCAAATTTGCAAATGCACGTTGTCATTGTTGTCTTCTGGTCATGATTATCTTGACAATGCCTGCATTGCACACATTGACTTGACCAACTTCCATAAATAAATTTGTCGAGTAGGGTTTAGGGTTTAGGCTATGGGCTTTGGGGTGTTCCATTGTTTGGTGACTAAATTAATGTTCTCTGTTTCAACCTTAGTTGCTTGACATATGGTTTCACAACCCATGTCACGCATCCCACAACCACTTTCATTCATGTAATCACAAATTTGTGCTCAAACCTTAGTGGCTCATATGCTTTACCAACCCACACGCATCCCAAGCCCACTTTCCTTCAATAAATCACATATTTGTGCTCAAACCTTAGTGCTTCATATGGTTTCACAACCCACACTCATCCCAAAGCCACTTTCCTTCAATAAATCACATATTTGTGTTCAAACCTTAGTGGCTCATATGGTTTCACAACCCATGTCACGCATCCCACAACCACTTTCATTCATGTAATCACAAATTTGTGCTCAAACCTTAGTGCCGTATATGGTTTCACAACCCACACGCATCCCAAGCCCACTTTCCTTCAATAAATCACATATTTGTGCTCAAACCTTAGTGGCTCATATGGTTTCACAACCCATGTCACGCATCCCACAACCACTTTCATTCATGTAATCACAAACTTGTGCTCAAACCTTAGTGGCTCATATGGTTTCACAACCCACACGCATCCCAAGCCCACTTTCCTTCAATAAATCACATATTTGTGCTCAAACCTTAGTGCTTCATATGGTTTCACAACCCACACTCATCCCAAAGCCACTTTCCTTCAATAAATCACATATTTGTGCTCAAACCTTAGTGGCTCATATGGTTTCACAACCCATGTCACGCATCCCACAACCACTTTCATTCATGTAATCACAAATTTGTGCTCAAACCTTAGTGCTTCATATGGTTTCACAACCCACACGCATCCCAAGCCCACTTTCCTTCAATAAATCACATATTTGTGCTCAAACCTTAGTGGCTCATATGGTTTCACAACCCATGTCACGCATCCCACAACCACTTTCATTCATGTAATCACAAATTTGTGCTCAAACCTTAGTGGCTCATATGGTTTCACAACCCACACGCATCCCAAGCCCACTTTCCTTCAATAAATCACATATTTGTGCTCAAACCTTAGTGCTTCATATGGTTTCACAACCCACACTCATCCCAAAGCCACTTTCCTTCAATAAATCACATATTTGTGCTCAAACCTTAGTGGCTCATATGGTTTCACAACCCATGTCACGCATCCCACAACCACTTTCATTCATGTAATCACAAATTTGTGCTCAAACCTTAGTGGCTCATATGGTTTGACAACCCACACGCATCCCAAGCCCACTTTCCTTCAATAAATCACATATTTGTGCTCAAACCTTAGTGGCTCATATGGTTTCACAACCCATGTCACGCATCCCACAACCACTTTCATTCATGTAATCACATATTTGTGCTCAAACCTTAGTGGCTCATATGGTTTCCCAACCCATGTCACGCATCCCACAACCACTTTCATTCATGTAATCACAAATTTGTGCTCAAACCTTAGTGGCTCATATGGTTTCACAACCCATGTCACGCATCCCACAACCAATTTCATTCATGTAATCACAAATTTGTGCTCAAACCTTAGTGGCTCATATGGTTTAACAACCCACACGCATCCCACAACCACTTTCCTTCAATAAATCACATATTTGTGCTCAAACCTTAGTGCTTCATATGGTTTCACAACCCACACTCATCCCAAAGCCACTTTCCTTCAATAAATCACATATTTGTGCTCAAACCTTAGTGGCTCATATGGTTTCACAACCCATGTCACGCATCCCACAACCACTTTCATTCATGTAATCACAAATTTGTGCTCAAACCTTAGTGGCTCATATGGTTTCACAACCCATGTCACGCATCCCACAACCACTTTCATTCATGTAATCACAAATTTGTGCTCAAACCTTAGTGGCTCATATGGTTTGACAACCCACACTCATCCCAAAGCCACTTTCCTTCAATAAATCACATATTTGTGCTCAAACCTTAGTGGCTCATATGGTTTCACAACCCATGTCACGCATCCCACAACCACTTTCATTCATGTAATCACAAATTTGTGCTCAAACCTTAGTGGCTCATATGGTTTAACAACCCACACGCATCCCACAACCACTTTCCTTCAATAAATCACATATTTGTGCTCAAACCTTAGTGCTTCATATGGTTTCACAACCCACACTCATCCCAAAGCCACTTTCCTTCAATAAATCACATATTTGTGCTCAAACCTTAGTGGCTCATATGGTTTCACAACCCATGTCACGCATCCCACAACCACTTTCATTCATGTAATCACAAATTTGTGCTCAAACCTTAGTGGCTCATATGGTTTCACAACCCATGTCACGCATCCCACAACCACTTTCATTCATGTAATCACAAATTTGTGCTCAAACCTTAGTGGCTCATATGGTTTGACAACCCACACGCATCCGAAGCCCACTTTCCTTCAATAAATCACATATTTGTGTTCAAACCTTAGTGGCTCATATGGTTTCACAACCCATGTCACGCATCCCACAACCACTTTCATTCATGTAATCACAAATTTGTGCTCAAACCTTAGTGCCGTATATGGTTTCACAACCCACACGCATCCCAAGCCCACTTTCCTTCAATAAATCACATATTTGTGCTCAAACCTTAGTGGCTCATATGGTTTCACAACCCATGTCACGCATCCCACAACCACTTTCATTCATGTAATCACAAATTTGTGCTCAAACCTTAGTGGCTCATATGGTTTCACAACCCACACGCATCCCAAGCCCACTTTCCTTCAATAAATCACATATTTGTGCTCAAACCTTAGTGCTTCATATGGTTTCACAACCCACACTCATCCCAAAGCCACTTTCCTTCAATAAATCACATATTTGTGCTCAAACCTTAGTGGCTCATATGGTTTCACAACCCATGTCACGCATCCCACAACCACTTTCATTCATGTAATCACAAATTTGTGCTCAAACCTTAGTGCTTCATATGGTTTCACAACCCACACGCATCCCAAGCCCACTTTCCTTCAATAAATCACATATTTGTGCTCAAACCTTAGTGGCTCATATGGTTTCACAACCCATGTCACGCATCCCACAACCACTTTCATTCATGTAATCACATATTTGTGCTCAAACCTTAGTGGCTCATATGGTTTCCCAACCCATGTCACGCATCCCACAACCACTTTCATTCATGTAATCACAAATTTGTGCTCAAACCTTAGTGGCTCATATGGTTTCACAACCCATGTCACGCATCCCACAACCACTTTCATTCATGTAATCACAAATTTGTGCTCAAACCTTAGTGGCTCATATGGTTTGACAACCCACACGCATCCGAAGCCCACTTTCCTTCAATACATCACATATTTGTGCTCAAACCTTAGTGGCTCATATGGTTTCACAACCCATGTCACGCATCCCACAACCACTTTCCTTCAATAAATCACATATTTGTGCTCAAACCTTAGTGGCTCATATGGTTTCACAACCCATGTCACGCATCCCACAACCACTTTCATTCATGTAATCACAAATTTGTGCTCAAACCTTAGTGCTTCATATGGTTTCACAACCCACACGCATCCCAAGCCCACTTTCCTTCAATAAATCACATATTTGTGCTCAAACCTTAGTGGCTCATATGGTTTCACAACCCATGTCACGCATCCCACAACCACTTTCATTCATGTAATCACATATTTGTGCTCAAACCTTAGTGGCTCATATGGTTTCCCAACCCATGTCACGCATCCCACAACCACTTTCATTCATGTAATCACAAATTTGTGCTCAAACCTTAGTGGCTCATATGGTTTCACAACCCATGTCACGCATCCCACAACCACTTTCATTCATGTAATCACAAATTTGTGCTCAAACCTTAGTGGCTCATATGGTTTGACAACCCACACGCATCCGAAGCCCACTTTCCTTCAATACATCACATATTTGTGCTCAAACCTTAGTGGCTCATATGGTTTCACAACCCATGTCACGCATCCCACAACCACTTTCCTTCAATAAATCACATATTTGTGCTCAAACCTTAGTGGCTCATATGGTTTCACAACCCATGTCACGCATCCCACAACCACTTTCATTCATGTAATCACAAATTTGTGCTCAAACCTTAGTGGCTCATATGGTTTCACAACCCACACGCATCCCAAGCCCACTTTCCTTCAATACATCACATATTTGTGCTCAAACCTTAGTGGCTCATATGGTTTCACAACCCATGTCACGCATCCCACAACCACTTTCATTCATGTAATCACAAATTTGTGCTCAAACCTTAGTGCCGTATATGGTTTCACAACCCACACGCATCCCAAGCCCACTTTCCTTCAATAAATCACATATTTGTGCTCAAACCTTAGTGGCTCATATGGTTTCACAACCCATGTCACGCATCCCACAACCACTTTCATTCATGTAATCACAAATTTGTGCTCAAACCTTAGTGGCTCATATGGTTTCACAACCCACACGCATCCCAAGCCCACTTTCCTTCAATAAATCACATATTTGTGCTCAAACCTTAGTGCTTCATATGGTTTCACAACCCACACTCATCCCAAAGCCACTTTCCTTCAATAAATCACATATTTGTGCTCAAACCTTAGTGGCTCATATGGTTTCACAACCCATGTCACGCATCCCACAACCACTTTCATTCATGTAATCACAAATTTGTGCTCAAACCTTAGTGCTTCATATGGTTTCACAACCCACACGCATCCCAAGCCCACTTTCCTTCAATAAATCACATATTTGTGCTCAAACCTTAGTGGCTCATATGGTTTCACAACCCATGTCACGCATCCCACAACCACTTTCATTCATGTAATCACAAATTTGTGCTCAAACCTTAGTGGCTCATATGGTTTCACAACCCACACGCATCCCAAGCCCACTTTCCTTCAATAAATCACATATTTGTGCTCAAACCTTAGTGCTTCATATGGTTTCACAACCCACACTCATCCCAAAGCCACTTTCCTTCAATAAATCACATATTTGTGCTCAAACCTTAGTGGCTCATATGGTTTCACAACCCATGTCACGCATCCCACAACCACTTTCATTCATGTAATCACAAATTTGTGCTCAAACCTTAGTGCTTCATATGGTTTCACAACCCACACGCATCCCAAGCCCACTTTCCTTCAATAAATCACATATTTGTGCTCAAACCTTAGTGGCTCATATGGTTTCACAACCCATGTCACGCATCCCACAACCACTTTCATTCATGTAATCACATATTTGTGCTCAAACCTTAGTGGCTCATATGGTTTCCCAACCCATGTCACGCATCCCACAACCACTTTCATTCATGTAATCACAAATTTGTGCTCAAACCTTAGTGGCTCATATGGTTTCACAACCCATGTCACGCATCCCACAACCACTTTCATTCATGTAATCACAAATTTGTGCTCAAACCTTAGTGGCTCATATGGTTTGACAACCCACACGCATCCGAAGCCCACTTTCCTTCAATACATCACATATTTGTGCTCAAACCTTAGTGGCTCATATGGTTTCACAACCCATGTCACGCATCCCACAACCACTTTCCTTCAATAAATCACATATTTGTGCTCAAACCTTAGTGGCTCATATGGTTTCACAACCCATGTCACGCATCCCACAACCACTTTCATTCATGTAATCACAAATTTGTGCTCAAACCTTAGTGCTTCATATGGTTTCACAACCCACACGCATCCCAAGCCCACTTTCCTTCAATAAATCACATATTTGTGCTCAAACCTTAGTGGCTCATATGGTTTCACAACCCATGTCACGCATCCCACAACCACTTTCATTCATGTAATCACAAATTTGTGCTCAAACCTTAGTGGCTCATATGGTTTCACAACCCACACGCATCCCAAGCCCACTTTCCTTCAATAAATCACATATTTGTGCTCAAACCTTAGTGCTTCATATGGTTTCACAACCCACACTCATCCCAAAGCCACTTTCCTTCAATAAATCACATATTTGTGCTCAAACCTTAGTGGCTCATATGGTTTCACAACCCATGTCACGCATCCCACAACCACTTTCATTCATGTAATCACAAATTTGTGCTCAAACCTTAGTGCTTCATATGGTTTCACAACCCACACGCATCCCAAGCCCACTTTCCTTCAATAAATCACATATTTGTGCTCAAACCTTAGTGGCTCATATGGTTTCACAACCCATGTCACGCATCCCACAACCACTTTCATTCATGTAATCACATATTTGTGCTCAAACCTTAGTGGCTCATATGGTTTCCCAACCCATGTCACGCATCCCACAACCACTTTCATTCATGTAATCACAAATTTGTGCTCAAACCTTAGTGGCTCATATGGTTTCACAACCCATGTCACGCATCCCACAACCACTTTCATTCATGTAATCACAAATTTGTGCTCAAACCTTAGTGGCTCATATGGTTTGACAACCCACACGCATCCGAAGCCCACTTTCCTTCAATACATCACATATTTGTGCTCAAACCTTAGTGGCTCATATGGTTTCACAACCCATGTCACGCATCCCACAACCACTTTCCTTCAATAAATCACATATTTGTGCTCAAACCTTAGTGGCTCATATGGTTTCACAACCCATGTCACGCATCCCACAACCACTTTCATTCATGTAATCACAAATTTGTGCTCAAACCTTAGTGGCTCATATGGTTTCACAACCCACACGCATCCCAAGCCCACTTTCCTTCAATACATCACATATTTGTGCTCAAACCTTAGTGGCTCATATGGTTTCACAACCCATGTCACGCATCCCACAACCACTTTCATTCATGTAATCACAAATTTGTGCTCAAACCTTAGTGGCTCATATGGTTTCACAACCCATGTCACGCATCCCACAACCACTTTCATTCATGTAATCACAAATTTGTGCTCAAACCTTAGTGGCTCATATGGTTTGACAACCCACACGCATCCGAAGCCCACTTTCCTTCAATACATCACATATTTGTGCTCAAACCTTAGTGGCTCATATGGTTTCACAACCCATGTCACGCATCCCACAACCACTTTCCTTCAATAAATCACATATTTGTGCTCAAACCTTAGTGGCTCATATGGTTTCACAACCCATGTCACGCATCCCACAACCACTTTCATTCATGTAATCACAAATTTGTGCTCAAACCTTAGTGCTTCATATGGTTTCACAACCCACACGCATCCCAAGCCCACTTTCCTTCAATAAATCACATATTTGTGCTCAAACCTTAGTGGCTCATATGGTTTCACAACCCATGTCACGCATCCCACAACCACTTTCATTCATGTAATCACAAATTTGTGCTCAAACCTTAGTGCTTCATATGGTTTCACAACCCACACGCATCCCAAGCCCACTTTCCTTCAATAAATCACATATTTGTGCTCAAACCTTAGTGGCTCATATGGTTTCCCAACCCATGTCACGCATCCCACAACCACTTTCATTCATGTAATCACAAATTTGTGCTCAAACCTTAGTGGCTCATATGGTTTCACAACCCATGTCACGCATCCCACAACCACTTTCATTCATGTAATCACAAATTTGTGCTCAAACCTTAGTGGCTCATATGGTTTGACAACCCACACGCATCCGAAGCCCACTTTCCTTCAATACATCACATATTTGTGCTCAAACCTTAGTGGCTCATATGGTTTCACAACCCATGTCACGCATCCCACAACCACTTTCCTTCAATAAATCACATATTTGTGCTCAAACCTTAGTGGCTCATATGGTTTCACAACCCATGTCACGCATCCCACAACCACTTTCATTCATGTAATCACAAATTTGTGCTCAAACCTTAGTGGCTCATATGGTTTCACAACCCACACGCATCCCAAGCCCACTTTCCTTCAATACATCACATATTTGTGCTCAAACCTTAGTGGCTCATATGGTTTCACAACCCATGTCACGCATCCCACAACCACTTTCATTCATGTAATCACAAATTTGTGCTCAAACCTTAGTGCCGTATATGGTTTCACAACCCACACGCATCCCAAGCCCACTTTCCTTCAATAAATCACATATTTGTGCTCAAACCTTAGTGGCTCATATGGTTTCACAACCCATGTCACGCATCCCACAACCACTTTCATTCATGTAATCACAAATTTGTGCTCAAACCTTAGTGGCTCATATGGTTTCACAACCCACACGCATCCCAAGCCCACTTTCCTTCAATAAATCACATATTTGTGCTCAAACCTTAGTGCTTCATATGGTTTCACAACCCACACTCATCCCAAAGCCACTTTCCTTCAATAAATCACATATTTGTGCTCAAACCTTAGTGGCTCATATGGTTTCACAACCCATGTCACGCATCCCACAACCACTTTCATTCATGTAATCACAAATTTGTGCTCAAACCTTAGTGCTTCATATGGTTTCACAACCCACACGCATCCCAAGCCCACTTTCCTTCAATAAATCACATATTTGTGCTCAAACCTTAGTGGCTCATATGGTTTCACAACCCATGTCACGCATCCCACAACCACTTTCATTCATGTAATCACAAATTTGTGCTCAAACCTTAGTGGCTCATATGGTTTCACAACCCACACGCATCCCAAGCCCACTTTCCTTCAATAAATCACATATTTGTGCTCAAACCTTAGTGCTTCATATGGTTTCACAACCCACACTCATCCCAAAGCCACTTTCCTTCAATAAATCACATATTTGTGCTCAAACCTTAGTGGCTCATATGGTTTCACAACCCATGTCACGCATCCCACAACCACTTTCCTTCAATAAATCACATATTTGTGCTCAAACCTTAGTGGCTCATATGGTTTCACAACCCATGTCACGCATCCCACAACCACTTTCATTCATGTAATCACAAATTTGTGCTCAAACCTTAGTGGCTCATATGGTTTCACAACCCACACGCATCCCAAGCCCACTTTCCTTCAATACATCACATATTTGTGCTCAAACCTTAGTGGCTCATATGGTTTCACAACCCATGTCACGCATCCCACAACCACTTTCATTCATGTAATCACAAATTTGTGCTCAAACCTTAGTGCCGTATATGGTTTCACAACCCACACGCATCCCAAGCCCACTTTCCTTCAATAAATCACATATTTGTGCTCAAACCTTAGTGGCTCATATGGTTTCACAACCCATGTCACGCATCCCACAACCACTTTCATTCATGTAATCACAAATTTGTGCTCAAACCTTAGTGGCTCATATGGTTTCACAACCCACACGCATCCCAAGCCCACTTTCCTTCAATAAATCACATATTTGTGCTCAAACCTTAGTGCTTCATATGGTTTCACAACCCACACTCATCCCAAAGCCACTTTCCTTCAATAAATGACATATTTGTGCTCAAACCTTAGTGGCTCATATGGTTTCACAACCCATGTCACGCATCCCACAACCACTTTCATTCATGTAATCACAAATTTGTGCTCAAACCTTAGTGCTTCATATGGTTTCACAACCCACACGCATCCCAAGCCCACTTTCCTTCAATAAATCACATATTTGTGCTCAAACCTTAGTGGCTCATATGGTTTCACAACCCATGTCACGCATCCCACAACCACTTTCATTCATGTAATCACATATTTGTGCTCAAACCTTAGTGGCTCATATGGTTTCACAACCCATGTCACGCATCCCACAACCACTTTCATTCATGTAATCACAAATTTGTGCTCAAACCTTAGTGGCTCATATGGTTTGACAACCCACACGCATCCGAAGCCCACTTTCCTTCAATACATCACATATTTGTGCTCAAACCTTAGTGGCTCATATGGTTTCACAACCCATGTCACGCATCCCACAACCACTTTCCTTCAATAAATCACATATTTGTGCTCAAACCTTAGTGGCTCATATGGTTTCACAACCCATGTCACGCATCCCACAACCACTTTCATTCATGTAATCACAAATTTGTGCTCAAACCTTAGTGGCTCATATGGTTTCACAACCCACACGCATCCCAAGCCCACTTTCCTTCAATACATCACATATTTGTGCTCAAACCTTAGTGGCTCATATGGTTTCACAACCCATGTCACGCATCCCACAACCACTTTCATTCATGTAATCACAAATTTGTGCTCAAACCTTAGTGCCGTATATGGTTTCACAACCCACACGCATCCCAAGCCCACTTTCCTTCAATAAATCACATATTTGTGCTCAAACCTTAGTGGCTCATATGGTTTCACAACCCATGTCACGCATCCCACAACCACTTTCATTCATGTAATCACAAATTTGTGCTCAAACCTTAGTGGCTCATATGGTTTCACAACCCACACGCATCCCAAGCCCACTTTCCTTCAATAAATCACATATTTGTGCTCAAACCTTAGTGCTTCATATGGTTTCACAACCCACACTCATCCCAAAGCCACTTTCCTTCAATAAATCACATATTTGTGCTCAAACCTTAGTGGCTCATATGGTTTCACAACCCATGTCACGCATCCCACAACCACTTTCATTCATGTAATCACAAATTTGTGCTCAAACCTTAGTGCTTCATATGGTTTCACAACCCACACGCATCCCAAGCCCACTTTCCTTCAATAAATCACATATTTGTGCTCAAACCTTAGTGCTTCATATGGTTTCACAACCCACACTCATCCCAAAGCCACTTTCCTTCAATAAATGACATATTTGTGCTCAAACCTTAGTGGCTCATATGGTTTCACAACCCATGTCACGCATCCCACAACCACTTTCATTCATGTAATCACATATTTGTGCTCAAACCTTAGTGGCTCATATGGTTTCACAACCCATGTCACGCATCCCACAACCACTTTCATTCATGTAATCACAAATTTGTGCTCAAACCTTAGTGGCTCATATGGTTTCACAACCCATGTCACGCATCCCACAACCACTTTCATTCATGTAATCACAAATTTGTGCTCAAACCTTAGTGGCTCATATGGTTTCACAACCCACACGCATCCCAAGCCCACTTTCCTTCAATACATCACATATTTGTGCTCAAACCTTAGTGGCTCATATGGTTTCACAACCCATGTCACGCATCCCACAACCACTTTCATTCATGTAATCACAAATTTGTGCTCAAACCTTAGTGGCTCATATGGTTTCACAACCCATGTCACGCATCCCACAACCACTTTCATTCATGTAATCACAAATTTGTGCTCAAACCTTAGTGGCTCATATGGTTTCACAACCCACACGCATCCCAAGCCCACTTTCCTTCAATACATCACATATTTGTGCTCAAACCTTAGTGGCTCATATGGTTTCCCAACCCATGTCACGCATCCCACAACCACTTTCATTCATGTAATCACAAATTTGTGCTCAAACCTTAGTGGCTCATATGGTTTCACAACCCATGTCACGCATCCCACAACCACTTTCATTCATGTAATCACAAATTTGTGCTCAAACCTTAGTGGCTCATATGGTTTCACAACCCACACGCATCCCAAGCCCACTTTCCTTCAATACATCACATATTTGTGCTCAAACCTTAGTGGCTCATATGGTTTCACAACCCATGTCACGCATCCCACAACCACTTTCATTCATGTAATCACAAATTTGTGCTCAAACCTTAGTGCCGTATATGGTTTCACAACCCACACGCATCCCAAGCCCACTTTCCTTCAATAAATCACATATTTGTGCTCAAACCTTAGTGGCTCATATGGTTTCACAACCCATGTCACGCATCCCACAACCACTTTCATTCATGTAATCACAAATTTGTGCTCAAACCTTAGTGGCTCATATGGTTTCACAACCCACACGCATCCCAAGCCCACTTTCCTTCAATACATCACATATTTGTGCTCAAACCTTAGTGGCTCATATGGTTTCACAACCCATGTCACGCATCCCACAACCACTTTCATTCATGTAATCACAAATTTGTGCTCAAACCTTAGTGCCGTATATGGTTTCACAACCCACACGCATCCCAAGCCCACTTTCCTTCAATAAATCACATACTTGTGCTCAAACCTTAGTGGCTCATATGGTTTCACAACCCATGTCACGCATCCCACAACCACTTTCATTCATGTAATCACAAATTTGTGCTCAAACCTTAGTGGCTCATATGGTTTCACAACCCATGTCACGCATCCCACAACCACTTTCATTCATGTAATCACAAATTTGTGCTCAAACCTTAGTGGCTCATATGGTTTCACAACCCACACGCATCCCAAGCCCACTTTCCTTCAATAAATCACATATTTGTGCTCAAACCTTAGTGCTTCATATGGTTTCACAACCCACACTCATCCCAAAGCCACTTTCCTTCAATAAATCACATATTTGTGCTCAAACCTTAGTGGCTCATATGGTTTCACA
This sequence comes from Polytrichum formosum, assembly GCA_964035585.1. Lineage (NCBI taxonomy): Eukaryota > Viridiplantae > Streptophyta > Polytrichopsida > Polytrichales > Polytrichaceae > Polytrichum > Polytrichum formosum. Next base: position 1,896,027 of record OZ037941.1, read on the forward strand.
ACCCATGTCACGCATCCCACAACCACTTTCATTCATGTAATCACAAATTTGTGCTCAAACCTTAGTGCTTCATATGGTTTCACAACCCACACGCATCCCAAGCCCACTTTCCTTCAATAAATCACATATTTGTTCTCAAACCTTAGTGCCTCATATGGTTTCACAACCCATGGCACGCATCCCACAACCACTTTCATTCATGTAATCACAAATTTGTGCTCAAACCTTAGTGGCTCATATGGTTTCACAACCCACACGCATCCCAAGCCCACTTTCCTTCAATACATCACATATTTGTGCTCAAACCTTAGTGCCTCATATGGTTTCACAACCCATGGCACGCATCCCACAACCACTTTCATTCATGTAATCACAAATTTGTGCTCAAACCTTAGTGGCTCATATGGTTTCACAACCCATGTCACGCATCCCACAACCACTTTCATTCATGTAATCACAAATTTGTGCTCAAACCTTAGTGGCTCATATGGTTTCACAACCCATGTCACGCATCCCACAACCACTTTCATTCATGTAATCACAAATTTGTGCTCAAACCTTAGTGGCTCATATGGTTTCACAACCCACACGCATCCCAAGCCCACTTTCCTTCAATAAATCACATATTTGTGCTCAAACCTTAGTGCTTCATATGGTTTCACAACCCACACTCATCCCAAAGCCACTTTCCTTCAATAAATCACATATTTGTGCTCAAACCTTAGTGGCTCATATGGTTTCACAACCCATGTCACGCATCCCACAACCACTTTCATTCATGTAATCACAAATTTGTGCTCAAACCTTAGTGCTTCATATGGTTTCACAACCCACACGCATCCCAAGCCCACTTTCCTTCAATAAATCACATATTTGTGCTCAAACCTTAGTGGCTCATATGGTTTCACAACCCATGTCACGCATCCCACAACCACTTTCATTCATGTAATCACAAATTTGTGCTCAAACCTTAGTGGCTCATATGGTTTCACAACCCATGTCACGCATCCCACAACCACTTTCATTCATGTAATCACATATTTGTGTTCAAACCTTAGTGGCTCATATGGTTTCACAACCCATGGCACGCATCCCACAACCACTTTCATTCATGTAATCACAAATTTGTGCTCAAACCTTAGTGGCTCATATGGTTTCACAACCCATGTCACGCATCCCACAACCACTTTCATTCATGTAATCACAAATTTGTGCTCAAACCTTAGTGGCTCATATGGTTTCACAACCCATGTCACGCATCCCACAACCACTTTCATTCATGTAATCACAAATTTGAGCTCAAACCTTGGTGGCTCATATGGTTTAACAACCCACACGCATCCCACAACCACTTTCCTTCAATAAATCACATATTTGTGCTCAAACCTTAGTGCTTCATATGGTTTCACAACCCAAACTCATCCCAAAGCCACTTTCCTTCAATAAATCACATATTTGTGCTCAAACCTTAGTGGCTCATATGGTTTCACAACCCATGTCACGCATCCCACAACCACTTTCATTCATGTAATCACAAATTTGTGCTCAAACCTTAGTGGCTCATATGGTTTCACAACCCATGTCACGCATCCCACAACCACTTTCATTCATGTAATCACAAATTTGTGCTCAAACCTTAGTGGCTCATATGGTTTCACAACCCATGTCACGCATCCCACAACCACTTTCATTCATGTAATCACAAATTTGTGCTCAAACCTTAGTGGCTCATATGGTTTCACAACCCACACGCATCCCAAGCCCACTTTCCTTCAATACATCACATATTTGTGCTCAAACCTTAGTGGCTCATATGGTTTCACAACCCATGTCACGCATCCCACAACCACTTTCATTCATGTAATCACAAATTTGTGCTCAAACCTTAGTGCCGTATATGGTTTCACAACCCACACGCATCCCAAGCCCACTTTCCTTCAATAAATCACATATTTGTGCTCAAACCTTAGTGGCTCATATGGTTTCACAACCCACACGCATCCCAAGCCCACTTTCCTTCAATAAATCACATATTTGTGCTCAAACCTTAGTGGCTCATATGGTTTCACAACCCATGTCACGCATCCCACAACCACTTTCATTCATGTAATCACAAATTTGAGCTCAAACCTTAGTGGCTCATATGGTTTCACAACCCATGTCACGCATCCCACAACCACTTTCATTCATGTAATCACAAATTTGAGCTCAAACCTTAGTGGCTCATATGGTTTCACAACCCATGTCACGCATCCCACAACCACTTTCATTCATGTAATCACAAATTTGAGCTCAAACCTTAGTGGCTCATATGGTTTCACAACCCATGTCACGCATCCCACAACCACTTTCCTTCAATAAATCACAAATTTGTGCTCAAACCTTAGTGGCTCATATGGTTTCACAACCCATGTCACGCATCCCACAACCACTTTCATTCATGTAATCACAAATTTGAGCTCAAACCTTAGTGGCTCATATGGTTTAACAACCCACACGCATCCCACAACCACTTTCCTTCAATAAATCACATATATGTGCTCAAACCTTAGTGCTTCATATGGTTTCACAACCCACACTCATCCCAAAGCCACTTTCCTTCAATAAATCACATATTTGTGCTCAAACCTTAGTGGCTCATATGGTTTCACAACCCATGTCACGCATCCCACAACCACTTTCATTCATGTAATCACAAATTTGTGCTCAAACCATAGTGGCTCATATGGTTTCACAACCCATGTCACGCATCCCACAACCACTTTCATTCATGTAATCACAAATTTGAGCTCAAACCTTAGTGCCGTATATGGTTTCACAACCCACACGCATCCCAAGCCCACTTTCCTTCAATAAATCACATATTTGTGCTCAAACCTTAGTGCTTCATATGGTTTCACAACCCACACTCATCCCAAAGCCACTTTCCTTCAATAAATCACATATTTGTGCTCAAACCTTAGTGGCTCATATGGTTTCACAACCCATGTCACGCATCCCACAACCACTTTCATTCATGTAATCACAAATTTGAGCTCAAACCTTAGTGCCGTATATAGTTTCACAACCCACACGCATCCCAAGCCCACTTTCCTTCAATAAATCACATATTTGTGCTCAAACCTTAGTGCTTCATATGGTTTCACAACCCACACTCATCCCAAAGCCACTTTCCTTCAATAAATCACATATTTGTGCTCAAACCTTAGTGGCTCATATGGTTTCACAACCCATGTCACGCATCCCACAACCACTTTCATTCATGTAATCACAAATTTGTGCTCAAACCTTAGTGGCTCATATGGTTTCACAACCCATGTCACGCATCCCACAACCACTTTCATTCATGTAATCACAAATTTGTGCTCAAACCTTAGTGGCTCATATGGTTTCACAACCCACACGCATCCCAAGCCCACTTTCCTTCAATACATCACATATTTGTGCTCAAACCTTAGTGGCTCATATGGTTTCACAACCCATGTCACGCATCCCACAACCACTTTCATTCATGTAATCACAAATTTGTGCTCAAACCTTAGTGCCGTATATGGTTTCACAACCCACACGCATCCCAAGCCCACTTTCCTTCAATAAATCACATATATGTGCTCAAACCTTAGTGGCTCATATGGTTTCACAACCCACACGCATCCCAAGCCCACTTTCCTTCAATAAATCACATATTTGTGCTCAAACCTTAGTGGCTCATATGGTTTCACAACCCATGTCACGCATCCCACAACCACTTTCATTCATGTAATCACAAATTTGAGCTCAAACCTTAGTGGCTCATATGGTTTCACAACCCATGTCACGCATCCCACAACCACTTTCATTCATGTAATCACAAATTTGAGCTCAAACCTTAGTGGCTCATATGGTTTCACAACCCATGTCACGCATCCCACAACCACTTTCATTCATGTAATCACAAATTTGAGCTCAAACCTTAGTGGCTCATATGGTTTCACAACCCATGTCACGCATCCCACAACCACTTTCCTTCAATAAATCACAAATTTGTGCTCAAACCTTAGTGGCTCATATGGTTTCACAACCCATGTCACGCATCCCACAACCACTTTCATTCATGTAATCACAAATTTGTGCTCAAACCTTAGTGGCTCATATGGTTTCACAACCCACACGCATCCCAAGCCCACTTTCCTTCAATAAATCACATATTTGTGCTCAAACCTTAGTGGCTCATATGGTTTCACAACCCATGTCACGCATCCCACAACCACTTTCATTCATGTAATCACAAATTTGTGCTCAAACCTTAGTGGCTCATATGGTTTCACAACCCATGTCACGCATCCCACAACCACTTTCATTCATGTAATCACAAATTTGAGCTCAAACCTTAGTGCCGTATATAGTTTCACAACCCACACGCATCCCAAGCCCGCTTTCCTTCAATAAATCACATATTTGTGCTCAAACCTTAGTGCTTCATATGGTTTCACAACCCACACGCATCCCAAGCCCACTTTCCTTCAATAAATCACAAATTTGAGCTCAAACCTTAGTGGCTCATATGGTTTCACAACCCACACGCATCCCACAACCACTTTCCTTCAATAAATCACAAATTTGAGCTCAAACCTTAGTGGCTCATATGGTTTCACAACCCACACGCATCCCAAGCCCACTTTCCTTCAATAAATCACATATTTGTTCTCAAACCATAGTGCTTCATATGGTTTCACAACCCACACTCATCCCAAAGCCACTTTCCTTCAATAAATCACAAATTTGAGCTCAAACCTTAGTGGCTCATATGGTTTCACAACCCACACGCATCCCACAACCACTTTCCTTCAATAAATCACATATTTGTTCTCAAACCTTAGTGCTTCATATGGTTTCACAACCCACACTCATCCCAAGCCCACTTTCCTTCAATAAATCACAAATTTGAGCTCAAACCTTAGTGGCTCATATGGTTTCACAACCCACACGCATCCCACAACCACTTTCCTTCAATAAATCACATATTTGTGCTCAAACCTTAGTGGCTCATATGGTTTCACAACCCATGTCACGCATCCCACAACCACTTTCATTCATGTAATCACAAATTTGAGCTCAAACCTTAGTGGCTCATATGGTTTCACAACCCACACGCATCCCACAACCACTTTCCTTCAATAAATCACAAATTTGAGCTCAAACCTTAGTGGCTCATATGGTTTCACAACCCACACGCATCCCAAGCCCACTTTCCTTCAATAAATCACATATTTGTTCTCAAACCTTAGTGCTTCATATGGTTTCACAACCCACACTCATCCCAAAGCCACTTTCCTTCAATAAATCACAAATTTGAGCTCAAACCTTAGTGGCTCATATGGTTTCACAACCCACACGCATCCCAAGCCCACTTTCCTTCAATAAATCACATATTTGTGCTCAAACCTTAGTGGCTCATATGGTTTCACAACCCACACTCATGCCAAAGCCACTTTCCTTCAATAAATCACATATTTGTGCTCAAACCTTAGTGGCTCATATGGTTTCACAACCCATGTCACGCATCCCACAACCACTTTCATTCATGTAATCACAAATTTGTGCTCAAACCTTAGTGCCGTATATGGTTTCACAACCCACACGCATCCCAAGCCCACTTTCCTTCAATAAATCACATATTTGTGCTCAAACCTTAGTGGCTCATATGGTTTCACAACCCATGTCACGCATCCCACAACCACTTTCATTCATGTAATCACAAATTTGAGCTCAAACCTTAGTGGCTCATATGGTTTCACAACCCATGTCACGCATCCCACAACCACTTTCATTCATGTAATCACAAATTTGAGCTCAAACCTTAGTGGCTCATATGGTTTCACAACCCACACGCATCCCAAGCCCACTTTCCTTCAATAAATGACATATTTGTGCTCAAACCTTAGTGCTTCATATGGTTTCACAACCCACACGCATCCCAAGCCCAGTTTCCTTCAATAAATCACATATTTGTGCTCAAACCTTAGTGCTTCATATGGTTTCACAACCCACACTCATCCCAAAGCCACTTTCCTTCAATAAATCACATATTTGTCCTCAAACCTTAGTGCTTCATATGGTTTCACAACCCACACGCATCCCAAGCCCACTTTCCTTCAATAAATCACATATTTGTGCTCAAACCTTAGTGCTTCATATGGTTTCACAACCCACACTCATCCCAAAGCCACTTTCCTTCAATAAATCACATATTTGTGCTCAAACCTTAGTGGCTCATATGGTTTCACAACCCATGTCACGCATCCCACAACCACTTTCATTCATGTAATCACAAATTTGTGCTCAAACCTTAGTGCCGTATATGGTTTCACAACCCACACGCATCCCAAGCCCACTTTCCTTCAATAAATCACATATTTGTGCTCAAACCTTAGTGGCTCATATGGTTTCACAACCCATGTCACGCATCCCACAACCACTTTCATTCATGTAATCACAAATTTGAGCTCAAACCTTAGTGGCTCATATGGTTTCACAACCCACACGCATCCCAAGCCCACTTTCCTTCAATAAATCACATATTTGTTCTCAAACCTTAGTGCTTCATATGGTTTCACAACCCACACTCATCCCAAAGCCACTTTCCTTCAATAAATCACAAATTTGAGCTCAAACCTTAGTGGCTCATATGGTTTCACAACCCACACGCATCCCACAACCACTTTCCTTCAATAAATCACATATTTGTGCTCAAACCTTAGTGCTTCATATGGTTTCACAACCCACACGCATCCCAAGCCCACTTTCCTTCAATAAATCACATATTTGTGCTCAAACCTTAGTGCTTCATATGGTTTCACAACCCACACTCATCCCAAAGCCACTTTCCTTCAATAAATCACAAATTTGAGCTCAAACCTTAGTGGCTCATATGGTTTCACAACCCACACGCATCCCACAACCACTTTCCTTCAATAAATCACATATTTGTGCTCAAACCTTAGTGCTTCATATGGTTTCACAACCCACACGCATCCCAAGCCCACTTTCCTTCAATAAATCACATATTTGTGCTCAAACCTTAGTGCTTCATATGGTTTCACAACCCACACTCATCCCAAAGCCACTTTCCTTCAATAAATCACATATTTGTGCTCAAACCTTAGTGGCTCATATGGTTTCACAACCCATGTCACGCATCCCACAACCACTTTCATTCATGTAATCACAAATTTGAGCTCAAACCTTAGTGGCTCATATGGTTTCACAACCCACACGCATCCCAAGCCCACTTTCCTTCAATAAATCACATATTTGTTCTCAAACCTTAGTGCTTCATATGGTTTCACAACCCACACTCATCCCAAAGCCACTTTCCTTCAATAAATCACAAATTTGAGCTCAAACCTTAGTGGCTCATATGGTTTCACAACCCACACGCATCCCACAACCACTTTCCTTCAATAAATCACATATTTGTGCTCAAACCTTAGTGCTTCATATGGTTTCACAACCCACACGCATCCCAAGCCCACTTTCCTTCAATAAATCACATATTTGTGCTCAAACCTTAGTGCTTCATATGGTTTCACAACCCACACTCATCCCAAAGCCACTTTCCTTCAATAAATCACATATTTGTGCTCAAACCTTAGTGGCTCATATGGTTTCACAACCCATGTCACGCATCCCACAACCACTTTCATTCATGTAATCACAAATTTGAGCTCAAACCTTAGTGGCTCATATGGTTTCACAACCCACACGCATCCCAAGCCCACTTTCCTTCAATAAATCACATATTTGTGCTCAAACCTTAGTGCTTCATATGGTTTCACAACCCACACGCATCCCAAGCCCAGTTTCCTTCAATAAATCACATATTTGTGCTCAAACCTTAGTGCTTCATATGGTTTCACAACCCACACGCATCCCAAGCCCACTTTCCTTCAATAAATCACATATTTGTGCTCAAACCTTAGTGGCTCATATGGTTTCACAACCCATGTCACGCATCCCACAACCACTTTCATTCATGTAATCACAAATTTGTGCTCAAACCTTAGTGCCGTATATGGTTTCACAACCCACACGCATCCCAAGCCCACTTTCCTTCAATAAATCACATATTTGTGCTCAAACCTTAGTGGCTCATATGGTTTCACAACCCATGTCACGCATCCCACAACCACTTTCATTCATGTAATCACAAATTTGAGCTCAAACCTTAGTGGCTCATATGGTTTCACAACCCATGTCACGCATCCCACAACCACTTTCATTCATGTAATCACAAATTTGAGCTCAAACCTTAGTGGCTCATATGGTTTCACAACCCACACGCATCCCAAGCCCACTTTCCTTCAATAAATCACATATTTGTGCTCAAACCTTAGTGCTTCATATGGTTTCACAACCCACACTCATCCCAAAGCCACTTTCCTTCAATAAATCACATATTTGTGCTCAAACCTTAGTGGCTCATATGGTTTCACAACCCATGTCACGCATCCCACAACCACTTTCATTCATGTAATCACAAATTTGAGCTCAAACCTTAGTGGCTCATATGGTTTCACAACCCACACGCATCCCACAACCACTTTCCTTCAATAAATCACATATTTGTGCTCATACCTTAGTGGCTCATATGGTTTCACAACCCATGTCACGCATCCCACAACCACTTTCATTCATGTAATCACAAATTTGTGCTCAAACCTTAGTGCCGTATATGGTTTCACAACCCACACGCATCCCAAGCCCACTTTCCTTCAATAAATCACATATTTGTGCTCAAACCTTAGTGCTTCATATGGTTTCACAACCCACACTCATCCCAAAGCCACTTTCCTTCAATAAATCACATATTTGTGCTCAAACCTTAGTGGCTCATATGGTTTCACAACCCATGTCACGCATCCCACAACCACTTTCATTCATGTAATCACAAATTTGTGCTCAAACCTTAGTGCCGTATATGGTTTCACAACCCACACGCATCCCAAGCCCACTTTCCTTCAATAAATCACATATTTGTGCTCAAACCTTAGTGGCTCATATGGTTTCACAACCCATGTCACGCATCCCACAACCACTTTCATTCATGTAATCACAAATTTGAGCTCAAACCTTAGTGGCTCATATGGTTTCACAACCCACACGCATCCCAAGCCCACTTTCCTTCAATAAATCACATATTTGTGCTCAAACCTTAGTGTTTCATATGGTTTCACAACCCACACTCATCCCAAAGCCACTTTCCTTCAATAAATCACATATTTGTGCTCAAACCTTAGTGGCTCATATGGTTTCACAACCCATGTCACGCATCCCACAACCACTTTCATTCATGTAATCACAAATTTGAGCTCAAACCTTAGTGCCGTATATGGTTTCACAACCCACACGCATCCCAAGCCCACTTTCCTTCAATAAATCACATATTTGTGCTCAAACCTTAGTGCTTCATATGGTTTCACAACCCACACTCATCCCAAAGCCACTTTCCTTCAATAAATCACATATTTGTGCTCAAACCTTAGTGCTTCATATGGTTTCACAACCCACACGCATCCCAAGCCCACTTTCCTTCAATAAATCACAAATTTGTGCTCAAACCTTAGTGCTTCATATGGTTTCACAACCCACACTCATCCCAAAGCCACTTTCCTTCAATAAATCACATATTTGTGCTCAAACCTTAGTGGCTCATATGGTTTCACAACCCATGTCACGCATCCCACAACCACTTTCATTCATGTAATCACAAATTTGAGCTCAAACCTTAGTGGCTCATATGGTTTCACAACCCACACGCATCCCAAGCCCACTTTCCTTCAATAAATCACATATTTGTGCTCAAACCTTAGTGGCTCATATGGTTTCACAACCCATGTCACGCATCCCACAACCACTTTCATTCATGTAATCACAAATTTGTGCTCAAACCTTAGTGTCGTATATGGTTTCACAACCCACACGCATCCCAAGCCCACTTTCCTTCAATAAATCACATATTTGTGCTCAAACCTTAGTGCTTCATATGGTTTCACAACCCACACGCATCCCAAGCCCACTTTCCTTCAATAAATCACATATTTGTGCTCAAACCTTAGTGCTTCATATGGTTTCACAACCCACACTCATCCCAAAGCCACTTTCCTTCAATAAATCACATATTTGTGCTCAAACCTTAGTGCTTCATATGGTTTCACAACCCACACGCATCCCAAGCCCACTTTCCTTCAATAAATCACAAATTTGTGCTCAAACCTTAGTGGCTCATATGGTTTCACAACCCACACGCATCCTAAGCCCACTTTCCTTCAATAAATCACATATTTGTGCTCAAACCTTAGTGGCTCATATGGTTTCACAACCCATGTCACGCATCCCACAACCACTTTCATTCATGTAATCACAAATTTGTGCTCAAACCTTAGTGTCGTATATGGTTTCACAACCCACACGCATCCCAAGCCCACTTTCCTTCAATAAATCACATATTTGTGCTCAAACCTTAGTGCTTCATATGGTTTCACAACCCACACGCATCCCAAGCCCACTTTCCTTCAATAAATCACATATTTGTGCTCAAACCTTAGTGCTTCATATGGTTTCACAACCCACACTCATCCCAAAGCCACTTTCCTTCAATAAATCACATATTTGTGCTCAAACCTTAGTGCTTCATATGGTTTCACAACCCACACGCATCCCAAGCCCACTTTCCTTCAATAAATCACAAATTTGTGCTCAAACCTTAGTGCTTCATATGGTTTCACAACCCACACTCATCCCAAAGCCACTTTCCTTCAATAAATCACATATTTGTGCTCAAACCTTAGTGGCTCATATGGTTTCACAACCCATGTCACGCATCCCACAACCACTTTCATTCATGTAATCACAAATTTGAGCTCAAACCTTAGTGGCTCATATGGTTTCACAACCCACACGCATCCCAAGCCCACTTTCCTTCAATAAATCACATATTTGTGCTCAAACCTTAGTGCTTCATATGGTTTCACAACCCACACTCATCCCAAAGCCACTTTCCTTCAATAAATCACATATTTGTGCTCATACCTTAGTGGCTCATATGGTTTCACAACCCATGTCACGCATCCCACAACCACTTTCATTCATGTAATCACAAATTTGTGCTCAAACCTTAGTGCCGTATATGGTTTCACAACCCACACGCATCCCAAGCCCACTTTCCTTCAATAAATCACATATTTGTGCTCAAACCTTAGTGCTTCATATGGTTTCACAACCCACACTCATCCCAAAGCCACTTTCCTTCAATAAATCACATATTTGTGCTCAAACCTTAGTGGCTCATATGGTTTCACAACCCATGTCACGCATCCCACAACCACTTTCATTCATGTAATCACAAATTTGTGCTCAAACCTTAGTGCCGTATATGGTTTCACAACCCACACGCATCCCAAGCCCACTTTCCTTCAATAAATCACATATTTGTGCTCAAACCTTAGTGGCTCATATGGTTTCACAACCCATGTCACGCATCCCACAACCACTTTCATTCATGTAATCACAAATTTGAGCTCAAACCTTAGTGGCTCATATGGTTTCACAACCCACACGCATCCCAAGCCCACTTTCCTTCAATAAATCACATATTTGTGCTCAAACCTTAGTGTTTCATATGGTTTCACAACCCACACTCATCCCAAAGCCACTTTCCTTCAATAAATCACATATTTGTGCTCAAACCTTAGTGGCTCATATGGTTTCACAACCCATGTCACGCATCCCACAACCACTTTCATTCATGTAATCACAAATTTGAGCTCAAACCTTAGTGCCGTATATGGTTTCACAACCCACACGCATCCCAAGCCCACTTTCCTTCAATAAATCACATATTTGTGCTCAAACCTTAGTGCTTCATATGGTTTCACAACCCACACTCATCCCAAAGCCACTTTCCTTCAATAAATCACATATTTGTGCTCAAACCTTAGTGCTTCATATGGTTTCACAACCCACACGCATCCCAAGCCCACTTTCCTTCAATAAATCACAAATTTGTGCTCAAACCTTAGTGCTTCATATGGTTTCACAACCCACACTCATCCCAAAGCCACTTTCCTTCAATAAATCACATATTTGTGCTCAAACCTTAGTGGCTCATATGGTTTCACAACCCATGTCACGCATCCCACAACCACTTTCATTCATGTAATCACAAATTTGAGCTCAAACCTTAGTGGCTCATATGGTTTCACAACCCACACGCATCCCAAGCCCACTTTCCTTCAATAAATCACATATTTGTGCTCAAACCTTAGTGGCTCATATGGTTTCACAACCCATGTCACGCATCCCACAACCACTTTCATTCATGTAATCACAAATTTGTGCTCAAACCTTAGTGTCGTATATGGTTTCACAACCCACACGCATCCCAAGCCCACTTTCCTTCAATAAATCACATATTTGTGCTCAAACCTTAGTGCTTCATATGGTTTCACAACCCACACGCATCCCAAGCCCACTTTCCTTCAATAAATCACATATTTGTGCTCAAACCTTAGTGCTTCATATGGTTTCACAACCCACACTCATCCCAAAGCCACTTTCCTTCAATAAATCACATATTTGTGCTCAAACCTTAGTGCTTCATATGGTTTCACAACCCACACGCATCCCAAGCCCACTTTCCTTCAATAAATCACAAATTTGTGCTCAAACCTTAGTGGCTCATATGGTTTCACAACCCACACGCATCCTAAGCCCACTTTCCTTCAATAAATCACATATTTGTGCTCAAACCTTAGTGGCTCATATGGTTTCACAACCCATGTCACGCATCCCACAACCACTTTCATTCATGTAATCACAAATTTGTGCTCAAACCTTAGTGTCGTATATGGTTTCACAACCCACACGCATCCCAAGCCCACTTTCCTTCAATAAATCACATATTTGTGCTCAAACCTTAGTGCTTCATATGGTTTCACAACCCACACGCATCCCAAGCCCACTTTCCTTCAATAAATCACATATTTGTGCTCAAACCTTAGTGCTTCATATGGTTTCACAACCCACACTCATCCCAAAGCCACTTTCCTTCAATAAATCACATATTTGTGCTCAAACCTTAGTGCTTCATATGGTTTCACAACCCACACGCATCCCAAGCCCACTTTCCTTCAATAAATCACAAATTTGTGCTCAAACCTTAGTGCTTCATATGGTTTCACAACCCACACTCATCCCAAAGCCACTTTCCTTCAATAAATCACATATTTGTGCTCAAACCTTAGTGGCTCATATGGTTTCACAACCCATGTCACGCATCCCACAACCACTTTCATTCATGTAATCACAAATTTGAGCTCAAACCTTAGTGGCTCATATGGTTTCACAACCCACACGCATCCCAAGCCCACTTTCCTTCAATAAATCACATATTTGTGCTCAAACCTTAGTGTTTCATATGGTTTCACAACCCACACTCATCCCAAAGCCACTTTCCTTCAATAAATCACATATTTGTGCTCAAACCTTAGTGGCTCATATGGTTTCACAACCCATGTCACGCATCCCACAACCACTTTCATTCATGTAATCACAAATTTGAGCTCAAACCTTAGTGCCGTATATGGTTTCACAACCCACACGCATCCCAAGCCCACTTTCCTTCAATAAATCACATATTTGTGCTCAAACCTTAGTGCTTCATATGGTTTCACAACCCACACGCATCCCAAGCCCACTTTCCTTCAATAAATCACATATTTGTGCTCAAACCTTAGTGCTTCATATGGTTTCACAACCCACACTCATCCCAAAGCCACTTTCCTTCAATAAATCACATATTTGTGCTCAAACCTTAGTGCTTCATATGGTTTCACAACCCACACGCATCCGAAGCCCACTTTCCTTCAATAAATCACAAATTTGTGCTCAAACCTTAGTGCTTCATATGGTTTCACAACCCACACGCATCCCAAGCCCACTTTCCTTCAATAAATCACATATTTGTGCTCAAACCTTAGTGGCTCATATGGTTTCACAACCCATGTCACGCATCCCACAACCACTTTCATTCATGTAATCACAAATTTGTGCTCAAACCTTAGTGCCGTATATGGTTTCACAACCCACACGCATCCCAAGCCCACTTTCCTTCAATAAATCACATATTTGTGCTCAAACCTTAGTGGCTCATATGGTTTCACAACCCATGTCACGCATCCCACAACCACTTTCATTCATGTAATCACAAATTTGTGCTCAAACCTTAGTGCCGTATATGGTTTCACAACCCACACGCATCCCAAGCCCACTTTCCTTCAATAAATCACAAATTTGTGCTCAAACCTTAGTGCTTCATATGGTTTCACAACCCACACTCATCCCAAAGCCACTTTCCTTCAATAAATCACATATTTGTGCTCAAACCTTAGTGGCTCATATGGTTTCACAACCCATGTCACGCATCCCACAACCACTTTCATTCATGTAATCACAAATTTGAGCTCAAACCTTAGTGGCTCATATGGTTTCACAACCCACACGCATCCCAAGCCCACTTTCCTTCAATAAATCACATATTTGTGCTCAAACCTTAGTGGCTCATATGGTTTCACAACCCATGTCACGCATCCCACAACCACTTTCATTCATGTAATCACAAATTTGTGCTCAAACCTTAGTGGCTCATATGGTTTCACAACCCATGTCACGCATCCCACAACCACTTTCATTCATGTAATCACAAATTTGTGCTCAAACCTTAGTGGCTCATATGGTTTGACAACCCACACGCATCCCAAGCCCACTTTCCTTCAATAAATCACATATTTGTGCTCAAACCTTAGTGGCTCATATGGTTTCACAACCCATGTCACGCATCCCACAACCACTTTCATTCATGTAATCCCAAATTTGTGCTCAAACCTTAGTGCCGTATATGGTTTCACAACCCACACGCATCCCAAAGCCACTTTCCTTCAATAAATCACATATTTGTGCTGAAACCTTAGTGGCTCATATGGTTTCACAACCCATGTCACGCATCCCACAACCACTTTCATTCATGTAATCACAAATTTGTGCTCAAACCTTAGTGGCTCATATGGTTTCACAACCCATGTCACGCATCCCACAACCACTTTCATTCATGTAATCACAAATTTGTGCTCAAACCTTAGTGGCTCATATGGTTTGACAACCCACACGCATCCCAAGCCCACTTTCCTTCAATAAATCACATATTTGTGCTCAAACCTTAGTGCTTCATATGGTTTCACAACCCACACTCATCCCAAAGCCACTTTCCTTCAATAAATCACATATTTGTGCTCAAACCTTAGTGGCTCATATGGTTTCACAACCCATGTCACGCATCCCACAACCACTTTCATTCATGTAATCACATATTTGTGCTCAAACCTTAGTGCTTCATATGGTTTCACAACCCACACGCATCCCAAGCCCAGTTTCCTTCAATAAATCACATATTTGTGCTCAAACCTTAGTGCTTCATATGGTTTCACAACCCACACTCATCCCAAAGCCACTTTCCTTCAATAAATCACATATTTGTGCTCAAACCTTAGTGCTTCATATGGTTTCACAACCCACACGCATCCCAAGCCCACTTTCCTTCAATAAATCACATATTTGTGCTCAAACCTTAGTGCTTCATATGGTTTCACAACCCACACGCATCCCAAGCCCACTTTCCTTCAATAAATCACATATTTGTGCTCAAACCTTAGTGGCTCATATGGTTTCACAACCCATGTCACGCATCCCACAACCACTTTCATTCATGTAATCACAAATTTGTGCTCAAACCTTAGTGGCTCATATGGTTTGACAACCCACACCCATCCCAAGCCCACTTTCCTTCAATAAATCACATATTTGTGCTCAAACCTTAGTGGCTCATATGGTTTCACAACCCATGTCACGCATCCCACAACCACTTTCATTCATGTAATCACAAATTTGTGCTCAAACCTTAGTGGCTCATATGGTTTCACAACCCATGTCACGCATCCCACAACCACTTTCATTCATGTAATCACAAATTTGTGCTCAAACCTTAGTGGCTCATATGGTTTGACAACCCACACGCATCCCAAGCCCACTTTCCTTCAATAAATCACATATTTGTGCTCAAACCTTAGTGGCTCATATGGTTTCACAACCCATGTCACGCATCCCACAACCACTTTCATTCATGTAATCCCAAATTTGTGCTCAAACCTTAGTGCCGTATATGGTTTCACAACCCACACGCATCCCAAAGCCACTTTCCTTCAATAAATCACATATTTGTGCTGAAACCTTAGTGGCTCATATGGTTTCACAACCCATGTCACGCATCCCACAACCACTTTCATTCATGTAATCACAAATTTGTGCTCAAACCTTAGTGGCTCATATGGTTTCACAACCCATGTCACGCATCCCACAACCACTTTCATTCATGTAATCACAAATTTGTGCTCAAACCTTAGTGGCTCATATGGTTTGACAACCCACACGCATCCCAAGCCCACTTTCCTTCAATAAATCACATATTTGTGCTCAAACCTTAGTGCTTCATATGGTTTCACAACCCACACTCATCCCAAAGCCACTTTCCTTCAATAAATCACATATTTGTGCTCAAACCTTAGTGGCTCATATGGTTTCACAACCCATGTCACGCATCCCACAACCACTTTCATTCATGTAATCACATATTTGTGCTCAAACCTTAGTGCTTCATATGGTTTCACAACCCACACGCATCCCAAGCCCAGTTTCCTTCAATAAATCACATATTTGTGCTCAAACCTTAGTGCTTCATATGGTTTCACAACCCACACTCATCCCAAAGCCACTTTCCTTCAATAAATCACATATTTGTGCTCAAACCTTAGTGCTTCATATGGTTTCACAACCCACACGCATCCCAAGCCCACTTTCCTTCAATAAATCACATATTTGTGCTCAAACCTTAGTGCTTCATATGGTTTCACAACCCACACGCATCCCAAGCCCACTTTCCTTCAATAAATCACATATTTGTGCTCAAACCTTAGTGGCTCATATGGTTTCACAACCCATGTCACGCATCCCACAACCACTTTCATTCATGTAATCACAAATTTGTGCTCAAACCTTAGTGGCTCATATGGTTTGACAACCCACACCCATCCCAAGCCCACTTTCCTTCAATAAATCACATATTTGTGCTCAAACCTTAGTGGCTCATATGGTTTCACAACCCATGTCACGCATCCCACAACCACTTTCATTCATGTAATCACATATTTGTGCTCAAACCTTAGTGCTTCATATGGTTTCACAACCCACACTCATCCCAAAGCCACTTTCCTTCAATAAATCACATATTTGTGCTCAAACCTTAGTGGCTCATATGGTTTCACAACGCATGTCACGCATCCCACAACCACTTTCATTCATGTAATCACAAATTTGTGCTCAAACCTTAGTGCCGTATATGGTTTCACAACCCACACGCATCCCAAGCCCACTTTCCTTCAATAAATCACATATTTGTGCTCAAACCTTAGTGGCTCATATGGTTTCACAACCCATGTCACGCATCCCACAACCACTTTCATTCATGTAATCACAAATTTGAGCTCAAACCTTAGTGGCTCATATGGTTTCACAACCCATGTCACGCATCCCACAACCACTTTCATTCATGTAATCACAAATTTGAGCTCAAACCTTAGTGGCTCATATGGTTTCACAACCCACACGCATCCCAAGCCCACTTTCCTTCAATAAATCACATATTTGTGCTCAAACCTTAGTGCTTCATATGGTTTCACAACCCACACGCATCCCAAGCCCAGTTTCCTTCAATAAATCACATATTTGTGCTCAAACCTTAGTGCTTCATATGGTTTCACAACCCACACTCATCCCAAAGCCACTTTCCTTCAATAAATCACATATTTGTGCTCAAATCTTAGTGCTTCATATGGTTTCACAACCCACACGCATCCCAAGCCCACTTTCCTTCAATAAATCACATATTTGTGCTCAAACCTTAGTGCTTCATATGGTTTCACAACCCACACTCATCCCAAAGCCACTTTCCTTCAATAAATCACATATTTGTGCTCAAACCTTAGTGGCTCATATGGTTTCACAACCCATGTCACGCATCCCACAACCACTTTCATTCATGTAATCACAAATTTGTGCTCAAACCTTAGTGCCGTATATGGTTTCACAACCCACACGCATCCCAAGCCCACTTTCCTTCAATAAATCACATATTTGTGCTCAAACCTTAGTGGCTCATATGGTTTCACAACCCATGTCACGCATCCCACAACCACTTTCATTCATGTAATCACAAATTTGAGCTCAAACCTTAGTGGCTCATATGGTTTCACAACCCATGTCACGCATCCCACAACCACTTTCATTCATGTAATCACAAATTTGAGCTCAAACCTTAGTGGCTCATATGGTTTCACAACCCACACGCATCCCAAGCCCACTTTCCTTCAATAAATCACATATTTGTGCTCAAACCTTAGTGGCTCATATGGTTTCACAACCCATGTCACGCATCCCACAACCACTTTCATTCATGTAATCCCAAATTTGTGCTCAAACCTTAGTGCCGTATATGGTTTCACAACCCACACGCATCCCAAAGCCACTTTCCTTCAATAAATCACATATTTGTGCTGAAACCTTAGTGGCTCATATGGTTTCACAACCCATGTCACGCATCCCACAACCACTTTCATTCATGTAATCACAAATTTGTGCTCAAACCTTAGTGGCTCATATGGTTTCACAACCCATGTCACGCATCCAACAACCACTTTCATTCATGTAATCACAAATTTGAGCTCAAACCTTAGTGGCTCATATGGTTTCACAACCCACACGCATCCCAAGCCCACTTTCCTTCAATAAATCACATATTTGTGCTCAAACCTTAGTGCTTCATATGGTTTCACAACCCACACTCATCCCAAAGCCACTTTCCTTCAATAAATCACATATTTGTGCTCAAACCTTAGTGGCTCATATGGTTTCACAACCCATGTCACGCATCCCACAACCACTTTCATTCATGTAATCACAAATTTGAGCTCAAACCTTAGTGGCTCATATGGTTTCACAACCCATGTCACGCATCCCACAACCACTTTCATTCATGTAATCACAAATTTGTGCTCAAACCTTAGTGGCTCATATGGTTTCACAACCCACACGCATCCCACAACCACTTTCCTTCAATAAATCACATATTTGTGCTCAAACCTTAGTGCTTCATATGGTTTCACAACCCACACTCATCCCAAAGCCACTTTCCTTCAATAAATCACATATTTGTGCTCAAACCTTAGTGGCTCATATGGTTTCACAACCCATGTCACGCATCCCACAACCACTTTCATTCATGTAATCACAAATTTGTGCTCAAACCTTAGTGCCGTATATGGTTTCACAACCCACACGCATCCCAAGCCCACTTTCCTTCAATAAATCACATATTTGTCCTCAAACCTTAGTGGCTCATATGGTTTCACAACCCATGTCACGCATCCCACAACCACTTTCATTCATGTAATCACAAATTTGAGCTCAAACCTTAGTGGCTCATATGGTTTCACAACCCATGTCACGCATCCCACAACCACTTTCATTCATGTAATCACAAATTTGAGCTCAAACCTTAGTGGCTCATATGGTTTCACAACCCACACGCATCCCAAGCCCACTTTCCTTCAATAAATCACATATTTGTGCTCAAACCTTAGTGGCTCATATGGTTTCACAACCCATGTCACGCATCCCACAACCACTTTCATTCATGTAATCCCAAATTTGTGCTCAAACCTTAGTGCCGTATATGGTTTCACAACCCACACGCATCCCAAAGCCACTTTCCTTCAATAAATCACATATTTGTGCTCAAACCTTAGTGGCTCATATGGTTTCACAACCCATGTCACGCATCCCACAACCACTTTCATTCATGTAATCACAAATTTGAGCTCAAACCTTAGTGGCTCATATGGTTTCACAACCCATGTCACGCATCCCACAACCACTTTCATTCATGTAATCACAAATTTGAGCTCAAACCTTAGTGGCTCATATGGTTTCACAACCCACACGCATCCCAAGCCCACTTTCCTTCAATAAATCACATATTTGTGCTCAAACCTTAGTGCTTCATATGGTTTCACAACCCACACTCATCCCAAAGCCACTTTCCTTCAATAAATCACATATTTGTGCTCAAACCTTAGTGGCTCATATGGTTTCACAACCCATGTCACGCATCCCACAACCACTTTCATTCATGTAATCACAAATTTGTGCTCAAACCTTAGTGCCGTATATGGTTTCACAACCCACACGCATCCCAAGCCCACTTTCCTTCAATAAATCACATATTTGTGCTCAAACCTTAGTGGCTCATATGGTTTCACAACCCATGTCACGCATCCCACAACCACTTTCATTCATGTAATCACAAATTTGAGCTCAAACCTTAGTGGCTCATATGGTTTCACAACCCACACGCATCCCACAACCACTTTCCTTCAATAAATCACATATTTGTGCTCAAACCTTAGTGCTTCATATGGTTTCACAACCCACACTCATCCCAAAGCCACTTTCCTTCAATAAATCACATATTTGTGCTCAAACCTTAGTGGCTCATATGGTTTCACAACCCATGTCACGCATCCCACAACCACTTTCATTCATGTAATCACAAATTTGAGCTCAAACCTTAGTGGCTCATATGGTTTCACAACCCACACGCATCCCAAGCCCACTTTCCTTCAATAAATCACATATTTGTGCTCAAACCTTAGTGCTTCATATGGTTTCACAACCCACACGCATCCCAAGCCCAGTTTCCTTCAATAAATCACATATTTGTGCTCAAACCTTAGTGCTTCATATGGTTTCACAACCCACACTCATCCCAAAGCCACTTTCCTTCAATAAATCACATATTTGTGCTCAAACCTTAGTGGCTCATATGGTTTCACAACCCATGTCACGCATCCCACAACCACTTTCATTCATGTAATCACAAATTTGAGCTCAAACCTTAGTGGCTCATATGGTTTCACAACCCACACGCATCCCAAGCCCACTTTCCTTCAATAAATCACATATTTGTGCTCAAACCTTAGTGCTTCATATGGTTTCACAACCCACACGCATCCCAAGCCCAGTTTCCTTCAATAAATCACATATTTGTGCTCAAACCTTAGTGCTTCATATGGTTTCACAACCCACACTCATCCCAAAGCCACTTTCCTTCAATAAATCACATATTTGTGCTCAAACCTTAGTGGCTCATATGGTTTCACAACCCATGTCACGCATCCCACAACCACTTTCATTCATGTAATCACAAATTTGTGCTCAAACCTTAGTGCCGTATATGGTTTCACAACCCACACGCATCCCAAGCCCACTTTCCTTCAATAAATCACATATTTGTCCTCAAACCTTAGTGGCTCATATGGTTTCACAACCCATGTCACGCATCCCACAACCACTTTCATTCATGTAATCACAAATTTGAGCTCAAACCTTAGTGGCTCATATGGTTTCACAACCCATGTCACGCATCCCACAACCACTTTCATTCATGTAATCACAAATTTGAGCTCAAACCTTAGTGGCTCATATGGTTTCACAACCCACACGCATCCCAAGCCCACTTTCCTTCAATAAATCACATATTTGTGCTCAAACCTTAGTGGCTCATATGGTTTCACAACCCATGTCACCCATCCCACAACCACTTTCATTCATGTAATCACAAATTTGTGCTCAAACCTTAGTGCCGTATATGGTTTCACAACCCACACGCATCCCAAGCCCACTTTCCTTCAATAAATCACATATTTGTGCTCAAACCTTAGTGGCTCATATGGTTTCACAACCCATGTCACGCATCCCACAACCACTTTCATTCATGTAATCACAAATTTGAGCTCAAACCTTAGTGGCTCATATGGTTTCACAACCCACACGCATCCCACAACCACTTTCCTTCAATAAATCACATATTTGTGCTCAAACCTTAGTGCTTCATATGGTTTCACAACCCACACTCATCCCAAAGCCACTTTCCTTCAATAAATCACATATTTGTGCTCAAACCTTAGTGGCTCATATGGTTTCACAACCCATGTCACGCATCCCACAACCACTTTCATTCATGTAATCACAAATTTGAGCTCAAACCTTAGTGGCTCATATGGTTTCACAACCCACACGCATCCCAAGCCCACTTTCCTTCAATAAATCACATATTTGTGCTCAAACCTTAGTGCTTCATATGGTTTCACAACCCACACGCATCCCAAGCCCAGTTTCCTTCAATAAATCACATATTTGTGCTCAAACCTTAGTGCTTCATATGGTTTCACAACCCACACTCATCCCAAAGCCACTTTCCTTCAATAAATCACATATTTGTGCTCAAACCTTAGTGGCTCATATGGTTTCACAACCCATGTCACGCATCCCACAACCACTTTCATTCATGTAATCACAAATTTGTGCTCAAACCTTAGTGCCGTATATGGTTTCACAACCCACACGCATCCCAAGCCCACTTTCCTTCAATAAATCACATATTTGTGCTCAAACCTTAGTGGCTCATATGGTTTCACAACCCATGTCACGCATCCCACAACCACTTTCATTCATGTAATCACAAATTTGAGCTCAAACCTTAGTGGCTCATATGGTTTCACAACCCACACGCATCCCACAACCACTTTCCTTCAATAAATCACATATTTGTGCTCAAACCTTAGTGCTTCATATGGTTTCACAACCCACACTCATCCCAAAGCCACTTTCCTTCAATAAATCACATATTTGTGCTCAAACCTTAGTG
The DNA here is from genome assembly GCA_964035585.1 of Polytrichum formosum. Lineage (NCBI taxonomy): Eukaryota > Viridiplantae > Streptophyta > Polytrichopsida > Polytrichales > Polytrichaceae > Polytrichum > Polytrichum formosum. Next base: position 1,918,936 of record OZ037941.1, read on the forward strand.
GCTCATATGGTTTCACAACCCATGTCACGCATCCCACAACCACTTTCATTCATGTAATCACAAATTTGAGCTCAAACCTTAGTGGCTCATATGGTTTCACAACCCACACGCATCCCAAGCCCACTTTCCTTCAATAAATCACATATTTGTGCTCAAACCTTAGTGCTTCATATGGTTTCACAACCCACACGCATCCCAAGCCCAGTTTCCTTCAATAAATCACATATTTGTGCTCAAACCTTAGTGCTTCATATGGTTTCACAACCCACACTCATCCCAAAGCCACTTTCCTTCAATAAATCACATATTTGTGCTCAAACCTTAGTGGCTCATATGGTTTCACAACCCATGTCACGCATCCCACAACCACTTTCATTCATGTAATCACAAATTTGAGCTCAAACCTTAGTGGCTCATATGGTTTCACAACCCACACGCATCCCAAGCCCACTTTCCTTCAATAAATCACATATTTGTGCTCAAACCTTAGTGCTTCATATGGTTTCACAACCCACACGCATCCCAAGCCCAGTTTCCTTCAATAAATCACATATTTGTGCTCAAACCTTAGTGCTTCATATGGTTTCACAACCCACACTCATCCCAAAGCCACTTTCCTTCAATAAATCACATATTTGTGCTCAAACCTTAGTGGCTCATATGGTTTCACAACCCATGTCACGCATCCCACAACCACTTTCATTCATGTAATCACAAATTTGTGCTCAAACCTTAGTGCCGTATATGGTTTCACAACCCACACGCATCCCAAGCCCACTTTCCTTCAATAAATCACATATTTGTCCTCAAACCTTAGTGGCTCATATGGTTTCACAACCCATGTCACGCATCCCACAACCACTTTCATTCATGTAATCACAAATTTGAGCTCAAACCTTAGTGGCTCATATGGTTTCACAACCCATGTCACGCATCCCACAACCACTTTCATTCATGTAATCACAAATTTGAGCTCAAACCTTAGTGGCTCATATGGTTTCACAACCCACACGCATCCCAAGCCCACTTTCCTTCAATAAATCACATATTTGTGCTCAAACCTTAGTGGCTCATATGGTTTCACAACCCATGTCACGCATCCCACAACCACTTTCATTCATGTAATCACAAATTTGTGCTCAAACCTTAGTGCCGTATATGGTTTCACAACCCACACGCATCCCAAGCCCACTTTCCTTCAATAAATCACATATTTGTGCTCAAACCTTAGTGGCTCATATGGTTTCACAACCCATGTCACGCATCCCACAACCACTTTCATTCATGTAATCACAAATTTGAGCTCAAACCTTAGTGGCTCATATGGTTTCACAACCCACACGCATCCCACAACCACTTTCCTTCAATAAATCACATATTTGTGCTCAAACCTTAGTGCTTCATATGGTTTCACAACCCACACTCATCCCAAAGCCACTTTCCTTCAATAAATCACATATTTGTGCTCAAACCTTAGTGGCTCATATGGTTTCACAACCCATGTCACGCATCCCACAACCACTTTCATTCATGTAATCACAAATTTGAGCTCAAACCTTAGTGGCTCATATGGTTTCACAACCCACACGCATCCCAAGCCCACTTTCCTTCAATAAATCACATATTTGTGCTCAAACCTTAGTGCTTCATATGGTTTCACAACCCACACGCATCCCAAGCCCAGTTTCCTTCAATAAATCACATATTTGTGCTCAAACCTTAGTGCTTCATATGGTTTCACAACCCACACTCATCCCAAAGCCACTTTCCTTCAATAAATCACATATTTGTGCTCAAACCTTAGTGGCTCATATGGTTTCACAACCCATGTCACGCATCCCACAACCACTTTCATTCATGTAATCACAAATTTGTGCTCAAACCTTAGTGCCGTATATGGTTTCACAACCCACACGCATCCCAAGCCCACTTTCCTTCAATAAATCACATATTTGTGCTCAAACCTTAGTGGCTCATATGGTTTCACAACCCATGTCACGCATCCCACAACCACTTTCATTCATGTAATCACAAATTTGAGCTCAAACCTTAGTGGCTCATATGGTTTCACAACCCACACGCATCCCACAACCACTTTCCTTCAATAAATCACATATTTGTGCTCAAACCTTAGTGCTTCATATGGTTTCACAACCCACACTCATCCCAAAGCCACTTTCCTTCAATAAATCACATATTTGTGCTCAAACCTTAGTGGCTCATATGGTTTCACAACCCATGTCACGCATCCCACAACCACTTTCCTTCAATAAATCACAAATTTGAGCTCAAACCTTAGTGGCTCATATGGTTTCACAACCCACACGCATCCCACAACCACTTTCCTTCAATAAATCACATATTTGTGCTCAAACCTTAGTGCTTCATATGGTTTCACAACCCACACTCATCCCAAAGCCACTTTCCTTCAATAAATCACAAATTTGTGCTCAAACCTTAGTGGCTCATATGGTTTCACAACCCATGTCACGCATCCCACAACCACTTTCATTCATGTAATCACAAATTTGTGCTCAAACCTTAGTGCCGTATATGGTTTCACAACCCACACGCATCCCAAGCCCACTTTCCTTCAATAAATCACATATTTGTGCTCAAACCTTAGTGCTTCATATGGTTTCACAACCCACACTCATCCCAAAGCCACTTTCCTTCAATAAATCACATATTTGTGCTCAAACCTTAGTGCTTCATATGGTTTCACAACCCACACGCATCCCAAGCCCAGTTTCCTTCAATAAATCACATATTTGTGCTCAAACCTTAGTGCTTCATATGGTTTCACAACCCACACTCATCCCAAAGCCACTTTCCTTCAATAAATCACATATTTGTGCTCAAACCTTAGTGGCTCATATGGTTTCACAACCCATGTCACGCATCCGACAACCACTTTCATTCATGTAATCACAAATTTGTGCTCAAACCTTAGTGCCGTATATGGTTTCACAACCCACACGCATCCCAAGCCCACTTTCCTTCAATAAATCACATATTTGTGCTCAAACCTTAGTGGCTCATATGGTTTCACAACCCATGTCACGCATCCCACAACCACTTTCATTCATGTAATCACAAATTTGAGCTCAAACCTTAGTGGCTCATATGGTTTCACAACCCACACGCATCCCAAGCCCACTTTCCTTCAATAAATCACATATTTGTGCTCAAACCTTAGTGCTTCATATGGTTTCACAACCCACACTCATCCCAAAGCCACTTTCCTTCAATAAATCACATATTTGTGCTCAAACCTTAGTGCTTCATATGGTTTCACAACCCACACGCATCCCAAGCCCACTTTCCTTCAATAAATCACATATTTGTGCTCAAACCTTAGTGGCTCATATGGTTTCACAACCCATGTCACGCATCCCACAACCACTTTCATTCATGTAATCACAAATTTGAGCTCAAACCTTAGTGGCTCATATGGTTTCACAACCCACACGCATCCCAAGCCCACTTTCCTTCAATAAATCACATATTTGTTCTCAAACCTTAGTGCTTCATATGGTTTCACAACCCACACTCATCCCAAGGCCACTTTCCTTCAATAAATCACAAATTTGTGCTCAAACCTTAGTGGCTCATATGGTTTCACAACCCATGTCACGCATCCCACAACCACTTTCATTCATGTAATCACAAATTTGAGCTCAAACCTTAGTGCTTCATATGGTTTCACAACCCACACGCATCCCAAGCCCACTTTCCTTCAATAAATCACATATTTGTGCTCAAACCTTAGTGGCTCATATGGTTTCACAACCCATGTCACGCATCCGACAACCACTTTCATTCATGTAATCACAAATTTGTGCTCAAACCTTAGTGCCGTATATGGTTTCACAACCCACACGCATCCCAAGCCCACTTTCCTTCAATAAATCACATATTTGTGCTCAAACCTTAGTGGCTCATATGGTTTCACAACCCATGTCACGCATCCGACAACCACTTTCATTCATGTAATCACAAATTTGTGCTCAAACCTTAGTGCCGTATATGGTTTCACAACCCACACGCATCCCAAGCCCACTTTCCTTCAATAAATCACATATTTGTGCTCAAACCTTAGTGCTTCATATGGTTTCACAACCCACACGCATCCCAAGCCCACTTTCCTTCAATAAATCACATATTTGTGCTCAAACCTTAGTGCTTCATATGGTTTCACAACCCACACTCATCCCAAAGCCACTTTCCTTCAATAAATCACATATTTGTGCTCAAACCTTAGTGCTTCATATGGTTTCACAACCCACACGCATCCCAAGCCCACTTTCCTTCAATAAATCACATATTTGTGCTCAAACCTTAGTGGCTCATATGGTTTCATAACCCATGTCACGCATCCCACAACCACTTTCATTCATGTAATCACAAATTTGAGCTCAAACCTTAGTGGCTCATATGGTTTCACAACCCATGTCACGCATCCCACAACCACTTTCATTCATGTAATCACAAATTTGAGCTCAAACCTTAGTGGCTCATATGGTTTCACAACCCACACGCATCCCAAGCCTACTTTCCTTCAATAAATCACATATTTGTGCTCAAACCTTAGTGGCTCATATGGTTTCACAACCCATGTCACGCATCCCACAACCACTTTCATTCATGTAATCACAAATTTGTGCTCAAACCTTAGTGGCTCATATGGTTTCACAACCCACACGCATCCCAAGCCCACTTTCCTTCAATAAATCACATATTTGTGCTCAAACCTTAGTGGCTCATATGGTTTCACAACCCATGTCACGCATCCCACAACCACTTTCATTCATGTAATCACATATTTGTGCTCAAACCTTAGTGCTTCATATGGTTTCACAACCCACACTCATCCCAAAGCCACTTTCCTTCAATAAATCACATATTTGTGCTCAAACCTTAGTGGCTCATATGGTTTCACAACCCATGTCACGCATCCCACAACCACTTTCATTCATGTAATCACAAATTTGAGCTCAAACCTTAGTGGCTCATATGGTTTCACAACCCATGTCACGCATCCCACAACCACTTTCATTCATGTAATCACAAATTTGAGCTCAAACCTTAGTGGCTCATATGGTTTCACAACCCACACGCATCCCAAGCCCACTTTCCTTCAATAAATCACATATTTGTGCTCAAACCTTAGTGCTTCATATGGTTTCACAACCCACACTCATCCCAAAGCCACTTTCCTTCAATAAATCACATATTTGTGCTCAAACCTTAGTGCTTCATATGGTTTCACAACCCACACTCATCCCAAAGCCACTTTCCTTCAATAAATCACATATTTGTGCTCAAACCTTAGTGCTTCATATGGTTTCACAACCCACACGCATCCCAAGCCCACTTTCCTTCAATAAATCACATATTTGTGCTCAAACCTTAGTGGCTCATATGGTTTCACAACCCATGTCACGCATCCCACAACCACTTTCATTCATGTAATCACAAATTTGAGCTCAAACCTTAGTGGCTCATATGGTTTCACAACCCACACGCATCCCAAGCCCACTTTCCTTCAATAAATCACATATTTGTTCTCAAACCTTAGTGCTTCATATGGTTTCACAACCCACACTCATCCCAAGGCCACTTTCCTTCAATAAATCACAAATTTGTGCTCAAACCTTAGTGGCTCATATGGTTTCACAACCCATGTCACGCATCCCACAACCACTTTCATTCATGTAATCACAAATTTGAGCTCAAACCTTAGTGCTTCATATGGTTTCACAACCCACACGCATCCCAAGCCCACTTTCCTTCAATAAATCACATATTTGTTCTCAAACCTTAGTGCTTCATATGGTTTCACAACCCACACTCATCCCAAAGCCACTTTCCTTCAATAAATCACATATTTGTGCTCAAACCTTAGTGGCTCATATGGTTTCACAACCCATGTCACGCATCCGACAACCACTTTCATTCATGTAATCACAAATTTGTGCTCAAACCTTAGTGCCGTATATGGTTTCACAACCCACACGCATCCCAAGCCCACTTTCCTTCAATAAATCACATATTTGTGCTCAAACCTTAGTGGCTCATATGGTTTCACAACCCATGTCACGCATCCGACAACCACTTTCATTCATGTAATCACAAATTTGTGCTCAAACCTTAGTGCCGTATATGGTTTCACAACCCACACGCATCCCAAGCCCACTTTCCTTCAATAAATCACATATTTGTGCTCAAACCTTAGTGCTTCATATGGTTTCACAACCCACACGCATCCCAAGCCCACTTTCCTTCAATAAATCACATATTTGTGCTCAAACCTTAGTGGCTCATATGGTTTCATAACCCATGTCACGCATCCCACAACCACTTTCATTCATGTAATCACAAATTTGAGCTCAAACCTTAGTGGCTCATATGGTTTCACAACCCATGTCACGCATCCCACAACCACTTTCATTCATGTAATCACAAATTTGAGCTCAAACCTTAGTGGCTCATATGGTTTCACAACCCACACGCATCCCAAGCCTACTTTCCTTCAATAAATCACATATTTGTGCTCAAACCTTAGTGGCTCATATGGTTTCACAACCCATGTCACGCATCCCACAACCACTTTCATTCATGTAATCACAAATTTGTGCTCAAACCTTAGTGGCTCATATGGTTTCACAACCCACACGCATCCCAAGCCCACTTTCCTTCAATAAATCACATATTTGTGCTCAAACCTTAGTGGCTCATATGGTTTCACAACCCATGTCACGCATCCCACAACCACTTTCATTCATGTAATCACATATTTGTGCTCAAACCTTAGTGCTTCATATGGTTTCACAACCCACACTCATCCCAAAGCCACTTTCCTTCAATAAATCACATATTTGTGCTCAAACCTTAGTGCTTCATATGGTTTCACAACCCACACGCATCCCAAGCCCACTTTCCTTCAATAAATCACAAATTTGTGCTCAAACCTTAGTGGCTCATATGGTTTCACAACCCACACGCATCCTAAGCCCACTTTCCTTCAATAAATCACATATTTGTGCTCAAACCTTAGTGGCTCATATGGTTTCACAACCCATGTCACGCATCCCACAACCACTTTCATTCATGTAATCACAAATTTGAGCTCAAACCTTAGTGGCTCATATGGTTTCACAACCCATGTCACGCATCCCACAACCACTTTCATTCATGTAATCACAAATTTGAGCTCAAACCTTAGTGGCTCATATGGTTTCACAACCCACACGCATCCCAAGCCCACTTTCCTTCAATAAATCACATATTTGTGCTCAAACCTTAGTGCTTCATATGGTTTCACAACCCACACTCATCCCAAAGCCACTTTCCTTCAATAAATCACATATTTGTGCTCAAACCTTAGTGCTTCATATGGTTTCACAACCCACACGCATCCCAAGCCCAGTTTCCTTCAATAAATCACATATTTGTGCTCAAACCTTAGTGCTTCATATGGTTTCACAACCCACACTCATCCCAAAGCCACTTTCCTTCAATAAATCACATATTTGTGCTCAAACCTTAGTGGCTCATATGGTTTCACAACCCATGTCACGCATCCGACAACCACTTTCATTCATGTAATCACAAATTTGTGCTCAAACCTTAGTGCCGTATATGGTTTCACAACCCACACGCATCCCAAGCCCACTTTCCTTCAATAAATCACATATTTGTGCTCAAACCTTAGTGGCTCATATGGTTTCACAACCCATGTCACGCATCCCACAACCACTTTCATTCATGTAATCACAAATTTGAGCTCAAACCTTAGTGGCTCATATGGTTTCACAACCCACACGCATCCCAAGCCCACTTTCCTTCAATAAATCACATATTTGTGCTCAAACCTTAGTGCTTCATATGGTTTCACAACCCACACTCATCCCAAAGCCACTTTCCTTCAATAAATCACATATTTGTGCTCAAACCTTAGTGCTTCATATGGTTTCACAACCCACACGCATCCCAAGCCCACTTTCCTTCAATAAATCACATATTTGTGCTCAAACCTTAGTGGCTCATATGGTTTCACAACCCATGTCACGCATCCCACAACCACTTTCATTCATGTAATCACAAATTTGAGCTCAAACCTTAGTGCCGTATATGGTTTCACAACCCACACGCATCCCAAGCCCACTTTCCTTCAATAAATCACATATTTGTGCTCAAACCTTAGTGCTTCATATGGTTTCACAACCCACACGCATCCCAAGCCCACTTTCCTTCAATAAATCACAAAGTTGTGCTCAAACCTTAGTGCTTCATATGGTTTCACAACCCACACTCATCCCAAAGCCACTTTCCTTCAATAAATCACATATTTGTGCTCAAACCTTAGTGGCTCATATGGTTTCACAACCCATGTCACGCATCCCACAACCACTTTCATTCATGTAATCACAAATTTGTGCTCAAACCTTAGTGGCTCATATGGTTTCACAACCCATGTCACGCATCCCACAACCACTTTCATTCATGTAATCTCAAATTTGAGCTCAAACCTTAGTGGCTCATATGGTTTCACAACACACACGCATCCCAAAGCCACTTTCCTTCAATAAATCACATATTTGTGCTCAAACCTTAGTGGCTCATATGGTTTCACAACCCATGTCACGCATCCCACAACCACTTTCATTCATGTAATCACAAATTTGAGCTCAAACCTTAGTGGCTCATATGGTTTCACAACCCACACGCATCCCAAGCCCACTTTCCTTCAATAAATCACATATTTGTGCTCAAACCTTAGTGCTTCATATGGTTTCACAACCCACACGCATCCCAAGCCCACTTTCCTTCAATAAATCACATATTTGTGCTCAAACCTTAGTGGCTCATATGGTTTCACAACCCATGTCACGCATCCCACAACCACTTTCATTCATGTAATCACAAATTTGAGCTCAAACCTTAGTGGCTCATATGGTTTCACAACCCATGTCACGCATCCCACAACCACTTTCATTCATGTAATCACAAATTTGAGCTCAAACCTTAGTGGCTCATATGGTTTCACAACCCACACGCATCCCAAGCCTACTTTCCTTCAATAAATCACATATTTGTGCTCAAACCTTAGTGGCTCATATGGTTTCACAACCCATGTCACGCATCCCACAACCACTTTCATTCATGTAATCACAAATTTGTGCTCAAACCTTAGTGGCTCATATGGTTTCACAACCCACACGCATCCCAAGCCCACTTTCCTTCAATAAATCACATATTTGTGCTCAAACCTTAGTGGCTCATATGGTTTCACAACCCATGTCACGCATCCCACAACCACTTTCATTCATGTAATCACAAATTTGAGCTCAAACCTTAGTGGCTCATATGGTTTCACAACCCATGTCACGCATCCCACAACCACTTTCATTCATGTAATCACAAATTTGAGCTCAAACCTTAGTGGCTCATATGGTTTCACAACACACACGCATCCCAAAGCCACTTTCCTTCAATAAATCACATATTTGTGCTCAAACCTTAGTGCTTCATATGGTTTCACAACCCACACGCATCCCAAGCCCACTTTCCTTCAATAAATCACATATTTGAGCTCAAACCTTAGTGCTTCATATGGTTTCACAACCCACACGCATCCCAAGCCCACTTTCCTTCAATAAATCACATATTTGTTCTCAAACCTTAGTGCTTCATATGGTTTCACAACCCACACTCATCCCAAGGCCACTTTCCTTCAATAAATCACATATTTGTGCTCAAACCTTAGTGGCTCATATGGTTTCACAACCCATGTCACGCATCCCACAACCACTTTCATTCATGTAATCACATATTTGTGCTCAAACCTTAGTGGCTCATATGGTTTCACAACCCATGTCACGCATCCCACAACCACTTTCATTCATGTAATCACAAATTTGAGCTCAAACCTTAGTGGCTCATATGGTTTCACAACCCATGTCACGCATCCCACAACCACTTTCATTCATGTAATCACAAATTTGAGCTGAAACCTTAGTGGCTCTTATGGTTTCACAACCCATGTCACGCATCCCACAACCACTTTCATTCATGTAATCACAAATTTGAGCTCAAACCTTAGTGGCTCATATGGTTTCACAACCCATGTCACGCATCCCACAACCACTTTCATTCATGTAATCACAAATTTGTGCTCAAACCTTAGTGGCTCATATGGTTTCACAACCCACACGCATCCCAAGCCCACTTTCCTTCAATAAATCACATATTTGTGCTCAAACCTTAGTGGCTCATATGGTTTCACAACCCATGTCACGCATCCCACAACCACTTTCATTCATGTAATCACAAATTTGAGCTCAAACCTTAGTGGCTCATATGGTTTCACAACCCACACGCATCCCAAGCCTACTTTCCTTCAATAAATCACATATTTGTGCTCAAACCTTAGTGGCTCATATGGTTTCACAACCCATGTCACGCATCCCACAACCACTTTCATTCATGTAATCACAAATTTGTGCTCAAACCTTAGTGGCTCATATGGTTTCACAACCCACACGCATCCCAAGCCCACTTTCCTTCAATAAATCACATATTTGTGCTCAAACCTTAGTGGCTCATATGGTTTCACAACCCATGTCACGCATCCCACAACCACTTTCATTCATGTAATCACATATTTGTGCTCAAACCTTAGTGCTTCATATGGTTTCACAACCCACACTCATCCCAAAGCCACTTTCCTTCAATAAATCACATATTTGTGCTCAAACCTTAGTGGCTCATATGGTTTCACAACCCATGTCACGCATCCCACAACCACTTTCATTCATGTAATCACAAATTTGAGCTCAAACCTTAGTGGCTCATATGGTTTCACAACCCATGTCACGCATCCCACAACCACTTTCATTCATGTAATCACAAATTTGAGCTCAAACCTTAGTGGCTCATATGGTTTCACAACCCACACGCATCCCAAGCCCACTTTCCTTCAATAAATCACATATTTGTGCTCAAACCTTAGTGCTTCATATGGTTTCACAACCCACACGCATCCCAAGCCCACTTTCCTTCAATAAATCACATATTTGAGCTCAAACCTTAGTGCTTCATATGGTTTCACAACCCACACGCATCCCAAGCCCACTTTCCTTCAATAAATCACATATTTGTTCTCAAACCTTAGTGCTTCATATGGTTTCACAACCCACACTCATCCCAAGGCCACTTTCCTTCAATAAATCACATATTTGTGCTCAAACCTTAGTGGCTCATATGGTTTCACAACCCATGTCACGCATCCCACAACCACTTTCATTCATGTAATCACAAATTTGTGCTCAAACCTTAGTGCCGTATATGGTTTCACAACCCACACGCATCCCAAGCCCACTTTCCTTCAATAAATCACATATATGTGCTCAAACCTTAGTGGCTCATATGGTTTCACAACCCACACGCATCCCAAGCCCACTTTCCTTCAATAAATCACATATTTGTGCTCAAACCTTAGTGGCTCATATGGTTTCACAACCCATGTCACGCATCCCACAACCACTTTCATTCATGTAATCACAAATTTGAGCTCAAACCTTAGTGGCTCATATGGTTTCACAACCCATGTCACGCATCCCACAACCACTTTCATTCATGTAATCACAAATTTGAGCTCAAACCTTAGTGGCTCTTATGGTTTCACAACCCATGTCACGCATCCCACAACCACTTTCATTCATGTAATCACAAATTTGAGCTCAAACCTTAGTGGCTCATATGGTTTCACAACCCATGTCACGCATCCCACAACCACTTTCCTTCAATAAATCACAAATTTGTGCTCAAACCTTAGTGGCTCATATGGTTTCACAACCCATGTCACGCATCCCACAACCACTTTCATTCATGTAATCACAAATTTGTGCTCAAACCTTAGTGGCTCATATGGTTTCACAACCCACACGCATCCCAAGCCCACTTTCCTTCAATAAATCACATATTTGTGCTCAAACCTTAGTGGCTCATATGGTTTCATAACCCATGTCACGCATCCCACAACCACTTTCATTCATGTAATCACAAATTTGAGCTCAAACCTTAGTGGCTCATATGGTTTCACAACCCATGTCACGCATCCCACAACCACTTTCATTCATGTAATCACAAATTTGAGCTCAAACCTTAGTGGCTCATATGGTTTCACAACCCACACGCATCCCACAACCACTTTCCTTCAATAAATCACATATTTGTGCTCAAACCTTAGTGCTTCATATGGTTTCACAACCCACACTCATCCCAAAGCCACTTTCCTTCAATAAATCACATATTTGTGCTCAAACCTTAGTGGCTCATATGGTTTCACAACCCATGTCACGCATCCCACAACCACTTTCATTCATGTAATCACAAATTTGTGCTCAAACCTTAGTGGCTCATATGGTTTCACAACCCACACGCATCCCAAGCCCACTTTCCTTCAATAAATCACATATTTGTGCTCAAACCTTAGTGGCTCATATGGTTTCACAACCCATGTCACGCATCCCACAACCACTTTCATTCATGTAATCACAAATTTGAGCTCAAACCTTAGTGGCTCATATGGTTTCACAACCCATGTCACGCATCCCACAACCACTTTCATTCATGTAATCACAAATTTGAGCTCAAACCTTAGTGGCTCATATGGTTTCACAACACACACGCATCCCAAAGCCACTTTCCTTCAATAAATCACATATTTGTGCTCAAACCTTAGTGCTTCATATGGTTTCACAACCCACACGCATCCCAAGCCCACTTTCCTTCAATAAATCACATATTTGAGCTCAAACCTTAGTGCTTCATATGGTTTCACAACCCACACGCATCCCAAGCCCACTTTCCTTCAATAAATCACATATTTGTTCTCAAACCTTAGTGCTTCATATGGTTTCACAACCCACACTCATCCCAAGGCCACTTTCCTTCAATAAATCACATATTTGTGCTCAAACCTTAGTGGCTCATATGGTTTCACAACCCATGTCACGCATCCCACAACCACTTTCATTCATGTAATCACAAATTTGTGCTCAAACCTTAGTGCCGTATATGGTTTCACAACCCACACGCATCCCAAGCCCACTTTCCTTCAATAAATCACATATATGTGCTCAAACCTTAGTGGCTCATATGGTTTCACAACCCATGTCACGCATCCCACAACCACTTTCATTCATGTAATCACAAATTTGAGCTCAAACCTTAGTGGCTCATATGGTTTCACAACCCATGTCACGCATCCCACAACCACTTTCCTTCAATAAATCACAAATTTGTGCTCAAACCTTAGTGGCTCATATGGTTTCACAACCCATGTCACGCATCCCACAACCACTTTCATTCATGTAATCACAAATTTGTGCTCAAACCTTAGTGGCTCATATGGTTTCACAACCCACACGCATCCCAAGCCCACTTTCCTTCAATAAATCACATATTTGTGCTCAAACCTTAGTGGCTCATATGGTTTCACAACCCATGTCACGCATCCCACAACCACTTTCATTCATGTAATCACAAATTTGAGCTCAAACCTTAGTGGCTCATATGGTTTCACAACCCATGTCACGCATCCCACAACCACTTTCATTCATGTAATCACAAATTTGAGGTCAAACCTTAGTGGCTCATATGGTTTCACAACCCATGTCACGCATCCCACAACCACTTTCATTCATGTAATCACAAATTTGAGCTCAAACCTTAGTGGCTCATATGGTTTCACAACCCATGTCACGCATCCCACAACCACTTTCATTCATGTAATCACAAATTTGAGCTCAAACCTTAGTGCCGTATATGGTTTCACAACCCACACGCATCCCAAGCCCACTTTCCTTCAATAAATCACATATTTGTGCTCAAACCTTAGTGGCTCATATGGTTTCACAACCCATGTCACGCATCCCACAACCACTTTCATTCATGTAATCACAAATTTGAGCTCAAACCTTAGTGGCTCATATGGTTTCACAACCCATGTCACGCATCCCACAACCACTTTCATTCATGTAATCACAAATTTGAGCTCAAACCTTAGTGGCTCATATGGTTTCACAACCCATGTCACGCATCCCACAACCACTTTCATTCATGTAATCACAAATTTGAGCTCAAACCTTAGTGGCTCATATGGTTTCACAACCCACACGCATCCCAAGCCCACTTTCCTTCAATAAATCACATATTTGTTCTCAAACCTTAGTGCTTCATATGGTTTCACAACCCACACTCATCCCAAGGCCACTTTCCTTCAATAAATCACAAATTTGTGCTCAAACCTTAGTGGCTCATATGGTTTGACAACCCATGTCACGCATCCCACAACCACTTTCATTCATGTAATCACAAATTTGAGCTCAAACCTTAGTGGCTCATATGGTTTCACAACCCATGTCACGCATCCCACAACCACTTTCATTCATGTAATCACAAATTTGAGCTCAAACCTTAGTGGCTCATATGGTTTCACAACCCATGTCACGCATCCCACAACCACTTTCATTCATGTAATCACAAATTTGAGCTCAAACCTTAGTGGCTCATATGGTTTCACAACCCATGTCACGCATCCCACAACCACTTTCATTCATGTAATCACAAATTTGAGCTCAAACCTTAGTGGCTCATATGGTTTCACAACCCACACGCATCCCAAGCCCACTTTCCTTCAATAAATCACATATTTGTGCTCAAACCTTAGTGCTTCATATGGTTTCACAACCCACACTCATCCCAAGGCCACTTTCCTTCAATAAATCACAAATTTGTGCTCAAACCTTAGTGGCTCATATGGTTTGACAACCCATGTCACGCATCCCACAACCACTTTCATTCATGTAATCACAAATTTGAGCTCAAACCTTAGTGGCTCATATGGTTTCACAACCCACACGCATCCCAAGCCCACTTTCCTTCAATAAATCACATATTTGTTCTCAAACCTTAGTGCTTCATATGGTTTCACAACCCACACTCATCCCAAGGCCACTTTCCTTCAATAAATCACAAATTTGTGCTCAAACCTTAGTGGCTCATATGGTTTCACAACCCATGTCACGCATCCCACAACCACTTTCATTCATGTAATCACAAATTTGAGCTCAAACCTTAGTGCTTCATATGGTTTCACAACCCACACGCATCCCAAGCCCACTTTCCTTCAATAAATCACATATTTGTTCTCAAACCTTAGTGCTTCATATGGTTTCACAACCCACACTCATCCCAAGGCCACTTTCCTTCAATAAATCACAAATTTGTGCTCAAACCTTAGTGGCTCATATGGTTTCACAACCCATGTCACGCATCCCACAACCACTTTCATTCATGTAATCACAAATTTGAGTTCAAACCTTAGTGGCTCATATGGTTTCACAACCCACACGCATCCCAAGCCCACTTTCCTTCAATAAATCACATATTTGTGCTCAAACCTTAGTGGCTCATATGGTTTCACAACCCATGTCACGCATCCCACAACCACTTTCATTCATGTAATCACAAATTTGTGCTCAAACCTTAGTGCCGTATATGGTTTCACAACCCACACGCATCCCAAGCTCACTTTCCTTCAATAAATCACATATTTGTGCTCAAACCTTAGTGCTTCATATGGTTTCACAACCGACACGCATCCCAAGCCCACTTTCCTTCAATAAATCACATATTTGTTCTCAAACCTTAGTGCTTCATATGGTTTCACAACCCACACTCATCCCAAGGCCACTTTCCTTCAATAAATCACAAATTTGTGCTCAAACCTTAGTGGCTCATATGGTTTCACAACCCATGTCACGCATCCCACAACCACTTTCATTCATGTAATCAGAAATTTGAGCTCAAACCTTAGTGGCTCATATGGTTTCACAACCCACACGCATCCCACAACCACTTTCCTTCAATAAATCACATATTTGTGCTCAAACCTTAGTGGCTCATATGGTTTCACAACCCATGTCACGCATCCCACAACCACTTTCATTCATGTAATCACAAATTTGAGCTCAAACCTTAGTGGCTCATATGGTTTCACAACCCATGTCACGCATCCCACAACCACTTTCATTCATGTAATCACAAATTTGAGCTCAAACCTTAGTGCCGTATATGGTTTCACAACCCACACGCATCCCAAGCCCACTTTCCTTCAATAAATCACATATTTGTGCTCAAACCTTAGTGGCTCATATGGTTTCACAACCCATGTCACGCATCCCACAACCACTTTCATTCATGTAATCACAAATTTGAGCTCAAACCTTAGTGGCTCATATGGTTTCACAACCCATGTCACGCATCCCACAACCACTTTCATTCATGTAATCACAAATTTGAGCTCAAACCTTAGTGGCTCATATGGTTTCACAACCCATGTCACGCATCCCACAACCACTTTCATTCATGTAATCACAAATTTGAGCTCAAACCTTAGTGGCTCATATGGTTTCACAACCCATGTCACGCATCCCACAACCACTTTCATTCATGTAATCACAAATTTGAGCTCAAACCTTAGTGGCTCATATGGTTTCACAACCCACACGCATCCCAAGCCCACTTTCCTTCAATAAATCACATATTTGTTCTCAAACCTTAGTGCTTCATATGGTTTCACAACCCACACTCATCCCAAGGCCACTTTCCTTCAATAAATCACAAATTTGTGCTCAAACCTTAGTGGCTCATATGGTTTGACAACCCATGTCACGCATCCCACAACCACTTTCATTCATGTAATCACAAATTTGAGCTCAAACCTTAGTGGCTCATATGGTTTCACAACCCATGTCACGCATCCCACAACCACTTTCATTCATGTAATCACAAATTTGAGCTCAAACCTTAGTGGCTCATATGGTTTCACAACCCATGTCACGCATCCCACAACCACTTTCATTCATGTAATCACAAATTTGAGCTCAAACCTTAGTGGCTCATATGGTTTCACAACCCATGTCACGCATCCCACAACCACTTTCATTCATGTAATCACAAATTTGAGCTCAAACCTTAGTGGCTCATATGGTTTCACAACCCACACGCATCCCAAGCCCACTTTCCTTCAATAAATCACATATTTGTTCTCAAACCTTAGTGCTTCATATGGTTTCACAACCCACACTCATCCCAAGGCCACTTTCCTTCAATAAATCACAAATTTGTGCTCAAACCTTAGTGGCTCATATGGTTTGACAACCCATGTCACGCATCCCACAACCACTTTCATTCATGTAATCACAAATTTGAGCTCAAACCTTAGTGGCTCATATGGTTTCACAACCCATGTCACGCATCCCACAACCACTTTCATTCATGTAATCACAAATTTGAGCTCAAACCTTAGTGGCTCATATGGTTTCACAACCCATGTCACGCATCCCACAACCACTTTCATTCATGTAATCACAAATTTGAGCTCAAACCTTAGTGGCTCATATGGTTTCACAACCCACACGCATCCCAAGCCCACTTTCCTTCAATAAATCACATATTTGTTCTCAAACCTTAGTGCTTCATATGGTTTCACAACCCACACTCATCCCAAGGCCACTTTCCTTCAATAAATCACAAATTTGTGCTCAAACCTTAGTGGCTCATATGGTTTGACAACCCATGTCACGCATCCCACAACCACTTTCATTCATGTAATCACAAATTTGAGCTCAAACCTTAGTGGCTCATATGGTTTCACAACCCACACGCATCCCAAGCCCACTTTCCTTCAATAAATCACATATTTGTTCTCAAACCTTAGTGCTTCATATGGTTTCACAACCCACACTCATCCCAAGGCCACTTTCCTTCAATAAATCACAAATTTGTGCTCAAACCTTAGTGGCTCATATGGTTTCACAACCCATGTCACGCATCCCACAACCACTTTCATTCATGTAATCACAAATTTGAGCTCAAACCTTAGTGCTTCATATGGTTTCACAACCCACACGCATCCCAAGCCCACTTTCCTTCAATAAATCACATATTTGTTCTCAAACCTTAGTGCTTCATATGGTTTCACAACCCACACTCATCCCAAGGCCACTTTCCTTCAATAAATCACAAATTTGTGCTCAAACCTTAGTGGCTCATATGGTTTCACAACCCATGTCACGCATCCCACAACCACTTTCATTCATGTAATCACAAATTTGAGTTCAAACCTTAGTGGCTCATATGGTTTCACAACCCACACGCATCCCAAGCCCACTTTCCTTCAATAAATCACATATTTGTGCTCAAACCTTAGTGGCTCATATGGTTTCACAACCCATGTCACGCATCCCACAACCACTTTCATTCATGTAATCACAAATTTGTGCTCAAACCTTAGTGCCGTATATGGTTTCACAACCCACACGCATCCCAAGCTCACTTTCCTTCAATAAATCACATATTTGTGCTCAAACCTTAGTGCTTCATATGGTTTCACAACCCACACGCATCCCAAGCCCACTTTCCTTCAATAAATCACATATTTGTTCTCAAACCTTAGTGCTTCATATGGTTTCACAACCCACACTCATCCCAAGGCCACTTTCCTTCAATAAATCACATATTTGTGCTCAAACCTTAGTGGCTCATATGGTTTCACAACCCATGTCACGCATCCCACAACCACTTTCATTCATGTAATCACAAATTTGAGCTCAAACCTTAGTGGCTCATATGGTTTCACAACCCACACGCATCCCACAACCACTTTCCTTCAATAAATCACATATTTGTGCTCATACCTTAGTGGCTCATATGGTTTCACAACCCATGTCACGCATCCCACAACCACTTTCATTCATGTAATCACAAATTTGTGCTCAAACCTTAGTGCCGTATATGGTTTCACAACCCACACGCATCCCAAGCCCACTTTCCTTCAATAAATCACATATTTGTGCTCAAACCTTAGTGGCTCATATGGTTTCACAACCCATGTCACGCATCCCACAACCACTTTCATTCATGTAATCACATATTTGTGCTCAAACCTTAGTGGCTCATATGGTTTCACAACCCATGTCACGCATCCCACAACCACTTTCATTCATGTAATCACAAATTTGTGCTCAAACCTTAGTGGCTCATATGGTTTCACAACCCATACGCATCCCAAGCCCACTTTCCTTCAATAAATCACATATTTGTGCTCAAACCTTAGTGCTTCATATGGTTTCACAACCCACACGCATCCCAAGCCCACTTTCCTTCAATAAATCACATATTTGTGCTCAAACCTTAGTGGCTCATATGGTTTCACAACCCATGTCACGCATCCCACAACCACTTTCATTCATGTAATCACAAATTTGAGCTCAAACCTTAGTGGCTCATATGGTTTCACAACCCACACGCATCCCACAACCACTTTCCTTCAATAAATCACATATTTGTGCTCATACCTTAGTGGCTCATATGGTTTCACAACCCATGTCACGCATCCCACAACCACTTTCATTCATGTAATCACAAATTTGTGCTCAAACCTTAGTGGCTCATATGGTTTCACAACCCACACGCATCCCACAACCACTTTCCTTCAATAAATCACATATTTGTGCTCAAACCTTAGTGGCTCATATGGTTTCACAACCCATGTCACGCATCCCACAACCACTTTCATTCATTTAATCACAAATTTGAGCTCAAACCTTAGTGCTTCATATGGTTTCACAACCCACACGCATCCCAAGCCCACTTTCCTTCAATAAATCACATATTTGTGCTCAAACCTTAGTGGCTCATATGGTTTCACAACCCATGTCACGCATCCCACAACCACTTTCATTCATGTAATCACAAATTTGAGCTCAAACCTTAGTGGCTCATATGGTTTCACAACCCACACGCATCCCACAACCACTTTCCTTCAATAAATCACATATTTGTGCTCATACCTTAGTGGCTCATATGGTTTCACAACCCATGTCACGCATCCCACAACCACTTTCATTCATGTAATCACAAATTTGTGCTCAAACCTTAGTGCCGTATATGGTTTCACAACCCACACGCATCCCAAGCCCACTTTCCTTCAATAAATCACATATTTGTGCTCAAACCTTAGTGGCTCATATGGTTTCACAACCCATGTCACGCATCCCACAACCACTTTCATTCATGTAATCACAAATTTGAGCTCAAACCTTAGTGGCTCATATGGTTTCACAACCCACACGCATCCCAAGCCCACTTTCCTTCAATAAATCACATATTTGTGCTCAAACCTTAGTGGCTCATATGGTTTCACAACCCATGTCACGCATCCCACAACCACTTTCATTCATGTAATCACAAATTTGTGCTCAAACCTTAGTGCCGTATATGGTTTCACAACCCACACGCATCCCAAGCCCACTTTCCTTCAATAAATCACATATTTGTGCTCATACCTTAGTGGCTCATATGGTTTCACAACCCATGTCACGCATCCCACAACCACTTTCATTCATGTAATCACAAATTTGTGCTCAAACCTTAGTGCCGTATATGGTTTCACAACCCACACGCATCCCAAGCCCACTTTCCTTCAATAAATCACAAATTTGAGCTCAAACCTTAGTGGCTCATATGGTTTCACAACCCATGTCACGCATCCCACAACCACTTTCATTCATGTAATCACAAATTTGTGCTCAAACCTTAGTGCCGTATATGGTTTCACAACCCACACGCATCCCAAAGCCACTTTCCTTCAATAAATCACATATTTGTTCTCAAACCTTAGTGCTTCATATGGTTTCACAACCCACACTCATCCCAAGCCCACTTTCCTTCAATAAATCACATATTTGTGCTCAAACCTTAGTGGCTCATATGGTTTCACAACCCATGTCACGCATCCCACAACCACTTTCATTCATGTAATCACAAATTTGAGCTCAAACCTTAGTGGCTCATATGGTTTCACAACCCATGTCACGCATCCCACAACCACTTTCATTCATGTAATCACAAATTTGAGCTCAAACCTTAGTGGCTCATATGGTTTCACAACCCATGTCACGCATCCCACAACCACTTTCATTCATGTAATCACATATTTGTGCTCAAACCTTAGTGGCTCATATGGTTTCACAACCCATGTCACGCATCCCACAACCACTTTCCTTCAATAAATCACATATATGTGCTCATACCTTAGTGGCTCATATGGTTTCACAACCCACACGCATCCCAAGCCCACTTTCCTTCAATAAATCACATATTTGTGCTCAAACCTTAGTGGCTCATATGGTTTCACAACCCATGTCACGCATCCCACAACCACTTTCATTCATGTAATCACAAATTTGATCTCAAACCTTAGTGGCTCATATGGTTTCACAACCCACACGCATCCCAAGCCCACTTTCCTTCAATAAATCACATATATGTGCTCAAACCTTAGTGGCTCATATGGTTTCACAACCCACACTCATCCCAAAGCCACTTTCCTTCAATAAATCACATATTTGTGCTCAAACCTTAGTGGCTCATATGGTTTCACAACCCATGTCACGCATCCCACAACCAGTTTCATTCATGTAATCACAAATTTGTGCTCAAACCTTAGTGCTTCATATGGTTTCACAACCCACATGCATCCCAAGCCCACTTTCCTTCAATAAATCACATATTTGTGCTCAAACCTTAGTGGCTCATATGGTTTCACAACCCATGTCACGCATCCCACAACCACTTTCATTCATGTAATCACAAATTTGAGCTCAAACCTTAGTGGCTCATATGGTTTCACAACCCATGTCACGCATCCCACAACCACTTTCATTCATGTAATCACAAATTTGAGCTCAAACCTTAGTGGCTCATATGGTTTCACAACCCATGTCACGCATCCCACAACCACTTTCATTCATGTAATCACATATTTGTGCTCAAACCTTAGTGGCTCATATGGTTTCACAACCCATGTCACGCATCCCACAACCACTTTCCTTCAATAAATCACATATATGTGCTCATACCTTAGTGGCTCATATGGTTTCACAACCCACACGCATCCCAAGCCCACTTTCCTTCAATAAATCACATATTTGTGCTCAAACCTTAGTGGCTCATATGGTTTCACAACCCATGTCACGCATCCCACAACCACTTTCATTCATGTAATCACAAATTTGATCTCAAACCTTAGTGGCTCATATGGTTTCACAACCCACACGCATCCCAAGCCCACTTTCCTTCAATAAATCACATATATGTGCTCAAACCTTAGTGGCTCATATGGTTTCACAACCCACACTCATCCCAAAGCCACTTTCCTTCAATAAATCACATATTTGTGCTCAAACCTTAGTGGCTCATATGGTTTCACAACCCATGTCACGCATCCCACAACCACTTTCATTCATGTAATCACAAATTTGAGCTCAAACCTTAGTGGCTCATATGGTTTCACAACCCATGTCACGCATCCCACAACCACTTTCATTCATGTAATCTCAAATTTGAGCTCAAACCTTAGTGGCTCATATGGTTTCACAACACACACGCATCCCAAAGCCACTTTCCTTCAATAAATCACATATTTGTGCTCAAACCTTAGTGGCTCATATGGTTTCACAACCCATGTCACGCATCCCACAACCACTTTCATTCATGTAATCACAAATTTGTGCTCAAACCTTAGTGCTTCATATGGTTTCACAACCCACATGCATCCCAAGCCCACTTTCCTTCAATAAATCACATATTTGTGCTCAAACCTTAGTGGCTCATATGGTTTCACAACCCATGTCACGCATCCCACAACCACTTTCATTCATGTAATCACAAATTTGAGCTCAAACCTTAGTGGCTCATATGGTTTCACAACCCATGTCACGCATCCCACAACCACTTTCATTCATGTAATCTCAAATTTGAGCTCAAACCTTAGTGGCTCATATGGTTTCACAACACACACGCATCCCAAAGCCACTTTCCTTCAATAAATCACATATTTGTGCTCAAACCTTAGTGGCTCATATGGTTTCACAACCCATGTCACGCATCCCACAACCACTTTCATTCATGTAATCACAAATTTGTGCTCAAACCTTAGTGCTTCATATGGTTTCACAACCCACATGCATCCCAAGCCCACTTTCCTTCAATAAATCACATATTTGTGCTCAAACCTTAGTGCTTCATATGGTTTCACAACCCACACGCATCCCAAAGCCACTTTCCTTCAATAAATCACATATTTGTGCTCAAACCTTAGTGGCTCATATGGTGTCACAACCCATGTCACGCATCCCACAACCACTTTCATTCATGTAATCACAAATTTGAGCTCAAACCTTAGTGGCTCATATGGTTTCACAACCCACACGCATCCCAAGCCCACTTTCCTTCAATAAATCACATATTTGTGCTCAAACCTTAGTGGCTCATATGGTTTCACAACCCATGTCACGCATCCCACAACCACTTTCATTCATGTAATCACAAATTTGTGCTCAAACCTTAGTGCCGTATATGGTTTCACAACCCACACGCATCCCAAAGCCACTTTCCTTCAATAAATCACATATTTGTTCTCAAACCTTAGTGCTTCATATGGTTTCACAACCCACACTCATCCCAAGCCCACTTTCCTTCAATAAATCACATATTTGTGCTCAAACCTTAGTGGCTCATATGGTTTCACAACCCATGTCACGCATCCCACAACCACTTTCATTCATGTAATCACAAATTTGAGCTCAAACCTTAGTGGCTCATATGGTTTCACAACCCATGTCACGCATCCCACAACCACTTTCATTCATGTAATCACAAATTTGAGCTCAAACCTTAGTGGCTCATATGGTTTCACAACCCATGTCACGCATCCCACAACCACTTTCATTCATGTAATCACATATTTGTGCTCAAACCTTAGTGGCTCATATGGTTTCACAACCCATGTCACGCATCCCACAACCACTTTCCTTCAATAAATCACATATATGTGCTCATACCTTAGTGGCTCATATGGTTTCACAACCCACACGCATCCCAAGCCCACTTTCCTTCAATAAATCACATATTTGTGCTCAAACCTTAGTGGCTCATATGGTTTCACAACCCATGTCACGCATCCCACAACCACTTTCATTCATGTAATCACAAATTTGATCTCAAACCTTAGTGGCTCATATGGTTTCACAACCCACACGCATCCCAAGCCCACTTTCCTTCAATAAATCACATATATGTGCTCAAACCTTAGTGGCTCATATGGTTTCACAACCCACACTCATCCCAAAGCCACTTTCCTTCAATAAATCACATATTTGTGCTCAAACCTTAGTGGCTCATATGGTTTCACAACCCATGTCACGCATCCCACAACCAGTTTCATTCATGTAATCACAAATTTGTGCTCAAACCTTAGTGCTTCATATGGTTTCACAACCCACATGCATCCCAAGCCCACTTTCCTTCAATAAATCACATATTTGTGCTCAAACCTTAGTGGCTCATATGGTTTCACAACCCATGTCACGCATCCCACAACCACTTTCATTCATGTAATCACAAATTTGAGCTCAAACCTTAGTGGCTCATATGGTTTCACAACCCATGTCACGCATCCCACAACCACTTTCATTCATGTAATCTCAAATTTGAGCTCAAACCTTAGTGGCTCATATGGTTTCACAACACACACGCATCCCAAAGCCACTTTCCTTCAATAAATCACATATTTGTGCTCAAACCTTAGTGGCTCATATGGTTTCACAACCCATGTCACGCATCCCACAACCACTTTCATTCATGTAATCACAAATTTGTGCTCAAACCTTAGTGCTTCATATGGTTTCACAACCCACACTCATCCCAAGCCCACTTTCCTTCAATAAATCACATATTTGTGCTCAAACCTTAGTGGCTCATATGGTTTCACAACCCATGTCACGCATCCCACAACCACTTTCATTCATGTAATCACAAATTTGAGCTCAAACCTTAGTGGCTCATATGGTTTCACAACCCATGTCACGCATCCCACAACCACTTTCATTCATGTAATCACAAATTTGAGCTCAAACCTTAGTGGCTCATATGGTTTCACAACCCATGTCACGCATCCCACAACCACTTTCATTCATGTAATCACATATTTGTGCTCAAACCTTAGTGGCTCATATGGTTTCACAACCCATGTCACGCATCCCACAACCACTTTCCTTCAATAAATCACATATATGTGGTCAAACCTTAGTGGCTCATATGGTTTCACAACCCACACGCATCCCAAGCCCACTTTCCTTCAATAAATCACATATTTGTGCTCAAACCTTAGTGCCTCATATGGTTTCACAACCCATGTCACGCATCCCACAACCACTTTCATTCATGTAATCACAAATTTGAGCTCAAACCTTAGTGGCTCATATGGTTTCACAACCCATGTCACGCATCCCACAACCACTTTCATTCATGTAATCTCAAATTTGAGCTCAAACCTTAGTGGCTCATATGGTTTCACAACACACACGCATCCCAAAGCCACTTTCCTTCAATAAATCACATATTTGTGCTCAAACCTTAGTGGCTCATATGGTTTCACAACCCATGTCACGCATCCCACAACCACTTTCATTCATGTAATCACAAATTTGTGCTCAAACCTTAGTGCTTCATATGGTTTCACAACCCACATGCATCCCAAGCCCACTTTCCTTCAATAAATCACATATTTGAGCTCAAACCTTAGTGGCTCATATGGTTTCACAACCCATGTCACGCATCCCACAACCACTTTCATTCATGTAATCACAAATTTGAGCTCAAACCTTAGTGGCTCATATGGTTTCACAACCCACACGCATCCCAAGCCCACTTTCCTTCAATAAATCACATATTTGAGCTCAAACCTTAGTGGCTCATATGGTTTCACAACCCATGTCACGCATCCCACAACCACTTTCATTCATGTAATCACAAATTTGTGCTCAAACCTTAGTGGCTCATATGGTTTCACAACCCACACGCATCCCAAGCCCACTTTCCTTCAATAAATCACATATTTGTGCTCAAACCTTAGTGGCTCATATGGTTTCACAACCCATGTCACGCATCCCACAACCACTTTCATTCATGTAATCACAAATTTGTGCTCAAACCTTAGTGCTTCATATGGTTTCACAACCCACATGCATCCCAAGCCCACTTTCCTTCAATAAATCACATATTTGTGCTCAAACCTTAGTGCCTCATATGGTTTCACAACCCATGTCACGCATCCCACAACCACTTTCATTCATGTAATCACAAATTTGTGCTCAAACCTTAGTGCTTCATATGGTTTCACAACCCACATGCATCCCAAGCCCACTTTCCTTCAATAAATCACATATTTGTGTTCAAACCTTAGTGGCTCATATGGTTTCACAACCCATGTCACGCATCCCACAACCACTTTCATTCATGTAATCACATATTTGTGCTCAAACCTTAGTGGCTCATATGGTTTCACAACCCATGTCACGCATCCCACAACCACTTTCATTCATGTAATCACAAATTTGTGCTCAAACCTTAGTGCTTCATATGGTTTCACAACCCACACTCATCCCAAAGCCACTTTCCTTCAATAAATCACATATTTGTGCTCAAACCTTAGTGGCTCATATGGTTTCACAACCCACACGCATCCCAAGCCCACTTTCCTTCAATAAATCACATATTTGTGTTCAAACCTTAGTGGCTCATATGGTTTCACAACCCATGTCACGCATCCCACAACCACTTTCATTCATGTAATCACATATTTGTGCTCAAACCTTAGTGGCTCATATGGTGTCACAACCCATGTCACGCATCGCACAACCACTTTCATTCATGTAATCACAAATTTGAGCTCAAACCTTAGTGGCTCATATGGTTTCACAACCCACACGCATCCCAAGCCCACTTTCCTTCAATAAATCACATATTTGTGCTCAAACCTTAGTGGCTCATATGGTTTCACAACCCATGTCACGCATCCCACAACCACTTTCATTCATGTAATCACAAATTTGTGCTCAAACCTTAGTGGCTCATATGGTTTCACAACCCATGTCACGCATGCCACAACCACTTTCATTCATGTAATCACAAATTTGAGCTCAAACCTTAGTGGCTCATATGGTTTCACAACCCACACGCATCCCAAGCCCACTTTCCTTCAATAAATCACATATTTGAGCTCAAACCTTAGTGGCTCATATGGTTTCACAACCCATGTCACGCATCCCACAACCACTTTCATTCATGTAATCACAAATTTGTGCTCAAACCTTAGTGGCTCATATGGTTTCACAACCCACACGCATCCCAAGCCCACTTTCCTTCAATAAATCACATATTTGAGCTCAAACCTTAGTGGCTCATATGGTTTCACAACCCATGTCACGCATCCCACAACCACTTTCATTCATGTAATCACAAATTTGAGCTCAAACCTTAGTGGCTCATATGGTTTCACAACCCACACGCATCCCAAGCCCACTTTCCTTCAATAAATCACATATTTGAGCTCAAACCTTAGTGGCTCATATGGTTTCACAACCCATGTCACGCATCCCACAACCACTTTCATTCATGTAATCACAAATTTGAGCTCAAACCTTAGTGGCTCATATGGTTTCACAACCCACACGCATCCCAAGCCCACTTTCCTTCAATAAATCACATATTTGAGCTCAAACCTTAGTGGCTCATATGGTTTCACAACCCATGTCACGCATCCCACAACCACTTTCATTCATGTAATCACAAATTTGAGCTCAAACCTTAGTGGCTCATATGGTTTCACAACCCACACGCATCCCAAGCCCACTTTCCTTCAATAAATCACATATTTGTGCTCAAACCTTAGTGGCTCATATGGTTTCACAACCCATGTCACGCATCCCACAACCACTTTCATTCATGTAATCACAAATTTGTGCTCAAACCTTAGTGGCTCATATGGTTTCACAACCCATGTCACGCATCCCACAACCACTTTCATTCATGTAATCACAAATTTGTGCTCAAACCTTAGTGGCTCATATGGTTTCACAACCCATGTCACGCATCCCACAACCACTTTCATTCATGTAATCACAAATTTGTGCTCAAACCTTAGTGGCTCATATGGTTTCACAACCCATGTCACGCATCCCACAACCACTTTCATTCATGTAATCACATATTTGTGCTCAAACCTTAGTGGCTCATATGGTTTCACAACCCATGTCACGCATCCCACAACCACTTTCATTCATGTAATCACAAATTTGTGCTCAAACCTTAGTGGCTCATATGGTTTGACAACCCACACCCATCCCAAGCCCACTTTCCTTCAATAAATCACATATTTGTGCTCAAACCTTAGTGGCTCATATGGTTTCACAACCCATGTCACGCATCCCACAACCACTTTCATTCATGTAATCACATATTTGTGCTCAAACCTTAGTGCTTCATATGGTTTCACAACCCACACTCATCCCAAAGCCACTTTCCTTCAATAAATCACATATTTGTGCTCAAACCTTAGTGGCTCATATGGTTTCACAACGCATGTCACGCATCCCACAACCACTTTCATTCATGTAATCACAAATTTGTGCTCAAACCTTAGTGGCTCATATGGTTTCACAACCCACACGCATCCCAAGCCCACTTTCCTTCAATAAATCACATATTTGAGCTCAAACCTTAGTGGCTCATATGGTTTCACAACCCATGTCACGCATCCCACAACCACTTTCATTCATGTAATCACAAATTTGAGCTCAAACCTTAGTGGCTCATATGGTTTCACAACCCACACGCATCCCAAGCCCACTTTCCTTCAATAAATCACATATTTGAGCTCAAACCTTAGTGGCTCATATGGTTTCACAACCCATGTCACGCATCCCACAACCACTTTCATTCATGTAATCACAAATTTGAGCTCAAACCTTAGTGGCTCATATGGTTTCACAACCCACACGCATCCCAAGCCCACTTTCCTTCAATAAATCACATATTTGTGCTCAAACCTTAGTGGCTCATATGGTTTCACAACCCATGTCACGCATCCCACAACCACTTTCATTCATGTAATCACAAATTTGTGCTCAAACCTTAGTGGCTCATATGGTTTCACAACCCATGTCACGCATCCCACAACCACTTTCATTCATGTAATCACAAATTTGTGCTCAAACCTTAGTGGCTCATATGGTTTCACAACCCATGTCACGCATCCCACAACCACTTTCATTCATGTAATCACAAATTTGTGCTCAAACCTTAGTGGCTCATATGGTTTCACAACCCATGTCACGCATCCCACAACCACTTTCATTCATGTAATCACATATTTGTGCTCA
The DNA here is from genome assembly GCA_964035585.1 of Polytrichum formosum. NCBI lineage: Eukaryota > Viridiplantae > Streptophyta > Polytrichopsida > Polytrichales > Polytrichaceae > Polytrichum > Polytrichum formosum. The sequence goes on from OZ037941.1 coordinate 1,948,296, forward strand.
AACCTTAGTGGCTCATATGGTTTCACAACCCATGTCACGCATCCCACAACCACTTTCATTCATGTAATCACAAATTTGTGCTCAAACCTTAGTGGCTCATATGGTTTGACAACCCACACCCATCCCAAGCCCACTTTCCTTCAATAAATCACATATTTGTGCTCAAACCTTAGTGGCTCATATGGTTTCACAACCCATGTCACGCATCCCACAACCACTTTCATTCATGTAATCACATATTTGTGCTCAAACCTTAGTGCTTCATATGGTTTCACAACCCACACTCATCCCAAAGCCACTTTCCTTCAATAAATCACATATTTGTGCTCAAACCTTAGTGGCTCATATGGTTTCACAACGCATGTCACGCATCCCACAACCACTTTCATTCATGTAATCACAAATTTGTGCTCAAACCTTAGTGGCTCATATGGTTTCACAACCCACACGCATCCCAAGCCCACTTTCCTTCAATAAATCACATATTTGAGCTCAAACCTTAGTGGCTCATATGGTTTCACAACCCATGTCACGCATCCCACAACCACTTTCATTCATGTAATCACAAATTTGAGCTCAAACCTTAGTGGCTCATATGGTTTCACAACCCACACGCATCCCAAGCCCACTTTCCTTCAATAAATCACATATTTGAGCTCAAACCTTAGTGGCTCATATGGTTTCACAACCCATGTCACGCATCCCACAACCACTTTCATTCATGTAATCACAAATTTGAGCTCAAACCTTAGTGGCTCATATGGTTTCACAACCCACACGCATCCCAAGCCCACTTTCCTTCAATAAATCACATATTTGTGCTCAAACCTTAGTGGCTCATATGGTTTCACAACCCATGTCACGCATCCCACAACCACTTTCATTCATGTAATCACATATTTGAGCTCAAACCTTAGTGGCTCATATGGTTTCACAACCCATGTCACGCATCCCACAACCACTTTCATTCATGTAATCACAAATTTGAGCTCAAACCTTAGTGGCTCATATGGTTTCACAACCCACACGCATCCCAAGCCCACTTTCCTTCAATAAATCACATATTTGAGCTCAAACCTTAGTGGCTCATATGGTTTCACAACCCATGTCACGCATCCCACAACCACTTTCATTCATGTAATCACAAATTTGTGCTCAAACCTTAGTGCTTCATATGGTTTCACAACCCACACTCATCCCAAAGCCACTTTCCTTCAATAAATCACATATTTGTGCTCAAACCTTAGTGGCTCATATGGTTTCACAACCCATGTCACGCATCCCACAACCACTTTCATTCATGTAATCACAAATTTGTGCTCAAACCTTAGTGCTTCATATGGTTTCACAACCCACACGCATCCCAAGCCCACTTTCCTTCAATAAATCACATATTTGAGCTCAAACCTTAGTGGCTCATATGGTTTCACAACCCATGTCACGCATCCCACAACCACTTTCATTCATGTAATCACAAATTTGTGCTCAAACCTTAGTGCTTCATATGGTTTCACAACCCACACGCGTCCCAAGCCCACTTTCCTTCAATAAATCACATATTTGTGCTCAAACCTTAGTGGCTCATATGGTTTCACAACCCATGTCACGCATCCCACAACCACTTTCATTCATGTAATCACAAATTTGTGCTCAAACCTTAGTGGCTCATATGGTTTCACAACCCACACTCATCCCAAAGCCACTTTCCTTCAATAAATCACATATTTGTGTTCAAACCTTAGTGGCTCATATGGTTTCACAACCCATGTCACGCATCCCAAAGCCACTTTCATTCATGTAATCACAAATTTGTGCTCAAACCTTAGTGCCGTATATGGTTTCACAACCCACACGCATCCCAAGCCCACTTTCCTTCAATAAATCACATATTTGTGCTCAAACCTTAGTGCTTCATATGGTTTCACAACCCACACGCATCCCAAGCCCACTTTCCTTCAATAAATCACAAATTTGTGCTCAAACCTTAGTGCTTCATATGGTTTCACAACCCATGTCACGCATCCCACAACCACTTTCATTCATGTAATCACAAATTTGTGCTCAAACCTTAGTGCTTCATATGGTTTCACAACCCACATGCATCCCAAGCCCACTTTCCTTCAATAAATCACATATTTGTGCTCAAACCTTAGTGGCTCATATGGTTTCACAACCCATGTCACGCATCCCACAACCAGTTTCATTCATGTAATCACATATTTGTGCTCAAACCTTAGTGGCTCATATGGTTTCACAACCCATACGCATCCCAAGCCCACTTTCCTTCAATAAATCACAAATTTGTGCTCAAACCTTAGTGCTTCATATGGTTTCACAACCCACACTCATCCCAAAGCCACTTTCCTTCAATAAATCACATATTTGTGCTCAAACCTTAGTGGCTCATATGGTTTCACAACCCATGTCACGCATCCCAAAGCCACTTTCCTTCTATAAATCACATATTTGTGTTCAAACCTTAGTGGCTCATATGGTGTCACAACCCATGTCACGCATCCCACAACCACTTTCATTCATGTAATCACAAATTTGTGCTCAAACCTTAGTGCCGTTTATGGTTTCACAACCCACACGCATCCCAAGCCCACTTTCCTTCAATAAATCAGATATTTATGCTCAAACCTTAGTGCTTCATATGGTTTCACAACCCCCACGCATCCCAAAGCCACTTTCCTTCAATAAATCACATATTTGTGTTCAAACCTTAGTGGCTCATATGGTGTCACAACCCATGTCACGCATCCCACAACCACTTTCATTCATGTAATCACAAATTTGAGCTCAAACCTTAGTGGCTCATATGGTTTCACAACCCACACGCATCCCAAGCCCACTTTCCTTCAATAAATCACAAATTTGAGCTCAAACCTTAGTGGCTCATATGGTTTCACAACCCACACGCATCCCAAGCCCACTTTCCTTCAATAAATCACATATTTGTGCTCAAACCTTAGTGGCTCATATGGTTTCACAACCCACACGCATCCCAAGCCCACTTTCCTTCAATAAATCACATATTTGTGCTCAAACCTTATTGCTTCATATGGTTTCACAACCCACACTCATCCCAAAGCCACTTTCCTTCAATAAATCACATATTTGTGCTCAAACCTTAGTGGCTCATATGGTTTCACAACCCATGTCACGCATCCCACAACCACTTTCATTCATGTAATCACAAATTTGTGCTCAAACCTTAGTGCCGTATATGGTTTCACAACCCACACGTATCCCAAGCCCACTTTCCTTCAATAAATCACATATTTGTGTTCAAACCTTAGTGGCTCATATGGTTTCACAACCCATGTCACGCATCCCACAACCACTTTCATTCATGTAATCACAAATTTGAGCTCAAACCTTAGTGGCTCATATGGTTTCACAACCCACACGCATCCCAAGCCCACTTTCCTTCAATAAATCACATATTTGTGCTCAAACCTTAGTGGCTCATATGGTTTCACAACCCACACGCATCCCAAGCCCACTTTCCTTCAATAAATCACATATTTGTGCTCAAACCTTATTGCTTCATATGGTTTCACAACCCCCACGCATCCCAAAGCCACTTTCCTTCAATAAATCACATATTTGTGCTCAAACCTTACTGGCTCATATGGTTTCGCAACCCACACGCATCCCAAGCCCACTTTCCTTCAATAAATCACATATTTGTGCTCAAACGTTAGTGGCTCATATGGTTTCACAACCCATGTCACGCATCCCACAACCACTTTCATTCATGTAATCACAAATTTGTGCTCAAACCTTAGTGCCGTTTATGGTTTCACAACCCACACGCATCCCACAACCACTTTCCTTCAATAAATCACATATTTGTGCTCAAACCTTAGTGCTTCATATGGTTTCACAACCCACACGCATCCCAAAGCCACTTTCCTTCAATAAATCACATATTTGTGTTCAAACCTTAGTGGCTCATATGGTGTCACAACCCATGTCACGCATCCCACAACCACTTTCATTCATGTAATCACAAATTTGTGCTCAAACCTTAGTGCCGTTTATGGTTTCACAACCCACACGCATCCCAAGCCCACTTTCCTTCAATAAATCACATATTTGTGCTCAAACCTTAGTGCTTCATATGGTTTCACAACCCACACGCATCCCAAAGCCACTTTCCTTCAATAAATCACATATATGTGCTCAAACCTTAGTGGCTCATATGGTGTCACAACCCATGTCACGCATCCCACAACCACTTTCATTCATGTAATCACAAATTTGAGCTCAAACCTTAGTGGCTCATATGGTTTAACAACCCACACGCATCCCACAACCACTTTCCTTCAATAAATCACATATTTGTGCTCAAACCTTAGTGCTTCATATGGTTTCACAACCCACACTCATCCCAAAGCCACTTTCCTTCAATAAATCACATATTTGTGTTCAAACCTTAGTGGCTCATATGGTGTCACAACCCATGTCACGCATCCCACAACCACTTTCATTCATGTAATCACAAATTTGTGCTCAAACCTTAGTGGCTCATATGGTTTCACAACCCACACGCATCCCAAGCCCACTTTCCTTCAATAAATCACATATTTGTGCTCAAACCTTAGTGGCTCATATGGTTTCACAACCCACACGCATCCCAAGCCCACTTTCCTTCAATAAATCACATATTTGTGCTCAAACCTTATTGCTTCATATGGTTTCACAACCCACACTCATCCCAAAGCCACTTTCCTTCAATAAATCACATATTTGTGTTCAAACCTTAGTGGCTCATATGGTGTCACAACCCATGTCACGCATCCCACAACCACTTTCATTCATGTAATCACAAATTTGTGCTCAAACCTTAGTGCCGTTTATGGTTTCACAACCCACACGCATCCCACAACCACTTTCCTTCAATAAATCACATATTTGTGCTCAAACCTTAGTGCTTCATATGGTTTCACAACCCACACTCATCCCAAAGCCACTTTCCTTCAATAAATCACATATTTGTGTTCAAACCTTAGTGGCTCATATGGTGTCACAACCCATGTCACGCATCCCACAACCACTTTCATTCATGTAATCACAAATTTGTGCTCAAACCTTAGTGCCGTTTATGGTTTCACAACCCACACGCATCCCACAACCACTTTCCTTCAATAAATCACATATTTGTGCTCAAACCTTAGTGCTTCATATGGTTTCACAACCCACACTCATCCCAAAGCCACTTTCCTTCAATAAATCACATATTTGTGTTCAAACCTTAGTGGCTCATATGGTGTCACAACCCATGTCACGCATCCCACAACCACTTTCATTCATGTAATCACAAATTTGAGCTCAAACCTTAGTGGCTCATATGGTTTAACAACCCACACGCATCCCACAACCACTTTCCTTCAATAAATCACATATTTGTGCTCAAACCTTACTGCTTCATATGGTTTCACAACCCACACTCATCCCAAAGCCACTTTCCTTCAATAAATCACATATTTGTGCTCAAACCTTAGTGGCTCATATGGTTTCACAACCCATGTCACGCATCCCACAACCACTTTCATTCATGTAATCACAAATTTGTGCTCAAACCTTAGTGCCGTATATGGTTTCACAACCCACACGCATCCCAAGCCCACTTTCCTTCAATAAATCACATATTTGTGCTCAAACCTTAGTGGCTCATATGGTTTCACAACCCATGTCACGCATCCCACAACCACTTTCATTCATGTAATCACAAATTTGTGCTCAAACCTTAGTGGCTCATATGGTTTCACAACCCACACGCATCCCACAACCACTTTCCTTCAATAAATCACATATTTGTGCTCAAACCTTAGTGCTTCATATGGTTTCACAACCCACACTCATCCCAAAGCCACTTTCCTTCAATAAATCACATATTTGTGCTCAAACCTTAGTGGCTCATATGGTTTCACAACCCATGTCACGCATCCCAAAGCCACTTTCCTTCTATAAATCACATATTTGTGTTCAAACCTTAGTGGCTCATATGGTGTCACAACCCATGTCACGCATCCCACAACCACTTTCATTCATGTAATCACAAATTTGTGCTCAAACCTTAGTGCCGTATATGGTTTCACAACCCACACGCATCCCAAGCCCACTTTCCTTCAATAAATCACATATTTGTGCTCAAACCTTAGTGGCTCATATGGTGTCACAACCCATGTCACGCATCCCACAACCACTTTCATTCATGTAATCACAAATTTGAGCTCAAACCTTAGTGGCTCATATGGTTTAACAACCCACACGCATCCCACAACCACTTTCCTTCAATAAATCACATATTTGTGCTCAAACCTTAGTGCTTCATATGGTTTCACAACCCACACTCATCCCAAAGCCACTTTCCTTCAATAAATCACATATTTGTGCTCAAACCTTAGTGGCTCATATGGTTTCACAACCCATGTCACGCATCCCACAACCACTTTCATTCATGTAATCACAAATTTGTGCTCAAACCTTAGTGCCGTATATGGTTTCACAACCCACACGCATCCCAAGCCCACTTTCCTTCAATAAATCACATATTTGTGCTCAAACCTTAGTGGCTCATATGGTTTCACAACCCATGTCACGCATCCCACAACCACTTTCATTCATGTAATCCCAAATTTGTGCTCAAACCTTAGTGGCTCATATGGTTTCACAACCCACACGCATCCCACAACCACTTTCCTTCAATAAATCACATATTTGTGCTCAAACCTTAGTGCTTCATATGGTTTCACAACCCACACTCATCCCAAAGCCACTTTCCTTCAATAAATCACATATTTGTGTTCAAACCTTAGTGGCTCATATGGTGTCACAACCCATGTCACGCATCCCACAACCACTTTCATTCATGTAATCACAAATTTGAGCTCAAACCTTAGTGGCTCATATGGTTTAACAACCCACACGCATCCCACAACCACTTTCCTTCAATAAATCACATATTTGTGCTCAAACCTTAGTGCTTCATATGGTTTCACAACCCACAGTCATCCCAAAGCCACTTTCCTTCAATAAATCACATATTTGTGCTCAAACCTTAGTGGCTCATATGGTTTCACAACCCATGTCACGCATCCCACAACCACTTTCATTCATGTAATCCCAAATTTGTGCTCAAACCTTAGTGCCGTATATGGTTTCACAACCCACACGCATCCCACAACCACTTTCCTTCAATAAATCACATATTTGTGCTCAAACCTTAGTGCTTCATATGGTTTCACAACCCACACTCATCCCAAAGCCACTTTCCTTCAATAAATCACATATTTGTGCTCAAACCTTAGTGGCTCATATGGTGTCACAACCCATGTCACGCATCCCACAACCACTTTCATTCATGTAATCACAAATTTGTGCTCAAACCTTAGTGCCGTTTATGGTTTCACAACCCACACGCATCCCAAGCCCACTTTCCTTCAATAAATCACACATTTGTGCTCAAACCTTAGTGCTTCATATGGTTTCACAACCCACACTCATCCCAAAGCCACTTTCCTTCAATAAATCACATATTTGTGCTCAAACCTTAGTGGCTCATATGGTTTCACAACCCATGTCACGCATCCCAAAGCCACTTTCCTTCTATAAATCACATATTTGTGTTCAAACCTTAGTGGCTCATATGGTTTCACAACCCATGTCACGCATCCCACAACCACTTTCATTCATGTAATCACAAATTTGTGCTCAAACCTTAGTGCCGTATATGGTTTCACAACCCACACGCATCCCAAGCCCACTTTCCTTCAATAAATCACATATTTGTGCTCAAACCTTAGTGGCTCATATGGTTTCACAACCCATGTCACGCATCCCACAACCACTTTCATTCATGTAATCACAAATTTGAGCTCAAACCTTAGTGGCTCATATGGTTTAACAACCCACACGCATCCCACAACCACTTTCCTTCAATAAATCACATATTTGTGCTCAAACCTTAGTGCTTCATATGGTTTCACAACCCACACTCATCCCAAAGCCACTTTCCTTCAATAAATCACATATTTGTGCTCAAACCTTAGTGGCTCATATGGTTTCACAACCCATGTCACGCATCCCACAACCACTTTCATTCATGTAATCACAAATTTGTGCTCAAACCTTAGTGGCTCATATGGTTTCACAACCCACACGCATCCCACAACCACTTTCCTTCAATAAATCACATATTTGTGCTCAAACCTTAGTGCTTCATATGGTTTCACAACCCACACGCATCCCAAAGCCACTTTCCTTCAATAAATCACATATATGTGCTCAAACCTTAGTGGCTCATATGGTGTCACAACCCATGTCACGCATCCCACATCCACTTTCATTCATGTAATCACAAATTTGAGCTCAAACCTTAGTGGCTCATATGGTTTAACAACCCACACGCATCCCACAACCACTTTCCTTCAATAAATCACATATTTGTGCTCAAACCTTAGTGCTTCATATGGTTTCACAACCCACACTCATCCCAAAGCCACTTTCCTTCAATAAATCACATATTTGTGCTCAAACCTTAGTGGCTCATATGGTTTCACAACCCATGTCACGCATCCCAAAGCCACTTTCCTTCTATAAATCACATATTTGTGTTCAAACCTTAGTGGCTCATATGGTTTCACAACCCATGTCACGCATCCCACAACCACTTTCATTCATGTAATCACAAATTTGTGCTCAAACCTTAGTGCCGTTTATGGTTTCACAACCCACACGCATCCCACAACCACTTTCCTTCAATAAATCACATATTTGTGCTCAAACCTTAGTGCTTCATATGGTTTCACAACCCACACTCATCCCAAAGCCACTTTCCTTCAATAAATCACATATTTGTGTTCAAACCTTAGTGGCTCATATGGTGTCACAACCCATGTCACGCATCCCACAACCACTTTCATTCATGTAATCACAAATTTGTGCTCAAACCTTAGTGGCTCATATGGTTTCACAACCCACACGCATCCCAAGCCCACTTTCCTTCAATAAATCACATATTTGTGCTCAAACCTTAGTGGCTCATATGGTTTCACAACCCACACGCATCCCAAGCCCACTTTCCTTCAATAAATCACATATTTGTGCTCAAACCTTAGTGGCTCATATGGTTTCACAACCCATGTCACGCATCCCACAACCACTTTCATTCATGTAATCACAAATTTGTGCTCAAACCTTAGTGCCGTATATGGTTTCACAACCCACACGCATCCCAAGCCCACTTTCCTTCAATAAATCACATATTTGTGCTCAAACCTTAGTGGCTCATATGGTTTCACAACCCATGTCACGCATCCCACAACCACTTTCATTCATGTAATCACAAATTTGTGCTCAAACCTTAGTGCCGTATATGGTTTCACAACCCACACGCATCCCAAGCCCACTTTCCTTCAATAAATCACATATTTGTGCTCAAACCTTAGTGGCTCATATGGTTTCACAACCCATGTCACGCATCCCACAACCACTTTCATTCATGTAATCACAAATTTGAGCTCAAACCTTAGTGGCTCATATGGTTTCACAACCCACACGCATCCCACAACCTCTTTCCTTCAATAAATCACATATTTGTGCTCAAACCTTAGTGCTTCATATGGTTTCACAACCCACACTCATCCCAAAGCCACTTTCCTTCAATAAATCACATATTTGTGCTCAAACCTTAGTGGCTCATATGGTTTCACAACCCATGTCACGCATCCCACAACCACTTTCATTCATGTAATCACAAATTTGAGCTCAAACCTTAGTGGCTCATATGGTTTAACAACCCACACGCATCCCACAACCACTTTCCTTCAATAAATCACATATTTGTGCTCAAACCTTAGTGCTTCATATGGTTTCACAACCCACAATCATCCCAAAGCCACTTTCCTTCAATAAATCACATATTTGTGCTCAAACCTTAGTGGCTCATATGGTTTCACAACCCATGTCACGCATCCCACAACCACTTTCATTCATGTAATCCCAAATTTGTGCTCAAACCTTAGTGGCTCATATGGTTTCACAACCCACACGCATCCCACAACCACTTTCCTTCAATAAATCACATATTTGTGCTCAAACCTTAGTGCTTCATATGGTTTCACAACCCACACTCATGCCAAAGCCACTTTCCTTCAATAAATCACATATTTGTGTTCAAACCTTAGTGGCTCATATGGTGTCACAACCCATGTCACGCATCCCACAACCACTTTCATTCATGTAATCACAAATTTGAGCTCAAACCTTAGTGGCTCATATGGTTTAACAACCCACACGCATCCCACAACCACTTTCCTTCAATAAATCACATATTTGTGCTCAAACCTTAGTGCTTCATATGGTTTCACAACCCACACTCATCCCAAAGCCACTTTCCTTCAATAAATCACATATTTGTGCTCAAACCTTAGTGGCTCATATGGTTTCACAACCCATGTCACGCATCCCACAACCACTTTCATTCATGTAATCCCAAATTTGTGCTCAAACCTTAGTGGCTCATATGGTTTCACAACCCACACGCATCCCACAACCACTTTCCTTCAATAAATCACATATTTGTGCTCAAACCTTAGTGCTTCATATGGTTTCACAACCCACACTCATCCCAAAGCCACTTTCCTTCAATAAATCACATATTTGTGTTCAAACCTTAGTGGCTCATATGGTGTCACAACCCATGTCACGCATCCCACAACCACTTTCATTCATGTAATCACAAATTTGAGCTCAAACCTTAGTGGCTCATATGGTTTAACAACCCACACGCATCCCACAACCACTTTCCTTCAATAAATCACATATTTGTGCTCAAACCTTAGTGCTTCATATGGTTTCACAACCCACACTCATCCCAAAGCCACTTTCCTTCAATAAATCACATATTTGTGCTCAAACCTTAGTGGCTCATATGGTTTCACAACCCATGTCACGCATCCCACAACCACTTTCATTCATGTAATCCCAAATTTGTGCTCAAACCTTAGTGCCGTATATGGTTTCACAACCCACACGCATCCCACAACCACTTTCCTTCAATAAATCACATATTTGTGTTCAAACCTTAGTGGCTCATATGGTGTCACAACCCATGTCACGCATCCCACAACCACTTTCATTCATGTAATCACAAATTTGAGCTCAAACCTTAGTGGCTCATATGGTTTAACAACCCACACGCATCCCACAACCACTTTCCTTCAATAAATCACATATTTGTGCTCAAACCTTAGTGTTTCATATGGTTTCACAACCCACACTCATCCCAAAGCCACTTTCCTTCAATAAATCACATATTTGTGCTCAAACCTTAGTGGCTCATATGGTTTCACAACCCATGTCACGCATCCCACAACCACTTTCATTCATGTAATCCCAAATTTGTGCTCAAACCTTAGTGGCTCATATGGTTTCACAACCCACACGCATCCCACAACCACTTTCCTTCAATAAATCACATATTTGTGCTCAAACCTTAGTGCTTCATATGGTTTCACAACCCACACTCATCCCAAAGCCACTTTCCTTCAATAAATCACATATTTGTGTTCAAACCTTAGTGGCTCATATGGTGTCACAACCCATGTCACGCATCCCACAACCACTTTCATTCATGTAATCACAAATTTGAGCTCAAACCTTAGTGGCTCATATGGTTTAACAACCCACACGCATCCCACAACCACTTTCCTTCAATAAATCACATATTTGTGCTCAAACCTTAGTGCTTCATATGGTTTCACAACCCACACTCATCCCAAAGCCACTTTCCTTCAATAAATCACATATTTGTGCTCAAACCTTAGTGGCTCATATGGTTTCACAACCCATGTCACGCATCCCACAACCACTTTCATTCATGTAATCCCAAATTTGTGCTCAAACCTTAGTGCCGTATATGGTTTCACAACCCACACGCATCCCACAACCACTTTCCTTCAATAAATCACATATTTGTGCTCAAACCTTAGTGCTTCATATGGTTTCACAACCCACACTCATCCCAAAGCCACTTTCCTTCAATAAATCACATATTTGTGCTCAAACCTTAGTGGCTCATATGGTGTCACAACCCATGTCACGCATCCCACAACCACTTTCATTCATGTAATCACAAATTTGTGCTCAAACCTTAGTGCCGTTTATGGTTTCACAACCCACACGCATCCCAAGCCCACTTTCCTTCAATAAATCACACATTTGTGCTCAAACCTTAGTGCTTCATATGGTTTCACAACCCATGTCACGCATCCCACAACCACTTTCATTCATGTAATCACAAATTTGAGCTCAAACCTTAGTGGCTCATATGGTTTCACAACCCACACGCATCCCACAACCACTTTCCTTCAATAAATCACATATTTGTGCTCAAACCTTAGTGCTTCATATGGTTTCACAACCCACACTCATCCCAAAGCCACTTTCCTTCAATAAATCACATATTTGTGCTCAAACCTTAGTGGCTCATATGGTTTCACAACCCATGTCACGCATCCCACAACCACTTTCATTCATGTAATCACAAATTTGAGCTCAAACCTTAGTGGCTCATATGGTTTCACAACCCACACGCATCCCACAACCACTTTCCTTCAATAAATCACATATTTGTGCTCAAACCTTAGTGCTTCATATGGTTTCACAACCCACACTCATCCCAAAGCCACTTTCCTTCAATAAATCACATATTTGTGCTCAAACCTTAGTGGCTCATATGGTTTCACAACCCATGTCACGCATCCCACAACCACTTTCATTCATGTAATCACAAATTTGTGCTCAAACCTTAGTGGCTCATATGGTTTCACAACCCACACGCATCCCACAACCACTTTCCTTCAATAAATCACATATTTGTGCTCAAACCTTAGTGCTTCATATGGTTTCACAACCCACACTCATCCCAAAGCCACTTTCCTTCAATAAATCACATATTTGTGCTCAAACCTTAGTGGCTCATATGGTTTCACAACCCATGTCACGCATCCCAAAGCCACTTTCCTTCTATAAATCACATATTTGTGGTCAAACCTTAGTGGCTCATATGGTTTCACAACCCATGTCACGCATCCCACAACCACTTTCATTCATGTAATCACAAATTTGTGCTCAAATCTTAGTGCCGTTTATGGTTTCACAACCCACACGCATCCCACAACCACTTTCCTTCAATAAATCACATATTTGTGCTCAAACCTTAGTGGCTCATATGGTTTCACAACCCATGTCACGCATCCCACAACCACTTTCATTCATGTAATCCCAAATTTGTGCTCAAACCTTAGTGCCGTTTATGGTTTCACAACCCACACGCATCCCACAACCACTTTCCTTCAATAAATCACACATTTGTGCTCAAACCTTAGTGCTTCATATGGTTTCACAACCCACACTCATCCCAAAGCCACTTTCCTTCAATAAATCACATATTTGTGTTCAAACCTTAGTGGCTCATATGGTGTCACAACCCATGTCACGCATCCCACAACCACTTTCATTCATGTAATCACAAATTTGTGCTCAAACCTTAGTGCCGTTTATGGTTTCACAACCCACACGCATCCCAAGCCCACTTTCCTTCAATAAATCACATATTTGTGCTCAAACCTTAGTGCTTCATATGGTTTCACAACCCACACGCATCCCAAAGCCACTTTCCTTCAATAAATCACATATTTGTGCTCAAACCTTAGTGGCTCATATGGTGTCACAACCCATGTCACGCATCCCACAACCACTTTCATTCATGTAATCACAAATTTGAGCTCAAACCTTAGTGGCTCATATGGTTTAACAACCCACACGCATCCCACAACCACTTTCCTGCAATAAATCACATATATGTGCTCAAACCTTAGTGCTTCATATGGTTTCACAACCCACACTCATCCCAAAGCCACTTTCCTTCAATAAATCACATATTTGTGTTCAAACCTTAGTGGCTCATATGGTGTCACAACCCATGTCACGCATCCCACAACCACTTTCATTCATGTAATCACAAATTTGAGCTCAAACCTTAGTGGCTCATATGGTTTAACAACCCACACGCATCCCACAACCACTTTCCTTCAATAAATCACATATTTGTGCTCAAACCTTAGTGCTTCATATGGTTTCACAACCCACACTCATCCCAAAGCCACTTTCCTTCAATAAATCACATATTTGTGCTCAAACCTTAGTGGCTCATATGGTTTCACAACCCATGTCACGCATCCCACAACCACTTTCATTCATGTAATCCCAAATTTGTGCTCAAACCTTAGTGCCGTATATGGTTTCACAACCCACACGCATCCCACAACCACTTTCCTTCAATAAATCACATATTTGTGCTCAAACCTTAGTGCTTCATATGGTTTCACAACCCACACTCATCCCAAAGCCACTTTCCTTCAATAAATCACATATTTGTGCTCAAACCTTAGTGGCTCATATGGTGTCACAACCCATGTCACGCATCCCACAACCACTTTCATTCATGTAATCACAAATTTGTGCTCAAACCTTAGTGCCGTTTATGGTTTCACAACCCACACGCATCCCAAGCCCACTTTCCTTCAATAAATCACACATTTGTGCTCAAACCTTAGTGCTTCATATGGTTTCACAACCCACACTCATCCCAAAGCCACTTTCCTTCAATAAATCACATATTTGTGCTCAAACCTTAGTGGCTCATATGGTGTCACAACCCATGTCACGCATCCCACAACCACTTTCATTCATGTAATCACAAATTTGAGCTCAAACCTTAGTGGCTCATATGGTTTAACAACCCACACGCATCCCACAACCACTTTCCTTCAATAAATCACATATTTGTGCTCAAACCTTAGTGCTTCATATGGTTTCACAACCCACACTCATCCCAAAGCCACTTTCCTTCAATAAATCACATATTTGTGCTCAAACCTTAGTGGCTCATATGGTTTCACAACCCATGTCACGCATCCCACAACCACTTTCATTCATGTAATCACAAATTTGTGCTCAAACCTTAGTGCCGTATATGGTTTCACAACCCACACGCATCCCAAGCCCACTTTCCTTCAATAAATCACATATTTGTGCTCAAACCTTAGTGGCTCATATGGTTTCACAACCCATGTCACGCATCCCACAACCACTTTCATTCATGTAATCACAAATTTGAGCTCAAACCTTAGTGGCTCATATGGTTTAACAACCCACACGCATCCCACAACCACTTTCCTTCAATAAATCACATATTTGTGCTCAAACCTTAGTGCTTCATATGGTTTCACAACCCACACTCATCCCAAAGCCACTTTCCTTCAATAAATCACATATTTGTGCTCAAACCTTAGTGGCTCATATGGTTTCACAACCCATGTCACGCATCCCACAACCACTTTCATTCATGTAATCACAAATTTGTGCTCAAACCTTAGTGGCTCATATGGTTTCACAACCCACACGCATCCCACAACCACTTTCCTTCAATAAATCACATATTTGTGCTCAAACCTTAGTGCTTCATATGGTTTCACAACCACACGCATCCCAAAGCCACTTTCCTTCAATAAATCACATATTTGTGCTCAAACCTTAGTGGCTCATATGGTGTCACAACCCATGTCACGCATCCCACAACCACTTTCATTCATGTAATCACAAATTTGAGCTCAAACCTTAGTGGCTCATATGGTTTAACAACCCACACGCATCCCACAACCACTTTCCTTCAATAAATCACATATTTGTGCTCAAACCTTAGTGCTTCATATGGTTTCACAACCCACACTCATCCCAAAGCCACTTTCCTTCAATAAATCACATATTTGTGCTCAAACCTTAGTGGCTCATATGGTTTCACAACCCATGTCACGCATCCCACAACCACTTTCATTCATGTAATCACAAATTTGTGCTCAAACCTTAGTGCCGTATATGGTTTCACAACCCACACGCATCCCAAGCCCACTTTCCTTCAATAAATCACATATTTGTGCTCAAACCTTAGTGGCTCATATGGTTTCACAACCCATGTCACGCATCCCACAACCACTTTCATTCATGTAATCACAAATTTGAGCTCAAACCTTAGTGGCTCATATGGTTTAACAACCCACACGCATCCCACAACCACTTTCCTTCAATAAATCACATATTTGTGCTCAAACCTTAGTGCTTCATATGGTTTCACAACCCACACTCATCCCAAAGCCACTTTCCTTCAATAAATCACATATTTGTGCTCAAACCTTAGTGGCTCATATGGTTTCACAACCCATGTCACGCATCCCACAACCACTTTCATTCATGTAATCACAAATTTGTGCTCAAACCTTAGTGCCGTATATGGTTTCACAACCCACACGCATCCCAAGCCCACTTTCCTTCAATAAATCACATATTTGTGCTCAAACCTTAGTGGCTCATATGGTTTCACAACCCATGTCACGCATCCCACAACCACTTTCATTCATGTAATCACAAATTTGAGCTCAAACCTTAGTGGCTCATATGGTTTAACAACCCACACGCATCCCACAACCACTTTCCTTCAATAAATCACATATTTGTGCTCAAACCTTAGTGCTTCATATGGTTTCACAACCCACACTCATCCCAAAGCCACTTTCCTTCAATAAATCACATATTTGTGCTCAAACCTTAGTGGCTCATATGGTTTCACAACCCATGTCACGCATCCCACAACCACTTTCGTTCATGTAATCACAAATTTGTGCTCAAACCTTAGTGGCTCATATGGTTTCACAACCCACACGCATCCCACAACCACTTTCCTTCAATAAATCACATATTTGTGCTCAAACCTTAGTGCTTCATATGGTTTCACAACCCACACTCATCCCAAAGCCACTTTCCTTCAATAAATCACATATTTGTGCTCAAACCTTAGTGGCTCATATGGTTTCACAACCCATGTCACGCATCCCACAACCACTTTCATTCATGTAATCACAAATTTGTGCTCAAACCTTAGTGCCGTATATGGTTTCACAACCCACACGCATCCCAAGCCCACTTTCCTTCAATAAATCACATATTTGTGCTCAAACCTTAGTGGCTCATATGGTTTCACAACCCATGTCACGCATCCCACAACCACTTTCATTCATGTAATCACAAATTTGTGCTCAAACCTTAGTGGCTCATATGGTTTAACAACCCACACGCATCCCACAACCACTTTCCTTCAATAAATCACATATTTGTGCTCAAACCTTAGTGCTTCATATGGTTTCACAACCCACACTCATCCCAAAGCCACTTTCCTTCAATAAATCACATATTTGTGCTCAAACCTTAGTGGCTCATATGGTTTCACAACCCATGTCACGCATCCCACAACCACTTTCGTTCATGTAATCACAAATTTGTGCTCAAACCTTAGTGGCTCATATGGTTTCACAACCCACACGCATCCCACAACCACTTTCCTTCAATAAATCACATATTTGTGCTCAAACCTTAGTGCTTCATATGGTTTCACAACCCACACTCATCCCAAAGCCACTTTCCTTCAATAAATCACATATTTGTGCTCAAACCTTAGTGGCTCATATGGTTTCACAACCCATGTCACGCATCCCACAACCACTTTCATTCATGTAATCACAAATTTGTGCTCAAACCTTAGTGCCGTATATGGTTTCACAACCCACACGCATCCCAAGCCCACTTTCCTTCAATAAATCACATATTTGTGCTCAAACCTTAGTGGCTCATATGGTTTCACAACCCATGTCACGCATCCCACAACCACTTTCATTCATGTAATCACAAATTTGTGCTCAAACCTTAGTGGCTCATATGGTTTAACAACCCACACGCATCCCACAACCACTTTCCTTCAATAAATCACATATTTGTGCTCAAACCTTAGTGCTTCATATGGTTTCACAACCCACACTCATCCCAAAGCCACTTTCCTTCAATAAATCACATATTTGTGCTCAAACCTTAGTGGCTCATATGGTTTCACAACCCATGTCACGCATCCCACAACCACTTTCGTTCATGTAATCACAAATTTGTGCTCAAACCTTAGTGGCTCATATGGTTTCACAACCCACACGCATCCCACAACCACTTTCCTTCAATAAATCACATATTTGTGCTCAAACCTTAGTGCTTCATATGGTTTCACAACCCACACTCATCCCAAAGCCACTTTCCTTCAATAAATCACATATTTGTGCTCAAACCTTAGTGGCTCATATGGTTTCACAACCCATGTCACGCATCCCACAACCACTTTCATTCATGTAATCACAAATTTGTGCTCAAACCTTAGTGCCGTATATGGTTTCACAACCCACACGCATCCCAAGCCCACTTTCCTTCAATAAATCACATATTTGTGCTCAAACCTTAGTGGCTCATATGGTTTCACAACCCATGTCACGCATCCCACAACCACTTTCATTCATGTAATCACAAATTTGTGCTCAAACCTTAGTGGCTCATATGGTTTCACAACCCACACGCATCCCACAACCACTTTCCTTCAATAAATCACATATTTGTGCTCAAACCTTAGTGCTTCATATGGTTTCACAACCCACACTCATCCCAAAGCCACTTTCCTTCAATAAATCACATATTTGTGCTCAAACCTTAGTGGCTCATATGGTTTCACAACCCATGTCACGCATCCCACAACCACTTTCATTCATGTAATCACAAATTTGAGCTCAAACCTTAGTGGCTCATATGGTTTCACAACCCACACGCATCCCACAACCACTTTCCTTCAATAAATCACATATTTGTGCTCAAACCTTAGTGCTTCATATGGTTTCACAACCCACACTCATCCCAAAGCCACTTTCCTTCAATAAATCACATATTTGTGCTCAAACCTTAGTGGCTCATATGGTTTCACAACCCATGTCACGCATCCCACAACCACTTTCATTCATGTAATCCCAAATTTGTGCTCAAACCTTAGTGCCGTATATGGTTTCACAACCCACACGCATCCCACAACCACTTTCCTTCAATAAATCACATATTTGTGCTCAAACCTTAGTGCTTCATATGGTTTCACAACCCACACTCATCCCAAAGCCACTTTCCTTCAATAAATCACATATTTGTGCTCAAACCTTAGTGGCTCATATGGTTTCACAACCCATGTCACGCATCCCACAACCACTTTCATTCATGTAATCACAAATTTGTGCTCAAACCTTAGTGCTTCATATGGTTTCACAACCCACATGCATCCCAAGCCCACTTTCCTTCAATAAATCACATATTTGTGTTCAAACCTTAGTGGCTCATATGGTTTCACAACCCATGTCACGCATCCCACAACCACTTTCATTCATGTAATCACAAATTTGTGCTCAAACCTTAGTGGCTCATATGGTTTCACAACCCACACGCATCCCACAACCACTTTCCTTCAATAAATCACATATTTGTGCTCAAACCTTAGTGCTTCATATGGTTTCACAACCCACACGCATCCCAAAGCCACTTTCCTTCAATAAATCACATATTTGTGCTCAAACCTTAGTGGCTCATATGGTGTCACAACCCATGTCACGCATCCCACAACCACTTTCATTCATGTAATCACAAATTTGTGCTCAAACCTTAGTGCCGTTTATGGTTTCACAACCCACACGCATCCCACAACCACTTTCCTTCAATAAATCACATATTTGTGCTCAAACCTTAGTGCTTCATATGGTTTCACAACCCACACTCATCCCAAAGCCACTTTCCTTCAATAAATCACATATTTGTGCTCAAACCTTAGTGGCTCATATGGTTTCACAACCCATGTCACGCATCCCACAACCACTTTCATTCATGTAATCACAAATTTGTGCTCAAACCTTAGTGCCGTATATGGTTTCACAACCCACACGCATCCCAAGCCCACTTTCCTTCAATAAATCACATATTTGTGCTCAAACCTTAGTGGCTCATATGGTTTCACAACCCATGTCACGCATCCCACAACCACTTTCATTCATGTAATCACAAATTTGTGCTCAAACCTTAGTGGCTCATATGGTTTCACAACCCACACGCATCCCACAACCACTTTCCTTCAATAAATCACATATTTGTGCTCAAACCTTAGTGCTTCATATGGTTTCACAACCCACACTCATCCCAAAGCCACTTTCCTTCAATAAATCACATATTTGTGCTCAAACCTTAGTGGCTCATATGGTTTCACAACCCATGTCACGCATCCCACAACCACTTTCATTCATGTAATCACAAATTTGTGCTCAAACCTTAGTGCCGTATATGGTTTCACAACCCACACGCATCCCAAGCCCACTTTCCTTCAATAAATCACATATTTGTGCTCAAACCTTAGTGGCTCATATGGTTTCACAACCCATGTCACGCATCCCACAACCACTTTCATTCATGTAATCACAAATTTGTGCTCAAACCTTAGTGGCTCATATGGTTTCACAACCCACACGCATCCCACAACCACTTTCCTTCAATAAATCACATATTTGTGCTCAAACCTTAGTGCTTCATATGGTTTCACAACCCACACTCATCCCAAAGCCACTTTCCTTCAATAAATCACATATTTGTGCTCAAACCTTAGTGGCTCATATGGTTTCACAACCCATGTCACGCATCCCACAACCACTTTCATTCATGTAATCACAAATTTGTGCTCAAACCTTAGTGCCGTATATGGTTTCACAACCCACACGCATCCCAAGCCCACTTTCCTTCAATAAATCACATATTTGTGCTCAAACCTTAGTGCTTCATATGGTTTCACAACCCACACTCATCCCAAAGCCACTTTCCTTCAATAAATCACATATTTGTGCTCAAACCTTAGTGGCTCATATGGTTTCACAACCCATGTCACGCATCCCACAACCACTTTCATTCATGTAATCACAAATTTGAGCTCAAACCTTAGTGGCTCATATGGTTTAACAACCCACACGCATCCCACAACCACTTTCCTTCAATAAATCACATATTTGTGCTCAAACCTTAGTGCTTCATATGGTTTCACAACCCACACTCATCCCAAAGCCACTTTCCTTCAATAAATCACATATTTGTGCTCAAACCTTAGTGGCTCATATGGTTTCACAACCCATGTCACGCATCCCACAACCACTTTCATTCATGTAATCACAAATTTGTGCTCAAACCTTAGTGCCGTATATGGTTTCACAACCCACACGCATCCCAAGCCCACTTTCCTTCAATAAATCACATATTTGTGCTCAAACCTTAGTGGCTCATATGGTTTCACAACCCATGTCACGCATCCCACAACCACTTTCATTCATGTAATCACAAATTTGAGCTCAAACCTTAGTGGCTCATATGGTTTAACAACCCACACGCATCCCACAACCACTTTCCTTCAATAAATCACATATTTGTGCTCAAACCTTAGTGCTTCATATGGTTTCACAACCCACACTCATCCCAAAGCCACTTTCCTTCAATAAATCACATATTTGTGCTCAAACCTTAGTGGCTCATATGGTTTCACAACCCATGTCACGCATCCCACAACCACTTTCATTCATGTAATCACAAATTTGTGCTCAAACCTTAGTGGCTCATATGGTTTCACAACCCACACGCATCCCACAACCACTTTCCTTCAATAAATCACATATTTGTGCTCAAACCTTAGTGGCTCATATGGTTTCACAACCCATGTCACGCATCCCAAAGCCACTTTCCTTCTATAAATCACATATTTGTGTTCAAACCTTAGTGGCTCATATGGTTTCACAACCCATGTCACGCATCCCACAACCACTTTCATTCATGTAATCACAAATTTGTGCTCAAATCTTAGTGCCGTTTATGGTTTCACAACCCACACGCATCCCAAGCCCACTTTCCTTCAATAAATCACATATTTGTGCTCAAACCTTAGTGGCTCATATGGTTTCACAACCCATGTCACGCATCCCACAACCACTTTCATTCATGTAATCACAAATTTGTGCTCAAACCTTAGTGGCTCATATGGTTTAACAACCCACACGCATCCCACAACCACTTTCCTTCAATAAATCACATATTTGTGCTCAAACCTTAGTGCTTCATATGGTTTCACAACCCACACTCATCCCAAAGCCACTTTCCTTCAATAAATCACATATTTGTGCTCAAACCTTAGTGGCTCATATGGTTTCACAACCCATGTCACGCATCCCACAACCACTTTCGTTCATGTAATCACAAATTTGTGCTCAAACCTTAGTGGCTCATATGGTTTCACAACCCACACGCATCCCACAACCACTTTCCTTCAATAAATCACATATTTGTGCTCAAACCTTAGTGCTTCATATGGTTTCACAACCCACACTCATCCCAAAGCCACTTTCCTTCAATAAATCACATATTTGTGCTCAAACCTTAGTGGCTCATATGGTTTCACAACCCATGTCACGCATCCCACAACCACTTTCATTCATGTAATCACAAATTTGTGCTCAAACCTTAGTGCCGTATATGGTTTCACAACCCACACGCATCCCAAGCCCACTTTCCTTCAATAAATCACATATTTGTGCTCAAACCTTAGTGGCTCATATGGTTTCACAACCCATGTCACGCATCCCACAACCACTTTCATTCATGTAATCACAAATTTGTGCTCAAACCTTAGTGGCTCATATGGTTTAACAACCCACACGCATCCCACAACCACTTTCCTTCAATAAATCACATATTTGTGCTCAAACCTTAGTGCTTCATATGGTTTCACAACCCACACTCATCCCAAAGCCACTTTCCTTCAATAAATCACATATTTGTGCTCAAACCTTAGTGGCTCATATGGTTTCACAACCCATGTCACGCATCCCACAACCACTTTCGTTCATGTAATCACAAATTTGTGCTCAAACCTTAGTGGCTCATATGGTTTCACAACCCACACGCATCCCACAACCACTTTCCTTCAATAAATCACATATTTGTGCTCAAACCTTAGTGCTTCATATGGTTTCACAACCCACACTCATCCCAAAGCCACTTTCCTTCAATAAATCACATATTTGTGCTCAAACCTTAGTGGCTCATATGGTTTCACAACCCATGTCACGCATCCCACAACCACTTTCATTCATGTAATCACAAATTTGTGCTCAAACCTTAGTGCCGTATATGGTTTCACAACCCACACGCATCCCAAGCCCACTTTCCTTCAATAAATCACATATTTGTGCTCAAACCTTAGTGGCTCATATGGTTTCACAACCCATGTCACGCATCCCACAACCACTTTCATTCATGTAATCACAAATTTGTGCTCAAACCTTAGTGGCTCATATGGTTTAACAACCCACACGCATCCCACAACCACTTTCCTTCAATAAATCACATATTTGTGCTCAAACCTTAGTGCTTCATATGGTTTCACAACCCACACTCATCCCAAAGCCACTTTCCTTCAATAAATCACATATTTGTGCTCAAACCTTAGTGGCTCATATGGTTTCACAACCCATGTCACGCATCCCACAACCACTTTCGTTCATGTAATCACAAATTTGTGCTCAAACCTTAGTGGCTCATATGGTTTCACAACCCACACGCATCCCACAACCACTTTCCTTCAATAAATCACATATTTGTGCTCAAACCTTAGTGCTTCATATGGTTTCACAACCCACACTCATCCCAAAGCCACTTTCCTTCAATAAATCACATATTTGTGCTCAAACCTTAGTGGCTCATATGGTTTCACAACCCATGTCACGCATCCCACAACCACTTTCATTCATGTAATCACAAATTTGTGCTCAAACCTTAGTGCCGTATATGGTTTCACAACCCACACGCATCCCAAGCCCACTTTCCTTCAATAAATCACATATTTGTGCTCAAACCTTAGTGGCTCATATGGTTTCACAACCCATGTCACGCATCCCACAACCACTTTCATTCATGTAATCACAAATTTGTGCTCAAACCTTAGTGGCTCATATGGTTTAACAACCCACACGCATCCCACAACCACTTTCCTTCAATAAATCACATATTTGTGCTCAAACCTTAGTGCTTCATATGGTTTCACAACCCACACTCATCCCAAAGCCACTTTCCTTCAATAAATCACATATTTGTGCTCAAACCTTAGTGGCTCATATGGTTTCACAACCCATGTCACGCATCCCACAACCACTTTCGTTCATGTAATCACAAATTTGTGCTCAAACCTTAGTGGCTCATATGGTTTCACAACCCACACGCATCCCACAACCACTTTCCTTCAATAAATCACATATTTGTGCTCAAACCTTAGTGCTTCATATGGTTTCACAACCCACACTCATCCCAAAGCCACTTTCCTTCAATAAATCACATATTTGTGCTCAAACCTTAGTGGCTCATATGGTTTCACAACCCATGTCACGCATCCCACAACCACTTTCATTCATGTAATCACAAATTTGTGCTCAAACCTTAGTGCCGTATATGGTTTCACAACCCACACGCATCCCAAGCCCACTTTCCTTCAATAAATCACATATTTGTGCTCAAACCTTAGTGGCTCATATGGTTTCACAACCCATGTCACGCATCCCACAACCACTTTCATTCATGTAATCACAAATTTGTGCTCAAACCTTAGTGGCTCATATGGTTTAACAACCCACACGCATCCCACAACCACTTTCCTTCAATAAATCACATATTTGTGCTCAAACCTTAGTGCTTCATATGGTTTCACAACCCACACTCATCCCAAAGCCACTTTCCTTCAATAAATCACATATTTGTGCTCAAACCTTAGTGGCTCATATGGTTTCACAACCCATGTCACGCATCCCACAACCACTTTCGTTCATGTAATCACAAATTTGTGCTCAAACCTTAGTGGCTCATATGGTTTCACAACCCACACGCATCCCACAACCACTTTCCTTCAATAAATCACATATTTGTGCTCAAACCTTAGTGCTTCATATGGTTTCACAACCCACACTCATCCCAAAGCCACTTTCCTTCAATAAATCACATATTTGTGCTCAAACCTTAGTGGCTCATATGGTTTCACAACCCATGTCACGCATCCCACAACCACTTTCATTCATGTAATCACAAATTTGTGCTCAAACCTTAGTGCCGTATATGGTTTCACAACCCACACGCATCCCAAGCCCACTTTCCTTCAATAAATCACATATTTGTGCTCAAACCTTAGTGGCTCATATGGTTTCACAACCCATGTCACGCATCCCACAACCACTTTCATTCATGTAATCACAAATTTGTGCTCAAACCTTAGTGGCTCATATGGTTTAACAACCCACACGCATCCCACAACCACTTTCCTTCAATAAATCACATATTTGTGCTCAAACCTTAGTGCTTCATATGGTTTCACAACCCACACTCATCCCAAAGCCACTTTCCTTCAATAAATCACATATTTGTGCTCAAACCTTAGTGGCTCATATGGTTTCACAACCCATGTCACGCATCCCACAACCACTTTCGTTCATGTAATCACAAATTTGTGCTCAAACCTTAGTGGCTCATATGGTTTCACAACCCACACGCATCCCACAACCACTTTCCTTCAATAAATCACATATTTGTGCTCAAACCTTAGTGCTTCATATGGTTTCACAACCCACACTCATCCCAAAGCCACTTTCCTTCAATAAATCACATATTTGTGCTCAAACCTTAGTGGCTCATATGGTTTCACAACCCATGTCACGCATCCCACAACCACTTTCATTCATGTAATCACAAATTTGTGCTCAAACCTTAGTGCCGTATATGGTTTCACAACCCACACGCATCCCAAGCCCACTTTCCTTCAATAAATCACATATTTGTGCTCAAACCTTAGTGGCTCATATGGTTTCACAACCCATGTCACGCATCCCACAACCACTTTCATTCATGTAATCACAAATTTGTGCTCAAACCTTAGTGGCTCATATGGTTTAACAACCCACACGCATCCCACAACCACTTTCCTTCAATAAATCACATATTTGTGCTCAAACCTTAGTGCTTCATATGGTTTCACAACCCACACTCATCCCAAAGCCACTTTCCTTCAATAAATCACATATTTGTGCTCAAACCTTAGTGGCTCATATGGTTTCACAACCCATGTCACGCATCCCACAACCACTTTCGTTCATGTAATCACAAATTTGTGCTCAAACCTTAGTGGCTCATATGGTTTCACAACCCACACGCATCCCACAACCACTTTCCTTCAATAAATCACATATTTGTGCTCAAACCTTAGTGCTTCATATGGTTTCACAACCCACACTCATCCCAAAGCCACTTTCCTTCAATAAATCACATATTTGTGCTCAAACCTTAGTGGCTCATATGGTTTCACAACCCATGTCACGCATCCCACAACCACTTTCATTCATGTAATCACAAATTTGTGCTCAAACCTTAGTGCCGTATATGGTTTCACAACCCACACGCATCCCAAGCCCACTTTCCTTCAATAAATCACATATTTGTGCTCAAACCTTAGTGGCTCATATGGTTTCACAACCCATGTCACGCATCCCACAACCACTTTCATTCATGTAATCACAAATTTGTGCTCAAACCTTAGTGGCTCATATGGTTTAACAACCCACACGCATCCCACAACCACTTTCCTTCAATAAATCACATATTTGTGCTCAAACCTTAGTGCTTCATATGGTTTCACAACCCACACTCATCCCAAAGCCACTTTCCTTCAATAAATCACATATTTGTGCTCAAACCTTAGTGGCTCATATGGTTTCACAACCCATGTCACGCATCCCACAACCACTTTCGTTCATGTAATCACAAATTTGTGCTCAAACCTTAGTGGCTCATATGGTTTCACAACCCACACGCATCCCACAACCACTTTCCTTCAATAAATCACATATTTGTGCTCAAACCTTAGTGCTTCATATGGTTTCACAACCCACACTCATCCCAAAGCCACTTTCCTTCAATAAATCACATATTTGTGCTCAAACCTTAGTGGCTCATATGGTTTCACAACCCATGTCACGCATCCCACAACCACTTTCATTCATGTAATCACAAATTTGTGCTCAAACCTTAGTGCCGTATATGGTTTCACAACCCACACGCATCCCAAGCCCACTTTCCTTCAATAAATCACATATTTGTGCTCAAACCTTAGTGGCTCATATGGTTTCACAACCCATGTCACGCATCCCACAACCACTTTCATTCATGTAATCACAAATTTGTGCTCAAACCTTAGTGGCTCATATGGTTTAACAACCCACACGCATCCCACAACCACTTTCCTTCAATAAATCACATATTTGTGCTCAAACCTTAGTGCTTCATATGGTTTCACAACCCACACTCATCCCAAAGCCACTTTCCTTCAATAAATCACATATTTGTGCTCAAACCTTAGTGGCTCATATGGTTTCACAACCCATGTCACGCATCCCACAACCACTTTCGTTCATGTAATCACAAATTTGTGCTCAAACCTTAGTGGCTCATATGGTTTCACAACCCACACGCATCCCACAACCACTTTCCTTCAATAAATCACATATTTGTGCTCAAACCTTAGTGCTTCATATGGTTTCACAACCCACACTCATCCCAAAGCCACTTTCCTTCAATAAATCACATATTTGTGCTCAAACCTTAGTGGCTCATATGGTTTCACAACCCATGTCACGCATCCCACAACCACTTTCATTCATGTAATCACAAATTTGTGCTCAAACCTTAGTGCCGTATATGGTTTCACAACCCACACGCATCCCAAGCCCACTTTCCTTCAATAAATCACATATTTGTGCTCAAACCTTAGTGGCTCATATGGTTTCACAACCCATGTCACGCATCCCACAACCACTTTCATTCATGTAATCACAAATTTGTGCTCAAACCTTAGTGGCTCATATGGTTTAACAACCCACACGCATCCCACAACCACTTTCCTTCAATAAATCACATATTTGTGCTCAAACCTTAGTGCTTCATATGGTTTCACAACCCACACTCATCCCAAAGCCACTTTCCTTCAATAAATCACATATTTGTGCTCAAACCTTAGTGGCTCATATGGTTTCACAACCCATGTCACGCATCCCACAACCACTTTCGTTCATGTAATCACAAATTTGTGCTCAAACCTTAGTGGCTCATATGGTTTCACAACCCACACGCATCCCACAACCACTTTCCTTCAATAAATCACATATTTGTGCTCAAACCTTAGTGCTTCATATGGTTTCACAACCCACACTCATCCCAAAGCCACTTTCCTTCAATAAATCACATATTTGTGCTCAAACCTTAGTGGCTCATATGGTTTCACAACCCATGTCACGCATCCCACAACCACTTTCATTCATGTAATCACAAATTTGTGCTCAAACCTTAGTGCCGTATATGGTTTCACAACCCACACGCATCCCAAGCCCACTTTCCTTCAATAAATCACATATTTGTGCTCAAACCTTAGTGGCTCATATGGTTTCACAACCCATGTCACGCATCCCACAACCACTTTCATTCATGTAATCACAAATTTGTGCTCAAACCTTAGTGGCTCATATGGTTTAACAACCCACACGCATCCCACAACCACTTTCCTTCAATAAATCACATATTTGTGCTCAAACCTTAGTGCTTCATATGGTTTCACAACCCACACTCATCCCAAAGCCACTTTCCTTCAATAAATCACATATTTGTGCTCAAACCTTAGTGGCTCATATGGTTTCACAACCCATGTCACGCATCCCACAACCACTTTCGTTCATGTAATCACAAATTTGTGCTCAAACCTTAGTGGCTCATATGGTTTCACAACCCACACGCATCCCACAACCACTTTCCTTCAATAAATCACATATTTGTGCTCAAACCTTAGTGCTTCATATGGTTTCACAACCCACACTCATCCCAAAGCCACTTTCCTTCAATAAATCACATATTTGTGCTCAAACCTTAGTGGCTCATATGGTTTCACAACCCATGTCACGCATCCCACAACCACTTTCATTCATGTAATCACAAATTTGTGCTCAAACCTTAGTGCCGTATATGGTTTCACAACCCACACGCATCCCAAGCCCACTTTCCTTCAATAAATCACATATTTGTGCTCAAACCTTAGTGGCTCATATGGTTTCACAACCCATGTCACGCATCCCACAACCACTTTCATTCATGTAATCACAAATTTGTGCTCAAACCTTAGTGGCTCATATGGTTTAACAACCCACACGCATCCCACAACCACTTTCCTTCAATAAATCACATATTTGTGCTCAAACCTTAGTGCTTCATATGGTTTCACAACCCACACTCATCCCAAAGCCACTTTCCTTCAATAAATCACATATTTGTGCTCAAACCTTAGTGGCTCATATGGTTTCACAACCCATGTCACGCATCCCACAACCACTTTCGTTCATGTAATCACAAATTTGTGCTCAAACCTTAGTGGCTCATATGGTTTCACAACCCACACGCATCCCACAACCACTTTCCTTCAATAAATCACATATTTGTGCTCAAACCTTAGTGCTTCATATGGTTTCACAACCCACACTCATCCCAAAGCCACTTTCCTTCAATAAATCACATATTTGTGCTCAAACCTTAGTGGCTCATATGGTTTCACAACCCATGTCACGCATCCCACAACCACTTTCATTCATGTAATCACAAATTTGTGCTCAAACCTTAGTGCCGTATATGGTTTCACAACCCACACGCATCCCAAGCCCACTTTCCTTCAATAAATCACATATTTGTGCTCAAACCTTAGTGGCTCATATGGTTTCACAACCCATGTCACGCATCCCACAACCACTTTCATTCATGTAATCACAAATTTGTGCTCAAACCTTAGTGGCTCATATGGTTTCACAACCCACACGCATCCCACAACCACTTTCCTTCAATAAATCACATATTTGTGCTCAAACCTTAGTGCTTCATATGGTTTCACAACCCACACTCATCCCAAAGCCACTTTCCTTCAATAAATCACATATTTGTGCTCAAACCTTAGTGGCTCATATGGTTTCACAACCCATGTCACGCATCCCACAACCACTTTCATTCATGTAATCACAAATTTGAGCTCAAACCTTAGTGGCTCATATGGTTTCACAACCCACACGCATCCCACAACCACTTTCCTTCAATAAATCACATATTTGTGCTCAAACCTTAGTGCTTCATATGGTTTCACAACCCACACTCATCCCAAAGCCACTTTCCTTCAATAAATCACATATTTGTGCTCAAACCTTAGTGGCTCATATGGTTTCACAACCCATGTCACGCATCCCACAACCACTTTCATTCATGTAATCACAAATTTGAGCTCAAACCTTAGTGGCTCATATGGTTTAACAACCCACACGCATCCCACAACCACTTTCCTTCAATAAATCACATATTTGTGCTCAAACCTTAGTGCTTCATATGGTTTCACAACCCACACTCATCCCAAAGCCACTTTCCTTCAATAAATCACATATTTGTGCTCAAACCTTAGTGGCTCATATGGTTTCACAACCCATGTCACGCATCCCACAACCACTTTCATTCATGTAATCCCAAATTTGTGCTCAAACCTTAGTGCCGTATATGGTTTCACAACCCACACGCATCCCACAACCACTTTCCTTCAATAAATCACATATTTGTGCTCAAACCTTAGTGCTTCATATGGTTTCACAACCCACACTCATCCCAAAGCCACTTTCCTTCAATAAATCACATATTTGTGCTCAAACCTTAGTGGCTCATATGGTTTCACAACCCATGTCACGCATCCCACAACCACTTTCATTCATGTAATCACAAATTTGTGCTCAAACCTTAGTGCTTCATATGGTTTCACAACCCACATGCATCCCAAGCCCACTTTCCTTCAATAAATCACATATTTGTGTTCAAACCTTAGTGGCTCATATGGTTTCACAACCCATGTCACGCATCCCACAACCACTTTCATTCATGTAATCACAAATTTGTGCTCAAACCTTAGTGGCTCATATGGTTTCACAACCCACACGCATCCCACAACCACTTTCCTTCAATAAATCACATATTTGTGCTCAAACCTTAGTGCTTCATATGGTTTCACAACCCACACGCATCCCAAAGCCACTTTCCTTCAATAAATCACATATTTGTGCTCAAACCTTAGTGGCTCATATGGTGTCACAACCCATGTCACGCATCCCACAACCACTTTCATTCATGTAATCACAAATTTGTGCTCAAACCTTAGTGCCGTTTATGGTTTCACAACCCACACGCATCCCACAACCACTTTCCTTCAATAAATCACATATTTGTGCTCAAACCTTAGTGCTTCATATGGTTTCACAACCCACACTCATCCCAAAGCCACTTTCCTTCAATAAATCACATATTTGTGCTCAAACCTTAGTGGCTCATATGGTTTCACAACCCATGTCACGCATCCCACAACCACTTTCATTCATGTAATCACAAATTTGTGCTCAAACCTTAGTGCCGTATATGGTTTCACAACCCACACGCATCCCAAGCCCACTTTCCTTCAATAAATCACATATTTGTGCTCAAACCTTAGTGGCTCATATGGTTTCACAACCCATGTCACGCATCCCACAACCACTTTCATTCATGTAATCACAAATTTGTGCTCAAACCTTAGTGGCTCATATGGTTTCACAACCCACACGCATCCCACAACCACTTTCCTTCAATAAATCACATATTTGTGCTCAAACCTTAGTGCTTCATATGGTTTCACAACCCACACTCATCCCAAAGCCACTTTCCTTCAATAAATCACATATTTGTGCTCAAACCTTAGTGGCTCATATGGTTTCACAACCCATGTCACGCATCCCACAACCACTTTCATTCATGTAATCACAAATTTGTGCTCAAACCTTAGTGCCGTATATGGTTTCACAACCCACACGCATCCCAAGCCCACTTTCCTTCAATAAATCACATATTTGTGCTCAAACCTTAGTGCTTCATATGGTTTCACAACCCACACTCATCCCAAAGCCACTTTCCTTCAATAAATCACATATTTGTGCTCAAACCTTAGTGGCTCATATGGTTTCACAACCCATGTCACGCATCCCACAACCACTTTCATTCATGTAATCACAAATTTGTGCTCAAACCTTAGTGGCTCATATGGTTTCACAACCCACACGCATCCCACAACCACTTTCCTTCAATAAATCACATATTTGTGCTCAAACCTTAGTGCTTCATATGGTTTCACAACCCACACTCATCCCAAAGCCACTTTCCTTCAATAAATCACATATTTGTGCTCAAACCTTAGTGGCTCATATGGTTTCACAACCCATGTCACGCATCCCACAACCACTTTCATTCATGTAATCACAAATTTGAGCTCAAACCTTAGTGGCTCATATGGTTTAACAACCCACACGCATCCCACAACCACTTTCCTTCAATAAATCACATATTTGTGCTGAAACCTTAGTGCTTCATATGGTTTCACAACCCACACTCATCCCAAAGCCACTTTCCTTCAATAAATCACATATTTGTGCTCAAACCTTAGTGGCTCATATGGTTTCACAACCCATGTCACGCATCCCACAACCACTTTCATTCATGTAATCCCAAATTTGTGCTCAAACCTTAGTGCCGTATATGGTTTCACAACCCACACGCATCCCACAACCACTTTCCTTCAATAAATCACATATTTGTGCTCAAACCTTAGTGCTTCATATGGTTTCACAACCCACACTCATCCCAAAGCCACTTTCCTTCAATAAATCACATATTTGTGCTCAAACCTTAGTGGCTCATATGGTTTCACAACCCATGTCACGCATCCCACAACCACTTTCATTCATGTAATCACAAATTTGAGCTCAAACCTTAGTGGCTCATATGGTTTAACAACCCACACGCATCCCACAACCACTTTCCTTCAATAAATCACATATTTGTGTTCAAACCTTAGTGCTTCATATGGTTTCACAACCTACACTCATCCCAAAGCCACTTTCCTTCAATAAATCACATATTTGTGCTCAAACCTTAGTGCTTCATATGGTTTCACAACCTACACTCATCCCAAAGCCACTTTCCTTCAATAAATCACATATTTGTGCTCAAACCTTAGTGGCTCATATGGTTTCACAACCCATGTCACGCATCCCACAACCACTTTCATTCATGTAATCACAAATTTGTGCTCAAACCTTAGTGCTTCATATGGTTTCACAACCCACATGCATCCCAAGCCCACTTTCCTTCAATAAATCACATATTTGTGTTCAAACCTTAGTGGCTCATATGGTTTCACAACCCATGTCACGCATCCCACAACCACTTTCATTCATGTAATCACAAATTTGTGCTCAAACCTTAGTGGCTCATATGGTTTCACAACCCACACGCATCCCACAACCACTTTCCTTCAATAAATCACATATTTGTGCTCAAACCTTAGTGCTTCATATGGTTTCACAACCCACACTCATCCCAAAGCCACTTTCCTTCAATAAATCACATATTTGTGCTCAAACCTTAGTGGCTCATATGGTTTCACAACCCATGTCACGCATCCCACAACCACTTTCATTCATGTAATCACAAATTTGTGCTCAAACCTTAGTGGCTCATATGGTTTCACAACCCACACGCATCCCACAACCACTTTCCTTCAATAAATCACATATTTGTGTTCAAACCTTAGTGCTTCATATGGTTTCACAACCTACACTCATCCCAAAGCCACTTTCCTTCAATAAATCACATATTTGTGCTCAAACCTTAGTGCTTCATATGGTTTCACAACCTACACTCATCCCAAAGCCACTTTCCTTCAATAAATCACATATTTGTGCTCAAACCTTAGTGGCTCATATGGTTTCACAACCCATGTCACGCATCCCACAACCACTTTCATTCATGTAATCACAAATTTGTGCTCAAACCTTAGTGCTTCATATGGTTTCACAACCCACATGCATCCCAAGCCCACTTTCCTTCAATAAATCACATATTTGTGTTCAAACCTTAGTGGCTCATATGGTTTCACAACCCATGTCACGCATCCCACAACCACTTTCATTCATGTAATCATAAATTTGTGCTCAAACCTTAGTGACTCATATGGTTTCACAACCCATGTCACGCATCCCACAACCACTTTCATTCATGTAATCACAAATTTGAGCTCAAACCTTAGTGGCTCATATGGTTTAACAACCCACACGCATCCCACAACCACTTTCCTTCAATAAATCACATATTTGTGCTCAAACCTTAGTGCTTCATATGGTTTCACAACCCACACTCATCCCAAAGCCACTTTCCTTCAATAAATCACATATTTGTGCTCAAACCTTAGTGGCTCATATGGTTTCACAACCCATGTCACGCATCCCACAACCACTTTCATTCATGTAATCCCAAATTTGTGCTCAAACCTTAGTGCCGTATATGGTTTCACAACCCACACGCATCCCACAACCACTTTCCTTCAATAAATCACATATTTGTGCTCAAACCTTAGTGTTTCATATGGTTTCACAACCCACACTCATCCCAAAGCCACTTTCCTTCAATAAATCACATATTTGTGCTCAAACCTTAGTGGCTCATATGGTTTCACAACCCATGTCACGCATCCCACAACC
Organism: Polytrichum formosum; assembly: GCA_964035585.1. NCBI lineage: Eukaryota > Viridiplantae > Streptophyta > Polytrichopsida > Polytrichales > Polytrichaceae > Polytrichum > Polytrichum formosum. The sequence goes on from OZ037941.1 coordinate 1,983,008, forward strand.
ACTTTCATTCATGTAATCACAAATTTGTGCTCAAACCTTAGTGCCGTATATGGTTTCACAACCCACACGCATCCCAAGCCCACTTTCCTTCAATAAATCACATATTTGTGTTCAAACCTTAGTGGCTCATATGGTTTCACAACCCATGTCACGCATCCCACAACCACTTTCATTCATGTAATCACAAATTTGTGCTCAAACCTTAGTGGCTCATATGGTTTCACAACCCACACGCATCCCACAACCACTTTCCTTCAATAAATCACATATTTGTGCTCAAACCTTAGTGCTTCATATGGTTTCACAACCCACACTCATCCCAAGCCCACTTTCCTTCAATAAATCACATATTTGTGCTCAAACCTTAGTGGCTCATATGGTTTCACAACCCATGTCACGCATCCCACAACCACTTTCATTCATGTAATCACAAATTTGTGCTCAAACCTTAGTGCTTCATATGGTTTCACAACCCACATGCATCCCAAGCCCACTTTCCTTCAATAAATCACATATTTGTGTTCAAACCTTTGTGGCTCATATGGTTTCACAACCCATGTCACGCATCCCACAACCACTTTCATTCATGTAATCATAAATTTGTGCTCAAACCTTAGTGACTCATATGGTTTCACAACCCATGTCACGCATCCCACAACCACTTTCATTCATGTAATCACAAATTTGAGCTCAAACCTTAGTGGCTCATATGGTTTAACAACCCACACGCATCCCACAACCACTTTCCTTCAATAAATCACATATTTGTGCTGAAACCTTAGTGCTTCATATGGTTTCACAACCCACACTCATCCCAAAGCCACTTTCCTTCAATAAATCACATATTTGTGCTCAAACCTTAGTGGCTCATATGGTTTCACAACCCATGTCACGCATCCCACAACCACTTTCATTCATGTAATCACAAATTTGTGCTCAAACCTTAGTGCCGTATATGGTTTCACAACCCACACGCATCCCAAGCCCACTTTCCTTCAATAAATCACATATTTGTGCTCAAACCTTAGTGGCTCATATGGTTTCACAACCCATGTCACGCATCCCACAACCACTTTCATTCATGTAATCACAAATTTGAGCTCAAACCTTAGTGGCTCATATGGTTTCACAACCCACACGCATCCCACAACCACTTTCCTTCAATAAATCACATATTTGTGCTCAAACCTTAGTGCTTCATATGGTTTCACAACCCACACTCATCCCAAAGCCACTTTCCTTCAATAAATCACATATTTGTGCTCAAACCTTAGTGGCTCATATGGTTTCACAACCCATGTCACGCATCCCACAACCACTTTCATTCATGTAATCACAAATTTGAGCTCAAACCTTAGTGGCTCATATGGTTTAACAACCCACACGCATCCCACAACCACTTTCCTTCAATAAATCACATATTTGTGCTCAAACCTTAGTGCTTCATATGGTTTCACAACCCACACTCATCCCAAAGCCACTTTCCTTCAATAAATCACATATTTGTGCTCAAACCTTAGTGGCTCATATGGTTTAACAACCCACACGCATCCCACAACCACTTTCCTTCAATAAATCACATATTTGTGCTCAAACCTTAGTGGCTCATATGGTTTCACAACCCACACTCATCCCAAAGCCACTTTCCTTCAATAAATCACATATTTGTGCTCAAACCTTAGTGCTTCATATGGTTTCACAACCTACACTCATCCCAAAGCCACTTTCCTTCAATAAATCACATATTTGTGCTCAAACCTTAGTGGCTCATATGGTTTCACAACCCACACTCATCCCAAAGCCACTTTCCTTCAATAAATCACATATTTGTGCTCAAACCTTAGTGGCTCATATGGTTTCACAACCCATGTCACGCATCCCACAACCACTTTCATTCATGTAATCACAAATTTGAGCTCAAACCTTAGTGGCTCATATGGTTTCACAACCCACACGCATCCCACAACCACTTTCCTTCAATAAATCACATATTTGTGCTCAAACCTTAGTGCTTCATATGGTTTCACAACCCACACGCATCCCAAAGCCACTTTCCTTCAATAAATCACATATTTGTGCTCAAACCTTAGTGGCTCATATGGTTTCACAACCCATGTCACGCATCCCACAACCACTTTCATTCATGTAATCACAAATTTGAGCTCAAACCTTAGTGGCTCATATGGTTTCACAACCCACACGCATCCCACAACCACTTTCCTTCAATAAATCACATATTTGTGCTCAAACCTTAGTGCTTCATATGGTTTCACAACCCACACTCATCCCAAAGCCACTTTCCTTCAATAAATCACATATTTGTGCTCAAACCTTAGTGCTTCATATGGTTTCACAACCTACACTCATCCCAAAGCCACTTTCCTTCAATAAATCACATATTTGTGCTCAAACCTTAGTGGCTCATATGGTTTCACAACCCACACTCATCCCAAAGCCACTTTCCTTCAATAAATCACATATTTGTGCTCAAACCTTAGTGCTTCATATGGTTTCACAACCTACACTCATCCCAAAGCCACTTTCCTTCAATAAATCACATATTTGTGCTCAAACCTTAGTGGCTCATATGGTTTCACAACCCATGTCACGCATCCCACAACCACTTTCATTCATGTAATCACAAATTTGAGCTCAAACCTTAGTGGCTCATATGGTTTCACAACCCACACGCATCCCACAACCACTTTCCTTCAATAAATCACATATTTGTGCTCAAACCTTAGTGCTTCATATGGTTTCACAACCCACACGCATCCCAAAGCCACTTTCCTTCAATAAATCACATATTTGTGCTCAAACCTTAGTGGCTCATATGGTTTCACAACCCATGTCACGCATCCCACAACCACTTTCATTCATGTAATCACAAATTTGAGCTCAAACCTTAGTGGCTCATATGGTTTCACAACCCACACGCATCCCACAACCACTTTCCTTCAATAAATCACATATTTGTGCTCAAACCTTAGTGCTTCATATGGTTTCACAACCCACACTCATCCCAAAGCCACTTTCCTTCAATAAATCACATATTTGTGCTCAAACCTTAGTGGCTCATATGGTTTCACAACCCATGTCACGCATCCCACAACCACTTTCATTCATGTAATCACAAATTTGAGCTCAAACCTTAGTGGCTCATATGGTTTCACAACCCACACGCATCCCACAACCACTTTCCTTCAATAAATCACATATTTGTGCTCAAACCTTAGTGGCTCATATGGTTTCACAACCCATGTCACGCATCCCACAACCACTTTCATTCATGTAATCACAAATTTGAGCTCAAACCTTAGTGGCTCATATGGTTTAACAACCCACACGCATCCTACAACCACTTTCCTTCAATAAATCACATATTTGTGCTCAAACCTTAGTGCTTCATATGGTTTCACAACCCACACTCATCCCAAAGCCACTTTCCTTCAATAAATCACATATTTGTGCTCAAACCTTAGTGGCTCATATGGTTTCACAACCCATGTCACGCATCCCACAACCACTTTCATTCATGTAATCACAAATTTGAGCTCAAACCTTAGTGGCTCATATGGTTTCACAACCCACACGCATCCCACAACCACTTTCCTTCAATAAATCACATATTTGTGCTCAAACCTTAGTGCTTCATATGGTTTCACAACCCACACTCATCCCAAAGCCACTTTCCTTCAATAAATCACATATTTGTGCTCAAACCTTAGTGGCTCATATGGTTTCACAACCCATGTCACGCATCCCACAACCACTTTCATTCATGTAATCACAAATTTGAGCTCAAACCTTAGTGGCTCATATGGTTTAACAACCCACACGCATCCCACAACCACTTTCCTTCAATAAATCACATATTTGTGCTCAAACCTTAGTGCTTCATATGGTTTCACAACCCACACGCATCCCAAAGCCACTTTCCTTCAATAAATCACATATTTGTGCTCAAACCTTAGTGGCTCATATGGTTTCACAACCCATGTCACGCATCCCACAACCACTTTCATTCATGTAATCACAAATTTGAGCTCAAACCTTAGTGGCTCATATGGTTTCACAACCCACACGCATCCCACAACCACTTTCCTTCAATAAATCACATATTTGTGCTCAAACCTTAGTGCTTCATATGGTTTCACAACCCACACTCATCCCAAAGCCACTTTCCTTCAATAAATCACATATTTGTGCTCAAACCTTAGTGCTTCATATGGTTTCACAACCTACACTCATCCCAAAGCCACTTTCCTTCAATAAATCACATATTTGTGCTCAAACCTTAGTGGCTCATATGGTTTCACAACCCATGTCACGCATCCCACAACCACTTTCATTCATGTAATCACAAATTTGAGCTCAAACCTTAGTGGCTCATATGGTTTCACAACCCACACGCATCCCACAACCACTTTCCTTCATTAAATCACATATTTGTGCTCAAACCTTAGTGCTTCATATGGTTTCACAACCCACACTCATCCCAAAGCCACTTTCCTTCAATAAATCACATATTTGTGCTCAAACCTTAGTGCTTCATATGGTTTCACAACCTACACTCATCCCAAAGCCACTTTCCTTCAATAAATCACATATTTGTGCTCAAACCTTAGTGGCTCATATGGTTTCACAACCCACACTCATCCCAAAGCCACTTTCCTTCAATAAATCACATATTTGTGCTCAAACCTTAGTGCTTCATATGGTTTCACAACCTACACTCATCCCAAAGCCACTTTCCTTCAATAAATCACATATTTGTGCTCAAACCTTAGTGGCTCATATGGTTTCACAACCCATGTCACGCATCCCACAACCACTTTCATTCATGTAATCACAAATTTGAGCTCAAACCTTAGTGGCTCATATGGTTTCACAACCCACACGCATCCCACAACCACTTTCCTTCAATAAATCACATATTTGTGCTCAAACCTTAGTGCTTCATATGGTTTCACAACCCACACGCATCCCAAAGCCACTTTCCTTCAATAAATCACATATTTGTGCTCAAACCTTAGTGGCTCATATGGTTTCACAACCCATGTCACGCATCCCACAACCACTTTCATTCATGTAATCACAAATTTGAGCTCAAACCTTAGTGGCTCATATGGTTTCACAACCCACACGCATCCCACAACCACTTTCCTTCAATAAATCACATATTTGTGCTCAAACCTTAGTGCTTCATATGGTTTCACAACCCACACTCATCCCAAAGCCACTTTCCTTCAATAAATCACATATTTGTGCTCAAACCTTAGTGGCTCATATGGTTTCACAACCCATGTCACGCATCCCACAACCACTTTCATTCATGTAATCACAAATTTGAGCTCAAACCTTAGTGGCTCATATGGTTTCACAACCCACACGCATCCCACAACCACTTTCCTTCAATAAATCACATATTTGTGCTCAAACCTTAGTGGCTCATATGGTTTCACAACCCATGTCACGCATCCCACAACCACTTTCATTCATGTAATCACAAATTTGAGCTCAAACCTTAGTGGCTCATATGGTTTAACAACCCACACGCATCCTACAACCACTTTCCTTCAATAAATCACATATTTGTGCTCAAACCTTAGTGCTTCATATGGTTTCACAACCCACACTCATCCCAAAGCCACTTTCCTTCAATAAATCACATATTTGTGCTCAAACCTTAGTGGCTCATATGGTTTCACAACCCATGTCACGCATCCCACAACCACTTTCATTCATGTAATCACAAATTTGAGCTCAAACCTTAGTGGCTCATATGGTTTCACAACCCACACGCATCCCACAACGACTTTCCTTCAATAAATCACATATTTGTGCTCAAACCTTAGTGCTTCATATGGTTTCACAACCCACACTCATCCCAAAGCCACTTTCCTTCAATAAATCACATATTTGTGCTCAAACCTTAGTGGCTCATATGGTTTCACAACCCATGTCACGCATCCCACAACCACTTTCATTCATGTAATCACAAATTTGAGCTCAAACCTTAGTGGCTCATATGGTTTAACAACCCACACGCATCCCACAACCACTTTCCTTCAATAAATCACATATTTGTGCTCAAACCTTAGTGGCTCATATGGTTTCACAACCCATGTCACGCATCCCACAACCACTTTCATTCATGTAATCCCAAATTTGTGCTCAAACCTTAGTGCCGTATATGGTTTCACAACCCACACGCATCCCAAGCCCACTTTCCTTCAATAAATCACATATTTGTGCTCAAACCTTAGTGGCTCATATGGTTTCACAACCCATGTCACGCATCCCACAACCACTTTCATTCATGTAATCACAAATTTGAGCTCAAACCTTAGTGGCTCATATGGTTTCACAACCCACACGCATCCCACAACCACTTTCCTTCATTAAATCACAAATTTGTGCTCAAACCTTAGTGCTTCATATGGTTTCACAACCCACACTCATCCCAAAGCCACTTTCCTTCAATAAATCACATATTTGTGCTCAAACCTTAGTGGCTCATATGGTTTCACAACCCATGTCACGCATCCCACAACCACTTTCATTCATGTAATCACAAATTTGAGCTCAAACCTTAGTGGCTCATATGGTTTCACAACCCACACGCATCCCACAACCACTTTCCTTCATTAAATCACATATTTGTGCTCAAACCTTAGTGCTTCATATGGTTTCACAACCCACACTCATCCCAAAGCCACTTTCCTTCAATAAATCACATATTTGTGCTCAAACCTTAGTGCTTCATATGGTTTCACAACCTACACTCATCCCAAAGCCACTTTCCTTCAATAAATCACATATTTGTGCTCAAACCTTAGTGGCTCATATGGTTTCACAACCCATGTCACGCATCCCACAACCACTTTCATTCATGTAATCACAAATTTGAGCTCAAACCTTAGTGGCTCATATGGTTTCACAACCCACACGCATCCCACAACCACTTTCCTTCAATAAATCACATATTTGTGCTCAAACCTTAGTGCTTCATATGGTTTCACAACCCACACGCATCCCAAAGCCACTTTCCTTCAATAAATCACATATTTGTGCTCAAACCTTAGTGGCTCATATGGTTTCACAACCCATGTCACGCATCCCACAACCACTTTCATTCATGTAATCACAAATTTGAGCTCAAACCTTAGTGGCTCATATGGTTTCACAACCCACACGCATCCCACAACCACTTTCCTTCAATAAATCACATATTTGTGCTCAAACCTTAGTGCTTCATATGGTTTCACAACCCACACGCATCCCAAGCCCACTTTCCTTCAATAAATCACATATTTGTGTTCAAACCTTAGTGGCTCATATGGTTTCACAACCCATGTCACGCATCCCACAACCACTTTCATTCATGTAATCATAAATTTGTGCTCAAACCTTAGTGACTCATATGGTTTCACAACCCATGTCACGCATCCCACAACCACTTTCATTCATGTAATCACAAATTTGAGCTCAAACCTTAGTGGCTCATATAGTTTAACAACCCACACGCATCCCACAACCACTTTCCTTCTATAAATCACATATTTGTGCTCAAACCTTAGTGCTTCATATGGTTTCACAACCCACACTCATCCCAAAGCCACTTTCCTTCAATAAATCACATATTTGTGCTCAAACCTTAGTGGCTCATATGGTTTCACAACCCATGTCACGCATCCCACAACCACTTTCATTCATGTAATCACAAATTTGAGCTCAAACCTTAGTGGCTCATATGGTTTAACAACCCACACGCATCCCACAACCACTTTCCTTCAATAAATCACATATTTGTGCTCAAACCTTAGTGCTTCATATGGTTTCACAACCCACACTCATCCCAAAGCCACTTTCCTTCAATAAATCACATATTTGTGCTCAAACCTTAGTGGCTCATATGGTTTCACAACCCATGTCACGCATCCCACAACCACTTTCATTCATGTAATCACAAATTTGAGCTCAAACCTTAGTGGCTCATATGGTTTCACAACCCACACGCATCCCACAACCACTTTCCTTCAATAAATCACATATTTGTGCTCAAACCTTAGTGCTTCATATGGTTTCACAACCCACACTCATCCCAAAGCCACTTTCCTTCAATAAATCACATATTTGTGCTCAAACCTTAGTGGCTCATATGGTTTCACAACCCATGTCACGCATCCCACAACCACTTTCATTCATGTAATCACAAATTTGAGCTCAAACCTTAGTGGCTCATATGGTTTAACAACCCACACGCATCCCACAACCACTTTCCTTCAATAAATCACATATTTGTGCTCAAACCTTAGTGCTTCATATGGTTTCACAACCCACACTCATCCCAAAGCCACTTTCCTTCAATAAATCACATATTTGTGCTCAAACCTTAGTGGCTCATATGGTTTCACAACCCATGTCACGCATCCCACAACCACTTTCATTCATGTAATCCCAAATTTGTGCTCAAACCTTAGTGCCGTATATGGTTTCACAACCCACACGCATCCCAAGCCCACTTTCCTTCAATAAATCACATATTTGTGCTCAAACCTTAGTGGCTCATATGGTTTCACAACCCATGTCACGCATCCCACAACCACTTTCATTCATGTAATCACAAATTTGAGCTCAAACCTTAGTGGCTCATATGGTTTAACAACCCACACGCATCCCACAACCACTTTCCTTCAATAAATCACATATTTGTGCTCAAACCTTAGTGCTTCATATGGTTTCACAACCCACACTCATCCCAAAGCCACTTTCCTTCAATAAATCACATATTTGTGCTCAAACCTTAGTGGCTCATATGGTTTCACAACCCATGTCACGCATCCCACAACCACTTTCATTCATGTAATCACAAATTTGTGCTCAAACCTTAGTGGCTCATATGGTTTCACAACCCATACGCATCCCAAGCCCACTTTCCTTCAATAAATCACATATTTGTGCTCAAACCTTAGTGGCTCATATGGTTTCACAACCCATGTCACGCATCCCACAACCACTTTCATTCATGTAATCACAAATTTGTGCTCAAACCTTAGTGGCTCATATGGTTTCACAACCCACACGCCTCCCACAACCACTTTCCTTCAATAAATCACATATTTGTGCTGAAACCTTAGTGCTTCATATGGTTTCACAACCCACACTCATCCCAAAGCCACTTTCCTTCAATAAATCACATATTTGTGCTCAAACCTTAGTGGCTCATATGGTTTCACAACCCATGTCACGCATCCCACAACCACTTTCATTCATGTAATCACAAATTTGTGCTCAAACCTTAGTGCCGTATATGGTTTCACAACCCACACGCATCCCAAGCCCACTTTCCTTCAATAAATCACATATTTGTGCTCAAACCTTAGTGGCTCATATGGTTTCACAACCCATGTCACGCATCCCACAACCACTTTCATTCATGTAATCACAAATTTGTGCTCAAACCTTAGTGGCTCATATGGTTTCACAACCCACACGCATCCCACAACCACTTTCCTTCAATAAATCACATATTTGTGCTCAAACCTTAGTGCTTCATATGGTTTCACAACCCACACTCATCCCAAAGCCACTTTCCTTCAATAAATCACATATTTGTGCTCAAACCTTAGTGCTTCATATGGTTTCACAACCTACACTCATCCCAAAGCCACTTTCCTTCAATAAATCACATATTTGTGCTCAAACCTTAGTGGCTCATATGGTTTCACAACCCATGTCACGCATCCCACAACCACTTTCATTCATGTAATCACAAATTTGAGCTCAAACCTTAGTGGCTCATATGGTTTCACAACCCACACGCATCCCACAACCACTTTCCTTCAATAAATCACATATTTGTGCTCAAACCTTAGTGCTTCATATGGTTTCACAACCCACACTCATCCCAAAGCCACTTTCCTTCAATAAATCACATATTTGTGCTCAAACCTTAGTGGCTCATATGGTTTCACAACCCATGTCACGCATCCCACAACCACTTTCATTCATGTAATCACAAATTTGAGCTCAAACCTTAGTGGCTCATATGGTTTAACAACCCACACGCATCCCACAACCACTTTCCTTCAATAAATCACATATTTGTGCTCAAACCTTAGTGCTTCATATGGTTTCACAACCCACACTCATCCCAAAGCCACTTTCCTTCAATAAATCACATATTTGTGCTCAAACCTTAGTGGCTCATATGGTTTCACAACCCATGTCACGCATCCCACAAGCACTTCCATTCATGTAATCACAAATTTGTGCTCAAACCTTAGTGCCGTATATGGTTTCACAACCCACACGCATCCCAAGCCCACTTTCCTTCAATAAATCACATATTTGTGCTCAAACCTTAGTGGCTCATATGGTTTCACAACCCATGTCACGCATCCCACAACCACTTTCATTCATGTAATCACAAATTTGTGCTCAAACCTTAGTGGCTCATATGGTTTCACAACCCACACGCATCCCACAACCACTTTCCTTCAATAAATCACATATTTGTGCTCAAACCTTAGTGCTTCATATGGTTTCACAACCCACACTCATCCCAAAGCCACTTTCCTTCAATAAATCACATATTTGTGCTCAAACCTTAGTGCTTCATATGGTTTCACAACCCACACTCATCCCAAAGCCACTTTCCTTCAATAAATCACATATTTGTGCTCAAACCTTAGTGGCTCATATGGTTTCACAACCCATGTCACGCATCCCACAAGCACTTCCATTCATGTAATCACAAATTTGTGCTCAAACCTTAGTGCCGTATATGGTTTCACAACCCACACGCATCCCAAGCCCACTTTCCTTCAATAAATCACATATTTGTGCTCAAACCTTAGTGGCTCATATGGTTTCACAACCCATGTCACGCATCCCACAACCACTTTCATTCATGTAATCACAAATTTGTGCTCAAACCTTAGTGGCTCATATGGTTTAACAACCGACACGCATCCCAAGCCCACTTTCCTTCAATAAATCACATATTTGTGCTCAAACCTTAGTGCTTCATATGGTTTCACAACCTACACTCATCCCAAAGCCACTTTCCTTCAATAAATCACATATTTGTGCTCAAACCTTAGTGGCTCATATGGTTTCACAACCCATGTCACGCATCCCACAACCACTTTCATTCATGTAATCACAAATTTGAGCTCAAACCTTAGTGGCTCATATGGTTTCACAACCCACACGCATCCCACAACGACTTTCCTTCAATAAATCACATATTTGTGCTCAAACCTTAGTGCTTCATATGGTTTCACAACCCACACTCATCCCAAAGCCACTTTCCTTCAATAAATCACATATTTGTGCTCAAACCTTAGTGGCTCATATGGTTTCACAACCCATGTCACGCATCCCACAACCACTTTCATTCATGTAATCACAAATTTGAGCTCAAACCTTAGTGGCTCATATGGTTTAACAACCCACACGCATCCCACAACCACTTTCCTTCAATAAATCACATATTTGTGCTCAAACCTTAGTGCTTCATATGGTTTCACAACCCACACTCATCCCAAAGCCACTTTCCTTCAATAAATCACATATTTGTGCTCAAACCTTAGTGGCTCATATGGTTTCACAACCCATGTCACGCATCCCACAACCACTTTCATTCATGTAATCACAAATTTGAGCTCAAACCTTAGTGGCTCATATGGTTTAACAACCCACACGCATCCCACAACCACTTTCCTTCAATAAATCACATATTTGTGCTCAAACCTTAGTGCTTCATATGGTTTCACAACCCACACTCATCCCAAAGCCACTTTCCTTCAATAAATCACATATTTGTGCTCAAACCTTAGTGGCTCATATGGTTTCACAACCCATGTCACGCATCCCACAACCACTTTCATTCATGTAATCACAAATTTGTGCTCAAACCTTAGTGGCTCATATGGTTTCACAACCCATACGCATCCCAAGCCCACTTTCCTTCAATAAATCACATATTTGTGCTCAAACCTTAGTGGCTCATATGGTTTCACAACCCATGTCACGCATCCCACAACCACTTTCATTCATGTAATCACAAATTTGTGCTCAAACCTTAGTGGCTCATATGGTTTCACAACCCACACGCCTCCCACAACCACTTTCCTTCAATAAATCACATATTTGTGCTGAAACCTTAGTGCTTCATATGGTTTCACAACCCACACTCATCCCAAAGCCACTTTCCTTCAATAAATCACATATTTGTGCTCAAACCTTAGTGGCTCATATGGTTTCACAACCCATGTCACGCATCCCACAACCACTTTCATTCATGTAATCACAAATTTGTGCTCAAACCTTAGTGCCGTATATGGTTTCACAACCCACACGCATCCCAAGCCCACTTTCCTTCAATAAATCACATATTTGTGCTCAAACCTTAGTGGCTCATATGGTTTCACAACCCATGTCACGCATCCCACAACCACTTTCATTCATGTAATCACAAATTTGTGCTCAAACCTTAGTGGCTCATATGGTTTCACAACCCACACGCATCCCACAACCACTTTCCTTCAATAAATCACATATTTGTGCTCAAACCTTAGTGCTTCATATGGTTTCACAACCCACACTCATCCCAAAGCCACTTTCCTTCAATAAATCACATATTTGTGCTCAAACCTTAGTGGCTCATATGGTTTCACAACCCATGTCACGCATCCCACAACCACTTTCATTCATGTAATCACAAATTTGAGCTCAAACCTTAGTGGCTCATATGGTTTAACAACCCACACGCATCCCACAACCACTTTCCTTCAATAAATCACATATTTGTGCTCAAACCTTAGTGCTTCATATGGTTTCACAACCCACACTCATCCCAAAGCCACTTTCCTTCAATAAATCACATATTTGTGCTCAAACCTTAGTGGCTCATATGGTTTCACAACCCATGTCACGCATCCCACAACCACTTTCATTCATGTAATCACAAATTTGTGCTCAAACCTTAGTGGCTCATATGGTTTCACAACCCATACGCATCCCAAGCCCACTTTCCTTCAATAAATCACATATTTGTGCTCAAACCTTAGTGGCTCATATGGTTTCACAACCCATGTCACGCATCCCACAACCACTTTCATTCATGTAATCACAAATTTGTGCTCAAACCTTAGTGGCTCATATGGTTTCACAACCCACACGCCTCCCACAACCACTTTCCTTCAATAAATCACATATTTGTGCTGAAACCTTAGTGCTTCATATGGTTTCACAACCCACACTCATCCCAAAGCCACTTTCCTTCAATAAATCACATATTTGTGCTCAAACCTTAGTGGCTCATATGGTTTCACAACCCATGTCACGCATCCCACAACCACTTTCATTCATGTAATCACAAATTTGTGCTCAAACCTTAGTGCCGTATATGGTTTCACAACCCACACGCATCCCAAGCCCACTTTCCTTCAATAAATCACATATTTGTGCTCAAACCTTAGTGGCTCATATGGTTTCACAACCCATGTCACGCATCCCACAACCACTTTCATTCATGTAATCACAAATTTGTGCTCAAACCTTAGTGGCTCATATGGTTTCACAACCCACACGCATCCCACAACCACTTTCCTTCAATAAATCACATATTTGTGCTCAAACCTTAGTGCTTCATATGGTTTCACAACCCACACTCATCCCAAAGCCACTTTCCTTCAATAAATCACATATTTGTGCTCAAACCTTAGTGCTTCATATGGTTTCACAACCTACACTCATCCCAAAGCCACTTTCCTTCAATAAATCACATATTTGTGCTCAAACCTTAGTGGCTCATATGGTTTCACAACCCATGTCACGCATCCCACAACCACTTTCATTCATGTAATCACAAATTTGAGCTCAAACCTTAGTGGCTCATATGGTTTAACAACCCACACGCATCCCACAACCACTTTCCTTCAATAAATCACATATTTGTGCTCAAACCTTAGTGCTTCATATGGTTTCACAACCCACACTCATCCCAAAGCCACTTTCCTTCAATAAATCACATATTTGTGCTCAAACCTTAGTGGCTCATATGGTTTCACAACCCATGTCACGCATCCCACAAGCACTTTCATTCATGTAATCACAAATTTGTGCTCAAACCTTAGTGCCGTATATGGTTTCACAACCCACACGCATCCCAAGCCCACTTTCCTTCAATAAATCACATATTTGTGCTCAAACCTTAGTGGCTCATATGGTTTCACAACCCATGTCACGCATCCCACAACCACTTTCATTCATGTAATCACAAATTTGTGCTCAAACCTTAGTGGCTCATATGGTTTAACAACCGACACGCATCCCAAGCCCACTTTCCTTCAATAAATCACATATTTGTGCTCAAACCTTAGTGCTTCATATGGTTTCACAACCTACACTCATCCCAAAGCCACTTTCCTTCAATAAATCACATATTTGTGCTCAAACCTTAGTGGCTCATATGGTTTCACAACCCATGTCACGCATCCCACAACCACTTTCATTCATGTAATCACAAATTTGAGCTCAAACCTTAGTGGCTCATATGGTTTCACAACCCACACGCATCCCACAACGACTTTCCTTCAATAAATCACATATTTGTGCTCAAACCTTAGTGCTTCATATGGTTTCACAACCCACACTCATCCCAAAGCCACTTTCCTTCAATAAATCACATATTTGTGCTCAAACCTTAGTGGCTCATATGGTTTCACAACCCATGTCACGCATCCCACAACCACTTTCATTCATGTAATCACAAATTTGAGCTCAAACCTTAGTGGCTCATATGGTTTAACAACCCACACGCATCCCACAACCACTTTCCTTCAATAAATCACATATTTGTGCTCAAACCTTAGTGCTTCATATGGTTTCACAACCCACACTCATCCCAAAGCCACTTTCCTTCAATAAATCACATATTTGTGCTCAAACCTTAGTGGCTCATATGGTTTCACAACCCATGTCACGCATCCCACAACCACTTTCATTCATGTAATCACAAATTTGAGCTCAAACCTTAGTGGCTCATATGGTTTAACAACCCACACGCATCCCACAACCACTTTCCTTCAATAAATCACATATTTGTGCTCAAACCTTAGTGCTTCATATGGTTTCACAACCCACACTCATCCCAAAGCCACTTTCCTTCAATAAATCACATATTTGTGCTCAAACCTTAGTGGCTCATATGGTTTCACAACCCATGTCACGCATCCCACAACCACTTTCATTCATGTAATCCCAAATTTGTGCTCAAACCTTAGTGCCGTATATGGTTTCACAACCCACACGCATCCCAAGCCCACTTTCCTTCAATAAATCACATATTTGTGCTCAAACCTTAGTGGCTCATATGGTTTCACAACCCATGTCACGCATCCCACAACCACTTTCATTCATGTAATCACAAATTTGAGCTCAAACCTTAGTGGCTCATATGGTTTCACAACCCACACGCATCCCACAACCACTTTCCTTCATTAAATCACAAATTTGTGCTCAAACCTTAGTGCTTCATATGGTTTCACAACCCACACTCATCCCAAAGCCACTTTCCTTCAATAAATCACATATTTGTGCTCAAACCTTAGTGGCTCATATGGTTTCACAACCCATGTCACGCATCCCACAACCACTTTCATTCATGTAATCACAAATTTGAGCTCAAACCTTAGTGGCTCATATGGTTTCACAACCCACACGCATCCCACAACCACTTTCCTTCAATAAATCACATATTTGTGCTCAAACCTTAGTGCTTCATATGGTTTCACAACCCACACTCATCCCAAAGCCACTTTCCTTCAATAAATCACATATTTGTGCTCAAACCTTAGTGCTTCATATGGTTTCACAACCTACACTCATCCCAAAGCCACTTTCCTTCAATAAATCACATATTTGTGCTCAAACCTTAGTGGCTCATATGGTTTCACAACCCATGTCACGCATCCCACAACCACTTTCATTCATGTAATCACAAATTTGAGCTCAAACCTTAGTGGCTCATATGGTTTCACAACCCACACGCATCCCACAACCACTTTCCTTCAATAAATCACATATTTGTGCTCAAACCTTAGTGCTTCATATGGTTTCACAACCCACACGCATCCCAAAGCCACTTTCCTTCAATAAATCACATATTTGTGCTCAAACCTTAGTGGCTCATATGGTTTCACAACCCATGTCACGCATCCCACAACCACTTTCATTCATGTAATCACAAATTTGAGCTCAAACCTTAGTGGCTCATATGGTTTCACAACCCACACGCATCCCACAACCACTTTCCTTCAATAAATCACATATTTGTGCTCAAACCTTAGTGCTTCATATGGTTTCACAACCCACACGCATCCCAAGCCCACTTTCCTTCAATAAATCACATATTTGTGTTCAAACCTTAGTGGCTCATATGGTTTCACAACCCATGTCACGCATCCCACAACCACTTTCATTCATGTAATCATAAATTTGTGCTCAAACCTTAGTGACTCATATGGTTTCACAACCCATGTCACGCATCCCACAACCACTTTCATTCATGTAATCACAAATTTGAGCTCAAACCTTAGTGGCTCATATGGTTTAACAACCCACACGCATCCCACAACCACTTTCCTTCTATAAATCACATATTTGTGCTCAAACCTTAGTGCTTCATATGGTTTCACAACCCACACTCATCCCAAAGCCACTTTCCTTCAATAAATCACATATTTGTGCTCAAACCTTAGTGGCTCATATGGTTTCACAACCCATGTCACGCATCCCACAACCACTTTCATTCATGTAATCACAAATTTGAGCTCAAACCTTAGTGGCTCATATGGTTTAACAACCCACACGCATCCCACAACCACTTTCCTTCAATAAATCACATATTTGTGCTCAAACCTTAGTGCTTCATATGGTTTCACAACCCACACTCATCCCAAAGCCACTTTCCTTCAATAAATCACATATTTGTGCTCAAACCTTAGTGGCTCATATGGTTTCACAACCCATGTCACGCATCCCACAACCACTTTCATTCATGTAATCACAAATTTGAGCTCAAACCTTAGTGGCTCATATGGTTTCACAACCCACACGCATCCCACAACCACTTTCCTTCAATAAATCACATATTTGTGCTCAAACCTTAGTGCTTCATATGGTTTCACAACCCACACTCATCCCAAAGCCACTTTCCTTCAATAAATCACATATTTGTGCTCAAACCTTAGTGGCTCATATGGTTTCACAACCCATGTCACGCATCCCACAACCACTTTCATTCATGTAATCACAAATTTGAGCTCAAACCTTAGTGGCTCATATGGTTTCACAACCCACACGCATCCCACAACCACTTTCCTTCAATAAATCACATATTTGTGCTCAAACCTTAGTGCTTCATATGGTTTCACAACCCACACTCATCCCAAAGCCACTTTCCTTCAATAAATCACATATTTGTGCTCAAACCTTAGTGGCTCATATGGTTTCACAACCCATGTCACGCATCCCACAACCACTTTCATTCATGTAATCACAAATTTGAGCTCAAACCTTAGTGGCTCATATGGTTTAACAACCCACACGCATCCCACAACCACTTTCCTTCAATAAATCACATATTTGTGCTCAAACCTTAGTGCTTCATATGGTTTCACAACCCACACTCATCCCAAAGCCACTTTCCTTCAATAAATCACATATTTGTGCTCAAACCTTAGTGGCTCATATGGTTTCACAACCCATGTCACGCATCCCACAACCACTTTCATTCATGTAATCATAAATTTGTGCTCAAACCTTAGTGACTCATATGGTTTCACAACCCATGTCACGCATCCCACAACCACTTTCATTCATGTAATCACAAATTTGAGCTCAAACCTTAGTGGCTCATATGGTTTCACAACCCATGTCACGCATCCCACAACCACTTTCATTCATGTAATCACAAATTTGTGCTCAAACCTTAGTGGCTCATATGGTTTCACAACCCACACGCATCCCACAACCACTTTCCTTCAATAAATCACATATTTGTGCTCAAACCTTAGTGCTTCATATGGTTTCACAACCCACACTCATCCCAAAGCCACTTTCCTTCAATAAATCACATATTTGTGCTCAAACCTTAGTGGCTCATATGGTTTCACAACCCATGTCACGCATCCCACAACCACTTTCATTCATGTAATCACAAATTTGTGCTCAAACCTTAGTGCCGTATATGGTTTCACAACCCACACGCATCCCAAGCCCACTTTCCTTCAATAAATCACATATTTGTGCTCAAACCTTAGTGGCTCATATGGTTTCACAACCCATGTCACGCATCCCACAACCACTTTCATTCATGTAATCACAAATTTGTGCTCAAACCTTAGTGGCTCATATGGTTTCACAACCCATACGCATCCCAAGCCCACTTTCCTTCAATAAATCACATATTTGTGCTCAAACCTTAGTGGCTCATATGGTTTCACAACCCATGTCACGCATCCCACAACCACTTTCATTCATGTAATCACAAATTTGTGCTCAAACCTTAGTGGCTCATATGGTTTCACAACCCACACGCATCCCACAACCACTTTCCTTCAATAAATCACATATTTGTGCTGAAACCTTAGTGCTTCATATGGTTTCACAACCCACACTCATCCCAAAGCCACTTTCCTTCAATAAATCACATATTTGTGCTCAAACCTTAGTGGCTCATATGGTTTCACAACCCATGTCACGCATCCCACAACCACTTTCATTCATGTAATCACAAATTTGTGCTCAAACCTTAGTGCCGTATATGGTTTCACAACCCACACGCATCCCAAGCCCACTTTCCTTCAATAAATCACATATTTGTGCTCAAACCTTAGTGGCTCATATGGTTTCACAACCCATGTCACGCATCCCACAACCACTTTCATTCATGTAATCACAAATTTGTGCTCAAACCTTAGTGGCTCATATGGTTTCACAACCCACACGCATCCCACAACCACTTTCCTTCAATAAATCACATATTTGTGCTCAAACCTTAGTGCTTCATATGGTTTCACAACCCACACTCATCCCAAAGCCACTTTCCTTCAATAAATCACATATTTGTGCTCAAACCTTAGTGCTTCATATGGTTTCACAACCTACACTCATCCCAAAGCCACTTTCCTTCAATAAATCACATATTTGTGCTCAAACCTTAGTGGCTCATATGGTTTCACAACCCATGTCACGCATCCCACAACCACTTTCATTCATGTAATCACAAATTTGAGCTCAAACCTTAGTGGCTCATATGGTTTCACAACCCACACGCATCCCACAACCACTTTCCTTCAATAAATCACATATTTGTGCTCAAACCTTAGTGCTTCATATGGTTTCACAACCCACACTCATCCCAAAGCCACTTTCCTTCAATAAATCACATATTTGTGCTCAAACCTTAGTGGCTCATATGGTTTCACAACCCATGTCACGCATCCCACAACCACTTTCATTCATGTAATCACAAATTTGAGCTCAAACCTTAGTGGCTCATATGGTTTAACAACCCACACGCATCCCACAACCACTTTCCTTCAATAAATCACATATTTGTGCTCAAACCTTAGTGCTTCATATGGTTTCACAACCCACACTCATCCCAAAGCCACTTTCCTTCAATAAATCACATATTTGTGCTCAAACCTTAGTGGCTCATATGGTTTCACAACCCATGTCACGCATCCCACAAGCACTTTCATTCATGTAATCACAAATTTGTGCTCAAACCTTAGTGCCGTATATGGTTTCACAACCCACACGCATCCCAAGCCCACTTTCCTTCAATAAATCCAATATTTGTGCTCAAACCTTAGTGGCTCATATGGTTTCACAACCCATGTCACGCATCCCACAACCACTTTCATTCATGTAATCACAAATTTGTGCTCAAACCTTAGTGGCTCATATGGTTTAACAACCGACACGCATCCCAAGCCCACTTTCCTTCAATAAATCACATATTTGTGCTCAAACCTTAGTGCTTCATATGGTTTCACAACCTACACTCATCCCAAAGCCACTTTCCTTCAATAAATCACATATTTGTGCTCAAACCTTAGTGGCTCATATGGTTTCACAACCCATGTCACGCATCCCACAACCACTTTCATTCATGTAATCACAAATTTGAGCTCAAACCTTAGTGGCTCATATGGTTTCACAACCCACACGCATCCCACAACCACTTTCCTTCATTAAATCACATATTTGTGCTCAAACCTTAGTGCTTCATATGGTTTCACAACCCACACTCATCCCAAAGCCACTTTCCTTCAATAAATCACATATTTGTGCTCAAACCTTAGTGGCTCATATGGTTTCACAACCCATGTCACGCATCCCACAACCACTTTCATTCATGTAATCCCAAATTTGTGCTCAAACCTTAGTGCCGTATATGGTTTCACAACCCACACGCATCCCACAACCACTTTCCTTCAATAAATCACATATTTGTGCTCAAACCTTAGTGCTTCATATGGTTTCACAACCCACACTCATCCCAAAGCCACTTTCCTTCAATAAATCACATATTTGTGCTCAAACCTTAGTGGCTCATATGGTTTCACAACCCATGTCACGCATCCCACAACCACTTTCATTCATGTAATCACAAATTTGAGCTCAAACCTTAGTGGCTCATATGGTTTAACAACCCACACGCATCCCACAACCACTTTCCTTCAATAAATCACATATTTGTGCTCAAACCTTAGTGCTTCATATGGTTTCACAACCCACACTCATCCCAAAGCCACTTTCCTTCAATAAATCACATATTTGTGCTCAAACCTTAGTGGCTCATATGGTTTCACAACCCATGTCACGCATCCCACAAGCACTTTCATTCATGTAATCACAAATTTGTGCTCAAACCTTAGTGCCGTATATGGTTTCACAACCCACACGCATCCCAAGCCCACTTTCCTTCAATAAATCACATATTTGTGCTCAAACCTTAGTGGCTCATATGGTTTCACAACCCATGTCACGCATCCCACAACCACTTTCATTCATGTAATCACAAATTTGTGCTCAAACCTTAGTGGCTCATATGGTTTAACAACCGACACGCATCCCAAGCCCACTTTCCTTCAATAAATCACATATTTGTGCTCAAACCTTAGTGCTTCATATGGTTTCACAACCTACACTCATCCCAAAGCCACTTTCCTTCAATAAATCACATATTTGTGCTCAAACCTTAGTGGCTCATATGGTTTCACAACCCATGTCACGCATCCCACAACCACTTTCATTCATGTAATCACAAATTTGTGCTCAAACCTTAGTGGCTCATATGGTTTAACAACCGACACGCATCCCAAGCCCACTTTCCTTCAATAAATCACATATTTGTGCTCAAACCTTAGTGCTTCATATGGTTTCACAACCCACACTCATCCCAAAGCCACTTTCCTTCAATAAATCACATATTTGTGTTCAAACCTTAGTGGCTTATATGGTGTCACAACCCATGTCACGCATCCCACAACCACTTTCATTCCTGTAATCACAAATTTGTGCTCAAACCTTAGTGGCTCATATGGTGTCACAACCCATGTCACGCATCCCACAACCACTTTCATTCATGTAATCACAAATTTGTGCTCAAACCTTAGTGCCGTATATGGTTTCACAACACACACGCATCCCAAGCCCACTTTCCTTCAATAAATCATATATTTGTGCTCAAACCTTAGTGGCTCATATGGTTTCACAACCCATGTCACGCATCCCACAACCACTTTCATTCATGTAATCACATATTTGTGCTCAAACCTTAGTGGCTCATATGGTTTCACAACCCATGTCACGCATCCCACAACCACTTTCATTCATGTAATCACAAATTTGTGCTCAAACCTTAGTGGCTCATATGGTTTCACAACCCATGTCACGCATCCCACAACCACTTTCATTCATGTAATCACAAATTTGTGCTCAAACCTTAGTGGCTCATATGGTTTAACAACCGACACGCATCCCAAGCCCACTTTCCTTCAATAAATCACATATTTGTGCTCAAACCTTAGTGCTTCATATGGTTTCACAACCTACACTCATCCCAAAGCCACTTTCCTTCAATAAATCACATATTTGTGCTCAAACCTTAGTGGCTCATATGGTTTCACAACCCATGTCACGCATCCCACAAGCACTTTCATTCATGTAATCCCAAATTTGTGCTCAAACCTTAGTGCCGTATATGGTTTCACAACCCACACGCATCCCACAACCACTTTCCTTCAATAAATCACATATTTGTGCTCAAACCTTAGTGGCTCATATGGTTTCACAACCCATGTCACGCATCCCACAAGCACTTTCATTCATGTAATCCCAAATTTGTGCTCAAACCTTAGTGCCGTATATGGTTTCACAACCCACACGCATCCCACAACCACTTTCCTTCAATAAATCACATATTTGTGCTCAAACCTTAGTGGCTCATATGGTTTCACAACCCATGTCACGCATCCCACAACCACTTTCATTCATGTAATCACAAATTTGAGCTCAAACCTTAGTGCCGTATATGGTTTCACAACCCACACGCATCCCACAACCACTTTCCTTCAATAAATCACATATTTGTGCTCAAACCTTAGTGCTTCATATGGTTTCACAACCCACACTCATCCCAAAGCCACTTTCCTTCAATAAATCACATATTTGTGCTCAAACCTTAGTGGCTCATATGGTTTCACAACCCATGTCACGCATCCCACAACCACTTTCATTCATGTAATCACAAATTTGAGCTCAAACCTTAGTGGCTCATATGGTTTAACAACCCACACGCATCCCACAACCACTTTCCTTCAATAAATCACATATTTGTGCTCAAACCTTAGTGCTTCATATGGTTTCACAACCCACACTCATCCCAAAGCCACTTTCCTTCAATAAATCACATATTTGTGCTCAAACCTTAGTGGCTCATATGGTTTCACAACCCATGTCACGCATCCCACAACCACTTTCATTCATGTAATCCCAAATTTGTGCTCAAACCTTAGTGCCGTATATGGTTTCACAACCCACACGCATCCCAAGCCCACTTTCCTTCAATAAATCACATATTTGTGCTCAAACCTTAGTGGCTCATATGGTTTCACAACCCATGTCACGCATCCCACAACCACTTTCATTCATGTAATCACAAATTTGTGCTCAAACCTTAGTGGCTCATATGGTTTAACAACCGACACGCATCCCAAGCCCACTTTCCTTCAATAAATCACATATTTGTGCTCAAACCTTAGTGCTTCATATGGTTTCACAACCCACACTCATCCCAAAGCCACTTTCCTTCAATAAATCACATATTTGTGCTCAAACCTTAGTGGCTCATATGGTTTCACAACCCATGTCACGCATCCCACAACCACTTTCATTCATGTAATCACAAATTTGTGCTCAAACCTTAGTGGCTCATATGGTTTAACAACCGACACGCATCCCAAGCCCACTTTCCTTCAATAAATCACATATTTGTGCTCAAACCTTAGTGCTTCATATGGTTTCACAACCCACACTCATCCCAAAGCCACTTTCCTTCAATAAATCACATATTTGTGTTCAAACCTTAGTGGCTTATATGGTGTCACAACCCATGTCACGCATCCCACAACCACTTTCATTCCTGTAATCACAAATTTGTGCTCAAACCTTAGTGGCTCATATGGTGTCACAACCCATGTCACGCATCCCACAACCACTTTCATTCATGTAATCACAAATTTGTGCTCAAACCTTAGTGCTTCATATGGTTTCACAACCCACACTCATCCCAAAGCCACTTTCCTTCAATAAATCACATATTTGTGTTCAAACCTTAGTGGCTTATATGGTGTCACAACCCATGTCACGCATCCCACAACCACTTTCATTCCTGTAATCACAAATTTGTGCTCAAACCTTAGTGGCTCATATGGTGTCACAACCCATGTCACGCATCCCACAACCACTTTCATTCATGTAATCACAAATTTGTGCTCAAACCTTAGTGCCGTATATGGTTTCACAACACACACGCATCCCAAGCCCACTTTCCTTCAATAAATCACATATTTGTGCTCAAACCTTAGTGGCTCATATGGTTTCACAACCCATGTCACGCATCCCACAACCACTTTCATTCATGTAATCACATATTTGTGCTCAAACCTTAGTGGCTCATATGGTTTCACAACCCATGTCACGCATCCCACAACCACTTTCATTCATGTAATCACAAATTTGTGCTCAAACCTTAGTGGCTCATATGGTTTCACAACCCATGTCACGCATCCCACAACCACTTTCATTCATGTAATCACAAATTTGTGCTCAAACCTTAGTGGCTCATATGGTTTAACAACCGACACGCATCCCAAGCCCACTTTCCTTCAATAAATCACATATGTGTGCTCAAACCTTAGTGCTTCATATGGTTTCACAACCCACACTCATCCCAAAGCCACTTTCCTTCAATAAATCACATATTTGTGTTCAAACCTTAGTGGCTCATATGGTGTCACAACCCATGTCACGCATCCCACAACCACTTTCATTCATGTAATCACAAATTTGAGCTCAAACCTTAGTGGCTCATATGGTTTAACAACCCACACGCATCCCACAACCACTTTCCTTCAATAAATCACATATTTGTGCTGAAACCTTAGTGCTTCATATGGTTTCACAACCCACACTCATCCCAAAGCCACTTTCCTTCAATAAATCACATATTTGTGTTCAAACCTTAGTGGCTCATATGGTTTCACAACCCATGTCACGCATCCCACAACCACTTTCATTCATGTAATCACAAATTTGTGCTCAAACCTTAGTGCTTCATATGGTTTCACAACCCACACGCATCCCAAGCCCACTTTCCTTCAATAAATCACATATTTGTGCTCAAACCTTAGTGGCTCATATGGTTTCACAACCCATGTCACGCATCCCACAACCACTTTCATTCATGTAATCACAAATTTGTGCTCAAACCTTAGTGCCGTATATGGTTTCACAACCCACACGCATCCCAAGCCCACTTTCCTTCAATAAATCACATATTTGTGCTCAAACCTTAGTGCTTCATATGGTTTCACAACCCACACTCATCCCAAAGCCACTTTCCTTCAATAAATCACATATTTGTGCTCAAACCTTAGTGCTTCATATGGTTTCACAACCTACACTCATCCCAAAGCCACTTTCCTTCAATAAATCACATATTTGTGCTCAAACCTTAGTGGCTCATATGGTTTCACAACCCATGTCACGCATCCCACAACCACTTTCATTCATGTAATCACAAATTTGTGCTCAAACCTTAGTGGCTCATATGGTTTAACAACCGACACGCATCCCAAGCCCACTTTCCTTCAATAAATCACATATTTGTGCTCAAACCTTAGTGCTTCATATGGTTTCACAACCCACACTCATCCCAAAGCCACTTTCCTTCAATAAATCACATATTTGTGCTCAAACCTTAGTGCTTCATATGGTTTCACAACCTACACTCATCCCAAAGCCACTTTCCTTCAATAAATCACATATTTGTGCTCAAACCTTACTGGCTCATATGGTTTCACAACCCATGTCACGCATCCCACAACCACTTTCATTCATGTAATCACAAATTTGAGCTCAAACCTTAGTGGCTCATATGGTTTCACAACCCACACGCATCCCACAACCACTTTCCTTCATTAAATCACATATTTGTGCTCAAACCTTAGTGCTTCATATGGTTTCACAACCCACACTCATCCCAAAGCCACTTTCCTTCAATAAATCACATATTTGTGCTCAAACCTTAGTGGCTCATATGGTTTCACAACCCATGTCACGCATCCCACAACCACTTTCATTCATGTAATCACAAATTTGAGCTCAAACCTTAGTGGCTCATATGGTTTAACAACCCACACGCATCCCACAACCACTTTCCTTCAATAAATCACATATTTGTGCTCAAACCTTAGTGCTTCATATGGTTTCACAACCCACACTCATCCCAAAGCCACTTTCCTTCAATAAATCACATATTTGTGCTCAAACCTTAGTGGCTCATATGGTTTCACAACCCATGTCACGCATCCCACAACCACTTTCATTCATGTAATCACAAATTTGTGCTCAAACCTTAGTGGCTCATATGGTTTAACAACCGACACGCATCCCAAGCCCACTTTCCTTCAATAAATCACATATTTGTGCTCAAACCTTAGTGCTTCATATGGTTTCACAACCCACACTCATCCCAAAGCCACTTTCCTTCAATAAATCACATATTTGTGCTCAAACCTTAGTGCTTCATATGGTTTCACAACCTACACTCATCCCAAAGCCACTTTCCTTCAATAAATCACATATTTGTGCTCAAACCTTACTGGCTCATATGGTTTCACAACCCATGTCACGCATCCCACAACCACTTTCATTCATGTAATCACAAATTTGAGCTCAAACCTTAGTGGCTCATATGGTTTCACAACCCACACGCATCCCACAACCACTTTCCTTCATTAAATCACATATTTGTGCTCAAACCTTAGTGCTTCATATGGTTTCACAACCCACACTCATCCCAAAGCCACTTTCCTTCAATAAATCACATATTTGTGCTCAAACCTTAGTGGCTCATATGGTTTCACAACCCATGTCACGCATCCCACAACCACTTTCATTCATGTAATCACAAATTTGAGCTCAAACCTTAGTGGCTCATATGGTTTAACAACCGACA
Source organism: Polytrichum formosum (assembly GCA_964035585.1). Taxonomy (NCBI): domain Eukaryota; kingdom Viridiplantae; phylum Streptophyta; class Polytrichopsida; order Polytrichales; family Polytrichaceae; genus Polytrichum; species Polytrichum formosum. The sequence continues at coordinate 2,009,841 of OZ037941.1, forward strand.
CGCATCCCACAACCACTTTCCTTTAATAAATCACATATTTGTGCTCAAACCTTAGTGCTTCATATGGTTTCACAACCCACACGCATCCCAAAGCCACTTTCCTTCAATAAATCACATATTTGTGCTCAAACCTTAGTGGCTCATATGGTGTCACAACCCATGTCACGCATCCCACAACCACTTTCATTCATGTAATCACAAATTTGTGCTCAAACCTTAGTGCCGTATATGGTTTCACAACCCACACGCATCCCAAGCCCACTTTCCTTCAATAAATCACATATTTGTGCTCAAACCTTAGTGCTTCATATGGTTTCACAACCCACACTCATCCCAAAGCCACTTTCCTTCAATAAATCACATATTTGTGCTCAAACCTTAGTGCTTCATATGGTTTCACAACCTACACTCATCCCAAAGCCACTTTCCTTCAATAAATCACATATTTGTGCTCAAACCTTAGTGGCTCATATGGTTTCACAACCCATGTCACGCATCCCACAACCACTTTCATTCATGTAATCACAAATTTGTGCTCAAACCTTAGTGGCTCATATGGTTTAACAACCGACACGCATCCCAAGCCCACTTTCCTTCAATAAATCACATATTTGTGCTCAAACCTTAGTGCTTCATATGGTTTCACAACCCACACTCATCCCAAAGCCACTTTCCTTCAATAAATCACATATTTGTGCTCAAACCTTAGTGCTTCATATGGTTTCACAACCTACACTCATCCCAAAGCCACTTTCCTTCAATAAATCACATATTTGTGCTCAAACCTTACTGGCTCATATGGTTTCACAACCCATGTCACGCATCCCACAACCACTTTCATTCATGTAATCACAAATTTGAGCTCAAACCTTAGTGGCTCATATGGTTTCACAACCCACACGCATCCCACAACCACTTTCCTTCATTAAATCACATATTTGTGCTCAAACCTTAGTGCTTCATATGGTTTCACAACCCACACTCATCCCAAAGCCACTTTCCTTCAATAAATCACATATTTGTGCTCAAACCTTAGTGGCTCATATGGTTTCACAACCCATGTCACGCATCCCACAACCACTTTCATTCATGTAATCACAAATTTGAGCTCAAACCTTAGTGGCTCATATGGTTTAACAACCGACACGCATCCCACAACCACTTTCCTTTAATAAATCACATATTTGTGCTCAAACCTTAGTGCTTCATATGGTTTCACAACCCACACGCATCCCAAAGCCACTTTCCTTCAATAAATCACATATTTGTGCTCAAACCTTAGTGGCTCATATGGTGTCACAACCCATGTCACGCATCCCACAACCACTTTCATTCATGTAATCACAAATTTGTGCTCAAACCTTAGTGCCGTATATGGTTTCACAACACACACGCATCCCAAGCCCACTTTCCTTCAATAAATCACATATTTGTGCTCAAACCTTAGTGGCTCATATGGTTTCACAACCCATGTCACGCATCCCACAACCACTTTCATTCATGTAATCACAAATTTGTGCTCAAACCTTAGTGGCTCATATGGTTTCACAACCCACACGCATCCCACAACCACTTTCCTTCAATAAATCACATATTTGTGCTCAAACCTTAGTGCTTCATATGGTTTCACAACCCACACTCATCCCAAAGCCACTTTCCTTCAATAAATCACATATTTGTGCTCAAACCTTAGTGCTTCATATGGTTTCACAACCTACACTCATCCCAAAGCCACTTTCCTTCAATAAATCACATATTTGTGCTCAAACCTTAGTGGCTCATATGGTTTCACAACCCATGTCACGCATCCCACAACCACTTTCATTCATGTAATCACAAATTTGAGCTCAAACCTTAGTGGCTCATATGGTTTCACAACCCACACGCATCCCACAACCACTTTCCTTCAATAAATCACATATTTGTGCTCAAACCTTAGTGCTTCATATGGTTTCACAACCCACACTCATCCCAAAGCCACTTTCCTTCAATAAATCACATATTTGTGCTCAAACCTTAGTGGCTCATATGGTTTCACAACCCATGTCACGCATCCCACAACCACTTTCATTCATGTAATCACAAATTTGAGCTCAAACCTTAGTGGCTCATATGGTTTAACAACCCACACGCATCCCACAACCACTTTCCTTCAATAAATCACATATTTGTGCTCAAACCTTAGTGCTTCATATGGTTTCACAACCCACACTCATCCCAAAGCCACTTTCCTTCAATAAATCACATATTTGTGCTCAAACCTTAGTGGCTCATATGGTTTCACAACCCATGTCACGCATCCCACAAGCACTTTCATTCATGTAATCACAAATTTGTGCTCAAACCTTAGTGCCGTATATGGTTTCACAACCCACACGCATCCCAAGCCCACTTTCCTTCAATAAATCACATATTTGTGCTCAAACCTTAGTGGCTCATATGGTTTCACAACCCATGTCACGCATCCCACAACCACTTTCATTCATGTAATCACAAATTTGTGCTCAAACCTTAGTGGCTCATATGGTTTAACAACCGACACGCATCCCAAGCCCACTTTCCTTCAATAAATCACATATTTGTGCTCAAACCTTAGTGCTTCATATGGTTTCACAACCTACACTCATCCCAAAGCCACTTTCCTTCAATAAATCACATATTTGTGCTCAAACCTTAGTGGCTCATATGGTTTCACAACCCATGTCACGCATCCCACAACCACTTTCATTCATGTAATCCCAAATTTGTGCTCAAACCTTAGTGCCGTATATGGTTTCACAACCCACACGCATCCCACAACCACTTTCCTTCAATAAATCACATATTTGTGCTCAAACCTTAGTGCTTCATATGGTTTCACAACCCACACTCATCCCAAAGCCACTTTCCTTCAATAAATCACATATTTGTGCTCAAACCTTAGTGGCTCATATGGTTTCACAACCCATGTCACGCATCCCACAACCACTTTCATTCATGTAATCACAAATTTGAGCTCAAACCTTAGTGGCTCATATGGTTTAACAACCCACACGCATCCCACAACCACTTTCCTTCAATAAATCACATATTTGTGCTCAAACCTTAGTGCTTCATATGGTTTCACAACCCACACTCATCCCAAAGCCACTTTCCTTCAATAAATCACATATTTGTGCTCAAACCTTAGTGGCTCATATGGTTTCACAACCCATGTCACGCATCCCACAAGCACTTTCATTCATGTAATCACAAATTTGTGCTCAAACCTTAGTGCCGTATATGGTTTCACAACCCACACGCATCCCAAGCCCACTTTCCTTCAATAAATCACATATTTGTGCTCAAACCTTAGTGGCTCATATGGTTTCACAACCCATGTCACGCATCCCACAACCACTTTCATTCATGTAATCACAAATTTGTGCTCAAACCTTAGTGGCTCATATGGTTTAACAACCGACACGCATCCCAAGCCCACTTTCCTTCAATAAATCACATATTTGTGCTCAAACCTTAGTGCTTCATATGGTTTCACAACCTACACTCATCCCAAAGCCACTTTCCTTCAATAAATCACATATTTGTGCTCAAACCTTAGTGGCTCATATGGTTTCACAACCCATGTCACGCATCCCACAACCACTTTCATTCATGTAATCACAAATTTGTGCTCAAACCTTAGTGGCTCATATGGTTTAACAACCGACACGCATCCCAAGCCCACTTTCCTTCAATAAATCACATATTTGTGCTCAAACCTTAGTGCTTCATATGGTTTCACAACCCACACTCATCCCAAAGCCACTTTCCTTCAATAAATCACATATTTGTGTTCAAACCTTAGTGGCTTATATGGTGTCACAACCCATGTCACGCATCCCACAACCACTTTCATTCCTGTAATCACAAATTTGTGCTCAAACCTTAGTGGCTCATATGGTGTCACAACCCATGTCACGCATCCCACAACCACTTTCATTCATGTAATCACAAATTTGTGCTCAAACCTTAGTGCCGTATATGGTTTCACAACACACACGCATCCCAAGCCCACTTTCCTTCAATAAATCACATATTTGTGCTCAAACCTTAGTGGCTCATATGGTTTCACAACCCATGTCACGCATCCCACAACCACTTTCATTCATGTAATCACATATTTGTGCTCAAACCTTAGTGGCTCATATGGTTTCACAACCCATGTCACGCATCCCACAACCACTTTCATTCATGTAATCACAAATTTGTGCTCAAACCTTAGTGGCTCATATGGTTTCACAACCCATGTCACGCATCCCACAACCACTTTCATTCATGTAATCACAAATTTGTGCTCAAACCTTAGTGGCTCATATGGTTTAACAACCGACACGCATCCCAAGCCCACTTTCCTTCAATAAATCACATATTTGTGCTCAAACCTTAGTGCTTCATATGGTTTCACAACCTACACTCATCCCAAAGCCACTTTCCTTCAATAAATCACATATTTGTGCTCAAACCTTAGTGGCTCATATGGTTTCACAACCCATGTCACGCATCCCACAAGCACTTTCATTCATGTAATCCCAAATTTGTGCTCAAACCTTAGTGCCGTATATGGTTTCACAACCCACACGCATCCCACAACCACTTTCCTTCAATAAATCACATATTTGTGCTCAAACCTTAGTGGCTCATATGGTTTCACAACCCATGTCACGCATCCCACAACCACTTTCATTCATGTAATCACAAATTTGAGCTCAAACCTTAGTGCCGTATATGGTTTCACAACCCACACGCATCCCACAACCACTTTCCTTCAATAAATCACATATTTGTGCTCAAACCTTAGTGCTTCATATGGTTTCACAACCCACACTCATCCCAAAGCCACTTTCCTTCAATAAATCACATATTTGTGCTCAAACCTTAGTGGCTCATATGGTTTCACAACCCATGTCACGCATCCCACAACCACTTTCATTCATGTAATCACAAATTTGAGCTCAAACCTTAGTGGCTCATATGGTTTAACAACCCACACGCATCCCACAACCACTTTCCTTCAATAAATCACATATTTGTGGTCAAACCTTAGTGCTTCATATGGTTTCACAACCCACACTCATCCCAAAGCCACTTTCCTTCAATAAATCACATATTTGTGCTCAAACCTTAGTGGCTCATATGGTTTCACAACCCATGTCACGCATCCCACAACCACTTTCATTCATGTAATCCCAAATTTGTGCTCAAACCTTAGTGCCGTATATGGTTTCACAACCCACACGCATCCCAAGCCCACTTTCCTTCAATAAATCACATATTTGTGCTCAAACCTTAGTGGCTCATATGGTTTCACAACCCATGTCACGCATCCCACAACCACTTTCATTCATGTAATCACAAATTTGTGCTCAAACCTTAGTGGCTCATATGGTTTAACAACCGACACGCATCCCAAGCCCACTTTCCTTCAATAAATCACATATTTGTGCTCAAACCTTAGTGCTTCATATGGTTTCACAACCTACACTCATCCCAAAGCCACTTTCCTTCAATAAATCACATATTTGTGCTCAAACCTTAGTGGCTCATATGGTTTCACAACCCATGTCACGCATCCCACAACCACTTTCATTCATGTAATCACAAATTTGTGCTCAAACCTTAGTGGCTCATATGGTTTAACAACCGACACGCATCCCAAGCCCACTTTCCTTCAATAAATCACATATTTGTGCTCAAACCTTAGTGCTTCATATGGTTTCACAACCCACACTCATCCCAAAGCCACTTTCCTTCAATAAATCACATATTTGTGTTCAAACCTTAGTGGCTTATATGGTGTCACAACCCATGTCACGCATCCCACAACCACTTTCATTCCTGTAATCACAAATTTGTGCTCAAACCTTAGTGGCTCATATGGTGTCACAACCCATGTCACGCATCCCACAACCACTTTCATTCATGTAATCACAAATTTGTGCTCAAACCTTAGTGCCGTATATGGTTTCACAACACACACGCATCCCAAGCCCACTTTCCTTCAATAAATCACATATTTGTGCTCAAACCTTAGTGGCTCATATGGTTTCACAACCCATGTCACGCATCCCACAACCACTTTCATTCATGTAATCACATATTTGTGCTCAAACCTTAGTGGCTCATATGGTTTCACAACCCATGTCACGCATCCCACAACCACTTTCATTCATGTAATCACAAATTTGTGCTCAAACCTTAGTGGCTCATATGGTTTCACAACCCATGTCACGCATCCCACAACCACTTTCATTCATGTAATCACAAATTTGTGCTCAAACCTTAGTGGCTCATATGGTTTAACAACCGACACGCATCCCAAGCCCACTTTCCTTCAATAAATCACATATGTGTGCTCAAACCTTAGTGCTTCATATGGTTTCACAACCCACACTCATCCCAAAGCCACTTTCCTTCAATAAATCACATATTTGTGTTCAAACCTTAGTGGCTCATATGGTGTCACAACCCATGTCACGCATCCCACAACCACTTTCATTCATGTAATCACAAATTTGAGCTCAAACCTTAGTGGCTCATATGGTTTAACAACCCACACGCATCCCACAACCACTTTCCTTCAATAAATCACATATTTGTGCTGAAACCTTAGTGCTTCATATGGTTTCACAACCCACACTCATCCCAAAGCCACTTTCCTTCAATAAATCACATATTTGTGTTCAAACCTTAGTGGCTCATATGGTTTCACAACCCATGTCACGCATCCCACAACCACTTTCATTCATGTAATCACAAATTTGTGCTCAAACCTTAGTGCTTCATATGGTTTCACAACCCACACGCATCCCAAGCCCACTTTCCTTCAATAAATCACATATTTGTGCTCAAACCTTAGTGGCTCATATGGTTTCACAACCCATGTCACGCATCCCACAACCACTTTCATTCATGTAATCACAAATTTGTGCTCAAACCTTAGTGCCGTATATGGTTTCACAACCCACACGCATCCCAAGCCCACTTTCCTTCAATAAATCACATATTTGTGCTCAAACCTTAGTGCTTCATATGGTTTCACAACCCACACTCATCCCAAAGCCACTTTCCTTCAATAAATCACATATTTGTGCTCAAACCTTAGTGCTTCATATGGTTTCACAACCTACACTCATCCCAAAGCCACTTTCCTTCAATAAATCACATATTTGTGCTCAAACCTTAGTGGCTCATATGGTTTCACAACCCATGTCACGCATCCCACAACCACTTTCATTCATGTAATCACAAATTTGTGCTCAAACCTTAGTGGCTCATATGGTTTAACAACCGACACGCATCCCAAGCCCACTTTCCTTCAATAAATCACATATTTGTGCTCAAACCTTAGTGCTTCATATGGTTTCACAACCCACACTCATCCCAAAGCCACTTTCCTTCAATAAATCACATATTTGTGCTCAAACCTTAGTGCTTCATATGGTTTCACAACCTACACTCATCCCAAAGCCACTTTCCTTCAATAAATCACATATTTGTGCTCAAACCTTACTGGCTCATATGGTTTCACAACCCATGTCACGCATCCCACAACCACTTTCATTCATGTAATCACAAATTTGAGCTCAAACCTTAGTGGCTCATATGGTTTCACAACCCACACGCATCCCACAACCACTTTCCTTCATTAAATCACATATTTGTGCTCAAACCTTAGTGCTTCATATGGTTTCACAACCCACACTCATCCCAAAGCCACTTTCCTTCAATAAATCACATATTTGTGCTCAAACCTTAGTGGCTCATATGGTTTCACAACCCATGTCACGCATCCCACAACCACTTTCATTCATGTAATCACAAATTTGAGCTCAAACCTTAGTGGCTCATATGGTTTAACAACCGACACGCATCCCACAACCACTTTCCTTCAATAAATCACATATTTGTGCTCAAACCTTAGTGCTTCATATGGTTTCACAACCCACACGCATCCCAAAGCCACTTTCCTTCAATAAATCACATATTTGTGCTCAAACCTTAGTGGCTCATATGGTGTCACAACCCATGTCACGCATCCCACAACCACTTTCATTCATGTAATCACAAATTTGTGCTCAAACCTTAGTGCCGTATATGGTTTCACAACACACACGCATCCCAAGCCCACTTTCCTTCAATAAATCACATATTTGTGCTCAAACCTTAGTGGCTCATATGGTTTCACAACCCATGTCACGCATCCCACAACCACTTTCATTCATGTAATCACATATTTGTGCTCAAACCTTAGTGGCTCATATGGTTTCACAACCCATGTCACGCATCCCACAACCACTTTCATTCATGTAATCACAAATTTGTGCTCAAACCTTAGTGGCTCATATGGTTTCACAACCCATGTCACGCATCCCACAACCACTTTCATTCATGTAATCACAAATTTGTGCTCAAACCTTAGTGGCTCATATGGTTTAACAACCGACACGCATCCCAAGCCCACTTTCCTTCAATAAATCACATATGTGTGCTCAAACCTTAGTGCTTCATATGGTTTCACAACCCACACTCATCCCAAAGCCACTTTCCTTCAATAAATCACATATTTGTGTTCAAACCTTAGTGGCTCATATGGTGTCACAACCCATGTCACGCATCCCACAACCACTTTCATTCATGTAATCACAAATTTGAGCTCAAACCTTAGTGGCTCATATGGTTTAACAACCCACACGCATCCCACAACCACTTTCCTTCAATAAATCACATATTTGTGCTGAAACCTTAGTGCTTCATATGGTTTCACAACCCACACTCATCCCAAAGCCACTTTCCTTCAATAAATCACATATTTGTGTTCAAACCTTAGTGGCTCATATGGTTTCACAACCCATGTCACGCATCCCACAACCACTTTCATTCATGTAATCACAAATTTGTGCTCAAACCTTAGTGCTTCATATGGTTTCACAACCCACACGCATCCCAAGCCCACTTTCCTTCAATAAATCACATATTTGTGCTCAAACCTTAGTGGCTCATATGGTTTCACAACCCATGTCACGCATCCCACAACCACTTTCATTCATGTAATCACAAATTTGTGCTCAAACCTTAGTGCCGTATATGGTTTCACAACCCACACGCATCCCAAGCCCACTTTCCTTCAATAAATCACATATTTGTGCTCAAACCTTAGTGCTTCATATGGTTTCACAACCCACACTCATCCCAAAGCCACTTTCCTTCAATAAATCACATATTTGTGCTCAAACCTTAGTGCTTCATATGGTTTCACAACCTACACTCATCCCAAAGCCACTTTCCTTCAATAAATCACATATTTGTGCTCAAACCTTACTGGCTCATATGGTTTCACAACCCATGTCACGCATCCCACAACCACTTTCATTCATGTAATCACAAATTTGAGCTCAAACCTTAGTGGCTCATATAGTTTAACAACCCACACGCATCCCACAACCACTTTCCTTCAATAAATCACATATTTGTGCTCAAACCTTAGTGCTTCATATGGTTTCACAACCTACACTCATCCCAAAGCCACTTTCCTTCAATAAATCACATATTTGTGCTCAAACCTTAGTGGCTCATATGGTTTCACAACCCATGTCACGCATCCCACAACCACTTTCATTCATGTAATCACAAATTTGTGCTCAAACCTTAGTGGCTCATATGGTTTAACAACCGACACGCATCCCAAGCCCACTTTCCTTCAATAAATCACATATTTGTGCTCAAACCTTAGTGCTTCATATGGTTTCACAACCCACACTCATCCCAAAGCCACTTTCCTTCAATAAATCACATATTTGTGCTCAAACCTTAGTGCTTCATATGGTTTCACAACCTACACTCATCCCAAAGCCACTTTCCTTCAATAAATCACATATTTGTGCTCAAACCTTACTGGCTCATATGGTTTCACAACCCATGTCACGCATCCCACAACCACTTTCATTCATGTAATCACAAATTTGAGCTCAAACCTTAGTGGCTCATATGGTTTCACAACCCACACGCATCCCACAACCACTTTCCTTCATTAAATCACATATTTGTGCTCAAACCTTAGTGCTTCATATGGTTTCACAACCCACACTCATCCCAAAGCCACTTTCCTTCAATAAATCACATATTTGTGCTCAAACCTTAGTGGCTCATATGGTTTCACAACCCATGTCACGCATCCCACAACCACTTTCATTCATGTAATCACAAATTTGAGCTCAAACCTTAGTGGCTCATATGGTTTAACAACCGACACGCATCCCACAACCACTTTCCTTCAATAAATCACATATTTGTGCTCAAACCTTAGTGCTTCATATGGTTTCACAACCCACACGCATCCCAAAGCCACTTTCCTTCAATAAATCACATATTTGTGCTCAAACCTTAGTGGCTCATATGGTGTCACAACCCATGTCACGCATCCCACAACCACTTTCATTCATGTAATCACAAATTTGAGCTCAAACCTTAGTGGCTCATATAGTTTAACAACCCACACGCATCCCACAACCACTTTCCTTCAATAAATCACATATTTGTGCTCAAACCTTAGTGCTTCATATGGTTTCACAACCCACACTCATCCCAAAGCCACTTTCCTTCAATAAATCACATATTTGTGTTCAAACCTTAGTGGCTTATATGGTGTCACAACCCATGTCACGCATCCCACAACCACTTTCATTCATGTAATCACAAATTTGTGCTCAAACCTTAGTGGCTCATATGGTGTCACAACCCATGTCACGCATCCCACAACCACTTTCATTCATGTAATCACAAATTTGTGCTCAAACCTTAGTGCCGTATATGGTTTCACAACCCACACGCATCCCAAGCCCACTTTCCTTCAATAAATCACATATTTGTGCTCAAACCTTAGTGCTTCATATGGTTTCACAACCCACACTCATCCCAAAGCCACTTTCCTTCAATAAATCACATATTTGTGCTCAAACCTTAGTGGCTCATATGGTTTCACAACCCATGTCACGCATCCCACAACCACTTTCATTCATGTAATCACAAATTTGAGCTCAAACCTTAGTGGCTCATATGGTTTCACAACCCATGTCACGCATCCCACAACCACTTTCATTCATGTAATCACAAATTTGAGCTCAAACCTTAGTGGCTCATATGGTTTCACAACCCACACGCATCCCAAGCCTACTTTCCTTCAATAAATCACATATTTGTGCTCAAACCTTAGTGGCTCATATGGTTTCACAACCCATGTCACGCATCCCACAACCACTTTCATTCATGTAATCACAAATTTGAGCTCAAACCTTAGTGGCTCATATGGTTTCACAACCCATGTCACGCATCCCACAACCACTTTCATTCATGTAATCACAAATTTGTGCTCAAACCTTAGTGGCTCATATGGTTTCACAACCCACACGCATCCCAAGCCCACTTTCCTTCAATAAATCACATATTTGTGCTCAAACCTTAGTGGCTCATATGGTTTCACAACCCATGTCACGCATCCCACAACCACTTTCATTCATGTAATCACAAATTTGAGCTCAAACCTTAGTGGCTCATATGGTTTAACAACCCACACGCATCCCACAACCACTTTCCTTCAATAAATCACATATTTGTGCTCAAACCTTAGTGCTTCATATGGTTTCACAACCCACACTCATCCCAAAGCCACTTTCCTTCAATAAATCACATATTTGTGTTCAAACCTTAGTGGCTTATATGGTGTCACAACCCATGTCACGCATCCCACAACCACTTTCATTCATGTAATCACAAATTTGTGCTCAAACCTTAGTGGCTCATATGGTGTCACAACCCATGTCACGCATCCCACAACCACTTTCATTCATGTAATCACAAATTTGTGCTCAAACCTTAGTGCCGTTTATGGTTTCACAACCCACACGCATCCCAAGCCCACTTTCCTTCAATAAATCACACATTTGTGCTCAAACCTTAGTGCTTCATATGGTTTCACAACCCATGTCACGCATCCCACAACCACTTTCATTCATGTAATCACAAATTTGAGCTCAAACCTTAGTGGCTCATATGGTTTAACAACCCACACGCATCCCACAACCACTTTCCTTCAATAAATCACATATTTGTGCTCAAACCTTAGTGCTTCATATGGTTTCACAACCCACACGCATCCCAAAGCCACTTTCCTTCAATAAATCACATATTTGTGCTCAAACCTTAGTGGCTCATATGGTGTCACAACCCATGTCACGCATCCCACAACCACTTTCATTCATGTAATCACAAATTTGAGCTCAAACCTTAGTGGCTCATATAGTTTAACAACCCACACGCATCCCACAACCACTTTCCTTCAATAAATCACATATTTGTGCTCAAACCTTAGTGCTTCATATGGTTTCACAACCCACACTCATCCCAAAGCCACTTTCCTTCAATAAATCACATATTTGTGTTCAAACCTTAGTGGCTTATATGGTGTCACAACCCATGTCACGCATCCCACAACCACTTTCATTCATGTAATCACAAATTTGTGCTCAAACCTTAGTGGCTCATATGGTGTCACAACCCATGTCACGCATCCCACAACCACTTTCATTCATGTAATCACAAATTTGTGCTCAAACCTTAGTGCCGTATATGGTTTCACAACACACACGCATCCCAAGCCCACTTTCCTTCAATAAATCACATATTTGTGCTCAAACCTTAGTGGCTCATATGGTTTCACAACCCATGTCACGCATCCCACAACCACTTTCATTCATGTAATCACATATTTGTGCTCAAACCTTAGTGGCTCATATGGTTTCACAACCCATGTCACGCATCCCACAACCACTTTCATTCATGTAATCACAAATTTGTGCTCAAACCTTAGTGGCTCATATGGTTTAACAACCGACACGCATCCCAAGCCCACTTTCCTTCAATAAATCACATATGTGTGCTCAAACCTTAGTGCTTCATATGGTTTCACAACCCACACTCATCCCAAAGCCACTTTCCTTCAATAAATCACATATTTGTGTTCAAACCTTAGTGGCTCATATGGTGTCACAACCCATGTCACGCATCCCACAACCACTTTCATTCATGTAATCACAAATTTGAGCTCAAACCTTAGTGGCTCATATGGTTTAACAACCCACACGCATCCCACAACCACTTTCCTTCAATAAATCACATATTTGTGCTGAAACCTTAGTGCTTCATATGGTTTCACAACCCACACTCATCCCAAAGCCACTTTCCTTCAATAAATCACATATTTGTGTTCAAACCTTAGTGGCTCATATGGTTTCACAACCCATGTCACGCATCCCACAACCACTTTCATTCATGTAATCACAAATTTGTGCTCAAACCTTAGTGCTTCATATGGTTTCACAACCCACACGCATCCCAAGCCCACTTTCCTTCAATAAATCACATATTTGTGCTCAAACCTTAGTGGCTCATATGGTTTCACAACCCATGTCACGCATCCCACAACCACTTTCATTCATGTAATCACAAATTTGTGCTCAAACCTTAGTGCCGTATATGGTTTCACAACCCACACGCATCCCAAGCCCACTTTCCTTCAATAAATCACTTATTTGTGCTCAAACCTTAGTGGCTCATATGGTTTCACAACCCATGTCACGCATCCCACAACCACTTTCATTCATGTAATCACAAATTTGTGCTCAAACCTTAGTGCCGTATATGGTTTCACAACCCACACGCATCCCAAGCCCACTTTCCTTCAATAAATCACATATTTGTGCTCAAACCTTAGTGCTTCATATGGTTTCACAACCCACACGCATCCCAAAGCCACTTTCCTTCTATAAATCACATATTTGTGTTCAAACCTTAGTGGCTCATATGGTGTCACAACCCATGTCACGCATCCCACAACCACTTTCATTCATGTAATCACAAATTTGTGCTCAAACCTTAGTGCCGTTTATGGTTTCACAACCCACACGCATCCCAAGCCCACTTTCCTTCAATAAATCACATATTTGTGCTCAAACCTTAGTGCTTCATATGGTTTCACAACCCACACGCATCCCAAAGCCACTTTCCTTCAATAAATCACATATTTGTGCTCAAACCTTAGTGGCTCATATGGTGTCACAACCCATGTCACGCATCCCACAACCACTTTCATTGATGTAATCACAAATTTGAGCTCAAACCTTAGTGGCTCATATAGTTTAACAACCCACACGCATCCCACAACCACTTTCCTTCAATAAATCACATATTTGTGCTCAAACCTTAGTGCTTCATATGGTTTCACAACCCACACTCATCCCAAAGCCACTTTCCTTCAATAAATCACATATTTGTGTTCAAACCTTAGTGGCTCATATGGTGTCACAACCCATGTCACGCATCCCACAACCACTTTCATTCATGTAATCACAAATTTGTGCTCAAACCTTAGTGCCGTATATGGTTTCACAACACACACGCATCCCAAGCCCACTTTCCTTCAATAAATCACATATTTGTGCTCAAACCTTAGTGGCTCATATGGTTTCACAACCCATGTCACGCATCCCACAACCACTTTCATTCATGTAATCACAAATTTGTGCTCAAACCTTAGTGGCTCATATGGTTTAACAACCGACACGCATCCCAAGCCCACTTTCCTTCAATAAATCACATATTTGTGCTCAAACCTTAGTGCTTCATATGGTTTCACAACCCACACTCATCCCAAAGCCACTTTCCTTCAATAAATCACATATTTGTGCTCAAACCTTAGTGCTTCATATGGTTTCACAACCTACACTCATCCCAAAGCCACTTTCCTTCAATAAATCACATATTTGTGCTCAAACCTTAGTGGCTCATATGGTTTCACAACCCATGTCACGCATCCCACAACCACTTTCATTCATGTAATCACAAATTTGAGCTCAAACCTTAGTGGCTCATATGGTTTCACAACCCACACGCATCCCACAACCACTTTCCTTCATTAAATCACATATTTGTGCTCAAACCTTAGTGCTTCATATGGTTTCACAACCCACACTCATCCCAAAGCCACTTTCCTTCAATAAATCACATATTTGTGCTCAAACCTTAGTGGCTCATATGGTTTCACAACCCATGTCACGCATCCCACAACCACTTTCATTCATGTAATCACAAATTTGAGCTCAAACCTTAGTGGCTCATATGGTTTAACAACCCACACGCATCCCACAACCACTTTCCTTCAATAAATCACATATTTGTGCTCAAACCTTAGTGCTTCATATGGTTTCACAACCCACACTCATCCCAAAGCCACTTTCCTTCAATAAATCACATATTTGTGTTCAAACCTTAGTGGCTCATATGGTGTCACAACCCATGTCACGCATCCCACAACCACTTTCATTCATGTAATCACAAATTTGTGCTCAAACCTTAGTGCCGTTTATGGTTTCACAACCCACACTCATCCCAAGCCCACTTTCCTTCAATAAATCACATATTTGTGCTCAAACCTTAGTGGCTCATATGGTTTCACAACCCATGTCACGCATCCCACAACCACTTTCATTCATGTAATCACAAATTTGTGCTCAAACCTTAGTGCTTCATATGGTTTCACAACCCACATGCATCCCAAGCCCACTTTCCTTCAATAAATCACATATTTGTGTTCAAACCTTTGTGGCTCATATGGTTTCACAACCCATGTCACGCATCCCACAACCACTTTCATTCATGTAATCATAAATTTGTGCTCAAACCTTAGTGACTCATATGGTTTCACAACCCATGTCACGCATCCCACAACCACTTTCATTCATGTAATCACAAATTTGAGCTCAAACCTTAGTGGCTCATATGGTTTAACAACCCACACGCATCCCACAACCACTTTCCTTCAATAAATCACATATTTGTGCTCAAACCTTAGTGCTTCATATGGTTTCACAACCCACACTCATCCCAAAGCCACTTTCCTTCAATAAATCACATATTTGTGTTCAAACCTTAGTGGCTCATATGGTGTCACAACCCATGTCACGCATCCCACAACCACTTTCATTCATGTAATCACAAATTTGTGCTCAAACCTTAGTGCCGTTTATGGTTTCACAACCCACACTCATCCCAAGCCCACTTTCCTTCAATAAATCACATATTTGTGCTCAAACCTTAGTGGCTCATATGGTTTCACAACCCATGTCACGCATCCCACAACCACTTTCATTCATGTAATCACAAATTTGTGCTCAAACCTTAGTGCTTCATATGGTTTCACAACCCACATGCATCCCAAGCCCACTTTCCTTCAATAAATCACATATTTGTGTTCAAACCTTTGTGGCTCATATGGTTTCACAACCCATGTCACGCATCCCACAACCACTTTCATTCATGTAATCATAAATTTGTGCTCAAACCTTAGTGACTCATATGGTTTCACAACCCATGTCACGCATCCCACAACCACTTTCATTCATGTAATCACAAATTTGAGCTCAAACCTTAGTGGCTCATATGGTTTAACAACCCACACGCATCCCACAACCACTTTCCTTCAATAAATCACATATTTGTGCTCAAACCTTAGTGCTTCATATGGTTTCACAACCCACACTCATCCCAAAGCCACTTTCCTTCAATAAATCACATATTTGTGCTCAAACCTTAGTGGCTCATATGGTTTCACAACCCATGTCACGCATCCCACAACCACTTTCATTCATGTAATCCCAAATTTGTGCTCAAACCTTAGTGCCGTATATGGTTTCACAACACACACGCATCCCAAGCCCACTTTCCTTCAATAAATCACATATTTGTGCTCAAACCTTAGTGGCTCATATGGTGTCACAACCCATGTCACGCATCCCACAACCACTTTCATTCATGTAATCACAAATTTGAGCTCAAACCTTAGTGGCTCATATAGTTTAACAACCCACACGCATCCCACAACCACTTTCCTTCAATAAATCACATATTTGTGCTCAAACCTTAGTGCTTCATATGGTTTCACAACCCACACTCATCCCAAAGCCACTTTCCTTCAATAAATCACATATTTGTGTTCAAACCTTAGTGGCTCATATGGTGTCACAACCCATGTCACGCATCCCACAACCACTTTCATTCATGTAATCACAAATTTGTGCTCAAACCTTAGTGCCGTATATGGTTTCACAACACACACGCATCCCAAGCCCACTTTCCTTCAATAAATCACATATTTGTGCTCAAACCTTAGTGGCTCATATGGTTTCACAACCCATGTCACGCATCCCACAACCACTTTCATTCATGTAATCACAAATTTCAGCTCAAACCTTAGTGGCTCATATGGTTTCACAACCCACACGCATCCCAAAGCCACTTTCCTTCAATAAATCACATATTTGTGCTCAAACCTTAGTGGCTCATATGGTGTCACAACCCATGTCACGCATCCCACAACCACTTTCATTCATGTAATCACAAATTTGAGCTCAAACCTTAGTGGCTCATATAGTTTAACAACCCACACGCATCCCACAACCACTTTCCTTCAATAAATCACATATTTGTGCTCAAACCTTAGTGCTTCATATGGTTTCACAACCCACACTCATCCCAAAGCCACTTTCCTTCAATAAATCACATATTTGTGTTCAAACCTTAGTGGCTCATATGGTGTCACAACCCATGTCACGCATCCCACAACCACTTTCATTCATGTAATCACAAATTTGTGCTCAAACCTTAGTGCCGTATATGGTTTCACAACACACACGCATCCCAAGCCCACTTTCCTTCAATAAATCACATATTTGTGCTCAAACCTTAGTGGCTCATATGGTTTCACAACCCATGTCACGCATCCCACAACCACTTTCATTCATGTAATCACAAATTTGAGCTCAAACCTTAGTGGCTCATATGGTTTCACAACCCACACGCATCCCACAACCACTTTCCTTCATTAAATCACATATTTGTGCTCAAACCTTAGTGCTTCATATGGTTTCACAACCCACACTCATCCCAAAGCCACTTTCCTTCAATAAATCACATATTTGTGCTCAAACCTTAGTGCTTCATATGGTTTCACAACCTACACTCATCCCAAAGCCACTTTCCTTCAATAAATCACATATTTGTGCTCAAACCTTAGTGCTTCATATGGTTTCACAACCTACACTCATCCCAAAGCCACTTTCCTTCAATAAATCACATATTTGTGCTCAAACCTTAGTGGCTCATATGGTTTCACAACCCATGTCACGCATCCCACAACCACTTTCATTCATGTAATCACAAATTTGAGCTCAAACCTTAGTGGCTCATATGGTTTCACAACCCACACGCATCCCAAAGCCACTTTCCTTCAATAAATCACATATTTGTGTTCAAACCTTAGTGGCTCATATGGTGTCACAACCCATGTCACGCATCCCACAACCACTTTCATTCATGTAATCACAAATTTGTGGTCAAACCTTAGTGCCGTTTATGGTTTCACAACCCACACGCATCCCAAGCCCACTTTCCTTCAATAAATCACATATTTGTGCTCAAACCTTAGTGCTTCATATGGTTTCACAACCCACACGCATCCCAAAGCCACTTTCCTTCAATAAATCACATATTTGTGCTCAAACCTTAGTGGCTCATATGGTGTCACAACCCATGTCACGCATCCCACAACCACTTTCATTCATGTAATCACAAATTTGAGCTCAAACCTTAGTGGCTCATATAGTTTAACAACCCACACGCATCCCACAACCACTTTCCTTCAATAAATCACATATTTGTGCTCAAACCTTAGTGCTTCATATGGTTTCACAACCCACACTCATCCCAAAGCCACTTTCCTTCAATAAATCACATATTTGTGTTCAAACCTTAGTGGCTTATATGGTGTCACAACCCATGTCACGCATCCCACAACCACTTTCATTCATGTAATCACAAATTTGTGCTCAAACCTTAGTGGCTCATATGGTTTCACAACCCATGTCACGCATCCCACAACCACTTTCATTCATGTAATCACAAATTTGTGCTCAAACCTTAGTGGCTCATATGGTTTCACAACCCATGTCACGCATCCCACAACCACTTTCATTCATGTAATCACAAATTTGTGCTCAAACCTTAGTGGCTCATATGGTTTAACAACCCACACGCATCCCAAGCCCACTTTCCTTCAATAAATCACATATGTGTGCTCAAACCTTAGTGCTTCATATGGTTTCACAACCCACACTCATCCCAAAGCCACTTTCCTTCAATAAATCACATATTTGTGTTCAAACCTTAGTGGCTCATATGGTGTCACAACCCATGTCACGCATCCCACAACCACTTTCATTCATGTAATCACAAATTTGTGCTCAAACCTTAGTGCCGTTTATGGTTTCACAACCCACACTCATCCCAAGCCCACTTTCCTTCAATAAATCACATATTTGTGCTCAAACCTTAGTGCTTCATATGGTTTCACAACCCACACGCATCCCAAAGCCACTTTCCTTCAATAAATCACATATTTGTGCTCATACCTTAGTGGCTCATATGGTGTCACAACCCATGTCACGCATCCCACAACCACTTTCATTCATGTAATCACAAATTTGAGCTCAAACCTTAGTGGCTCATATAGTTTAACAACCCACACGCATCCCACAACCACTTTCCTTCAATAAATCACATATTTGTGCTCAAACCTTAGTGCTTCATATGGTTTCACAACCCACACTCATCCCAAAGCCACTTTCCTTCAATAAATCACATATTTGTGTTCAAACCTTAGTGGCTTATATGGTGTCACAACCCATGTCACGCATCCCACAACCACTTTCATTCATGTAATCACAAATTTGTGCTCAAACCTTAGTGGCTCATATGGTGTCACAACCCATGTCACGCATCCCACAACCACTTTCATTCATGTAATCACAAATTTGTGCTCAAACCTTAGTGCCGTATATGGTTTCACAACACACACGCATCCCAAGCCCACTTTCCTTCAATAAATCACATATTTGTGCTCAAACCTTAGTGGCTCATATGGTTTCACAACCCATGTCACGCATCCCACAACCACTTTCATTCATGTAATCACAAATTTGTGCTCAAACCTTAGTGGCTCATATGGTTTCACAACCCATGTCACGCATCCCACAACCACTTTCATTCATGTAATCACAAATTTGTGCTCAAACCTTAGTGGCTCATATGGTTTAACAACCCACACGCATCCCAAGCCCACTTTCCTTCAATAAATCACATATGTGTGCTCAAACCTTAGTGCTTCATATGGTTTCACAACCCACACTCATCCCAAAGCCACTTTCCTTCAATAAATCACATATTTGTGTTCAAACCTTAGTGGCTCATATGGTGTCACAACCCATGTCACGCATCCCACAACCACTTTCATTCATGTAATCACAAATTTGAGCTCAAACCTTAGTGGCTCATATGGTTTAACAACCCACACGCATCCCACAACCACTTTCCTTCAATAAATCACATATTTGTGCTGAAACCTTAGTGCTTCATATGGTTTCACAACCCACACTCATCCCAAAGCCACTTTCCTTCAATAAATCACATATTTGTGTTCAAACCTTAGTGGCTCATATGGTTTCACAACCCATGTCACGCATCCCACAACCACTTTCATTCATGTAATCACAAATTTGTGCTCAAACCTTAGTGCTTCATATGGTTTCACAACCCACACGCATCCCAAGCCCACTTTCCTTCAATAAATCACATATTTGTGCTCAAACCTTAGTGGCTCATATGGTTTCACAACCCATGTCACGCATCCCACAACCACTTTCATTCATGTAATCACAAATTTGTGCTCAAACCTTAGTGCCGTATATGGTTTCACAACCCACACGCATCCCAAGCCCACTTTCCTTCAATAAATCACATATTTGTGCTCAAACCTTAGTGGCTCATATGGTTTCACAACCCACACGCATCCCAAGCCCACTTTCATTCATGTAATCACAAATTTGTGCTCAAACCTTAGTGCCGTTTATGGTTTCACAACCCACACGCATCCCAAGCCCACTTTCCTTCAATAAATCACATATTTGTGCTCAAACCTTAGTGGTTCATATGGTTTCACAACCCACACGCATCCCAAGCCCACTTTCATTCATGTAATCACAAATTTGTGCTCAAACCTTAGTGCCGTTTATGGTTTCACAACCCACACGCATCCCAAGCCCACTTTCCTTCAATAAATCACATATTTGTGCTCAAACCTTAGTGCTTCATATGGTTTCACAACCCACACGCATCCCAAGCCCACTTTCCTTCAATAAATCACATATTTGTGCTCAAACCTTAGTGGCTCATATGGTTTCACAACCCATGTCACGCATCCCACAACCACTTTCATTCATGTAATCACAAATTTGTGCTCAAACCTTAGTGGCTCATATGGTTTAACAACCGACACGCATCCCAAGCCCACTTTCCTTCAATAAATCACATATTTGTGCTCAAACCTTAGTGCTTCATATGGTTTCACAACCCACACTCATCCCAAAGCCACTTTCCTTCAATAAATCACATATTTGTGTTCAAACCTTAGTGGCTCATATGGTGTCACAACCCATGTCACGCATCCCACAACAACTTTCATGTATGTAATCACAAATTTGAGCTCAAACCTTAGTGGCTCATATGGTTTAACAACCCACACGCATCCCACAACCACTTTCCTTCAATAAATCACATATTTGTGCTGAAACCTTAGTGCTTCATATGGTTTCACAACCCACACTCATCCCAAAGCCACTTTCCTTCAATAAATCACATATTTGTGTTCAAACCTTAGTGGCTCATATGGTTTCACAACCCATGTCACGCATCCCACAACCACTTTCATTCATGTAATCACAAATTTGTGCTCAAACCTTAGTGCTTCATATGGTTTCACAACCCACACGCATCCCAAGCCCACTTTCCTTCAATAAATCACATATTTGTGCTCAAACCTTAGTGGTTCATATGGTTTCACAACCCATGTCACGCATCCCACAACCACTTTCATTCATGTAATCACAAATTTGTGCTCAAACCTTAGTGCCGTATATGGTTTCACAACCCACACGCATCCCAAGCCCACTTTCCTTCAATAAATCACTTATTTGTGCTCAAACCTTAGTGGCTCATATGGTTTCACAACCCATGTCACGCATCCCACAACCACTTTCATTCATGTAATCACAAATTTGTGCTCAAACCTTAGTGCCGTATATGGTTTCACAACCCACACGCATCCCAAGCCCACTTTCCTTCAATAAATCACATATTTGTGCTCAAACCTTAGTGCTTCATATGGTTTCACAACCCACACGCATCCCAAAGCCACTTTCCTTCTATAAATCACATATTTGTGTTCAAACCTTAGTGGCTCATATGGTTTCACAACCCATGTCACGCATCCCACAACCACTTTCATTCATGTAATCAGAAATTTGTGCTCAAACCTTAGTGCTTCATATGGTTTCACAACCCACACGCATCCCAAGCCCACTTTCCTTCAATAAATCACATATTTGTGCTTCATGTGGGTTGTAATATGGCATTGCTCATTTTCTAATTGAACTTAGGATGTAGTGCAATCATGATTGAACATAAGATGGAGTGCAATCAAGATTAAGGGTAGTAACCACTTATGTACCTCAGTACTAATAGCATGTCGCGTTCGGGTTAGGATTGTCTTACCAGCGTACAATTAGTCCTATTAAATCAAGAACACATTGCAACATAAGTGCCCCCTACATTTCAAAGATCTAGTAGACGGGAAGCAAAGAAGATCGTGAATTCAAAACTCCCACCAATATTTCCCACAGCACACCACCGCCTACTATAAATGCACAGGTCTCTTTATGGAAGGTCTTTTATTCATTCGACCTCTTCACTTGACGTCTCTCTCTCTCTCTCCCCCTCTCCACGGGGATAATCCAGGTGACAAACGAGGTTCCGATTGATGTGACGAACGAGGTGCTGAAACAGGTTGGATATGTATGTAAAATATATGCGCTGAAAAATGGGATGTGATCGTATCCGTATATTGTACGGCTGTCGTACGGATTACAGACGTTGGCAGGAAAGTTCTTATCGATCGATTGGAACATCCCCGGTTTAAAATTTGGAAGTTCCTGTCGATCGACTGGAACTTCCTCGGCAAATAATTTGAAAGAGGTTCATGTCCATCGACAACTCCTAGGGGAAATAATTTGATAAAAGTTCCTGTCGATCGAACCGAACCTGTAAGGGAACTTCTATTGATAAAAGTTCCTATCGATCGACAGGAACCTGTAAGGGATCTTCTATTCATAAAAGTTCCTGTCGATCGACAGGAACCTGTAAGGGAACTTCTGTTTATATAAGTTCCTGTCGATCGACAGGAACTTGTAGGGAGATTCTGTTTATATAAGTTCCTGTCGATCGACAGGAACTTGTAAGGGAAATTCTGTTTATATAAGTTCCTGTCGATCGACAGGAACTTGTAGGGGAGATTCTGTTTATATAAGTTCCTGTCGATCGACAGGAACTTGTAGGGTAGATTCTGTTTATATAAGTTCCTGTCGATCGACATGAACTTGTAGGGGAGATTCTGTTTATATAAGTTCCTGTCGATCGACAGGAACTTGTAGGGGAACTTCTTTTTATATAAGTTCCTGTCGATCGACAGGAACTTGTAGGGGAACTTCTAGAACTTCTGAGGGAAATTTTGTGGGAGAAGTTCCTGTTGGTCGACAAGATGTTCCGAAGGAAATTTTGTGGGTGAAGTTTCTTTTGGTCGACAGGAACTTCTGAGGGAAATTTTATGGGTGAAGTTCCTATTGGTCGACATGAACCATTGAGGGAAATTTTGTGGGAGAACTTCCTGTTGGTCGACAGGAACGTCTGAGGAACATTGAGTTCATGTTTGTCGATATGATATTGTGAAGTATGTTCATGAGCCTTCCTCCTGGTCGACGGTAAGTTTTCAGAGAGTTCGTTGTGCAACTCGTTCTTTTGTTCAACATTAGAATTCAGAGAATGTTAGGCACACAAAGTTCCTGTCGGTCGACTGAAATTTCTGAGGACCACGTTGTGTTTGTTCGTAGCCTATACCATGTGGGGCTCCCCTCCCCATCAATAGTAGCTATGCACCAGGACAGTGATAAAGTACTTGGCTGGTGTATGAAATTGGTTATTTATTTTTTAGAATCGTATTAACTACCTGATATTAATGTGTGCGCAGCGTAGTACTATAAATGGAACAACACCATGATCGCAGCAGTGATGAGGTACCTACGTGAACCTCCCTATGTTTGAGTTTTTATGTATTGTTGCGATCATTCATTCTGAATTTTACATGGTCTTTCCCTTGCAGGAATCGTCTGCCTCGGATGTCATCTTCACTGAAGATGAAGAGGAGTTTCATTTTGGAGAGATTGATGATACTTGTAGTGGCCTCTCGAGAGAGGACTGGATAAATATTCCTTTGTTGCTTTTCAATGAACAAGGTGAGGAAGTTGCTAGAGGGATTTGTAGAAACTCAAATCCAATTGATTGTATAGATGATAGGGCCCTTGGGGAGGACGACGTTGGGGTTCTCATCATGGACCATGTAGAGGGAATGATGGATATGGATGTCATTTTCTCTCTTCGACGTTGGCCCATATCTCGTGCTTTTCACGATGGATGCACTCTCCTACAACACCAACATGTGAGCATTTCGAGGATGCGGGACCACAATAGATTGCTTGCCCAACGTTTGAAAGAAGGCAAACGGAAATACGACACCACCCGAAAACCTAGAGACCTAGATGTCCTGCCCAAGAAAATGGTCGTTTTCAACGCAGATTCTGTCCGGCAGCTGTCTTCCATTGATTGTTGCAACAGGGAGTGTTTAAGGTACTTTCCGAGGGAGGAAGTACTGGCGTTGCGCTCTGAGTTCTATGGTTGCTCTCCTAGAATGCGACACAGCAAACGTATACATGTGCATGGTGAGGTCCACTGTTCGCGTGAGGGAGGGGCCAAAGTGGTGACCTTGTGTGGACGGGACATATGCCTTCGGGCATGGCGTGAAATATTTGTGGTGTCGAAATCGTCGTTTTATAGAAACCGGGCAGAATTCTTGGCTGGTGTGCGTCCCAGAGATCATGGAAATTTGAACATGAAGAGACATCGAGTGGCAACTTTGCAAGCAACATCTACTCTCCAAGAACTCCTACAAGACAAAGCAGACATAATGCCCCACAAATCGCGCACTCTCCCCAACGGCCAGCGTGTTGTTGAGATGGTCCTTCCCCGTGGCACTAAGTGGAACAAATTGCTAACCACCATCAACCAGGTGAGGGTTCTACGTGATTCATTTGTTATTATTTTCCGCATGCTTTATATTGAATTACTCGAATTGCTCTACATGACCAACAACTTCCAATTTCATAACATGTCAATCTATGCAATGCATTTATACATCTTGTTGTTCTTGTCTATGTGATGAAGGTGAACCAAAGATGCGGAGTTAAAGCCATTTCCCTTTCAAAACTAAGCGACATCCGCCAAATATTTTTCAAGCAATACGTGACGAAGAGAGCAGGAGACAATTTTGCTCGTTGTGGGAAATGTGATTCCCTTCAAGCAATTATTTCTACCCATGTGCGCGGATCTGCAGCCCAGACTGGTTTCTCCAAACAATTGCAGAAACACCTTGCACAACAATAGGCAACACGTAATGCTTACCGGTGCATGAGGTCCATCTCCATTTTGGAACCCCGGAAGGTGTTGTCCATCATTCATGATAAAATGGACCATGGGAAGACTGCTTCTCCTTGTTTTGCGTACAAGAATAAAGACACTGACATGTTCACGAAGTTGCCTTTATCTGTGACCGGTATGATAGCGCATGGGCATGGAGATGAACGATATGCACATTATTCTCTTGATTTGTATCCAGGCGATTGCAATCATACTGTTGGTTCATTTGCCAGACTTCTTCGTGATTTGGAGGCTCCGCCGGTTATGTCAACTCGAACACTTTTCGAGGGTGCCGGTCGGTCGCCTCTTTACAAAGCCATATTGAATGGGAAGGAGACTTGTTTGGAGGGACTGAAAACCCAACCTGCTGACCCCGTGCTTGCCATGCCCCTCCCACCCGTTTTGTATGTTCAATTGGACAATTGTTGGAAGGACAACAAATGCAGATTTGTGAAAGTATTTTGGTCCATACTAGTAGCAAAAGGCATATTTAGAGAGGTATATGTATTATACCTTCTGGTTGGTCACACACATGATGATATAGACGCTTCGTTCGGGAGATGGAGCATGGAGTTGCGCGAAAAGGACTATCCTACCATCCCCCTCTTGATGAAATCCTACATGCAAATGAAGAAGGTGGCCACCATTCCACATATGATCGAAGAACTCCCTGCCTGGAAGGCCTTTGTTGAGCCCTTCTTGCCAAGTGGGAACGATATTTTGTTTGGACATACCAAAGCCCAACAATTCAAATTCTTTGTAAGGGATGATGGGTGGCCGGTAATGCAATATAAATTGGTGTGCAGTGATGTGGAGTGGCTTCCGGAGAGAGGTATACTCATGTGGAAGGAGAACATCAAAGGAGGACCATCAATGCCAGAGGGCGAACCTGCACCCGCCCAACCTCGCGCAATGGGAAAACTAGAGGATGTTATCAATGGGTTGCAAGGATATATTGACCACTGGGAGTCAAACTCCAACCATGACAATGTGGGGGGATACAGTAGGGTGCATGGCCCTCTCATTGCATATTGGACTGATGTGAAAGAAGCGTTGTCTGCACCTCTTTCGGATCTATGGACGGAGGGAACCCGCTTGCAAGAAGGATTTTGGCCCACAACCCGAGTTACGCCCAGTTCAGACACTCCATTTCTCCAAACGGGCGAGCTTCGAGAGGATCATGGAGCCGACGCACATTATGTGGGGCCCAGAAATCGGCGACCCCCGCCTTCGTTTCGCCCTGCACACGATGTGTTCACAGGACATTTCATGATCCTTAGGCCGCAAGAACAAGATATTGCTCGTCCCATTTGGGTGTGCCGCGCTTTAACACCCCCCAATTTGGAGACTACTGGACCGCATGCGCGTCAGATTCAAGTGGAATGGTTCATTCCCACCTCCACTGCCAAAAACGTGCTGGAGAAATACAACGGGTGGGACACCAAGACAGATTTCAAGTGGAAACGTGACTTGAAGTACTCAACTCCAGATTGGCAACCTCTTGATTGCATATTGGCAGCGTGGCCTCCAGGCCCACGTGACCTTGGGAAGTCGCCAAAGATTACTATCCCCAGCAACCAAGTACAATTTGCCAAAGACAACCTCAGGCGATGTGAGTTGGCTGAAGGACGAATGGGCAGTGCGTCAAATGCCCCACCCACAACAAATCGTGGGCACATTCGCGCTCGTTGATATCAATTGTGGGCACCATCGCCATCTTCATGGGGATTGGTTTTATATGCTTGGGGTTAGACGAACATTGTGCAATAGAAATGTCAATTAGTATTGCATCATGACAAATTTTGGATGTTTGCACACATGTCCGTTTCGCATGTTAATTATCAAGAGGTAATTATACCCTTGTCCGCATACTTAATGCAAAGGAATACCAAGTTACTTTTCACTACCATGGGTTTTGTTGATCTTTTCACACTTCTCGCATTTTGTGAATGGAAGATTTTCGTATGGTGTACCACGTCGTTCCCATGTTCCCAATGCAGCGTTCCCACGTTCCCAATGACATGTGCCAATGTTCCCCATCATGTGTTCCCTCTGGGGTTCCCATTTTGTTCCGGAGCGTTCCCATGTTCCCTACAATATACTTTTCCAACTGGATTCCTTGATTTTGGGACTCCTTAAAGTCCCAAAATTATGAATATGGTGTTTTGGATGGCAAGAGCTATAAGGTATGTGGGGCCTATAATGGACACTTCCAAATCCACATACACTTTTGACCGTTGGATGTGATCGCAAATTGTCTCATCCAGTTAGCAATCATGAACTGAGAAAATTGTAACTTCAAGTCTCTAGAGTTCAGATGCAAAAGTTATAAGAGCTCAAAGTGTCGATTCTTCTTTCCCTTTAAACAATCACATAGGCCCTCCCATTCATGTTAACTATTGAACCTAGAATGGTGTCCTTACTTTGAGCACATAGTCCAATCTCATCGTAACACGTGTCTTTTTGAGTGTCGGTTCTTAACTGTAAGCCTTGACATGTTAATAGCACTCAAATGAGTGTTGTTTAGACTGTTTAACTTTGCATCATGTCCTATGAGTCCACCCAACATTTTCCATTTTTGAAGCACGAGACTTTGTAAGCATACCACAGGCACCAGGCATGTATGGAACAATCTGCTTATTTCATGATTTCTACACACAAGATTGAAACAAAAAAGACTCCATCCTTGAATGAATATTGACAGAGGATCTTTGTGATGAGTAGACCAGTAATAGTTTTCCATTTTCCAAGGGCGCTGGGGGATTATTCTCTCTTTGGAAGAATTTCAGCTAAATTACCAAATTAACTCCTCCTCCTAGAGATAGGATAACCTTCAGATTTGAAGCTTGCAATTGTTAGCATTGCACCTCTGTAACTCAAAAATACAGTGTCCAAAGATGCCATACTTAAAAAAAAGGCACCTTAATGTGTTCATTTAACTGACATTCTTCTATAGACAAAATAATCCCCCAGCGCCCTTGGAAAATGGAAAACTATTACTGATTTACTCATCATAACGACCCTCAGTCCAAATTGACTCAAGAATGAGTCTTCTTTGTTTCAATCTTCTGTATGTACAAATCCTGAAACGAACAGATTATTCCATACATAAGATTGATAGCTCATTTTGGAAAAATTAGGGACTTGAGAGAATGGAATTTTGTGGATTTGGGCAACGCATAGAATGAACCATGGGGGAAAAGGACATACTTGAGAACTCTTTGGATTTTGCCTTGCTTTCATAAGGTTCAAGCACCTGCCTGCCATTTGTCCAACCTCAGCATCTCCATGCCCCTCTACATTGCAACAACAGATACAGAACATAGACTTCCTTAGGACTTACAAGCTCATTAACTTGATTTTGCAAGGGGCAAATTGCAAACTTCTTACCACTGATTCCAATATATCTTGGCCTCCGCTACATTGTTACAATACTTACAGTGACAAAAGAAAATCTGAGTCACCAGATGCATTTGAGGGTCTTCAACAACTTGGAGCTTCAAAAAACAACCTTCTAATACTCATGCTTGTCATGACTTGTAGTCACAATTCAGTGTCTTTCCTCACAGAATCTCAAGGAATTCTTGATCATGTTGACCATTTGATACTATAGGCATCACTGACTTGACCTAGAGGGGAGTGGGAGAAGGTGGCTGAACATTAGATTGGGGACTCACTCTCCCAGAATATATATATACACATTCATTTTTTGCTATGATAGGTACGTTTCCTGTTCGCTAATGTGTCACTTTTACCCAACAATATATATCACTATTCCTTCCCCAAAGAAGTGCTTTCCAAGTCTTGTAAAGCATCAATAAAGGATCTGCAACAAGCAGCTCGCTCCAGGTAAGCCAAGATACAAGACTCTGAGCAACCAAATCACAACCAACCTGTTCAAAGTCTCCATGACCACCATGATCCTTAAAATTACTTATTGAAGTTGTCTTGTTGGTTCTCTTGTCAAAATCTTGCAGAAGATGTTAAAGAATTTGTTGTGCATTTTGATGACACTCCGAATAAGCATTGACTATATATGAAAACCCTTGAGCATCACACTACCTAAGCATACTTATTAGAAAGAACTACAGTAAAGTGTGAATCTCTCAGTAACACAAATATAATCTCATTTCTTCAAAAGTACCCACGAAGACTCTTATGCGAGAAAGTAATGCAACTTCAAGACAACAATTCAAAGTTATGTTTTAAGGTCCAATCCTCAAACTTTGAGCAGAGACAATGTCTTCAAAGTCAGACAGCACTAACATGACAGGAACCTCTGTAACCTTCACACACCTTACAAGGAGTCAACCTCTGATAACTTGTATACAAGTCCCTGAAGCGCCCTACCCTCATCATTAAGGTCAAATAGGAGGAACCCCACAATGTCAAATTGCTACTTCACCTCCAGAATTCTTGCCATGTGAATTGCAATAAAATGCAAATAACTGAATTTCAAAAGTTTTGAAATCTGACACCCTCTCAAATGGAGATTGCCAAATTGCATCTCCCAATTGACACATATTAGGGTTAGTTTGAGAGATGTCTCATAGGAGACCCTCAAGATACTATACCCAGGATCTTGTCCAGAACCTTGAGCCCAAAAGCACATTTGTTCGAAAGTCCTGGTAATTTGTTTAAAACACTGAGTTGAAGCGCTCCAACAACAACGTTTGTCTTTCAGCAAGCTCTACTGGTTTGGCTTTTGGAATCAAGGCAGCAAAAGCTGGCTTCATTGAGAATGCAGTCACAGATATACTTTAATTGGAGACAAATGCAATCCTCCACAAAAGACTTTGCTCAAAAGGGCAAAATGCAAGATAAGATAGCCCAGCCTTCACATCAAGGCCAGGGCAAGGAGAAGCTCGGATGCAGCGGCGTATGATGGCAGGACGCCTACACCAGGATTTTGTCGAACCTGATTCTCACGAGATGAGTTTAGGTTGAGAGCGCGGAGCTGCATAACGCCACGCATCCTCCTCCAGCTTTTGCTTCTCCTTGCGCAAAGAGCCAACTAAGTCCTCCAACAAAGCTGTGAACTCCAGCCCAACCATTTTCAGAGTATGGCACTAATGTTGATATGCAAGCACTTCAGGACCCCTCGCGTACCTCAGTAAGACATGTTCTTAAAAGGAAGTCAGATGCAAGGGGAAGCCATCACTCAACCAGATCGTCACATTATCAAACAACATAACCGTAAACCCTTTGAATGGCAAGAAAATGCTGAGATTCAAGCACTTCAGAAACCCTAAGTACCTCGGTAAGATACATTCTTAAATGGAAGTCAGATGTAAGGGGAAGCCATCAATCAATCGGGTGCCCACATCATCAAAAGACATAATCCTAAATCCTATCAATGGCAAGTGAATGGTGATATGCAAGCACTTCAGAAACCCTCAGTACCTCGGTAAGGCACATTTTTTGAAAATAATTAACTTGTAAGAACAAGCCATCACTCAACCGGGTGACCACATCATCAAAAGAGATAACCCTGAACCCTATTAATGGCAAGCAAATGTTGCCATGCAAGCACTTTGGAAACCCTGAGTACCTCAGCAATGCACATTTTTGAAGGAAAATCACTTGTAAGGGAAGCCATCACTCAACCGGATCACCAGATCATCAAACAACATAACCCTAAACCGTATCAATGGCAAGCAGATGTTGATATACATGCACTTCGGAAACCCTCAGTACCTCCGCAACACACAATTTTAGAAGAAAATCAGATGCAAGGGGAAGCAATCACTCTACCGGATGACCACATCTCATCAAAAGACATAACCTTAAACCCTAGTAAAGGCACCTTGTTCAGTCTCCTCCTTGCGATCCATGGTGAAAGTGAGGTCGTCGGCCATGAGATCCATAAGGCCTGCCACATTGCCTCCACCTCCTGCTGCTGCTCCTCCCAACGATGCTGGCGAGGCTGTGAGAGAAGCTGCCGAAGGGAGTGTTCCTGCTCCTGTCGCCATTCCTGTCATCGCTCCCTTCAATGTCTTCCCTTCTTCTACACTTGCTTTCTGTGTCCCTTTCTGCTTAAGTCACACAGATGATGGAATGTTTGTCTCTGTCCTATCGAGGCTTTCGCTGTGCTGCCAATTCCAGGATCAAACTCCCGAAACTTGCAGCAAAACATGCTCTGGAGATGATTTGCTACACCTCAATCAGTTGAGGAGTATGTAAATTATTAAATCGCAAAATGGCTATGAAGTTGGAGACATGACACTACAAAATTTAGTTCCCTATGCGGTGAAAATCTTTACTAAATAAACATGAACTTGTATTTCAAAGATCTAAAGAACTGAGAACAATATTTTACTTACATATCTTGTTGTTATCTCATGTTTATCCACAACACAGACAACGAAGCTCGCAGGATATGGTACACCTGTTTGATGTGTTGACGTCATACCTATTTTATGGTACATGGGTATTGATATTGTGGTGATTTCGTATGACCTGATTGGTCATTGCAATCCTCATATTTTCCTATGATGACTTCATTGAACAAGCATGCATGTATTCTTCCTGCATTGACTTTAGGACATGAAGGTAAGTTTTACTCAGCTTAAAGTTACTCAGTCGCACGTTTTTTTTAGTAGGAAGTCAGTAGGATCGTCAGGTTTTGGAGTTTCTTTGGTCTTGGACCCACCCTAATGTTCTACATCATATGGTTTCAAAAACCCATAAAATCTAGGGATTAATAACCCTCAATTTCCAAAAATATATATACTCAAGGGCCACTTATCGTGTCAATCTCATTTCAGCTTTCAGTACAAAAATTGCATGACATTTACAAATTTTATGAACAAAATTTCAAGCCTTGAGGATAATCATGGAGCTTTAACTTATATTTATTGTGCCAAATTTGGTAGATTCACTAATTATGAAAGTTTGAAAAGTGGCGAGGCCACATCGTGGCATGTAAGTACTCTAGACTCTGAGGCACATTTGATCATGTGCTGTGCGAACTCTTACATGGTGACCTGTGATTGGTTACTGAGGTGGTGTTTAGGAACTGTCCCATACTCTCCGCACCCCATTCGAATGCATGTATGCATGGATGCATGGCTGCACTCGCTTGGAACATCTCATATTAAGTTCAAAATAAGTTCCACAACAATGGGATCCAGAGGCAGAGGTTCAACTTAGGCGCCGAATCAGACACATGGTTTCCAATTCCTTTCCTTCTGGTGGAACTGATGAAGCCAACCTACGACGTGTAGAAGCAATTGGGGGCTTAACTTAGGTGGGTTCTGCAGGGATGGAAGTTTGTACATAATTTGTGGGTCACTTGTGTTATAGCATTTGCAGAGAGAATCAGTAATCCATCCTTTGCTTTTCTTTTCTAAGTTGATCCGTGAAGAACTTCAGACTTGCCTTATATATACGCCATAATTTTGCATCGTTAATCTGCAAATTTCAATCAACAAGTTTTGCAGGTCCTAGACTGGATTGAATGCATGAACAGCAGATTTCCCATCTTTTTGTCCTGGATTTGATGAAGCCATGATACTTATGGAAGGAAATTTGCGGAATCTGAGGGTTAGGTGGGTTTTGCAGGGACGGAATTTTGCAAACAATTCGTGGTGAAGTAGCAAATTTAGGTTGCTGGAGTGGAAGAGATTTTGCTGGAGGTTGGAGAAGAAGGTTTTTGGGTTAAAGAGAGGGTTCGGTGTTGAGGGTTTGCGTCGGTTGACGAGGGTTTGTCGCGGATTGTTGCCGATTGTTGATGCTGCTGCAATTGTTCGGAGGTGCGGCAGTTTGATACATTTGATTTGATGTGATTTGATTACATGAGCAATGGACCCTGCGCTTCGTCTGTACATGATCTCCATACGACATGACAGAAGGCTTGAGCTTCGTGACACTCGTAGCCGGCCTCCTGTGCTTGCATCCTTGGCAGAGCGACCAACTCCCGCCAATGTGGAGATGGACCCGGAGCTATGGGGCACTTTGCAATTCTATATGAATTTGGAGAAAGTTTTCGCCAAGTTGCCTCTCCGGGAGTTTTTCC
The DNA here is from genome assembly GCA_964035585.1 of Polytrichum formosum. NCBI lineage: Eukaryota > Viridiplantae > Streptophyta > Polytrichopsida > Polytrichales > Polytrichaceae > Polytrichum > Polytrichum formosum. Next base: position 2,043,619 of record OZ037941.1, read on the forward strand.
AGCTGCGTCGTGTGTGCAAGGATTGGAACCGAGTGGCGTCAGATGAGAAATTCTTGTTGGAGAATGCAGGACCCCCAATTCCCAAACCCTATTTCTGCGTGGCTCATCCAGAAGGAGACTGGCAGATCATTCTCACATACAATCCATCCCTGCAAGCATGGCATCAACTGCCCATGTCATTGCCTTATGAGAAAGGCCGGCCTGCCAAATTCATTGAGGGTTATCTCCGTATCCCCTTTGTGCAGAGGAGAGAAAATGATCGTGTGGAAGTGAAGACATTTCTGCTGGACATCCAGACACGGATGCAACATGTGCTTCCACCGATCTCCATCACATCGGATGATGAAGATAGCGTAGAACAAGTGGATGGGATGTTTGTCAACAACCGCAATGGCACATTCCATGTCTTTGCTGTCATACGAGATTACCTCTGGCAGCCTTACGTTTACGACTCGGTAAGCAAGAGATGGAACTCTATTGACGGTGAAGGGGTACACGAAATGGATTTCCCCAATCCGTCCTTATCTCATGGCTCGGTGTTCTGCAACGATGTGTTGTACATGTTCACACAGGAATCAGATCGCATATTGGCATATGATGTGGTGAGGCATGAGTGGAGGTCGTTCCGAAAGCCATGTCAAGATGCTGTCTGCACCCATCTCGGTACATGGGAAGGCCATGTGTATGCTGTGGTGCAAGTCTGGCTGTCGGATCGCCCACAACGTCCATGTGCACAATTTGCACTGAGTGTTCACAAGTTGTGTTCACTTGGACAGGTGTGGACAGAGGTCGACCGTGTTCCGGAAGAGTTACGAGAATGGCTGTTCAAAACAAATGAAGGTCAAGCATCGGATGAAGTCAAGTGTAACTTCACCGGAACCAAAGTTGCGACATCTTTTTGTGAACAGTATGCGTTTGTCTGTTCGTTTCTCGAGGATTACAATGTGACCTGCATCCGAAGTGTGACGTACAACCACCGAATCTGGACAGAGGACAATCTGGTGCCAAGGAGATTTGCTTTGTACAACCTCGCTACAAAAGAATGGTCTCGAGTAAACTTACCTGTCAAGTCCGAGCGAGAGAGGATTGAAATCGAAGGAGAGTGGCAGCGGTACTACGACTTCCTTCCCTGAAACTTGTGCATAAGATTCCGTACAGAATAGTGGTAATGGTTATCAGCCCTGTTCATCTATTAGAAATTGTGAATCGAAAATGACTCAGGAGGAGAATGGCAGCAGTTTATAGACTGGTAGATGTCAGGGAAACCTGCAAACTGTAGGGTAAATTTGAGTTGACAGAACTATTGATCAATCCGCTCTGAAACTTCCAACTCTGTGGGGCAGAATTGCTCCCATACTTGTCTCAAGGCAAACAAAACTTGAAGCAGATACCTAGTCATTGAGATTGCCATGCTCTTCACCCTAAGGAAGAATCTTAACACCTGATTCACATTCTTGGTACATCTCATGTTCCTTGTCACTATTATTCATCCAAACTTTCCAAAGCAAGTATTCTGTGAGGATTTGAAATGGTGCTATGTGTCGTCACTCTCCATTGACTCCATAGTGCAATCACTAGTCCACTCTAGTTAATCACCTGCTCCAATCTACTTGAAACCACGAAAGATGGTATGCTAAATTGTATATGCACAAACACATCACAAGTACCTAGTTTTTTAAATGCAGGATCAGAGAGGAATCAATACTTCACCCAAAAGACAGTAACACTGAACAGAGATAACGCCCACATATTTGGCAACATGAGTAACCTTTGTTCGACAGTGATTTGTATTGATCAATGAATACTGAGTGGCTTCAAAGTGCTGCACACTAGTACCAAACTCCAATCTAACATTCTGAGTGCAGATTCAAAACTCAACATCAGCTGACAGATAAAAGATGTCAAACAGATAAAAGTCCACAGAGTAATGTGGACTAGTCATTATTTCACCTCAAATTCTAGAGGTCCAGTTTAACTTAACCCTGGCATCCAATCTCTGGACACATGACGGTCAATATTACCCATGATGTTCATGGGTCTCAGTGCACTCTAGTTTGAGACCAGCTACATGAATGACACTCTGAATGTAGCTATAGTGTATATTTGACAAGAACATGTGTTGTCCATTCTCTATACTACATATCAAAACCAACCCCCAAAACCAATACCAAAGAGCCAGTATTCTCAAACCCTCAAAATTGGACGGAAAACCAAGTTGTGTCAATCAAGAATGACCGAGTCTGAAGAGAAATATTTAGGGGTTTGCCAGGTCTCTAAAGCTCAACTCATGACTTCAGAAAACGACAGGATTCTGACAAAACCCATCTGCCAGTCACAGTTCCAACAATGTGTGGCTACATTCAGTAAGTGGGGAGGGTGTGGGGAAGGTGTGTGGCAGTACTTCTTGGTTGTATCCCGTCACCCTTTGGTCTGTGGAGATGTCTTCAACATGTTTTTATGGTTAGATATTAAAAATAATTCTCCAGTTTCGTGATCCTCTTGAAAAACTTGCTTTTTGAGCCTCCTACGGTTTTCGACCTTGTGTCCCTTGCCACCTCCTTTTCGCACCTCTTCCTGTAAGACAACCTCAAGTTTACTATGGTCTATAACCTGAATACTTCCTGGAGACCTCCTCCTGTTGAAAGATCCAGTAGTACTTTCAACTGGGCAAGTAAGCCAATCCACATTACTAGTACTTTCTTCAGAAAAATATTGCACATTATTTAGATTAACAGATGAGATAGTCTTGCCTCCTGCACTATCAAGTTGTGCCATTGTGGAGTTATGATTTCCCCGACTTTCATCCACTAATTGTGGACATGGAACAGTTTGAGGCAGACCAAGAGCCTGAGCGAAAATTCTGCGAGCAGCCGCCCCTGGCTGATCCTTGCGGATAGTTTTTCTTCGTGTTGCCTCAATGTTCCTGCCAAAATATCACCTTGTCAAAATCAGCGGATAGGTTGATTTCATGTATAAGGCCAATGCTGCACAAGTGGTCAGAGCAGAATAGAATCAACTGACCCCCACAAGGTAAAGGAATGCACAAAAGCATATGAAGAGATATTGTACACACCTATGATCAACCTCGTTTAGGCAGGCTGATTCGAAGTCTTTCCCTCTTGACTCACCAAGCGAACAATCATTATCCAATTCAGTGGCTTCAATTCTTTCCACATGATGCAGTCCCTCTGTAGAAACTACATCTGCATTTACCACAGATTGTCTGCAACCTGCCTCATTGGCCAACATTGGAATCTGCTTCTTGACAGGTTGCCTCTCAGCACCACGAGAAGATGGGTTTGACACAGGGAAACCCAAAGCTTGTGTCAACATTCGCCTAGCAGCCTTTGCTGATGAATGTACCGGTGCCTCCTTCGGTACCTCTGGAATGATCTTTTCGGAACTTGTAGTCTTCAACACACAAACAGAACAGAACTTTTAAAATTGTCTTATAATGGAACAAGAGCATTCTTCAAAGAAAATTTCCACCTCACCAACCCAGAGGGACAAGGAATGAACAAATACCATTTCATTTGGTGCCAAAACAGTTGCCAAAACACTGGGTTTCCCCAAAGCATGGGCTATCATTCGGCGAGCCACTATGGGTACCGGTCGAACCCTTTGGGTCTCTTTGTGTTCAGTAGTATCCTCCGAAATAAGTAAAGGGTCTGAAAAAATTCGTTCTCTTGCAGCCTGGTAAGCAGCTTCTCGGTCCTCCAAAGACAAGGCCGTTGATTGCAAGGAGGGTTGCCTTATTTGGCCATCTGTAGATTAAAAAGCAATGCTGGACTTAAGTGTAATACATAAAAAGGCCTTAGAGCACACATCGATTGGGTAAAGCTTCCAGAACTAGTGCTTTCCTTGATAGCCAAATGAGATTGATATTATGCTGTTTTACTACAATCCCATTGAGAATTTACGAAACAGACCTTCTCCGGTAGGAGTACGTAGTAAAAGTTGCCGATTTGAGGATGAATGATGGACTTCTCCATAGCAGCTTTCGAGGACATCACTCACAAGCATCAAGGGTCTGCACATCACATCACAAGGTACTCAGGCACAAAAATCACACCAATACATAAGGCTCTTGAGACGCTGCCTGCCTAATTTGGATGTTAGGTATACAGGAGTGCAAAGAGAAATTAACCCAGAAGGGCAGCAATAGTGAACTTAAAACTTATAAGTATGCACTGTAAGAGAATCCGTTTTGTGAAGGAGTAGAGCCTATGCTTTAAGCCATACTTAGATTGGCCACATATGAAGAGAGCAACAGCAAAAAGCCCACCAACTAGGAAACAATACAACAGCGTGAGAGGCCTGTAAACGCATACATGCTTGATTCTTCACATCTTTGAATGACAATATGCCGGTCATCTCCTTCGCCAACAGATTCATGAACCAATCTGAAAGAAATAGCAAATCTTCTTCAGCACAAGGACCACAAAATTGTAAGGTGTAGGACAGTCTTATCCTTCTGAAGAAATTATAGACTACAGCTGATGCAAGAGTTGTAGTAAACGTACTGAAACCACACATATATGCTTGAGTGGGAAAGAAAAGGACCCAAAGCAGTCAGCCAGGCGATGCAAAAGCATGCGTTGATAAGACAACATAGACTCCAACTCCAGACTCGCTCCTTCTCTGCACCATCATCACCGCAGCAGCCTGCCTTAGAATCCTCCATAAAACTGGAATTGCACAGTGTCTCACATGATGGTACCTGAACACAATTCTCATGCAGATTCACTCAAACTTTCCACTATAAACTCAACATTTGAGAATATACTTCCTTCTATGAATGTAACCCAATTGCGCTCCATACACGCAGAATAACAAATAAAGAAATTAAACAAAACCTGATGGCTTCATCAACAAGTGACTCTTCCTACTATTACTTGTTGGGAGGTTTCCAGTTGCAAAAAGAAGAGACATGCTCATAACCCCACACAAAACTCACTCGAACTGAGGCCCTAGAAACCCCACAAATAGCTCCTCAGCCGCAAGTATCAGGTGCTTGGTCTGTAAATTGTCTTTCACCAGCCATGCAAGTTCCTCTACCTGTGACCACAACAAAAAGAGTGGCGTCAACACAGCTACATGGGACTAATAAGACTAAACATTGGACGTCATGTGTATATGGACTAAGCATATGGACTGATCACAAGTGATAGGTAACCCTTGACCTCATAGAGAAGGAAAATCACAAACCTAAAAACTTCTGGAATTCAACATGCGCAATTAAGAATCCGCGTTTTGATCCTCTGCAGACAAGACTGATCGCGGTACCAGCAAAGAAAACAGATGAAATCAAAGAACATGAAATATCCGATCACATTTCTGAAGGGGAATGATGTAAAGTAACAGACCGCTACATAGAGAGCCCGAACTGCATAAAACACTCCGACCCCAAACACATCCCAAACATATCGTACAATTGAGTATAACCAATTGATACCATGTAAAAAATAAAAGTTCGTGATTCACTCTCACAATTTGACATCTTAGAGGATGTAGAACAAATTAAACAAAACTTGAAAACCCTTGAGGACACCAAATTCAATTCCGGAACTCTGATAACCCACTCCTCCATTCAATAAAATCATATCATCTAATTCGCAATTGGCAGATGAAATAAGTGCGGTAGAGAGGAAGGAGACGCACCTCGTTAGGATCAATTGAGACCCTCATGATTGTTACCGCGAAAACAACACTCAAACTCAAATTCCAGCAATTCCAGAAAATCCTCAACCCAAAACAGGAGAAGCTTGCGCTCGCAATCCGAAATTGAAACTTCAAAACTTCAAAACCCAATCTCAATTGTGCGCTCCAACGGATTGCGCTCTCATTTGCAGTGGCAAACCCTAATAAGCCAAGGGTCGATGTATGAGGTTTCGTTCTGTATGTGTGGGCCGACGAACGTCGGGAAATTTTGTTAACGACCTCTGGTCGGCGGTCATGCAAACTTCGGAATTTAACATGTTATAATTTAAAGGTAAGACCACTAGACCTTACCTAAGAGTGGGTGTATTACACCTTTACCTCCGTAATGTCACCTTCCGTAATGTCACTTCCTCTCTTATATCCCAGAACCTTAGGGAACGGATGTGCTCAATTTAAATATCCTTCCTTATTATCACACTTCCCTCCCATATATCATGGATTTTGACATTAAAGTAATCCACCAAAGAATTCAAATTGCACACTCACACGCATCATGTTGTTATCATTGTCATTATTGCAATGTTGTATTGCAATGTTGACTTTGTGTTATTCATAGTGTCGCAAGCTACACTAATTCTCTATTATCACACATCCATGTTAACATTACATACCTCCTTAATATCATGTGCACTCTGGTTGTCACGGGCATGATATTAAGGAGGTTAGAGTGTAGTTAAAAGCTCTAAACCACTTGCCTCGGTGGCATGTTCACACCTTGACCGTGAATATGGTTTGTTTGGGGTTTTGCTTTGTAAGTCAACAAAAGTTTTGCTCACATTACAATGTTGTTTTAGCAAATAACAAAAGAATAGCAGTTGCGCATGAGAATTCTTACATTGTTTTAGCTAATATTGGTATATCCATTACATTCTTTGCCTCCTCCAAAGCTTGCATCTTGGTGGGAGAGAGGAATTGCATCCTAAAGTTCAAAGTTTGCTAACGAGTCAAACTTTGTTGCTTTGCGCTTAGTCCTCGTAACACCCTTGCATCACTCATGATATTGAAATCTAGCTTGAAATTCAACCATCTATGGGCCACTTCATACACGAGCCATGACCGTAAAATTGTGAGAGCCCAAAAGAAAGTGTCCAAAGGCCGTCCTATGACACCTCCAAAATCATGTAGTGTGAAGTCATATGTGACCAGGCCCTCAACCAAATGCTATTTCAATGAATTTTTATTGATGCGACTCCTCACACATGGTAAAATAAAATAAATCAACGGTTGTGAGCATTCGGAGTGCCATGGTCTCCCAATTTTGTGTTAAGCCTATCTCCAAGAGGGGGTTTTGAAAATAGTCCAAGTGATCATGAAAGGTGATCCATTGGATGCCATGTAGGAATCCATGTAGACTTTACATCCATCTTGCATTCACATACTCCGTTGGTCCCTCAAGCGTAGTGTGAAGTGAACTTGGACCGGCTCTGCCTTTTCCAATGAGAGTGCTTGTGTAATGGTCACAGGCTCTCAGTCTCGTGTGTGAAGTGGCCCTATGTCTTGCTTCTACTCTATGCAGAAGAAGAAGAAGAAGAAGAAGAACTCCGGTCTCCAGAGGAGGCCGGAGTGAATAGAGTGTCTGTTCGTAGAACATCCTAGGCCACGCCCTAGGGCGATGGCGTTAGATGTAAAACTACTTCACCCTTTCCAGGGAGTAGACACTATATTTAATAACTAATGATCATTACCGGTAACCGGTAACATGTAACTGTCTTTAGCCAAAAGACATCCAGTAATCATGGTATTGCTTTAGGGGGTAAGGCAGAGCGGGTTGTAAGTTTATTTATTTGTTTATGGTAAGTCTTGGAGGTCTATGATAGGTTGTCGGTTCTCTAGTCTACGTTTATGAACTAGTATTGAGTGTGCATATTGTGTGGCAATTATGTTAATTTGTTTAAATGGACTTTTAATTTTCATGACAGGGAGTTTAAGTATTGCTTCTAGTTTATTCATTGATGGGATGTGTGTTGTGGCCCTTGCACCTGCGACTAATACCATGACTACTCTATGCACATTGATTAGTGCCCATAGCACACAACTTGCTTCATGTCCATTTCAAAAATTGAATTACCTGCCCAAGCTCGCCCATCCTCCGATGTTTCCAAGACCTACTACCGAAACATTCTTGCGATGCATCCATGTATGAGATTTACAAGCTGCACCCAACAAGGCTAGGCAATCTCAAGTTGTCAGGCACGTAGTTATGATGTAGCCAACCCAACAAGGTTGTGCAAAAATATTCTCTTTGATTTTCATTTTGTTTGGACTTGCATTTCTCACATGTATGCACGAGATCCTCATTGGGAATCATCGGGATTTAGGGATTAGGCTAGCAACCCCAATTAATGGGAAGTTTGGCACATAGGTTCAACACATCCCTTTGGGAACTGCTCCATGAATTGTCATTTGGCACTTGTATCTTGGCTAGGCCTTCGGTATGCAAAATGTGTCTCATAGAAATTTGGGAATTGGCTCGCATAGATCCTCAATACAAACTACATAACAATGTCCACGACATGTATGTACACATGCCATCCTTATTCTTCATTTGCATTCATCTTCATTGTCATTCGAGAATGCAAATTCAGATGTCATAAATAAGCACTTCTTATCATGTATACCATGTATACCATGTATCCACATCTAAAATATTGATTACAAATTAATGTTAGGAACACCAAAGCTTGACATCAAATAGGTGTACCCCCATAAACTTCTTATCAACCTTCACACATGTCAGACTGCAGCTGTAATGCACAATCATTCTATATAGCAATTTGTTGTTTCCCAACCATAGTCCAAGGTATGCAAATGTCCCCCCCCCTTCTCATCTCCCCTGTAATTGTACAGTTTAGACCTTGAAGTTTAATGTTGGTCTCACAAAAGTGAATATGTCCAAGCTTGATTATCAAAAATCATTTTCGGTGTGAATGCGAACGCCATATCTCTCTCATATGTTTTCAATACTTTCAATTGTCTTCCAAGGAGTTGTAGTGTTGGAATTTAAATACTCTCACCATGGACACCTTTTCGTACTCATGGCAATTCATGCCTCTAGTAACCATCCTCCTCCTCCTTATGTTTAATGTGCGGGATTTGCTTCAAAACAAATATTGAAAAAAGTTAAATTTCTCCCCATCAAGATGCCCACAACCTTAGTATAGAAGATGTTAGTGAACATGTACAAGATTTCCGTGCTCCCATTTTTGTGGCATTTGCATTTATGTCATATGTGGAACACCTATATTTTTGGTGATTTTGATATGAGGTAATGGGTCAATCCTAGGTATATTGTCACATTCTCAAGGTTTGTGATGAAAGAATACGACGAAGATCCACAAGTGACATGATTTAGAGTGCCTAGACAATTTGGTTTTTTACCTAACATCCTTGTTGAGGCCTCTTCTTCAGAGACAAAACACTAGGTATGGGTACACGATACCTCGGGGAGATCACTCCATTGTCAAGTTGAACACCACGTGCGAACAAAGTTTGCTACCCCTATATTAATGCCATAGATAATTTTAAAATTTATGATATTTTTTCTGCATACACATAACCATTGATAGTATCTTTTGTATATATTTTTTGAAATTTTTAGTCATCTTCATTTTTGTAGTAATTTTTTTAGCTCAATTCTGCGTCATTCTAGTTAGAAACGGTATGTTTTATAAAAAAAACAAATCATCAAATTTAGTTACCATTTTTTACTATATAATATATACCGTGTATATCTACTCATGAAAAAAAATGATAAAATTTTGACCCATTTTGGTGATGTTTTATGTAAAAAGTAGGATTTTTTAGATGTAAAGTGTTCGCACGTGGTTGTTCAACTTTACAAGGGAGTGATCTCCCCGAGCACGATACCCATTGCTATCACAGTGACTTGTACTTTATTTAAGTTGGCTCAAGGTTATTTTGTGCAATTATGTTTTGAGTTTTGCGCAATTGGAGCTTCTACTATTTCAGTTGTGCTTCATGACACATGTCATGGAATCAATATTGCACTTCACCATAAAGACGTATTGGTTTACTAGCGAGAGACTTGTCCAAACGCAACGTGAATTTAAGGCCCTTTGTAGCCTTCCTACATTTGTGGGTGCCATTAACAACACCCACATTTCAATTGCAAAATCCCAAAATAGGTCCAAAATATAATTTTTTATTTCAAAAGCCACGGTTATTCTTTGATTTGTCATGTGTTGTGGATAGAGCAAGAAGAGGTGTCTAGATTTGTTTTTGGGCATGGTTGGTTCTACAAATGATGTTTGGGTCTTACGTAGGTCTACCCTTTACCAATTGGCCAAACCTAGGGGGTTTGTTTTATGCTAGTTTAGGGTTAGATGGATTTCCTTCATACTTTCTAGGATATTCAAGATATCTTCTTCTACTGTGGCTTGTAGTTTCCCATCGCACAACCTACCACACTCTACTGGAGTCATTATACAACTGCAAATTGAGGAGGGGCAGAGGTGTAGTTGAAAATGCCTTCGGCTTCCTCAAGGAAACTTGGCATGAATTGCTAGGAAAAATAGAGTTGAATGTCACCTACATGTCAAATGCTCGGGGAGATCACTCCATTGTTAAGTTGAACACCACGTGCGAACAAAGTTTGCTACCCCTATATTAATGCCATAGATAATTTTAAAATTTATGATATTTTTTCTGCATATACATAACCATTGATAGTATCTTTTGTATATTTTTTTGAAATTTTTAGTCATCTTTATTTTTGTAGTAATTTTTTTAGCTCAATTCTACGTCATTCTAGTTAGAAATGGTATGTTTTATAAAAAAACAAATCATCAAATTTAGTTATCATTTTTTACTATATAATAGATACCGTGTATATCTACTCATGAAAAAAAATTGATAAAATTTTGACCCATTTTGGTGATGCTTTATGTAAAAAGTAGGATTTTTTAGATGTAAAGTGTTCGCACGTGGTTGTTCAACTTTACAAGGGAGTGATCTCCCAGGTCAAATGTCATTATTGCATGCATTGTTTTACACAACATGTTACTAAACAAAGTTAAAGATGGTGTTGGGAGGTTTTTAGAAGTTATTTATAACCATGATATTTGTGAAAAAGGTTCCTCTAATGACGAGGGCGAGGTTGACGACATGGAAGTAAATGAAAGAGTTCGGGTATTTGACATGAACAACTCTGAAATCGCACAACGAAGGCTTGGGGTTATTGGGGTGAACAACATGGATTGCTTTTTTTTATTTTTGCTTTGTGGATGTGAACGTGGGCTCTTTTTTGGCCACTTTGGAATCCACTTTATGTATCTGAGGGGATTGGCCATCGACCCAACCACCCTCACCCTTCCCAGTAGCCATTTAAGGATCACACATGAAGGTGGGGGTGTTGACCACAAACCCAATCAACCTCTTTGATGCCCTTGGCCTAACATTCACACCCAACATGTACACAACCATGTTTGAGGTAACCACATTGCCCAAGTACAAAGCAACATCGTGAGGTTTAATTTGGGCTTACCTTGGTTGCATGCTCGTCCATCCTCAGCCACCTCCCGTGATGCCTCTCCTGGCACAACCACCTCCCACTCCGCCCTTCCATTACCCTCGAAGGCTCCAACTTCCTCCTTAGCCACCCTTGCTCCAAGTTTGGACTGTCCACCCTCCGTATGGCCTCTCAAAGACATCCCTTGCATCCCATCCCTAATGGGGACCCCCACCTCCCTCCTCCACCATTCTATCCACTTTCCTTGACCTCACCCTTAGATCCCTAGTGACATAATGCCTATGTTAGGGTAAGTGGGCCAACCCTTTCAAATCACATTAGATAAGTTGAATAATCAAATTTTCCACCAATTATTGTCCCTATCGTTTATACACATTTTGGGTGGCCAAGATTATTGGTAACATTGACATATTCAACACACGAGACTTTAGTTTGACTAGACTTACAAAGTGCATAAAGAATGAAAGGGAATATAGTGATTGGTGACAATACTTATCTCCATCAACAACATAATGTCGGGTGCCCTTACCTTATTGGATATTTCTTCCTCCCCATTGCTTGTTTGGAATCCGTGCTTTGTGTTGTTTGCCACATCATCTTGATCCCCTCTAACATTATTTGGTTGTGTGTTTTCTTGTGTGTCGATTGGTTCACTAACGATCTTTCTCTGTTGGTGGGAATTGGAGTTTGCATGCGGACTTGTAAGATTGCATTATGCTATTCTGCTCGTGTGCCTCTTCATTCTTGCCCTCTCCAATTGTTTTCTTGAGGAGTGTCTCCTTCTCTTTGGCGGTGTTGAGTTTTTTGCATGTGAGCATTTGCAACATCTATGTCACATCAATATTCTATCCTTATGCATTTCTATGTAATACATCTTTTGGATGTGCATAGGGTTTCTCTTTTTTTCGTTCAACCTTAAAACCCTAATGGACCTTTTATGAACTAGTATGGTGGCGCCTTTTACATGGTGTTATATTACTATACTACATATAGTAATAAAATTTTGATTATTGACATAATGTGTTTTTATCTTATCTTTTAGTGATAAATACATTAATTGTCTCCTTCACTGTATTCCATCACCTCCCATGATTCCTCATGGCAATCATTAAAGCTCATGGATCCTCGGTGCCCTTTACATTGTCTTTTGCCAATGATGGTCAAGTGGTTGTTTTGGAGGATTTACTTGGTTTAAGATTCAATCTCTAGATTGGAACCGTGTACATTGAGCAAGACATGTACTCCGCAAATGGAGATGTGCATGAAACAATCATGATGCAAAAATCCGGGAGTGACGATGGTGCCATGTGGATTTTGGGTCCTGGTTGATTTAGAGTTATTGGTTGATCCGGTTCCCAAATGCAAGTTTGTATAGTTATTTCTGCAAACAAGTATGGGACACCCACCATTCAATTCCCAAGTATCGCCAATGTTAAGTTGGAACCTAGTGATGATAATGTGTTTGTATTGCTAGATTATGGCGATGACATTTGTGATGTTGTTGATTTGTCTAACACATCACCATTTCCATTTCAAAATACACCTTCCACTCCTTCACAACTATGTGTGGATCCCCCTTAATCCCCCCTACTCTCCTTTGCACATGTGGCGAGCTCACCAAGGTTCACATCTTAGCGTCCTCCTTTGCACCCATTTCCTTCTTCTCTAGGATTGAATATTGTTGACGCATCGAAACAAATTTTTATAGGAAAAGGTCCAAGTTGTTGCATCCATAGATTTTGACAGCATAGAGGTCCATAATGTCAAGTATCTGCCATCATCTTTTGACTGTGATTTATTGTTTATGTTCCACCATCTATCACTTGGAGTTCCAAATAATTGCAATTGGTCGATGGATGGCATGGACAAACTGTGTGACATATGCCCTTGATGCACCACCAAGACCACTAATATCCAAAATGATCTTGGGCTGTCCTTTCGGCGCTCTACTTGTGTAGGCCATTTCTAGTGCCCTGATGATTATTATGATTACATACATCACAATGTTGGGTTGCATAACGACACATAATGGATCATGTCTACTCCTATCCCAATTGTTGTGGGTAACATTGCCCTTGATAAGTCTAAAGTGGAGTGTAAGGTTTGCCACACACATGTGTGCATTTCGAAAACAATACTTGACTGTTAATATTCTCATAATTTCATGGTAATAGGTGTCATTTCACACTTTATGTACTTTGTAAACTACACACAATTTGGTTGAGGTTCCATTAGTTACCATATAGCTGTATCAATTTGGTAATTGCTCATAAGTTACCGCTCACAATTTATAAGTTGCCGCTCACTATTTTGCCAAGTCTCAAAATTAATGAGGGCTGAAATTTATACCGAGTGATAGTAAATTCATGAATACATGCTCATTTATCATACATTTCAAGAAAATTAGTGTGTGCTCTGAGGTGTTTGTAGAGTGATACACATGTTTGTCATCATAACATTATTCAACCCTATGGTTGTACTTCGTTTTTATATTTAACACATGCAAGGGGCAATACAATTAATATGATATTGCGAATTATGTAGGCACTTTCAGTGAATAGTGCCAATACTTGCATTGTTGTTATGATAGTAGTTTTGACGAATAATGCCGGGATGAACAATGCTTCCTAGATCTTTTGGTGGCACTAATTTCATAGCGTAAAGAAATTTAGTATCACCTTCACTAATTTCCCACATGCACTATTAACCCTCCCTCACCCATTGGGATAATCAATGTAGTGCCACCAAAAATCTAGGAAGCATTGTTCATCTTGGCATTATGCATTGAAAATACTACTCATAACAACACTATTCATTGAAAGCACTTGCACTATTCATCTAGACATTATTCATTAACTAGCATGTGTTTGCATATAAATTTTTTTATCACATAACAATCACCTTAGAGCATGCACTAATTTTGTTGAAATGTATGGTAAATGAGCATGTATTCATGAATCTAGTATCACTCAATAAAAATTTCACCCCTCACTAATTTTGAGACTAAGTTTGCAAGATGGTATGTGTTTCGGGAATTAATACCAAATGCACTAATTGGGATAATTAATGTAATTTCAAAGAAAAAAGAAATTCAATATCACCTTCACTAATTTCCCACACACACTATAAGCCCTCCTCACTACATTGTTTTGTCTAATTAGTGTGGGTTACCATTTGGAGTTACGCATTGCTAGAACATTTTTACGAGAGCATCATTTTTTTACCTAAATAACATAAGTACACAAATTAGGAAATTTGTGCATATGGTATTTTATGTCACTATGGTAATGTAATGTAACTAGAAATATTGATGGATGATTGAATATTGTGCCAATGTGTAAGCAGAGGATGATGGGAGCTAGACAACTCCTAGTTGAAGATGGATGGACTAGAGTTAGACAACTCCAGATTGACAAATATGTGCACTAGAGTTAGACAGCTCCGCATTTAGTGCATTGGAATTAGACCATTCCATATTGAGAACATGTGCACATGAGTTAGACAACTCTCGATGAGGTGCATTGGAGTTAGACCACTCCAGATTTGGAAAGATGAATGCTATTCATTGGAGTTAGACAACTCTCAATGGATAGATAAATTTATTTGGAATTAGACAGTTCCAACTAGAAGGATGGATGAAAGAATCAAGTTGGAATTAGATAGTTCCAACTAGAAGAAAGGATGGATGAATCAAGTTGGAATTAGATAGTTCCAACTAGAAGAAGGCATGGATGATTCAAGTTGGAATTAGATAGTTCAAACTAGAAGGATGGATGAAGGAATCAAGTTGGAATGAGACAGTTCCAACTAGAAAAGATGGATGAAAGAATCAAGTTGGAATTAAACAATTCCAACTGGAAAAATGTGATTGAATTAAAAGATGGAAGAAGGTTTTAGAAGAACCAAAGATAAAAGATTCATAGTAGAACTAAAAGATAGAGCCATGAATAAAATATTTTTATTATATGTGAAAATAGAAAGTAAAAGTAGTGCCTTTGGAATAAGAGGAAGCTCGGGGGAGGAGAGAGGACCTTTTGTCTCTCTCCTATGGTCGGGTGGTTGAGCTTAGACCAAGACCTACTTGGTCCATGATTGTAATTAGACGCTACAAGGAAAATAAACTGAGTTCTTCAACTCATCATTTTGATTGATAGTTGTTCTTGTGAAAATCGGTGGCAAACCTGTGGGAGGGTTGTTACAGGTAACTATTCAGATGACACTTCTTATGAATAAAGTGAACAAATATTGTCATGGATGATGGATGAATTCATCCACTGGCCAAAACCCTACCTTCTTTTGTTAGCAACTTGTGATGAAATATTGTCATGAATGATTGAAATTTGGATGAAAAATAATTTGGTAAGTGACAGTAATTGCAACACTGTAAATTTACAATCCCCCCCAAAAATTACAAGGAATGGCAAATAATGTTTGGGTTAACATTTAGTGTTGGTGACCTATACAGCGGTTTACATTTAGTGTTGAGCAAGACAATTAGAATTGGTGGCACTAAGTATCATATTTAGTGTAGTTAGTATGATAAATACACCAAAGAATATGATAGAACCTAGTCGGAAAAAAACAATAATGTTGGTTAAAATTATAGCAACACGTAACTCCGAATGATAACCCACACTAATTAGACCAAATAGTGTACAGTACTTGGCATAATCAGTGTAGGAAAGACATGTCATCCATTCCCTTCTTCGTCGTCTTCTCCTTCATCCCCCGCCATGCCAATGTCATTCCCTCCTCTCGCCATCGCCATCGCTATGGCCATAGCTGGAGCTCCATAGCCTCCGGTCCGCTCCTTCATCGAACTTGATCAATTCTCTCACGCAACCCAAGCCTTTCAGGAGCTGCTTACATACTCACGACGCAATCTTAAACCAAAACTGCACAATTTCCATCCCCCTTGCACCTTTCCAAGGCACTACATTGCACTCATTTCCCGTTTGTATTCATCATCGCAAGTTTATTATTATATGCGCCATAGCCAGATCGATCTTCCCCCCCCCTCCGTCCACCTACATCTCCCTCTCGTAATCAAACCTACTACTGCAGCTCGTTTATTATTGGCAGGTATTATTACATGGCTAATAAATTTCCCGTGGATCGTTATTCCCTGCTATCAGGGTTTGGTGATCATGTGTCGTGCATCGCATGTATGTAGGTTTTACTACTCGATGGGTTCCCTTTTAGTGGACCAAGTTTGTGTTAGGGCTTGTACCACGATGCTCTCGGATTATGGTACATGGTGATAAGTAATTGGTCATGGTGATTCTCATGTGCTTGGAGTAAGTTAGTCTCTGGGAGCTTATCGTTAGAAGATGATCGTTGTTAAGGATATAGTGCATTTCAAGAGAGCGGGTTAGAAGATGATCGTTGTTAAGGATATAGTGCATTTCAAGAGAGCGGTTAAGGAGGTGTTCAGGTTTCAGTCTTTGTGTAAAAAGAAAGATCATACAAAATGCTTAACTTAGTGGAGGCTCGGGGAGCTCCTCAAAGGATGACTGTTACGATGTAACTTATTGCTACTTAAGCGGCATGTTGACTCTCCTGGTTTTTATCAATGGTCTTGGTGGATGAATGTTGAACTCTTTGAAACTTTATTGAATAGCAAATATGGAGGTTAAGGTTACGCTATTTATAGGTATACATGCTTTTGTCCAAGCTTCTTGAAATTGGCAGTAAGTACATTGAGTGGAGAACTCTGCAGAAGAAGAGTGTTGAAGATCTGAACCTTGTGATATTATATATCATGCTATCTAAATTGTAACACGGAGATTTTACGGTCTAACCTAATGTGGCTTTGGAATGCGAGCATTGCATGGGAATATTTGCGGTCTCCGCATGTATGGTATGCGGTGAACTATTTGGAGGAGCCCTAGGAACCCTAAGAGGGAGTTAAGAGTGACAACTGAGATTCGAATACAGATGATTTTGTACAGTTTGAGGTTATATTATGGCCTTCGACGGTTGGGCAGAGTTTTCAGGGTTTAAAAGAAGCAGCCTTCTTGTGGAAACCTGACAATTGTACAAATTCAATTGTGTAGGAAATGAGATTTAATGGGTTCTCTTCTAAGTTTTTATGTCTTTATTTAAGGAAGTCCTGTTTGTGATTTTGTAATCTGTTATTGACTTTACTGATTGGTATCTCAGGCTGTTTGTTGCCCATGCTGAATTGTTTTGTTGGTTTGTACAGATGGCTGCCTCCTTTTGTGAAGCATTCGCACTTCTGGAAGCAAGGTTTTGTTGCAAGTGCAGAGTACGGCTTATTTACTTTGATATCAGAAAGTTTGTTTTGATATCACCATAGGGGGTGATGAATCTGACGTTCCTTCCTCATTTCGTTCTCTGCAAATGGGCCTGTACAGCACTTCACAATTCAGATTTCATCTGTTTCTCTTGCTTTAACTTACATACACTAGGAGGTTGCGGTGAAGATCGGATGCCGGTTTCGAGGTGTCCTGTACTCCGCACGTGAGTCTCTCTCCAGCTTTCCTACATGTATGAACAAAATCTTCGTTTCTCATTCTCGAGTCTGGATTTGGACATGCACTGGAGCACCTTTCTAGTTAACGTTCTCCCCTGAAATTTCATGCAAGAATGGGCTTGGGAGTTGGACAAATTTGTAGGATTCTCTGGAAGGTATATGTGATAGTGTACATGGTAGTCATAGTTTGACTACATCAGTCGGATGAGACGAATGCGCTCTGTCTAGCTCGTCTTGGGTTCTTCCCACAATTTTCCGTAGTTGGAACGTATTGGAAGCAAGATGATCTAACGGCATTGATATCTGATCCAGATATACAATGCGAAAGTGATTCTTGATGTATCAGAAGTGAAGAAATTTGCCTTGGTTAACCAAGGAAGTGGTGATTCTTTGGACTGATCTTAAACTAGCTCCCTTTTGTTAGTTGGACTTAATTTTGATTAAACATTCATTTAATTTTTAATCTCCCTTCCCATCATTGGGGTGATCGGTCCTGGCTGTACTTGCCAGTTTCGTTCATTACAGCAGGGATGTTCTGGAGCCTTGACATTGTTCAGTATTACTGCTGATATCAGAAAAAAGTTTGCTGTTAATAATGCGATTAATCAGATTGGCCGCCCTTTTTTGTTGCAAACACAAACTTGTAAGACGATTGTAGGAAGCATGTGCAGGTGATTGTAGGGTAGGCTAATTTCGTTGTCAAGGTTGCATTTCCTGTTATTATCTTAGGAGAAGTAGTATCTGTGGTACGTTGTACAGCCCTTTTACCTGGTGACTACTGTAGACAACTGCCTACATGCTTGAGCAGTTTTTTGCATTCATAGACTAATTAAAGACTTTGACTTCTTGGTTTCAAACCACATTTCACCTCTCTACAAAGTTGTGGATGATTACTTTTAGACCACATCCATATGGTTTTAATATTAAAAAATCTTCATGAGCTTTATAAATCCAATTTATGAGTATTTGCCTAAGATTTCATAAGGCATTGACAGAATATAGTTGAGGGTCCAGATTTTGTCAAAGTTGTCACAAACCTATGTGCTTTCAAGCTTGGGAAGTTCTCCAAACAAAACAATCACACATGGGACCTATAAGAAAACTTTCCACTTTTGGTAAAAAACTTATCAAGAAGCAGAACTCACTCAAAAAATTATAGATAAATTTTTGGTAGATGACAATCATTATATTTTCAAATTTTTTATGTAGTAGATTAAAGAAGTCCATCCTCACACATGGTCCAAATTTTGTATCAATCCACTCAAGCTACACCTCCCATCCATGACCTCAAAGTGAAAAATTGGTTGAAATTGGTGGCATGAGCATTTAGGGGTTAATAGCTATTGATAGTATCTTTGTAGTGCACTTATAGATTCTAGTATTTACCTCTCTGGTGACCACTTTTACAGAAATTTTTATAGAAATAATAAGTGTGTTTCTATGCCTGCTGGTTAGGCCTGGACATAATATGTAGTTTTGATCCTTGTATATTTCTTGTCTCTCCATTATTGATCAATCTTTACAAAGGAAGATGAAAAAATTGTGAGGTCAGACTTATCTTGAAGGAAAATGTGAGAAGTTTAACATGGCCACATTTATAGGTAGAGGGCACAAAGTTGACATCTGCCTTTGAATTGAACGTGAACATTTGAAGAATTTGAAAATTGGGAGTTGGATGAAAATCGGCTGCTTAAGATAGCAGTTTGACATGCAGTTTTTGGGCTTGTGCTACAGGACATCACAGAACGTCGTTGAGATGTTGGGTAATATAAACACCAGTAGTGCTCTTGCAGTCTTTGAGAAGGTGGAAGAAAAAGGTACTGTGTCCCCGTTTACCTTCAGTCTAGAAAGAGGATATCTCTCATATGAAGTTGGAAATGTTGGAAAATGTGTGAGTTCCTGCTACTGGTGTGTATTAAAGTGAGTTGTGTGTGTTGTGCCAGATCTAAGGGATGCCCGTATACTCGATACATTCTTCCAACTTGGGGGCCTAGGTTCAGCCTGGACTGATGCAACTTGCACTTGATTGACTTAAAGCAAGTGTATGACTTTCCTTCTGATTTATGTGAAAGTTTGAACTCTGGGATCAACTGTCTGTTGCTGTGTTTTGGGGTTCATTCAAAGTGAATGCATTCACTCTGGCCTGCTTTTCATCGGCCTGTTGTGAGGCCAAGTGGACACTCTTGACAGTTTCTCGGTTTGTGAAGCAATTGCTTACCAGATGGAAGTTATTGGTGATGGTGCTCAGGATTCGATTCCCTTACAACTGCTTGGAGGAGAAATAGACTCAGATGATGAGTCTGGGGACTTCAATGATGCTGCTGCTTTCAATGCAGCTGTGATGGATGAAATGACTCAGGGTAGTGCAGTTTCTTTTCCACTAATGAGAATGAAGGAAGGTGGAACTGAATATGAGTCCAAAGACGAAGAAATTCAAATTTTGATGTATGGAGCTGGGGATGTGGGTCGGACTTTAACTTCATTTCAATTACTAACTTCCTCTGAGGAAGAGGAAGAGGAAGACCTTTTGGCCCAATCTGCATACATTCCAGCAACACGAGAACCTTCCGATTCCCATACTGTCACTCCAAAGGTGCTACTGCCCTCTGGACAGAGTGTGCAGGAGGGTGTGCAACATGGTATTACCAATTCCCTTCAGACTTTGCCGGCACCAAGGTCCCGTGAATCTCTGAATGATATTCCTATGAATGTGGCATCTTGTATTCTGCAACATGATAGTCCTGAAAATGGAGGTCCTGTCTCCACCTCCATGTTGCCACCACGAATTACATGGAAAGTAGATGAGGGTTCCCCCCTTGCTGTGTCTGCTGCCTTGCAAATGGGGCTGCGGCTGCCACCAACTGAGATCAAAGTGGAGACAAATGAGCTTCACTTTGCAGATTTGCCTTTAACTGAGACCAAAGAGGACATTTCTGGCCCTTCAGATGTTGCCAGAGATGATAATGCCAATTTCACAACATGGTCTGGGAATCCTCAAGGTCGTGGGAAGGCAGTTGTGAGGCGAGGTCGACCACGCCCATGGACCTCTGAGGATCGGGAAGCAGCACAAAAGAGGGTTAAGCTTGATGAGCTCTATGGTGATGCATCACCATCAGTGGATTTGCAGGTACGTGGGGTTGGGTTCTTACAGTCTTACAATGTCAACACTGGGTACCCTAGTACTTCGGATGACCTATTCTGCATACATCCCTATGCTGAGACCGGTTGATTTTTGAACCAGCATTAATCATTTACTGGCTGTTTATCATACAAACTCTCCTGAATACTATTGAACTTGCCCTGACTAGTCCATCCTTGTATACAAAAGGCCTCTAGTATTCATGTGTGACTGTACTGTGCTTGTGATTCCCCTCTTCTATTTGGATCTTTTAGATAGTGACAAAGATAAATAGTTCTTGCACAGGTTCTCAGGTTATTTTCCCTCCGATAAGAGCTAGTTGTCTTTAGTGCTCTTCTGCTGTGTACAGGTTTTTGTCAAGCTGGACAGTCATCAATGTACTAAGATATGGTGATGGTGTTCAATTGCAGAAACTTTCCCATCCTCCACCTGCTTCATCACCTCTTGATAACCCTTTCTCACAGGAAGGGTCAGGAAGGTTTTTGACTGCTGATGAAGCACATAAAACTGCTCTACTAGATCCACAGTCGTTGGCTAAGTGGGGCACAGAAGACACCAGAATTGAGGTTCCTGGAGCTGCAATTCTTGAAAAGATACAGGATGACGCTCACTTAAGGACTATTTTAAACAACGAGAGTGTGGGTCCTAAAGTTGGTGACCAAACGGGGACCACCTTGAAAGTAATAGAGAGAAATAACAGCATGATCCGATGTGGTGGCATTACTTTGCAAGGCAATCAGTGTGCTCATACTGTGAGGGATGGATCTGGTTTTTGTTCGAAACACACTAAGAATGATTGGGATCATGCCATGCCAAACGGTGAAGGCACCAGCACCATAGTAACTAGAGGAGCTTTGAAAGCCCCATACAAACCTCCAGATTTTATAGTATTTCGATGTCGAGGGAAGACTCTACATGGTGCACAATGCACACATAGTGTCAGAGATGGATCTGCATACTGCTTGAAGCATGCAGACCAGGCTTGGGGTATTCCTATCAAACGGATGGAGCATAAACCTGTGCAAGTTCGTCCAGAGATTGTGGTACCGAATGGTGAACCTGCTCAAATACAAACACCAACTCTATGGAGGCCATCAGTTGCTTCCACATGTAATGACCCTTCCTTTTCTGATTTTGACTTTCCTTGCTATTCACAATTTTAGTTAAATCTGCGAATGGTTCACTTGTGCTAGTTTCTTTCTGCATTCAAAGTTGTTGTGTGGGTTTCATCTCCTTTGGGCTTCTATTATTGTTAGTTTATAGTTATCCAAAATTGTAGGAGCCTAATTTTTGAAGGAACGTCCAGGAAAAGAGGAAGTTCTGGCTCCAGAAGGTGTTCACCTCCTTAGTGAGGATTCATTATTACTCAGGAATATTCTTCTTTTTCTTCTGTATTCTTGTCTTCGCTGAGTTTGTTCTGCTTTACATTCATTGAAAATCTTTTTGTGTTCCACTTTGAAGATTTGCAAATTTGACAATCACCTGTTGTGACTTCCTCACAAATTGTTTTCCCTGGATGAAGCAGCTTTAAAGGAGAAAGCGGAGACAGGAGATCCCCGTTGTGTTGGTCGAACCCGCCGGACAGAGGAGCAATGTTCATTTCGGCCAAAGGCTGGATCAGTGTTCTGTGAGCGGCACTTACGACAGTTTAGATGGCAGGGAAATGTGGACTACTTCACGATCCATGAGTCATCTCCAGTGGCTATGGGGCCCACCTTGAAGAGGAGGAAAAGTCAGGAAGGCATGTATTCATTTGATAAGAACAGGGTTCGCGAATGGAGAAGCCAGTCTCGAGCTAAGGAGCTGTTCAATGTAATTCTAAGTGCTGGTCTACTAAATGGAAAAGGTACATCTAAGGGTTTCATATTCAAGATATGTTTGGACTTCCTTCCCAGAGACATTTGAGCAGGATGCTTTTTTACAGGATAATAAAACTGATGTATGAAATTTGAGGAATATTCATTCCTCATAACATACATGTCTTGTATTTTGTCTTGTCACATATCTTAGTATATGTAAGAGTGTTCTTCAGTGATGGTGGATAGGCACGCATTAGAGATTCACCCAAGACTTTCCAGGTGGTGTATTGCAGCCCAAAGTACTCACTGCTCATGGCAGAGAAGTCCTTATATAGTGCACTTGCCAAGTGACATGGTTCATGGGTATTGTAGAACCTCACAGAATTAGCAGGTCAGCACTTTAGCCCAAGGAAATTTGGGGCAATGTATGTAGCATTTTGAGCCTGGGTGTAGTTATGACTACTTAAAGTCATCCAGAAAGAAAAGTTATTCTTGCTGATGAACCTATGGCTGGTGAGGTTCACTACTTGCTAGATTGTTATGTCTTAGAATGCAGGATCAGGATTTGGAAAACTATCATGTGTGATGCCCTGACTATGAGTTGTAGCTGTTTCAGCTGTAGGTGCCAATCGGAAGGACCTTGTGGGTTGGATTTGTGAAGAGGCTATCAAGGATACAGTTTCAGGAGGAGCACTATTGGGTCTTCTTTCTGAAGAGAAGGAAAGACTTCGGAAGGTTCTGATTGAGGATAGTGAAAGGCTTTCAAAAGCAAAGCCATTTGATTTCTGGAGCTCAAATTATACCCAGAAAGCCACTGAGAATACAGGACCCATTTTGAAGAATTGTGTTGGCTCTATGCAATACTCATGTCAGCCAAAGGCTGGATCAGTGTTCTGTGAGCAGCAGTTACGACAGTGCACAGAGCAGGGAAGTGTGGACTACTCTCTGATTCATGAGTCATCTCCAGTGAGTACAGGACCCACTTTGAAGAGGAATTGTGTAGGTCCTATATTGAAGCATGTACAAGGAGTGTGCCTACAGTATGAAGAGGGAGGGGGTTTGATGACAAGTGATGCAGCTAGTCCTTTTACGAACCTGAACAGGTTATCAGCCTTGGTAATAATACAGGAATCTTGCTTACCACCAATTCTTGCAGATATTTTTTGTGATGTATGTTGGTTTTACGTCAGATTGTAGGGACATCTGTAATCAAGTCTCAGTCGTATGCTTGTGTTCACAATTAAGATGGCAGGCATAAGATGTGACGGCAGATGTGGAAGGCTGGGATTTCTAGTACATCAGGAGACTGAATCCTTGCTTAATGTTTCTTTTCCTTGCAGGGTTCTAGTCAGGTTGATGAGCCTGAGAGGGATATTCTTACTTGTTCTCTCTGCCAAACAAAGTTTCCAGACATTGCTTTACTTGGGAAACACTGGAAGGAAGATCACAAGAAAGAGGCATTTCTTTTCCAGAAGGGGTTGGCTTGTCGTGAATGTGGGCAGGAATATACTAACAGAGGGGGACTACTTAGGCACTGGAAGTCCAACCACCCCACACTGCCAATGGTTGATGGCACTATTGTGTGCATCATGTGTGACAAAAAGTTCAGCGAATTCAGTATCCTATGGACACATGTGGAGGGTGAACATTCTCTTGAATTCAGCAGAACTGACTTTGCACGGCAGGTCAATGGAGGCATTCCAGGAGGAAAAGTTATGTTGAATTGCTCATTGTGTGGAGACAAATTTGATACTCACTGGGATCTTCAACATCACAAGGAGAGTGCACACATTGGGCAGGTAGCCAAAGAGTCAAAACTCAGTATTGAGGTGCCCGGCGTTGACAGTAGGATGACAGCATCTACTAATGGTAATGGAGGCAGCCCTCACAAATTCAAATGCAGGTTTTGTGGCGAGCGATTTAATCTGTTGCCAGACCTGGGTAGACATCATCAGGCAGAGCATCGAAAACCAACCAGTGTACCTACAGGGAAGATTGAGGTCTGCCCTACTGTGCAATCTAAGACACTGCCTGTAGGCAAGAGGATGTGTTTACCTAATCCGGAGACAGCCAATTCATCCCCTGGGAAGATGCTACCCTTATCAGAGTTGTGTACTACTATGCCTCCTAAAAATATCAATGGAAACACTGATGTAGTCATGACAGTAGAGTGGCCACCACCAGAGCCAGTGGGTGAAGGTTCCCAGCTGCGGACAGTAAATTTCAGACAGTGGAAGACTATTGCAAGAGAGAGGAGGAAAAATGTCACATCACCTGTTACTACATCTACCCTAACAGCCACTTCAACAGCCACACCAACAGCCGCCCCACCAACAGCTGCCCCTTCAACAGCCGCCACACCAACAGCTGCCCCAACAATAGCTGCCCCAACAACAGCCGCCCCACCAACAGCCGCCCCACCAACAGCCGCCCCAAAGAAGAGGCGGAGGCGCCGGAAGAGAGTGGAGCATCTTCAGAATGAGAAACTGGTTCCTTTGAAAAGTAAACAAGGCGGAGCAAAACAGATAGCACAGCACATGAAGGCAGTTAAGCAAATTCAGCAGGAGCGGCATGGTTTGAATGGCTGTGTGCAAAGCTCCACATATTCCATGAATGTTGTCAATTCTGCATCAAAAATGCAGCCGCAGCGAAGTGTAAATGCCACAGGTTGGCCCATGAGTGCCGACCTCCTGGATGCAGCACGGGTGGCATGCTGTAAAGATTCACTCTATCGGGAACTATCCAAGAAGCACAATTATTTGCACCCTTACCTCCACCTGCAAGCAGTGTCCTTGTGTGATGCAATGAGAGTAAGCACACCGTGGCAGTCAGATGGATTTGTATGTCCCAATAAATGTCTACCCTTCCACATCATCCAAGCACCACCTCCAGCTTTGGAGGTTGACATGGCAGGATTCTCTGATGCCCCATTTAAAGCTCAAGCCAGTAAGCTCACTTCCTTGTGACCATTTATAGGTTTCTCCTCTTACAGATCTCCTGCATGTCCTATCATGTTATCTTGAACGTCGATAGATTGCTTGCAGGGCAACTATGCAATTATTGGTAGCAAATGATGGTGAAGGGCATGTGTCTTCGTGGTGCATGGTATACTGACATGGATACACTACTCATTTGAACAGATCTTGCATATGGCCCAGAGTGGACACCACTTGCAACTGTGGACATTAAAGAGGTCATAAAGGGCAAACACATTGTGATGTGCGAGGACCTAAGTAATGGGCAAGAACCTGTACCAGTTCCATGTGTGGTTGATGAAGATATATTACGGCCCTGCACGTGTTCTTCATGCCGAGAAAGTCCAGGGAACTCTGCTTTAGATAGCACTGAACCTTGGAAAGCTTTCAGCTATATAAATAAGCGATTGTTGGATCCCTCACTGGGTCTTGATACTGAGGTAACTTGTCATTTCTGTGTCGTCTAAATTTTCAGTTTCAGGATTCAAAAGGTTCAAAGGTCTATTGCACAGGATTATTGCCAACCTAGAGCTAGTAGGACGCTAAAAGCACCCCTACAAAAATATCATGAATAACAATAAGTTCTTCCATGTCACAAGGTCTTTCAACAAATAAAATATACTGGATATTGATAGGGAATCTACTGAGGGGATGGCCTTCTGATCTTGTTTTGGCAGAAAAGCAAGCTAAGTATGGATCTTTGTGCCCGTCGGAGTGATGAGCTTTGTTCTTGAACAGAAGTACAATCACTTCCTAAGATACACGTAATAAGCCTCAAGGAGGCACCCTTTGTGTTTCTGAAAAAATTAAAAGTACCCTTCAAGTCTAGTAAGGAACACATTAACTAATTCCTTTTAGTGTAGACAAATGTAATGGACTTAATATCATGTTACACTCTTGGTATATATTGGTAGTCAAAGGTGAAGACTATGCTGGAAGATGGAATTGTACACTGCTGTTGGACATTTAATTTTATTATATATGGCTGTGACCTATGTGTTTATGAAAACAGCAAAAGCTAGGTTCACTGACATAGTATGTTCTTTTTGGGTTTGTTTTCTTTTTTCAGAGTTCAAAGCTTGGATGTGCCTGTGGAGAAGGTAAATGTAATCCACTTTTTTGTGACCATGTGTCAATGTTTGACAATGACAACATGGAGGCTCGTGACAAGTCAGGAGTGCCAATGAAAGGTCGATTCCCATACGATGATCAAGGGCGTATCATTCTGGAGGTATGCACTATTGTGAAACTCTCATTTGGTCAGCGATACCAGCATAGAGTCACAAGTGTGGCCACCTTGGTCCCATCCATGCACTCATTTTGAACTTTTGGACATGATAATTGATTTGTTCCCACTCACTAATACCCCTATGGTTTGTTGTTCTATTGTGTGATGTGCAGGATGGCTACATGGTGTATGAATGCAATTCTAGTTGTTTTTGCCAAGATGACTGTCAAAATCGAGTCTTACAGAAGGGGGTGCAGGTGAAGCTGGAGGTGTTCAAATCTCGCCACAAGGTACATGGACCTTTCTTTTCAAGAGCTTCTTCTCAAGCATTACTGGGTGCTATGCTTGTCTAACCTTCAGCATTTTATGTAATAATTAGAAACATATCAACCTCACGAAGTGATAGGTGGAAAGGGCCCCACATTTTACCTTCACGTTGTTGTCATCTCTTCAAATTTCACCTGCAATGGATGTGCTTACTGAAAAAGGTGAAGGGACAGCTCAGTGAGTCATGTCAAGCTCCTTATTATCAGGGAAAATGCAATGTGCTTACAGCACATGAAACAGGCATGAGAGATAACTTGTATTCTGTGTACATGTTCAGGGCTGGGCTGTGCGGTCAGCAGAGCCAATAGCTTGTGGAACTTTTATCTGTGAGTACATAGGGGAAGTTTTGAATGACAGGGAGGCAAACAAGAGGGGAGAAAGGTAACCTTGACATCAATTCTTGGTATCCTAGTTTGAGCTGTTCTAAACAGTGTTATTTGTCAGTTTGATTGTCAAATATCACTGCTTGGTTTGTTCAATGTGAGATATTGTCTGACTCTATATCATGTACATCAATATGAAAATTGGAGCTTCTCCCTGTATTATTATGTATACCTTTATAGATGTACCTGTACAAACCACTTTTTCATGCTCCTTTGTCTATGATCCATATTTGTTCATCAGAATTGGCCCCAGCTCCTTGTAAAGTGATAGTCCTATGGGCTAGAAATAGTGTTTTTAAAATCTGTACTACCTGCCTGTTTTTAATGACTCCCTTTCCTTGTCTGTAGTTGTCATGTGGCTAAACTGCAGAAGCAAAAAATGTTTGATTTCTCTGACTTTTGTGTTCCTCTGCAAGGTCTTGAAGGCATACTCTGGATTAAGAGGAAATATTGTAAGAAACTAATGCAGATTTGGGGTGTCTCAGGTATGACAAAGATGGTTGCAGCTACCTGTATGACATTGATGCCCACTTGGATGTGACGGGATCCCGAGCAGGTGTAAAGCCCTTTGTAATTGATGCTACCAAGCATGGAAATGTAGCCCGCTTCATAAATCACAGGTATTAGATTGTGACTATGTTTTGTGACCACTTTCACATCACAGGCTTCTTGGGTTTATTGCCGTCGCAAATTCTCATGACTTATCCCATCAAAAGCTGCATCCATCTATAGTTTAGATCTGTGTTTGTGGGGATATCTGATGTAGTTCTCTGTGATGGGTTTTGGGTGTGCAGCTGTGCTCCAAATCTCGTGAATTATGAAGTGCTTGTAGAGAGTATGGATTGTCAGTTGGCCCACATTGGTTTCTTTGCCAATCGAGATGTAAGCATCCTCCTACACCAACAGTTCTACATACTAGCTAGCATTGCTTACATACGATGCTCCTCCTCAATGTGGCATCTCATCAAATCATAGTATCTACTGACAGGGAAACAGGTATCCTGTTCAGGTTTCTCATTGTAAAATGCACACTGTGAACACTTGTGAATTGATCTCGGATCCTCAACATGATTACCTGCACTCCAATTTTGATCTGATAATCTTCTATTCACTAGATAATTGAAAGTTGATTAGGACAGTGTATTTGAACTTTGGTTGTGAACAGATTGCTGCAGGGGAGGAACTTGCTTACAACTACAGATACAAGCTTCTCCCAGGAAAGGGATGCGCATGTCACTGCGGTGCAGCAACGTGCCGAGGGCGACTGTACTAGAATGCACATGCATTTGGGGATCGACACATTCAAGGATCTTGAGGTTGGGTGGTCCAACTTATTGTGTACTTTAGCGGAACATAGAGTTTTGTGGTAATAAAGATGAGCAGGTAATATACAAAGGACATATTAGTGAGCCCTTTGAGACTTGAAACATGCACTTGTGAATGCCCACCCCACCTTTAGTGGTGGACTGGGCAAGATTTGTAAACTACATCTCAGAAAGAAGTCGTGATTGAAGGGCTACAATAATTATATTGGTAGCCTTTACTGTTTTCAGGTTCTGGCATGTTGTCACAGTCTCAATGCTTTCTTTCAACAGTATGCAGATCAGTCAACATTGGTATCACCTTTGAAATACTGAAGGATTTAGAAGAATATTTTGGGCTGCCTTTAAAGATTATAGGGTTATGAGTTTTGCATGTGACCATGCATTAGCAACTGCTGATGTATGTGCCTACCACTGCCCCCTTTTATGGAATACTCTTGAACCCTCAATCCCTATCTACTCGTAGTGCGCCGTTTTTCGTTTTTGGGAAGGCCATTATAATGTGTAGGAATCTCTTGTTCAAATTGCTTTGCAGAGTTTGAAGGGTCATAGGTTGCTTGTACATTATGATGTATTTAAGGACAACCTGCACTTGAAGACCTGTCTTGGGCCATCTAGTCTTTATGCTTTTAATGCTTTTCCATGGTGATTTGGTTGAGGAGCAGGAAGGGTCCATTTGGCATAAGATAAAGTAGATGCCGGAAGTTTCTGCACCTAATTTGAGTTGGGAATTCGCACCAAGACCTTGAAAGTGGTTTCATGTTTGTAGGTCCCTCCCAGCTTGAAATGATTCACAAGTATGCTTCAATAGTCAAGGAAAATGATTCACAAGATAAACCAAATTCCCTTGATCTTTGAAACATTCGAAGGCCTATATGATAGTTTGAGCGAGCCCTCAAGAAACATTATTAGTCAACTTTTAGTTGGTGTACGAGATTCAAATTGTATGTAAGGTATGTGATGTGTTATTTGGTTCATTTTGCATTTTCTCCAACTTCTACTGATTAGTTTTACACAACAAAACTTGTTGCATTTGCAAATCTACGATGAAACATATGCAATAACCAGATTGAAAATCGGAACTGTCCTGATTTAGTTATGGTTATTGGAAGTGTATGTTTGTTGATTTCTTAATTGGATGCATAGGTCCCCAAATTGTGTTCACTATTGAGTGTAGAGTGGTTATTAATATTTGAAGATGTAGGCCAATCTCTTTTAAGCATGTGTCTTCTTTATATTGATTCTTTGATCCTCACCAAACCACATACCAATCAAATCTAGGGGTCTGATTAAGAAAACGAGTCACTTAAGATCCATCTACCTTAATGCAAAATGTAACAAAGAGGAAGTGAAAATATGGTCATATGTGATGAAATGTATAAAATACGTACTTAAGTGTAGGTCATTTATATGCTCACAGTGAATGTAACGCAATTGATAAATGAGTCAATCTGAGATGGGGTGAAGTTTCAAAAAAACAAGCTCAAGATAACTTCAAGTTATTAAAAAAACCCTCTGTGCACTGTCTTGAGGCCCGAAATAAGCTGCCATGGACCTTGAAGGCGAAATGGACTCTTCAGCAATTTTACTTGCCAAGTTATGCTGGGAAAAAGCCTCATACAAAGAAACTCCCCAGTAATTGAGAAATCCACTAATAATGTCGAACTCATCAAGTTCAAAGAATTTTGAACATCATGTAGAGATGAAAGATGACATCCGATGCTCAATTTTGGGCCAAATGCGCAGCCGCTATACTCCCCCCTACGAGCTATATGTGGAGGGGATCAAGGGATGCAACAATGCCCCATGAAGAAATTTCTAGCCTTGCCCAATTCATTGGAAGGAGACACATATCCATCACAAAGGTAAGCGCGGAAGAGAAGATGAACACTTGCAAGACACGTGTTACCGATGTTCAACATGTGTAGAGCACTTGGAGGACACTTGCAAGACATCTCCCAGATTTGGAATGAGAAGACCCGTGGTTGTCACATTAGAGTTTATGAAAGTGTACATATTGTTAATGTATTCACGGAGAGGTACGAGGAGCTGTGCACAAACAATTACTTGAAGCCTTAGAAAAACTCAAAATATCCCTTGAGAAGTCGAAAGGCTCATGAAGCACATACATCAAATAACCATAAAATACCTCACATACCCTGTCCTAAATAAAAGAAAGCTCGACAACAACCAAGCCTTAATCAACCTGCCCCCATGAACCCTAATACCCTCACCTAATTCACCAAAAACTCATAAACGACAAACCCCCTTTGAAACTATTATTTAAAGGAGCCCACCTCCCGGAAGGTAGGAAGTATGCCTACCCTATCACTACGTAAAACATGATCAAGGTAAGGAAGAACGGGCTCCCATTCACATCAGTGCAAATAAAAAGTATCGATGTTATTTTTATCTTATTTTATTTATTCATGGAGAGGTTAATTGGAATGGTGTTCACGAGTGAAAGGGTTCAGTGCGGATGCGGATCAATATAGGGTTTAGGCAAGACAACAAAGTTTATGCCAAAAGGGTATTGATCATTGGCATTAGGGTTTGAGATTTGAATGAAGTTTGCAACGTGATTCATGACCTCATTATGTACTTCCTTTTATTTGTCCATAGGCTTTAGCATTTAGGGCTGGTTCACATGGGGTCCCAAGTCCCAAGTCACTTGAGGTCAATCCGTGTAATCTCAACCGTTGATAGCATGGAAGTTGGGACTTACCACTGGGTGCAAGCATAGTAAAGTGGACCAAAAAAATGCTCCGGTATATGAAAGCCATGATTTTCTTGGTCAAACGCCTATAAGTAGTAGCAAAATGTTGTTTAAAATAGATTATTTTTCATGATGACCTCTATTGTTAAGTTAGGTACTCAAATATAGAATATCAATATGAGATCTTCAAAACCTATCATCAAAAGTGACGCGTAAAAACAACTGACTAAATATAGTTTTGAATGTAAATTTCATGACCTTAAATATTTTGAACTTGGAATTTCTTTTCATATTCCTTGAATTCATTATAAACTTGAGGTCATCGTAATTTTTTTTTCAAAAATTCATCAATTTAATGTAATGTAATTTTATTTTAAACAAGTTTTTGACAATTATCTTTTCAATGACACCCACTTGCACCGTCTTCTAAAATACATATACGTTGTTTGAAATTGTTTTTTGTGAACATAAATTGCTTGGCTTTGTAGATTCATATGCTTTCTAAATGTTTATGAATTTTTATTTCATAAAATTCAAAGTTAGTATATTGTTTTGGATCACTTTCACTTATACCTGAGCAAGGATCAAGAGTTGTCCACTTTACTGTGCTTGCACCCCACTTCATACAGGGTCCCAAGTCCTAAGTCCAAAGTATGACATGGATGCCTACATGACAACACTTTTCAGAGGTGAGGCTTGGGACTTGTGTGTAGAGTTGGGTTGAGCAAAAAGCTAGACCCAACTCTCAACACAAGCCCCTTGAGTTTTTTTGGCATAGAATAATCAAGGTCCAACTTCAATGAAAATAAACCATATTTTAATGGTTTCATGAAGCTCAAAAGTTGAGACTTTTGCCTCCGTGTTGGGACTTGCTAACATGAGAGCATCTCCACCCTTGCGCAGAAAGGCAGACTCTCGAAATGTGCTTTGAAGGGCTCCAAGCATGCACTAAATTTTTTTAGGGTGGCACTCCCCCACCCTTACCTTGCATACCGGCTCTTCAACCCGAAAAACCATCAGGAATATTCCCTGTGAAGTGGCTTCAACCCAAAAGTGGCACGATTCAAAGATCGCAAGTGGATGAGCTCCCAGAATTTGGGCGCAGCAAGAGCAACGCTCACCCGGGAGGATAGTGAGTGGAGTCAAAAGTTTGAAGAGCCCTGGCAAGTTTGAAGAGCCCGGGCAAGAGAGGTGGGGCAGATTTTTCTGCCAGGCCGCGTCAAAGGGCTTGCCAAGACCCTTTGACGCGCAAGGGTGGAGATGCTCTGAGTGGGACTTGGGACATGGAATCCCACGTGAACCGGCCTTAGGGTGCATTTGGGCATGTGTTCTTCACATATAGGGTGACAACATGTAGACAACATGTAGTGTGACTCATTGAGTGTGTAAGTGTGCTGCAAGGTTGGATGATCCTCGTCCGCATCTGCAATATTTGGAAGAAAATTTTGATTTCATTGAAAGTCGAGCATGAGAAGCTTGGTGATACTAAACATCACATCCCTTCACTTGAAGGGAATTCACAATTCTTGATTTTTCCAATAAAAATCTTCAATCAAAATAATTATACTTTGTGGCAAGCTGATAGTAAACTTCCATCAGTGCATCTATGCATTACCTATATAGCATATATTTTTCTCATATATATGACACTCATTATTACAGCAAGTGTGAAAAGAGTCTTTTCACAACTATCCATATGTCCAAACAAGCATAATCTTGGTTTATGGATCAGCAGGGAACAAGAGAGAAAACTTCTAGTGCATTAACACCAATTTGAAAATGGCCCGTTCGCCATAAGC
The DNA here is from genome assembly GCA_964035585.1 of Polytrichum formosum. Classification (NCBI taxonomy): domain Eukaryota; kingdom Viridiplantae; phylum Streptophyta; class Polytrichopsida; order Polytrichales; family Polytrichaceae; genus Polytrichum; species Polytrichum formosum. The sequence goes on from OZ037941.1 coordinate 2,077,012, forward strand.
CAACAATCCCCAAGGTCAACTTGTTTTCTATTGTATAACATAGGCATGTACCTCATAACACTATTGAACATACTCATGCCAAGATATTAGTAAGTGCACTTGAATGTCAAGTGTCATGAGGTGACACTTATGGTGAAGTTGTTAATCATCAGTGTAACCTAGCAAACACTTCAAAATAGGGTAGTGGCACTATTACGCATGTGACACAAAAAACCATAAAAACTATACTTGTGTTAATTGTTGGACCTAGAACGGTGTTATGTTAAGCACATGGTCTAGTCTCATCATAATAAATTACATGTGTTAGTAAATCGGTGCCTAATCTTGGCAACAAGCCTTGCCATAAACCACTCACATATGTTGGCTTCCCATTAAGAGGGGCGAACCCCATGACCACATAAGGTCCACAACCCTTAAAGCAGAGGACCCTTATTTAGTCACATGTCTTATTAAGGCACCTATATTTGAGGAGTATGTGGTCTGGTATGACTCCAAGAACGGATACCAAACAAATACGTGTTAAAAAGGGATTAGATTGAATGCTCAAACATGATAACCATTCTAGGCTCAATAGTCAACATAATTGGGGGAAGCCTATATAACCATTTAATGAGCATGAGAAATCTTCACTTTGATACTCAATAAAATATCCATATGAGCTCCCAAAATCATGAGGACAGCCTAATGGCCACGGCCTTGAATCTTGCATTTGCTACTGACCAGTTGTGTGTTTCATATCCTCCGAGAAGTGGGCGAGTCGGGAAAAAGTTCCTAACCATTTAAGGCACCGCATCCCTTTGCCTCATGAGGATGACTCAATTTGATCAAATCAAATGAGGTCGACGCAAATGGTAACATCGTTCTTCAAGGTGGTGTTGAGAGTGGTGGCGTTTCCGATCGCATACGTTTCGACGATCTTGCCCCTCGTCGCGAGCTCGAAGTCACCCGTCCCGCCGAGGACCGTCACCGTGCACACGGGCGAGAAGTCGTCGACGGCGCCGATACTCACGAACGTGCCGTTCACGAACTTGTTGCCGGCGACGCTGGTGAGGGTGTCCGTCACCGCGAGGGTGCCGTCGATGTGGAAGTCGAGCACCTGGAAGGAGATGTCGGTGCCCTGGTAGTAGCCCCCGTTCGTCAGCGGCTGGCTCGCCGTCCCGTACACCGTTCCCACCATTGTCGACGTCGGGTCCGCGGCCACCGTCAACGGCTGCGCCTCCACCAGGAGCTGCCCATACAGCGAGTTCGTGATCAGCCGCGTGTTGGCCTTGTTGCCGCCGGAGCTGTCACCTGGCGATTTGAGTGTCTGTTGGCTGTAGACGGTGAACTTGTAGCACAGATTTGCCTGTGCGATCTGTGGAGAGACCATGAGCAACATGGCAAGCACACACAGCAAGCGCGATGTGTGGGTAGCATTGGTGGCCATTGTGGTGATCTAGTGTATGTTATGAAAGTGAAAGGAGCATTCAGTCAGCTCGGACCTGCAGCTTCGATTGAAGCTGTTGAAGAAGGTGGATTGCAGATCAGTGTGATCGAGTAAGTCTTCACATCTGAGAATGAGTTGTGAAGGTGCCTGAATATATAAGGGAGTGGGAAGAAAGGAATCGTCCGATCCTCGTGTACTAGTAGTTATATATGTCATGGAACGTTGTGCAGGTGGCTTGGATAGTGCCATGCAATCATGCTGCGCATGATTTTGTTTCCATTTTGTTCAGGTCCAGGCCAGATGTTTAGGCCCCCACACTAATTCATCGACATCCCACACTATCTTGGATACTTATTATCATTACCAGAGTAACAAATTACAGAAGTGGTTTTTACTCTAATTGCCATGCCACGGGTGAATGCACAAAGTTACAGGTTTTTGTTACAATTTTAGTTTGACCCAAGGTCATGATGTGCATGGGTTATAGAGGGAACCTATTCCTGGAGGTAACCTAATTTGCATGTATCAGTGTAGAAGCGTCTTACCATACAATCCTATCGTAAGATCTTATGATAGAGTTCAGCATGCTATATGTTTGAACTTGGACTTTGATCAATTTATTTGAATAACAGTTACAATATGTACATAAGGGAGATGTATTGGTTTTCTCCACTTTGTACATTTGAATAGGCTATTAAGAAGTTTGAAGTGAAGTTAGATGTACAAAAGGGGGCCCTTAGGTTAAGAGAAAAAACTTAAATAGATTTGCTAGTTTCATCCAATTTACGTCTTAATATGTTGTTGCTATATGGTAACTGTCCCCAATATCAACTACCCTATCCATTCTTGTTAGAATTTGCATTTGGGTCGTAGGTTATTCCCAAATTGGGTGAAAATGGACTCATGATTCAAAAGATCATATAATGGTGAATTTAGATGCTATTATTGCCATGGCTTCAATGACACGTGTTTAAAGTTCAAATTATATGAATTGCATCCTATAGATGAAAAATATTATATTTTCCACTGGTAAGTGAAAGTTGGTTGTATATGTAGTAAATCCCTATCTATTTCATAATTTATATTTTGTGTATTTAGTGGAGGCATTTCTCACATCAAATTGAAAAGCACAATATTAACATATGAGTCCATTTTCTAGCCTATCATGAGTATGTATACATTTTTTTCTTTATAAATTTATCCCATATAAAGGGTTTTAATTCATAGTCGCCCACACATAGCATTTAGGTTTCCAATAAAGAGTCCAACCCCTGGCATAAAAATGTTCAACATCAAGGCTGAAAAAAATGTGTATAGAATGCTTTGTACACTTCAAAACACTTATCAGAAGCGTGTAGATTGTAACATGCTTCAACCCCCCTACATGTATAGTAGAGTCTACTTAATTTGAGCATCAAATTATCCTACTCGACATACGAATGCACACAAAACGACATACGAATGCACACAAAACGATTTACTCATTGGCACTCAAAAGTGATCCCAAGTGGTGTAAAACAAGACCTATCCCACCAATCACTGCATCCTTGTCAAGTAACCACTTTTATAACTAGCCATTTTGGATCCACACAAGAATCATTTTACTCCTATTCTAGTGCACTAGTAGTGGTCATTCATCGTTTCCCGTTTTCTACCTTATTTAACTCATTAAATTGCTAACTAGAGGAGTCAATTCTTGATGTGACTTAATAGTCATAATTGTATGTGGAGCTGGAAGTGCCCACAATACCAAGGGCCACATACACGATTTCCATAGATGTCGAGGATTGATTTAATTTCACTCCAACTAAGGGCAAGTTTACACAAAAGCCATTAGGCCATGGCACTTGAGAATCCTTGAATTGTCATTGGTTGAGAGTGTCATGGCCACTGCTTTAGGTTTACATAAGGGTAGTTTTGGACCGCATCCCATAACATCTTCAATGGATGGAAAATCTACATGGAATCTCACATGACAAGTATGAATAATGTTGGTTGGGATTGTAGGGAATTTTTTTTTGGACAACTCTTGAAAATAGGCGTGACAAAATTTGTGACACGAATATGGGTTTGCATTAGGGGCTTGTGCCCTCCAAAAAACTTTGGACTATAGTCCATGGACTTCTCTATGGTCTCATCCAAAAAGCGGGGTATCATGGTCATTTAGAACCCAAGTGTAAACATGCCCTAATTGTATGAGGGCATATTGTAGGCTCAAAGGACATTTTCGTACTTTTTGTAGTACCTTTCCAGGTTGAATCCTTAGAGTTGTTAAGACTCTTTTGGAGATGTGTGATAAGTTATAACTCAATCCTTAACCCCTAATGGTCCACGAAACCCACGTGGGTCTCATTTTACAAAAGGATTGTCACATCATGGACCTTTAAGGGTAAAGTTAAAGACATGAGTGGCTCAAAAGTACTTTCCAAGGTATGTTATAAAATAACATTTTTGTAGGTTCCTTGAGAAAGTTCACAAAAAGAGAACTTGTGAGGCACAAACACATATTAGGTATAAACATGTGTATAATTTGACATAAGTCATTTTAGAGAAGTCATTGTATATTCATTTTAAAAAAAATTGACATTTTTGTGTGGGCCTTAGATAAAAGACTTCAAAAGAATTACTATTAGGGAATTGTTAAATCGTTCATGTAGTTCGTCAAAACGACCACAAAGGTGCGTTGTGCAGTCATATGGCCTTTTAATTTTTTATTTTTCATCACACACATAAAGAGGAGCAAGGTATTAGCTTTGTGTTAGAATTAATAAACTTGGGCCAACGTGGATGACAAGTCAGAGCCTCATTGACACCTTACATATTGATTGTGGTTGTATTCACTAGTGTGTAATCAATTTGACAATCCACAAATTATATTGAGTGATGTTATATTGGATGTTCTAAACCTTGAACAAATGAGAAGTGCTACATGGTCAAGAAATTTATCTTGTAAGGCACCCACGTGCTCTATGATCCCCTCCACAAAGAGCATGTGTGTGTGTCTCGGGGAAGTCACTTAGTGTATTCTTTGGGGACACATGAGAGTACAACACATATTTTTTTGGGGGCTATGTAGCTCATTTACTGCATTTTAGTGGACCCTATACATTTTAATAATTCTACTTTCTTCAATTTCTTACCACCCTATGTGTAATTATAAATTAAAATCTCCATAATATTTCAGACCCTTCATTATTTATATTTATTTGAATTTTCCTTTGTGGACAATAGCATTAGAAATGGAATTCATCACGCAACAAAAATTAAGATGTGTATACAAGAAGCATGTTATTCTTGTCTTGCGTGGGAGGAACACCAGAGAATTGTACAAACGTCAATGAAATGTTCCTCAGAAGTACACTTAATAACCCTCATGCAACGAATTCATCCATTTTGTAGATGGATTTGTGATCATTTTCATCTAGTTCTTGATTTTTTCTTACCCTAAACTCAACCTAAAAATAATAAAAATTCCCTACCAATTACTATATTGCTATTTTAGAAATACTATAAACATAATTTTGGGTATTACAAGTGACCCTATATTATATATAATGTGCTACCTCGCATTTCTTCAAGGCTATGGTATATCAAAAAATATATATAATTTTTATCAACCATGAATAAATGTCACCCTACATTTGTTCTCTCACAGTTATCTAAATTTTCGACAGTGACTTCCCCAGGGTGTGTGTGGAGGGGGGGGGGTTTGGGGGGGGTTTGGGGGGGGTTTATAGTGTTTGTGATCATCAAAGACTCTAAAAGATCAGAAAATGAATTAATAGTGAGCCTTAGAACTTCTTCACCTCAACTTTGAATATGAAACCTGAAATGATAATCTTCATGGATTTGCAATGGCTAACCATATGAGACAATCCTCAATCCAATCCAATGACCAAATTTGTAGACGGAGTTGGAAGTGCCCATAATAGGGCCACACACCAAGTAAGGTGGATTTGTAGTAGGGTTGGGTTCAAGAAACACATAGTCCAAAACACCACTCAATGGACCTTACTTTTAGGTTCTAGGTTGTTATTTCAAACTAGGAATTCTTTTTCTTGAGTTGAGATATGGTAGGCTAGTGATGCCACATTAGCGTCACTTCATTTTTCCATACCTTGGACATGAACCTTAGTGTAAATTCCTTAGGTCCCAAATTTTCCTCTTGAGAAATAGGATCTCTTAATTTAATATTTCTTTGGTCTTTTTTGTCACATTCCTCTTTTACATAAGAATAATACAATCATGAATACACATGAGACACCAATATTGAGAACCTTCAAACTTAATATTACAACTTAATCACAATATTGTGATTGCTATGAGCTCAAACCACCCGACCATAGGAGAAACAAAAGATGGTCCTCTCTCCTTGGGCAGCTGGCTATTGGACTTTTATAGGGTCAATTTAATTCGTTTAGGGTAAAATTTATAATTTCGTTAAATCTACCATAGCATTGGAAATACTTCCCCTACATGGTTATATGTAAAATAGGGTGGTGGAGAATTCCTTCATTTTATTGATCAGTTGTCGCATATCTCTCCATGAGGAGTGTCCGAAACACCATGGGCACAAGGGGACCCCGGAGTGACATCCGGGACTTGTGGTGCCGTTGGTGAGTGGGCCCAAATGATCATGGTGTGGGTGAGGGCCCTAGGCGTGGGGAACGCCTCCCACCCACGGAGACTAGGAGTCACGAGGGTAAGGCCATAAGCTATGCATAGCTTATGGCGTGTGAATTTTAGAATGCTTAGGAACACCTCAATCAGAGGTGTGAGCTAGGAGATATGACAATTTGAGTGGGGTGTTATGAGCCCAAAATGGTTGCTCATATTTGTTTTATGTTTAGGATCTACTTAGAATTGCAATTGGAGTGTTATTGAAACAATCAAAAGTATAAAAAGAGTGAGGCTTAGTGTGGATTTAGGTTTAGGCCTTAAGCCATTTTGTGTGGTTAAGTAGAGGATTAGTGGCATTAGGGAGTGTTTTTAGGAGTAGTGTTTGATGAGGCAAGGGGAAGGGCCTTGGGTTTAAATGTTTGAATTAGAACATGCTCTTGTTGGTTTAGAGGGTGAGGAGTTAGTGGATAGGATAAGGTCCTACTAAGTAGGAGAAAGTTTAAAGGGTTGTGGTTGGATGCCCTCTCCTCCCCTTCTCTCCTATCCTCTTTCTCTCCTTCTTCTCTCATTTATCCTCCCTCTCTCTCTCTCTTTCCCTCCCCCGTTTGAATTAGGATCTATGTTGTTGGTTTAAGAGTTGAAGGCTTAAAGGATAGGATGAGAGCCTACAAAGTAGGAGAGGATCAAGGGGCTTATCTTGAGCTTTGAGGGGTGCTCACCCCTTCCCTCCCCCTATATATTCCTCTCTCTCACCTTCTTCACTCACTTGTGTTCCTATTCACTCTCTCTTTCCTTCGTGCTCCTTTGGCACCCCTTTGAGGGGTGCTCACCCTCTCCCTTTCCCTCTCCTTCTCTCTCTCCCACCTCTTGTTGTTCCTCTCATAGAATTGAGTGTTAGAATTAGAGTTGTGTGGGAATTAGTAGAAGGTTAGTAGAATTAGTAGAATTCATAGAGACTTGTAGGGACTTGAAGATACTTGTAGAGACTTGAAGGCCAATGCTCTACCTATTCAAGAGACTAGCATTAATAATTGGCACCCCATGTGTTATAAGTGTGGGTGTGTGGGAAGCAAGAGAGGGGCACGTGTGTGTGCAAGGTTTCAAGGTGAAGAGCCAAGGTCAATTAGTCTTGAAGTTAGCTTTGCATTGTTAGATGTAGTGTTAGATTAAAAGCATTTAGAAACAAGTGCATAGCTCTAGTATTTAGACTCCTAGAATTTAGACTTCTAGTGTTGGGAATTATAGTATTTAGAGTTATAGTACTTACTCTTATAGTATTTACTCTCATAGTATTTAAACTTGCGATATTTAGATTCATAGTTGCATTAAGGTGTGAACTTGGGAAGTTGTTGTGAGGGACTTGTGAAAGAGGAGGCGATGATAAGTTATATAAGTATTTTTTAACACTTGTATTAAAGACTTATGTGCCTCATGGAATCAACAAGCCATAGCTTCAGCGAGGTGTCATGCACTAGTGAAGAATCGTTAGCCAGGACCAAGTTTGCAAGAGGGAAATCTTTGAGGGCATGCGTGGCAAAGACGGTGGGGTGGACTCTTGAGAAAGCCAAGGATGTACCTATGCAAGAGAGTCACACTAATAAAATGTCATGACTTGAAGTAAGTTGTAAGTCCATCAAGGTAGAACGTACATTCCATGTTACTACAAGTTTTTATGTTACACATGTGATCTCCAAAACCCATCACCCGGACTAGGACGCTTAAGGGTGGTGGGTTTGGCCTCACATAAATTGTCTCGGGACAGCGCCCTGGGATAACAGTGGCCTGGGAGTGGCTCCCGGGACTGCCGAGGTTTGAACATGCATAACTTCCTCAATACTTGCCCAAATGGGGCAAGCAAGGAGTCCATTGGCATCTATGTGAAACATAGATGACGATGGAGTGGTCGCTTGCTAGCATCAAAGACCATACAAAGAAGTTATGGTGTTCTGAAGCTGCTAGGGGCTTCAACCCCCAACGGCTAAGGGAAAATATCTTCTTGGCCCCAAGTCTTGGGAGAGAGACAAAATGTTACTTGACAATGGGATAGGGGCCCTGCCAAAAGTCCTAAAGGTTTATATGGGTGAAGCGGCATGGCCGACCGAACCCGCCCAAGGTCAAACGGCACGGCCTCCACGGGCATTGGCCCATTGTGGAGGTATAGTTGCCTAGTATAGTTCGGGTTGTTGTAGTGTTGCTCCGGCAACGCGATGATCAACTTAGGATTGGACTTCCATGGATGGAAGTCCACATTCAACTTTTGGTTACCGATTAAGGGGAGAGTCCCAAATGCAAGTGTAGGAGGTTTGGTCCCCCTCCTATGAGCTAAGAGGTCCGCGGTTTTGGGAAGCTAACCATTTTCATGGCATAATACGAAGGGTTAGCGCTCGTGACCCTTGTTAAAATGGACAAACGACCAAGATGCTTAAGGGGAGCTAGCAAAGGTTGCGACATCAATAGAAAAAATAGAGTCATAGACATAAGATCCCCTTAAAAGTGTGTAGTAGGATCAGTAGAATAATTATGGGTTTGACTATTTGGATGAAGAAGTGTAGTATGAAGGAAAATGTCGTGGGATTTTTTGGAGGAAAACAAGGTGGAGTGGTTGGAAACTTTGAAGGTTGCCCCTCTCATGCCATCAGCTAGTTTTAGATATTCGTCATCATTGATGCTAAACCTCTCGCAATTTATTAGTCTTATCATGACATTGTAGAGGATGTTAAACATGTATCTTAATAATATTGGAGGGTGCATAGTTGTATCGCAACCCTTCACATTGTAAATGTTTGTTACAAGGTTTGAATGGGACTATAGTTGAATGTGTTTGTAAACACAATTAAAGTAAATGTTTCTAATTTTTTGTGTTTAGTTTTCTTGTATTTAAATGCAACCTTGTTTTATTGGAGTAAGTAGTTGTGCAAAATTTCATATCTTGTTATAATTAATTGTATTTCTTGTTTTGTTCTATCCATGTTTATAACTTGTCTATTTTAGCTTGTATATTTTGTTATCTCTATGTTTATTGGTAACCCTTTAACTAGTATCCAAGTGCTATTGGTTGTGTTTTGAATAGTCCTTTAAATGGTTTAGGATTGGTATTACTAATTAAAACCAAATGAATGACAATTTGAATGATATGGAATGTTTGTTGCTCACATAGTTGGTTTTGCAATGCTATAGTATTCCGTCCACTATTTGGTACTTGTACGATTTATATAAAAAAAATTGTGCCAAAAATTAGCCTCTCTAAACAATTACAAATAAATATAGGGTGCTAAAAAATACGTCAAAATAGCTCTTCTCTACAAATAGGGAGGGAAAAAAATATTGAGATGTGCATAAATATTCCCCCATTAAATACCCCATTATCACACATGGTTACAAAATGTAAGGGGGTGTGATTGCCCCGAGCCTCTCTCTTCCCCTGAGCTATCTCTTATATCCAAAGGCACTCCTAGTCTTATCCATCTTTATCCATAATATTTAAGAGATACTTTTAGAGTTATCAAGAATTATTAAATTTAGATTGAAGCTTCCTTATCTATATACATTAATCATTTCTCCATATGATCATTTCTTATCTTTGGTTCAATCAAAATTCTCTAGTTGGGACTATCTAATTCCAACTTGATGCATTCATCCAACCTTCCAATTAGAATTGTCTCATTCCAACTGCATCCAATCATCCATTCTTCTAGTTGGAATTGTTTAATTTCAACTTGTTGCATTCATCCAATCTTTTAATTGGAATTGTCTAATTCCAACTTGATCCAATCATCCATTCTTCTAGTTGGAATTGTCTAATTCCAACTAGATTTATTCATTTGAGAGTTGTTTAGCTCCAAAGAATAACATTTATTTGCTGGGAGTTGTCTAACTCCAATTCATATCTTCTAGTTGGAGCTGTCTAATTCTAACACAAAGATCTTTGATTGGGAGCTATCTAACTCCCGTGCACAATTCCTTCATGGATTGTTTAGCCCTTGTGCACCACTCTCTCTTAGGTTGTCTAACTCCAAACATCATTTGTTCACATGCTAAGTACAACAATGTATGGTTAGTCTTCTTTCTTGCATGATCCAACATTAAATCATTTAATTCGGATATATTATAACCTTGAACCCTACTTTTAATATACCCATATTGGTGATTGTTTATTGTTGTTGGAGGAAACATGAACTATTCGGTATGCCTTGTGGTGCTTTTGGACACCCTCCCTCTAAGGGAGCCTAAAAATACCGCACAAGCCCTTCGGTGAGGGTGGCATGCCTTGGCAGGTGCCCAAGCTGAACCCGAATGTTATGATTTTTCATGAATGTTTCGGTTTGTAGAGGGATTCGGTAATCGCGTCGTATCCTTTCGGTAGGTTGTGCCTAGATTATAAATACCTAAGGTAATTATCTAAGCTACATAAATTTTTCTAATCTAATGCCTAATCTATCATATTCTAAGCGCAGACGCACTAGCCTTGGGATCAAGGCAACCTAACCCTAATGAATGAAATAACCTTACATCTTACCTTAGGCCACATCTAATTCTTTACCTCTTATGGATTAAATTCTCTAAATGGGGGTACCTTCATTAAGTTCCACCTTCTCACCCTTTCTTCTTAGTTTATGGCTCATTGAACAAAGCCTATGTTACTAAGTTCATGAATTATGACATCACCACCTACCTGGTTGGTGCACACCTTAACCCGAACCCTTCAAGGCCCTGTGCAGGTCTCTTGAAGGTTGATTGATACTTACACCCTCTGATCTTTGCCTCCGGGGGGGTAGTATCAATCATCCGAATTAAGTTCCCGGTTGGTTTTTTTGCCTACGGAGGTTGTACGAATTTTGTTGGTTATTAATTAGTTTAATACGGTTTGACCACGAAATTTCAACTTAATGGAACCGAGGAATAAGATAACATGTGTGTTCAACCTGTTGTACAATCTTCAAGGGTTGGGATCATCACCTCTAACCATTGGGGCCAACAACATGATGGTGGTTTCGTGGGTCATTACTCCCATCTTACCACCTACAACACATAGAATAATCATGCTGGTCATTTATCTAATTTCAACACACACGAACGAGCTATGAATGAAAAAACTACTACTACAACATTTAACCGAGAGGCTTTGTACACATGGGAGTTGGAATCCTCCCTCGGCGGCTAGGTAGATAATGCCTCTTTAGCCTTACATAGATAGTTGGGTTGAGTTAGGATTTTACCTTTGTCGCGCTCCCTCTATTCCTAAATTGAAGGATGTAGGATTAAAGAGCTTATCGGTTGACTCTCATCTTGGCTTGGCAATGTTGGTGCGAAACCCTTACTCCAACTCTCAGCCGCCCACGGCACCAACTCGTACCCTCCAACCTTGGATAGACGACCCTCTTCTTATAAGGCGGCAGACACCTTTTCACTTGAATGCCCTCAAATTTTGCTCATAAGCTTTAGTTGGAATAATTTTTAGTTTTTTGGAAAGCTGACATTAAGACCTATAATTCATTCAAATATCAAAGCGACTGCATGTTTCATCTTCTAGATATGAACTTAGAAAGTCAGTACTTATAATTTGAGAGGCAGCTGAGATATCTTCAGTCCAACACTCATAATTTCTACTCATTAACTTAGATTTCAGTAAGCTTATATTTTCTAAAAATCTTAAAAATAAAATCCATAACTTTTCTAAATATTGAAGCAACTGTATGTCTCCTCTTGTAGATATGAGCTTATAAAGTCAGCACTTATAATTTAGGAGGCAGTTGGGATGCCTTCATTCAATCATTCGTAAATTTTATTCATTAAATTTGATTGCAACAAACTTATATTTTCTAGAAACTTCGAAACAAGATCTACAACTTCCCCAAATATTGAAGCTATTGTATATTTTCTTTTATAAATATGAGCTTACAAAGTCAATGCTTATGATTTGGGAGACAACTAAGATATCTTCACTCAAATATTCATAACTTCTATTCACTAACTCTAATTTGAATGATCTAGGCTTGTTGAAAAGCTAACTTCAAAGAAAAGATTCATTCAAAATCTGAAGGCTAAATTATAATTTCTGTGTCCACTACACTCGAATGAAAATGGCGCAGCCACTTAGGGGTGTGTTCAAAAACACACTACCTAACTCTCAAGAATCCTAACTACAAGAATTCTAACTTATGTCTATAATGAAAAGATGAAGAGAGATGTTTTCTTTTGTTGAGATGAAATTGGTTGTTCTCTCTAATTAAAATTTTAGAGAGCTTCGCCCTACGAATTGAAAAGATGGAAAGAAATTCTTTCTAATTAGAATTTTAGAGGGCTTCGGCCTATGAAATGAAAAAATGGAGAGGGAATTACGAGGAGAAGATGAGATTTTATCCTTCTTCAATGAAGGGTTGGGCTTCTTCTTCTTCCCGTTCACCAAGGGGTCCATTCCCTTGAACGGTGGCAACCAAACGTTCGGTATTGAATTGGGAGGAGAAAAAAGCCACCTCGTACCCCACTTGCCCAAACCTTTAGAAAGGTTTTTTCCGTTTTGGTTTGAATTTGAATTTTGGTTGGCAAGTCCTCTTGTCCTAGTTGGCAAAATCCCTCACGCTTGTGGTTGTCGCTTTCTTTATTCCTTCTTTGACCGCTTCCGAAAATACTTCTTTTGCCTCTGCTTGATTTTTGCTTGCTTAAATTGGTTTATCCTAACTTAACCTATCTACTTACTAGCCCACTACTGTAATATTTCCGATTCGGATAAAGGGTATTTCTCTTTTACCCCTTCGGTTTTTAATTTTCTACTTGCTTGAGATTCTTACCCCAAGGGTAAAACACCTTTAACCAACCTCGTGGGATCTTTCTTTCTAACCCTCCTCAATCTAAATGATTTTTTGGCTAAATTTCTTTACTTGTAATCTAATGTTTTTGCTAAAAAACCTCAATTGTAAGCCTCTTTGCCGTTCGGGGCAATTCTGAGGCTCACATGCCTCTTATGAGGTTTGTGGGTGATGTACAAATATGTATTGTTAAACTAATTTAAGATCTCTGATGCATAAATAAAATAAAATAAAAGTGACATCCAAATTCCCGTACAAAGGCGTAAACGGAAACCCGTTCATCCTAATGTTGGTGAGCTTCCAGATGAAAATTTTGAGACTAACTTACTTGGGGGTCCCCACATGTTCACCCTCAACTTATATAGGTGTCACATAACCTTGGCCAAATTGCTTTGAATAACAAATGTTCACACAATAATATACTCGGAATTTAAGAAGCCGCGTATGTTGCATTCAGTGTTGGACATCCATATGAAGGAATTATTCACTTGTCAAGCTACCACATAGGATCCAATGTACTCTTAACCAATGACCAATGTGGGCCTCAAAAAACTTAGGCGCTCTAAATTTTGGGTTAGAATTAGTTATGTACAAAACATGCAGGATGTAAGGGAGATGGGTCTTAAATGGTTACTTTCCAATTGGCCCACTTATCCTAGGATATGAAACACACAATCAATAAAAGATGGTTAGCAAACCCAAACTGAGGGTGTAGCCACTTTTCTCAAAAAATTTCGAGCTTAGATAAACATTTTACCAGAGTGAAGATTTTTGTGTTCATTAAATGTTCATATAGACCCCCTTCTCCCCCAATTATGTTGAGTATTGAGCTTAGAATAGTTGTCATATTTTGAGCACACAATTCAATTTTTTTTTAAGCACAAATATTTTTGGTATCTGTTCTTGGATCCACACCAAACCACATACCACTCAAATATAGGTGTCCTAATAAGAAAAGTAACCGAATAAGGGTTGTCCACCTTTTGGTATGTCTAAAATGACCACAGAAGATGTAAATGCATCTTGTTTCCCGGGCCCCAGCCCTGCCCGGCTCGGCCCGGCCCAAATTTAGGGTTTAGGGTTTATCAAAGTGCTCGTCATCTTCCATGAGACTTGAATTGCTTGAAGCCCATTCATTGATTCTCGATCGATTTCCGCACGCAATTTAGACGTAATTCGGGTGTCTTCTGCCATCTTACCGGCTACTAGATGATCGCCTGGTCATTTGCTGGAACTCATTCCATGTGTTGGAGGATCTTTTCGGACTGGCACTGCCGTATTGATGGCACACTTGTTTCCTAGAAGGAAGCGATGGGGCGAGGTAAACTCATGCCATGAGATGGTGTTCTTGGTGCACGACGTTGCTGAGTATGTTGCTCCTTCTCCTTTTGAATTTTTTTTTTGTTAGTTCCGACAATTGGATTAGGTTAGGTATCTGTGAATTCTGCGAATTGGTGTTAGGGTTTTCGAGGTTATTGGTATCTGGAAGGTTCGGTTACACACAACCACCGATTCGGTGGTTGATTGATAATTGTAGTTTACTTTCTTTGGGTCTATTTTTGAGGGATAAGGAAGGACAAGGTGCATTAGTGACAATCACAACCACAACACACTGGTTCAGGCTTCGGCCACTGGTTCAGGCTTCGGCCATCTCCTTCAGGCTTCGGCCACTAGTTCAGGCTTCGGCCACTGGTTCAGGCTTCGGCCACTGGTTCAGGCTTCGGCCATCTCGTTCAAGCTTCGGCCACTGGTTCAGGCTTCGGCCATCTCCTTCAGGCTTCGGCCACTGGTTCAGGCTTCGGCCATCGGTTCAGGCTTCGGCCATCGGTTCAAGCTTCAGCCATCTCCTTCAGGCTTCGGCAGCTGCAAGAGAGAGAGAGAGAGAGTTCCTTCGCCGAGAGCTGCCGCTCCTGGCTCCCTCGGCAGCTGATCCCTTCCGAAAATCCAATTCCCTTGCCACCCTGTAAGGCTTGCCCTTACCTAGTTTTAACACGGCTCAAGCCTAATTTAATTAACCCCCTATCCCAATGTGGGCGGCTCCCAAGCCCAATTCGGGCACTAAATCCAGCTTTTAAGCCTAACAACTCACATTCCCTTCCCGAATAACTAAAGTGCTAACCACAAATACTTTTAACTAAATCTAATTAACACTAACCTTCTCACAACACACAAGTGACATAATTCACTTGTTAACTCTAACACACTCCAAACACAAGGGTTGCACTCTTTTTAGTTTTGAAATAGCAATCACAATAAAAAGAAACAATTCCTAATAACTTTTAAGGGTAACCACACATGTGGGCACCCTTTTGGGCTCACATAATTAGCGACCATCGGGGGATGGATCCCAAAGACTGCTTTTTGGAAGTTAGAGTTGGTGGTCTTGTGAATTGATACGCATAGCTACAATTTGTTCAAGTGGTCCGGGCTATAAGGTGGAAGCCAAGCGATCTGGAGGGATTTCTGATTGACACTGTGAATTATTGCTGCCATTGTTTAGGACCGTGGGTGATGTCCGTAGTTGAAACAGAAGTGGGTCAGGCCTAAGGAGTTTAGGAGCCTGCGGCAGGCGCAGGGAGCAATGAAAGACGTGAAAAGCTGCACATCAGATGATGACTCCGAGGATTTGGAGGGGGATTGCAAGCATGAGGGGTGTAGGAAACATGGTGGATTTGCAGGCATAAAAGGTGCTTTGCATCACCGTCGAGAGCAGCTCATAGCCAACCTCCAAGCTTCAGCCTCTCGCAAGCAAATGGGAGGGAGCAGTGAGAGCTCGGAAAGGGCCACGGCTGCTACACAAGATGCTGCCGTGACCGAGCTTTCATCTCTTAGCCTGAAGTCATGTCGACATTGCAATGCGGGTGGGAAATTGATGGTCTGCACAAGGTGCAAGGGGGCTTACTACTGCTCCAAAGAGCATCAAAGAGCAGACTGGCTGAATGGCCACAAGGAGAGCTGTAAGGCTCCTGGATCTGAGAAACAACCGACATTGGTAGGTTTGTCCCCTGTGCAAACGTCGGAGAAGCCTCTAGGTTTAGAAATGCTTGAGCTGCTTGAAATCTTCCGGTCCGTGCACAAGGACATGCCAGAGGAGAATAAAGAGGTTACGCTCCGGAAGGTTATTCATGTGTGTGAGCAGATCATTAGACGAGGTAACCCGGACAATATTCCCATTCCCCAGGTTTTCTACATGCTTCAGGAGGCCAGGCAAATGCTACGGCCCTTCAAGCTTGAGAGAGAGGGAATTATTGAACCTGAGGAAGAGGAACCTAAACCCAAGGTGGAACCAGAGCCACAGATTGAGATAAGCAATAAGCAGCAGATAATCAAGAAGAGAAATTCAAAGAAAAACTCTGGCAAGAGTTCCGTGCGATGACCATGATAGGAATGTCACTCTGAACAAGAACCACCAAATCTCGAAGAGGTACATCTCCTGGATCCAAAATGCCATTACAGATCCCAGCAGTTCAGAAGACAATATTTGCCTTTAATTTAGTGAGCTCTCGTGTCATCATCCTTGACACTTTGTGAAATGGTTTCCCCTAGTTTCAAAGTCTCTGATCCCTATTCTTGTTGGCTCTACTTAGGGCCAACGCCAAGCACTATGTATGTGGCGTCACTGGAGTCCAGAGCATCATTTTTGGAGAAGCTGCAGGTTTATTTTGCTAATGCAATATCTCTACAAGGCTCTGGAAAGCCTTATTCAAATCAGTACTTGAAGAAGTGGCCATTTTGTAAGCTTGGCTGCTTCACTTGGTGCGGGCATGCCCAATATATTGTATACTTACCTCCCCAGTGGTAGCCAACATCATGGCTAATTAATCATGTCACATTCAACAACAAAAGGGGAATTCAACACACTGGTATGCCCTTTCAGCACTTTTATGGTACAACTTTCACCATAAGGTGATGTGGTTGCACATGCTGTTTATATTGCACTGTGCTGTTGACAAGCGTAATATTCCATCAACTACGAGCACTTTTTAAATATATGCACTTTGTACTAGTCTTTGTTTAATTTAGAGATTATCATGGAATGAGGTGAAACTGAATGTTTGTGAACTCCTTGTGCACTTCGCTGAATACCCTGACCACTTGTGCTCAGCCTTTTGATAACAATGCTTGTGTATGGCATGGCATCACTATATCTAGGAGTAAAGATTTTGGGAGGATTCTGAGCAGGATTTGTAACTATTAAGGGGCTACCCTTATAGTCAAGTCTGTCCTTGAAAGATTGAGAGCATCACCAAGTCTTGTTCTGTTCTATTGCTTTGAGATCCTTTGTATAGATTTAGCTGCTTCTACGCAGAGATGGGAGCTTTTCAAAATCTTACTTCTCAAAATCCATGTTGTTTGTGGTGTTGATTTTAACAATATCCTTAGTGCAACTATTGTGCTGTTGGTTGTCATTCTGTCAGCTGCAGATAGATCAATTAAGCTTTGATTGCATGACAGCGCAGTCATGTGCTCTGATTGGGGTTGTCCTAGTCAAAACTGAAAATGCCGAAACCCAGACTTTTTCACAAAAGGGTGATTTGAAAGTGTTTGCAGACTTTGGTTACATACAATCTTGAGCATGTGTGTGAATTTGATGCAATTTATGTCCATTGATGTGGATATGAACTATTTTTTCTGAATAAATGTGAGGGCGTATTTGATGGTCTATCGTAAAAGACCATATGTGCAGAATCTGTTGTCAAGTTATTCCTCCTTGTCTACATGCAGTTGTAGAGATTTGCTCTATGTTCTAGAGTTTTATGATTCTTTGGAATTACTG
This sequence comes from Polytrichum formosum, assembly GCA_964035585.1. Classification (NCBI taxonomy): domain Eukaryota; kingdom Viridiplantae; phylum Streptophyta; class Polytrichopsida; order Polytrichales; family Polytrichaceae; genus Polytrichum; species Polytrichum formosum. Next base: position 2,094,641 of record OZ037941.1, read on the forward strand.
GCTGCTAGGGCCAATGTTACCGTCTTTAGGAGCTTTAGGAACAAGCGTTTGAATTGATGATAAACATGCCTTTACGGGCCATTTGACGACACTGTAGGCAAATGATGCTGTACAATCAAACCTTGTAAAATTCCTCACCATTCAATAAATGTACTTGGCATGTAAGGAGCTGGCATTTGAACCTACATTCCAATTTGAGTGGATTCCCCTCTTGAGAATATCTCTCTTGTGCTGCATGCCTTGCTTGCAGGTGATGCTGAACTCTGAATCTTTCAAGACATCAGAAGTGTATGAGTGGGTGTTGTGCAGCACACTTCGAATCACTGAAACGGTGTTTACAGGTTTGATTTGAGTAGATGCTTTCTGATGTGTGTACAAAATAATTCCTGAACCAGTTAAGTGCAAGACAATTCAGTAAGTTGTCACTTTGAACTTGTGCTGTATTCATGCCTGTGCATTATAGCCTTACCCCTCAGCATTGGCTCCAGTTATATTCCCCTGATGCATATGTAAATCAGACTGCCCCATAGTGGCATTTAGTGTCACTTACTATTTAGAAGTATGCATGATTGCTATAATTTTTTTGCTATATTTCTTATTTTGTGCCAACAAGGCAAAATAGGTCGTTGGGACTTTATAGAAGATTAACGACATTAGTTGGTAACTCATAAAAAGTTCTAGCAAATTTGTTACCTGAAGACACTAAATGCCATAAACAGTGTACTTCTGTGGGTGCCAACTATTGTTTGAATTGATAGATGCGGTCAATTTTGAATATCTGGCTCAGTTTCACATTTGAATCTATTGGAGACCCTGGTCACTACTAAATCAAAAGCTAACTCATGGGTTGCAAGGAACTATAACTAGAATTAGGGCCTGCTTACACAACGATATTTAAAGTCACGTACACCATTGGCAAACGGTCTAAACTAGATGCATGAGGCCTAGTAGTGTCATGTGCACTAATCGGCAACATGACACTATTTGTCAACATGTAACTTTTGAAAGTGCATAACTATTTACAACATGATATTTAATGTAGCACATTGGAGTGCTTGAGATGATAGTTTTATGTTTTTAGTGTGAATATCAAAAACCTACGAAGTCATTGTGGGCCAAGAGCTAGAGTGATCGTTGAAAACAAACGGCTTCTAATTGAAAGTGTGTTAGCTATAGTAATCTCCCGCTTAAGTATGCACTTTGAGCTGTTGTTGGTGCGCACTTAGTTGGTAGGTGCGTACTTCGCAAATTTCCATCGAACTAGAAGAAATGAGTGGTTTTTCAAATATTGCTTACGCAAACAATGAAGAATATTGTGTTGTCATGTTGAAGGACGTTGATGAAGTTTTGGAAATGATGTGAATCGAAGAAGAACCACCTATCGAGGCATTTGGTGAATCTGAAAGTGCTATCGACTTCAAAGGCTTTGAAGCTCTACACAACATTGTCCTCGACATCAACGACCAATTGCTTTGCTCCGATGTTCAAACTAAAGTTAGACAATTGTATGATGAACTACGATGATCGTTTCAGACGTTTCAGCGAAACGTTAACAAAGTGACATTGAATGTCAAGCATAAAAAAATCATGCATTCGCGGCAAATGATTGTGCATGACATGTTCAAACAATAAAGTATGAACCTTGATTTTTGTCAAAAAAATTGCACACTTAACCGGGATGTGTACTTAAACGGGTGCATACTTAAGCGGGAGATTACTGTAGTTGTGAACAAAGCAATGATCTAAGAATGCTTCAATGTAGTTTGATCAGTCTATGGTAATGAGTTCTAATTGAATGTGTACTAGCTGAAATCGAAGCAATGATCTAAGAATGCTTCAATGCAGTTTGATCAATCTATGGTAATCATGGCTTCTCTTTCGAAGTGCGCTAGTTGTGGTGGATGCAATGGTCCAGGAATAATTCAATGCGGTTTGATCAGTCTATGGTGAACATGGCTTCGTATTTAAATAAGTGTGCTAGTTGTGATTGAAGCAATCAAAGAATGAAGTTAGATCAGACATGAATAAATATAGAAAAAACATTGAGATTATTCTACATTGAGAATTTTCTTGCATAAGAATATGCATATTACACCTTATTATATCGTAGTTTTACATTTGATGCTCAAGTTATTATAACACTTCCATGGTTTGCTATAGAATTGTTATTAACTTGTTCAAAACCATATCTTGTCGTTGACCTTTGCTTATTACACAAGTGTTGCAACGAAACCATAACGTACGGGAGGCATGAACCCTATTGGGCTCGAACAAGATATTGTGTTGATTCTTAGAAAGGTTGTGTCAGTCTTTAGAAGTGGGTTCCACAAGGATGAAGATTCACTGGTTATGATAGTGGTTGGGGCAACAAAGAGGAAAATGATGCAAAAACATCAAAATTTGTCTTTGGTTCAAGTCAACAAAGCTTCACAAGGAAGCTTTGGAGACTTGGCAACAACATTCCAAAATGTTTTTAGACATATCACAATGGAAAACTGGGCAAAGCATCGCTACTCACAACCAAAATGTACCAACTAATTGGATTGTATGTTGTTTTTTGAATGAGTGATACTCACTGTGGTAGCCCAATCCAACCTCTTGCACTGTAACAATTGGGGGACTATTTTCTATTTGGTAGTAGCAGATAATACTGCACAAGCAGCTTCAAAAGAAAGTTCAAAGTTTTTAAATCAAAATGAATACAATGCAAGGGCACATGAGGAGCTAATTGAGTAAATAAAATTTTATTTTGGTTTGTGTATGTGGAGGACAAATCAACCAGTGCTTGCAATTCAAATGTGTGTTCATGGTTAAACAAATTTGTCACAATTTGTGTTGCCTTCTTCATGTGTATTGTGCTAAACCACAAACTCATAAAACATAGATATAACTTCAAATTTCACCGAGATGCCAAAGACTTTCAATATAAATGATATCGTCGTGAGAGAGGACGCGTTGTCGTGTAAATAACGATCGTGTATCACTACAGCTCGAATACCAACCACCACTAACAAATAACACTAAAACATAGCAAAGGCACACATACACAACACACCTTCACATGCCCCCCCCCCTCAGCTGACTATGGAGCCCCGCCAAGCAGCTAGGACTAATGTCAAATCAAAGGGCATGAATAATGAAGAATGACTCCGCTACTAACTAGAGTGGTGAACGTCATCCCAAGAAATTGTAGGTTGGGTGCAGTGTGAGCCTCATTCTTAATCGCCTCTGATGTTTGGCCATCAGATTCCAAAGAATTAATTCCACCGCCTCGCGTTGACGAGGAGGAAGGGGGGAGGCCGGGGGAGGGGTTGTCGGCCTGCCGTTGTCTGCCACGGCGTGCCGCAGATTGACGCTGCGTGCCGCCGAACGGCTGCCGCAGCCAGGAGCTACTGGAGCCGACCAGCGGAGTCGGCTCCTTTGCCCCTCCTTTTTTTAATTTTTTAAAAAAAAATTTGTACTTGAATCGGAATCAAGAGTGTTCTTCCCAAGCTCAATGACGTGAATTCAAGCTTGCAAACGACCAAATGACAAGAAATTCCGTGGACAATTCAATAATTCATGACCACAATTCACCTTGATGTATCATTCACAAGCAAGTATTCTTCTTCTTGTTGCTCCGCACATCCGTAGTGTTCTTCGCTCCGACACTCTGAAACTTCATCGCTCCTTGCCCTCACGCGCTCCCTTGCGTGTTATACCTTAATAATAAAGAAGAAAATAAGAAAAATAAGGCATTCTTGCCAAGTGAGAAAGAAGAGAGTCAAAGACTAGTAAGAGCTCTAGTTCTCTCTTCAAATGCACACAACAAGTCAAGTTATCTCTCACTCCATCACGGAAAAATCCAAGAGTGTAAATGAAGGGAGAAGAACTCAAGATTTTATTGCAAAAACATGCAATTTTCACATCACACAAGCTCTCTCCACACACTCACTCACAAAGCTTGGCTTAACAAGAATGTCAAGCCAAGGAGGAGGCTCCTCACCTAGGAGCATCTTCCCAACTCCGAGGGTTTCATCCATCCAAATTTAAATGGATGAAATCCCCCCGGATGCGGTATGGTCGCCGACGCCGCATACCGTGACAACACAAAATTACATCTTTCACTGCTTTTGGTCTTGGTCATGTTTGCGTGTCTATTTCTAGTCGCAATAGTTCGCATTTTGTGCCACCCAGGAACATGCCCCCAACCACACCATCAATTCCGAGTTCATTGATCTATTATTCCCATAAAGACTCCTTTTATATTGGCTCGATTGAGTGAACAAGTTTGGGATTTCGTAGAACGCTTCTACCGTGTATTTGTTCGCTCCGTTTAAGTATGTACACGAGCATAATTCTAGTTACAATTTTCTTGAGCCCATATTGAGTTTGTACAAAACCCATGATCCTCTGTGGCTTGTTTTTCTTTCTTGATCATTACAAGTGTTGGCAATCCTCTTGGAATTACAGTGTGGTGTTTTAATACCAGCAATGAAACGAGGTCCATGGTTTTATTCCCACAAACTTGTAAATTGCGACAGTGCATTCTGAAACTTACAAACGTTCACGGCGTATGTAGATGCAACCTCTAAATGTAAGTATATCTGGAAATTTCCAGTCATATGAAATAATGCCTCGAAAATTTGTAATTAGTATAAATATCTCATAGGTCAAACGTCTTCTCTGAGAAGAGGATGTGAGATTTATAGCTTTGAGAATATGGTGCAAAGCAGGCTCAACAATTGCTCCAAAACCTCTCTTTTTTTAGCATGAGAAAATTCACAACTATGGTAAGAATGAGATCTACACTAAACAGTCCTATTAGTGTGGATGGAAAATTAGCATGGATATAATTAGCATGGGCTGCACTAATTTTCTAGTTGAGGTGGATTTAATGTGGGTCCAAGACCCCGGATCTTCCCCTAAGTCTTCATGAAGATTTTCAACCAACACATTGAATATTAGTTTTAGGACAAAAGTAGCAAAACATAAAATAATCGCCCACACTAAATTTCTAGAAGAAAAAAAATTATTGTGGCCCACGCTAATTTTTTGTTAGAAATTTAGTGTGGGTTGAAAATTAATGTGGCCCACATTTATTCTCATTATGAAAATTAGCATGGGCTCTAGAGAATTATTGTGGCCCATAGTAATATGACTATTTAGTGTACCAAATAGTTTCTATGCAATGTTGTGTTAAGTTTGGAGTGCAAATCACAGTTTTTACATGATTATGTTAGGAAACCACAATATTGAGTAGAGCACCTAAGCCTAGATCCTTTGTGACCAATTTGGTGATTGTTTGGTGTCTATATTAATGCAATAATACCATCAACTACATTGTTTTGTCTAATTAGTGTGGGTTATCATTCAGAGTTACGTGGTGCTATAACCAATTTACCAACAATTATTGTTTTTAACCAACTAAGTGATATTATATTATTTGGTGTGCATACTAGCTACTTATGTTATTTGTGTGAAAGTGATACTCTCAATAAAATGTTATAGCAATGCGTAACTCCAAATGGTAACCCTCAGTAATTAGACAAAATAGTGTAGCAATCCTATCATAAACTAGGAATAGGATGTGTATGATCATTAAATGGACTTGTAAGAGGGTGTATGATGTAACCCCAAGGAAATTCCCATATTTAACCTGTAATATCTGCACGGTTTTAGCACTTTTGAATACCAACTAGAATTGCTTAGTTAAAGCTTAACTATTTAACATGGAGAGTTTTTTTTTTTCCAACAATATTTATGAAGTGAAGACTTAACAAGTTATGACTTTCAGACAACATCCATACAGTTATATATACATAAATCGTATTTCAATCCACACGAAACTGTTTCAAAGCATTTACTTATATAAATCTATCATAACTACATGCATCATCAAAATCATTTGATGTTTGACATGATTCATTGAAATGGATATTTCATAAAGTGATTGGAAGTTACAAAACCTCTCCTACTACTGTAGTATTCTTTTGTGCAAAAAGAAGTAATTGGTCAACAAAGTGTGAAATCAAGCTTGTGAGGTCTTTGAGGTGGATAATGGGCACCGAAGAGAGGTAAATGAAGTGCCAAATGAGTAGTGTGTGTCTCCGTTGATTAGCTGGACCGGCCTCCGTGGAGTTTATGGAAAAAAGCAATGTGGTGATTGGTTGGGGGAGGGGGTCAATAGGTGTTCATAGTATAGAGTAAGGCTCATAGTTGGCGACCTCCGGGAAGTCGATGTTGAGGAAGGCGGCAACTTTGTTGCCTAGGGATAGGGGTGGAGGACGGTGCATAACATTATTCATATCCATAACAGTGTTATATGGGACTGACAATATTCTACTGAATGTGGAATATTCCATGGAATATTGTCAGTCCCACATAACATTGTTATGGATCTGAATAATGTTATGTGGTCATCAGCACTGCTGCACTGCGGGGTTTTTATTAGCCCGCAAAGGCTCGGTGGTGGAGCATGTACAAAGTCAGAGGAAGTTGGGCCGTTTTTTTATTGTGCACTACTGTGCAGCAGAGTGCGGCGCGTGTGGGAGGGGTGTTAGAAGCAAGCAATGGCTTTGCTTGCTTCTTATTCTACAATTTGTTCATTTTTTGTGGATATATGTGCGCATTTCAAACATGGCCCTGGGGATGGGGTTGGTGCTAGAACATGCTTGCAATGGTGAGCGAGGTGGAATTGGAAAGGCTTTAGTTCGGTTCAATAAGTAAGATATGTAGAAAGTGAGAAGAGAGGATGAAGTGGTGGGGCGTGGGGAGACGCCATAGCTAGAAAACTTGATGTTTTTGTGACGATTGGGGAGGCTTCAATTTTGCATCTCAAAGCCTGCACAACACCAAAGTGCTTGGTGTTGGTGATGTGTTTGTTGTGAATTTTTCTTTCCTAAAATGTTTACGGAGGGGGTGTGCTATATTAACAAAACCCCCAATAAGTAAGTCCGATGAGGATCGGCCAAATTTATCCATCCAATTAGATGCACCAAGATCCACTCCATATGAAAGAAAAAAACTATGAGTGATGAGCAAACATTCCTTCCCTTTCTATTTCAAAATGTAATACTAGAAAATCTAAAATCTTTTTTCCAATTGGTTCCAATTGGACCATCAAGTTGATTTTAACCTATATCTTACTAAAGCCACTACACTACACTCCGGTTACTCTAGGGAATTAGCCTTTTAGAAACCATCTTGATGTACTTCTAGTCCTAAAACCCCTTTGACTTCCTGGGCTTTCAAATCAAGTTCTAATTTTGATGATTCATAGAACGAAACATATCAAAAAATCAAACATCCTTACGTAAGAATGTGGGGTTCACCGAAGTTGAGGTTCTCTCTCTGGTTTAGGTTTGGCTCAAACCTAAGCGGGACAGGTATGCTTTGTTGGCATGAGGTTGGATAATCAAGCATCCTTCGTGACAAATTGACGAAAGAGAGAACGAGGTGACGGAAAAAATAAAGACCACCGGGTTGCTCTTATAACTCAAAACAAGGTGTACAACGAGCGGCATGAAGACAATTCCACCTCATGCTAATCTCTCATTGTCAAAAGAATGTCAAGTCAGTGTCCTTCCCCACCCTCAATCCATTGCACTCAGCTGTGACCTAATGGACTTCCTCCCAACATTCCAGCGGTGACCTTGTTGACACTACAGACGATTGTCCTCACTTCGGAGATTTGGGGGAGATTTGTACTCAATTGATGCAACTCTTATTCTCTCTGAAACTCTTTCGGTTGTCAACACTCTACCGAATGTTGTAGTATCTATCTAGCTATCATATATACAGTTTCTCGTGGAATTTGTGGAGTTGGAGGTCATTGTGAAACAATGTTAACATAATATTCAAAATTTTGAAAGTTTTCCAATGATTTGAGAGTACATAAAGCAAACTATTAATCCAAGAATGAAGTGAAAATCAGTGGAGAGTTGTAGAGTTCAAGAAAAAAAACATTTGATTTCCTACCGTAAATTGCGGAGTGATGTGCTACCTAAAATTGACCATTTAGGTTGACTCAACCTAAATTGATAAACATATTGTCCTCATTTAGGTCGACTCAACCTAAATTGGCTAACATATTGTCCTCATTTAGGTCGACTTAACCTAAATTGATTGACATATTGTCCTCATTTAGGTCGACTCAACCTAAATTGACTAACATATTATCCTCATTTAGGTCGACTCAACCTAAATTGACTAACATATTGTCCTCATTTAGGTCGACTCAACCTAAATTGACTGACATATTTCCTCATTTAGATTGACTCGACCTAAATCGACTAACATATTGTCCTCATTTAGGTCGACTCAACCTAAATCGACTAACATATTGTCCTCATTTAGGTCGACTCAACCTAAATCGACTAACATATTGTCCTCATTTAGGTCGACTCAACCTAAATTGACTGACATGTTTCCTCATTTAGGTCGATTCAACCTAAATTGACTAACATATTTCCTCATTTAAGTCGACTCAACCTAAATTGACTAACATATTGTCTTCATTTAGGTCGACTCAACCTAAATTGATTGACATATTTCCTCATTTAGGTTGATTCAACCTAAATTGACTAACATATTGTCCTCATTTAGGTCGACTCAACCTAAATGAGTCGATTCCCCAACTCAATATACTCTCATTTTAATGGAAACTGCACATTTGAAGTATAATGTAGTATTTATCAACCTAACATGACTTTTAGGTTGACAAATGGACAATATTATTTTGAGAGGATCCCACTCTCTCAAAATTTTGAATATTGTGTTTGTTGCTGGAAAGCTGTTGCAATACGGGTGCAATACCTTGTGCAATTCGCCAAATGTCTTCAAAGGCGTGGAGGTTCACCAAAGTTGAGGTTCTCTACATAAGCATGGCACTAGATCCGGTTAATCGTCGTGAAAGGACACTTATATTTGAGTGGTAGGTGGTTAGGTGTGGATGTAAGGATGGAAACCAAAAAGACGCATGTTCTAAAGAGGACTATGTGCTCACATTTATGTTAATTATTCTAGGTTCAATAGACTTCAACCTGATTTGGGGGACTTATAGGATCATTTGATGAGAAAGTGATCAACCCTCACTTTGATAATGAATAAGATATATTCATTTGAGTTCCAAAAATTATGAGGAAAATGGCTACATGCACAATTTGGAATTTCTAATCATTTGCATTAGATGCGTGTTTATACCCTTCTAGAAGTGCGTGAGTACCTAAACCTCCTTATAAAATCCGCCTACCTTATCTAGTTTCGGGTTTCGCACAACTTTAATATTGACCACTAGATTGGCATTGGGTTGGGCAATCACTCCAAGTTGTTGTCACCATCTTGACACCGGTCCCAACCCACCTCCCCAACAAGAAGGTCGCACAACTTTCTTAGAGGGTTGAAGCATGACCACAGATCCTCAATACGGACACCCCTTAAACCCACACCACTAATTTAAAGATGAATTATAACAAAATCTAAGGTTCCCCTACATCCTAATTATCATCAATTTAAAGGTGCTCTCTCCCTACTAAACCTCCTGCAACTTCAAATATGGAACTTTTACCAGTGGTGAATTTCAACAACCTTCTATGAAGAAATCAACTATCAACATCTTACAATCTTTTACCAAATAGGATCTTTGCTTCATCTACTTCTATGTAACATTTAAATATTTTAAAGATATCAGTTTTGATCATGGGACACACAATTTATAGTGCTCATCTAGAATGAATTTGTGGGATACATGGAGGCACTACTCCCATGTAAAGGAATGTTACCCAATTTAGCACCCCTTTGTGTTAGTTGTTTGGTGCACAATGTGATGTCATTCTCTCAGGCCCTGCTTATGTTGCCTCTAGGGCTAGAAATGCTTGGGGTGCTTGAAATCTTCCGGTCCATGCACAAGGACATGCCAGAGGAGAATAAAGAGGTTATGCTCCAGAAGGTTAGTCACTAGATCTAGGAGTATAAGTGTGGCTATATTCTGAGAAAAAATTGTAAGTATGTGATGAGGCTATGTTTATAAGTCTTGTTGTGTGACCTAGTTCTCCTTTTCTTTGAGATTCTTTGTATAAATTCAGCTGCAGCTTCTACGGAGATATGGGAGGTTTTCACAGTTATACCCAATCTCAAAATGCATAGTTTTCCATGTCACAGAATCGCCTGTTACACTTGGTCTCCTTAGTGCTTCTATTCTGCCTCCTTGTCAGTCTGTCAGCTGCAGACAGATCCAACAATTGATTGATTGCAAGATAGTGCAGTCGTGTGCTCTGATTGGGGTGTCCCATTCAATAAGTAAGTTAGAAAGCTGAAAATGCTGAAACCCAATGTTCCCCACGCACCCAAAAAAATGGTTTTCAGAGTTTGGTTACTTACAAACCTAAGCATGACATGTGGGAATTTGATGAAATCTATGTCCACTGACATGGACACGAACCCATTATGTCTGGGAAAATGTGAGGTCGTATTCGCCGATGCTCTATCATAAAAGACCATGCATGCATCTAGTGACACTATGTTGTCAAGTTAGATATACCTACAATTGTCTACATTCATCTGAAGAGATTTCCTCCATATTCTTGAGTTTACGATTCTCTTTCTGGTTTACTGGCTGCTTGGAGGCACTGTTACCGTCTCCGTGAGGAGCTTTAGAAGAAAGCCTTTTAAGAACAATGTGCCTTTAGAGGCAATTTCGACAACACTGTAGGCCACAAATGAGGGTGTACAATCAAACCTTGTAACATCCCTCACCAGTCAATAAATGTACTCGCAAGGCATGTAAAAAGGCTGGCCCCATGGCCTCAACCTAACCTACACTTTTCCCATCTCGGTGGATTCCCTTCTCAGAATATCTGCCTTGTGCTGCATGCTCCACCACCTGCACTCCGAATCTCTCATGACACTCCAAGTGCACACTCCAAGTGACTGAAACGGTGTTTGCAGGTTGAAAGTCGTGTTGATGCTTTCTGATCATGTTGTGCGTACCAAATATTTCCTGATGAATTTGTTAAGTGCAAGAGAATTCAAGTAAGTTGTCATCACTTGTGGTATGAACGTAAAGCGCACACTGGACTCATGATGCCTATGCATTCATATATATATATATAATATAGTTTTGCCTGACACCCACAGCACCAGCTCCAGTCACATTCCCACTGTGCACATGTATATTTCGCTATTGTAAACCAGACTACAATACAAGCTATAGAGCCCTAGCTACACTAAACACGATATTTAGTGTCATATGGTATTTTATGTCACTATGGGAACTTTTTGGATGACACTTCTTATGAATAAGTGAACAAATATTGTCATGGATGATGGATGAGTTAATCCATTGGCCAAAACCCTACCTTCTCTTGTCAGCCACTTGTGATAAAATAATGTCATGGATGATTGAAATTTGGATGAAAACTCGCTTGGTAAGTGACAGTAATTGCAACACTGTAAATCTATAATCCCCCCAAAAAAATTACAAGGAATGACAAATAATGTTGGGTTAACATTCAGTGTTGGTGACACTACACCGCGGTGTACAATTAGTATTGAGCAAGACAATTAGAGTTGGTGACACTAAATATCATATTTAGTGTAGTACTTCTATGGGTGCCAACAATTGTTTGAATGGACACACAACTAGCATACGAGTTCAAGGCGATCATTATGCGTCACTAGAAACTTGCCGTATGTCACTAGAAAATATGCAAATCTATCACGGTAGTGGATTTGCATTGTTCTTCCAACGACTCCTGACATTTGCCTGGGACTCAAATGTTGGTAGTAATAGATGTGGTCATTTTTTGAATAATTGACTTAGTTTCACATCTGAGTATACTGGACTCTCTGACCACTACAACGCAACATCCAATTTAGTATAGCCCATACTTCCCATTACTTTGTTGGTAAGAAATGAGATCCCATAGTAAAAAGCTACAGCATAATGTAACTCCAAATGCTAAGTGAGACTAAATACCATAAACGGTGTAATGAAGATGGCACATCAATGTAAATACCACACTAACTCAGATGTTTGGTGTACTAAATTCACAAGCTAAGTTACAGTCTCTTGCTTACCCAAAAGTTTGAGTACTATGCTCCATATGTTGGTTAGCACTTGCTTGCATTCGTGGCTGCCAGAAAGGCCATTGGAAGTGCATGCTCCATATCCAAGACTTTGGTGTCGGGTTTTCGGACACATATGCGGCAAGCATACTATTACGAAATTCTTGCTTTTTACTGCACTTTAAGTGTTAGTTTCAAGCGCCATGGGTGTCTTTGAGTTCTGTGAGTTTGATTGGAGAGTGGGATTTCCAGACCTACACTAAATATGATATTTAGTGTCACTTACTATTTGAAGTAACACAGTGCCTTATCTTTGTATTGTAAAGGAAATGTTTTACCAAGTAAAGATGTTAATGTTCTATAATGTCCAAACAACCAATTTGACCTTTGTTGAATATATATATATATATATATATATATATATACACACATACAGTAAATAGTTATAGCATTGTGTAATTCCAAATAGCAAGTGACAGTAAATACAATATTTATTGTACTACACTTGCTTATTGAAGACTTACAACTTCAAACCTATGTCCGGGGAGAACTGTCAGTTAGTTACAGGTGAATTGGTTGAGTTTGAGGAATAACCAGTTGAAGTTTGAGACTTCAGGAGAATTACCAATCATTTTAGAGGAATCTATAGAATATACTCAAATGAATAAAGCAAAACCGGAAGATGTCAACATGTAACCGGCTGGATTTAGAATCACTAGCATCTTGACCGACTAGCATCGTGACCAATTATGCCCAAGAACTTCCCGGGCACTGCTTCAAACACAGATGGGGTTTTCCTGTTTCCCAAATTCATTTATTAGGAACACGCCCACCACCTGATAATGTAAGTTATTGTTAGGTGATAGATTGAAGGTCGGGCCATGCCGGACACCTGGCGACCATCATGCTACCGCCATCAATGGCCCAAGTGGATTCCGCCACCATAAGTAAACGATTGTTACTTCGGTGCAGTGATCGGGGAGATTTTTGGGCATAATCAGTTGAGATCCTAGTGTTTGCAAGTCCAACCGGTGACATGTTGACATCCTTCGGTTTTCTTTTATTAAATTGGGGTATATTCTATAAATTCCTCTAAAATGATCGGTAATTTTCCTGCAGTCTTGAACTTCAACCAGTTATTTCTCAAACTCAACCGGTTCATCTGTAACTAACTGCCGGATCTCCCTGATCATAGCTTCGATGTGATTTTCTAGTCATTTTATTATCTTGGTGTAGTTGCAGCCAGCGAGAAAATTTGAAGGGTTACTCGTATTTCATGGGGAAGGGTTACTTAAAAATTTTCCTTTCAAAATGAAGGGTTACTTCAAAAATTGCCCTTTCACATATTTACAAAAAAAATTTCAAAAATGCACAATGTAATGTTTGAATCTTAGGTTATATTGTAAACTGAAGCGAAATGTAATTTACATGGAACAAAATCCGAAAAGAAATATGATTAGAACATATATTTATTTCATGTATAGAGCTCACATAACAAAAGCAATTTTGTGTCGAAAAACATTCTCCCATCGCCCAGGCCCCAAGGATAAGAGCGGCATGTAGTTCTCACCGGGTGTGGGAGGGTATCTACGGTTCTCCCGAGGGTATGAGCGTATCTGCAAGACTGCATCAGCCACAAGCCGGAGCCTCCAGGGAAATGAGCTAGCCGGATCTCCCGAGGGTATGAAGGGCCAAGGGACCGGTTGTTTTAAAAATGCCCTTCCCTTTGAAGGTTTCCTGGAATTTCTGCCCTTCCCTTTGAAGGTTTCCTGGAATTTTTGCCGGTCCCTTTTCAAGGGTTGGCCCAGCTGTTGAAGGGAAAGTGAAGGACTGCACCCCAGAATAAGGGGTATAGCCCTTCAATTTTATTCGCTGGTTGCAGCACTAAGATCATGCTTCTTTTAGCATGGACTGACGCCTCTCAAAGCAAGAGCATCCCTTCAAGTTCTTTCAAATCTACAAAGTTACCATGGGCCCACTAACACCGGTACACCGTTTATGGTATTTAGTGTCATGTACACTATTTGTGAAGGGCCTAAACTAGATGTTTGAAGATCTCAAAATGTTACGTCTGCTAATTGCCGATATGATTTCATTTGTTAACATAAGTTGATTTTTCAAGTGAAAACTATCTACATTATGACATTTAGAGTAGCACATTGGGATATGTTAGATGATAATCTTGCGTTTTAATATGCAAGGGGGAGATATTGTTGAGCGCAGTAATGGCAAGTGTCGTGTGTTTATATTTTAGTATGCAAGAGGAAGATATTCTTGAGCACACTAACAGCCAATGTCTTTTGTGTGCACTTTGGTCAACTTGTAGACCATTGTGTAACATAGGCATGCACCTCCTAACACTATTGAACCTACTCATGCCAAGATATTAGTAAGCACACTTGAATGTCAAGTGTCATGAGTTGACACTTATGGTGAAATTGTTAATCATTAGTGTAATCTAACAAATGCCTCAAAATAGGGTGAGTGACACTATTATGCATGTGACACTAAATACCATAAACAACTCGCTAGCATCCGGTGTGGTCGGGGGCATGAGTGCCAAAAACATTACCTTAAGCTAATGTAAATATTAATTCAAATCTTTGATACAAGTAGTCATTGCCATCTATGTTAGGTAGTGCACATAATAAGTAGTTAAGGTGGGTGTTTCCTTTGCCCTTCTTTTCACGAAATTGTTAACTATTGTAGCCTCAATAGTCAACATAATTGGGGGACCTATATGGCCATTTGAGAAGAGAGAGAATCTTCACACAAATGATGAATAAATGTTCACGTTAGTACAAAATTATGAAGAAATGGCAACGGCCGCGATTGGGATTTGTTAGTCATCTCGTACTAATCCCAATGATGTGCGGTGTCCTAGAAGTGCAAAGTCCACATAAGGTGTGTGGCCATATTCTAGACAATTCCAACTTTATAGACAATATTGGTCATTGGATCCAATCAAGAATATTGTAGAGTGATGTGTGATTCAACACTTTGAGCGTCGAAAGCTAATTCCCATGTTGGATTGAGCATGGTTTTCGCCAACATGGATGTGACACGTGGTAAAATTCTTCCAAAACATATTTATTATGTGTCACGCCAGTCAACATCCTAAGGTAGTCTCATCTGGTTAGTAATTGTGGATAACAAAGATCATCATTTCATATTTTAGAATTAAAGGTGCAATGCAATGTTTGAATAAGAGGTCAATTTAAAAAATTCTCTTTCTCTTGATTTACTGATCACATAAGTGTACACCCTGTGACCGCAAGAAATTCGGTGATGACTGCTAGCTGCGAAAACAGAGGACTTAGGAGAGAGGGGGAGCGTCGCAGAACAGGGAAGACGACGAGGACGGCGAACAGGGGGAGCTAGAGAGAGCCGAGGTAGGAGGGCAGTTGAGGGACTGCAGGCCCGGGCAGCAGAAGAGACCGGGAGGTCGGCACCGGGAGAGCCAATCGGCGAATCAGGGACGCGTGGAGGAACAGGAAGCCGGGAGCGGGCTGTGAAGACTGTTGGGGCCGGGACTTGGGAGCCCGGGTATAAGAAGCCTGCCACGTGGAAGGGACAGTCTACGGGAACTAAGGCCAAGCCGGCGGGAACGTATGTGAGCCGTTGGGAACATGATTAGACGGGCGTAGACATTAGTAAGCCTAGGAGTGGATCTTAGCCTTCTTTTAGTAAGCACTTAGTTACTTTACTTAGCAAGTAGTGAACACGTACTTACTTGTTTAAAGATGAGGATGAAAGACAAAGCCAAGGGATGAAAATCCCTTGGATGACATTAACCGCCCTAACCATCTAGCAATGAAGGATGATATTGCGAATGAATGGACCATGGATGGTAACCGAACACACCTAGGCACATCTAGGAAATTAGAAGAATCATAACCAATGTTTCCCACCAGAACATCTATATTTAGCACGTGCGGTTTCTGTTAATAGATCCGGAAGACCTAAATTTAGACTGCAGCCTTAATTCAGACTAAAATTAGCCCATTTAAACATTTGGCATTAGGGGCCACACCTAACCGCTAATTCAACCAATTATAAGATTTCAAAACCTATATAAAGGGGCACTACGGACCCCTATAGCACCTCATTAATCATTTCCAACATTCCTACGTGAGCGTCATCGAAGCCGGCCTTGATTGAAGGTCCACAAGATTGCACGAAGCCGGCCTTTGAATTAAAGGTCCGCAAGTTTGCTTTTCGCCGGTCTTCGAGTTGAAGGCCCGCGACCTTGAAGGCCCACGAGACCGAAGGTCCGGGAAATTGATCGGAGCCGGTCTTTAAATTAAGATCCGCAAAGAACGAGTTCAAAGAATCGCGGAGGCGCGACGCCGGTCTTAAAATCTGAGAGCCCGCGGGACTGAGGGACCCCGAAACGGAAGGCGAGAAGACTTAAAGACCTTTTGGTGAGCCTTGAAGATTGAAGACCCGCGAGTTCAAGATTGGAAGATCGTTATTTCATACGAAGCCGGTCTTCCAGATTGAAGACCCGCGAGTTCAAGATTGGAAGATCGTTATTTCATACGAAGCCGGTCTTCCAGATTGAAGGCCCGCGAGACTAAGATTGAAGGACTAATATTTCATACGAAGCCGGTCTTCCAAACTGAAGGCCCGCGTGACTGAGGGACCGCGCGACCAAAGGAAAGAAGACTTGAGGACTTCTTCAAAGTGATTGAAGACTTTTCGAGGAAACCTGAAGACATTAAAAGCTTTCTTCACGATTTGGAGACTGAGGGCCCGCGGGACCAGAGGACCGCAAGCCCGAGACCCAGGGCCGCAAGTTTGAAGCCCTTTTTGAAGACTAAGGTTTTAAAGGAACTTTCTAACCAAGGTCTAAGATACCTTTTGGATCTAAGGAGATGTCAAGATATCAAAAGTGAAGATACTAAGAGATTGACAAAATCCAAAACTCATCGTGAAGACAAAGAAGATTGCGTAAGGAATCCAAGACCGAAGCACTCAAGAGAATAGGAAGATTAGAGAAGATCCTTCCTAGGAATTTAGAGATATTCAAGAATGAAGAACTAAACTCTCATGAGTAGAGAATACAAAGGAAAATCAGACAAAAAGGAACTTTAGAAGAATGAAGACATTAAGAGGATTTCAAAGCCATCATTCGAGAAAAGAAGAAATTAAAGACCATCAAGTAGTCAACTTCCACTTTGAAGGCATTGCAATGAATTGTTAAAAGAAAACACTCAAAGTAATGTGATTGCGAACTTTGGTTGAGAATTTATAAAATGGAAGAATGTTGTTATTGATTACCAAAAGAGCACTCTCTTCGTTCACAACACTTAACCTTGACATTAGGATTTAGGGGTACATAAACTTGAGAAACCAAGGCCCCTTTCTCCTTAGAGGTTTATAAAGAGAGTTTGTAACACTTAACCTCGACATTAGGATTCAGGGGAACATAAGCTTAAAAGCTTAGGCTCCTTACTCCTTAAGATTCCACTAAAGGGATACAATTGCATCAACTCTTAGGACAACCAAAAGCACCTTCAAAAGTTAATTTAGGTAAGTGTAGGGTGCATGTAAACCGGTCAGCAGCGGGTTACACCGTCTAAGTTTGCTGAGGGTTGAAGGTGGCCTCGACAATAAGCTTTCCCAATTGTGTTTATTATTGAACCTAAAATGGTGTCTATGTTTTAAGCAATCCCAAAATTTCATCATAGTCCATTCTTGTCATAACACATCTCAGGGCCACTTCACACATGAGACTAAAGAGCCCATGACTATTACACTTCAAGCACTTTCATTGGTGGAAAAGGCGGAGATGGTCCAAGTTCGCTTCACACTATGCTTGAGGGACCAACGGAGTATGTGAATGCAAGATGGATGTAAAGTCTACATGGATCCTACATGGCATCAAATGGATCATGTTTCATGGTCACTTTGACTATTTTCAAAAACCACCTCTTGGAGGTAGGCTTCACACAAAACCGGGAGACCATGGCACTCCAAACGCTCACAACCGTTGATTTATTCTATTTTATCATGTGTGAGGACCTGCTTGAATATAAATTCATTGAAATAGCACTTGGTTGAGGGCTCGGTCACGTATGACTTCATACTACAATTGAGGGTCTGTGACCACACTACATGATTTTGGAGGTGTGGTGGGACGGCCTTTGGACACTTTCTTTTGGGCTCTCACAATTTCATGGTCACGACTCTTGGCTCGTGTGTGAAGTGGCCCTCATTTGAGTGTTTGCTCTTAACGACAAGCCTTGCTTCTCGTGAGTCACAGGTGGGAGGCAAGCCACTTGCAAGCAATGTCCGGGGAGAACTGTCAGTTACAGATGAACCGGTTGAAGTTGGAGACTTCAGGAGAATTACCTATCATTTTAGAGGAATCTATAGAATATACCTCAAATGAATAAAGCAAAACCGGACGATGTAAACATGTAACCGGCTGGATTTAGAATCACTAGGATCTTGACCGACTATGTTAAAAAAACTTCCCGGCACTGCTTGCGAGGTATTAAAAAAGTTGCGTGAGATGATATAATAGCCTGGTGAGTCTATGATAATAGTATATAACCATGGGACCTATATTTTTTTAGAGAAAGTAAATAGGGTCCACTAAATACCTCTAGAGAATATTCGTCAAACATCTTAGGAAAAATCATCAAATTTTTGTGCAATATTCTTCAAAATATTTATTGTTTACAGCCCCAAAAAAATATTCGTTTGTCGCATCGGGTTTGAACAAATTACATTATCGTGTACCCCTCAGCCTTGCCATATACCCCCATTCAATATATGTTATGGGTGTTCAAGACTCCAAGTCAGAAGAGTGACCACATAAGAAGGCCCACCTACCTTACCTTACATTCAGGGCCACTTCACACACGAGCCAAGAGCCGAGACCATGAAATTGTGAGAGCCCAAAAGAAAGTGCCCAAAGGCCGTCCCAACACACCTCCAGAATCATGTAGTGTGGTCACGGATCCTCAAGTGTAGTGTGAAGTCATGTGTGACCAGGCCCTCAACCAAATGTTATTTCAATGAATCTCTATTCATGCGGGTTCCTCACACATGGTAAAATAGAATAAATCAATGGTTGTGCCATGGTCTCCCGGTTTTATGTTAGGCATACCTCCAAGAGGTGGTTTTTGAAAATAGTCCAAGTGACCATGAAACATGATCCATTTGATGCCATGGAGGAATCCATGTAGACTTTACATCCATCTTGCATTCACATACTCCGTTGGTCCCTCAAGTGTACTAGTGTGAAGTGAACTTGGACCAGCTCCGCCTTTTCCACCAATGAGAGTGCTTGAAGTGTAATGGTCATGGGCTCTCAGTCTCGTGTGTGAAGTGGCCCTCATTTGTTCTTTACACAAAGGCAGACATGCCTAATTTGGTTACTTTATGTTAATTGGATAGCTAAATTTGAGTGGTTTGTGGTCTGGTGTGGATGCAAGAATGAATACCAAAACGACACATGTTTAAAAAAATATTACTAGATTGTGTGCTCAAAATATCATAACCATTGTAGACTCAATAATTAACATGATTGAAGGGACCTATATGACAATTTAATGAGCACAAGAATCTCAACTTTTTATGATGAAGAAGATACTCATACGATCTCCAAAAATTACGGGAAAGTGGCTACAACCTCAATTTGGATGCTAACATCTTGTACTAATTGTGTGTTTCATATCCTACGAGAAGTGGGCTTTTAGGGGAAAAAAAGTAATAATTTAAGACCCATCTGGGTGCAAGCATAGTAAAGCGGACCAAAAAAGTGCTCCGGTATATGAAAGCCATGATTTTCTTGGTCAAACGCCTATAAGTAGTAGCAAAATGTTGTTTAAAATATATTATTTTTCATGATGACCTCTATTGTTAAGTTAGGTACTCAAATATAGAATATCAATATGAGATCTTCAAAACCTATCATCAAAAGTGACGCATAAAAGCAACTGACTAAATATAGTTTTGAACGCAAATTTCATGACCTTAAATATTTTGAACTTGGAATTTCTTTTCATATTCCTTGAATTCATTATAAACTTGAATTCGTTATAAACTTGAATTCATTATAAACTTGAGGTAATTTTTTTTTTCAAAAATTCATCAATTTAATGTAATGTAATTGTATTTTAAACAAGTTTTTGACAATTATCTTTTCAATGACACCCACTTGCACCACCACTTGCACCGTCTTCTAAAATACATATATGTTGTTTGAAATTGTTTTTTGTGAACATAAATTGCTTGGCTTTGTAGATTCATATGTTTTCTAAATGTTTATGAATTTTTATTTCATAAAATTCAAAGTTAGTATATTGTTTTGGATCACTTTCACTTAAACATGAGCAAGGATCAAGAGCTGTCCACTTTACCGTGCTTGCACCCATCTGCCTTACAAGTTTGATTGGATAGCCTTGCAACCTAGGAGAACATGCACCACGGTCGCTCGACATACCACAATTGGAAAATTTTATGATTGAAAAGAGCACTTCCATACGCCTTGCTTTAGGGCTTCATTCACTCCCCAACCTCCACGTCGCCATCCCCGACTCATGCATCACTCCATGTACTCTATATAGCATTATTCAAAGCCTATACTTTGACTCAATGTTTCTTTGAATGCCTTTACCTTTTGAGTGAATTGATTACCTAAGGTACGTGGGCAAGGCTGATTTTTCACAAAGTTTTTACCCGTCCACGTCCAAAAACCTCGAATTGAAAGGCAAAAAAAATTGCAACCCGTCCCAAAACCGGTAATTTCAAAACCAACCCGTCCAAGGAAAGGTTAAAGAAAAAACAACCCGTCCCAAAACCGGTAATTTCTAAACCAACCCGTCCATGAAAAGGTTAAAGAAAAAAACAATTTGATAAAGATAAACCGAAAGATGTCGGCATGTGATTGGTTGCACTTGGAAACAATAGTATCTTCCTTCAATTCTGTCAGTGTTATGGCTTTAGCTATTTTAGCTGCCACCTACCCCATTTCGTCCACATACTTCAGAGAAAACTTTGATTCTCTGAGGCCCAGGTTCCCCCTCCAGCAATGTTCAAGCTCAGCACTTCCCCCTCCAACAGGTATTCAAGCTCTTCTTCTGGGTTGTCAATATCTTCTCTCTGTATCTTCAACCGAGTTTCGAGATTGTGTTAGAACAGTGACCAGGGAGATTTTTGGGCAACATAATCGGTTGAGATCCTAGTGATTGCAAGTCCAACCAATTTAGGGTGACAACCTCTGGTTTTCCTTCTTTAAATTTGGGTATATTCTATAAATCCCTCTAAAATGATCAGTACATTTCCTGCAATCTTGAACTTCAACAGGTTTTTTCTCAAACTCAACCAGTTCATTTGTAACTAACTGCCGGTTCTCCGCGATCATTGTTCCAGAAGGTCCAAGATGAAAGGTGTTATGGGCTTGTAGAGTTTGAGTTTTTGAATTCAGTTTTGATTTAGACTGAGCAGGGATTGTTTCAGTGTCGTTCTAAACTACTCCTTCTTTCACCGATATCTATGTATGTTTGTATGTGCTGAATAATTTTGATTGTGTCCTTCATAGTCCCAATGATCCAGAACAATAACAAGATTGGTGTCGGGGTGAAGTGTTTGGAGATGGTGGAGACCATGAGAGAGATGATCCCAAATAAGTCTTTATTTGAAGCTTGGGAGTTTGCAGGTACCACTCCAGAGTGGTCAATCAATTGGCCTGGTTTGAGTAACTTGTGGAGGAGAGTTATGGTGATTCCAGTGAGCACTGCAATATGTGAGAGGGGTTTTTCTAAACAAAACCTAATCAAAAGTCATCTACGTACTAGTTTGAAGTTAGAAACTTTAGATGCTTTGATGCGCATTTCATGTGCAAATATTCCAGTTGAAAACATCAATTGGAATGCAATGATGCTTGTTTGGAGAAACATGAAGGATAGGAGAATTCATCCACTTCTTTGAAGGGTAAGTAGCTCTTTGTTTTTAAAATTTTGAACATGTTTATATATACTAATTCTTATTCAATTACTAAGTTTACCTGCAATTATAATCTTTGACATTATGTTAAAAAGGTTCTAAATTTTGTGGTTGATGAATTAATGTATGCAGGTGAATCAAGCACTTCAAGATTGATATTTTGATTGGGTATTAGTGGTTTGATTGCATTATGCTTATATTCACATGTCATATATGACATAATGTAATTGATATTTGTACCATTTATTTTTTTTGGAATAAATTTTTTTAAATGTTATTTTTAGAACCCGTCCAAAGTGAATTTGACACGTCCCAAAACCGGTTCATTTTCTAAGAACCCGTCCACTGGAAATGTTTTTTTTTTATGAACATGTCCCTAGACATGTTAGGGACCTTGTGAAAAATCACCACTGTACGTGGGTGTTATTTGGTTTTGATTTTCATGTTCTCCAACTTCTATCATTTACATGTACACAACAAAACTCGTATTGTATTAGCAAATCAATGATGTAACATCTGCAAAAACCGGATTGAAAATCGGACCTCCCCTAAGTTAGTTGTGGTTATCAGAAGTGCATCTCGGGGAGGTCACTCCATTGTCAAGTTGAACACCACGTGCGTTAAAAGTTTGCTACCCCTATATTACATGCCATAGATAATTTTAAAAGTTATGATATTTTTTCTACATATACATAACCATTGATAGTATCTTTTGTATATTTTTCTGTAATTTTTAGTCATCTTCATTTTTGTAGTAATTTTTTAGTTCAATTCTACGTCATTCTAGTTAGAAACGGTATGTTTTCTAAAAAAAGACCATCAAATTTGGTTACCATTTTTTACTATGTGATAGATACCATGTATATCTACTCATGAAAAAATTTGATAAAATTTTGACCCATTTCGGTGATGCCCTTTAGAAAAAATAGATTTTGTCTTAACGCACGTGGTGTTCAACTTGACAATGGAGTGACCTCCCCGGGAAGTGCATGTTTGTTGATTTCTCAACTAGATACATAGGTCCTCCCAATTGTGTTCATTGTTGAGTGTATAGTAATTACTAATATTTGAAGATGTAGTCGAATCTCTTTTGATTTCTCAATTTGAAGAACATCATATATCCAAAATTTAGCCCATAAAATGATGATGTAAATTTTTGGCTTGACAATAATGTGTGAAAATCCACACAAAGAACACTACAAAAATAGATGCGAGTTTAAAATAGTATTTCCACTCAAATTACGATGGGCCACATTATAAGCATGTATGGCAAGTAATTTGGAAATGTTTGAAATAGAGTGGTCGCACTCGATGACACTTTTTCTAATGCAATGTGAATCCACTTTCCAAGGTGATTGAGCTACACTGTACATCTTATTTAGTGTGGCCCACAGTATTTTTCATCAACCCCAGTAGATGATCTTGTCATCACTACTGGGTGGGGGTCAAGTGGTAAACCAAAGAAGGTGACATGGGACACTTGTTGCTACAAGACATGTCATGGACATGAAAAAATCCTTCTAAAGAGATTGCGTATCAATTTCAAGGCCACACTAAATGAGATATATAGTGTAGTGTAGTGTAGTGCACGTGTCATGTTAGTGTAGCCATCATCGGTCAACATGGTGGGCATTGTTGGTACATAAGGTGCCGTGTTGGGAATTGCCGTTCCAATGCGGTAATATACTTTCGGACTGACACTTCTGTCCTTAGGCCAACCTCCAAGCGTTTGAGGCCACAAACACAAACTAAGTATTAAGAAATGAAAAATTGTGCCTTTGAAGCAAAGCACGATATGTAACCCTCCACTAAGGTAGATGTGCCTAAATTGAACACAACAGTAATTTGAACACAACAATATATTTGAGTGATATGTGGTTAGGTGTGGATTTAAGAAGTCGACACCTCGGGGAGATCACTGATGAAAATTGTAGAAACAACGTGAGATAAAAAATAGGGTCCAATATATTCATTGTAGGTAAATTTTGCAAAAAACGTACATATAATATAGGGGGTTTTAAAATAGTGAAACATGTTTACATGTAAAATACCATGACATTTAATGGCATCTTTTATCTAGTCAGTACATGTAAAATAGCGTGGAAACAATTACTAGGGGTAGCGGGTGTAGGGTAGGGCTTGTCCTAGTGGATGAAAATGGTATGTGTTGTGATAGTGTGATTGTTACTTAAATGTTTAGAGAGTAATTTAGGGTGGTCCTCAGGTCCTTAAGGAAGGTTGGGTAGTCAATATTCCATATTTTGATTTCTAGATGTTAATATGTGAATGGCGGTTTCTGGGTGTGCTCAAAATGACATAGAAAGCCAGTTGTTTGGAGAAGCCAATTTATTGCTTTATGACCTAGCTTTTTGTAGATTGCTTGTGGGCATACATTCAAATTGTGGGATATTTACTTGATGGAATGAAAAACAACTTAAGATTACTTTAGGTCATTAAGGAAGTTTGTGCATCCAAAATGCCATACTTTGGTTTGTCGGTGGTGATATATAAACGTGTGTTGGAATCATGTGTTGGAAAAAAATGAGGTGTAAGAAACAAAATACGGTGTAAGAAAAAAATGGACATCAATTGGGCTCTGAGAAAAAAAATTGGGGTTAAGTCAAATAAATTGGTTACTTGGGGTATAAGGAAAAAATATAGTATAAGTAAAATAGGGTATTTTAAAATGATTCCCCCAAAAAATTATAATTAATGATAGGGTGTATTAAAATACAAGAATTTACCTTTATTTTGAAAATACCATACCTTAAAATATTTTCTGCAAGGTAAATAGCCCCCCGATAAATAGGTCCTGAACGCACTTGTATGCATCAATTAAAGGGGGAGTGATCTCCCCGAGGTCGACACCCAAAAGACATGTGTGTAAAAGAGACTGGACTGGGGCATACTTAGAGTATGCTAACCATTCTAGGCTCAATAATCACATGATTGGGGTGGGGAGGAGCTATATGACCACTTAGTGAGCATAAGAATCTTCACTTTGACAATGAATAAGATATTCATATAAGTTTTGAAAATGATGAGATAAGTGGCTACAAACACAATTTGGATTTGCTAATCATCTTGCAGTAATTGCATGCTTCATATTGTATCCTACGAGAACTGGGTGTAGAGAGAAAGATATCCAAATAGCACACGTCTACCTTACATCTGTAGAAGGCTCAAGATACATGGCACCTAGGGGGTGGACTCTTTAGACCACATACAAGCAAATGTGAGTGTATGAAGGGGTATTATTTGAGGTGTTAGTGTACATAGTATACGTAAGGGAGAGGTATGATTTTTCTTGAGTGTGTACATTAAAAAAGGGTTTTTAAGAATTTTGAAGTTAAGGTAGATGTACAAAAGGGGCCCCTAAGGTTCAGAGGAATAATTCACAATAGATGTGTTAACTTCATCCGGTTTGCATTTCATCCATGGGTGTCATATGGTAATTAGTCCTCAATGACTACCATGTCCATTTTGTTAGGGTTTGCATTTGGGTTCTAGGTTTTTACAAAGTGGAGGCTTTGGGACAACTCATGGGCTCCCTTAAGTTTTGCTATCCGGACTGTGGCTAAGTTATTGTGCTCTAGTATTTGCTTGTTTGGTGCAATTGTTATGGACCATGTTCAATGACTATTAAAAATGTTCAATGACTTTTTCATTGGAAGTGGATTTCATATGTATATCTAATCACCATTGTGACATATACTTTACTTTTAATTAATATTTTAATTTATTTATGCTAAATATGGATTCCATATGAAAACCAAATATATATAGTATTTCAACACTCGTTGGGGTTTGTATAAATCGTCAAGTATTCTGTATAAACACACCCTGACCCCACGTCAATGAAAGGGGAGAACCTACCGGTAGTCACAGATGAACCGGTTGAGTTTGAGAAATAACTGGTTGAGGTGAGGACTTCAGGGAACTTGCCAATCATTTTAGAGGAATCTATAGAATATACCTCAAATTAATAAAGAAAACCCCTGAAAGATCGCCAACATGTAATCGATTGCACTAAAGGTTTGAGACAACCCTAAACTACTAGATGATGGTGGAGAGATACCCAAATCTTAAGGAAGAGGTTGGCGGTTCGATTCCCGGTTGTGAAATCTCCTCTCTACTTGACAGAAACTTGCCAGGTGGTTGAATGCCTCATGTGCTCTAGCGCGCTAACCTGTCGGCCTTCTGTCTAAAAAAAGTAATCGATTACACTTGGAACACTAGGATCTTGACTGATTATGTCCAAAAATATTTGCGGACATTGCTCCCCGTCCTATAAGTTAAGGGTTAAGGGTGAGATTCCATGCAGGCCACTCGCCCACTAGATTCTAGATAATAGTGGGTTGGAGGTGTTCCCATGTAGTGAGCACAAGCCTCCAACCAACCACATTATGGTGGGCTACTAGAATGTGGAGGGTCGTAGACATGGGCCGGTAGACTTCCATGCGTCCACTAAAGCACTTTTTAACCTACAAGTGCTAGTCACCTAAGGATTGAAGACCGGTTTTGAGAGGATGAGGTCCTAATTTGGAGGAGGAGGAGGTTAGCAGGGGGGGTCTTGGAATTTGAGAAGATGAGAGTAACTAGTTGGCACATAGGAACCCTACCCCACCAACCCATTTGGGTGTGTTTGTCCTTATTCCCACCAGAATCTTGCGAGTGAGTGGTCTAAGGTTGAGGAATATATAGTCAATCATGTCCATTTAACCACTCACTAGGGTCATGTAATGTTGTCATGGATGAGATCTATATATCATTTAGGGGAATGGAGTTAAGGTTTATGTCATGGTGGCTTGTGATTGATTACCCTCATAAGAATTTTGACAGTTATTGTAGCCAAGCATTAGAATTTAGATGAGCGGTTATGGGTAAACTATATATAAACTATGTACTTTCATGTTTGAAATTTGTAGCAATTTCCATATACATGAAATTTTGAATTGTTTTGCATTCTCCGTTAGAACTTGTTTCTCTTCACAAGAAAAATAATTTTCCACTATTACTCCTCCTAACGTATGCAAACCCTCTTATTTTATCGGTTATAGATGCCTCAACCTTCCATGGAGACTCGCTGTAAGTGAGACTTGTGTCAGTGGTTCATTTTGCAAGGATTTTATAAATGCAAGAGTAGGTTTCATTGAAGAATTTGAAGTTAGTGGCCACAGGCAATATCCCAAACATTGACAGTCCACTCGACACGTCCATCAAGTAAAATCTTAAATGAACACATAAATTCAACCATGTCCGGGCCGGTTTCCAAAGAACATGTTGTGGTCTGGCAGGGATGGACATTAAGTTATTGGCAAGTACGTGGGACCGAGCTGTATATTGGGACCTAAAGGCCAAAGCAGCAAATAAAATTGAAGGGCTATACCCCTTATTCTAGGGTGCAGCCCTTCACTTTCCCTTCAACAGCTGGGCCAGCCCTTCAAAAGGTACCGGCAAAAATTCCAGGAAACCTTCAAAGGGAAGGGCAGAAATTCCAAGAAACCTTCAAAGGGAAGGGCATTTTTAAAACAACCGGTCCTTTGGGCCTTCATACCCTCGGGAGATCCGGCTAGCTCATTTCCCTGGAGGCTCCGGCTTGTGGCTGATGCAGTCTTGCAAATACGCTCATACCCTCGGGAGAACCGTAGATACCCTCCCACACCCGGTGAGAACTACATGCCGCTCTTATCCTTGGGGCCTGGGCGACGGGAGAATGTTTTTCGACACAAAATTGCTTTTGTTATGTGAGCTCTATACATGAAATAAATATATGTTCTAATCATATTTCTTTTCGGATTGTGTTCCATGTAAATTACATTTCACTTCAGTTTACAATATAACCTAAGATTCAAACATTACATTGTGCATTTTTGAAAGAAAAAAATTGTAAATATGTGAAGGGAAATTTTTGAAGTAACCCTTCATTTTGAAAGGCGAAATTTTAAGTAACCCTTCCCCATGAAATACAAGTAACCCTTCAAATTTTCTCGCTGGGCCAAAGCAAAGTCGTCTCAAAATCGTCTAAAACAGTTCACTCTTATTTAAGAGTTCACTTAAGCAAATCGGCATCTCTTGGTCCCTGGGCTAGATCACATCTTCATTCGGCTAGGCCCCGCCCTTCCCACGCCTCCTTCATTGCCCAGTCTTCCTACCTGCACTTGCGTGGGAACTCTTTCCCGTTGGGAACCAATTTGACAATACCTAGTCACTTAAAGTCATTAAGCTTCTTTGGCATGTGAAGGAACTCCATCAATTAGCTTGGGAATAATGAAAGTGATGTCAACTTGAATATTTTTAATTTTGATCGGGTATTGTCACATTAGTTTCCAATGAGGAAGAGTTCCCACACAAGTGCAGGCAAGGTGACCGGGCAGTGAAAGAGGTGTGGGAAGGGCGGGGCCCAGCTGAATGCAGATGTGATATAGCCCGGGGCAAATTGGCGTCTCTTGCAATAGATCCAATCATATAGATGGAAGATTTGTAGAGTGAGGATTGTTTTACATATTTTCCAAATGTCTACATGTCCAAATTCATAGGATTATATGTAAACATGTTTGCTCATATTGCTTGGACAAAAATGTCGCCTTGGCTTTTAGGGTTGAGGGATTCTCAACCCCAACCCCCTTTTACTCCATTTTTGTCAGCATTCCAAATAGATGATTCGCCCCAACACGAATTATTGACAATGCATTTTCTCACTACACTACACTGGAGGATTCGTGGCACTCACTTAAAATCAACCATCCTACATATCGTGGATGAAGTGGCTCCAATACAAAAAGACCCCCTATGAGGTTGAGGGCCGATTCATTCGAATGTGACATCACTAGACATCCGGTAAGGTACCAATGTATGGGTCGGTTCGCCCTAGCCGTTTCCGCCACTACTCCAATATGATGCACACATTTACTGGGCTGGGGCGAAACAACCCGTACATTGGTTCCTTGGAGGCAAGGGTTTAGGCATCCAACAAGGAACGAGTGTATGGGTTGGTTCGCCCAAATCTATTTACCGTAGCACCATAGCTGGTTCGTGCACCTCGAAACGAATATTTATTTATTTTTGAAAAATAAGGTTCGTTAGCTAAAATTATAATTTTTGAAAATTCATTTGCCCTATGATTAAAAAAAGTAATTCGTTTTTTCCGGTAAGATCCAACAATGTTTTCTTTTTTCTAATATAAATTTTCACTTATTCGTTTGACTGGGCTCATAATTTTCATTTTTTACGGGTTTTTTTGGGAATTATTTTTTCATGAACCAGCTGTGGTGCTACAATACCTATTCGTAAAGGTTTTGAAAGAAAAACTCCAAAGTAAAATCTTAGGGGTTAGCACACATAGTTGAAATGAAAAATGATATGCGTGAGTCAACCCTAGATTAATACCATTATCTATAGAGTTTTTGACAAACTTATGTGTAAGGCATAGACTCAAAGTACTTATGCAAGAAGGAAGTCCAACAAGAGGGTGGCATGGTTTTTCTTTTAGTTGCACGGGGGTGGTTGTGGGAATGACGTTTTCTTCTAGTGCCCTTGTGAATGGAAGTGGGCAAGAGAGTGCCAACTAGAAAGTGCAACCTCTTGGGTGTTTACCCTCAAACACGCATGGAAGTTCCAATTCGATTCTTGAAAGATGTCCTTGATCTCCACTCAACTGATGTAAACACATTATATTTTGCAAAATAACTAAACTTTTGTGATAAATTATAATCACTTGAGCTTTGATCACTTGAGCTTTGATCACTTGAGCTTTGATCACTTGACGTTTGCAACCGCTTTTTTTGGCTTCTCAGACATACATTTTGGGATAAAAAACTCCAGGGGGTAGGACAATCATTTTGGGACGGAGGGAGTACATTACAAGGCCACTGAGAGTTGAAATAGAGAGAGGGGCATGTGTTGCATGACCACCATGGTATGAATGGCAATCTACTAATACCTTGTGAAAACTTATTCCATGTCAATCACAACCCATTTTTCTCACTTACCCAAACCCCCACAAAGAGCGCAGTACACTAAATAGTCCTATAGTAGGGTCCATAGTAATTTTAAAAACTCACATTAATTTTCTACCCATGTCAAATCTCTAGCGTGAAATTAGTGTGGGCCACATTAATTGGCATTCTAAGGAATTTGATGAGGTGACTAATGTCATGCTACTTTTGTCCTTGATTTGATATCCTAAGTGTTGGTAGGTAGTCTTCACAAAGACTTAGGAAAAGACCCGGGGTCTTGGTCCCACGTTATTTCCACCCTATCTAGAGAATTGGAGTTGCTCACATCAATTTATTCCACTTAATTTTTATCCACGCTAATTTGAAAATCAAGGGTACCATTCAATACAACAATTTGTCTCCAAGGCATGCGTGTGTTATTTGGTTACTTTCCTTTACTAGACACCTATATGTGAGTGGTATGTGGTTAGGTGTGGATACTTAAGAACATGATCCATAATGACACATGCACACATTCACTTCTACTAACCGAAACCTAAATTAGGGCAAAATTGATTAAAAAGAAATCTAACCAAATAACACCTACATAATGTTTAGAATTGTGGGAGAAGCACTACACCGTTTATGGTATTTAGTGTCACTTACTACTCATAGTTATGCATTGCTATACCATTTTATTGTTAATGTAAGTCTTTAATGTAAGCATCACAAACAAACTCACCAGAGATAGCTCATGAAGGACTCACGACGAAGGTAGTCAACGAACCTTTGTTGCAACCTCTACATACTATATAGAGAGAGTTTTAGTTACATGAATGCGAGCCACTGGACCAAAGGAGGGTCGCACTAGATCACAACCCCAGAGCAAACATAGTGGGGACCCAACCCATGGGGATCATTGGGAAGTGACCAACGTGTATGAAGGGGCTACATTATGGATGGGGATGGACAAAGAGGCCTCAAGTAGACAGGGGAAAATGTGGGCCACAAACGAGGCACATACTCAACCCATGGAATGGATGACACAAACAACAACTCCACCCCCCCCCCCCTTCCCCCTTCCGAAATCCAAGTGAGACGCCTTGAACATAGAGGATGGGAGATGCAAGAAACCCATATGGCCAAAATGCAGTGAAGGAAGGACCGTATCAAGGAAACAAGGAGAGGGAAGGAGCCATTAGCTGGAATGAAGGCAACGGAGGCTTCACCGAAACATACCACCTGCTTGTTAGAACGGGAAGTGGTGGTTGGCCATTGCAAGGGCACCTGGCATGCAGGTCAAACTCAAGAACCCACGGCCGATGTGGCACATGAGATTTTAAACTTCCCTCAAAGTTTGAGACAAGTAAAGTAGAAAGTTAGAGGGTAATTTAGGAATGGTTAGCTATCTGCAAGAAGAGCCATTAAAAAGGAAATGGTAGAGACCACAATCCCTCGTAGATGCCCCCCAGCCACAACTAAGTTTAAAGGAAAGGCCAAGAGGAATGTAGCCCTCTTTATGACTTTGCGCACGTGAAGCAAGAAGACCCATAAAACCCAAAAGAAATTTGGAGGGGATCGGAATATAGTTGAGAAAAATTATGATAGATCAACACACAACAATGGAATGTTTAAGGGGTGAGAAGCAAGTGCGTGGGAACAAGTGAAGCTAACTTTTGGCATTAAGTATTTCTTTGACTATTCTCATGGGTTCTATCTACACATGGGATAATTGTCATATGGATGAAGCAAGAATTTTGTCTAGACTTGACCAGTTCTTTTCTTACTCCAATGATGATGGCACATCACCTTGTAAGGAATATATAAACATAGGAGGAGCTATAGGGTCGGACCACTTCCTAGTATATTTTTTCAATCTTACTTGGAGAACTTCAACAAAGGAAAATCGTTTATAAGATGAGTAATAGGTACCTTGGGGATCCCAACCTGTTGGATGGTATCACACGCATTTGGAATGAGGAGTTTAGGGGCAAGTCGTTTTTTCAACAAATTCCAACAAACTCAAAGATACTATAGGCAATATTGCAAAGGGAAAATAGGAAAGTGGAGGGAGAATGAAAACATATTAAGACAAGAAGTTAGGCAAGCAATTACAATTTTTCACCATGACCACATAAATAAAGAGGCACAAACCAAATTAGAGGAATGCAAGGAGACCCTTAAATTGTTTGAACAAGTTAGAACGGAAGGGCAACGAGTTAGAGCACGGGTGCGATGGCGCACTAAGGGGGACACTATGTCTATTGAGTTCTTTAACGCAATAAAAGAAAAATCACAAGCATCCCTCCTCCAAGAACTCGAAGGAGAAGACATAGTTAAAGTTACAATTAGGTATGGCTTTTGGACTTTCCCTTAGTATCCGAGAGGTTGACAATTTTCTCATTAATAAAATTAGGAAGAAAGTCACATATTGGGGGATGAGACATCTCTCTTTGGTTGGACGAAGACTCATTGTGAATCAAGTGTTGGCCTCTACCCTTTGGTTTCTCTTAAGAGTATGGGCGGGTACATGGAAAGCAATTAGAAGCATTAAGGGTATCTTGAGAGACTACCTTTGGGAAGGACAACTAGGCCACACTAGAGCCATTGTTGCATGGTCAGATTGTTGTGCCAACCTCAAAGAGGGGGGACCTTAGCTTCATCAACCCAGAAGTTGCCACAAAGAGTCTCCTAGCAAAATGGGTAGTAAAGGCATTTGAGGGAGGTAAATCAAATTTGCAGTCACTTACCCAATATAGGCTTAGAAGTGCCAGGCCAAATAGGAAGAATAAATGGAGTACATGTGCAGGATGGATGTTCCTACCTCAACACCTCATGGCCCAAGGATCCAACATATGAAAGAAATTTGGGGAAGCATGGAAAAGTATGCTAGAACATGTGACAATTTTATCGCCACAAGATGATTATCAAGTACTCAACACACACATTTGGTGGAACCCAAGCATTAAAGGGATATGATATGGCATTTCCATAAACCGAGTTGCACAACTTGATAGGAAGAGACTTAGCTATGTAAGGAACCTTTGGGATTTTGAACATAACCAACCTCTCTATGTTAGGAAAATTGCACATGAGTTCAAACTTAACAAGCCATCGAAACCTTGACCAACTCTATTCCCAACCAATGGCGAAGCATCATCCAACATCGGAATATCCAAGCTCCCATTGGAAGTTGGGTTGGAATCTTCAAACCCAATGACCAAGACACACACCCAACTGGCATTTCCAAAGTAGTAAGCTTTTAGACCAATCTTAAATGTATGCTCGTGGGACCCATTTCCCCCTCCCACACTTAATTGCTTTCAAATCTTGATTGATACCCATATCTTGGATACGAATACACCGTTGCAAAGTGATAGCTCAACTAAAACCAGGTGGTTTAGACTTGCAAGGGTGTGCACCATTACCATGGGGGAAAAAACCTAGTTTGGAGATGTATGTTGGGAGGAGAGACTCATTAGACATGGACCCTACTCTGCTCGAATGGAAGACGGGTGATGAGTTTTTAAACTACACTCCAGCAATTGGCACAGATCTTCTTCTTAGGAAGAACCCAACACAAAGGACAATTGTGACCAAATGGCATGGCATTGTCACCCCGAGTCTCAAACTGTAACGGGGTAATGTTTGGGATAGAACTCGTAGCTGCAAGGAGGGTGCTTTCATTGGGTCCATTTGGCACAAAGTTGTTGTGGTTAACACTTGGATGGCCATGTTCATTAAAAATATTGACTATACATGCCACATGTGTATGACAAATATCTTGGAAACTATCATTCATAGATTTTGGGATTGTAGAATTGCACTGAGAGCTTGGGACTACTCCATTGGCATTGTGAATACCATGAAAGCCAATCCGGGTCAAAAAGGCCCATGGCGGCCTTTGGATTGGCAACATGGCATCTTGGGAAAAAGATTCCGTTGTCAATGAGCAAATACTCATGGGTGTGGCTTCCGTTGAGAGGAGTCATGTTGTGGACCATTTGGGTTGAACGGAATGACCTCACATTCAATAACCAAAGGTGGGATATTGAAAAAACGCAACAAATGATTTGGCAAGGCCTATTCCAATATGTCAAACATGCATGGAACGTTGCCAACAAAGACGCAAATGGAGCGGTTGTCTATGACAATGCGTTGGGGAACTATGCCAGAATCTGGGGAGGGAATGAACCGCTCTACCACAAAGATAACACTAGAATGATGCATTGGAACATTAGAGCACCTAAAGTGGGCTTAGTCAATCATGCTTAGGTTGTTTACTCAATGTGGGATCCTTTGGTTCCATCGGGTTCACCCAAGAAAGCCCGCCAAACTCTTGTCAATGGATCTTGGTGGCATTGTTTCAATTGTTTGGCATTGAAATAAAATTTCAATTGTCTTAATATATATATATATATATAAAGTTAAGATGTTACTGCTCTATAGTGTCCAAACATTCAATTTAACCTTTGTTGGTAAAATATTAGATCTATAATAAAAAGCTATAGCACAATATAAGTCCAAATTGTAAGTGACACAAAATACCATAAACAGTGTACTGGCATATGCCAGTATGTACTTGTTGGCAACTGTTTCAAACAAAATTGAGCTGTCGGTATGGGCGAAACGACAGTCTCTGAATTTCTCATTCTCTCTGATAGTCATCATACATAAGCCTTTAGCAACCGTTCAAGGCCAAGGATTTTTGGCAGCCATGGAAGTTGAGGTTGAAGCCGTCGGGAACCCCTTATACCTCGGAGTTTTCTTTTAAAGGATATTTGACCCCATAGTTAGCATCATCGACACATCGTAGAGCCCAAATTAGTCTTGGGAATCCGGGTTGGGATGAATAAACCATAAGCCTATGGGGGTAAAATTTTACTTAGATCTCTCAATAGAATTATGTGTAAAGTCTTTCAAAGAGGAACGGAATCGTAGGTTTGATCCTTCTTTGAGAGAATTTTTGGTTAAGAGCTTGTGAGCTCGTCGTGTGTCATATCCTATTTTGAAAGTTGGGGGAAGCTCCTTGGACATCCTCTTGCCATCCCAAATACTTTGAAAAAGCTTTAGGATCTAACATGCGGGTTTCCAAGGAGCCCACACGCCTTAAATTCCATATTGGTCTATGCAAGGTTAGCTTGGCCCACCCATCCTCGTATGACAAGCTAGAAAATCTGGTTCTTAATAGCCTGACACCACTCTTTGAACGCGTTAATCTAAGCCTTAAGAAAACTTGGGGGGGGGGGGGTTATGTTCTTAAACTCACGTTTTAGCCAACTCCATGGGAATTTGATCCCAAGACTTTACACATAATTTTAATGTGGCTACCACGAATCCTATGCCACCTTGAAAGTTTCAAGCTATTATTGTTACAGTAGGAAATAGGTGAAAGTTTGATATACAAACCCTCAACAAAGTAATAAAGCCAATTCTTACTTATACATTGTGATGTAAACTATGTTCAACACAATCTATTACGAAGGCTAATTGACAATATATTCATTATATGACAATAATGATACAATGCACATGGTATTTATTTATATCTAGGTCATTTATGTGTGCCCAAATTTTTTTGTATTCTTTTTTTTCCTAACACCTGTGTGTTCAACTGAAAGAATGCAATCAATAAATTGGTTATTTTTAGAGTGTGTTGCTTTTGACATCATGTGCCAAAATTAGCATTAGAGAACATTAGACACCTCCATATGACACCTTGAGGCCCATAATGGGCATGAGGAGATTGAATAAAAAAATAGTTGCATAAAATGATAATACATGCATGTTGGAATTTAAATTCTCAATTTGGAGTTCATATCCTAATTTGTATTGGGATTACATGCACAACATGGAGGTATCAAAGATCATTGACTAGATGATGGGTCCTTCTCAAAGTGAATTGATCGTCATCTAATTTGAAGTTTGTTTGGTTTGTAGTGCTGCTCAAATTGCTAACAAAATGATCCCATAGTAACATGCCAAAAGCAACACCCTCTAAAATTAACCAAAGGGCTCAAAATTTGGAGTAAACATTGTATTCCAAATTTCCAAACCTTTGTCCAATTAGCCAAAAGTAATGTGGATATGTTTTCCCCATAAGTAAGTAGATGATGTTTTGGCTTGAGATTATGGTAAGACTTGATTTTAAAACTTGAATTTAATTACTTGAATAGCACCCCCCCCTTTTCCATCCTCTTTCATGGCACCCACTCAAAATTGTTTGGAAAAAAGTTGATGAAAATTTTAGGACTTTTGGGAGTTGAAGCTTAGATTTTTTTTCCACATTTGTAAGAGCCCCACACAACACATCTTGTGTCACTTCAAAACATTGCAAATTTATGGGATATGCCAAGTGGGACCCTAGGCTATGGTGGTAACCAAGATAAGTAAGTGGTGCGAGTAACTTCGAGGTTTCACTTTTTGGTGTTACTTTCTTTATGGGTCCAAAAGGATTTCACTTCCGAGTACGGAAGCTTATAACTTGGGCAACATGTTGGGAGCACTTTTTGAAAGATGAATGTTTTTTTGCAGAAGTCTGGTGACCCATTTGATAACAATTCATGAACGGAAGGTAACATTGTACAAAGATGGTCCACACCGCCTTTGCCACCGAATGAGTATGTATGAGTCTACCTATATTTTTGGTTTTGTCTTTTTGTTTTTGTTTTTTTTGGTTTTTTTTTGGTTTAGTACATAGAGTAAGTGGCCAATTTTTTTGAAGAAGGGAGTAGTCCATGGGCATAGAGACTCTTCACTCATGAAGTTGGTGTATCTATCTATCTATGGAAGTGAGTTTTTTTAGGAGTGATTTGGTGATGTATTTTAAGAGTTTTGAGTTTTTCAAAATATTGGGTAGTTGGGATATGGATGGCTTCTCTTACCCTTGTTGTTAAGACGATATGATGGACTTGATAGCCATTACCTCATGAAATGAAGCTAAATGCCATGCTTCATCCATTTCT
The DNA here is from genome assembly GCA_964035585.1 of Polytrichum formosum. NCBI lineage: Eukaryota > Viridiplantae > Streptophyta > Polytrichopsida > Polytrichales > Polytrichaceae > Polytrichum > Polytrichum formosum. The sequence goes on from OZ037941.1 coordinate 2,131,548, forward strand.
CAACTCTCACACAAATCTAAATGGATAGTGAGGAGACCTCAAATTCTATTACAAAACATATGAGTAACAAGATGACAATGGAAGAGGTAGAAGGAGGGGGAGGATAGTCACTGTGTTGTAATCTTAATGGGGTTTTTTTTGTTTACATGAATGGGTTGAGGGGACGGGGAAGGGTGCAAGCTTCAAGTGCTAAAAAGTAAATTACTTGTACCCAATACCAACACTGAACCTAAAACCAACACGATGCGCCATTGTCATATGGTGCTTCAAATGCATGACATTTGCAAATATTTTGGATAAAATTTAGGTCATGTTGGATTTGGGTATGTCTGCCTTACCTCCTTTCTGGTTGTGTTGAAATACTATCCAAGGCGGAGGGGGACTAACTACTAAGTTATAATAAAATCTTCTATTTGTAATAGTTGTGGGGGTGGACCTAAAGCACTAACATTGTGGTACAAACACCCAAACCAACACTATGTACCACAATCATACAATGCTCCAAATCTAATATACAATGGACAATTGGTGATGATGTTGGTGGTAGTGGTTGTTGCCCTACTGTTCAAGAAAGGTGGGAGGACCACAAGTGCAACATGTTGGGACGGCATGGGTCCAAGCTGGTGTATGATAGTGGTAGATAGTGTTGGTTTTAGGTTGACATGTGTTGGTTTTGGGTATGCCTACCTTACCTCTTCTATGCTTGTGCTAAAACAACACCCAAGGCGGGGGAAGGATAATCACAACATTGTAAAGATATTATGTTTGTAATAGATTGTGGGAGCATATCTAAAGTTCTGACAATCAGGTGCGTACACCAAAACCAACACTATGTACCATGGTCATAAGGTGCTTCAAATGTACGACAAAGGTAGATAGCATTGGTTTTAGTCATGTGTTGGTACACTCTAACCTCCCTAATATCATGCTTGTGGCAACCACAATGCACATGACATTAAGGAGGTATGTAGTGTTGACATGGATGTGTGATAACAAAGAATTAGTGTAGCATGTGACATTATGGAATAACACAAAGTCAACATTGCAATAATGACAATAATTACAATGATGACAACATGATGTGTGCAAGCGTCTGGTTTGAACTCTTTGGTGGATTACTTTAATGTCAAAGCGCATGATATATGGGAAGAAAATGTAAGAACAAGGAGGGAGATTTAAACTGAGCACATCCATTCCCTAGGGTGTCAAGATATAAGAGAGAGAGAGAGAGAGAGAGAGAGAGTGTGACATTATGGAGGTTGATATTACAGAGGTTAGGATGTATTGGGTATAACCACAAATTAAGGTCGAGGCATCTGTAGTTGACTAAGTCCATTTAACTGCTCACTAGGTCATGTAATACTAACATGGATGAGATCTATATTTTTAGGCAAACAAAGTTACAAGTTTTGTGGTGGTGGCTTGTGATTGATTACCCTCATAAGAGTTTTGATAATTGTCGTAGCCAAGGAGTAGCATTTGGATGCGTGGTTATGGGCTAACCTATAGGTCGACTATGTGTAACCCTAAAATTTACGCTTTGAAATTTGTAACAATTTCCATATTCATGAATTTTTTTCCAAAATAATTGCATTCTCCTTAGAATCTGTTTCTGTTGACAAAACAATTATTACTCCTCCTAAACAAATGCAAACTTTCTTATTTTATTGGTTATAGATGCCTCAACCCAACCTCCTCTGTGGTTGTGCTGGAATAAGACCCAAGCAAAGCACAACCACAAGCACGGCATAAACAAAAACATAAACATCAACATAAAACAAACGCATGCCGCAGATCAACCCACAGGGAAGAAAGTCAAGTGTCCAAAGCCTTGGACTTTGGGATTCCAGGCTTTTCTCCTCCTTCTCATGAGTCTTGCAGTGCCTGATGCTGCGTGCAGCAAGAAAAGGAAATCATTGATGAGGATGCTTCTCCCTCATCACTCATCATCCTCTTCTGCCACTTCTCTTCAATCATTCCCCTCCCTTTGCCTCTTCCGTAACTGCTCCCCTCGCCTGTAAGTAAGTAAAGTAGTCCTACCAGCCACCACACTTAAGTTACTGCAGAAAGTCCCAAAGGGCCGGAGTGGAGGGAGAGGAATCATGAGCAGGCCGAAGGTATAGAGACTTTAGCAGCCTTGCTTACATCAGGTTAAGCTGGAAGAATGTCCGAGTTGAGGGACTGCTGTTGCAAGCTGGGAGACTCCAGTACAAGATTGCTTTTGGTGGTTTTGCTTTGCCAAGGTGCAAGCAGGAGGCAGATGGTAGGAACATAATGTCTGGTTAGGGGAGAGGAATGATCACCTTCATCATCAGGGAGGCCAAGAGAATGACCTCATGAGTGAGGTAAGTTAACTTTTGACAGCAGGCAAGACTGGAAGTGGTGGTGGAGCAATGAATGCCTGAGTTTAGAGGCGGAAGGGTTAAGTTAAGGGAGGGATTCAGCTGAAGTGTTTTTGCAAGCTGGGGGATGGATTACCTCGGAAGAGGACCCACTTCTGCTGGGGTAGTGTAATTTGTTGCTTCAGTAGTGTTATGGCCACCGTACTGTTTTTGGCTGTAACCTTTATGATGTTTTTGCTTTGGGGTACAGGCAGGCGGGGTGGGGGCGGGGTGATTCATACGAAGTTGGTTTTGATGTTAGAGGGAGATGGTGGAGCCAGTTTTGCTGATTTTGCAGTTTAGGTGCTGTTCTAGGCATCGTATCAAAGACGCTGCTGCTGCTGGCTGCAACCTTTTTGCTGTCCGGGGGGAGGACACAGAGAAAAACGTTCCAACTTAGGCTATGGCTGTCCCCATGTGAAGCGGTAGCCACCCACCCATCCATCGTTGTGTCGCAATCTCGGACTTTATTCTTTCCTAGAGCGTAAGTAAGTGGGTATGTCTATTTTGTTTGTTTCTTTGCTCGGTGGTGTGCACTGCATGTCGGCTAGATTTATGTCTGATGAGTACACCCAACACAACAGTTTAGGAGAGGTTAAGTACTTAGCATATCTCCATGTCCACATGTGTGGGTAGATTGTAAGCCTAAACTTTGTGGCTGAATGGTCCGCTGCAGGTCCAGTGCTGGGAGTGATCAGGTGACAAGAATTTCTCACCTGATGGTTGCTGTGGACAAGAAGTTGTTTCTTGATCCTTCTTTTCTTCAATAAAGGAGCAGATGCTGAGGATTTTAATGCAGGCTTGGCTTCCCCCATACCTTCAGGAAGGAAAGAAAGAATCTGCCCGGAGAATGACCAATTCAGTGGAGTGCTAGAATCTTATGCAATATTATAGTTAGTGGTTTCGGTGAAGAATCAGGTGACATCATTCACATTGCAGAAGGTTGGGAGGCAGTCAGTGTTCATGGGTACACACATGCATGCAGGTCGTAACCAAAATCCGACCTTACAAGGAGGTTGGTGTTTGAAGGCTGGGAATATAATCCAGAGATCAAGCTCCACATGTGGGCATGGAGTAGGAGAGGAATTGAATTACTCCAAGAATTGGGTATAAGTAGACAGGGGGGCAGGAGAATTTGGATTGCTTTGGGAGGTGCAGGTTTTTGTTGAGGGCTTGAATCATGGCGAGCTTCTTCAACTGGGTGCCATGGGTGGCGGTGGGGGATTTCGCCAACGTAGGGCAGCTGGCAGGCATCAACGCAGTGCAGTTGATCGCCATGATTGTGAAAGCGGCCAACAGTGCAAGGATGCACAAGAAGAACTGCAGGCAGTTCGCACAGCACTTGAAGCTGATCAGCAACCTGTTGGAGCAGCTCAGCTTGACAGATTTAAAGGAGCGGCCGGAGTGCCGTGAGCCTTTGGAGCTTCTGGAGGCTGCGTTGCGGAAGGCTGTGGTGTTGGTGGAGAGCTGCAGGGATAAGAGCTACCTCTACCTCGTGGCCATGGGTTGGGTGTATGTCACCAAGTTCCGTGACTACCAGGATGAGATCGACAAGTACCTCAAGCTCATCCCCCTCATCTCCCTCGTCGAGAACTCTCGTGTATGCCCTTACCCATCACCCAGAAATTGCTTGTTCCATCGAAACACATCATCCCTTCCCATTTCTTTCATGTGCTGGGCATGGTGAGACGTTACTTCAGTGATGGGGGAGTGGCTTTGCCCTGGGCAATGCTGATGATTCTCGGTGCTGGATGTGTGAGTTTCTGGTTGTCCATGGCGGTCGTCCCAGAAATTGTTGGTGAAACCATAACCCTGTCAAAATTTCTGAAGGTTTGGTCTGGAATATTTTTTGGAGTTTGAGAATTTCGATTAGATCGACAATTACTTCAACCTCATCCCCCTTCGGTTCGAAAATTCTCGCGTAGGCCCTTACCCACTACCCAAAAATTTCTTGTCCCACTCAAAGACATCATCCCTTCCCACTTCTGTCATGTGCTGGGCATGGTGACATGAGTGGTTAGGGAGCGGGTTTGCCCTGGGCAATGCCGAGTCTTGGTGCTGGATCTGTGAGAATCTGGTCGTTTATGGTGTTCAGTGAATTGTTGGTGACTCCATAGCCCTGGCTACATTTCTGAAGGAATGGTCTGTTGCTTGTCTCCCTCGTCGAAGATTCCCGGGTAGGCCCTTACCTAAATTTCTTTTCCCATCGAAATACATCATCTCTTCCCATTCTGTCATGTGCTGGGTATGGTGAGAGATTAATTGAGTGATTCGGGAGTGGCTTTGCCCTGGGCAATGCTGATCTTCGTGGATACTGGATCTGTGTGGTTCTGGTTGTCCATGGCGGTCCTCCAAGAAATTATTGCTGAATCCATAGCCCTGGCTATATTTCTAAGGGATTCGGATATTTGTTTCCTGGAGTTTGAGAATTTTGACTCCATTTGAATGTAGCCTTCCCTTTGCCAGAGCTCAATCCTGAGGGGAAGCTGGCAAACTCATTCGCTTCTGCTGGTGAATTTGTTGATTTTCATATGGTACGATGTAGCAATATATTGTAAACCGTGGATTTTGAAGCAAATTGGTTCGTTCTATGGTAGGAGACTGCGAATTCAAATTGCTGATCCTCAGTGGTGGGTATGGCGAGGTTTTGGTAGTACATGGCTATGGTGTCCGTAACCCCTCTTAAGTTTCTAAAAGAGTTTCTTGCTGAGTTTCGACCAGTAGTCCGAAATTATGGAATTCCGGGTCAATACGGTCATTTAGTTCAATGATTACGGGGATCTCTGGAACAGAACTATATCCACTTTAAGACCTGTGATATGGAATCTTGCAACAGACTGCCTACCATGTAACAGAAAATGTCGTTCTATGGGGTTGTGGGATGGAGTCATAAACCATGGCCATCGTCACAGAAACTCATGGCCATGGTTGAATCCTGGAGGAATGTTCTGTTTGTTGATTTTGGAGTTTCTGAGAATTCGAATCGAAGTGGATGCCGCCTGGCAATCACATAGCTCTTCGCGCTGAGGAAACCTCCGACAAAAAAAGTATATATCGGTGGATCCGAGGTGTGGCAAATGGAAAGCATTGTGCAACAGGTTGGCTGCAATTGATCACATAACAGAAATTTTTTGTTCTATGTTCTGAGAGTGTATTGATGGGTTAGGAGTAAAGCAAAAGCTTGCTGCTACTCTTAATGAACCTTGAAGCCCATCATCGGATGTGTGTGAGGATGTGCGTGAAGTTTTGGTCTTTTTCACTGCTGATGATCTGTTGGGACGTGTGGACATGCAGGAGCGGCTGAGGGCGATTGAAAAGGACAAGCGCCTGTACTCAATGGAGGAGTCCGAGGTGAAGGTGCAGGAAACATTACTGAAGCCGGAGCGGACGAAGAGAGATTCGTTACGTTTGTCTCGCCAGCTCTCTCGTCGATACCCGGGATTGCCTTTGGACCTTGCACTGCGCGAGGAGAATGCAAAGCTACGTAAGGAGCTTGACCACATGAGGGTAAGCAATCTCCCTGACATGAAATTGAAGCATTTCTTCATCCGATTGTGTGCATCCAGGCACATGTAATTGGATTCACTGGGACAAGCTTCTTGACAAGAAATGAAAGAAATTCTTTATCCAATTGCATCCATCCAGACACATGTAATTGGACTCATTGTAACCATAATTGCAGGCATGCATGGAGCTGGAGGAGTGCGATGTGATTGAGCACCTGATCGATTTCACTGAAGCTGCTGTGGCCGATCCTGTAATCCTGGGGGAAGCAATGGCGGAGTTGGCTGAGGAGGATGAAGGGGAAGAGGAGGAGGAGCGACCTCCCCAGCAGCCGCAATCCAAATCCTCCAGACGAACCACCAAAGTCATCAAGGAGCAGTCAAAACGCCACGTGACATACCCAAAGCCATCATTGTATGCAAATCTCATTCCATTCCAAAATCGTCTGATGTGACTTCCTAAGTCATTCACTTCAATGTGGGTTTAAGGTTGCAGACTTGCAGAATGTGACTGTAGCTTCATAGTTTGATGTGAATTTCTAAGGCATCATTCACATTGATGTGAATTTAGGCTTGAAGAAAGTCTTGGATAGAGCGTGCATGGTGTGTGTGTGTGTGTGTGTGTGTGTGTGTAGCATTTTGGTTAGTGAGGCTCATGATTTGGATTTGGATGAGTATTTGCAGACAAGGATTTCCTCCCAACCAAAGGCTCATGTTTGATGGTGTGGCAAGGAAAGACCCCTCCTACCCTTCCTCGCCAACCAGTGTGCACAGCCACTACCAAATTGAAGACTGGCACTATGACCTCTTCGATTGCTGCGTCGAGCCTTGCTTATGTGTGTACCCTGCACTTCTCTTTGAGCAATCTGCACAATTATACTTTTTCGTAGTAGAATTATCCTTGAACTCAATGAGACCTTCCATCGGGAGTTGGTCCCTATGATATTCCATTGGTTTGTTTGCATACAATATCAATGTTTTTTTTTCCACTTGTGGTATATGCTTGGAGATAGTGTTTGAACTTGAATGAAGAGCAACCTATTTCGGTTCATTGAGGACCAAATCCAGTTTCGCACCTCTTGGCATGTGAAACTGAGTTTGAGCCTCAATGAACTGATATAGAATGTTCTTCGTTCAAACCTCCACACTACCTCCACACTATCTCCAAGCATCCACTGAAAACGTACCGAACATGGAAGAGTGTTGTATGCAAAACAACCAACTCCCAACCAAAAGTCATGGTGAATTAGAGGCTATCTATACTATCTTAGAACTGTTATTCATAAGTTCAGAGTTTTTGACATGTTCTCTCGTAATGATTATGTGGAAACAGGCATTGAAACATTTTGCTGCCCTTGTGAGACATTCACAAGTGTCGCAGCCTCTGCCACCAATGGCGAGACTAGTAAGTGGCTTCTTCACTTGTTTCAACATAATACCTCATCCTCAGTGATAGGTTGCTCAAAATTGGTGATATCTTGATAACTTCACAAATTGTCACAAGGGTCATTGCTTGATTGACATCAGGTGTTGAACTTGTGGATGGGTTTTGGCAGCTCAGGATGAGGCCTGCCATAGCTTGGCGTTCCATTCGTTATATGGAGGCTGCTATTGTTACACTTGCTGCACACGGCGGAAGGTCCGGCAACGCTTCAATATTCCAGTAAGTTAGCCACATTTTCTATGAATATTAACACGAGGCTACTGTAACACCAAATTGTTTTCCTAAGGAAAGGAGTCTTAAATTGTGCTTCATCCACAGAATCCGCACCTAAAGCAAGCCAACAGGTTTGCATTGACTTCATCCAATTCTCAAAGTCCAATCTTGTCCGTGGATCTTGGATTAGATAAAAGATTTCATCTGAGTGAAGGTTGATGCCTTTGTAAAAGAGAACCACATCAAACCTTTGTCTTTCTGCACCTGAAATGATCAATCTTGGGGCCTGAATGATATATACAAATTTAGGAACCATGTGGACTGTACTTTAAGATGTCTTATTGGACAAAAATCCTTGTTGATAAGGAGCCCAAGATGGCAGGGAGGTTCCAGGAGAGCATCCTGTGCAGATGGGTAAGGTGAAATTTCTTAAGTACCCTCATTTCTGACGTTTTAGTATATTTTACGATGATAATATTGGGACTGTGCAGGGTGAGGCATGTGGTGACTATTGGACACACGCATGCTGTTGCTGCTGTGCAGTGCTGCAGGAGTGGCATGAGCTTCGCTACCAGGCTGAGCAAGGTGAAACTAGATATCACTCTTCCTCATACCACAATCATTTGCATCAATGCTGTGCAATCTTTCTTTCTCATAATTGTATAAACGTACTAGGACAGAGAGAGTGTTCATCACATGCATCACAAGTGTTTATTTCTTTTTTCCTCACTACATCGGTGATACTTGGAGCACTTTTCAATCCTATAAAGGCATATCATTTGAGTTCTGGTACAAGATTCAGATCACATACTCGGTGCACTGCTTTGAGCATGTCAACTGATTGGAATTTATTTGTGTATGTGTGTTGCAGAGCGTGCTTTGGAACCTCCATCAGAGCAAGAGATGGAGGGCTACTAACTTCCTGTCACGAGTACAAAAATTGATTAGACACTTTCACCCTATTTACCATATCCTTCCCTTCTTCACAGTGCCAATCCCGCTGCAAAAACCCAGTAACTGGGCCGGGATGCAAAACCACACCATTCAAGTGGCCCATGCAGGACATATTAGTCCTCTGACACTCCACTTGGTTGTATAGCCAAGACTTCCCCCCTCCTCCCCCCCCCCCCCCCCCCCGGGCATCTGTCATTGAACCTTGAAACATGCATGATCAAAGCATGCCAGACACCTCATTCGAGCAACAAAAATTCGTTTCTTGTGCTAATTCGTCATTGCTTTGTGAATTCAAGCTGGCAGCAAGCAAGGATCTGTTTGCTCCACCATCACCGGACCGTGAAGGTGTGACCTAGTGGAAACCTCATTCTGTTTCCAACAGGCTTAGCACTTGAGAAATCACAACATTGATATCTGTAAGGCTTCCCTGATCGTAAATGTTGTGATGATCAGAATCCTTGCAGTCTATCAAAGGAAGGGTGGTGCTAAAGTTTCCAAAGAGTTAATCGGAATCTTGGTTCGATTATTCTACTGAGCTCTAGGTACAGATGATGTAAAATTATGGAAGTGTACAGTGTTTAGTACCATTGTATAATAAAAGTATATTGCACAAGGGGATTGGGTCTCGACTTGGTAAAATGCTTTGCAGGTTGAAAACTCATCTAACAACCAGAGTCGGGTACTCTACACAATGGTTACAAAGGTTGAATGTGGAGTGTAAGGTGTGTCACATATGATTGTTTGAAGGTGGGGAATTTTGCTACAACCTTTTATGATTCCGTACATTTCATGTTCCATATACTATGTAGGAATGCACACAATGATGGAGTACAGGGCAGAATTTGTATAGGTTGTGCAATACCTACATGTTTTCAAGGACACCAAATTATTGGAGCCACACAACCGATTGACTGCATTGCCCTATTGCTTGAACAAAATCATCACCATCTAATATTATATTACATATGGATACTGGAAAGAACTTAGTGGCAAACCTCCTGATCATGTCAAATGTCAAGAAAGTGTTAACACAGGTTTATCAATGGTGGTAGGAGATCTCATTTACAAATACAACCAGCTCATGGATGCTTTCCGATAAAACAACCAGAGAATCAACCTCATTGTATATTCACAGCCTGGGTCAGAGGAGCAATCCACACCCCAACTACAGAATACTTCCAAAACTCCAAGATACCCAAATACTTCACCAAAATTTTAATGAAATAGATACACCAAATATCCATGAACTAACTAACTTCGAAAAGAAAACTAGAAAAAAGGATACCCTGATAAAAAGAATTCTAGAAAAAAAACTATTGAAATCCCATCCAACCCCCGACATAAGAAAGCATCACACCACCAGGGAGACCATCCACACATGCGATACATGGGTATTCTTTGGTGATGAGTGGGTTTCTATTCATGGAAGTGCCAATTAAAAGCATTTGCGTTTCTTTTGATCTTGTTTATGATAAGTAGTTGACCTTGGTTGCTTGACTCATTCGAGAGCTGACTTTAAAAGATAAAATTAGAACAATAGGTCGGACTCTCCTTATCGCTATTGCAAATGAGGGTGATTCGATTACCTACACATAAACAATATAAATAGATTGTCTCATGAAGAATCGCCAACAATATTGCAATGACTTCAAAAACAAGTCCAAGAATGAGTCCAACCTGTGGAGGTGATGATGGTGATGGTGATGGTGAAGGTGGAGGGAAGAACATTGGCGATGGTGGAGCAAGATATGGGGAAGAAAGGGGAAACAACACAAGTGGTGACCGAGGGGATGGAGGTCCAGCAGTAGCTCAACTCACTTGAATTTGGAGAATCATGCCTAGCCCATTGCAATAAGCAGTGTTGGAGGGAATGAAGTAGGAGATCCCAGTTTGTGCAATGGAAGGAATGATAATCCATTCCTTTGGTGTGCCCAGATGATGGTGGTGCTACCACAAATGGAGATGTTTTGAAGATCAACTTCCTAGACATCGCCATCACCAAGCGCATAATAGAAGATTGCAACATAAATTTAGAGATTGAAATCAATAAATGAACTTGATCTACATGACATTAATCCACTCATTTTCTGGTTACAAAAATTTAGAGTTATTCATGTAGAAATGTTCATGCATGTAACAAAGAGTATATGAAAGCATTAAGGGCAGCTTAAACCCAAGTCCTTAACCCGAATCCCTTGGGAATCCCGAGGTAAAGCTGCCTAAGGCTGGAATAGTACTTGGTTGGGTGACCTTCCTTGCACTTGATTCCGGTGCACCCTACCAACTATCGTCCACCCAATCGAAGCGGGGGGATCTAGGTGAACCGGATATTTTTCAACCAACCATGTGAACTTACAAATTTGCCCTTTGGAGGAGATAGGTGCTAACCAACTTGTCTAAGCCTGTTCAAGGTATTCACCTTCAAAAGGGGGGAGTAGTTTTTGAAATCCTCTAATTCTTCATAATGTCCGTTCCGGGATTACACATAGAGTAGACCAACTCGAAAATGAAGCAACATCATAATTCCCGTTAGTGCAACATCGTAGTCGTTTTTTTTCTTTCTTTTATTTGAAAGTATTGTCATGGAAAACTGCGTTATACCTAGGATGTTGCCAATCTGGAAAGGTGATGGTGGAAGCCCAAAGTGCAAAATGATCCGTTGTGGGCGGCGGTGTCCATGGGTAGCGCATTGAGCTACCTTGATTGGTGTCCCCCACCACATGGAATGGGACATTCAAAGGCTCGGTGCTTGGCACGGCTGTGGAATCAGCCACCTGGATGGTGAGAAACATGCCATACTACTGACAGTTCAATTGCTTGGCAGTGGAGCAAATGAATTAGGATGTCCCAGACTGAAGTAGCAGAATGTTAGTCAACCCTGCCCATCCGCCATTTCTGTGTGTGTCGCTGCGCTGTGCACATGGAGTAGTGTCAACCTGAAGATAAATCTCCCAAGCGTCTGATTGTAGGGACAAATAATTGAAAACAGCAAGGCCAGAAAAAAGAAAAAGAAAAATAGAAGTAATGTAGTGCAGGGAATTTATTATATGTAGGTCACAAAAAAAATGATTCCGAATTGCAACACTACAGCCATCTCATCACTCTCAGCACTAATCCTTAATAAATGCAAGCTTGAAACTAAGACCCGTCCCACACAAACACCTATTCAAGCACGCGGTACCTAAAACCACAGACCACCACCTCCCCAACAAAACTTGGTCACTGCAAAAGTAGTTGGTACGTGCTGCTCAATGCTCATAGACTTGATCCAGGGATAGCTAACTTTTGGGGGATCTCTTAGGGTTTTGAACCTAGACCATCCGAATTGCAAACCACAACACAAATCAACTAGTTTACCAACTTAGTGGTGTCCTTATCGCACTCACCCACCTTCTTAAAATCCCAAGCACATCTTACATGCACACATGTACTTAATGTTCTATTCTTTTTAATTTATGGTTTCATATTTCCAACATAGAGCCTACTTCTAAAAGAGGGCAGTAAGGTAGAAATACCATAAAGCGTTAACCACCCAATAGCGGTGCACTAGACCGTCTCATAATGGAAAGTGCCATGTCTTAAATGGCGCGGCAACTTCAATGCAGTGTAGCCAATGGGAGGCAAGATCTAACGTACTCATGATTAACGGGTTTAGGTGATAATCTGTATCGGAATGCGGAGAGCCTAGTGAACGGGAAGTGGGTTGGACAAACTTTCCACTTTGAAAAATTGTGGAACTTTTTGTACAAGGCAGAAAAATACGAAACAACTTGCATTCTTCATGAATCCTTCTCGTCTATCTTGGAAAATTCTCTCATGATTGTCAGACCAGATCTTCAATGCGAATCGCCTTATTTTAACGGTTTATGGTATTTCTACCTTAGTTGTGGACGAGCAAATGAGGCTCTTCATTCATGCTTGCTCCGCCAGAAGCCGCCGGCATATTTATCTATCTATGTGACTTAATTACAACTATGATTGCAAATTGAAGTGCAATGATCTCAATGCAATTTTTCACAAAAAAATAGTAAGTTGATGATGCCATATAAGATATACCTAGCACATTGCCCACAGTGAACGTCCAAGTTGAAGCTCGAGTTGCAAGTGATCAACACTAGGTGGCAGGGCCCATGGGTAGGCCATAGACGCTCCTTGATTTGTATCACCCACTACATGCAACTGCTGCGACGCTGCACTTCCTCGGTGGACAAAGGCCAGCAATATCTGGATTCTAAAAAACATTCCAGAGATCTTCTTCTCTTGCTACTTGCTGTTTGCCACATTTTGGCGTTGTTGTGTCGGTATCTCGAGATTTTGAATGTCTCAACTTATGGACACCATGTTCAATGTATTTGTGGTTGAGAATAAGATTGCAAAACCACCTGCTTGAAATGCTGCATACTGGGAAACTATTAAACCCTCACGTACAACTACCGCCAGCAACAGAGTTCGGCATCATTAGGTTTGATGCTAATTTGTGACAAGCAATTACCTCTTCTGTGCCGACAAGCAATCACCTCTGATTCTGTGTCTCAAATTAGCTGGGGGTAATTAATTAGAGACTCGTGAACTCTAGTTACATTTCCCAGGCTGCAGAATATTGGCTCTTGCACTGCAAGCACATTATAGATCCAATCACATATTCCAGTCGGCCAGTGTCTCTCGAGGGGAGGCCACACACGTTCGAAAACGCTGGATTTGAAACGGAGTTTAGTAAGCAAGGTAAAAGAATATTGGGCTGAGCTTGACGTGTGCCTAACTTAGAGGAGCTTGGTTTCGAGGTTGGTCACTCTGTTTTTGGTTAAAACCACCCGTTTCCAACTCTGATTGGAAACAGAAGTTTTAAGCCTTCTGGGATGGGGGTTGAAAATGGACGTTTATACCCAATAAAAGAGGGACCAACCTTGAAACCAAGTTCAACACAATATTCAAAATTTTGAGAGAGTGGAATCCTCTCAAAATAATATTGTCCATTTGTCAACCTAAAAGTCATGTTAGGTTGATAAATACTAGATTATACTTCAGATGTGTAGTTTCCATTAAAATGAGAGTATGTTGAGATGGGGAATCGACTCATTTAGGTTGAGTCGACCTAAATGAAGACAATATGTTAGTCAATTTAGGTTGAGTTGACCTAAATGAGGAAATGTGTTAGTCAATTTAGGTTGAGAGTCGACCTAAATGAGGACAATATGTTAGTCAATTTAGGTTGAGTTGACCTAAATGAGGAAATATGTCTGTCAATTTAGGTTGAGTCGACCTAAATGAGGAAATATGTCTGTCAATTTAGGTTGAGTCAACCTAAATGAGGACAATACGTTAGTCAATTTAGGTTGAGTCGACCTAAATGGTCACTTTTAGGCAGCACATCACTCTGCAATTTACGGCAGTAAATCAAATGTTATTTTTTTTCTTGAACTCTACAACTCTCCACTGGTTTTCACTTCATTCTTGGATTAATAGTTTGCTTTATGTACTCTCAATTCATTGGAAAACTCTCAAATTTTTGAATATTGTGTTGTTCCTTGAAATTAGGCACATGTCAAGACTGAAATTATTTTATCTTGGCTTACCAAATTTTATTTCAAAACCGACATTTTCGAAACGGAGTTCGGTGGACCAAGACAAGAGAATTTCAAACTTAACATGTGCCTAACCTTGAAGAGCTTGGTGTCAAGGTTGGTCTTTTTTTGGGTTAGAAAGGTTTGTTTTCAACTCCGGTTCGAAATGGAGCTTCTCAGCCTTCCAAAACCGCTGTCTTGTATCGCGGAATTGAAAACGGACCATTCTACCCAGTAAAGAGGACCAACCTTGAAACCAAGGTCGGGCAATGTTAGGCCGAAATTCTTGTACCTTGGCTTACCGAAAGCCGTTTTGAAACCGGCGTTTTCGAACGGTTGGGCTCCACATGACCGGAGGGGATCGTAATTAGCAAAGTTGACTGGATAAACAGGACAGTTGGTGCCTAATTCCCTCGAAATGATCAGGTCTGATCTGGTTGCTGTAGCGAACTTCATCGAATCAAGCTTATTGGTCCAATTAGCTAACTTAGTTTGTTGTATGATGCTGCCACTTACAGGCCAGGCCAGTTGCTTGAGTGGGATCTGAATGGAGGCACATTGCCATATGTCTCGCACATTTGACAGCAGCGAATGAAGGAGGCTAGCTGGGGTCGCCAGATTTATCTGAAGACAAATGTGGCATCCTTTCTGGTTTTAAATTTTTCTCGAATTTGAGGTCACCTGCGGTCTCATCTGTGTGTATTTCAAAGTTCAACCTTGACATGCTAAGTAGCTAGCCAGTGCAGGGAAACCAAGCATACCGTGGTTGAGATTGCTGCTTTCAAATCAGGTTCGTTTCTTCTTCTTATACTGGAGGTCAAATTTTTCGTTGTCCAGTACATATTGATAGAGGGTTCTCGTAGCCTGGATATGCTCCGAAAGAATTAGGCGGCTCAAGTTCGCCACTAATTAATGTGTTTTGACCGAGTGAACGTCACCACACTCTCTCTCACACAAGGTTGATATTATAGTGCGCAGTAAGGTGACATTAACTCAGTCAGGACGCATGCTCAAGTCTCAAAACTACTTACCTGCAATTCACAATACGTTTTCTTAAAGATCTTCAGTACGCATGAGTCGATCCTCAAAGGAAAAATGCTTGAGCCTAATATCATAGAATGTACACTTGTATCATACGGCCTTATGTCAGATGACTTGCAGAGATTACCGATCCAACGAGTCACCTGCAATTACCACTAAACTCCGTATCTGATTTTTTTTTAAACTTCTTGGCTCTACACATAAATGTGCAAGACGTTCGAAAAATCATGAATATACTGCAAGGAAAGGATCTTCACAAGAGTCTGACGAATTCCTATGATGAAGCCAGAGAGAGACACACACACGCAAGAGAGTAAGATGTAAAAAAATGGAAGAATTTCATATTTACCAACGGGCATGATTAATCAGGACATGTAGAATCCAAGCTGAAGATGAAAGAGATGAGTTCACTTGGTACGATTCAATATGCAGCCTTTTGGGCTGTGGTGATGAATATGATGATTCTCCTTCCTGCGCCAATATCAATTCGCCTGCAAGGTGCCTTGGCGAATTCTGTTTACACTGTTGGTGATACAAACCAAGGCTCACTGTTATCCCTGGGACAATCCCCCCACTTCCACGCATTACTCAGAATGGGCATCGCAAAGACAGTTTTTCGTTGGAGACACCTTAGGTATGCATGTGAAAGCCCTTTTTTGAAATGTTATATTAGGATTTCTTAACAATGAATTGTGTTTCCAGCGTTCGAGCTGGCATAGGCATAAACTTTCATAACTATTTCTCCAAAAAATTAAAGGAATGCTCATTTGCGTTGAATCCCTGGTCTCTGTCGGATGGATCAAAGGTCTGACCTTGATGTTAGTTTTGTGCTTCTCGTCAGATCCCAATATTCAACCACTATTCTAAAAAGTTTGCAATCGATTAATCTTATGAATGCCTTGAGTCCAGAATACAATTATACAGCGCCAGGAGATGTATGGGAAGTTATTCTTCAGTTTGATATTGCGTTATGCGACCATAAACCACCATACTTCTTGGAAGGAGGGCGATCGGGTGTGATCTACCATTCAACTGTCACAAGTTGAAACTTTTTACTTCATCACTTCCAATCAGGTCAGTTGTAGGAATGGCATGTTGTTCTTTTGAACAGAATTATGCAACTTACGGATAGTTTTTTACCCACCCAATTGCATAGAGACTCGTCAGTTTTGTTTTGCACAAATTTAGGATATTTATACCTTATACTGTAGCCCTATGGTTGTGGGCATTTTCAACTCGGATGTACACTTCTGGCCGCTGGATCTCAAATCCAGTTAGCAATTACAAAATTCCTGGAAGATTGTCATCTCAAGTTCTAGCATAATCTGAGTTGAGATGCAAAAGCTGTATATGTAGAGATCAAAGTGAAGATCTCCTTACTCTTTAGAAGATGGCATATGCCCTCCCAATTGTGTTAACTATTTAATCTAGAAATGGTGTCTATATTATGAGCACATAGTCCAATATCATCCTAGCATGACTCTCTTTGTTGTGTGTTCTTAACTAGAAGCCTTGCCATATAGTGCCGCTTGTCGACACTTTAAGAATGAAACATAGGTGAGTTTGCTTTAAGGCTGGTGTTGCCTCGTCATTTAATTTCCGTGAGTACTAATTCTTCAACATTAATTGATCCTGATGTCATGCAGTATTTGCCTACCGTGGACAATCAAATGGCACGGATGTGTGGGAAGTGGAGGTGACACCCACCATGCCCATTTGCATTGCACCGTCAAACCCATGGGGAGGAGGCAGTTCGGGACTCACCTTCTTTGTCATGCACCGAGTAGGCACGACACTAGTAGAGGAGGGGGGGGGGGGGGTTGAATGTCGTGCCAATGTCGTTCAAGCGACAAAAAGTACACTTGTGTGCAATGCTCTTTGGGTCCTCTGGACTATCGCAGCCCTCGACATTAGTCCGACATTATAAGATGACATTGGCTTGAATGTTGAATGACACAATACATGTCTAGTAGGATTCATTTTTAACATTTTCCGTTGTTGTGGGCACAACACGGATGAAAGTTCCTTTTAAGTTATGGTGAAGTTTGTTTTGGTGGCAATTCCAAGGTGAATTGTTTGAAATGTAACTTGAGAGTTGAAAGTAAATTGGGTATAGGGGGGTACGGTAACTTTAGGGTTTAGATGATATCATGCCCACCACTGACAACGCACCAACGACATGAGGATCATAGGGTTTAGGACCAATCAAACGCTTGGACATATCGACTACATATGATCGCAATTCCTATCTCCCGATAGGAGCATATTGACACTTGTTGAAATCTCTCCACAATATTTTCCAAGAATACAAATATAGGCCTCCGATATTTCATCCTTTTGTACGACCTAAATTCTAACAGTTTTAATTCAACATTGAAGTCTAACGACTCTCGACAAAAAAATCCTGCCCTCGTGAATACGAAAAGTTTAGTTGTTGCATGCACATTGTGCTGCTGACCATAAGGTTCAAATTCATGAACAAAAAGGCTCCAAGTAATTAATAGAAAATGGCATTTCAAAGCTTCGATGAGAAATCCACAAGTAATTATAGCAAAAGAGAAACCACTGGTGGCTATGGGGACATGGAAAGCGAGATTTGCAACTCTCCGCGCAAATCAATTGTTCGACAAAGCAAAAAGTCACTCATTTCCCTCTCCATCTCCCCAAACGTGACCATTACTGAGGAGCCCCACGATGGAAATGTAAGCCACATCCACCAGTGAACCCACAAATCTTCTAGGGTTCTTCCCTTCATGCAGATTCTCACAACGCCAACTGCCCGAATCGCACCTCCGTGCACGCGAGAGGAATTGAAGCACAATAAAATCAATCTACTAACGAGCCTTGGAGCGCCAATGCCCTTGGAGTGATGTCTGGTAGGGTTTCCTCACACATGCCACATCTCTCTACTTGGACAAGCAATCTGGGCTACGATGAAGGCAGCAGCCGAGCGAAGGGTGGGACATCTCTCTACCTAGACAAGCGGCCGAGCAAAAGGAGGGAGAGAGGAGCAGAGTGACAATAGACGCTCTGCCTTATCCACGTCTCTCCTTTTCCACCAATGAAATTCGGCGAGATGTATTGGACTCACAGATGTACCATTTGCGTGAAAACCCGGAACAGTGGACAGTAGAAAAATATCATCGACAGTAGGTACTTTTCATCACCCCCGACAGAACTCAGATGCAAGGAGGTGGGTGACGTCGATGAGGTATGGCCAATGTCGCTGTGTTTGTAAGGCGACATTCCACCCCCCCCCCCTCCCGCACTAGTGCGAGCTACTCCGTGCCATCCAATCTAGCCTTCTTCTTGGGCAGAATGAGACTCAGCGTTGCTGTGCAACTCCTCCAGCTCCCAGAAAGCCAAGCACCAGCACCGGCACATGGCCCTGGATCCCATTCCACCAAGCTGCCATTGAGTAAATGCGGAGTCATAGGGTTGTCCACTGCTTCAGGGATGGTCTTTCTGTTTCTGTGTTTCACTGCATAGCCGATTTATTTGATACGCTTTTGTAAATTATCACTACTGGAATCCAGTGGTTCCAATGTCACATTCTTTTGTCAACTTTGGTGGCATTCTTAATTTCCACTGAGAGAAAGTGTCATATTTGTGACATTATTATGCTCAATAAGTTGACATTAACGCAGTCAAAACGCATTAGTGTATGTTTTGCCTAAATATCAATGGAAGCGGCAACAAATTCTTCGCCCCCTTGAGTCTCTTAGGCAGAAGGTAGCAGTGCGTTACTTGGACACTTCGCTCTCTGCATCACTTTTCGTAGGATATGAAACACACAATTAGTGCGAGATGGTTAGCACATTCAAATCGTGCCCATAGCCATTTGCCTCATAATTATTGAAGCTCATATGAATATCTTATTCATTATCAAAGTGAAGATTCTCGTGCTCATTTAAGTAGTCATATATAGGTCCCTCGAATCGTGGAAGTTGACTATTGAACCGAGATTGATTAATATTTCAGTCCAATCTCTTTTGAACACATGTCTTTTTGGTGTCCATTCTTAGATCCACACCTAACCACATAGGTCCAGATAAATATGGGTGTCCAGGTTATTGCTTCATTGGATTTAGGCAAGCCTACCGTATACTTATGTTGAGCATCTGTTTTGCATTCTAAATCTCTGCTAAGTCTGGCTCAATGGCCCATGATGCACATAACCCTGCTTGAGGTGCACCCAAACCCACAATTGAAACTAGGCTCAAAATGCATATAACTTAACTGAGGATGGAGTCACTGACTTAACATTATTCAAATCCATAACAATGTTATGTGGGACTGACAATATTATGAGGAATATTCTATCATTCAGGCTGAATGTGAGGAATATTCTACACAATAATGTTAGTCCCACATAACACTGTTATGGATTTGAATAATGTTATGGAGATACGGAAGATCAAATAGAAATTTAATTGGGAATGGCAGTGACTTGTGGAGGTCACATCTGTGCAATTAACGTTGTTGAGGTTGGCAGATTACAAGGCATTAATATGCCATCCCTCGAAACTCGTCATCGGAAAGGGGAGTTGTGCGAGGATTTTGGTACCTTTCAACAACCCCAAAATTATGGAATGTGGAGCTTAATCCAATCACACCCAGGAAATCGACTCTGCCCACATAATGTTTAAAGGATTTGAACCCTAATTTAAAGATCCAGTTTCGAAGACCGGTTTTCAGCACTTATCGGAGAATACCTTAGTGAGGCAAGTGACATTTGCAAGTATACTTGTGGACCTTTCGAACAGAGAATGTGATTTGAGCTCATTTAATCCCATCAGACAATATTTCATTCTTTCATACAGCAGACGATTCAAACAGAGCTCCACAAGATCATTACAATGCCGCACAACAAGCGCCGTTGTTTGAGTTCCAAAAAACATATTTTCTCAAGTGGATACAGCAGTGGCGTTACTCATAAGATCTGCTTAATATGCTCATTGCAAGTATTTCCAGTTACAGCAGAAACTCTTCACACCTGCTTGAGCTTACTGACACATTCACATCCATGGACATCCATGATTTTTATAACATTAGACCGTCCATCAAAATGACCATGGGACTTCAAAAATCTCTCACTAGATATTCATCATAAACGCGGTTTTCGAAGCTGAAGGAAGAATGAAGAAAACAATGCCAAAGCTTGACAATTAACAAGCTGGTATGGAATCAAAGTGCTGGATCACAAAAGTTTGAGACTGCAGCTCGTTAAGATCCTGGTATAATTGCAATGTGTACACCAACCATATAATCGCATTTCCAGAGCTCTCCCATGTTGGCACATGCTGTATAGAATTGCTTGCAATATTGATTATTTACACATTGTATTCACGACACATCAAATTACTGAAAGTTCCCCCATCCATGGACAATGCTCTCTAAATTTTTTTTTGACAAATCTCTCTTAGTCACCGACAAATTAAAGATCATCTGAAACGTTGCTCACAAGTTGATGGATTTTAACGTTGACTATGCTTACCAAAGGTGGTTGACTTGGGTAGTTTGAAATCCATGTAACATAACATATATGGTGACCCTATCATGGGCACTTCAATACCACATGCGATTTTGGCCATTGGATTGGATCAGGAATTGGCTCATCTGGTTAGTAATTGTGAATTACAAAGACCATCATTTTAACTCTTAGAATTGGAATTGAGATGCAAAAGTTATCAAAGGTCGAAGGAAAGATGTTCTACGTTTTTTCTTAAATGATTAACACATCAACCCTCCTAGCTATGTTAATAATTGAGCTTAGAATGGTGTCCATAATTTGGCTTAGCATTAAATAATAATAATAATAATAATAATAATAATAATAATAGACTTGTGCACCAATGTGAATGGGAACCATTCTTCCAAACCAAGATCATGTTTTACCAAACTTCAGGGTATAGTTACTTCCATCTGATTTAGAAGGGTGGTCTATTTTTAGTAATTTGTTCAAAAGTGGGAGGGGGGTGATTCCTCTTAGGGCGAATCTACGAGAGCTTGTTTGTTTTCTAGTTTTCTTTTGTTTAGTATAAGGTATGTGAGGTATTTTATAATGAATTTTTGGTATTATTTGTTTTATGAGCTTTTTAATTACAGATGGTGGTAATTTGAGGTGTTTTAGTGCGAGTATTGAGTGTTTGTGTATAATTTCATTTATGCCAGTGGTGGTGGTTATGAGGGGGTTAAGTATCCACCCTTCTATTGTAAGTGTTTGGATTAATGGGTTGTATTTGTCACATGTTTCTCTAATGGTTGTGTTATGGAATCTATCATGACAACATGTAAATTCTATGAATTGTATGGTATTTGTCAGAGATGGGATAAGGGGGAGTTGGCTATTGTTGGGGGCACCAAATACGTGTAAGATATTTGGTCTTAGGCAAGCCAGACATGTGCATGGGGTGATAGTACACATGCATTGTAAGAGCCATTCCAGGATTGTTTTGTCATAAGGATTTGAGTTTTGCAATTGTGCATTGTTGAGGGTGTAAAATCTTGTGTGTTTGTTGGATTGGAGGGCATGCACTACTTGGTGGATAACATTATTATGGCATGCATTTTGACTCCGCACATATTGTAGAGGGCTCTCCATTATGACTAATAATTTTTTTTTTAAATCTTTAAAAGAAATCCCTAAACCTTTCCTAGGTGTTCTTCTTGCATTGGTTATGACCCACTTGAATCCCATGTGGAAACTATATTCTAACTTCAATATTGATGAAATAGAGTGCCAAAAGAGTGCCCTCTACAATAAGGTAGACATGCCTAATTCCGTTACTTATCTTAATTGGACACCTACATTTGAGTGGTTTGTGCTTTGGTATGGCTTCAAGAACGGATACCAAAAGGGAGTGTGTTTAAGATAGATTGGATTCGTATATAATCTCTTTAGGTTCAACAGTCAACAAACTTTAAGGGGCCTATTTGACAATTTAATGAGCAAGAGAATCTTCACTTTGATTTGTTGGCATTAGAAGATTAGATTGTGTTCAAGATAGAGCATTAGGTTGCTCGTAGTCTTAGGATTGTGATTGTTAGCGGTATAAGAATGAATAAGGTTTGAATAAGCCCATATGGTTTGTGGGAAGTGGAGTTGAGATATCCCATATGCATTGTATGAACCCAGGAGGAAAAGTGCAATAAAGGACAAGGCCAGGGGTGGAGGTGATTATCTCACTCCAAGCATTGTTCATATGCCTTTGTGTATGTGTATTTGCGTGTACAATTTGATCTCTAGTTTTATTGTGCTTCAATATGATGATGAAAAAAATATGCATATGAGTTCTAAAAATCTTGAGGAAAGTGACTACGACCTCGATTTGGATTTGCCAACCTTCTCATAGTAAGGTAGGAAAACCGAAAAAACGGTGAATGACCACTATTGGAGCACTAGACTAGAGGTAGAATGATTCTTGTATGAACCCAAAATGGATGTTTGTAAAAGTGGTAGCCTAAAGAAAGATGCAATGACAGGTGGGATGCAATGATTGGCCGGATAGGTGTTATTTCACACCACTTGCGATCACTTTTAGGTGCCATTGAGTTAACGATTTTGTGTGCATTCATATTGAAGAGTAGGATATTTTGATGCTCAAATTAAGGAGACCTACTATACAAGTAGGGGGTTTGACTTACTTGGCCTCTTTGGGAAAATGTAACTAATTATCTACATGGAATAAAATTATTAAAAAAAAACTTGCATTCCTCATCATTAAATCCGTTGCTCCATCTCTGAAAAATATTGCACAAATGTCAAGCCACTCTTTTTGGCCGAATCGATTTCAATTACCATTTTCCGTCTATCTACCCTAATCATGTGTTTCATATCCTACAAGAAGTGAGCTAGCCAAAACACACACACACACACACACACACACATTTCAATCCATCTACCTTAGTCCAACCTCATCATAACATATGTCTTTTTTTTGGTGTTGCCCTTAACTACAAACCTTGGCAGAAGAAGAAGAACCAATGTCGGGCAATCTGCCGTGAATTTGAGCCCGTTGGCCCTACCGTGCTGAAGAATCTCCTTGGTGGAGGGTGATAAACCTTGGCATATTTTAAAGGAGTGACCACATCTCTTACTCAGACATTCTCTTGGACTTTTCGGAATTAAATGAACCCTCCGTAGACCACAAAGTGGATAGGTTGTGATTGAGAGGAAATGAATGAGAAATTTCCCCAAGAACTTCTTACCGCAAGCTACCTAAAAGTATCTTGCAACCAACATTACAGGCAGTATCTATGGTACTATTCTCACGGAACATGTCATATTCAAAATATTGAGGTCAAGGGCCACTTTACCCACAAACCAAGCGCCATGACCATGAAAATCTGAGGGCCCTTCAAAACCATCTAAAAGTCATACCGTGGGAAATAAAAATCCATTTTTTTGAACTGGTGGGCCTTCAGCCTTAGTGTAAAGTAAAGTGGGCCCACGGGGGGTGCAGTGGCGAAATTGTAGAAAACCACGTGCGAGAAAATGTAGGGTGGATTTTATTCAAGACACATAATTTTTACATTTTTTTTAGATATACAATAGCATCCTCTAAATTTGAATTTGGGAATTATATATAATGTACATTGTGTTTTAAGTTGTGGTATTTGTTATTATTTAGATGTAAAGTAGCATAAATAAAATTAAGTTTAGTTTTTTAAAATTTATAGGTTCAACATAAATCATATGCCATTAGTGGCATTGGATGAGAAATAGGCAAAATGTATGTGAACATGTGGATGGATTTGTTGAAACGGACACCTTTGGATGGAAGTACCATCCTTAGGTTTTTCATTTCCATCCTTAGGTTTTTGTTTTCTCCTCTAGTTGGTTGCTCTGCTTCGGTTTAGGGTTTCTTGCTCATTGTGTTCGCTCATGTGTTCGCTCTTGTGCTTGCTCCTGTGCTCATGTGCTTGCTCTTGTCGTTGTCATTGGAAAAGGGTGACCGAAGGACTAATTCCGGCCTTTTTTGGTGGTGCCAGTGACTCAGCCTGTCTCTGGAATTGCTAACACCTGCTCAACACTAATATTTTTGTGGCCTCTATATGAACACTTAAGACAACTGCATCTATATTCCTTGAAATCCATCCCAAATTGGCATTTGTCATTGCATAGTGCACTATGTGGGTAATGTATGTGCAAATTGTTCACACAAAATTCTACTACTTATAAATAAAACACTATATTCGGTAATCGGAGACTTTTTGATGACTTTGAGACTTTTTAAGGACGTGGCTTTCACATTTGTAGGAAGGAAAACACTACAAATATACTATGTTCCCAATTTTGAACACAAGTATGAGACACAAATGCATGAGACACACACGCCGAAATAAGAAAATGGGATATATGAAAACAATTGCGTATACAAAAATGGTATCATATTTATTGAATAGGATTGAAATACAAAATACAAGTGGAATATCCAATATTAGGCCAAAATCCTTCAAATATAATCGATCACCAACCAGTGCATTCGACAATTAAATACATATTAATATGATTTATACGTTTGGATCGTCAATACGACGCACTCCTTTTATTTTTGCGATAGCCTTTGCGGCCGTCTCTTTTTCTTTTGCTTTAATGGCCTCCATGGCTCTGAAGATCTCGGGCCCGCGGCTGTAACCTTGTTTGTTTGTTGGTCCGGAATATGTGCCGTTCGTCCATATTTGGCGACGCGCTACCGAATTGTAGGACGTGGTGTTGTAAGTGGAATACGAAGGCGTTTGCGAAACGGAATGTCTTGCACTCTTCCGAAGGGCCAAACAACGATCGGACTCGCAAGAAGCGGTCTTGAGGGTTCCCCTATCCAATGAAGAAGTCGAGCATGGACGGCCCACATTCGAGTACGGTGGGGTCTGAAACAACGACCACAAAGTCATACAATGAAGCGGGTTGGTATGAGTGAGCACAAGTTACGGATGCAAGTCCGAAAACCCCAAGAAACACAAATGCACTAATACACGGAAACCAGCAAGGAAAAACTGGAGAAGGCCAAAAGTTGGGCACCTTGGCATTGGGGGTGTTGGATTGAGCTTCGGGGACATCGAGGGGGGCAGATACAAGCACGACAGGGACGTTCGTAAACGTCGGGACATCAATCCGGGGTTCATCCATGCAAAGGCGTCTGGTCGATCGTGGGGCCTTGGGGACGGTATATTTGGATGGTGATGCATCGAAGTCAATAATACGAACGTGTTTCTCGTTGCGGAGGGGAGATGGAGACGGAGACGGAGCGCGGTTGTGTTTTGCTACCTTTGCAGGAGGGCTATCCACGACTCCATCTTCAAACCCAGAGTCTTTGGAGTAATCAACAGCAGAGGCGGCATCGACGGCCGAGAATTGGAATAGGGAAGGCATTGCAACGTAGCTCACACCAAGGGAAGGGGAGCCGGGGACCGACGGAGATGCGGACGGGCCATTGACGACACTTTGGGACGCTTGGTGAGGCAACTAGGACACAAAAATACATTACAAAGAAAAGGGGGGAACGGTTAGATATAAACAAGGAGAATCCAAGTACAAGTCCAAAAATGTTCAAAGTTCTCAAATTAATTTATTGAGTTTGGCGTACCCGTACAACATCCTAAATACTTCATCTCGTGGACCGAGAGGCCTATTGCCAATGGGGTTGGAGAGCACAAAATCCGGGACACTTCCGGGGTGACATGCAAGCCTCCTAATGTATGGACCTAGCTCATTCTCTAGGAAGGTGTCGTCTCTATCGCCTTTCCAAGGATCCGGGAAGATGGCGTTGCCGGGGGGGTTGAGGATGCTCTTCGCGGGGCTGTCGTCGACGAGGAGAGTGTTCTCCGGCGTTGGCCAAGAACCGTGGGGCACCCCCTCCAACATGGGGATGCCGACCCAGAGGTTCTTCCTGAGGACCTTCAGGAATTGCGGCCCGCCGCCTCCTGCGACCTTCGGTACAATCCTGCCACTACGGTCATGGAGCTCATCGCAGTGTTCTTGACCGAGAAGCAAGCAAGGCATTGCGAGTTCTCGGAAAAGGAAACCGGCGATGGCCTCCGTGTTGTCCATGAGCATAGAGCTCCAGACGATGACATGAGCCAAGCCAAGGACGTCACGGAGGAAGCGCCTCAAGCCGGGTCGGGCCCGGACGGCCTTGTTGTTAATGAAGGTATCCAAGCGCCCGCCGTAATCCATGTCTTGTGGACTACGGAGGGGCCCCCTGGGCGCGCCATGCGGGATGTGTTTGGAATGGCAAAGCACCCCATTGAGGTCAAATATTATGAACGGTTTCCTCATGGGCCGATTTGGTCTTCCAAAGGGGTTGCGAGCTATCTCCGACGGACCCTGTGATGAAACATTTTACCTAGGTGAATGTTGCTACTAACGAAAACCAATTGACAAACATTTCATGAATTCAACAAAGAAACAGAATGCCAAAATTGTGCGAACTATGTAGTTCGAAAAGATTTATAAATGTAAATGGTGATATACAATTTTCAAAGGACATCTATCGATGAGCCCAAGAATCTAGCGCTTTCTCTGCTGAAGCTAATGGATCCTACGCTACAAAATTTGCGTCCACTCGCGGGGGGGAGGCCGGAGTTGAACTTGTAAAAATACACCGCCACGAAGGTGACACACAGGGAACATACGGACGCGCGTCCGCAACGAGGGAGGCATGCTCAAAGGTTGGTTGCCTCGTCATCGGCGAGATCCGCGCGAGCAGTGCCTCCCTCAGCAAGACTCGTCACCATGGGCGCAGCTCCCGGACGCGCGTCCGTAAAGTCGTACAGTCCATCTGTGTCGACCAGCAATGTGTCTCCAGCTGCTTGAGAGGCTTGGGTGCCTGCGTAAGCTTCCTCCGCGGAGTCCTGGCTGCCCCGCATATGTACATCTTCATCCTCGAGGGGGGCCTCTATGTCCTCGTGGCTTGTCCTATCGCGTGTCGGGCTCTCCTGCGACTCCTCCACATTGTCGGTGTGTCGCGCAGTGTCATTGCCCGCCCTATTTACATCCGCCCCCGAAATCGCGAAATCGGAGGCGCCCGCCTCTGTGGCCCTCTGAGGGGGTGCGCCCCCTCCAATGAGAATGGAGGGCAGCTCAGCAATGTTTCGGACGCGCGTCCGTAAGTCTTGGACGTTCGACGAGGTAGGTCGGGGGGAGGGATCTGCTGTGGGCGCAACCTGGGCAAGGGGTGGGACGTCCAACGCGGGGGTTGCATAGGCATGCTCTGGTATGTACACGGCATGGCTATGAGATGGAGGCGGCATGAGATCGGCGGGCATCGGCATGCCGGCCTGGGGAGGTGCATACACCAACGGAGGCCTCGCCTGCAGGCTCTGCATCATGCTCATGAATTGCTGGCTCTGGGCCAGGAACTGTTGATTCTGAGCCATGAGATCGGCGTGCCTGCGAGCGGATTCCAACCTGGATTGTTCCATCTCAGCTTGGATGGCAGCCATCTTCTTGGCGTGCAGCTCGTTTGCCTCCCGGAGCCGTTGGTCAAGCTCCTCCCTCATTCTCTTCTCCATCTTCTTGTCCAATTCGGAGACGGACATCGGCTCTTTCTTCACCTTGCCGGGCTCGCTAGGCAAGGCGGAGATGGCATTGTACATCTGGACCTCGTCCTCGTCTTCATCGGAAAGGTCCAAGATCGCCCCTTCAGGGTATTCGTTGTAAGGGGTCTTGTTTCTCTTCCGTCGGGTCTCACGGTAGAGAGAGAGGTCGGGCCTCAAGATCAGCTCCAACACATCCCTGCCCTCCATAGCTGGGAGCTCTGCCTGCTGAGACTCCCCCCCGGAAGAAGCTGTGCAGCCGGCTTCTGTCGCGAGCTCCACATCCACATCTGCTCTAACCCCCGCAGCACGAGACGGACCCGCAGTGGAAGGAAACCCAACACGCGAAGTGGGAGTCCCAAATGGCGAGGCACTGGGACCATGAGGGACCCTCAACGGAGTGACGGTAGGATGCGGCTCCTCCGTTTCCATTGGATCCGCGCCCAGGAGGAAATGACCTGTTGTGGGATCACGAACAAGGCTCGGTAAATCCTGGTGCGCCCTGGGCCGTTCAGGCGGGTGGATGGGATCCTGCTCTGCGTCAGTGTCCGTCTCCATTTCAGGCATCGCCTCGATTCGCGATGCGAGCGGCAACACAGGTTGGGGAGGTAGCACGTCCACGATGTCGAGGATGTCCATTTTGGAGGCATTGACCCTGTGGGCCTTTGCATCGTCGTAGTCGCCGACATCCACAAACGAATTGACCTGCAGCCCAAGCACCTGGAACATAACAACGAGTTAGGGGCAAATGTATCAGGGGACATACAAATGAGGCCAGATATGACAAAATGTAACAAAATGAAATAGTGTACTTTTACGGACGCGCGTCCGTAAAATTACACAGCCAAGAGGTGTTGGGGAACAATGCATATGAATATAAATCTTAAATTTACGGACGCGCGTCCGTGAATTTCCATTGGGGCAGGCAACTCACCAATGCTGCATACACAAATTTGGTGCCGCCGAAGACGTTGTACACAGTCTCGCTCATAACGGTCAAAACCTTGAGGATCCCGATGTAGAATTCCATGCGAAGCTCGTACGCCGGGTAGATTGTGTACATCGTCTCCTCCACGAGCTCCTTAGGGTGTGGTGTGGGTAACGAGTACATTTTCTTGAACACAGCAGTAGCCTTCACAGGCGGCCGCCCAGTCGGCGAAGACTTGTGCGTCAAGAAATACAGTTGCACGGCTCCCACTTGCTTGACCCCCCTGGCCTCTTGCACAGCTGTGACCCCTTCCGTCTTGGCCGGGATGTACGTGCTGTGGTAGAGGTCGTAGTCGACGTCCATCTTCGAGTTGTAGAGCTCCACGACTGCTGCGGACTTCTCTTGCTCTACAATCCAAAGCCACACATTTGGCTCGCGGAGGGCCGGCGACCGAAATGCCTTGAAGGCTCCAAAGAACGGCTCGTAGAAAGGGGTTCCGGCAGCTCCCTGTTTCCAAGCTCCGGGGATTGCACGGAAGTCGAAGATTGCAAATGGACACCCCCGGGGGTCGTCTCTCACCGAGGCTCTTGAGGCGTGGGTGTCCCATTTGCCGAACTTCAAAGGCGTAGCAACTGTGCAAAATCTTGCAACCCCCCCAAACTTGGCGTTCTTCTTTCTATTGAGGAAGTTCGAGTACATCATCGTCTCCCTCTCGTCAATGGCGCCCTTCTTCTCATTCTTCCTGGATCGTTGGGCCAGGAAGGTGGAAGCCTCTCTTGTCAGAGCTCGCATGGAGAGGCTATTGATGTGGTACTCGTCCTTCAACCTCCTCCAATTCTCCCACACGATCTCCCCGTCGGCATTGGTGAGGTTGTAGGCGGGCAGCAATTTGCTGATCTCCCTTATGGCCATGGTCTTCTTCTTCCTGTATTCGCACCACTCCTTCATGTGGTACGTGGAAGGCTTCATGTGCTTGGGCCTCTTGAGGAAGATCTTTGGGTAGGGCAGAGTCCTTCTTGGAGTTTCGAGAAGGACGTGCGCTGCCGCTCGGTACATCTCCGAGTCGAGCAACCCTTGGAGCGGACGGAAGAACTCTCTCAGGATGGGTGGTATTTTCAACCTGGAGTCAGTCTTGTAGGTGTTCTCCGTGTCTGGATTGACCAGGTCCCCGTGGTTGTGAGCATCGAAGAGTCTCAACCAGATTGCCCATGTCTCTTCTGATGCAGTGATGAGCTTGATCTCACCTTTTAATTCCTGCACCGTCTTCGTGCCGCTGGTCTTCATGTCAATGCTGGAGAACTTTGTCAATATGGCATTGCTGAATGTCTGCAAGAGGGATGAACATCAAGGAATCAGCAAAGAGAACATTCAGACAATGAAAACATTCAAGGTAGAAGGGCCAGGGTTACGGACGCGCGTCCGTAAAGCTATTATAGTGGCCTACCTGCCATTTAGGATTTTTCACAGTTGCGTTCTCCCTTTCCTTTGGTGGGCAGTCGTGCTCCATCCATAAGGTCCTCCCAGCCACGATGTTGGCTGCCCATGAAGCCTCAAACTGCCTCACTTTGTTGCCTTGGTTCATGAAGGCAGAGATAGCGATCAGTTGGTTCGAGTCCTTGGAATGCACGAGAAATGCCTTCCAGTATCGAATCGCCTCCTTCCATGGGCTTTTCCACTCATCGTTCTCGAGGAGAGCTTTTGCAGCCATCACGCTGTGCTGGCCGTCGACTATGTAGAACTCTCCTTCCTTGAGGATTGGCCAATTCCTCTCGTTCACTTCAACCGCCGGGTCCTTGGGCGTCACACAAATCGTTTGCCTGTCGAACTTGGGGTTGTTCATAAGGTTATTCATTTGCCACCACACCCCCTGTTCTTCTTTAGCCCTCGTGTTCATACTCTCCGTCCCGGGGTGGCACTTGTAAACGTCCACATCGAACGTGAAATACATGCCCAGTGGCCAGCATCCCTTTGTCTTCTCGTCGAACTCTTGGAATATCTTTGTCGAGAGTTCGGCGTCAGGTCGTTGGCCCTTTTTAAGGAGAGGGGCGACAGCAAGAGACGAGCTGACGTCTGGCCCCTCTGTGAGCCCAGATGACTCCATCAGCGAGTGCGACCGTTTGCTTCGTTGTCTGCTCCCAGATGACGCACCACTCTGGGACGGTCTTGAATTGCTTGGGACGGGCTTAGGCACACGTTTTGTTTGCGCAGTTGTGGAAGGTTTCTTCTTTTCTTTCCCTTTTTTGGCCTCTAGCAATGCGCCATTCACTCTTGTGACATTGTTCAAGAGGCGTCCTAGCCGCTTACCCGTCCAAGGCGCATTGCACGCGTAGTCTTGGAATTCCTTCGCGAGATTCAAGCAACCCGCATCTGGACTGTTATTTTCACACTCGTTTTTGTTGAAGGGATGGTACGACTCGTGCAAAATGAACGTTATTCTATCCTCCTTCTTCTCGAGGTCAATCACGACGTAGTCCCCCTGGGCTACTGCGCACTCTATTGTCCAAAATTTTAGCCTGACCCATTTCTCTAGTTCTTCTAATGGTGTCCTTAATTGATACGAAAATCTGAGCACAAATATATTTTTTTCATCTTTTTCTACAATGACTGTCCAATTGTCTACAGTATCTTCCTTCGGCTTGTAGTGGTCGTTGTTGCTTAGATCTTTGATTGCGTCTGGAAGTGGAGGAGAGAGAAGCTCCGCGAACATGTCAATAGCGGGTCTCTTCGTGGATGCCATCTGAAGAATAGGACAAACAGTAAGTTAGTGTAATATATTCAAGGATAGCGTGCCTAATTTAAGAACGCGCGTTCGTAAATATAGGTTGAACATTAGAGGAGAGGATTTCTTTTACGTACATTGTTGGGTATTTAGCAAATATCATTTAGCACTATATTTTAAGGTATATATATCTTGCATTGATATAATTACAGGAGTCTACTTTATATTATTCAATTTAATCAATACTGATCAGAACACAAAGCACATACATTGTCTATTTACCGACGCGCGGCCGTAAGCATGGATAAGATTAAAATATTCTTTCATGAATTTAGTCGTGCGGTAATTAATTTATGCATTGCATTGCACAGTGCGTACAATTCCCAGTGAATTTGTGCCTCTTTCATGAAGACTTTGAGAGGGTAGCATGACTGGGTTTTATTATGACATTTAATCGCCTCATATGTTCATGGCTTAGTGTTTTTGATCTCTAATTATATTGTTTGGACGGCTTTTTACGGACGCGCGTCCGTAAGATATTCGGCGGTATGAGGCCAACAGATGGACAAGCTATTATATGATGAATATATTTACAGACGTGAGTCCGGAATCTGTGTCGGCATATTATTCAATGGCCATTAGATAAATCGGCTATTATTCAATGTATATATTTACGGACGTGCGTCCGTAAACTCTGCACATATATTGTGCATTAGAATTGCATGCCTTGAGCAGACATCCCGAGTTTATGGACGCGCGTCCGTAAACTCTGCACATATATTGTGCATTGGAATTGTCTTTCTTGAGCAAACATACCGAGTTTGCGGACGCGCGTCCGTAAACTCTGCACATATTTTGTGCATTAGAATTGCCTGTCTTGAGCAAACATCCCGAGTTTACGGACGCGCGTCCGTAAACATCACACTATTTCGTTGCTCCGCATTTTTCGGGCATTGTTGGGTTTAGGGTACTATACAATAATCTACAATGTTTCTTACCATGAAATACGATTTGGCTCTCTTGCGAGTTGAAAGCAATAGCTGACTCTGCACTGCATAGTGACAAATTAACACCAGCAACATATGTTAGAAACAATGAATCATAGAGACATCTGTACGGAAATTATGAGACAATGATTTCTACAATGCACATTCTTGCTGTTTTGGAGCCTCGATCTTAACAACTCAGTCTACTTCTTCAATCTGCACTCTTATACCTCAATCTCATTCCTCAATCTTCCAACGCTCGACTGTTGAAACCCCAATCACAAATTCTGCAAAACCTTTCAAGCCCTCTATTGCCAAACGCATATCTTTGAAATCTCAGAAAGTTGTGGACCAACTCAATGCTCTCAAAGCTCTTGCAGGTCTTAAAGCCTTCAACTCTCAAATCTCAGATGTCAATTGCCCTTTAGAATAATGAAATGCCTAAAACTAAATGATTTCTGGAATATGGCCTTTTATCAAGCTACCAAACAAACCCTAAATTGCTTCAAACTGAAACCTCACATGCTCTCAATCCGTATGAAGCACACATGCTGTCAAGCTAACAAAACAAACTCTAAACCCCAACAACCCAGAAGTGCAATCATACGAAAAACAAGAGCAATGTTACAGCAATACTTACCTCTTGTAGAATGCTAGCTCCCACACTACAACTCCTCTTCTGAACCCTCTCAAACCTCTCAAACCTCTCAAGCTCTCAAACTCTCAAACTCTCAAACCTCTCAAGCTCTCAAGCTCTCAAATCTCTGAAGCCTCTGAAGCTCTCAAACCTCTCAAGCTCCCAAGCTCTCAAGCTCTCAAGCTCTCTAGCTCTGAAACCTCCCAAGCATCTCAAGTTGCTTCAGAAAAGAAAGCACAACTCCAAACAAAATCCTCACAATACTCACTCACACACACTCGCTCACACCCTCAACCAACACACACTCTCTCAACAAAAACCCTAGCGCAAGAATGCTACTATGCAGACGAAAAAATTCGCCAGCACCGCCCAACACCAAGCGCACAACGTTGGAAATGACGCTGGTGTGAGCGGGCGGCGTCACTTAGGGTTGGGGAGAGGGGGAGAGAGGGCGCGGGCACGTGGCACCTCTTGGGATGGGGTGCATGGGATAGGGGGATGGGGCCATAGGGGGATGGGGATGGGATAGGAGGCTGGGATGGAGGGTTGGGATGGGAAGGGGGGATGGGATGGAGGGCTGGGATGGGATGAGGGGATGGGGTGGGATGGGGGGCTGGGGGGGTGGATGGGATGGGATGGTGGGCTGGGGGGGGATGGGATGGGATTGGGGCTGGGTTGGGATGGAATGGGGGGCTAGGGGGCAATGGGTTAGGGCGACACTCATTAATACAACATTCGTTTACACGACACCCTCGATATTACGACACATTTTTTTGTGACCAAACTTTTTAGTTCAAACTGCCTCTTTTATATGACTACGACACTTGATAATGCGACATTTAGAATCCCCGTTTTGTCATATTAAAGAGGTAGGTCATGCTAAAATGCCTTTCATCTGTATTATGTACATCTAACATACATCCATTTTCACTTGGGAACTGCTTGGGAACTTCACTTATCATTGGGAACTTAATGATTATTAGGGTTTCTAGTGTAGAATGGACATGGTTAGGGTTAGAGTGGCCTCCTGCCTAGTATGTTGCCTTGCACTCATGGTGATATCTTTTACTGATGCTATACGTCATGCATCATTGTTGTCTAGTTTCTTATTAAAGAACTCTTTATATTTTGGTGATATTGAAATTATTAGTTTTCCAAAGTTAGTAGGGAATTTAGAAAAGATGATAGTTGCTAACTTGGGTACTAGGCAACACGAGAGATATTTGGACTCCTATATCAAGAGATCTTGAGAATATTTATATTTGTTTGGAGTTATAGGTTATTATTTCATACCATCTATATTGCTTAACCTCGTGGTGTATATGTTTAAGATCATATTACTTAAGTTTTCGTATTCCCTCAATAATACGACATCTTTTGTGTTTCCCAAACATGTCGTACTAAAGTAGGACACTTTGGATGCTTTGATGCGAGTATCATTATGCAACATAGAGTTGGAGAATATGGATATAGTTGAGGAACCCCAAACCCTAAACCCTAAACCCTAAACCCATAAACCATAAACCCATTTTGCACAGTTGAATGCCAAGTGTGAAGGGTGATACTAACGGTGAAGTTGTTAACCATTATTGTATCCTAGCGTACCCCTAAAAATACGCAAAGTGACATACATTTCCCCTCCGACATCTTAATTCCCTAAAATAAAAGCAATCCTAGACTATGCGCGAGTCACATTGTTTGCGAATACATGCAAACCCACTACCACCAATCCCTCTTGTACATTAAACAACCTTCAAGATTAATTCAATCTTTGCACATGTAGGTCTGATCTTGTATTATAGCCTATAAGTAGACGCAAAATGTTGGTTAAATTGGAGTATGGTTTCCATCTTGGCATGTATTGTTGTGTTAAGTACTTTATTATAGAATATCAATATGAGATCCTCAAAACCTTTCATCAAAACTAATGGTTTAAAGCAAATGATTGAATTATATGGTTTAGAACATAAATTTCTTGAATCTTAAATATTTTCAAGTTGTCATTGTTTTTATAATACTCCTTGAATTCATTATGAACTTGAGGTCAACATAATTTATTGACACAACTCGATCAATGCGATTTAATGTTTTCGTATTTTAAACAAGTTTGCGTGACAATTCTTTGTTCAATGCCACCTACTTTTTCAAATTTTCACCACTTACACCGTACTATTCTAGAATTATACTTTGTGAACATATATTTGCTCGACTTTTCGAATGTTTATGATGTTTTTCACAAAATTTAAAGTTACTATATTAATAAAGGTTTGAATTATTTGGCCTTTACCATGTTTGCACCCCTATGTCCTCATGTTTGTTTAGGGTATAGGCGGCTATACCATGGTCTTAAGTCATTTAACACGTATATGTGAAATAAAAATAAACCCCAACACCTTGGTCTTAAATCGAAATTAGCCCAACACCCAATAATGATACAATGTTTTGTACCATTGCATACAAATGTTTTGTTTGATACCAAATACGAACTAGTGTGAGTGTAAGAGTTGGTATTGTTGAGTCATTGCCGTACATAATATACATAAGGTACTCAAAAATGTTTTTTCTCACGTATAGTACATAAAGAAGGCTCTTAGTTTTTTTGAAGTAAATGTTGATGTACTCAAGGGGGCACTAAGGATTCGAGAGGAAAATGGCAATATTGATTTTAATTCAACCCAGACCTAGGACAATAGATGTGTTGCTCTCATGGCGTCTAGGCGTTGCTAGTTTGTGTATCTATTAATACAATTATGTATACGTGTGTATAGGTGGGTAGATTAAACGGGTTTAATGGTAGGATGGTGGTCAATGTAATTGCAATACTAAATGCAAGATGACATGAGATAACATGATATTGTGGTGAATACCACTACATTGTATGCAAACCAATCAAATATTTGCTATTAATTTTCAATTTTGAATTACATATATTCTTATATTCCACGTACTATTGTTGTTGTTGTGGTCCATTTGTCCCATGATTCTATAATTTTTGTCTACTCATTCTACAATAAATTCTTAATACTAGGCATTCCAATATTATAAACCACCCCTAAAAAATGTATAATGCTCATATATTATTGGCCAATAGATGCCTTTGGTTTGTCTCTATGTGGACTCATGCTCTATGGATGCTCTCCGCCATGAATACATGTTCCATTGTGAGCATGGCCCATGGAATATAGCAACCTTAGGTTTTTTTTTTAGGCTTTGGTTGGCGGCTAGTATCCTATGTCGAAAAACGGATCCGAGGAAGAACGATCACTACTTAAGGGGACATCCCCTCACCAAGGGACTCTTTTTGCATCTCAGATGTGGGTTGCGCTCCCTGGACCCTTCTAGTATGCCGGATGCTTTTCTCGTCCAGGTACGGACCCCGATGCAATGGTCCGGTTATGCCGCCGGAAATACCGGAGGCTTACGGACGCGCGTCCGTAAACCTTAACCCTCCTGGCGAGTATAACCTCTATATTAGCCCTAAACATTGTGTTTGAACTAGTAATGAGGTTTCCGTCAGAGAGGTTTACGGACGCACGTCCGTAAACCTACCTCACCCTATGCACCATAGTAGAATATTTTGACATTGTGAAAAAACCAGTAGGTATATTAACTTGTCCAAATTCGTGTTGTCATGAGCCCTGGGTATACATGTAGGTGTCACCTACACCTCTTGATGCCCTGAACCTGTAGGCTTCTTGGTCAACACTGAGTTTCTACATACAGATGTTTACGGACGCGCGTCCGTAAACCTATGGGCTATAGGTTACCAAGGCCTTTACGGTTCGCAGTGACCTCTCTACACAGGAAGAGGATTACGGACGCGCGTCCGTAAACCTCTGCCTGTCCAGAGAGGTCACTGCGAACCGTAAAGGCCTTGGTAACCTATAGACCATCTGCCTGTCCAGAGAGGTCACTGCGAACCGTAAAGGCCTTGGTAACCTATAGACCATCTTCCTGTCCAGAGAGGTCACTGCGAACCGTAAAGGCCTTGGTAACCTATAGACCATCTTCCTGTCCAGAGAGGTCACTGGGAACCGTAAAAACCTTGGTAACCTATAGACCATAGGGTTAAGGACGCGCGTCCGTAAATCTATGGTCTATAGGTTACCAAGGTCTTTACGGTTCCCAGTGACCTCTCTGGACAGGAAGAGGTGTACGTAAGCGCAAACCTAACCCTATGGTCTATATGTAACCAAAGCCTTTACGCCTGGCAGTGACCTCTCTGGACAGGCATTGGTTTACGGACGCGCGTCCTTAACCCTATGGTCTATTGGTTACCAGAGCATTTACGCCTGGCAGTGACCTCCCTGGACAGGCATAGGTTTACGGACGCACGGCCGCAAACCCCATGTCTATGTCTGCAATGACAGTGTTGCCACATGGAGTTAATCGGACGCGCGTCCTTAACCCTATGGTCTATTGGTTACCAGAGCATTTACGCCTGGCAGTGACCTCCCTGGACAGGCATAGGTTTACGGACGCACGGCCGCAAACCCCATGTCTATGTCTGCAATGACAGTGTTGCCACATGGAGTTAATCGGATGCGCGTTCGTATACCATTGTGTTTTTGTTTCCACGCCATGAAAGCCACTATTGCCCGTATTGTGTTTTTCTTGATAATATGTGTTTGCGCTATCCATGACATACACTTGGACCTATGCTTAATTGGATATTTTGACATACTCCTAATTTGACTTTCTTGTAGTCGCCATGGATTCCGACGTCGGTGATAGTGCGTTCGAGTTGTCTTCGGATCCATCAACCTCTGCTAGCGATTTTGAATTTGTCGTGGAACATGGAGCCACAAGTGGTGTTGCCAATGTAGTCGACGACATAGTAACTGGAAGGTCTCGTCCGGACGTTGCTGTTGGGTTTGTTGATAGCGCAGAGGATGATTTCCTTCCACCATGTGAGGGTTATTTACGAGAACATTGGGTTGATCTTGATGTTGTCCTAGTCAATGGCTGTGGCGTTCCCGTGGCTGATGGTGTTTGTAGGAACTCAGATCCTAAGGATTGTATTGATGCATATCCCCTTGGGGAGGAAGATGTTGGGGTGTGCATTTTAAATTCTTTCCACCCATTGGAAGTGCCTCCAGGTTGGAGATTCTCTCTTCGTCGATGGCCGTTGCGAAGTGTTCTTCATGATGGTGTCAGCTTGTGGAATCATTCCCGCCGTTATGGGGAACTACAAGCAGCTTTGTTGGCCACAATGCGTCTTAGAAAAGGTGTACGGAAATATGATTCTTGTCGTGTGCCTCGGGAACCCACGCAACGTCGTCGAGATCAAACATTGGAAGAAACATCTATTAGGTCCGTAGCAACAAAAGATTGTTGTGCGAAGAAGTGTTGCCAACTATTTCCACGTGACAAAATAAAATCTTTGAGGCAAGAGATGTGGCTTGCGGACTTTCGAATGCGATCCGCAAAGAAACTTGAGGTTCATCGCAACACGCACTTTGATGCCGAAGGTCGTAAGGTGGTGACCTTGGAAAATATAGAAGTGTGTTGCACGGCGTGGTATATTATTCATGCAGTTTCAAAGGCTGATTTTTATAGGTTCCGGAACTACTCGTCCCAAGGACGGCATTCTCGGTTCCATGGCAATTTTGGCACGAAGAAGCCTAGGGAGGCAACACTCCAAGCGGCTGCAACACTATCAACCATCATTATGCCATTAGCGGATGCGATGCCACACAAGACCAGGACTCTGGCGTCGGGGGAAAAGGTTGTTCAGATGGTTTTGCCAACAGGGACGAAATGGAAGAACATACTAATGGACGTTAATGAAGTTGGCGAAAAAGTGGGATGTGGGCCAATTTCGTTGTCAAAACTGAGTGTGATCAAGAATCAACAATTCGCGGAATACATTACGAAGAGACCTGGGGACAAGTTTGCTAGGTGTACTGCTTGTGAGAAATACAAAGGCCTTCGAGACGCACATCCAATAGGGACTGAGTCGCACAATAGACATCAACGGAAATACATTGAGCATGTCAACAACCAGGAGGCACACCGTCAAGACTACTATAAGAACCGCGCACTATCGATAATTAGGCCGAACGAGGTTTTGACGATCATTCATGACAAAATGGACCATGCGAAGACTGCGTGCCCATGTTATGCACGGAAAATAAAGGCTACAGATGGATATTTTAAACTCCCAATAGCTGTCACAGGTTCGTTAGTCTTTCACATTATTTTTTACGCACCCACATACACATTTGTACGGGTTACGGATGCACGTCCGCAAATGTGTGTTCATTTTTGTCAATTGTTTGTGGGAAAATCCAATTTGTTTCGCATGGATGATTTCGGAATGTATGTCTCATTTGTATGTTTGAACGTGTTTATCTAAACTCAGGTATGATCGCACATGGCCATGTGGACGTCAAGTATGCACATTATGGCTTGGACTTCTACCCTGGCGATGCCAACCATACAGTAGGGTCTTTTGCAAAACTTCTACGGGATCTTGAGAGGCCACCAACATCATCCTCTCGTGCTCTTTTCGTGGGATGTGGAACAACACCGATTTATGAGGCAGTGCTAGAGGGGAAGGAAGTTTGTCTATCTTCATTGCAAGAACCGCCTGAACAACCTGTTCTTGCCAAACCTTTGCCTCCAACTCTACACGTGCAACTTGACAATTGTGCCAAGGACAACAAATGTCGATACGTGTTTTGTTTTTGGTCTTTGCTCGTAGCCAAAGGCATATTCAAGGAAGTTTTCGTGTCTTTTTTGATGGTTGGCCATACGCACGATGACATTGATGCTTCATTTGGACGTTGGAGTATGAAGTTGCACGAGGAAGATTTTCCAACAATTCCTCTTCTAATGAAATCGTACATGGATTTGGATAATGTGCCAGTCATTCCGCATTTGATTGAAGAAGTGCCCGATTTCAAAACGTTTATCAAACCATTCATTCTTAAAGGAGGTGACCGATTGGTAGGCCATACCAAGGCTCAACAATTCCGATTCTATATGCGTGATGACGGTCTGCCGGCCATGCAGTTCAAGGCTTTGTGCACTTCACCGAATTGGGGTCCAGAGGAAGGGATACTCGTATGGCGCCAAGACGAAGATGGCAAATGTATGCTACCCGATGGGGAGCCAAAGCCTTGCACACCTAACCCCATGAGGAATGGACCGGAAATCATCAAAGGTATATCTGGATTCATTGAGTACTGGAAAGAATTGTGTGAGGAAGACATCACAAGACGCATTCGGGATACCCACGAACCATTGATTGCGTATTGGGATCGCATTCGCTCGGCATTGCTGGCACCTGATGTCGATACACGTCCATATTTGACACAAGGATTTTGGCCACAAAGCCGAGTGACAATCGTGGAGTCTGAGGCCATGTTCTTCAGCAATGGAGACGTACGTGAAGAGTTCGCTGCGGACGACCATTACGTTGGCCCTGCTCGAAATCGTCCGGCTCCATCATTTCGTGTGGCTGTTGATTGCTACGAAGGTTACATGGTCCTCGTACGAGCAGGAGATGAGGAGCACCCTAAACCGGTTTGGTTGGTGAAAGCATTGTCGTCACCGAATTTTGTCCCAACTAGCCCCAATTTTCGTCAGATTGAGGTGGAATATTGCCGTCCAAGCACCAAAGATCAAAATGTGTTGCGCATATATTTAGGTTGGGACACCAAAAAGGGTTTCAAGTGGACAATGGACTCGGCGTACGAACCAGTTTGGATAAACACGGATACCATACTTTGTGCTTGGAAGCCACGCAAAGGTTCCAAATCGGAGACAATGACCATCCCACAAAAACATATAGAATTTGCTAAAGACAACTTGGCCCGTATTGCTGCCGCAGAAAACAATGTCCAGAATGGAAACGAAGCTGAAGATGAAGATGGGGAATGATAGTGACGCAAGTTAGGACCAAAGTTGTTTGAAATATGTATTCATCTTTTCATGAAATATATGACATTGGGGTCGAATACTATATTAGACACACTTTATAGAAATTTTATAGATTACAATTATATTGCATGATTGTATTAGTTTACAGATGTGGAAACCAACTTCCCATGCGCTATCAAATGTTTTTTATATATTTTGTTACGGATGTGGAATCCAAATTATATATTCTAGATGCTAATTTGCAAATTCTCATGAACAATGTCAAATTATTTTAAGTATTGGTAGGTTTGGGATGTGCCGTCCAATTCAATAAGACCTTTATGTTTGGGATGCGCATCCAAGAGTCTTTAGTGAAAAAAAAAATGGTTATTTATGGATTCAATAATTTTGTTCGATGCAAAACTGATAAAACAAAATATTTTTGAATTTTTGTCATTGAAATATCATGTTTGATGTAGTTTTGATTATCATTATATAACTACTATATTTAGAAACATACATATTCATTGCATATGGATTTCCAAAACATTATGTTGTCATTGTTCCCTATGTTCCCGATGTTCCCTATGTTCACAATATTCACATCCGAAACTATGGGTCAAATTTATTTTGAGACTTCCCAAAGTCTCCGATTAACGAATATAGTGTTATAAGATAGGGTGATTATTATTATGCGACTCTATAATTTATATATAATGATAGGGTGTTAGAAAATACCATCCAGTAGAAATTTAGCTACTTATAGGGTGGAAAATATTCAACGAAGGAAGGTAAATACCCCCCCATTAAATAGGGGGTTCTCGCACGTGTATACATAAAGCAAGTGTAGGTGCACCCCCCGTGAGTGGGCCTTGTTGAGGGACCGCAACCTATGCTTGGGTTGTAATTAAAAAAATTTAGGAGCCCATGAATATTTAATTGATTGTTATAGCCCCTAGTTTGCATTGTACCCACCTCTTTTTGATGATATCCATTAGACCATGAAACGTTTTCTACTTGTTGTCATGTAGGATGCCCTGTAGATTTTCACCCATTCAAATTTCTCTAGTCCCTGAAGCTTTGAAGGCCAAGTCAAGGTCTAGTGTAAAGTGGACTTGGACCGTCTCCGGCTTCTCAACCAATCACATAATTTGTATCTCATGGGTTCAGGGCCCCCACACTCTAGTGTGAAGTGGCCATGAGTCACTTGAAATGGATGCCAATAGGATACAAAACATGAGCATGAGTTATGCTTATTTCTATAGGTCAATGAGTTGGGTGTTTATTTTAAAACAACAATATTCATGAGCTCTGAGACAAAAAAAACTTTAAAATTAAAAAATTCTATGATGGGTTCTTTGCAATGTTATGAATATTTTATAATGGATGTTATTTTGACATTACACCATTGATGTGACTTCACTAATTGGAATTTAGGTAAATATGGAAGAAAAAAAATTGTCCAATTTAATAATGGATTTGAGAGCATTGTTTGTAATGTTGATACATGCAGGATGTAGAATAAGTAATTTGGGAGAGTAAAGCTAGAAGCCTCCTACAAGAATGTGATGGAAACCCTAAATATATGTACTTCGAAGAGCAATGGGATGAAATAGTTATTGTATGTATGCGTTTCTCATAAATTATACATTGTTTCAGTGAAGATCAAAGAGCAAACATCATAAAGACACGTGTTTAAAAGAGATTGGACAACACCTTCAAATATCAATAACTCCTTTACACTCAAAAGTGAACACAGTTGGGAGGACCTATGTATCCAGTTAAGAACTCAACAAACATGCACTTATGATAACCATAACTAAATCAAGGGAGGTTCGATTTTCAATCTAGTTTTTGCAAATGTTTCATTGTAGATTTGTTGATGCAACACAAGTTTTGTTATGTAAATTTAATCAGTAGAAGTTGGAGAACACGAAAAACAACAACCCAAATAACACCCATATACCTTATGTCCAACTTGGTACCGTTGTCACCCATGCCGGTGTCAAGGGTGAGCCCCATGCCTCCTCCTTTTCCACATTCCCAAATAGTCAAACCTCGATTGGAATGATGTTGCTCCGGACCACGTACTATGAGTCATAGGTGGCCCATATGGGGCTCTATTCTAGGGAGAAGTTTGATACTACAAGTTACACCTAGTTGTGACATACATTCTCATCGAATGCAAAGCAAGCCAAAAGGTTAGGAATCTTCAATCACGATCATTGCAACATAGGTAACACTGGTCCACACAACTTTATGAATATTTAAACCTCTAATCCACGATGATATTAGTAATGATTTCATTCATCCAAATTGTGGTGATTGAGAACAAGAAAAAGAAAGAATCAAACATCGGTAAATTCCCGACATGAATTTGAGTCCGTTGGCCCTATCATGTTCAAGAGTCCCCTTTTTATAGGGTAGGGTTTAACATTATACAAGAGAAATACAACTGGACCATGGTCGAGTAACGTGTAAATAGGGTTAGTTGTCCCTATGGTGATCACTTTTCATAAGTTCCAAATTTCTCCTTTATTAATATTGATTGTTGTGTTTGCAACAATTACCCCATTGTCATTGCTTAATATGCTTTATAACCCATTCAAATTTAATTTTCATTGATAAGACATTGATATCATAGTGGCAAGCTATTGTTGTTTTGTAATAACTTACCATTCAATATGTTATAGCCTTTATTAGTGTAGATAGGTTTTGGTTCGGGTTCAATTGAACAAAACA
This sequence comes from Polytrichum formosum, assembly GCA_964035585.1. Classification (NCBI taxonomy): domain Eukaryota; kingdom Viridiplantae; phylum Streptophyta; class Polytrichopsida; order Polytrichales; family Polytrichaceae; genus Polytrichum; species Polytrichum formosum. The sequence continues at coordinate 2,175,063 of OZ037941.1, forward strand.
CATAGGGAAGGTTGAATAAGTGTCAATTTGGGGTTCTAGGTGTCATTATTAGGACAATTGATAGGTCACAATGAGTTTTAAGTAAGAATTGGGTACGAATACCTATATTAGACTCACTTTCATGTGATCTTTATGGGGTAATGTGAAAATAAAAAGGGGCATTACAGGGTCACTCAGTGCAGTACATAAATTGTGCAGTTTCTCCCTTACATCCAACTGTAGCCTAGTAGTAACGACTCGCTATATCATGGATTTTGGTGCAAAGAGTCTCAACTCATCAATTTTCTTTTGAGTGCCAATAATGTCATATAATCATGGCCAAGGGCGTCCCAATTTGAACCATAATCCTTCTTTAATTAAGTGAAAATTGAATGCATCATGAAATATTGTAGTGGAAACCCTACGGGTTACTGGGTTAAATAATCTTATCTTTGATTTAATGAATCCGTCCGGCCATTGTCCTTACCTGGACCAATTGAAGGACATCCATCTGTAAGGTTCCAAAACTATTGTCCACGGTGAGTTAGGTAGGTTCCAAAACAATTGTCCGTTCCTTGACTTTTAGATGATTTTAATCACAATTCACAAGTGATCCTGAATTAATTAAATAAATATTTAGTTGGGGCAATAATCTGAACCATGGCCTTGGACAATGATCTAGAACAATCTCATTAATAATCCAATTCATTGATTGGTCCAAGTTTGATTCATAAACCAATTTTTATAATTTTATAATTTTCTCTTTGTGACAATTGATCTTCTCTTAAGTTTTCACTTAATTTCAATAATTTGTAATTCGTTGAGCAAGTTCAAATTCTACTTTTGATTAATTAATTTATGTATTCATTCATTCATTCATAATTTCAAAGTGGCAATGGTCAACTCTTATCTATCGGAAGTCCTCCTGATTAGTTGACCAACAACATGTCTTCCACACATTTTTGCTCACCAATTGTTGCCACGCTGCAACTGATACTAAAATCTCACCTCTTCGATTGTCAATGGTTAGACTACGCATCCAGTTCCTTGCCTCTTCACCTCCAAAACTGTCGACCATGATCCCAAACACTACAAATTCGAGCTTCGACACTCGATCAAGACTTATTTAATTCTGATAACACTTTCTAGTTCAATTGGAATCTTTGAGTTGAACCACGCACTTTTAGCAACCTTCAAGATATGGGTTTCATTGTGGTTGGATCTTTTGATAATTGCCACTGAGCAACATACTTCAACTTCACCGGGAAGTAATTCCCACAATCTTCACTCTAAATCCTCTTCCTCAGATTATCACTGAGAAAATCGTTTTGGTTTCTTCTTCCTCCATTTTTATGTAGTATTCTCAGCTACAGGGTAAGACAATTGATCCATCTGATTTTCTTAACAACATTATGGCACAGAGTTTCACACTCTGGCCTATAGACGTAGGTAATATTGACAGAGCCTCTACAACCCCATCAAAAGTTTTTCACTCAACCCATAATACACAATTTGGAGCTTCAAGCTCTGATCATACTATGATTTGAAACAATGTCAGTCCATAATAATTTAGATGCTCTCTTCTCTGGTGCCATGGATATGAGCAACCATCAGCCGCTCCGCATGGCAGAGGCGATGAATCTCATCCAGCTCCGTCGGCGAGGGTGGCGAAGCGGACCAGCCGATCCAACCCGGAAGCCACAGCTTCATCGCGCTCTACCTGATAATTTCCTTGCAAGTTTTTTATTGCGGAACAGTTTCAAACTCCCTCTCTCCTTTCTCTCTCACACTCACAGACACGTATTGAGGTAAAAAGGTTGGGAAAGATGAATGTGAGAAACGGGCGGAGGCGAAGGCTGGGACAGCAAGGCACTCTCCGCCCACTTGGCTTGTGAACTTGCTGCAGAGGTGTAAACTCAATTTTTTGGCTATCGCCTAGCTTTAAAGCTTAAAATCACTAAGTTAGTGAAGAGTAGTGGCGATAGTCACTTAGGAGCACACTGACAGTGTGAATAGGGGGGCAATAGCTGTTTTGCAGACGGTTGCAACCGTCTTCACCTCCCCCACTGATAAGGAGGAGGCTGGCCATTGTCAAAACAGGCTATTTTCCATTTTACAGAATCTTACATAGTCTCAGAGTAGATAGCAATAGGCAGGAAGTGTCGAAACTCAGTGATTGAGTTCGGCCATAGACAATTAGCCAAGCAGGAAGCTTGTAGGCAAAGACTTAGTTGGAAGAGCCGAGTGATTCGGACTCTAAGATATTTTGGGAAACTTGACATTGAGAGTAAAAGTGGCCATTGACTGAAGTGGAACTTTGATTGTTGATCTTGTTGTTTGAATATATGTATTGTCTTGTGTGATTGCTAGCAATAGCCTTGAGCGTGCAATAGACGTAGCAACTGTCAAAAGGGCGAGAAACTGTGCAAGTAGTGTCTTTATATTAGCAATGGTCGAAGTCTGAGTATGGCCATAAGCAAGAGAGAGATTTCTCTCAGTCTGATGTAGAAGTTTAAGGGCTATTTGCCACGAAGGGAAGCAAGGGCAATGGTCGGAAGAATGTCAGGGCGTGCTGGCAAATAGGCAAGTGAGTGGTAGAGTCTTGAAAGATGTCAACATCATAGAGCCAAGATCTTGGGCACTAGGCTGTGTCGAGGGAAGTCGAGAGGAAGAAATCAGAGAGGGCTAGTAGCCAAGGAAAGGGCCATCGCCTGCACGAACCAGAGAGCCGAAGCGTTGGAGAAAGGCTATCGCTTGTGACCTTTGGCTATCACCTACATGCAACCAAAGAAGTGATTAGCGAGAGAGAGGGAGAGAAAGGTAGAGCAGTGAGAGATAGGCAGGCTAGGCCATAGGCTGGGCGGCTGTAAAGCCGAGAGAAGCAAAGAGGAAGGAACAAAAAGAGGACAAAGAGGCCATCTTGTTGGAGCATAGCCAGAGGCCTACTCTAAGACATTATCTGGCGTGAAGCCAATGCAGGGTTTGCTGACAAGATGAATTAGTCGCAGGCCATGGGCTGCGAAAGACATTACCATTTCCAGAAGGAGAAGTTGCCTACTTAGTGTAAGACATTACCAAAGGCAAATCCTTTTTTAACTTAAAATGTATTTAGGCCTTAATTAAGGAATATCGCCTGAATTGTTGATGCATTGATTATAGATGATCTTGTGGATATTTGTTGTGACAAGTTGCCAGATAAGTTGAAAATGAAGATGATGATTACAGTATTGGAAGAATGGCCGAATGATTGTAAGTTGAACCAAGATGAATTAACTTGAGATTATTGCAAAGCAGAATTCATGACATCTAAAAGACGATGTGGCATACAAAAAGACATTACCCCGGACTTCGGTCCTGACAAATTGCCAATGACCACTTGCCAAGCTTTTGAGCTTCACGACTGAATAGGTCGAAGACATAGAGTGATAGAAAATTTCCCTAAAGATAGGACGGAAATCACTCACTACGGAAATATCACAAAGGGACCATAAGAGTGGAGAGTAAGCAGAGTAATGAAGGAACCAAGGAGTAAAAGACGTAGATTGTTATTGTAATCCTTAATCCAATGTGACATTAACCCTTATAGACACTAGCTCAGTCTTCCCTGTGACCTAGTTCCCTAGGTTGTTGTTTTTAAGTGATAGCAAAAAACTAACTACAAGAGGTCTGCACGCACCCTCAGCCGGCCAATTGCGGGGGGGCATGTGGACCTCCGCCAGGCGGCTGGTGGGGCAGACCGACGCCCCATGTGCGCAGCTCTTCTAAGAGTCAAGCTCAATCAAATACTCAAGCAATTTTCACTCACACTTCCTCATCCTCCCTCCTCTCGAGAGACCAACAGATTTATCGCACGATCCACTGACAACAAATTGCCACACACAAGTCACACTTCAACAATTACTCCTGTTAAATAACATGCTTTACACCTGGGAATTCTGCTTCAAGCTCATGCACTAACCGTTTTGACAACATAAGATATTCACTTTGGGAAACAAGCAGATATGGCCCATGACTTATACAAGGTTATTCATCAAAACTCAAATATTAAGCATCAACTTCTCTTTGTTCATTCAAGGGCTTCACATTTATACCATAACCGCATTCCTAAATATGATTTATTTACTCCCTTTCCCTCTCTTTCCGAGTCAAGACAATTGGTCACACAAAATACCAAGATGTTTTGTTGCACTTAACTACCACTCGGAGAAGATAATCTCACAAGACAACAAGGCTCACACCCAAAGATTTCAATTAGACTATGGTCCTTCGCCAGATTACAAGAGAGAGAAAATCCACTCTCCTCTCAAGAGGGATTTCATGTTTATGCAATTCATATTTGGCATCATAATACTCAAATAATAATTAAGGATTTGCATATCTCCCATTAAATCACATATATCACAAGCGTATCAACATATTCACGGTCAAATAAAAAGCTCAAATTTTAAAATGTGTCCAGTTTTACTCAAACTTGATACATAGGACACCCATGGTTCCAGATAAAAATATATAAAAATCGCATTGGCAATCATTCATGGATTGGGACTCCTATCATAATGTGAATCATAACGGTCTCCCTCAACTATTTGAGGCCTTCAACGTGGTTCACAAATGCATTCCATTGTTCATATGATTGACGAATCTACATGAGTGATATGCAATTGGCCTTGTTGTGTGTGTAGCCGATATGAATATCTTATGTTCGATGTTGGGAAAGCTTTGCTCATAGATGTTCATAGATGATATCACTCAAATTCAAATAACAATATGTATGTATGTATGTGTTTTAAGCTAGACTTGGACATCTACATGTGCACAAAAAATATCTCTCTGAAGTTATTGCTCCTCCAAGGGCTTAGGACTTACAGTAGGCACCCATGTTAAGGGTGAAATAAAAACACAACGATTTATAGGTGTGTGGTTGATTCATATCGGTCAAGTGAAACTCGCTTGACTAATCCGGGGTTTCTAAAGCTAATCCTAACATCACCTTTATAATGCAAGGTCTCCAGTTGTAAGGGGTTCCCAATGTTTTTACCTTCAACTCACAAGGTGCCACGTGGATCCCACACATCCTTGGCCCCATCTAAGGACCATGTACTTTAAATAGTGTAGTGGATGTATAGTTGTGCCTTCATCCCTCCTAGACCACACTATTAGTTTTTGTAAATTGGAGAAATGTGAAGTTGGGCAGTTGTTAGACTTTCATTTATAAATGTTGCCTTGGGTGGCACCAAAAAAAAATCCAATAAAAGTGATGCAAACAATGTGATGGGAATCAAATTGAGTTACCTTATGTGTTGGGCATGCTCCTAGTGTGGCCCACACTTCAACCACACATTGGGGTCACTTCCACACTCCACATAGTCTTTTGGCCGTTGGCTTAGTTTTGGAATTGTCTCATCCAATTAGCAATTGCAAATCATTAAGATTGATGTTTTAGATTTTAGAATTAAAGTAGAGGTTAAAGTAAAGTTAAAACAAAAGCTACAAGAGGTCAAACGTGAAGATTCTCCTTATCTTCAAAAGACTATATAGGCCCTCCCAATCAGTAGAGTTATCCCTAAAGTCTCCAGCTCAAACCCCGATCATACTCTGGGTGAGTTGGCTAAAAGGTGAAATGAGAGCTAAACTATAAAGTCATCCAAGTTTCTTCATTGGAACATGCATGCAACATGCTAAACGAGTGGGGCCATTTATAGATAACCACTTCTTTAGCTTGTCATATCAAGATTGGTGGGCCAAGGCAGCCTTGCATAGGCAAATTTGGGAGTTAGGGTTGTGGATCGGCATGGACATATCCTATTTGAGATTGTAAATTTCTCTCAATTTTTCTGAGATTGAAAGAGGAGGTCCGAGGAGTTTCACCCAACTCTCAAAAGTAGGGTTTGACACAAGATGAGATAATGATCTATATCGATAAAATGTTTTTCAAAGAGAGATGGAAGTATGAGTTAGGTGCCTCCTTGAGATATTTTGCGAATAACTCCACTATATTCGCAACTAAACATAGAATGATAAAGTTTTTGGTGCATATAATCCAATTTCATCAGTTAACATGTCATTTTGGGGTTCATTCATCACTAGAAGCCTTGCCATATACTGCTCAAATATAAGTGTTTTAATCCAGAAGAATGATCACATAAGGCCTACATGTACACCCCACATACTTATCACAAATTGAGATGAATTGCATGTTGGGGAGTGTTGCCATGGATCTTGATAGTTTCAGGAGGGAGAAGAAAAAAAAATCCAAAAAAATCCAACAATATATATATATATATATATGTTTTACATTGATATGTGATGTTCGTTCACCACTTCCTACCCAAGTTCACATGGACATGGAATTTTTGGTAGTGAATTATAATGTGCAACAATTTCTCAAGTATGGAATCACTTAGGATTGGGCTCATATATATTGCAACAAGTTCATGCATTTCTCATTGTGAGTGGAGTTCAATTTGAGATATAATTGTATGAAGATTTCACATTCATTCAAGTCCCCCGCGACTTTCATGGCTTTTGAACTTGACTTCGGGAATCAAGAACTTGGAAAATTATCAAGTTTGCAGTGGCCCAAGAGCAAGTATGTTCGAGGCATGGCACACAAGTGTGGGATCTTGTATTGAAAGTATCTTTTTTGCATGCAAGTAAGTTAGAGAAGTTGCTTTTAGGTGGGATACGGCAATAAGTAAGCATGGCTGTGCTACCAAAAGTAATGCTTACGTCCAAACACAAGGAGGGGTTACACAACCGGTGTCAATGTCCGGGGAGATTTTTGGGCATAATCCGTCAAAACCCTAGTGTTTCCAAGTCCAACCGGTTAAGGTAGAAATACCATAAACCGTGAAAATAAGATGATTCGCATTGAAGATATGGTCTTAAAATCATGAGATAATTTTTCAAGATAGAAGAGAAGGATTCATGAAGAATGCAAGTTGTTTTATATTTTTATTCCATGTAAAAAAAAATTACAAGTTTTCAAAGTGGAAAGTTTGTCAAACCCCCTACTCGTTCACTAGATTCTTCCTAAACCGAACACGGTAATGCTCATTTCCACACAGAACATCACCTAAACCGGTTAACTCATGAGTACATTAAACTGTGATTGATGGTAGTCAAAACATGATTAAATTTTGGCTAAACCGACTGTACACACATATCAAGGTGCCAACCTCGCAATTATGGGTTTCAGAAATGGCACTTCACTATTCTGACAGAAGTCCACTGCACGGGTAGAGGGTAGTTCACGGTTTATGGTATTTCTACCTTACATGTTGTGATCATTCAGTTTTACTTTACAAATTTGAGGTATACATCCGTAGATTCATCTAAAATGATCAATAATTTTCTTGAAGTCTCCAACTTCAACCAGTTATTATTTCTCAATCTCAACCGCCGGTTCATCTGTAACTAGCCGCCGGTTCTCCCCATTCATCGACTGGTGTAGCATTATTACACCTAGAAACATTGTACTTAGCAGATTCCAATAAGTATTAGCTTCACTGCCCGGGAAGTTTTTGGGCATAGTCGGTCAAGATCCTAGTGATTCTATATCCAACCGGTTACATGTTGACATCTTCCGGTTTTGCTTTTTTATTTGTTCGAGGTATATTCTCTATAGATTCCCCTATGATGATCTGTAATTCTCCTTAAGTCTCCAACTTCAACCGGTGGTTATTTCTCAAACTCAACCGCTGGTTCATCTGTAACTAACTAGCCGCCGATTCTCCCTGAGCCCTGATTAGCTTGGTCCTTTTCTATGGTACTAATTGGGCTTAATGTGGGTGAAAAAGAAATTGGGTGAAGACTCATATTCAAGTTTGAATAAGTTTTATGTATGTTTGGGGCCACCGATGCTTGGGCCAATCAAATTAGTGACATATATAAGCTTATAGACGTAATTGTCTATACAAAAGTGCTTGCATGCTTGTCCGCTTTTGGGCATATCTTTATTGTTTTATCAAAAGAAAATACACCTATTATCTTTGCCATAGTTGAAATGTCACCATGGACGGCTCCTAGACCTCGGGAAGGTTTACTTGATTTTTTTTGTTCCAAAATGTCATGCGGTTGTCGCATTGTGCGGCTATGCGGCTACGTGAAGATTGATGAACCCAATCCTTCCATAGTTACATCCAATTCATAGTAGTATAGCTAAACTAACAATAATTGTTTCTAGGATCTAGGGTACCAACAAGTTTATGTATTAAAGTCATGTAAATCAACAAACACATACTATAATATTTGGCTAACACCATGACCCATTTATCGCCATTGATGTTTCCCATACTATAATATTTGGCTAACACCGTGACCCATTTATCGCCATTGATGTTTGGTTGGTGGTAAACTATCCCAATCACTAGAGATAGCATATGGTGCCACTTTTGATCTTTAAAATACAGTTGAATATGTGGCTCATTTTGTGTTGGGTTGTTGGCTCTACAACTCCGCTGATGGTAGATCTCCTTTCCCACTTCACAATATAGCGCTAGGTAGCCTCAAGTCTTTTTACTGGCCAAATCATCAATGTTGAGATTAGCCAATATCTCACAATGGCCACTGCACTCCGTTGCTCCATGGAATTGGCATTTTCACCCCACTTTGATGAACTTCTTTGTTTGGCTTCTTGGATTCTAAAATCGATTTTATTTCATGGGTACAACTAAGGGTGTAAAGAAAATGCATAATTCTATAATTAGATCATTAGACTTTGAAAAAAATTATACAAGAGAGTTAGTTGTAAAGCAAAGGGTTGAATTAGGGAGGATTTAGGGGAATCTAAGGTATTGATGGGTTTCTTTGAGTTTCTTTTACATGTAGCATTTTTACCTACCGGCACCAACCAGAGGCTCCCTCTTCCTCAAGTGAGTAGTCATTCAGCAGGAGAACTCTGATAGAATAGGATGTAGATGTGCGAATTATCCTTGGTAGATCCATGGGCCCACATGATGGCTCAACATACTTGAATTATGTTATGTTGAGATGCCAACATGTTTAATTTTATATAACTAAGAGTCTTCTCATTTTCTTTGCCACATATATGCACATGACTTGTTTCAAAAAAAAACATCCTTCTCTCACTAGTTGTGTGCTTCTCAAATAGACTCAAACTTAAACATCTCAAAGTTTTTTAGAGAAAAACACTAACTCCTTGTGACAGTTACGGGCCTTATGTCCAATAGACTAGTTTCATATCTCTATTGTTATGTAGCCTCTTAAACAAGCACATAAAGTCCCTTTGAATGGTTTGCCAACTTAAGGTAAGTTAGATGTGCCTAATTTAGTGCCTCTTCTGATCCGCACAACTATATTTGAGTGGTGAATGGTTGGGAATGGATCTAAGAACGGACACCCAAAAAGACACGTGTTGAAATGAGATTGAACTACGTGCTCTCAGTTTACTAACTATCCGTCCTAGATGCAACAATCGACATGAATTGGGGGAGACCTATTTGATCATCGAACAACTCGGTAATACCTTTACATTGACTAGATATAAACAAGATATTCATACGAGCCACAATGTGGGTTTGCGAAACATCTTGCACTAATCTCGTGTTTCCTTATCCTATGAGAAGTGGATGCAAAATCAAAAGTTTCCGTTTAAGACCCGCTTATCTCACTTCAAAGCTGGGGTCATTGATCAATAACTTCTCAAGTCCCGACTTACAAGGCCATATGCCCGGTGTTCAAGATTGAAGTCTTCAATGCCCTTCAAATGCGATTTGGCCCTTCAAAATATACCTCTCTCAAAACAACCCTTCAAAACGCAACCCCAAATTGAAAATGAAGACGTCACTTGAAGTCCTCAATATAATTTGCCCACCACAAGAACCACCAAGTGTAGGGCATTGTCACTCTAAGAAGTGGAGTTAGATGGTTGGTTCTTAATTTTTCACATTGTACTGCAAACGTGTACCATATAATTCATGCACAAGTTTAATATGAGTTTTGTATTTCCTTTCTATATTCTTAGATTGACGTCTTGGATTTGAACCAGCCCTTCAACTGAAGGGCTGAAATTTGGGAGCCCTTCAAAATGAAACTCATATGAGGGCTTCAATCTTGAACACTGCATATGCCGTCATAAGTCGTCCAAGAATGCCACAACTTGAGTCAAGTGTGACGGATAAGCAACGTCGAAGTTAGGCTGAGTGGCTCCCACAAATGCCCAATTCCCACTTTTCCCTGCCTTTGAGCGCTTCCCCATGATTGATTTTGTCTTCTTGGGTATCACGGGCGGTGCCCGTGCCTTCACCTTCACATTCTCACACCAAGCACGACCGGATTCATGCTTTAGTTACTCACAACACACAGGTCTCATGTCAATGACATTGTGTGTGTTTTTAAAAAAATTAATGAACTTCAACTCTCATAGATAAACGTGTAGGCAAGGTATGTGGGCCTTGTGTGATCATTCTTCTTTATTGGACACTGGGATTTGAGTGGTATATGGCAAGGTTTGTAGTTTGAAAATGGACACTATGAAACACACAGGTTAGTATGAGATTGGACGATGATTTTAAAATATCTACATATCCATTCTAAGTTCGATATGTCTTAACACAATTGGAAGGGTGTGTGTGATCTTTTAAAGAGACAAAAAAAAATTTAATACAAAGTCAAGTCTTCACTTGGACTTATGGCAGTTTTAATTCCGACTCAACTCCTATTTAAGACTTCCAACATGACAATCTCTGTGATGTAAAATTGTTAATGTGATGAGGCAATTCCCGAGCCAATCCAACGGCCAAGAATGTATGTAGAGTCAATTTTTAGCACCGTTGAGGTGTGTTGTGGAATCCAACGGCCAAGAAATGGGTCTCACTACACCAATCTTGGGTCCACGATGCCACCTCTAAAGTCAAACACCATGAAGTAGAGGTTTTTAGCTTGTAAGACAAATCACTACATTTTCACCTTTTCTTTTCTTTTCTTTTTTCTTTTCTTTTGAGACAGAAGGCCGACAAGCCAGCGCCAAAGCACAAGAGGCAGTTAACCACCTGGCAAGTTTCTGTCAAGTAGAGAGGAGTTTTTTTGTTCACCTTCTCAATGGATGAATTTGCATGGAAATTGTGAAGCTCCGACCATCAAGTTTGTTGTACATGGACAAGGATGCCATGACATATTTGAGATACAGATCTATTGAGCACATAGTCTCATCACAACATGCGTCTTTTTGGGTCGTTTAGGTGACCTCTCTTCACTACAACCCTTTTCATAAACCACTTACATATACATGGGTGTCCAATTAACCCCTAAATCCCTAAGCCAAGCTTTTCTCAAAAGCGGTCCTAACCCTCATGGCTCACTTTGCAATCATCCAAGGGTTAATTGGTGTGTGTGTGTGAGGGATAATCTAAACTACACCGATTTGAGTATGAGCACTCTGGAAGTGATCTCGCAACATTTGAACCATCCACGTGTAATTGTTGCTGAGAAAATAGTTCGTTTGTGAACGGAGGCATGGTCGGGCAACAAATTTGAAGGAAAGGAAAAAGCTATTGAAAAAAGTAAAAAGTAAAAAGTAAAAAAGAAAAGAACTTGACCCTACATCTGCCATCAAATGGGTGACATGGTGAGGACCAATTTGAAAGAAAAGGAAAAATGAAATGTTGACTTCTTTGTTTATGTGAATATGAGTTTGTTTTCTAACACCTTTGCTTGGTCGTATGATGAGCTTAGGGGGATCCCTAGAGAAATGGTGGAGCATCGCATTCCTTTGATTCCGGGTGCTAGGCCAATTAGACAAAAGGAGAGAAGGATGAACCCACAATTACAATTGTTGGTTAGGGCGGAGTTAGAGAGATTGTTAAAGGCCGGGTTTATTAAGCCGGTGGAAATTACGGATTGGGTCTCTCCAATGGTTTTGGTGAAGAAAAAGAATGGGAAGTTGAGGGTATGCGTGAATTATCGGAAGTTGAATGCATGCACACAAAATGACCACTTCCCCTTACCATTCATCACACTATTGTTAGAGGAGGTAGGTGGTCATGCGAGGTACACATTTATGGACGGGTATGCGGGCTACAATCAAATTTCCATCGCTCTTCAAGATATTCACATCATGGTCATGTCCAATTTTAAAAAAAATTACTACTTTGTGCCCGGGTGTTGGACTCCTCATTGGAAACCTAAATGGCGCACGTGGGTCACTGTGAAATTAAACCCCTATATATAGGAAATTTATATAGAAAAAAAATGTATACGTACTAATGGTAGGCTAGAATACATATTCATGTATTTGTATTAATATTTTCAATTTAATGTGATAAATGCCTCCACTACATGTACAACATATAACTAATGAAATAAATAAGACTTTTTTACATACACAATCCGCTTTCACTTTCTAATAAGAACATTATTGAACACTTCTTCATTTGTAGGTAGTAACTCAACAATTGCATCAGACAACCAAAGACAAGAGCACAATAACTTTGCCACAAACTAGAGAGCAAAACTCAAGGGAGCCAACGAGCGCTCCAAGAACCTGCAGTTCGTAAAAACCTAAAACCCAAATGCAAACCCTAACAAGAATGGATAGGATAGTCAATGGGCAATATAAACATATGACAATATTGCATGAAAATGTAAAATTGGTCAAAACTAACACATCTACTAACCAATTTTTTTTTAAAAGAAAAACCTTAGGGCCCCTCTTGTACATCTACCTTTACTCCAACATTCTTATTAGCCTTTTTAAATGAACACACTAGAGAAAAAGAATACCTCTCCCTTATGTATACTATGTACACTAATGTCTCAAATAATAAACCTTTCTACACTCACTTTAGTTTGTACGTGGTATGAAGAGTCCAACCCCCGGGCTTTGTGCATTGCATTACCAAGAGTGATCATAGAAGGCCGACATAAAGAATGTGGCCCTAGTGTGGGTGTTTTCAACTCCACATGCAATTTTGACTATTGCATCGGAACATGGTGGGCCTCATCTTGTTGGGAATTGCAAAGTGCCAAACTTGTCACTTCATGTTTATGAGTCAGGGTCAAAATGCAAATTAAGAAATTTGTGAAAATCTTCCTTCTTTTTTCTTGGGTAAGTAATCACATAGACCCTCTCAATCGTGCTCACTATATCTATATTTTTGAGCACATAGTCCAATCTTGTTCTAACACATTTTTATAAATATGTTTTCTAATATCCGCTCTTAAAAACAAGTAAGCCATAATAATGCCACTCAGATAATAGGCATGTGAACAATTAGAAGAGTGACCACATAAGGTCCACATATAACTTATATATCTTATTAGGCTTATCTGTAAAGTCTCTCGAAGAGGGATAAACCCATAGGTTTGATCCTTCTTTGAGAAAACTTTTTATTAAGAGCTGATTAGCTCGTTGACATTGGAGCCTATTTTGAAAGTTGGGTTCCCCCATGGCATCCCAATCAAACAATTATTTGCACACAAACTCACAACTATAAAGACAAATGGGTTGCTATCCAAAAAAACATACAATTTTCTTTGCACAACCATGTTACGCCTCTAAATGGATTCTTGGAAGTGATTTATTTAATGTTGACCACGTAACATATGACCACCATCTTCTTCTCCTTACCAAATATTGCATGCAAACAACTCATAATTGCCTTAGCCAATCACTCCTCACCACATACTCTCACCCACAACATAAAATTAGACGATATATCCTTCCAACTCTTCACCTCCTCCTCCCCACTTTACACATACGCGAATGCAACCCTAATCAAGACTGTGAGCCATCCACGGGGGGGTCACTCCATTGTCAAGTTGAACACCACGTGCGGCCAAAAAAAATCTACTTTTGGTAAGTTGCATCACCAAAATGGGTCAAAAGTTTATCAATTTTTTTTCATGGGTAGATATACACGGTATCTATTACATAGTAAAAAATGGTAACCAAATTTGATGATATGTTTTTTAAATAAAACATACCGTTTCTAACTAGAATGACATAGAATTGAACTAAAATAATTGCTACAAAAAATGAAGATGACTAAAAATTTCAAAAAACTATACAAAAGATACTATCAATGATTATGTATATGTAGAAAAAATATCATAATTTTTAAATTTATCTATTCCATGTAATATAGGGGTAGCAAACTTTGGCCGCACGTGGTGTTCAACTTTACATGGAGTGAACCCCCCGTGGAGCCATCATATTGGCTCACAATTTAGTTGTAGGCAATTTAATAACAAAAAACATTTGATTAGAGTAGTTCATTGGTTTATTTGATGCTTAACCCTTTAAAAGGTAATTCGTAGATATAAACTAGGAAGTTGTTGCAAAACTTAGGCGAAACGCAAAGTAGATATGAAAGTATAAGATTGATTGAGAATCTCAACTAAATTAGTAGAATTAGAAAATTTTAGACATTAGGTAGTAGTACAAGTAGAAAACCGGAAAGTTGATGGCAGAAAAATTAGGAATTTTTTATGAGAGATGATAATTCTTTCTCCAAAGGGTTTTTTAAAAAGGACTAGCAGTCAAAAAATTCGTTGAAGTTAGCTTTCTAACAAGCCCAAGCTTGTTGTCATAGGCACAACTATGAGGGAGATATGATAGATTCTCCAAGACTACTTCTTGTTGGGGACGATTTGGCAACGTTGACTTTGTTTATTTCAACTCATATGAGAAAATAACTCTACTCCAATCATCCATAGTCTAGAGCAAATTCAAGACATGCCTTGACAATTTTGTCAGAAAGATGTGGCGTTTTTTCTTTTGTTGTGAGCTTAAACTACTTCTCTGAAGTATATGCCTCATAATTTGAGGACTTGTTGATATCCCAAAGTTATGTTCTACATGTGTTACTACATCTGGAGCAATACTCACTCATCCCTTCGCCATTTGTAGCACATATGACTGTTCCATCTCTTTATTTAATAATCGTGGCTTACCTGCATGCGAACAGTTGACATTAGGAAGATATTTCTCTCTAATGTTGTGTACACTCCCCACACTCATGTTCAAAACCCTTGCTATTTCTCTATGCCCTTACCCTTTATAAAACATAAAATTGTACTTTCTCTTTCTTCTCTTTAGATAATGCTCTCGTCATATTTTGTACTAACAAGGAAGGCCAAGAAATCATGCACACGGGTTCTACACAACAGACAATAAGTACTCATGAAGGTTTTCTCAATAAGAATGTACACATTAGCTCACCGACATATATGAGAGCAGTCACACTATGTTGTTACAAAATTAATCAAATAAGAAAGATGGCTTTTGGCCTTCCATTACTATATGAGCATGGGCTAACATGTATGTATCTTACTAATTCAGGTTCCTAACTCGGAATAGAAACTGATTAAACTTTTATTTTGGGACTATATGTGTCAAATTGCTCAAATGGACATTGAAATATCAAACTCCAAAACACTTGATCAATTTGAAAGGCACTGCACTAATAACCCACCCCCCCCCCCACACATGCGCTCCACATATCATACATAGACAAACACTCCACCATCCCCTCCGCAACTCCTTAGCCCTACTCCCCTTTACCATCATTAACCTTCACCCTCTCAAATACCCAACACAAAACTCTTATTACACAAATGGCTCCTTTACTCCATCGAACAACCAAGGCAATGGTAACTTTACATGATATGGTGTATTAATGGCCCCCACTCATACTTGCATAGACACCAAACTCCCAAGATATTCAAGCATTCTATGTGCCAAATTATATGCATTATTTGTCGTAGTCCAACACACCCAACCATTTTCAACTGATGTCCACAACTTCATAGACAGTCTCACCAATATTTACCTCCTCCATAATCATATGCACCACCCCTCCTCCCAACGTAACTACCCAGATAAACTACTCATTGGAACCATCCTATTTCACATCCAACACACTAAACTCAAAGTCACAATACAAAGAGTCAGAGCGCATGTTGGCATAATGGGAAAGAATGAAGCTGACAAATTGGCTAAACAAGGCTCCATACGTGACCCCCATTCCCCTCAATCTAACCCCCTTCCACCCCATAGGACACCACATTCCCTATTGACCCTCAACTATACCCACCTCCACACAACACGGCGGTTCCATCTGCAACATTACAATATATATAGAAAACGAGCACCATGGACACACCATCTCCTCCTTGGCCAACTCCTATCCATATGTTTCTGAATGGTCACACAATGAATATATTCACCAAACTTGGTCTAACCTTTTCTAGGGTGCTAAGTCTATCATGGATGCTCAAATCACTCAGTCCTCAAATTCCAATATGGTTGCTACATGGAAAATCAACGAAATTGACAACTCTTTAACCCAACCCTCTCTCCACTTTGTAACTTCTGACATTTGCCTTCACCTCCTATTATGTTGTACTAACAAGCACATCAATGCACTTCGTACCAAGAGACATAATAAAGCGGTACATGCTACTGATGCCACCCTTCTCTCACACCCTCTCATTCAACACTTCACATTGATTCATGCCAAAACTTACAATAACCGTCCCCCAGAAAACACTTTACCCTCTTGGTTGCTTCCATGTACTTGTTTTTTTCCACATTGCAAATGTTTAGTGTGACTTAGACTGGACATCCTATGTATTAGAGGCAAATCACCCACTGACAACCCACCTTTCTCTCCTTCCCCAAATCTCACCGTACATTTCATTGAATTTATATATTGCAACAATAAATTTCCCGTAGAAGCTATGACATGTAAACACAAAAAAATATGATATTCTCATCCCTCATCTCCAACAAGTAGGTTAGGACACCCTCCCCCCATGATTCTTACCGCCATCATAAGAGGTACCATACACAAACCTTCCATCACACACCTTTTGGACTTGGACATTCCCCAACATAAAATCCACCACCTCATGGAAACTACATAACATTATTCATATCCATAACAATGTTATGTGGGACTGACAATATTATGTGGAATATTCCACCATTTAGACTGAATGTGAGGAATATTCTACAAAATATTGTCAATCCCACATAACACTGTTATGGATATGAATAATGTTATGTATCTCTCAATGCTATTAAATACCTCACATCATTGTGCTTAATAAACAAAAACTCAAAAATCGTGAAACACCAATCCCCCTTCCCTAGAACCACCCCCTCTCCCTACTTTCTCTCTCTCTCCACATGGGTCCACCCATTGCAAAGATAGGCATTACCCCATCCTCCTCTTAAATTTCCCCACGGAAATATCATGATGATGGCTAACGGACCAGCTTCTGTCAGTCAACTGACATTAATTTTCTTTTTCTTCTAAAAGTCGGGTGCAAATTTTGGGACCTAAAATAGCGTATGAGTATGAGACCGGCAATCGTAAATCCAAAATTGACCTATGCACGCTAGCTTGGCCCACCTATCCTAGCAGGACAAGCTAGAAAGCTATTTTTTAATAGCACGGCACCACTCTTTCTATATGACAATTTAAGCATTAAGAAAACTTTGATAACTTTGTGTTAATTCTCTTTGACTCAAGGTTTGGGACTAAAACCCATAGTTTCATATCCTTCACTTTACAAATAACTCTATTGCCTTTCTAGACTGGTTGCGAGGATTGGGGACATTGGACAAAGACCCAAAGACCAAATAGAATGTAAGGTGAGGGGCTTTGTCACGACTGGAGATCCCAAAAGCTTGGATGACCATGACTATCTTAAAATAAGCAACACTGACACCGCCCACCGCCTGCAACTTCGGTCAGGGATATCTAGTGCGGATAATGATGTGCATTCATCCAAATTCGACATCCCATCCTCATCTTCTTCTCATCTGGAGTTAAGGTAGATGGGTCTTGGGCCGGGGATTCGTGGCACTCAAGTATAATCATCCATGCAGATGAAAAAAACGCAGGAATCATCTAAATTACTATTTTTAGGTAATTTGATTCCGGAAATAGAGTTAAAGGCCCCGAATTAGTCTAGTGATGTCACATTCAAATGAATCAGCCCTCAACCCCATAGGGGGGCTTTTTTTTATTGGAGCCACTTCATCCACGATATCTTGGATGGATGTTCTTTAGTGAGTGCCACGAATCCCCAGCCTGGGTCTTGGATATTGTTCTGTATAATTGCATTGGGCAAAACGTGTGTTGTATAATACCGTATAATACCATTTTGTATTCTACACAGCATGCAATCAAACGTAACCTTTGTTTCGTGACATGCCAAAGCTTATAATACGAAGATTTGCTGCCCTCCGGCTTGAATACGACTCCAAAGTGATTCCATGATTCACATTTGTTCTTTCCCATTGTTGATACACACAAGGTGACCTCACCACTCACTACAAACATAATGATAAAGAAATTGCAAAGTCTGTATTACAAATATACCAATTGGGATCCTAATCAGGAATAGGTGGTGCGATTCAATCTCTTCTCGAAATATATAAGAATCACCATGCCGAGTGGAAAGCCTAGACAATGATGTGAGGTGGCAATCTAGAACACTCTCCCAGCAAGAGACGACCCTTCAAGTCATCGGACCCAAGAGAAGGTTAAACATGTGTCTATATGTGTTTGTTCTTTGATCCTCACCGAACCACACACCAATCAAATATAGGGGTCCAATTAAGAAAGTAGTCGAATAACACCCACTTACCTTAGTGAATAATATGTGCATGACTTGGCAAAACCTTCACAATGCCCCAAACATCTTGGAGGTCAGCTTCACTCAGGGGTTGATCACACCGGCCAGTTCGGACACCATCCGTCAACATCTCTGGTTGTAGTAGTGTGAAAAGTGGTGGGCCCAAGATCTATTTCTCAACATAATCTCCAGCCATTTCATGGCTGGAACCGGCCGGAAAGGTTGGTGTGATCGGGGCATCAATCAAGGCCTCTTTCTACCTATCAAACAACCATTGGCCCAATTCAACATTTGCCTGATGGTGCAAATTTCAACACCCGGGCCATATCTCAACTCGTAATTCGGTAAATCCAATAGAAGTTTTCATTTAAATATGGGCATTTAGAACCATCCTTTTTATATTGGCATATGCTACGCTACGAACCCCATAGAACCAATGACCCCACTATTGTATGAATCTTGCAAAGTTCATGTTTCATGTGCGGTGTATTGTAACATTAGCAATGTCCATAGGAAAATCATTGTGTGTGTTTACATACAACACTTGACCCAAAACATATAGTAATCTTGGCAAAACTAGCGTACTTAGCATGGCTCAATCAATGGTTTCTAGCCTTAGAAATTATTGATTTTATGTGGTTAGTGGAGATCATAATTGGTCATGTTTATTTTGGTTAGAATACACCAACATTAACCCATAGGTGCTTAGGGGAAGCCCAAAAGACTTGGGTGTGAATGTTACTCAAATGTATATTATCCAAGAGAAGAGTCGTTTTCATCCTAGATCCTTCCACTTGGGTTTAGTACAGTCCTAAGCTACCTTGAACACATGGATTGAAGTAGTTGGAAACCTTCGTTTTCTTCTTTGTTACATAATTCAATACACGAAGAAAATCACAAGGTTTGTGACCACTACCATGTGATTTCTTTCATGTTTCCACGAAGTTAAGAAGCTTATACATGTTTAGACAATCAACTTGAGAAAATTCAAGAAGTTTTAATCAATCTTGGAAGCCCAGTCGTGTTCTGAAGAAAAATGCTTTCAACACAAATTGGTGGCAATCAACAAACAAAATCCTTATTTCAATTGTATGGATGTAGTCTAGAATATCATCCTTCATGATTGCTCTTGTATGTCAACTCCAAACAATGTCTCCAATACAAAATTTAGAATACATCTTTGAATTTGGATGAGAGGGAATTATCATATGCAAGTATATCTCTCATCCATCAAGCATAAAACTAGAACCATTATAGGTTTGTTGCCAATTCGTATCTACTGAGTTGACTATACTATTTTGGGGTTTGAAAAGCTAAATTTGGTGTCAAATCGACTTTAAGAAAACAACCTCCAAGAAACACACTATTTTGAGGATTTTATGATGGATGAATGAGGGGTATGCTCATATGCAAAAAAATAAAATCCTCTCGTCTTTGATTTGATTTGATTTGATTTGGACCCCAAGCATTTAAGCTCTGGTAAATTCCTACATGTTGGCTGCTTTGAAATGATCTTGGAAGCCCCTTTGTGAATAATAACGCTTTGACGATTGTTATGGAGACATCCAATAAGTAAATTTTCAAAATCCAATTGTGCACATGTTTGGAGTTTGTAGTTGAAATGTGTCTTAAAAAGATTGAGCCATCCAAGTATCTCCAACTAGGATATTTTGAGATTTATATGATGAGATGTCAAAGAAAGGTTTTTTTTTTCACTGGATTTCTTATCAACATATGTATTTGTTTTTTATGTAGTGAATTCACCAATACACCATTAGAAAGGCATTGTAAATTCCAATCATATGCAACTCACAACTCCCAAAATATCACATTTTCAAGAATTTCATAACATTATTCAACCATGTGGGTTGGCTTCATGACCTTGAATATGTTAATTATATTATGTGGCCCTGAACAAAGTAAGAATATTTGTAAACTATTCATACATTCAGGCTGAAACTTGAAATTTTGGTTGGAGTCATGCTCCCGGCATAATTCATAGGAAACATTGTTCATGCTAACATTATTCATTGAAAATACTATTCATAGCAACACTATTATTGAAAATACTAGAAGTATTCATACTATTCATATTGGCACTATTCACTATTCATAAACCGGCATCAATTTCTTCTTATTTTCTAAGTTTCTC
This sequence comes from Polytrichum formosum, assembly GCA_964035585.1. NCBI lineage: Eukaryota > Viridiplantae > Streptophyta > Polytrichopsida > Polytrichales > Polytrichaceae > Polytrichum > Polytrichum formosum. The sequence goes on from OZ037941.1 coordinate 2,195,803, forward strand.
CACGAAGGTAAGATAGTGGAGGCCCATGTCAAATGCTAAAATATAGAATGGAACACAACCTTGTAGCTGATTAATGTTATATTCAGAACCCTTGCTATGGAAATTGGACATTGTTGGTTCAAATGCCAACCTTTTGATTAAGGTACTTGTAGACCTGTGAGCCCAGTTTTGTGCCCACATTTCAATTTAACTTAAAAGAATGGGGACACCTTAGGATTAGCAATTGTATGAGTAGTTTAGAATCTAGATAGGATTGAAATTTAGAAGTTTAGGTAGAGTTGAGTTAGAGTTGTAGATTAAGAGTAATTAAAGGAGGAAACCAAAAAAAATAAAATGATTGAAGTCATCTTATTTTGAGTTGAGCGATGCTTAAGGGCCAAGTGGTAGAGGCCAAGATTAATGTTCGTTTTAGGAGAGGGGTTGTTTGATTTGGGTGACCTTGGGACTCGGAGGCCAGGATAAGGTGGAAGCTCCTAGTGCTCTCAAAACTGCTGGATCTAGGAAGGAAGCGAGAGGTCCTAGAGAGTCCAGGAGAGGGGGAAGACAGGAGGAGAAAGGCCCAGCTGCCGCGGAAGTTTTTTTTGGGCAACCTGATAGTTTGTGATAATGCTGATTTTTGAGGCGGAGGAGTGTGTGGAAATTACAGAGGGACAGTGAGAGGTTGGGGGCTTGAGCTGTGTGTGCAAAGGAATCATGTCGAAAATGGCATTTCAGAATTGAATGAGCACTGCGAACGCTACCGAGCAAGGGGATGGAAGTTCAGTGAAGGAGAAAGATTCTCCTGCCGCCAGAGGGTGAGCTTGTGCGCCTGGCTCCTGGGAATGAGCATCAAAAAGGAGAAAGGTGGCATCCAAGCTGGAAGCTGGCCAAGACAGGTGTGAGAGGAAGGAGTGAGCTTCTTGAAAGAGCAACTGAATGAGGGAAGCGCCTCCTCCGTCGAAGCCCATTTCAGATAAGTATTTCAGGGTCGGGGGGGTGACCTGAGAACTTTCGGCTGTGCTTACAGGTGCCGAGAAGGCATGATCAGTCGAGATTCCAGCGTCGTAGGTACTGCCGGTCGCAAGTTGACATCCTTCAGATTTTCTTTTACCGAATCAGGGTTGTATCGACATTCGGAAGCACTAGTTGAGGTCCCATGACCAACCTCGCCCAGGTGGGCCACACAGTTAGACAGATGCGGAATCAAGGCACAATCTCAAGACGAAGAAGGGCGAAACAGAATGAGGAGTTGACACATCAATCAGGCATTGGAGGGAGAGAGTCCAGGAGAGGGGGCAGGGAGCTGATGCTCGAAGACTGCTGGCCATCCAAGCTCAGACATTGTTACTGCAGAGGAGGAGAGTTCCGGTGCAGAGGTGTTAGAACCACCACCAGTAACTAGAGAGAAGAGTTGGGGTGATTAGTTAGGACTTAAGAGGGTTAGGGTTAGTATTGGAGCTTAGTTATAGGGAATGTTCAGGCATGGGTTAATCAAGCCTGGTGATAGGGTGAGAGGGTGATAGTGGGGTAGAATCTTTTATAGGACAGTTGGTATTGGGGTGTGATTTGTGTGGTGTGTGACCCAGGTGTTTGTGAACACTTGTGGTTGATTATAATAAAGAAAAATTAGCAAGTGCATCAATTCATCAGTGGAGTGGGAAAAGGCCAAACTCTCTTGCAAGCAATGACAAAGTTGTGGAAGGGGGATCCCTCACCCGGACTACAACGCAACTAAGGGTGGGGTGATCTTGGCTCACAAGACCTCAAAATCTAACTCCATAGATGTAATTTTAAAACATATTAAAAAAAACTTCTTAAAAATTTGGTGCAAAGTTTTCAAAATGAGAGGCACATATGATTGCCAACCGTTTACACCCTAGAGTACCCCTTAACCAACCACATAGAAATACATTGGAAATCCCACCTCATGAAACTTTTAAAAACTCATGTAGGCTTTAGAGTAGCTAAATATAGGAATGTTTTTCTTCGAAATTTTCAAATGAAAAAAACATACAACATTCTAGAAAACATAGCATTTGGATAAAGTTTACTTACTTAAACCCTTAAGAACACTCACATTTTGATTGATTACGGCCTCTTAGAAGATAAGCATTTAGGGGTCAAAAGTTAAGGTACTTTTACATGGGAATGACTTTTCTTTACACGGGCTTTAATTACAAGTCACTTCTATAATCTATCGGGGAGAGCAAACACTTACGATTTGTCCATTTGTTATATAATGGACAACGTGGTGATGGTGAGGCCATCGTTCCACTATTCCTAACCGTTTTGAGAATATAGTAGAGGCGTCTATTCTTGATCAAGACCCCATCAACAATCTACAAGGTATCAGAATGTCGATCAGGCTAGGACAAAATTTTGATCAAGTTGGGACTTGAATTTCGATCAGGCCAGAACCAATAGTGCTATGACACATGTCTTTGGTTTTGAGTGCTCAAGTGAGGAAGAATGAGTGGTTAAAATGAGCGGCTATGGCAAACTCTAGACAATGGTAATATGTTCAGTCCAACTTTTGGCTTCAAAAATTCATAGTAATTTCAATTTAAGGAATAAAATTACTGAAAAATTTGCAGTCCTCTTGAATTCCATCTTCCTAGATAGGAAAATTTTGCATCGCCTTATACTTCTCCACATTTGGCGTAGAATCTCTTAAGTGTTCGGTTATAGGCGCCTCTACTCCAATGAATGGAAACGGTAAAGTGACAAGCTTGGATCACTGCAGAGTACATTAAAATGATTCATAATTCATGTGCATGGGCGCAACAAACTGAAACAACATGGGTCCAAACTAGCTACACAAGGGCTTGCCTATCATAACCTTATAGAAATACATTACTCACAATGAAATTGAATGGCATGATGCGACGTGTAAAAGGATTCTCAATATGCACTCGTGGTTCGGTCGAGCCTAACCTAAGAAATTAGAATGTGTTGGGAGCCCGCAACATCACGTGAAATGGGCTTACTTTTCCGTCCAATGTCGCCTTCAAATGTCATTCAAGGCGGTCGCCCTCCATGCCAGCCAGTGAATTTTTTCTCAAACTTTCAAGAGAGGAGCATAGGCTACAATCAGTGAAGTGGGGAAGCCACATATGGATGAGTATACATTTTCATCCCAAATTGTACATGTTCATCTAAAAGTTGGCAAATTCATCCAATTTCTATGATTTTTGGGTTTCTGATGATTTCATTCATGAAAAATCACAAAAATTTGCAATTTTTTTATTTTTTATTTTGAGACTCCCAAACTAGTAGTAGATTGCTAGATTGAAAATCATCGATGCCAACATTCCTTTCGCCTTTGCATGTAGAATCACAATAGAAAAGCAAAATGAACATTGATATTTCACCGACTCACGTGAATACGAGTCCGTAAACCTTATGTTGCTCAAGGGCCACCTCTTTGGGCAAGAGGAAAATACTGCCTACGAGCATACCTCTCATTCATTCAACATAATTGGTTGCTTATCCAAGCCGAGGGTATTTCCAACAACTCTCTTGCACTTTTCTATCCGTGATGAGTACACTTCATGATTTCATCCATAGCTTATATTTTACATCCGTGAGCAAACTGGTTATGTTGTTCATCAAACAACTAAAATACTATGCAACTTGGAGGTTATTTTTCTTAGTTGATTTGACATTGGAATTAGCTTCGAAAAAATGCCGATTTAGTCTAGTCTAAGTCATTGGAGACAAATTGACCACAAACCTATATGGTTCAAATTTTATGTTGGATGGATGAGATGCACACTCGTATGTGAGTTTTCTCTCTCTCCGTTTCCTCGATACATAAGAGGTTGTAGATAGACAAACTTGCACAAATGGGTATGTTTAGGTTTGAATACAATCTCCACACCATCTGTGGAGAGGTGAGTGTTGGATTGGTACATGGGTGAATGCACAATACCAATCTATATGCAATAGACAACGTGATGGTGATGAGGCTATCGCCTCACCGTTCTTGCCCTAAAAAGCAAAAGAAATTTCTAAATGAAAAAGGGCCACATGCTAGAGATTCTTTCCCAAAAAAATAAACATGTGAAAGAAAGAGCAAACAATTGTGGAAAGGTGGGGAGGGGGGGGGCTCCAAGTGACAAAGATGGGTATGGTGGGGGAAATCCAAAGTAACGACATGGTATTGGCAGGGGGCATGGTGATGGATTATAGGGTCTTATGAGCATGGGCATGCGTATACATGGATATGGCAGGTACGCACATGCATGGGGGGCATATGGCATGGCCATATGATTGCATGGGTGTATGTGGTTGGGTTGATCCGAGATAAGAATTCATATGCTCGTATGCAACATGCCAAGATGGCACATGTCAAAGCTAGTAAACAAATCAACATCAGTATCAAAGAACTCGCATGTGGATGAGCCATGGTTTTCAAAATTAAAATACGCGTCAAATATCCATATTGATGGGTATCCCAAGGTGAGAGAATCTTTGTATGCCCAAATTATTATTTGGGCTGGTACCATTCAAAACCATATTGATAATAGGACAAATGTACCTAGGTATGAAGATTCTTGCATGAAATATAGACTCAAATGGCATCAAAAACCAAAATATCTTCAAATACCCATAACATGTGAGTATCCAAAAAAATGTGAAATCCTCATTATAAATACCCAAATGATATGAAAAAAGAGTGGAAAAGAAGAAGATGCTATCAATCCGACACGACACTAAATATGATATTTAGCATCACTTACTCCTTTGGTAATATAACTTCACAGAAGTGCAAACTCAATTTCATGAAGGTTCCAAGCTACACTAACTATGATATTTAGTGTCATATGGTACTTTACGTCACTATGGTAACTTTTCGAATGACACTTCTTATGAATAAGTGAACAAATATTGTCATGGATGATGGATGAGTTCATCCATTGGTGAAAACCCTACCTTCTCTTGTCAGCAGCTTGTGATGAAATATCGTCATGGATGATTGAAATTTAGATGAAAATTCACTTGGTAAGTGACTTGTAATGGCAACACTATAAATCTATAATCATCCAAAAAAATTACAAGGAATGACAAATAATGTTGGGTTAACATTTAGTGTTGGTGACACTATACCGTGGTTTACAATTAGTATTGAGCAAGACAATTAGAATTTGTGACACTAAATATCATAATTAGTGTAGTTCATGAATTTTTTAACCAATGTTAATGGAGTGTTCTACCAAATTCATGAACCTCCTAAGTTAGTTCACGATTCTTCTAAATCGACTTGACATGTGGCACACCTCAATTTCATGATAGTGGACCCTTACCTCTTGCAACTTCGTAAATCTTCCAAACCAATTTCATAGCACATTGTTATTCCGAACAAATTTTCATTGTTTCGCAAAAATTGTCTTCAAACTAGATCTAACAATAGAATCGATTGGGAAGTAACTCATACAATAGTACTATATTTTTAGGGTATGTTCCATATTGGCTAGGGTTTTGGTTGTGAGTGATTCATTGTTTTGTTATATATATGTTTTGATTGGAAGCAGTTGGAAACAATTCACTTTGCATTGTTTTGTGTTGATTCGGGTTGAAATTGATGTTGGTTACGAGTTTTAGTTAGTTTTTTGTTTGGTTAGGGCTATAATTTGTTCTTTTAAATTGGTTCAATTTAGTAGCTATGCCTAGTTGTATACCCATATAGAGATGCACTTTGCTCACGAACCATACATTATATTTTTAATGAGGACTTATCTTATGTTGACACAAATAAACATTACATTATCCTTACGAAACTATCATGAGCATAGCCATAGCTTTTGAGGAAAATGGTCAATAAGTTGCCAAACATAGAGGCAATGTTCTCTGTCCAATTTTACAACATGAGCACATTCAATGGTAGTAGAGAGGCTTGATGTAGATCCAAACATCACCGTAGGATCTTTCCATCCTCAATTGAATGAAACTTTTCAAATTCCCACGCCATGTACCTATTAGTTGTGTTTTAAAAGCTATTCGAAGTCAAGTTGGATTTACCCTCAAGGTGATGCGCTATGAATTGGATTATTATAACAATGAAGAACGGCTTAGAGAGTGTATAGAGTGGTGTCAAAAGTTCTTAGAGCTTGGTGGCAGTATGGGTGATGTTGTATACGTGGATGAGGATAGTTTCAATTTACGTTTGACAGGTTGATTTGAAAGGGCTTGTCAAGGCCAAAGATGCCAACAAGTTTGTCCAACTCAAATGGGTCAAAATTTATCTTTGGCGGTTGCAATTGGTCGTGAAGGAGTCATTCCACACGGTGTCACATTTGGTGCCTATAATACAAAGACGTTCTTAGAACTCCTTTAGACCAAGCTCATTCCTAGCCTTGATAGACAGAGGTTCATCCTCGTGGATAATGTCCCATTTCACAAATCTTGTGAAATAGAACAAGCTTTTGAAGATGTTGGACACATATACTTCCGTTTGCCATCATATAGTCCATTTCTCAATGGGTATTTGGACACATCAAAAGCCATGTTGGACATAATGATCTCCAAAATCATCAAACATTATTAGGTCACAATTTAATGATGATGTACAAGCAATCACTATAGACATGGGTCCAAGGTTAGATATCAAAGGTCAATCAAATTTTTGGTAGAGATAGTTGTGGGGAGCAATTAGGAGAATCTTATACATGATGTACCGTTCTTTGTGAACTAAAGTTATATAGTTCATGAAATTAGTTTTGTGAAGTTGCAAATACGGGTACCAAATCATGAAATTGTTCACGGCATGTAGTGAAGTTGGTTGAAAGTTTAAGCTAAATTAGTTGTCTATATAGTGAACTCGGTTCACAGTTCCAATGAAATCGGTAGAACATATTGCTAAATTGGTGTGTAAAATCATGACTTTGAGTTTGCACGTCTTTGAATTCATCATACCAAATGAGTATTATAAGGAGTTACACAATGATATATGTTTGTACTAATAATGTAATTTTTGAAACCAAGTAAAGATGTTATTGTTCTATAATGCCCAACAACCAATTTGACTTTTGTTGGCAAAATATGAGATACCGTATAGAATAAATAGTTATAGCATTGCGTGATTCCAAATAGTAAGTGGCACTAAATACAATATTTAGTGTAGTTCCAACCAATTTTGGACAAAATAAATAGTTAGTTTACACCAAATTTGACCTCTACGTTGGTGAGGTAGCTCTTAGTAATGTGCAACTTGACCAAGGTTTTACGTGGATGACCGCATTGACTCATCCATTGTGTATTATCGAGAAGAAAATTACGATCATTGTATACCAACTTAACCATTCTCAATAATATAAAGTCTATCATATTGGGATACCTTCAATCCGTCCATCCACATCTATTCAATATGGATGAACATGGGATTATCTTATGTTTTCCATCACACTCCCTTCCTTCACGATGGGCAATGGGAAGCTCTAGTGTGTTGAAATACATACTACATACAACACACGAGATTACTTTTAGTTTTCTTTTATGTGTAGTATATTTGGTCATCAGTGTCATACATATAATTGTATTTTTGTTGCCATTGTTATGTTGAATCTAGGTGCAAGTTTATATGCATAGTAGCTCATCAATTTCTTATATCATGTGAGTTGTTTGAAAATGTTGTGAACACAAAAATCATAAACATAACATTATTCAGATCCATAACAATGTTTTGTGGGCCTGACAATATTTCACAAAATATTCCCACAAAACATTATTATGGATCTGAATAATGTTATGAAATGTAGTTCCCTGCAGAAAACAATAATTAATAGTACAACTTCTCATTGTAAGGATGTCATCTTTAATCAATTTCCAACAATTTCTATATTTTTGGAAATGCTGGTTTTGAAGAGCATTGAGCTTAATATCATCTTGAACCATACACTTACTTTTCAAGAGCCACCTTGGATTTTCAAGGGTTAAGCTTGTGGTGACACCAATAACTTAGGCAGTGTCAATGCTTTGCAATCCAAGCCAATACTAATGTATGTGGTTCTACTGTGGCCAACTCCACTACATTTATGGGACAATGATGTCCATTAAATCAACTTGGATATTGGATCTAAATCTACACATGTCACACCTGTTACTATGGGCTAAAAGTTAGCGTGGGAAGGAAAATGTTGTGACCCACCATATTCTATGTGTCAGTTGACAACTAGGATGGCTTACAAATTAATAAAATATCAATTTTCAAATGTGAAATGTTAAAATGTTAACAAAATTTTGATATTTTCGGTATGATAATGATATTATATGAATAATATATATATTTTAGCCCATAGTAATTCATGCTCGTGTAGAAAACATTGATTTCATATTCCCAGGTTGAACATGTGATACTATGGGCTCAAAATTGACGTGTGTCAAGACTAGTCATAATGACCAAAATTATTGTGGTATGTCAAAACTATAGTGCGCCACAATAATAGGTGTGAAAGGTGTAGTTAACAATTGCCAATCATAAAGATTACCACTTCAAGTTTTAGAGTCAAAGATGAGATGCAATTTCATAAGAGATCCAACTGAAGGTTCCGCTTACTCTTAGCGTGGTTGCATAGGTCCTCCCGATCGTGTCAACTTTTGAACTTGCAATGATGTATGTATTTGGAGCACACTTGACTATTAAACTTAGAATAATTACCATAGTTTGAGCAAATGTAGGTGTCAGATTAAGATAATTACCAAATTAGGCACATCTACCTTTAAGCGCCCCGGGCTAGATCACATCTTCATTCGGCCGGGCCCCACGCCTCCTTCATTGCCTGGTCTTCCTACCCGCACCAACCAGCGTGGGAACTCTTCCCCGTTGGGAACCAATGTGACAATACCCGGTCTTAATTACAAATATTCAAGCTAACATCCCTTTCATTATTCTCAAGTTGATTGCTGGAGTTCCTTCACATGCCAAAGGAGCTTAATGGCTTAAGTGACCAAGTGTTGTCACATTGGTTCCCGACGGAGAAGAGTTCTCACACAGGTGTGGACAGGAAGACCGGGCAGTGAAGGAGGCGTGGGGCCCAACCGAATGAAGATGTGATCTAGCCCGGGCCCCTTTAAACATGGGAAAAAACATCATTTTTAGATATTGGATGTCACAATTTAAATTAGCTTCAATATATATGTATATACATATATATACACACACACACACACAATATATATTGTGGGAGGCAGGTGACGGGTACCGGTCTCTTGTAAGTGTGAGCTGGCCGTGATGATGTGAGAGAGTACTTTTAATTTCGTCACGGGCGTGATGCAGCTGCCCGTACCAACATGTACCCCTACTTTACCAGAATGCCCATTACTATGGCCAAGTCGTTCCTTCCGTCCTCTCCCATGTTGCATGCTAGCTAGGTAGAGTTAGACACACCTATTTCCGTGTACTTAAGCAATTTTGCATAAGTGTAGTGCATGTGTGATATTGGGGTGGTTTTTCACAGGTCTAGAAATTTATATCACTGCGTTCACAACAAAGAAAATCACAGTTTGTTTTCCAAGTTTTGAAATTTATTGTAAATTTTCAAAGGCAAGATTCTTTTCCGATCCATGTTCACAGCATAGGTCGACTTATTTCCAACAGCTAGAAAACAAAACTTGAGTATAATTAGTGTCGTTTTGAAGGAACCCAAATCCGTGCCCTTTTAACTTATTGTTTCCATCACACCGAATGTGACGACAACTTGTGTGAAACTTTGTAGTTTTTTCCATCACATTAGGAAATGATGGCTACGTGTGTGGAACTTCACAACTTTAGGGGATTGTATGTATTAAGATTTGGGGGGGGGGGAGGGAAGTAGAAGCGGGTTTGTCTACTCTATAATTTTTCTACTCATCTAGAATACGTAGTTGGTCTCTATTTCAAGCAATGTAGTTTGTGTCACGGGTCATTTCTTAATTGGTTGGGATCCACTTAGTCCCCACATTTTGGCACTAGCACTAAACTTCTAATTTGGTGTGGTACTAAACTTAGTGTGTCATGTTCATTAGAACAGTCTTCATAACTTGTCATGTATCATCAAGTGTCATTTGACACTCGGGTACTCGTTCATGACATCTACCATCAAGGAGGGTGAAAGCGTTGCTTCTTATGTAGAGTCCAAAGGTTATTGTTTTGAGCCAAATTAACACCCTCATATGGGTCAAAGATCTTATATTAGTTTTTGTTGAGGTTAATTTTGCATGATTCAATAATGAACTTATAGGAGTTGCACTCTTGATGGTATGTGTTGGGAGACAAAATCTATAGCACCTTCAACATAGCATTAATGAAAACATCACATTCACATGTGACTTTTTTTTGTATTTTGAAAGTAATTTTGCATGGGCACCTATGGTACAAGTTCACAGAGTAAAGAATAAGTCTGAATGCCATGTTTTGATTGCTATCAAGAGTGTTTGAAGTAACAATGAAGAACATAACATTCATGATATAGAAAGAATTCTTCCCTTGTTATCACTTGCACATGATACTAGCATTTGTAAATACATCTAGATGTAATTGACAAAAGCCGCCTCCAAAGACCAATCTAAGCCGGCCTTCCTTGTATTCGAGAAAATGGCATTTATGACTTTATTGCGAGCCATATGACGTTTTCAGGAATAACATGTTCTTCTCTAGTTGCCACTAGGTAATTGTTAGATGTTACTTAATGTGGGTTAATGACAAATAGTATACAGTCCACACTAAATCATATGTTTAGTCAATCTTTTTAGTAGAAGTAAAGTAGGAAATGAGCGCCCTCTAAGAATTTAGAAATTTAGTTAAGGACATTTGCATAGGAGTTGTATGCCTTATAGTGTGGTTACTTGATTGGTCTATAATATTGTGGACACCGAGTTGTCATATAGAATATTGTGAATATTTATTGAAGGAGAGCAATATATAAGTTGCCCCAATTAACCACTCGAAATTGGTGCCCAATTAAGTCTACTACTTGAATATGGCCCCTGTGCCTTATAGCTATGTGTGATGTTATTTCTCCTTAAGTCTCCAAATCCATGTATCATGTGTTGGATTTCGTTAACTAACTTGTTATTAGAAAGCAAAAGAAGACACTACACTAAATATCATATTTGGTGTCACCAATTCTATTTGTCTTGTTCAATCCTTATTGTAAACTGCTTGTGTAGTGTCACCAACACTAAATGTAAACCTAACATTATTTGTCATTCCTTGTAAATAAATTTGAGCATTATAGATTCACATTAATGTTGCAATATTGTCACTTACTAAGTGTTTTTTCATCCAAACTTCAATCATCCATGACATATTTTATTACAGAAGTGTTAGGCTGCGGATGAACTAAAAGTGAGTTAGGGTGATAGGTTTTTGAAATCTTCTTCATAAAAAGTGTCATTAGAAAATTTACCGTAGAGACATAAACTACCATAGGACACTAAATACAATGTTTAGTGTCATCTTGGAGGCCCGCTCCAATAATTTCAGTGTTCACCAACATTAGCTTTACTAAAGAGTACCGTACCACCATAGCTAGTTTGTGCAAAAATAATTCCCCCCAAGAAAACCCCGTAAAAAATCAAAAACTATGAGCCCAGTCAAACGAATAAGTGAAAAATTATATTAGAAAAAAGAATAATGTTGGACCTTACCGGAAAAAGAAACTGCTGGACCTTACTGGAAAAACAAATTACTTTTTTAATCATAGGGTAGACAAAATTTCAATTTTATTTTATTTTTAGCTAACGAACCTTATTTAAAAAAACAAAATATTCGTTTCGAGATGCATGAACCAGCTATGGTGCTACGGTAGGTACTATTGTTAATACTTAACTTCCCTTAACTTCGTCTAAGAGTAATATCCAAGAGTAACATTATTATTCCAAAGTGTAATATTGAGAGTAATGTATGTACAAGTGTGTGTAGACCGAGGAGTTGTTGGTGTTGAAAGTTAAGGAATGATGACAAATTAGAATGTCACTTGAATGCCTCTTTGAAAAGGACAATCGGTGACCAAAAGCTTATGGGAGGTGGTGCCATGTTTGAACTATAATATGGCCACGATCGAAACCTTTTCTTTTTCTTTTTAAAATATCGCACTTAGTTGACACAATCATGGCCGCACCTTGTAATATGACAACATGCCGCAACCCAACGAAACAACTCTTACAAATATTTCAAGAACTTGAGGCCAAATTGTGGAGTTATATCATATTATCACATGCTTGATAAATTATAGTAATGTGGTTATATAATTTAACCCAAATACTACTTCGTTATTATCATATGAGTCCTTGGTAATCATCTTGTGTCACTGGGAGGGATATGTAAATACAATCGTGTGATAGATTTGCAGATTTTCCAATGACACATGAGAAATTCTTAGACTCACAAGTCAGTTACCCAAGACTCATATTAGGATTGTATTTTCATATTAACCAATACAAATACTTTGTGTGATATACACTTGTTTGAGTGAACATATATATATATATATATATATATATATATCTGTGTGTGTGTGTGTGTGTGTGTGTGTGTGTGTGTGTTCTTATGGATGTTAATGTCTTCATCACCCCAGTAATGATTTCCATTTAGGTTGCCTCAATATAAAACCATGGCCCAATTTTTCGTCAAGAAATACCTTTAGCGTAAAGAAAGAAAACCACCTACCGTTAATCGAAATTCTACCAAACTTGAATCTTTTCCCCCATGTTTGTCAATGCTTAACAAATTGGAACAGGTCAGTCCACCCTCATACGTCCATTCATTCTTAAACATAAACACATGCCTTTTTGGGTGTCCGTTCTTAGATCCGCACCTCACCACACGCCACTCAGATATAGGTGGTTTGTTCAAGATGAGTATTGGAATTAGCTCACGGACATGGAGATGAAAGATCCGAAGCCCTTTTTGAAGCACTTGTCATTGGGAATTTTCTAGAAGTAGGTCAATCTAAGAAGTAGCTTTGTGAGCCACACAAGTTTCCACATCTCATGCCAATATATGAGACCTACCGTGTAAAGTCTTGATTCTTTCGGACAAAAGGGTAACTATTGATCCCGGTTGCGGATTCCACTCTCTCACTCAACACCGAGGCCATTGCGCTTGCTACAAGACACACTCTTTTTGCCTCCTTTCCTCCCAACCATTTGAAGTGGGACACTAAATCCCCCCTTATTATTTAAGCTTTTAATGCTAGACGTTTTCTTGCTTGCACTCATGATGATAATATTCGTGTTTCCGGGAGGTTGGCTTTATCCCAACCGGGGTCGGTGGGGCACAAACCCACCACCCGGGTTTTATGGTCCGGCGCGTCTTTCGCAATGTTAAGCTTTGCTTGGGATTTTAAGGGGATGTTTACACCATGGACCATGAAGTCGTCCCAAGGTTCTGTAAAATCTGTGATTGGTTGTTGAACTTGTCCCATGACCACTTCGGTTTACACCAAGGGAAAAAATGGTTAGAGTGACCATGAAGTTTGAGGTCTTCAAAAGACATATTTTAAAGCCTGTGTTGTTCATTGACATGGTTCAACGGGTTTTGCGGTGGGAGAGGCAACATAAGTACTCTAGTAGAAAAAAAGCTAGGGCCCTTGGCAGAGAAATATTGTTATAATAAAATTTTAGTGAATTGTTTTTGGGAAAACATGACGAAAACAAGAGAAGACAAGAGAATGGTCAAACTTGAATTTTTCAAAACTACCTTTTTGGGACATATATTAAAAAATAAAATAGCTTATTCACTTTTTGGTGCATGGTCATTCCTCTTGGTTCACATTCGGTTTACACCTAGTGAGGGGCCCAAGAGCTTTGTAAATTATTTTTTTCAAGAAATTGGACCATGGAAGTTGGACCATCAAGTCGGACCATGGAAAAAGGTCATCTTCCATGGTCCGACTTCATGGTCCATGGTGTAAACCGGCCCTAAGTTGCTACATATTTTCATGTAAGATTTGACACTTAGTTGCTGGAGAACATATTTTATGGAAAATTTTAAAGACTTTAGCACCTCAATTATTTGTATTCAAAAGATTTGAATGAAGAGACAACTTGGCCACAAGAGAACAACGAGCACAAGATTTTGGATTTTTTCTGTCATGGGCACGACCATGCTAATGAATGAAAACTGTGGTTTGTTGCCCTTGCATGAGGACATATTGCCGGGTAGTTGAAAATGAAAATAGAGATCTCCATGATGGTTTGGACCTTCACTTCAAAAAGTTATGGCCTTAGCCTTTACACTGACAAATTCGTAGATGATTTTGTAACATGATTTCACATCCAAAACGAATTAGTAGTTTGTCAACCACGAAAAATGTTATAAAATTTCAATATATCATCATTTTCTCTAACCTGGAACTGGAATAAGTATTTTGTGTCACAAAAGTGTAATTCTAGAGACTAAAAAATCCAACATTCTATCAAATTGTATTGTGTTCTTCACAAAAATAGTGTTCTTGAAAATTCCAAGCATAATAAAAATAGTGAGCTTCTGAAGTTCCCAACATTCAATCGGTGCGAAACTGGACCCACAAGAATACTCCGAACCAAGATAATTTCTAGGTTACTCTCTGCAATAATTTTACCCACGCAAGCCAGGTCTGACTTATGACACGTGGCACACTCCTGCAGGCTGGTCCACTGTGAATCTGACCTGGCAGATTAAAACCTGTTAGAGTACACCATCTTCATCAGGACGGCGACTATCGGACGAAGATTCTTTGATATCCGGAGGTCGACGCCCAGAGGATACTAACCTCTCACTTCTCTTTGGCAAAGTGCGTCTTCGGAATGCAGCAGTTCTCCGGCACCGGGAGGTGGGCGAGGCGGCGTCTTCGAGCTTCGAAGCACCTCACGCACACGACAAACCTTCTCTTTGGATTGAAGACTCTCTGTTTCTGTTCAGGGAGCCTTGTGGGTGCAGTTTTTGGGAACCACAAGTCTAAGTTTTGGCGGAGTTTTTGTGGAAGGTAAACCTCCGGAGGCAATCATGTCTTTTCTCAATGGCCACTGTGCAACCACCAATAGCTTCCTCTCTGATCCATTGGAACAAGTCTAGTTAGAGCTTTAATGCAAGTTCCGTGTAAGTTGAGGTTTAACCCAGTTTTGGCTGCAATTGCACTAAGCCACCGGAGGGTAAGCTATGGTCTTCTTCCTGGTTCTTGTGTATGCACCTGGCCTCATGCACATGCAAATTTTTTCTGTAGATTGAAGCCTTTCTCTTTCTCTTCGGCGAGCTTTTTTTGGTACAGGTTTCGGTAACCCGCAGGTGCAGAAGTGTGTGTTTTTTGTGGAGTATTTGGGGTGGTCACCACCCCCATTGTGGACGGTAATATAAACCTCCGGAAGCATTGTGTCTTGCTCTATGGCCATTGTGTAACCACCAACACCTCTTCTTCTCTGATCTGTTGCAACAGTTTGACAGTTGAGAGGTTGATATAAGTTGAGGGTTAACCCAGTTTTGTGTTCAATTGCACTTAAAAAGCCATCGGCGGGTTATATGGTCTTCTTCCCGGTTCTTATGCACCAGCTGACCTCGTGCACACACAAACTTGTTCCGTAGATTGTAGACCTTCTAGGGTGCTTAATCGAAGCCATTGTAGTAGTTCCTGGTAGCTTGCAGGCGCAATAGTCTTGAGTTTCTGGGTGCTCGGCCATTGACGTCAAAGGTAAAGCTCGGAGGTTTGAGGCATTGCGTCTCTGCACTCTAGTAGTGTCCACCACTCAAGTGTAGTCTCCCATGGCTTCTTAAGATTCTCTGATCTACCGTACTAATCTAGTTGAAAGTTTGATATGAGAGTCCCATGCAAATTGAGGGTTAACCCAGTTGTGTGTGCAATTGCACTACTAAAGCCGCCGGCGTATGCATATCATCTTCCTAGTCCTTAAGTACCCCATGCACACGCAAAAGTCTTCTTCTGTCGCCGTGGTTTCTGTCATTTTGGGTGCAAAACAGACATAGGTCCAGGTAAAGCTCGCAAGAAGGCATTGCCACTGAGCTGTGTTCTTCTGTATGAATATTCCCGAGAGGTTCTTTGAGGATCGAATTTAGTAATTTAACTTAGTCTAATGTAAGTTGCATGCAAGTCGAGGGTTAGCTCACTGTTATATTACATGTGTGCAATTGCACCCACCCGCCGAAGGATGTCGATTCTTAGAGCTCATGCAGGCTCACCTTTACGGTATTGATGATGTTATGGGTGAGCCTAGCAGCTTAATAAGCCTTCAATGAGTGTTCGAAGTCAGGTAGCAAGAAGTGGGCTGCCACCGGGGAAGTGGTATAAGTCAGTACTTACTTTGCAGGCTTGCACGGAGGTCTCTAGAGGTCAGCGTAATCCCTCGAAGGTGGCGCCAGCTCCAGTCTCTTTCACGATTACCATAGTGTTCCGCAGTCTGTTTCTAGCCATTGCATCATGTTGTGGGCCCGTGGTGAGTGATGGTGAGGAATCAGTACTCGTTCCGAAGTTTCAACTTAGCTTTCTGCTTATAATATAGGTAACTACTCAACCTGACGCCACTAGTTTGTGTCTGTTGCAACTTGTAACTGCAGAATAAGAGGACTACAGGGTTAGGCAGCCCACAGGTGGATAACCGAAGCTGGGGTTTCATAGTCCACCGGTCTACCATGGAGCGCAAACCTGCGAGCCAGATGCATATGGGAATAAGCTCAGAGAACTTGCGGATGAGTACTTAAGCCCTATGCATCCTGGTGTAGAGAAGAAGAACCATAAGCATGTGAAGGGCTAAGTGCTTGACGGAGAGAAAGTTGGAGAGAAGGTGGGTGAGAGGAGGCTTTGGAGTAAAGCAGGAGGTGGGAAGAATATAATGGCGTTGGCAGCGATAGCAGGGTGGATGCCATGGGTGGCGATAGGAGACGTCGCCAACATAGGGCAGCTGACAGGCATCAACGCAGTGCAGTTGATAGGCATGATTGTGCAGGCGGCCAACAACGCCAGGATGCACAAGAAGAACTGCAGGCAGTTTGCACACCACCTGAAGCTGATCAGCAACTTGCTGGAGCAGCTCAGCTTGACAGATTTGAAGGAGCGGCCGGAGACGCGTGAGCCTCTGGAGCAGTTCGAGGAGTCGTTGCGGAAGGCTGTTCTGTTGGTGGAGAGCTGCAGGGATAAGAGCTACCTCTACCTCGTGGCCATGGGTTGGGTGTATGTCAACAAGTTCCGTGACTACCAGGATGAGATCGACAAGTACCTCCGCCTCATCCCCCTCATTTCCCTTGTTGAAGACTCCCGGGTAGGTCCTTACCCATCACCCTAATTTCTTGTCCACCCGACCTACATCATCCGTTCCCATTTCTGTCATCTTCTGGACATGGTGAGATGAGTGATTAGGAATTGGCTTTGCCTTGTGGCAATACTGATCCTCCTCGGTGCCGGATCTCAGAAATTTGGTTGAGAGTTCATAGCCTTGGCTACAAGTCTGAAGGAATGATCTGTTGATGGTCTCCTTTGTCGAAGACAGCCGGGTGGGCCCTTACCCAAATTTCTTGTCCCATCGAAACACATCATCCCATATTTCTGTCATGTGTGCTTGGTGAGACATTAATTGAGTGACGAGGGAGTGGCTTTTGCCACGGGCAATGCTGATCCTCCTCGGTGCTGGATCTGTGAGGTTCTGGTTGTCCATGTTTTTTGTCCAAGAAAATGTTGGTGAGCCCACAGCAATGGGAAAAGCGTTCAGCGCAACCTTGCCATATGATGATTGCAAGGCCGTATTTGCAATCATGGCGTTGATTCGAGCATATGCTTTCTTGAGTGCAAGATTAGTTTCCTCTGGTTGTGCGGCTATAGGTCGGTTATAGATAGCAAGACGCTGTCGATTATTCGTAATGCAATTTCCTTGGAGGATTTCCAGTGGACCACGGAGCACGAGATAGAGGTTCTGCATTGGCTGTAGAAATTTGTGGGCTTAAGATCCATGGCCCTTGATTTCTATTACAGATCTGTCTGCCACATGGGATCTGCCACACCTATGTGGAGCAGAGAGAAAATTCTAGTGTAGTATCTCTGAGTATGTACATGGAGTTGTCCGACTGAAACAGACACCGGTTGTTACCAGATTCTGCAGGTTTGGTCACTTCTGCAGGTTTCCGCACCGGACAAGCAGATGGACACGAGGATGTTGTTTACTTGTCAATAACTCATATATGGCATAGTATTGACCTGATGAGGAATTGGTTTTATGTGCCACAGAAGCATTTGAGGGCCATAGAGAAGGACCGGAAGCCCTACACACTCGAAGTGGATGAGGTGAAGGTGCAAGAGTCAATTCTGAAGAGGGACCTCTCCAAGAGTGAGTCCAGCCGGCTGTCTCGCCAGCTCTCTAAACGCTACCCCGGTTTGCCCATCACGCAGGCGCTGCGAAATGAGAATGAAATGCTGCGTCAAGAACTCCAGCGCATGCGGGTTGGTCTCCAACCCCACATCCTGGAAGTGCAGCTTGTAACCCTAATTTCTTTGTGTTTTGGAGTAGATGGAATGAGTACATCCATTTTCATTGCAAGTACCAGCACTTCAATATTCACTGAATGCACAGAAGCTATAGATGTCAGATTGATTGCATCCAATCTACCAACCCAGGAATGAGAAGGATGCTGGGAGCAAAGCAGGGAGTTTCTGTGAAAGCAAATGCAGATATCTGACCTGAGAAACTGGTCTTTTTATTGTGTTTTGCAGGCATGCATGGATTATGACCACCAACATGTGATTGAGCAACTTATTGAGCTCACCGAAAACGAGCCCTTGAAGCTTGAGAAGGCAGCTTCGAAAAGGTGGTGAGCTCTCAGAAACGACGGTCCACTGCTTGCTTCAGCGATGGTTAAGCATCAAGTCTTGTGACCAACCCTAAAATTTCTTAACTGTGCGTCTATATTCAAGTGAGGTTCACATTTTTCTCAGAACATGGTGATGGAGTAGAACCGGTTCACATGTTTGGTGAAGTTTTTCTACTCTTCACCAAAACATTCAATCATCCTTGAAGGCGCAATATGGCTTTTTTGTCTCTCTATCTAAGCTCCACTTAGATAAATGTAGGTGTCCACCTGAAAACCCAATTACCACGACATATTTCCCAATGTACCTTCGAAGCTACCTATGCAAGGTAGATGTACCGACGCTCCAATCCTGGAGCCACATTTTGATGTACAATTAATTCTGTACAAATGTACTTCACCTGTCTTGACCAATTCTCATGTTCACGAGGGTCGAATGTAGGCACCGGATGAGCTTGCACTGACTAGTCTTATAAATCGCTGATTTAGGGACTGGTAATTTCATTGCAGTGCTTGTAGTTTCTGTGCTGGTCTTTATACTGAATCGGTCTTTGCCAATTGGAAGTTGGGTTATAGGGGGAATGCAATGTGCACTTTTTCTTATTTCATTTAACCCTATGACTGAGTGCCTTGGAACTACTTTTGGGCATATCATGACAACCAACACCAAAGTTTGCTTTGCTGCGATCACATTGATGTGTACACACCACCGGTAAACCCACAAATACCCAGATTTGGATAGGATTTGGAGGATCGAAACAAATTCCAACACATATGCTTTTCAACAAGTTTTAATGTTAAGAGCAACTTTCTGGCATATCATGGCAACGTACACCAATGTCCGCTTTGTGGTGATCATATTGGTGTGTAAACACCACCATTCAACCCAGAAATACCCAGATTCTGATAGGATTTGGAGGATCAAATCAGATTCCAAGACAGATGCTCTTTAACATACAAGTGAAATGTTGGACAATGAAGTCAATGTTGATAATCCTGGGCAAGTACCGACTTTAATAAGCTGTCATGCGTACAAGTGAATCACATTTCTCAAGTGATGTTGCCTCTTTCAATAGTCTTACCTTATGAGCTATGGTGTCATGTCAGGTCATGCCGGACTTCTTCATTGCAACTATTAAGAGCATCCCCACCACACCGGGTATACGCCAAATGGATTATATCATATTTTATGCCTTTGGCGGGGCAGCTCATCTTGAGTCAATCCCACCAAAGCCTAGGCATATCTCCGCCATAATTAGGAAGCAATCAATAAGACAACGACACCTATTATCTGACACGGGATAAAGTAGGATATTGGAGTATCTGTTATTTAAATAATATCTTGGCGGGCCGGAGGAGGTCCGGCATATGACCCATTTATGGCGGGGGAAGCTCTTTACTATACCCGGGCCGGTTCTAAATTATGGGGTGCCGGCTATTGGTGGGACTTACTTTATGCCGGTACCGCCACCTAAGAACCCGGGATGCCCCATTTATGGCGTTGCATGTCCCATGCCCGGGCTGGTGGGGACGCTCTAAGTTAGGATCAGGTCCAGCACTGGCAAGCAAGTGAGCACTGGAACCGCCCAATTTTTTCTGCCAAGTCAGGGCTGCCCATCTTCCTCTTGAGTGGGCTTGAAATGGCTCTTGGCAGAGGTCAGCTTCATGTCTGTACGAGCATATATATGGACAAGTAATTAATTTCGCACAGACTGACTATTCAAGCACTGCATGTGGACCCAGCACAACGAACAGGGAGAACTGACAACCAGAGTCCGGGGAGTTCTGTATAGAAAACGGATAATTTCCTAGCTTCTACAAGGTGGCTTGGATTTTTCAAATTTTACCCGGAAGTGGGCCTAGAGAGTGCAAATTTTATCGGTTGATATCCGCCATTTCCTAATGTATTTAGGCAATTAGCCGACATTTTTTTTTTCATTTATCCAGTTTCCTAAATGTCTAAAATGGGGCCGGCTTTGTATTTTGGTGGTGGATGTTTATTCCCTCTCTATTTTTTTTTCCCTTTAAGTTTCATTGTCATTTATTTCTTTTTTTCAAGTGTTCAAGGTTAAAGAATGTTGGCATTCACTCTCTATTTTTTTCGTCTAAATAGTATCCTTAGCAGGAATTGAACCTGGCAAGCCCCTACCATCTTAGGGCTAAGGATGTAGCCTTCAGATAATACAAGAACCACAAAGGGTCCAAGTATTCTCCGGAGGCTTGTTAGTATTGAAAGTCACAAAATCTGCGTACCATTGCCGTTAGTATTAACTGCCCCAAACGAACAAGACATATCACTCACACTCGGTGTATTAGGAGAATTCAAATAAGAAGATGGATTAGGATACAAAAAACGATATTTACTGTCCTTCTTCCAAAGTGAGATAGCGTCACTGATAATGTCATCTACCCTTTCATCTGGCCCTTCCAAGGCAATTCGCAGCATTGCCTCAAGATTCTTACTACCCAACATGTTTCTAACTTTAGTTTTGATCAAATTCTGCACACTAAAAGCACACTCACACGTCGTTACAGAAACACATTGCACATGAGTTAACTCTGCAAGAATGAGGAGGTTGGGGTACCATGCTTGCAAAGCATGATTCCAAGTTATCATGCCCCACAAATCCCAAAATTCTTATCCCCCCATTCTGTAGTGCATTGAAGTTTAAAGGCTAAAATTCACGTTTACATGCTGCTTGGTCCACAAGAGGAAGGAGTTTGAAGTTTCCATGCGAGCGGTCTACCCCATAATGGCCCAACAAAGTATCCAATTCAGAAATACACCAATTTTGTAAGCCCACTTGCCCTGAAGACATATTAGTCGGGTTTAAAATCTTAAAACAAGAAATCAAATCATTGTCACAAAAACGTGCATCAAGGGCGGAACAAACAGCTTGTGCAAATCTTTTTTGAAACATCAATGCCTCTTCCAAGTCATTGCCAAGTCTAGACCGTGTCATCTGGAAGCTATGAAACATGGATCTCTTACCTCATACTACAGCCTCTTCAAGTATCCACCGTGAGGACCGTAATCCGGCAAAACATGATAACCAGTGGATTCATTGAAGACATCAACATTCAAATCACAAGAATCGATAATGAACATCATACGAATTTGAGCTACCTCAGTACGCACAATACTGTCCACAATTGTAACATCCACAAACTTCAGCTGAAATACCTTTGATAGCATGGCCAACGAATGAAGAATATTAGCCAAAAAATATAACATATACATATTTAAACTAACCCAATTTCTCTAAAACAAACTTCGCAACAGCTGATTCACTTTCATCAACCTCTTGAAAACAAATAAACACAAATTCTAGTGAATCACAAAGGGCACTAATTTCTTGCTACCTACTCAACCAACAAATTTTATGATAGCGCTTCATAGTTTTTTTAGAATAAAAAAACTTGTTCCTATAAGGCCGTCAACGCATGCTTGCGCTTACCTGATTTATAAAAAAACCCTGAAATTGAATTTATCAAAGAATCTATTTCACTAGATAAAACCTTACAACCCGGTGCTTTGACATCATCTAAGGCAGCAAAATTGGTGCGATGAGCTACACAATGATATGCTAAGAGGAATGGATTTACCTCATTGCGGAGTCGTGTTGAAACACCGGTTTGACAACCCACCATGCTGCTTGCTCCATCATTACTAAAGGCCACAAACTTACACAAATCTAAATTTCACAAACGCAGTTGAGATATCATACAATAAAAAATTGAAGCAACATTTTTTTTACCATCATCCAATTGCAGCAGACCTAAAAAACAATTCTAGGCAAACCCTCTTCCACAATCGTTGCAAACATTACAAGATGTCCAGTGGCATTGATATCTGTAGATTCATCAACCATGATGCCAAAGAATGGAGAATTTCGAATTCTACAAATTATTATTTTTTGAATTACTACAGAAATGCACCAAATTAAATCATTGCAAGCTTTTTCTTCTTGATACATGCTAGAAGTAATAGGAGCATTCACAAACCTCAACAATTTACATAATGTAGGGAATTTAGAATATGGGAGAGATTGCTTCCCTATAAAATAAGCTGCTTTGAAAAGGGTGTGCAAAGCCTCATCACAAGCACGCTGTCCACTGAAAATTGTTTTTTTCATGATTTTTTCACCGCTGTTGGAGGCCCAAGCAAGCCTGCGGTGTTCATTTGAATGAGAATGATATGCAAATGCACTTACCTTGAAGTTTTTTGAACCATCTTCGGCATACACCGAGCGACCTCCCTTATCCTTGCAGATTTTACAAAAGAGTTTGCCTGCAGAGGCAGAAAAATCTAGCCACTTGAATTGAGTCGCCCATTGCTCTTTTCATAGAGTTTGGGCTAATTCCGCTTGCGAAGGGGCTGCTCGATTTATACCTGGGCTCCCAGCTGATATTATGTTGTCACTAGAAGAAGATACAAAATCTAAAGAATTCGCTTCACGCTATATTCCAAAGTAGGAGTCTTGGATCAATTTCTGCCTTTTTGCCATTGCAAATACTTGAAGGCAAGAGTATTTCCTGATTTGCACAGAAAACTAAAGTCAAATCCACATATATTGTCATAATCAACATGTCCAACCAGCGGATATAATCATGCAGATCCAACCACTCTCACAAATTCAATTGATTACATGCCCCTTATTAATTTGTCAGCCATAAACCCCCACCCTTGTGCATCTGTAATCCAGGTGGAAATCTATGGCTCACATGTCTTTGTCGACTTTTACCCTTGGAGTCGAAGGCAGGGAGTCGGGGTGGAACTGACGGGACTTGCGGTGTTTCGCGAAGGGGGCGTTCCGCCCCATGTAGTACTTGGCTGACCCAGGAAACGGACGTACCGAACTCTGAGGACCAAATGTTGGTGAGCATACAAGTTTCTCGAGTACTCCGAGGTGCCCAAGGAAGCACCCTCGGATCCGAAGGTACTTTCACGGGTACCTCCGGGTACACCCAAAAGTTGGGTGCTGGGGAGGCGGTTCCTTGTCGTTGGCACCTTTCCTGGCGCCGCTCCTTGTGCTCCTCACCGTCTGCGAGCTCTCCTCTTTCATCGCAGAGTCCTCTCCTTGATCAATTCACTTGGAAATTGGCCCTTATAATGTCTCATGCAGTGGTGTCAACCATAAACCCCCACCCTTGGAGATCCCATACTCATGCTCCAATAAATTCAAACACAAAGCACTCTTTTTATTTAAGCACACAGGGCATTAACATTGAAAAATACTTGTGCACCTATGATGTCATTACACACACACCCATGCTAAAATCTTTCTCCTCCTCTAATCTCCTACAAATGCATGTGACATCCCATCATTTGATCTAAGTCATATGGCCCTAAGGCAACCCCCCTACACACTAAAAGTTCATTAAACCCTACTTACTGTACCCCATCATTAAACCCAAAATGCAGCCTCAATGCTGGTTTAGTCTAGCTGGAGTTAGCCGAAGCAACCCCCTGGCTTGAAGCCCAACTTTAATCCTCCGAAGCCCCTGGCCTAAGCCCAGCTTGAATTCGCCGAAGCCTCCTTTCCGAGCTCGCAGCCTCGGGTCCCCCTCTGTCCCCTCTCCCCGCTCTCTCTCTTGCAACCCCTGTATTAGCTGCTAATCCCCCGTCCCAGATCTGGGAATCCAGCCCTTACCCGGTTGGAGTTAACAACCTTACCCTTTAATGGACCTAACCCACGCCTTAAACAAACATCCACACACCCAAGTAGCCACTTGATCAAGGCATAAGCTACTCCCCACATGACATCACCCTTAATCTAATTAACAAAACTTAAATGTTTTTTTTTTTTTTTGATTTCTCTTCTTTTCTAACACAACCCACCTAGCTTCAATAGCAACAATAACACTTTGATGCCACTTACACCATTTCCCCCTACCAGACTAACTTAACCCCCTGGCGATTTTAAGTTTCTCAAGTGGTTTTGAGTTACTCGAATTGTGAACACAGAATTGGGCTCACATAATTGCTAATGCACATCAATCTAGCATTCATGTGTCTGTCACAATACTCCCAGTCCTTTTCCTTCTAGACAAAATGTATCAATCTTCTCTTGATTTGCAGGCAAAATTTCCATGCACAGCTAAAGAAAAATCTACATGAAATACAACTTCAACGCAACCTGGAAATTAAGCAAACAAGGAAGATGCAAAGAGGAGGGTTAGTCCACACAGATAATATGTTACCGGTGCATCATGATTACGAATTCATGCAAGAATATGAAATAGACTCCATTTATTCCCAGTGATGCAATAGCTTGAATCTGTTGCAAATCGAAATCCATGATGCACTGATGGTGAGCTATGTCACCAAAATCCCATTCATCACTACATTGCAGGAATGATCTAGAAATCTTCTGGTTATAATACACAAACCAAATAATTACCAGGAGATGACAGATTGCACACAAACATGACCAAGAAATGAAGTTCTCCTAAAATTAATGTGTGTGATATGGATGTCGATGAAAATCAGTTGACCTGCACTGTGCCTGCCATGTAGCAAATTGAGATTGGTTCGTAACCTCAGACCTACTTTGACATCCAACAAACCCTAGTTTCATAAAACTCTTTGCATTTGGAATTGAGTAGAGGATAAGTTACTCCACCTCCATAATACAATTTGAAACTGTAGCTGAAGAACAACATACAATGCAAAGATATCTACTGGTCACCCCATACTGAAACCTAATGATTATGATATAATCTGGGATACTTGATTGATGATACTTGCAAGTGCAGAGTTCATATACTAACGCACTTCACAAAAAAAGAAAATGTACCAGTAGACTAACTTGACGCATTTGAAAAAAGAAACTCCCTCAAACATACAGGAGTGATTCCTTTCTTAGACCACTTAGTTGACATGGATTGCTGCTCAGAGACTGTTTTGTAACCTCAGACCAACACACCCCAATTTCACAACACTCCTTGCAATTCAGAATTAAGTATATTGCATACTCCACCTGCGGAATAAAATTACATACCATAAATGATGAACAACATAGCTTGCAGGGAGACCTAAATCTACCTAAAGATCATATATACTTCATCTGCAACATAAAACTGAGAAACTGTAGTTGATGAACGACATATGTTGCAAGGATACTACAAATCTGTTGCTGGAAAACCTGATGATATTGAATAATTGCCATCATGACCTGGGCCTGTGTATCATGATGAGATCTACACAAACAGATTGCACACAAATATGACCAAGAAATGAAGTCCTCCTACAAATTAATGTGTGTGATATGGATGTCGATGAAAATCAGTTGACCTGCACTGTGCTTGCCATGTAGCAAATTGAGATTGGTTCGTAACCTCAGACCTACTTTGACATCCAACAAACCCCAATTTCACAAAACTCTTTGCATTTGGAATTGAGTAGAGGATAAGTTACTCCACCTCCATAATACAATTTGAAACTGTAGCTGAAGAACAGCATACAATGCAAAGATATCTACTGGTCACCCCATACTGAAACCTAATGATTATGATATAATCTGGGATACTTGATTGATGATACTTGCAAGTGCAGAGTTCATATACTAACGCACTTCACAAAAAAAGAAAATGTACCAGTAGACTAACTTGACGCATTTGAAAAAAGAAATCCCTCAAACAGACAGCAGTGATTCCTTTCTTAGACCACTTAGTTGACATGGATTGCTGCTCAGAGACTGTTTTGTAACCTCAGACCAACACACCCAAATTTCACAACACTCCTTGCAATTCAGAATTAAGTATACTGCATACTCCACCTGCAGAATAAAATTACATACCATAAATGATGAACATCATAGCTTGCAGGGAGACCTAAATCTACCTAAAGATCGTATATACTTCACCTGCAACATAGAAATGAGAAACTGTAGCTGATGAACGACATATGTTGCAAGGATACTACAAAAACTATTGCTGGAAAACATGTGATATTGAATAATTGTCATCATGACTTGGGCCTATGTATCATGATGAGATGCGCACAAACAGATTTCTGAAGTTGATCTCAGAAGCCCATCATTGTTGCGGTGATATGTACACAAGATCATTTCCAGAATTTCAACGGCCTCCAACAGATGGTTGCTCAGATGGGTACATCTTACACATTCTTCCCATCTACCTTGGTAGAAACGCCTAAATTAATTAACGGATACTTTGAGCACAAGTTCATGGGGGGAGCAAGTCTTGCGACAATGCGACCCTCAAGTTCTTGACGAATCATTCTTGAAGCTACAATAGAAAGAGAACGCCCTCAAACATTCTTAGGAATGCTA
Organism: Polytrichum formosum; assembly: GCA_964035585.1. Taxonomy (NCBI): domain Eukaryota; kingdom Viridiplantae; phylum Streptophyta; class Polytrichopsida; order Polytrichales; family Polytrichaceae; genus Polytrichum; species Polytrichum formosum. The sequence continues at coordinate 2,222,842 of OZ037941.1, forward strand.
TGGATGTGCAAATCAAGAAATCACAGGCTAACCAAGAAATCACACGAAAGCAAGAAGAATACTTTGCAAGAAGGTGAAACAATGGCTAACCGGATGCAAGGGGACTCTGACGGCGGCTCTGTGCGCTGAGAGCTCCAGATGTGAAACAAGATATGTCGGAGTGGCAAACAACTTTAACTCCCGCGATTGGGAGTCTGCACAGAAGACTCACACAGAGTTAGTCACTCAATGTTTCAGTGATTCAAGAAGTCAAGTGCAACTCTGATTAGCTCTTTTGTCTCTTAATCACATGGTCCATCCTAACCAAGATCTTTCACGTAGTAAAGTGCACCATTCTTTCAGACCAATGCTTAGATTACTAGCTGTGCATTAGAGATCTCAAAGTACGATCTCAAGACTACCGAGAAAAGTCATGGGAAATGCAACCCTGAACATCCTCAGCCGCAACTAAGAAATCACATGCTAACCAAGAAATGACAGGCTAACCAAGATCTTTCGCGTGCTAAAGTGCGCCATTCTTTCAGAGTGATGCTTAGATTACTAACTGCGCATTAGAGATCTCAAAATACAATCTCAAGACTACCAAGAAAAGTCGTGGGAAATGCAACCTTAAACATCCTCAGCTGCAACCAAGATATCACAAGCTAACCAAGAAATCACAGGAAAGCAAGAAGAATACTTTGCAAGAGGGTCAAATAGTGGCTAACCGGATGCAAGGGGACTCCAACGGCGGCTCTGTGCGTTGAGAGCTACAGATGTGAAACAAAAGATGTCGGAGTGGCACATAGTCAATCACTCAAGAAATCACAGGCTAACCAAGAAATCACAAGAAACCAAGAAGAATACTTTGCAAGAATACAAAACAGTGGCTAACCGGATGCAAGGGAGTCCGACGGAGGCTTCGTGTGCTGAGAGCTGTAGATGTGAAACAAGAGATATCGGAGTGGCACAGAATCAATCACTCAACGATTCAAGAAGTCAAGCACTCGAAAACTCAGAATGCAAACGAAAATGCAAGCTACGGAATGCAAGCTGCGGCGGCAAGGAACTAACCCTAAACCACAAGACAGCAAGGCAACGGTAACTCCAAGTCTCCAAGTCTCCAAGTCTTCAAATCTCCAAGTCTCCAAGTGTGCATAGTATTAATTTTTTTTCCTAAAAAGTATATGCCCAGTCGGCTGCCCGCCGTGAAAAATGCCTTTCAATCGGTAATTTGCCGTGGATACTCTAGGGCAGCTTGCCTAAATGCCGGCATTTTTTTCTTCTTCTAATTGGTCCATTTATGAAAACCTTGATTTTCTTCGGAACCCCTTCCTAAACATTTCTATTTCATTCGGAAATTCTCAAAATCAACTGGCTAGCTTGTAACTAACTGCCGGCACTACCCATTCATTGCTGACAACTACACTAAATATGATATTTAGTGTCACCGATTTTAATTGTCTTGCTCAATACTAATTGTAAACCGTGGTATAGTGTCACCAACACTAAATGTTAACCCAACATTATTTGTCATTCCTTGTAATTTTTTTGGGATTATGGATTTACAATGTTGCAATTATTTTCACTTACTAAGTGATTTTTCATCCAAATTTCAATCATCCATGACAATATTTCGTCACAGATTTTTTAGACAGAACTTTGGAAAATTTGTATAGAATACAAGTTTCTCAAACTTGGAACAACGCAAAAATTTATTGAGGTGGCCATGTCAGGTTGCTGCTCATATTTCACTTGTTAGAATTCTTTTGCTTTTGATGCATACCTGCAAGCTTGGACGATGTGACTCAAGTGAATCAATCAATCAATCAAAGAAGCTTAAACGGTTTAGATCCATCTCTTTTGTTTCTATACACTATTTGCAATCTGCATCTCCAATCACATCAACACTATATGACACCAATACATATACTTGCAAAGCGATCCAAGCTCTTTTGGTGTTGCTTTGCGCCAGATCGATTTAGAGTGAAATGGTTGCACACAAAGTTTTTGGGGCGAGTGAGTGAGGTAGGAAGAAGGATCATTGTTTGTAAGCAACAATGGACATAGGAATGTAGGCTTCCAGTGGAATGAACCAGATCTGAGGGACTCAACAAGCAGAAGAGTTGAAGATCACCCACAAATGCACAACAAATAGGCGAAGATCGATTGAAGAAGCACCCAAGATCGAGAGGCAGGGTTAAATCCTAACTATTTTGAAGAAATACCCAAGCATGTGAGCTAGAGAAGGCGAGATCTAGTCGACTTTGCCACACCATAACCTCCCCCAGAGACCAATGAAATACTTACAACAAGAATCAAGATGTGTAGCAGTGAACCAGAGGAGGGTGAGGAGGCAAGATCCAGAACCCCAAGACTTCAGGAAAATTACTGATCATTTAAGAGAAATTTAGAGAATAAATCTCAAATTAATTTAGAAAAATCAAAAGATGTCAACATGTAACCGGTTGGACTTGGAAACACTAGGATCTTGACCGATTATGCCAAAAAATCTCCCTGGACATTGACCCAGCAACGTATAGCCAGCAAAGTGCAGACCAAATTGTCCTTCCTTCCTTGCATCTGGACTGGTGGATATATATTAAGCTAGAGTACCTGGGAATGACGCAGTCTATGTGGAGCCCCTTGGCAGAATTCACTTTTGCTATGGATCATCGATTGAATCCTTGCCTGAAGTGTGTCCAAATGTTTACCCTTCCTGACATTGTATGTATCTTCACCATGTTTGTCTTAGAGAGTTGCCCTGCTCTTTATTCCAGCATGTCTTTGTACGGTTTTTAACAACGAAATAAAACTGTTTTAATCGTCTCAAAAAACAAAAGAAGAATAGTGTGAAAACCTGTCTTTAGCATCAAGAAATTTCGTAATTATATATGCAAGGAGTAATTGAAATGAACTTTTTTGACCATCCCCATGTAGATTAATACCTCGTTGTTTATTGCACTTCAAAACAGATAGATGAATAAAGAGATAGATGTATGCATTGGCTTCCACTTGTGGGTGGGGGGACTCTATGAACTTCGAATCATAACCAGCCACTCGAACTGATCGATAATCGACATAACATTCTTAAGTCAATACTACCTTGACCTTTTTTTGTCTTTCAAAAAGAGTCAAATTTACACATATTCACACCCTAGCATGAGTGTAGTGTGTAACCATGCACTAGTTTGGCGAGTGCTTGAAGCAAGGAGATCTCTCAAAACTCTTCACTTTGGATCTTAGGTTTAAGATCTACACTAAATATGGTATTTAGTGTCACCAATTTTAATTATCTTGCTCAATACTAATTGTAAACCGCAGTATAGTGATACCAACACTATATGTTAACCCAACATTATTTGTCATTCCTTGTAAAGTTTTTGGGGGATGATAGGTTTACAGTGTTGCAATTACTATCACTTAACCAGTGATTTTCCATCCAAATTTCAATCATCCATGACAATATTTCATCACAAGTTGCTGACAAGAGAAGGCATGGTTTTGGCCAATGGATGAACTCATCCATCATCCATGACAGTATTTGTCCACTTATTCATAAGAAGTGTCATCCGAAAAGTTGCCATAGTGACATAAAATACTATATGACACTAAATGTCATGTGATGTGTAATTGCGTAGGCTTGTTAAACCAATGATCAAATTTGCCACATAAATGAATAAATCTTACAGTTGATGTTGAGAACTCTGACAAGTTAGGCTGTTGCATATAAGTATATCACTCTCCTTGATTACATTTGGCAGCAAATTTACTTGCAAGTACATGGAGAGAGGGAGTTAACACACATGAGCGTACCTCTCATTCATCCAACATAAAACCGCTGAAATAGTATGCAGCCGGGAGGTTGCTAGTTTTAAAATAATTGACACCGGAATTAGCTTCAAAGACCCTAAATTAGTGTAGTCCAACTCATTTGAAAATAAATGCGTAATAAAAGAGAATTAGTGTAGGATGTGACTTATGGAATAACACAAAGTCAACATTGCAATAATGACAACGTGATGCGTGTGGTTTGAATTCTCTGGTGGTTTATTTTAATGTCAATACTAATGATATATGGGAGGGAAACGTGACAATAAGGAGTGATATTTATATGAGAACATCCATTCCCTAGGGTTTTAGGATATGAGAGAAGGAGGGACATTAAGGAGGTTGATATTACAAATTTTTGAGTGCAGTTGCTTACTTACTTGCTACTGTGACATTTCATACATGCCTTACTAACTTGGGTAAAAGTATATTGTCACAAGTATACCCTTCTTAACTTGCAGTGTAGTACTTCCATGCAAAAGAAAGAAAAGAAAAGAAAAAGAAACATTACCCTCTCTTTTGCCGATGTGAATATAAGCCCGTTCGCCTTATCATGTTCATGTTTTAACCAAGCTACATGAATATATTGGTCCCATTCATAGTCATCTAGGTTAGGCGGTTGTGGTTCCATTGGTTAGTTGTCCTTGGAAGAATATGTCCCTATTGAAATCACCCACTAATATAGTGTGATGGTTTGGATGTTGGTTTTTAAGTATTCTAAATTGGTCTTTAATCTCTTGAATGAGATGTACATCCTCTTGGTGTGCGGACATGTAAATTTGTAGTATGAGCAGAGGGGTGATGGGTTTATTGTAAACTATGAGGGTTTGTAGGTATGGTGATATGTCGGATGGTGTTGGAATTTTTGGTGATATTTTCGCTTGTATAGATAGATTTGTGTATCATTGTCAGTATTCCACCATGAGTGGGTGTGTATGGGGCATAGGGTTTGGTCTTTGTGTTGTGGTGTTATTGGCATTGTTGTAGATGCTTTTGTATTCTTGGATTTTTTTTGTCTATGTATGTGATAGATTTGTTTTTGTGCAGCTTGCTTTCTTGTATCATGATGATATGTGGTGCATGTGGGGAATTGTGTAGGAGTTCTTAGATTCATGGCATGCTTATGTGCCATGTGTTCCATGTGATGAGTCGAAGATTTGAGGATGTTAGGTCGGGCATTGGTGAAGTGCGTGTTGTGTGCTTTGAGGGGAAGGTGTTGTGGTGGGTAGTGTTGGTGTACCTTGCGATTTTGTGGGCATATTTAATATACTTTTGGATGATTTTTGGTGGGATGAACGAGGGATTTTGTTGTAGGGTTGTTGTAGTGATTGTTAAGTTTTGTGCTATTTTGTGGTTGATGTGCTCATATGCTTTTTGGATTGGCGGTGTCATGTCGTGTGTGGTCCTTCTAAGGGCTAATATGAGGTGGTTAGGTTTTGTGTAGTGTTGGAGTGAGTTGGGTAGGTTGTATACTTGTTAGAGGAGGGTTAAGCTTCGCAGGTGTAGTCCACTGGCTAGGTGATCATTGCTTTGTGGAGTGGGCTTATTGTTGTGATAAGCATAAAAAAAATGAGGGGAGGTGGGAATGTAGCCAATAGTCAAATATGTTTTGTTAGATGTGGGAGTGGTTGCATGGATTGTGGGATGCTATGTTTAAAGTATGGTGCGAATGCACATTCCAAGTGGTTGTAGTGGTCTTTGAGGTTTAAGAGTTTGTCTTGAAGTATTGTCTTTGTCTTGTGATGAATTTGCATGGTTGGTGTTTCATGATTTGTGTGAGAGGTCCCGGGATTGGATGGATGTCTCCACCTTGAGGATGAGAGTGTGAAGGTCTACGGTATAATATGTGATTTTGATGAGTTTGGGTTTTTTGAGGTATTGTTTTTGTATAGGGTAGTATTGTGCGTATGTGTGAGTGTAGATTGCATGTTGTGTTTGTAGTTTAAGGTGGGTGTTTCAAGTGGGGTTTATGTGTTGTGTGCATGTGTTGATGTTGGGTGGTTGTTTCTTGTGGTGGACGTAGAGTGTTGTGTGGGACTGTAGTTTAGGATGAGGGTGGTAGGTGCTTGTGTATGGGTGTGGGTTCGTATGTTGGCTATGTGTGGTTTGTAGGGATTTTTGGTGTGGGGTGAGATGTTATTAATTAGTAGGAGTGCCAACAATATTTTGGTGGATGTATGTGTGTGGTAGCTTTGTTGGTAATTGGTGGGGTTTACACTAGAAGAAATCGTGTCCATTTCAACCCTTGGCCATCGCAACTCGCACCAAGAAAATGCATAAACAATTCAATTGGTAGGCAACCGGAAGGTACCTGTGGTGTACCCATGGAAGGTGCCCCCCGATTCCCAACCGAATTGATTTGTTTATGCATTTTCTTAGTGGAAGGTGCCACCCGATTCCCAACCGAATTGATTTGTTTATGCATTTTCTTGGTTTAGTCTTGATGGCCTAGTCGTAAGGAGGGTTGAAATGGACAAGATTTTTTCTAGTGTTATGAGTGGTTTTTGTTATTGTGTGTTTGTTGTTGGTTGTGTGTGGGGGTTGATAAGAGGGAGATATTGAAGTATTGACAAGAAAGTCCAAGTTATGGGTTTGTGATCTTTATTGATGAGGAGACATAAAAAACAACAAAAGATAAGTAGCCATTGTTGAGCAACTATGGTTGTACTATACATGGAACAAGTTGCAGCCTTGATGGGTAGTTTGTTGCCGGTCCGTTGGGGAAGCCTAGTGGTGGTAGTTGAAGTGGGGGTGTGGTGGTGTGCATGGGTGTGCTTGGTGCTTGTTGACTATGTGTGGGTAGGCATTGGAGAACATCCTGGTACGATGAGGCTAAGTTTTGGACTATACCTTGCATTCTTTGTTTCGTTTCATTTCATTTCATTGTATATGTACATATACACATATATGTGTATTGGTAGTTGGTTAATAAAGAGTGGTGTTGGAAATCAATAGGACTAGAGATAAGAATGCACAAGCAAGAAGACATACACAAAGACATATGAAGAATGCTTGCAGTGAGATGGTCTCATGCTCTCCTTGCCTTTTATTTTTCCTTTTTCTTCTTTTCCTTGGTTCATATAAACAATATGGGATAACTCTTATCCCTCTCGGAGAAACGTTGTGGTCTTATTCTAGCCTTATTGTCTCTCATGCCTCTTTCATTACATTTCTATTGACTACAAGCAATCTAATGCTCTACCTTCTACAATTCCCTTCAGTATTACATTTCTAATGCTCCTCCTTCAACAAGTGGAGGGGGGGGGGCACAAAAAGGCCAACCTCTAAAGAAAGTTTTATTTATTACACTAGTAGAAAACATGGTAAAAAAGAACCGCAGTCGATTTCCCATTGCGGTTCTTTTGACCACCCTGATCTGCAGTCACTAAATGAATGCAGATTTGTTTTTTTGGTTTACCAACTAATTTTTTTAGAATTTGGGGGCTTGTAATATACCGTTGGAAAGGTCTTCAAAATACCTTTCCAACGGTATATTACACGCCCTGAAAATTTTAAAATTTCAATCAGTAAACCAAAAAAACAAATCTACAGTCGTTTAGTGACTGCAGATCAGGGTGGTCAAAAGAACCGCAAGGGGAAATTGACTGCGGTTCTTTTTTACCATGTTTTCTACTAGTGTTAGAGTTTCTTCTATCAAAATAACCTAATATGTGGCCCATTAGGTTGTATGACTCCAATAGACTGCAGACTATGCCACTAAGGTAGAGGGTGCAAAAACCAACACTTATAAACGCCTCCCAATTGTTTTTTTTTTTTTTTTTTTTTGAGACAGAAGGCTGACAAGCCAACGCCAAAGCACAGGAGGCAGTTGACCACCTGGCAAGTTTTCCGTCAGGTAGAGAGGAGATTTCACAGCCGGGATTCGAACCGCCAACCTCTTCCTTGAGATTTGGGTATCCCTCGACCATCACCCGGTAGTTTAAGGTCATCTCGGACCAGCGCCTCCCAATTGTCAACACTATACTATCTCGAACCATTCCATGTGGTGTAGGAGTGTCCGGGCCCACCGAGTGACGGTTTTAGGTGCCATTAGTGGTGCCACTACATAGCGGCCTCCACTACCTTTGTGTAGGGTAGGCAACAAGCCCCACACTATATCGGGTTAGTTCAAGGTGGCTTTAGGGTGACTTGTCAATGCCAATTCTAGCCATTCTATACATAGGGGGGGACGGTTCTAGCGATTCTATTCATGAAGCCAAGGAAGTAGGCCGACAAAGCACAAAGGAGGTTGGTTCTAGGCGTAAAGGGGGTTGGTACCTGGGATGCAAGGTGATAGTTTTGCAAGCAAACCAATGGGATGATGGAGGTGGCCATGTGGCTTTGCACACCGTTACTAGTTGGGCTCGATCTAGCTTGGGTCTAGTACCCAACTATGTTATGTTGCTTCTAGACAACCTTGTGTTGGTTCTAGACAATGAAGGTAGGAGTCCTCATTATATGCAAGGTCCTCATACATAGGGCCTATGAATTTGTTTAAGAAAACTAGTGGTTTTAACTTAGAATATTCATCAAATATTCAATTGAGGCTAAAAATATTTTTTCTTTCTTTATACCTTTGTTTAGCATGATGGCTCTTCCACACACACACACATCTCTATATGAAATGCATTGCCATACGTATGTGCAAGAGCTTAAAGTGTTGGTTTAAGCACCCTCTACCTTAGGTCGAATTGTCTAAGGCCACTACTAAGGTTCAACTGTTGACTGGCTCTTCTTTGAGCTGATGCAACCTTACCACCAAATATAGACTTTTCCTTTGCACCTATCAAATGTGTTCTCTTAGCTGTGGGTTAATACCAACTACAGTCTAACCTCGTTAATACAACACTCGTTTATACGACACCCTCAATATTATGTCACATTTTTGCACGACCAAACTTTTTAGAACTACAGGAAATCGTGTGAAGACTCTAAGGACAGATCGAGGAAAAGAGTTTTGTAATGCTGAGTTTGTCTTACTTCTTGAGCACAAAGGCATCACGCATGAAATCAACACATCATATACTCCATAGCAAAACGGCTACATTGAACGTGATAACAGAACAATATGTGAGGCCGCCAGGAGTATGTTACATCTCCATCATATCCCTCTGAAGCTTTGGGCAGAGTCAGTCCATATTGTTGTTTACCTCCTGAATCGCACCATCAACAATCAGGTCGGTTTCATAACCCCTTATGAATTATGGTTTAAAACCAAGCCTAGTGTATCTCACTACGAAACCTTTGGTACCATAGCATATATTTTCATTGACAAATCCTTGTGCACTAAGTTCCAAGCGAAAGGTACTATGGTTGTTTTTATCGGTTACAGTGATACCAGTAAGGGCTGGCGCTTCTGGAATCCTTATACTGATTCGATTTCAAAGAGCTCTAAGCAACCGGCTATTCATCCTCTTCTTTCACTCTGAAACGGGTGCACCTATTGATATTCATGTTTCCCCTTTGCTTCCTTCTGCAACACACCCAACCCCAGGATCTACAACCCCTCCTTCTATTATTCCTAATCCTAATCCTCTGGTTCCTACACCACTTCCTCTCACAGATTCAGTGGGAGTTTCAATTTCATCTGATTCTATACCCCCCTCGAGGAAGACACTACCAACAATATACTTGAATCCCCGACCTCCTTACCACCCGCTCCAACTACCTCCCCATTCTCTGCACAAGATCCAATTTCTTTCCCCCTTCTAATCATTTTGATCCATATACTTTTGATATTCCTTCTACTTTCCAGGGACCACTCTCAACCCCTTCAGAAGAACCAATGAACCCTAAATTTCGGTTGCTTACATAAATTTACTCTGAACCACCCATTTCAGACACATAAAATGTTTGATCTCAACTACCTTTTGCTAATATGATCCATACAATTGAAACATATAGGGAACCTGCTAGTTATAAGCAAGCTAACATGTCACCCCAAGCAGCACAATGGAAAACAACCATGGAAAAAAAATATGACTATTTAATGAAAAACCATATTTGGATCTTGGTGACGCCTCCACCCGGTCGGAACATTATTCACTGCAAATGGGTTTACAAGATTAAGTACACGTCTAGCGACACTATTGATAAATACAAAGCTCGACTAGTTGCCAAAGGGTACAGCCAAGTTCATGGCGTCGATTACACTGAGACTTTTAGTCCCGTCATTAAACATGACTCGGTTTGGGTGCTCTTTTCCATCGCAACAGTTTTACAGATGCACATGCAACAATTTGATATTGGTATGGCATACCTCAATAGTGATCTTACCACACACATTTACATGCACCAGCCTGAAGGTTTTATCAATCTGAAAACTCCTTCTCATGTCTGTTTGCTTCTCAAGAGTCTCTATGGTTTGAAACAGTCTGGTCAGTTGTGGAACCATACCTTTGATGCTTTTCTCAAGCTCTATAACCTCATTACTAGCAATGCTGACACATGTGTCTATTACCACCCCACTACCACTAATTTAGTTGACCTCATTGTCAGAATCTTCATTGATGACGAGATCGTCTGCGCTTCCAACGAACAAGACCTTGATGTTGTTATTCAACATCTAGCAAGTATGTTCAAAGTTACTCACGGGCCTATGGATTATTATGTTGGTTTTCAGGTTCATTAGGATCCTCATACTCATACTATTTTCATAAACCAAGCTCGTTACATTTATGACATCATTCAACGTTTCCAACTGGACAAAGCTAACCTTGTCTCTACCCCGGTTGATACCCATATGCCACTTCAAGCTACCCTAGGATCTGACGATCTTGCTCTTCCGCCATCCATACCTTATCATGAGGCAGTTGGTTGCCTCATGTACGCGATGATGCTGACCCGTCCTGACATTGCTTTTGCCATCAGCAAGGTCGCTAAATTCACAAGTCATCCTTGTAACTGTCTTTGGACTACAGTTAAACAAATTTTCCGTTACCTCTTTGGTACCGTTAACATGGGCATTTCTCACTACAGCTCACCAAAGGATTTTACTTTACGCGGGTATTGCGATGCAGATTATGCCAAGGATCATGATGACCGAAAATCGCGCATTGGGTATTTATTTCTTATTGCAAATGGCGTTGTTGCATGGTGTAGTAAACGTCAGGGTTGTACTGTTGATTCTACAACTGAGGCTGAGTTTGTTGCAATGGCTGAGTCAGTTAAAGAGGCTATCTAGCTTCGTCGCCTTCTCCACAACCTCAGGTTTCTTCCACGGATACCTACACCCATATTCTCAGACAATCAAGGGGCTATTCAGTTAGTCAAGAATCCCAATATCACAAATGCACCAAACACATTGAAACCAAATACTACCTGATTCGAGAGAAATATGAAAGGAAACATATTGATGTTTATTACATCAACACCAAACAACAACTTGCATATCTTCTTACCAAGGCTCTTCCTCGTGAACAGTTTCAACACCTTTGGGATCGTCAGGGCCTTGTTGCTCCTCTGTCTCAAACGAGTGGGAGATTATGTGGAAACGTTCTCACAAATATGCAACAAAGCTAACACCAACATCTACTAATTTGAAAGCTGAAGGACCTTGAAACTTTATTCCCACTTCTTTGCTAGGGTCACGAAAATATGTTCCAATCCAGGTTAAAGATCGACGTTGTCAATTACTTACTTCACTATCGAATCGAACACAACGAAGTTCAAGAGTGCAGCATGATACAAATGGAGCATTGAGAGACTTAGATGTTCAGAGCAGCTAAAACTAAAGAGTACAATACAACGAAGTTCAAGAACCAACATGACGAAGCGCAATAAAATGAAAGTCCAGAGCGTACTTCAACAAGATGAAGAAATAGAAAAGGTTGAGACTCATGTATATTGGCAGCAAACGGCGCAACAAAATGAAAACTAAGGGAGCACTTCAACAAGATGAAGAATCAGGGAGGCTGAAACCCGTATATACTAGCAGTGAGTGGTATGCAAGGGGATTAAGGGGATTATGGAGATTATGAAAGGAAACAACAAATTAGATCCTCAAGCGCCACCCGAAGAAGAGAAGTGACAACCAACAACGGCCACGAACAACATGACCACTACTAGTAATCATAAGTCTAGGACTAAGAGTAGGCTTAGGCTAGATACTAACGTTGATTAGCTAGGAATAGTCTATAGATAGCGTAGCACAACGTGTACTCATGCACCCTAGGGTTAGGGATAGTCTAGGGTTAATCAGTTGTCTTGACCTAGGTTTAGGGTTAGGGTTCTATGATGACCAGATGAACGAGTGGGAATAATGGATGGAATTGTTTACGTTCATCCAATCATCAAGAACAAATGTATTCTGTTAGCATTTTCTTGGAACATTCTAGTAAGGATGCTTCTAGTAGCAGTAGATTGGACGGAACCACATATACTCATTAGAAGCTTCACTGAGGTTATCTTGTAAGTGTAGTGTATCAGAAGTAAGAACTAGTTTCTGTCAGATACGGCAATGCATTGTTCACATATCAAGTAGTTACACCATGCGTAGGAATAAGGGTAGATAGTATTCCGTAAGGTGTATGGATACAGAATAGCAATAAAATTTGTTCAGTTTGCAAAGTTATTTCATCACAGATACTTGTGCAAGTCATCCAATTTGCATCAATGAGCGTATCAGATATTAAACTGATAAGAACGGATATTACACATGATCTTAGCCAAAAGGCCGCCGAGAAAGGCATATTTCAAATGTATTTAGCAGTGTCCGGGGATATAATCAATTAAAATCCTAGTGTTTCCAAGTCCAACTGGTTACATGTTGCGATCTTTCAGTTTTCTTTATTAACTTGAGGTATATTCTATAGATTCCTCTTGAATGATGGGTGATTTACCTGAAGTCTTGAACTTCAACCAGTTATTTCCCAAACTCAATCGGTTCATCTGTGACTAGCAGTCGGTTCTCCCCATTCATTGGTATTTAGATTCTCTGTATGTACTTAAGTCGCTCTCACCAATCCATACACCAAACGTATGGGACAGTGAGGTCTATCAGCAAGAACACAGAACAAAGAAAAGCCAGTGACCAACTCGCCACATGAATGAGCTTAATATCCAACTAGAATTGATGTTGAGAATGGTAACAAGTTGGACTGCTGCAAGAAATGTTTTACACTCTCCTCAATTACATTGGCAGCAAGTTTACTTGCAAATATACCCTCATGCAAGTGAATGAGTATTTGCAAATCCTTCATCACATGCTTGGCCTTAATAACTTGGGTGAAAGTATACACTTGGTTATTACATCCGAAAGACACATTTTAAGGCCTACATTATTCATTGACATGGTCTAACGGGTTTTATGATGGGAGAAGCAAAATAGGTGCTATGGTAGAAAAGGGTAGGAGCCCATGGCAAAGAAATGTTGTTATAATAAAATTTTAATGAAAATTTTTTTTGGGGAAAAAAAGATGAAGACAAAAGAAGACAAGAAAATGGTCAAACTTGATTTTTTTTTAAATTTTTTCTTTTCCAAAATTACCTTTTTTGGACATGTATTAAAAAAATCAGCACATTCACTTTTTAGTGCATGGTCATTCTTCTTGGTCCACATTAGGTTTACACCTAGTGAGGGGCCCAAAGGCTTTGTAAATTGATTTTTTAAGAAATTGGACCATGAAAAAAGGCCATCTTCCATGGTCCGACTTCATGGTCAAAGCGGCCCTTATTTAGATCGGCAAACTCATGGATTCTGCTTCCGAATAATGAGCCGACAAAATTTTAGAAAACACGAGAACCATGAGCAGGCCGTGAACGTCGATCAAGTCTTGCCTGTGGGGTTGGTGGGAGGATGAATCAATTTGGGGAGCTCTATTAAAGAATCTCGGAGCCTTTTGCAAGTGTGGAGCAGCGTCCGAAAAGTTTTTGAAGTTATTAAGGTTAATTGCCTACCTCTTTAAAAGGGCATAGGCTATTTCCCTCATGGCATAGGTTGCATCCTACAATATCAAATTTTTGTAAGTTGAAAACCTTTTGAGTTTTTAAGTTACCCGCCAATTGCCTTCAAAACTAATTTTTAGTAGGTTAAAATCCTTCATATCTTTTTAATGTTGTAGGCTTTAAATTCAAAATTTGAGTACTAAGTGGTATCCTTGGCAGGAATTGAACCTGGCTAAGCCCTTCACCACGTTTGAAGGCCAAGGATTAACCAACTCTTTTTTAAAGAGTTGATTATAAGTTATGAAAGGTTGCTAAAATTCAAATGAGTTTAAGTGTGAAAGTCCTCACCATCTTCTGATTCAACCTCTACTCTTCCTGCAAGATATTTCTCAGGATTAATAAACAAGAATCGAAACTTTCTTGAATCCTTCCACAAAGATATAGCTTCTTGCAAAATAAACTCAAAATTTTTGGTTGGTCCTTCAATCGCCACCTGCATCACACTATCCAAGTGTGTTGTTGTCATTCGATTCCTATTCTTCTGCTTGATGTTATTCTGCACAGAGAAAGCTCTCTCACAAGTAGCAGTACTAACACATTGGCATCTTGCAATGTCGGCAAGCGTTAGTAGGTTAGGAAATTTCAGTTTCAAAGAAGGACTCCAACTTATAGATGTCCACAAATCCTTGAAGGTACGATCACTCCATTCACAACTACCTTGCACTTTGAAAGCAAAGAATTCTTGCTTACAAGCTGCAGCATTTACCAATGGAGGATATGTTGTGCCCCCAATACGCTTTTCTTCTCCATATTGTTTCAAAAGCAAATCCAACTGCACAACTCCATAAGAACTCAAGCCAACTTGCCTTTGAGGCAAATTAGTAGGGCTCAAAATCTTAAAACAATCAATAAGATCATTGTCAACAAATCTATTTTCTAATGCATCACAAACTGCTTGAGCATACAACCTTTGAAAAGACAGAGCAACTTCTAAATCAACCCCACTAGGGTCCCGAATCATGGCTTGGGCTGTGATATTTGTAAAGATCGGCGGGGAGGGAGTCAAGGCTATTATTGATATCCGCCTATGTGCCACCCAAGAGCCCCGAGTATTAGCCTAAAGATATGTACTTAGGCCAACTAATTTCCCAATTTGAAGAAGGATGAATGGCTAAAATCCTCTCTTTGAAAAAATTTGTAGGCAAAATTTCCTACATGTTTTTTATCACATAGGTTGATATCCTATGTTTTTAAATTGTCCATAGGCTCTTTGTCCTACACTTTCAAAATTTTATAGGCTAAGTCACAAATTTTGTAGGCTGTATTTGTATTAGCCTTAGGCTCTTGCCGGACCCTGGTGTGGAGTCTGTGATGGAGGAGGACTAATTGGCGGAGTAGAGTGATTAGTTGCTGCAATGTTGAGGGTGCAGCCACTCAACCCTAATACTCTTCGCCTTCATCCTCGCCATCGCCCTCTGTGGAATCGGCTCCGACCTCCTCGTAGTCCTTCTCGAGCGCTGCAAGATCCTCGCGAGCCTCCGAGAATTCGCCCTCCTCCATGCCTTCACCCACGTACCAGTGCACGAAGGCACGCTTGGCGTACATGAGGTCAAATTTGTGGTCCAGCCGTGAGAATACCTCCGCAACACTGGTTGTGTTCGAGATCATGCACACAGCTCGTTGCACCTTGGCCAAGTCTCCGCCAGGCACCACTGGCCACAAACAAAATATATGAAATATGACCCACTTTCATACATGACCCTTACTTAATCACATATTAGCTTCTGTAAATCAATAACCTCTCATAGCTTCTGCTCGGTAAGGGTAAACCGTAGAGTGCTGCTGCAGAGGGACCCGTCTCTTTCTCTGCCCAGCATTCTTGCCGTCATCAGGCCATGGAGGTCTACATGTTTTAGGATTCTTACAGGGAATTCTAGGGGTTGATCACAGTTGTTTGAATTTTTACAACAAAAATTGGGCAGGTAGAAGTCAGGCTGTAGGGAGGTAGTGAGCTCAAAAGGTTGTAAGTAACGAAAATGTAAGAAATGGCGGGCAGAGAAGGATGTGTACCCTCTCTTTCCAAGAATTTAGTAATTTCCATAGCTAGAGAAATCTCTCATAGCTTTTGAAATCTCCGGAGTTGATGTGTCTCATAGCTTGGATCCCGCATGGTAAATTTGGACCCCATCTCTCTCTGCCCTTAGTTCTTGGGGTGGGTTGCTTGTCTATGGGTACTTAGAAGTTCATCAATATGATTGGACTTTTTCATAGTAAAAAATGAGGAGGTAGAAGGTGAGCAGTGGGGAGGTAGCGAGAACTGAAGGTTGCAGGAGACAACAACCCAAGGAGCGAAAAGGGCAACACTGCAACACTCTACAACATTAGCCCTTCAGTGATTTCTAAGGCAGCTATATTAGAAATCTCTAATACCTTCTGGAATCTCTCCAGTCGATGTTTCATATAAGAACCTCTAAACCTATGAAACTCTCATATCTTGAACCTCAGGGCAGGTATGAAGTGATATATAGCATTGGATATGGCGGTACCCGTGGGAGGCTGGTAGTTGATGCCGCACTTGAACCCAGTGGGACACCAATCCACGAACTGGATGGTGCGCTTGGTCTTGATGGTGCCCACGGACGCATTCACATCCTTTGGGACAACGTCTCCGCGGTACATCATGCAACATGCCATGTACTTGCCATGCCGGGGATCGCACTTGGCCATCATACTGGAAGGCTCGAACACGCTGTTGCTGAGCTCCGACACCGACAACTGCTCGTGGTACGCCTTCTCTGCGGAGATCACAGGTGCGTACGAGGAGAGCATGAAGTGAATCCGTGGGTAAGGCACCAGATTGGTCTGAAACTCTGTGAGATCCACGTTGAGTGCTCCGTCGAATCGCAAGGAGGCTGTCAACGATGACACTACCTGCATACAAACCGCAATGAACTGAAATTGATGCTAAAGTCCAGAAAGCCGAAAGACTTGTGGGACAAGAAGTACATCAAGGTGGGGCCGCAAAGGCTAATTTCTTACAGTAACGCAGTGCAATGTGTGATATAACAACGCTTCTGTGAGATATAACAACTAATATCAACCTGATGATCCTGTTGCTAGAAAGACTTGAGACTATCTAACATTATAATCTGAAATTGGGAAGGAATTCATCACGCCAAGGAAAGGACACAATAACAACGAGACGAGAACAGCTTTCCAGCGTCAGTAACAAATGGAGTGCTGGCCATGGAGGAAGACGACTATTCGAGCACGAAAATTTGTTGCAGAGTGCATTGTGCTTCATGTGTGGAATTGAGGTTTAATCATTTGGGCGAGGTTCAGATTTGTTGAGTTTGCATCAGGAGGAGTAACTTTGACCTGAGTGATGAGTCGGTTCAAGTTTGTGTACGTGGGACGCTCGATGTCCAGATTTCTGCGACAAATGTCATAGATGGCCTCGTTGTCAAGCATGACAGCCACATCGGTGTGTTCGAGGAGAGAATGAGTGGACAGGACGCTGTTATAAGGCTCCACCACAGCGCCGGACACTTGGGGGCTTGGGAAAATGCACATGGAGAGCTTGGATTTCTTGCCGTAGTCCACAGACAGCCTCTCAAGCAGCAACGATCCTAGACCGGAGCCGGTGCCGCCACCAACCGCATGGAAGACGAGGAACCCTTGAAGGCCCGTGCAGTTATCTGCCAGCTTCCGGATTCGGTCGAGGCACAAATCGACAATCTCCTTTCCAACTGCATCAGGTCACGGTTACCGATCATTATCAACATTGGTATATGAGAGATTCAGTGCGCTTCATAGCCGAAATCATCTGAATCTTAAAAATATGATTTACCCATCTCCTCCACAAGAATTTTACATTCCAGTTTAATCAGGGAACATATGTCCTTGATGACATTCAGCATTAGGCACGGAGGTGTGATCCATTGTAGGTCGTCGAGATTTATTGCAGTTCAATATCGAAATAAAATTCACTCATTCAAGAAATAAATGCATGATAGATCTCCACCTACACAAGAATTCTATGTGGTTTGACAAGGAGCATCATATTCATGTGGTGAGATTCATTCCATGTAGCAGGAGGTTGTGATCGATTGGAATTAAATCCACCGATTCAAGAAATCATTTGCCCATCGAGTCCTATTTTACAAGAATCTTACATTCCAGTTGCATCAAGGCACATGGGTCCTTGGTGACATTCTGCAACAGGCCCAAGTGTTTGTGATAGATTGTAGGTGATCGAGATTTATCGCAGATCAATGTCGAAATTAAATCCACCGATTCAAGGAATAAAAAATGCATGTTTGATCTCCTTCACAAGAATTTATATGCGGTTTGACAAGGAGCATTATATTCAGGTGGTGACATTCATTGAATAGCAGGAGGTTGTGATCAATTTTAGGTGGTCGAGAATTTTTGCAGTCCAATGTCGAAATTAAATCCACCGATTCAAGGGGGGGGGGGAGATGCATGTTTGATCTCCTTCACAAAATTTTCTGCGGTTTGACAACTTAGACGAATGGCATTCAGGTGGTAAAATTCATTCCATAGCAGGAGGTTGTGGTGATCGATTGGAATGGAGTGAGCACACACTGGTGTAGTGGCCTCGAGCAAAGTTGTTGGCAGCATCTTCCTTGCCACTGATGAGCTGCTCCGGGTGGAAGAGCTGGCGGTAAGTTCCAGTCCTAACTTCATCCACCACCGTGGGCTCTAAGTCCATGAACACACACCGTGGTACATGCTTGCCTGCCCCAGTCTCGCTGAAGAATGTGTTGAAGGCATCGTCTCCTCCTCCCACCGTCTTGTCACTCGGCATTTGTCCATCAGGCTGCACATAAATTCCACATTATCTGATCAATCAGCAACAAAACCGAGATGTTTATATGAAATGCCATTTCTTACGATTCAATGCCCCATGCAAAAGATTCATGTCTACAGAAGGATCAATTCGTTCTTCCGAGTGGCTTCATCAAATTGGATGTTGATTTTAGAGTTACTCATAATTGCATACCTGGATGCCATGTTCGAGGCAGTAGAGCTCCCAGCAGGCATTGCCGATCTGAATCCCTGCCTGGCCGATGTGGATGGAAAGGCACTCTCTCATGATGAATGATACTTAATGTTAAGGAAAAAAATATCGATCACAATTTTTTTATGATTATAAGAGGAATTATTAGCGAAGAGAAAATTTAAGCTTCTGAAATTAGATCCACAAATTGACTCCTCGATCGCTGCGATGTAAATATCTATCAACAGCAGACGGTGCACATAAAGAAATTGAATGAGATTCGGCGACGATCCAAGTTTCTCAATGTGGAGTAGGAATAAGGGAGGAGTAAAGACTTGGACTCCAAAACGAGAAAATGGTGTCAAAGCTCTCTCTCTCTCTCTCTCTCTCCCGAGTAAGAACAAGGACTTCCTCCGGAGCGAGAAATGGAGTGGACTCTCTCCCGAGTAGGAACAAGGACTTCCTCCGGAGCGAGAAATGAGTGGAGGAGAGTGGGGGCGGCCGAATGAGTATCTTATAGAAGAAGGTGGCCGGCCGAATCTGATGGCTTGGGACATGGATGCTTGCGAACTTGGACCTGTAGGATCTATGCATTCATGCATGCGCGCGTCCGCAGGTGACGGTTATGGTGTCGCTCGAGTTCGATCGAGAGGTAACCATCCTGGTAATTGGGATGAAGAGAGAAGGATTCCTGCAGACTTAATGGATCCCACCTATTTCCAACATTCATCAAACTGCAGCGGTTGAACTTAGTCACGATTTTCCGTTCCTAACTTCCTGTAACTCACATTCTTAGGCCGTTCAGGTTGCACAATTGGCGATGATGGGCATTGATACCTGGGAACTTTGTACCTGCGATTGGGCAACTGGAATCTGACCGTGTCTGCACATGTGGTTGATGTAGGAACCACTGACACATTCACAGTTGCAATAGAATGTGGGATGGAATGGAAGTTAGGAACTTGCATTAAGGTGAACTCGGAAGTGAGTTGGTTATGTACATTGTCAGCCTCACTTTGTGGGCTTTGTGTAAGGGGCTGTTTCCATCACGGACCATGGACTACTTGTCCCTTGCTCCCATAAAATATGTGACTGGCCGTTGAACTCATCCCTGAACCACTTCGGTTTACATCAAGGAAAAAAAATGTACGAGTGACCATATAACTTGAGGTCCCCAAAAGGTTCATTCTTCATGCATGCATTATCCACTGTCATGATCCAACGGGTTTCACGGTGAGAGAGACAGAAGAGGTCCTCTTGTTGCAAAAGTTAGGGGACCATAACATAGAAGGTTCATGGACGCTCTTCTTGGTCCACGTTCGGTTCACACCTAGTAAGGAGCCCAAAGGCTTTAAAATTTGCATTTTTCAAAAAATCTGACCATGGAAATGTGACCAGAGGGTTTAGGCTATTTGACATAGGACAACTTTGTGGTCCATGATGTAGACAACCTCTAAGGTGTTTACAATAGGAACTATTATTTCTCTTGAAAGAGCGACAACTCGTAAGTGCTAGCTGTGTAGCACAATCAATAATTGTTCAAGTTTTGGTGGCTAGCTGGATTAGGGTAGGTGCACTAGGTACTCTATTGTGAAAAGACTTCCAACACTTGGGGGTTGTTTACATCATGGACCACGAAGTTGTCCCATGTTAGAGGGCCTTTTCCATGGTCACACTTCATGGTCACACTTCCATGGTCTGATTTCTAAAAAATGCATTTTTGAAGCCTTTGGGCCCCTCACTAGGTGTAAATTGAACATGGACCAAGAGAAGTGACCATACACCAAACAGTGGATGTGCTAATTTTTTAATACATGTCCATAAAAAGAAATTTTTGGATTTTTCTTCATATTTGACCTTCTGACCTTCTCCCCTTCTTCCCTTCTTTCCTCATAAGTACAGTGATGTTTGGTCAAAATTAACAAATAAATAATCATACTAATAATAATAATAATAATTATTATTATTCTTATTATTATTTAAACGGCATTTCTCTACCATGATCTTCTGACATTTGCAACAAGAGAACCTCTTTTGCTCTCTCACCACAAAAACTGTTGGACCATGACAATGGATAATCTAGGTCTGAAAATGGACGTTTTGGGGACCTCAAATTCCATGGTCACTCTTACATTTTTTTCTTGATGTAAACCGACGTGGTTCCGGGACAAGTTCAATGGCCAAGCACATATTTTAGAGGAGCAAGGGACGACCTCATGGCTCCTGATGTAAACAACCCCTTAATATTGCCGTCCACGAGTAAATCATGATGAGGAGGATGAGGAAGAGGACACAAATGACGTGAAAGATGAATGTAATTATATGTCAGATGTTGACAACCAGAAGGCAATGCAAAGCAGATGGTAGGTAGACTTGCAATCTCAACATCACACAATGACAGGAGTATGAATATGGATGAGTACATGGGTATGGAATACAATATGCACGGCAGGCTGGCGCTGTAGGCCCCGCACCGACCCCGGCAGTGCCCTGGCCCAATCGCCCTCGCTGCCGCAGCCTCGCGGTCGCGGTCGCAGGACAGCGCCTGCGGTTGCGGGATGGCGCTCGCCGCTGCAGGATGGCGCGCGCGGTTGCTGCATGGCGCTCGCGGTTGGTGCATGGTTGCTGGCGTCCGAAAGTACCAAGGACGGAATGACGGGTGGACACCGGCCACAACAGGTGATGTATGGCAAAGATACCGGTCATAGCAGGTCAACCTAGTACATACTGCAAGAACGGGCTTGAAGGTCCTGCCCGGGAAAACTCGGGCTTGAGGGTCCTGCCCGGAAGAAAAAGAATTGGCGGAGTGGAGAAAATTTCTGTGGTCCCTGTCATCGCGCCCATCACAGCCGCCCCCCGCCGTCCCCCACAAGATCTCGTCATAGTGATTGTTCCAGCCGATGGCTGCATCCAATTGAAAGGCTGATGTTCTCCCAACCTCTAGTAAGCACTCGGTCAAGCGAATAACATCAACATTTTCTTTCCCTATTTCCATATAGGACAAAAGAGGTCGACTACATGCTTGAGAGATACAAATCCGAGTAGGGAGAAGTGGACGCGGATCCATCTCCTCATCGACACAGAACAGTGCATCAAAACAGAAGTCTCGCATGAATTGTAAGAAGTTGTGTATTTATTCCACACCACCAATTTTAGGTGCACCCAAATTCCTCAAAGCCAATGTATCGGTATCTGAAATTAATCTAATCACTTTTCGATCAAGGACACTGGCCGGTTGCTGTATCCATATCCACAAATCCTCCTGCTTCCATCCACTTTTTGGTTTGTGGATCGATGCGGTTGCCAGCTTGTTGTCATATCTGTACCCGCATTTCGCAGAAAACTTCAATGATTTCATGTTTTCTTGCAAAAAACCATGGTCAAACACTCATCAATTCAAGTAGCAGTGCCCGATTCACATGGAGCTATCTTCCTCTTCTCACATACTTTGACTACATTCTTGTGCGAACTCCTACATTGCAATCTCAACCTTCCAGAGCCAATGCAGCTCCATCAAACTTCTTCTAAGTTTGCATGTAAGGTGGATGGGGCTTTCTTGGTTACTTTAGTTGATATCTAACTTACAATACTTTGAACTCGGATCGAATTGTTTTGGATTCTTCAAGTCCACTGACAGCGAAACACAAGAAGACCACTTTCGTCCCCTTTGACACTTTTGTTAACAAACAATCAATTGACAAGTGCCACCATCCACTCGTGGAAATAATTATTCTGACACATTTTGTGCCAAAACTAACCGGCACAGATACAGTGAGGTCACAACTATTCTTTGCCAATGATGGGCAGCAGAAATAGTGAACCAAGGAGATGTAGTTGCTATTCGTGAAGTATTTGCGGGGTTTAGGGTTCAACCACAAAGTTGTGAGCCATTGCACGTAATATAAATCCTGTGGGGCTCAACTTCTCAAGCCTCATAACCTGCACTATGACTCACCGTTAAATTGGAAGGCATGTCATGCATGTCACAAATAGTCTTTCAATGATGCTCCCGAGTGTCATTGGTTTGGAGTGCTGAGACGAAGGAGTTGCTGAGCGAAGGACATTTTAACTCGTTGATTGGCAAAAAGTCTAGTAGCGAGTGACAGGAATGGCGAACAGGAAACCATTGTCTAAGTATGCAAGTTCCATAGCCTGAATTTTAAACGTGTGGCCATAACAGTGCAGTTCCAACACCGATGCAGGTCCATAGTCTAAACAGTGCAGCATGTCCATAGTCCAATAGTGCAGTTCCATAGTCTCATGCAAGGTCCATAGTCTAAATAGGTCACAGTTACTAGTTATCAGTCTCCAGAACGGGGCAGGCCATAGTCTGAGTACGCAGTCATAGGCCATGCGTACTCGAAGGGGAGGAGGGAAGACCCTCCTTATATGCTTGCCTCCCAGCCCTACCCCGAACGATATGGGTTAATTTCCCGTTCCCTTCTCCCTACTGACTTAATGGGTTGCGGGCCATTGCACGTAATATACATCATGTGGGGCTCACCTTCTCAAGTAACATAACCTGCACTATGACTCACCGTTGAATTTCAGGGCATGTCATGGAAGTGACAAATATCCTTTGCATGATGCTCTCGAGTATCATTGCATCGGCGTGCTACTACTGATTTGATAATTGGGCAGTATGCCTTCCTTACATGTACCTGAGGTAAGAGATTGACTTTCTAACTTGTGCAAGGTGTTGTATGGATCTTCTCTAACAGTGAGATGTAACAGCAAAATTCGCATCAGTTCCAATGTGCTTTTTGAAGTTGTAGCATTTATGTCACATACCCTGGCCTATGTTTCTCCTCTGACCTTCCAGAAATTCCTTGTGACGATGAGTCTGAGGCACATCGAATTGGAGTGATAGGAACAAAATCGAAAGGAAGCCATTCCGCCTTGCGAACATGTAGCTCTCGAGGTGGAAATATCTCCTCATATGCCAAACAAACACTAGTCCACACTGAAGGATTCAAGCTTAAATGTTTGCACGTGGGTCTAGTCCAGGCTTCAATATATATGTCGGGTCCAGGCTCAAAATTTGCATTGTTCACGTACCAAAATCGGCTGAGGAGGCCGAAGGCCAATACATATATTCTTTGCAGCAGTGTTATGCAACGATAAAGTCAATGTAGTGGGCTATGAACCTCAAACACAACACCTTCAAAATGCAGCCACGCTTCCAACACAATCTAACGACCCTTCCAACGTGTACTTGTAGCTTGGCCATTGGCGCTACTCAGAGGAGGCCGTATCCCTCGCAGTTTGCCGTTGCCATGCTCAATTTCCTCGCCATGAGCGCGTCGTTGTCGTACAGTGGCATGTACAGAGTGTTGAAACATGTGGCTGAAGTTGGCAACTTCTCCTGGGACCATTCCGGCTTCCCAATAACCCTTATCCTCGCATACTGGAAGTACCGAGAGTCAGTGATGAAGAAGAGCAGGTTTTGGAGCTCGCCAACGGGCAGCCCACGCGCGCATGATTCGAATCGAATCTGAATTTTGCCATTTACATGTGACATGTCAGCATTGTGGTTCATTCCGAAGATTAGCCCATCAAAGACATCAGAAATTCATACAAGGCATTGGTGAGTCCATGTAATTACTTGCACGGCCTTCTTCATGTTCACGTACACGCAAGAGCCCAAGAAATCTTCCACATCGAGCCCCAAGTCCGCTCCAAAAACGGGCTCATAAAACTGTGGTGAGCCCCGGAATTCCTCTTTTGTCTGCAGAATCCTCTTCCTCTGAAGAAGTGACACGTCTGGCGACTCCACGATGTTGTCAATGCAGAATGTGAATCCTGTATGCAAAATATGCCCTACAGTCGCGCAGTCTTGGAACAGCCACTTGTACACATGTGCCTTCCTCAGTCCCTTAATGGCTTCCACGAATCCAGGCCCTGGTCGTAAGGCCATGATGGCGAAAGCCAGCTCCGGGCAGTCTTGCACTGTCACCGAATCCATGGCCCTCTGCTATTCATCTACGTCATCTACCATGAGCTCGTTGAATGCATTATGAACTGCAGGCTTGTAGGCAATGAAGTCTGCGTCCCATGAACTCAGGGACGGGTCATCTGAGCTCAGGGGGTTGCAACCACATGCAAACGCCATTGTGGCTTTGATAAAGGGCCTGCTCACACGCACTCCTTTCAACATCAACAAGAACATGAACCACCCCACAAACATCAACTCTGAGCGCATCTTCGAGGTGATTATGCCGTCTAGGGTGGGCCGCAGGTGCAGCGCATGCCCTTGGTCGGCCCTGGAAAATATGTCCATGCCATTCTGCACACGGTCCAAGCGAAGTTGCAATTAACTCCTCGCTTGACCTATTTTAGTTCCCGGGAAACCATCACTGGAGTAGCCTAAAACCACCATGACAACATGTCTGGCGGGGTTTATGGGTCCAAGTGAACATAGTATTGTCATTGCTCCGGATCATTGAAATGAATTACCAACTTATTATCTCCTTGCCATGAAGTTGCAAAGTGGAACTCACCCCCATATTGTCCCAGTATTGGAACCATGCGCTGGACAACACGCGCTTGGTCGGCCCCCCAGCATCACATGTTCCCGACTCATTCAGGTCAAACCCTTCATCTCCAACCGAGTACTCGACATAAAATGGCAGCATGAGACCCCTTTTTTGCCGACTCTGGGTGAAGTATCCCCTTAGTGCTCGCAGCTCCTCACCTGCACGGACCTGGCCCATGGTCCCACGGCCGTCACCCATACATCAGGATATGGAATGGATTGACCTCACATCACAGTCAGTGTGCATCTCAAGTTTCGCGACAAAAAACTCGTTTGGGCATTCACTGAATCGTTGATAGTCATGAGAAGTCCGACTTTCACCTCTATAGCGCATGAAGCTCTTTACAAGCTGTCAATGTCAGGCATTTCTTTGAGCTGCCATTGAATTATGTGACTCCCCACCAAGGAGTGTAAGGTTGGACACATGACCATAATTTTATTGCATTGCAGACTGATAAATCTGCTATGCTTGACGAGGCAAGTGAATATTTCAATTGAACCTATGTGCAATTCTTGACCTCTACATCTACCACATACATGATACACAACATTCTCCAATCACTACGTGTTGTACTTACTGGAAGGGGCACGACGGGGAGTTTTTGGAGTCCTGCCCGATAGTCAGCTAGCGTCTCAAATCGGATTGCGCACAGGCGGTAATAGTTCCAAGCCTCATTCCGGGCCCTGTATGCAACCAAATAATCAATCTCCTTGTTCCGAGCCCCGGCGTTCGATTCGGCTTGCCTCCAGGTACGCAACCGAGCCACCACAGCCTCCATCGAAGCAATGTCTCCGACTGTACTTGCCAGTCTGGTGCCCAATTTCTTGCACAGTGCGTCTGCCGACCATAACGTGACATCATCATCAGGGGCACATTTTTCCAGCATGTCCCACACCCACCAATCCGGTTGTGCAATGGCATTGAATGCTGCCACAATGAACTCGGTGTTGTAGGCATCCATGGATGGGCGGTCGCGGAGAGCGGCAACCTCGTTGGTGATCATCTGTGGTGTCAGGCCTCGGCAACTTCCGCGGCGCCGGGCAAATGCTGCTAATGCCTTTCCCTCCACGGTGTCCTCACAGCTTAGTCCTAGCTCAGCATCGAACACTGTCCAAAATCGTTTTCTGGAAGCCACAACGGCCAACACCTCGTCCTCAACGACATTCGCCACCAACCCCTGCCACACAGCCACACAGTGACACAGTCAAGCGCATGCGCGCGTCCAAGTATACCAGGCAAAGGAGGATACACTTAGGTTATGGAGTAAATTGTGCTTACATGTTTCACTGGCTCATTGAGATCCAGGACATCCGGATTTTGTGCTTCGCATGC
Organism: Polytrichum formosum; assembly: GCA_964035585.1. Lineage (NCBI taxonomy): Eukaryota > Viridiplantae > Streptophyta > Polytrichopsida > Polytrichales > Polytrichaceae > Polytrichum > Polytrichum formosum. The sequence goes on from OZ037941.1 coordinate 2,249,428, forward strand.
CATGTTATACTTCAAGTCTGCCGCCATGAAGGCATCCTCCGCCTCCTGAAGTGCATCGCCAGCTCTGTCTGCACCCGCCGTAGGCCCGCTGCGGGTGGCACTGCGTCGACGTCGTCGCCCCCGTGTGGCACTCGGCTCGTAACCGCTAAGGTCGGAGCTAGTCCCTCTGCTCGCATCGCTGTCAAGTTGGAGTGGTTCATCCACGACGGTCATGGCACATGCAGACTGATCTTGGAGGTCTGCGGTCGAGCGTGAGGTGCTTGCGCGAGCTCGAGGGGGTATCGCAGACAGAACATGTACAGAGTCAGAGTCATCGGATGAGGCATCACTCCATCCCCAATGATGAGGAGGGGTGCACTCGCGTGCTCGTCTTTCATGGTCCAGGCCATACTCCAGGGTTCCCACAGTGCCGGACTGCCTTGTGCATTCGAACCGCCCACCTGCTGGCCCCTCGCGCCTCTTCATGCCGTTTTGGGCGGGCAGCATCGTCCGTTCTAGGGCTGGTGCTGGTGTGACCCAGCCCACATCCCGGGCTGATACGTTCCGTGCTTGAGAGCACCCGACATCGCCAGCCTGTGATTGGGCCGTGGACGAACCAGCGTCCCAACGTGCGGACAACGAGACTCCAGTCATCGTCGCCCTCCGTCTCCTACGTTCATGATTGCTACTACCGCCCTCAGCATGCAAGGGGTGTGTGAATGTGGGATTGAGGGCGGAATGTCTTAGCCCCGCGGGGTATGTGATGGTCATGGTGTCTTCGTCATCGGATTCGATTGGATTGCCGGTGCCCTCGATGAACAGTGGGTTGGGGGTCGACGATGTCCCAACCTCCCCATACATGTTGGGGCATGTAGGAGCGCCTGGTCGTAGTGGCAGCTCCAAATAGCTTATGCGCCCTATGTGAGCAGCATATTGGGCCACCTGAGACGGCATGAGTTGCCGGATTGGATCGGGCACATAGACGACGGCAACAACGTTTGCTCGTCCACCAAGGTCCTTGAATATCAAACCCTCTGGCATGACGAACGGCTTGGCAAAATCAACGCAGCCGATTGGTCTTGCCTGCATGGACAACACACGCACAGGTTGAAGCATATCCAGTATTTCAAGTGCATGTTCCAACATCTCTTGGTCATTTCCCAAGGTGTTGCTGTATTTGCAGTCAGTACCGATGAGCTCAAACTGTACATGGTTAATCAATAACTAGCACAATGAAGCTAACGTGTCACCCCGAGAGGTGTGTTAAAATTGGGCTGTGAATTCCCAGATGGTAAGAGGGTGCACAACTGTCTTTGAACATGTTTGTGATGCAATATAGATTCTTACGTGGAAGCACAAACAAATGGCAAATGCACATCATATTGGATTGTGAGCAGCCGGCCATGAATTGTTGGGGCACCTTACCAAAATGCGCTTTGGGACAACATGGTAGAAGAATCCCCCAATGAGAGCAAGCCTGGGAGAACTATACTTTGTTGCGGCGCACTCTGCCACAGCCCTTTGTGCTGTCCCAGTTGGAAATGGTCCGGTGTCAACCAACAATGGTGCCCAGGGTGTGGCGGGGTCAATTCTCACTTGGAGGGGTTCGTCTGTCAATGACCTCACCCGAATTTCTGCAGTGCCCTCCACGCAGACGCTCTCCATACGGTTTGGCAGCCCGAACACTTTCCTCACTGTCAACTGCTTTGGTCTCGGCGGCGTCCGTAGAATGTTCCGTAGCGGTGGTGTCCTCGCTCCATATTGGTCCAGGAATGCGGCATCATTCACCAAGTCTGCGCAGTCCACCACCGGGTGGGGAGGGGGCGGTGTGTCCGACGGATATGCATGAATGTTCCCCACGATCGGTGCGAGAGTGGCTGCTCCATCCAGTCGTCTGGCATCCCTGCCAGTTGGAGGAGGCTGCGGGTTGTTCGTTAGCCTTGGCACAGAAGGCCCCACACTTGTGCCCCGTGACATTGATGGGGGTGCCCCTTGCCGTGCTAGCCGCCCCCCTCTGCGTGGTGATGTCCCGGGTCCCATCCACCTGCCATAGCACTGCACACGGTCTAGTATCGGACAGGCATGACAAGGAGCACCTTAGCTCATCTAGTACACCGGAAATCGGATGTTGTTAGGTTCTTCCACACTGAAAGTGAACCAAGGTACCTAATATTTCAGTGGCTATTTAACACATCTTGCAACATATTTGGGTTCTTGTAGCTTACAAACAGGAATGCTACGATGTGAGCGGTGAGCGGTGAGCGGTGAGCGGTGAGCGGTGAGCAGATCTCGTGAGCAGAAAATCGAAATTTAAAACTCCATTTAACGAAAGTTAGGACCCCTATGACCGTGGATTTTGCACATATTTCAAGTTTAATTTTGGAATTATGAGGCCGATATTTATGGAGTGCCTAATTTTTAGGACCAAAAGTTTCTAAAAATTACCAACGAGGCCCTATGGCCGTGGGAAAATTCAGTGTGGTTGAGAAGATGGTGGACCTATGGGAAGAGGCCTTGGATCCGAGGCCTCTTAGTTGTGGGTAGATTATGCTTGAAAATCAAAATGTTATGTATATTTGAGTTGGCTACTTGTCTTTGCATTTGGCCATTTCTTGTATGTTCTAGCATGAGGAGGACCTATAGGAAGAGGCCTCGGAACCGAGGCCTCTTAGTTGTGGGTAGGTTATGCTTGAAAATCAAAATGTTATGTATATTTGAGTTGGCTACTTGTCTTTGCATTTGGCCATTTCTTGTATGTTCTAGCATGAGGAAGAGGTTTGGAAAGAGGCCTCGGATCCGAGGCCTCTTTTTTGTGGGTAGGATATGCTTGAGAAATCAAAATGTTATGTGCATTTGGTTTGGCTACTTGTCTTTAGATTGTATACTAGTTGACGACCACAAAAGTGTAGTGTTATTTGAGAACAACAACAAGATGCATTCAACAAGAAAATTGGAATATTGAAAACCACACCACACTTTATAAATCCAAATACCAATCAATCAAACCAAAAATCAATCAACAATGACGTTGTCACTACTAGATTCCCTACTTCCAAAGATACTCCCCTCATGGCCGCCCTCATCTGAAGAGGAATCTAAGGTATGGCATTCATTATCCACCTCTGCAAGAACATCGAAGAAGTCTAAGGCACGGGGGTCATAACGTGGAGACGGGGTACTAGCTTTGCTAGGAGAAGGTTGTGCCGCTAGTACCATCGCCATATCATGGGCATAGATTGGCAAAGAGAATCCCTTGGTAGGCGTACCAAACACATCCGCTCCAAGGCCAAGTCTGAAAACAAGCATGAAAATTGTAAGAAAAAGGATGGAAAATGTAAAAGCTAAGTGGACAAGGAAAAGAAGCAACTTAGAAGGTCATCATACTCACTTACTGCAAGGACTCTGGCCTCGATCGCTTCAAGGCCGGCGGCCTCTTCTGCGTGCCTTGTGAAGCCTGCGTGGAAGCAACAACAATGGATGGAGCCTTCACCGCAGGCTTAACACTCTTAAGTGGCTTAAGGACACGGTTGAAGGTGTCTGTGAGCCCAAAAGGGTGCCCACATTTAGTCTTAGACCCTTGAAACGTTAGTTGATGCACTTTGAAGTAGCATGTTACTTCACAAAAATATAAAAAGAGTGAAATGTTAGTCTTAGAAGTACCATGTTGTAAGAGGCTAGGATGTGAGTTGTTATTGTGTTTTTACCTTCGGAAGGATTTGAGTGAATGAGGATAGGTAAGGAGAACTTGGATTGAGTAGTTAGTGAGTAGGCTAGTACAAATGGATGGAGACAACCAAAGTGACTCAAGAGGCAAGTGCATTCGAATTGGGATGAATAGAGGATCACATGGAGCGCACAAGTGGACCACCTCATCATGGCCACTTAATGGGGAAGGTCCAAGGAAGAATGCAAGGTGGAGGATAAGCAAATTCTCAAAGCACCAATCAAATCACGAGTTAAGCATCGTGGTTTGAATTAAGTGGTGAGCGACGATTTGGGAAAGTAAGGGGAGAAAGTTATGGCGGCGGAAAGCGAAGGAGGCTAAGTTTGGGTTGAAGCATCCCAAGTTTGGTAAAGTGTGGTAGGTAGAAAGCCAAGGCTAGTTAAATGTTCGAATTAGGATCCTTGTTGATCATTTGAGGGAGGAAGGCTTAGAAGATAGGATTGGCGCCTACTAAGTAGGAGGAAATCTCAAGGGCTTATCGTGAGCCTTGAGGGTGCTCACCCCCTCAAGCTTACTATATAATCCCTCATTCTTCCCTCACTCATCCTCTCTTTCCTTTGTGCTCCAAGGCACCCCACGAGTTATAAGTGTGGGTGTGGGAAGCCATATTGGAGCACATGTGTGTGCTTAGTTTTTAGTTTGAGAGCCAAGGCTTGTTAGCCTTGAAGAGGGCTTGACCTCTTGGTAGAATTAGTGTTGACGTGAAGGATTTTAAAGTTAATTCATGATTCCAATTTGTGGTACTTAAAGTTCATGTTTTGAATACACGTGGTTGCAAGTTCCATGTTTAAGAGTTGAGCACTTGAGGTTGTGATGAGTGCAAAAATATACTTGTGTGGATTAGTTAGTCTTAGTGAAGTTAGGAAATTCTCTCTCCCCCTCTCCTCTCTAGGATTTTAGGATTTTAGGATTAGAGAAGAATTGTGTGATTAGAAAGGGGTTGTTAGTAGAATTAGGAAAATTAGGTAGGAAGATTAGTTAAGGGCTTGAATAATTAGTGAGGTAGTTGGGGATTACAACTACAAAGTTGTGGGTTCATGAAGGAGCTGGGTTTATGAAGGAGCTGGGTTTGTTTAGTTAGAAAGTAAAGAGCTGGGTTTATGAAGGACCTGGGTTTGTTTAGTTAGAAGCTAAGGAGCTGGGTTCATGAAGGAGCTGGGTTTATAAAGGAGCTGGGTTTGTTTAGTTAGAAGCTAAGAAGCTGGGTTTATGAAGGAGCTGGGTTTATGAAGGAGCTGGGTTTATAAAGGAGCTGGGTTTGTTTAGTTAGAAGCTAAGGAGCTGGGCTCATGAAGGAGCTGGGTTTATAAAGGAGCTGGGTTTGTTTAGTTAGAAGCTAAGAAGCTGGGTTTATGAAGGAGCTGGGTTTATGAAGGAGCTGGGTTTATGAAGGAGCTAGGTTTATGTAATTAGAAAGTAAAGAGATGGGTTCATGAAGGAGCTTAGTAGATAGCCTACTTAATTAGCTCATAGACAAGTAGTTAGTTACATTATGCTAGTTAGTGTTATGTGTGGCTTTCACAAGTAAATGTATTTGAGATTGACTATAGAGAATAGTGTTTTTTAACACTGGCATCCTCTCTTTAAAAATAAACCACGTGCACAAATTAATGGAGAATGTGGAGCACTCTCGCGATGGCAAGACAAAGGAAGCAAAGACCAAAGGTGCGAGGGAGAGATTGACATAAGTCACATAAGTATTTCTTAATACTTAAAGGCTTATGTACGGTATGGAGACACCAAGTGAGACCTCTTATAGTAGCAATACGGAATACACAAGTGATAGTTCAAGTGGTAGCATAGAGTCAACGGCACGGACTCCATTTAGGAGAGGGATATCCTTAAGGGCTTGTGTAGCTAAAGCGGCCGGATGGACGTTAGAAGCAAACAAAGACAAAATAGCACCCGAGCATAAGGAGGTTAAAATAACATAGTTAACTTGTGCATTCTCCACATACGTATTGAAATCGTACATTGAGTTGTTAAAAGTAAAATTCCAGTTAAATCCAATACCACTTGAAGGGTGAACCTTGCACTATGGACTCATCCAAGTCCAAATCCAATACCGCGGAGGAATGTGAGCCCAAACCCACTACTCGGACTACGGACGCTTAAGGGTGGGGGGTTTGGCCTCACATAATTGGTGCGTCCGCCGGGAGCGAAGCGGAAGGTAGTTACAAGACTTGGAGGCGACTAGGAGACTTGGAGGCAACTAGGAAAAATTGGAGACACAAACTTGAGAGAAGGGAAGGAGCACCCGAAACTCGGTAAGTATTCTCTCTTTGGGTTACATTTGAATTCATTGTATTTCAACTATTCCTTGGAATGAATTGCATTGTCAATTACGCAAATTCATTTTTGAGGAAGGAGCGCGGCGAAGGTACGTCCTCAACCTTTTTGGGGATTTGCTAAGAACTTAAAAGGAACCTATAACCGAGTAGCTCATTAAAACATTAGAGGGTAAATTCACCTTAGGACATTGAACTTTGACACTCACCTCGGGGTGAGTCTCAAAGTTTTGGGAGTTGTCATTTCATGCTCTAGATTAAATTAATATTTCACAAAGTTTATGGTGTTACATTGAGTCACGATTGAGGGGAGTGCTAACTCACAGGGGGATGCGATTGCTCAAGGTATGTTTATTTCTTCAAAGTGAACTCATTAACTAATTAAGGAATGTCTTTTGTACTCGTGATTGTTGTTATCCGTTGTAGAGGGTAATTCCCGAATTGTGGATGGTGTGAGAAGTTGAAGGGTGAAGCCTCGACTTTTAACATAATCTACTCGGAAGGTCACCCCCTCACAATCGGTATTGTGGTGAGTGTTAATTTGCGGGAAGGTGCGGAGGTGATGCTCCGACTTAACCAAAAAATTAACATGAACATGCCTATCCCCTATTGGGATTCTTTCACCTAAGTGGGCTTGCAGGTTCTTTTCCTCACCTCCTAAAAAAATTATAACCACACCAAGACAAGTGAAAATATTAAGAGGGGAATTGCTAGGATTATGTGTGGTCAAGTGAGGGTCGATCGATTCTTATGGAATGCAAGGTAGGACTCGCTCACAAAAACCAAGTTTGATAGTAGGACTAGAGAAATCTACTCGAAAGAGGCGGTCCTCTAAAATCAGTGATAGATTAGAACAAGATAATGTTAGAATAGAGAGTTGTTTGAACGTCGAACCTAGGACTAGGTCAATTCTAGACACCTTAGAACTTGGAGCTCAACTTGAAGAGGAGATCACTCCCTCCAAATTGAGTGGTGAAACTTCTTCGGAAAATTACACACTTAGAGAAGAATTCCCGGTAGAAGTTGATAGGGGATTGTTGAATAGTTCACCGGTCACCATGGCCGAGGAACGGGGGATGGATCCACCACCCATACCCCCAATTCCGCCCATACCTCCTATACCTCCAATAGACCCATTGGTTAGGCCAAGAGGCCTACCAATTGTGGTTCCACAAAATTTAGCGGCGATGGATATGCCATCTCATCTCCCTAAATTTTATGGGACCAAGGATGAGGACCCCTCTCGGCACATGGAACGGTATATCGAACGGTTGGCTAGCTTCCTCATAACCGACCCGGGTTATTGGTTAGTGTGGTTTCCTACCACTCTAGAGGGGGAAGCCTATGAATGGTATCGGGATCATGCCGAGGGACATTTTAGGGGATGGGAACAATTACAAAGGGAGTTTCTTAACGAATTTAGGCCGGAAGTGGGTCAAAGTACCGCATTAAGGGCATTGTCGTCATTGAAGCAAGGAAGGGAGGAAGAAATTTCGGCTTACATTAGGAGGTTTGATTTAGTGTGCACTAGATTTGTGGGTACCATGCTCAACGACGACACGCTAAAGCAATTTTTCATTCAAGGGTTTTTTAAGTCCGGAACTATTAGGGGTGTTCTAGAAAGGAATCCCTTGACCTTGGCGGATGCCAAGCGTGCGGCTAGAGATATTGAAAACTTGGATAAAGATCACGAAAGGCTATGGAGAAGGGAGGATGAATTGATCCCACAATTCATCCCCATACGCCCTAGGGTGGTAGCGGTAGAACCCGCTAAGTATGAGAACCAAATTCCATATGCCATTGTGGACACCGGTCCCCGACCTTTAGCGGTTAGGGAACCGGCACCTCTTTTGGCACTACCGGCCCCTAGAACGGATCCACACTTGGAGGAGGTTGAGAGAAGACTAGGTGCTAGCCAACTAGGATTCCAAGAGGCTATGATAAAACAAATGCAAAGCCTCACGGATCAAATGTCATTAATGATCCGGAGTCAACAACCGGGGCCTCCACCCCCGGTTGAGTCGGGTAGGCATTCTTCCGGATTATGGTGTGTCCAATGTGGCCAACCGGGCCACACGCGTCAATTTTGTAGAAGTGGACAAAACCGTGACCAAAGAGGAAACGGTAACCCACCTCAACAAAATCAACGAGGTCAAGCGCCACCTCACTATGGAAATGGAAGCAATAGAGGACCACAACCTAGAGGGCAAGGTGGCCAAAATTTAGAGAAGAAGGAATTTCATCCCTTTTGTGGAAGGTGGCACGCTCAAGGACAATGTTGGTCCGAAGGTCAAGAGTTTAATTGTAGCAATTGTGGAGGAAGTCATCCCTCGGATACGTGTCGCCAACCGGACAAAATAATTAATGTCCCTTACCCGGTGGCTAATCCACAACAACAAGCAAGGGATAATATGCGAGGTGCTAGGCCACAAGGAGTACCGGCCAATGAACTTAGGCCACCTAACTTATACTATGACCATAGTAATGCTAGGCAAACTTTTCATCCACCGGCGGGCTTGCAAACTACAACCGGTTACATTCCAATACAAAATAGACAAGGAGTTCCACCTAATGGTAGTAACGGGAGACAAGCGCCTCCAACGGATCCGGGACCATCTAACTCCCAAGATGTTAGGTTCATGGATGGAGTGTTGGAGGCCACATGTGATGACATGCTTCCTCTCCCAACGAGAATTGGAGAGGAGCAAAGTCAATGGCCTCCTCACACCAATGCTATTACATATGAGTTAGTGAAGGGTAAGGGTGTGGTTGAAGAAGCACCTGCACTAGCGGTAACTACTAGGGCTAGGAGAGGGGATGCCCCGTTGGAGGTAGGAATAGGAGAGCAAGGAAATTACTCTTCGGATGAAGAGATTAATCTCTCCGAGTTGGATAGGGTAGCTAGAAGAGCTACTAAGGATGTGGAGAGGGAAAATATAATTTTACAAGATAGGGAGAGGACTAATGCGGTACATGACTTGGATAATAGCGATGTGGGTGAATGGGAAGGACCGGGGGTTCCCGTAGACGAATTCGACGTAGTGGGTAATTCTAAGGTGGAAAGATCTACCGGGTACGACTTGTGGGCGGACCTTAGTACACTCAAGGCGGATATTACTTTCGGCCAACTATTGGAAATTTCACCCACGGCAAGGAAAACATTAAAGGAGGGAATGCCGGTACACAAGAGGATGAGGAAGGTGAAAGCTAAAATAGCCGCTAGGATCCAATCACAAGGTGGAAGAGACGTGAAAGCTATAGAAATAGAAGTTGTTATAGTAGATAAGGTGGTTCCTAATGTGCTAGTCGACGGAGGGAGTAGTCTAAATATACTACCGGAGGATACTATGAAAAAATTGGGACTTGGACTCACGGGGCCTTCACCTTTGGTCATAAATATGGCAAATCAAAGTTCGACTACGCCTTTGGGGATGATCAAGGATTGTAGAATGACTACGGGAGGCGAGGAGTACTTGGTCACCTTCCATGTCATTAAAATGCACTCCAACAAGGACACCTTCCCCATTTTGCTAGGTAGGCCTTGGTTGCGGATGGCGAATGCTATGGTCAATTGGGGTGGACCTAAACCATCCATCACTTATGGTCCGGAGGGTAATAGGGTCATAGTGTCCATTGGTTCATTAGAAGGATGGATGAAGAAGGAGATGTATTTGCCATTGGAGAAGGAAATTGATGACTTAAACGAGAATGAGATTGGCAAGGCATTGGTGGGAGTCGTCCATCCCGAAGGTCAAAGGGTTGTTATAGATTCGGGCTCGGGAAGTCTAGGTCCTAATTTTTACAATTATGGGGATAATGGGGATTATGCCCAATGGCTAAGGGAGTACCCCGAGTCCGAGGTTGATGTAATGGTTACATTTCACCAAGTAGGCTTAGGGAGTGAATTTCCTAGTGTTAGTTTAGGAGAGGGCTCATTGTTGGAGCCATGTGAGGTGCTCACCGAGGAAGAGTGGGTTAGCGGTGGGTTAACACCTTGGGTAGATGACGTGGAAGAGGGTGAGGTTAGTTTAATTCATGTAGATGGGACTCAAGAGGAGGATGTGATTATTGAGTCATCGAAATTGGAGGAGCCTTTACATTTCAAGACCACGTCTACGGGGATAGTTGTAGGTCAAGATGTGAAAGATTACCCCAATGTGCCTTCCGATTGGTATCGGAACAAAGAGGAACAAGCACATGTGTCGGAAGCGGATTGGCGGTACGTGGATGTGAAATTAAAGAATGGAAAAACCCGACAAATGAAGATGGGTTCCAAATTGGGGGAGAAAGAGGTTAGGGAGTATAGCAATTTGGTGGATGAGTTTAGTGATACTTTTGCATGGTCCTACGATGAGCTTAAGGGAATTCCTAGGGAAATGGTAGAGCACCGGATTCCTTTAATTCCGGGGGCGAGGCCAATTAGACAAAAGGAGAGGAGGATGAATCCTCAATTGCAATTGTTGGTGAAAGCGGAATTGGAAAGGTTATTGAAGGCCGGGTTTATCAAGCCGGTGGAAATCACGGATTGGGTTTCTCCTATGGTCTTAGTAAAGAAAAAAAATGGGAAATTAAGGGTTTGTGTCGACTATAGGAAATTGAATTCGTGCACACAAAAGGATCACTTCCCCTTACCTTTTATCACCTTGTTGCTTGAGGAGGTTGGAGGTCATTCGCGATATACCTTTATGGATGGGTATGCGGGTTATAATCAAATTTCCATAGCCCTCCAAGATATCCATAAAACGGCTTTTACTACACCTTGGGGTACTTTTGTGTGGGTAGTGATGCCATTTGGGTTATGTAATGCCCCGGCTACTTTCCAACGATTAGTAATGTATATCTTCACCGACTTGTTGTTCAAATCCATGACCGTCTTTGTGGACGATTTTAGCACACAAAGTAATGTGGACGATCACCTACATTGTGTTAGGGAGGCATTGGTTAGGTGTAGGAAGATGAGGTTAGCATTGAACCCGGATAAGACATTTTTGGGAGTGAATAAGGGAGTGTTGTTGGGTTATGTTGTTAGTGAGAAAGGTAGAGAACCCGATCCGGATAAGATTGCGGCCATAAGCGACTTGGCAACTCCAACCAATTCCAAGGGGATCTCTAAGTTGTTAGGACATGTGGGATGGTACCGGGAACTTATTCCTAATTTTTCAAAGATAGCGGTGCCCATTACCCATTTGCTCAAAAAGGATGTCAAATTCGAGTGGACGGATGCTTGTCAAAAAGCCTTTGAGGAATTGCGGGATAGGTTGAGCACCTATCCGGTGTTGATACCACCCAATTGGGGTAAACCTTTTCACGTCTATTGTGATGCTAGTAATGTGGCAATAGGGAGTGCGCTTTGTCAAGCAACGGGAGAAAAAGAGAAGGATCAACCTATAGCTTATGCGAGTAAGCAATTGACCCCCGCCGAAAGAAACTACTCTACAACGGAGAGGGAGTGCCTAGCCATGGTGTTTTCCGTTAAAAAGTTTAGGCATTACCTCATGTGCAACCCGGTTGTATTTTTTGTTGACCACATGGCTATCAAGTATCTAGTTAACAAGGCGGAGTTAAGTGGTAGGTTAGCTAGGTGGGTTTTGTTATTAGAAGAATTCGACTACACGGTGGAATATAAACCGGGTCGTATGCATTTACAAGCGGACCACTTGTCTAGGTTGTCGGAGGAGATAGGAAAAAATCCGGTAAATGATATGTTAGTAGATGATAGCCTCTTTGTGGTCACTTCTACACCGGAGTGGTATGCGGGCATAGTGGAATTTCTAACAACCCACAAGTTGCCCAAAGAGTGGACAAAAGAAGAGAGAAGGAAGGTGAGGGTAAATAGTGGGCAATTTGTTGTAGTGGGCCATAGGTTGTTTAGAAGGGGGTCCGATGGTATTTTACGACGATGCGTGTCAAAAACGGAGGTTGAAGCGATTTTAATCGCTTGCCACGATAGCGCTTGCGGCGGTCACTTCTCGGGTCAACTCACCGGGCAAAAAATACTTAGAGCGGGCTACTTTTGGCCTACACTATTTAAGGACGCCCATGACTATGTAAGGAAATGCGACGCTTGCCAACGGTATGCCCGAAACGACCTTAGAATGGAGATGCCTTTACATGTATCATTACCCTTAATTCCTTTCGAAAAATGGGGCATCGACTATGTGGGTGAGGTCCATCCCCAATCTTCAAAAGGAATGAAATATATTGTGGTGGCAACCGAGTACCTCACCAAGTGGGCGGAAGCCAAAGCGGTGAAGACCGACACGGCGGAACACGCGGCAACATTTATGTACGAAAACATAATTTCGCGGTTCGGGGTGCCGAAGATCCTAGTAAGCGATAGGGGTACTCACTTTTTGAATGACTTGATTCGAGAGATGACAGAGAAATTTAAAATTGATCACCGGAAGACTACTCCCTACCACCCACAAACCAATGGACAAACGGAAAGGGTTAACGGAATTTTGGTGAGTATACTACGCAAGACGGTTATAGACTCGAAGCGGGATTGGGATACGAAACTAACGGCGGCACTTTGGGCATACCGTACAACCTATAAGGTAACTACGCGTGCTACACCATTTTCCTTAGTCTATGGTCTTGAAGCGACACTACCAATCGAATATGAAGTCGAGTCACTTAGGGTGGCCGTGAGTACGAGACTTACCGAAAGTCAATCCTTACGAAATCGACTAACCGATTTGGAAGCACTTGACGAAGGGAGGAGAATGGCGGCTCAACATATTGAGGCAATCCAAAGAAGGAGAAAGATTACTTTCGACAAACGACATAAGAGAAGGGCCCTAACACCGGGAATGATGGTCATGATTCAAGACGCACGAAAGCTTGAATTTCCGGCAAAATTCGATGCGGTATGGTTAGGACCTTACCTTGTCTATGAGGTCTTTCCTAATAATTCAATTCAATTGGAAACGTTGAATGGTGAGCTCTTTCCTACCCGTACATCGGGAAGTAGATGTAAGGAGTACCGAGCTTGACTAGGCAACTTACCCTTGGAGCAAGAGATGTTTGGATTCATCCCCCGATGGTCGCCAATTATGTGAGCCCAAAAGGGTGCCCACATTTAGTCTTAGACCCTTGAAACGTTAGTTGATGCACTTTGAAGTAGCATGTTACTTCACAAAAATATAAAAAGAGTGAAATGTTAGTCTTAGAAGTACCATGTTGTAAGAGGCTAGGATGTGAGTTGTTATTGTGTTTTTACCTTCGGAAGGATTTGAGTGAATGAGGATAGGTAAGGAGAACTTGGATTGAGTAGTTAGTGAGTAGGCTAGTACAAATGGATGGAGACAACCAAAGTGACTCAAGAGGCAAGTGCATTCGAATTGGGATGAATAGAGGATCACATGGAGCGCACAAGTGGACCACCTCATCATGGCCACTTAATGGGGAAGGTCCAAGGAAGAATGCAAGGTGGAGGATAAGCAAATTCTCAAAGCACCAATCAAATCACGAGTTAAGCATCGTGGTTTGAATTAAGTGGTGAGCGACGATTTGGGAAAGTAAGGGGAGAAAGTTATGGCGGCGGAAAGCGAAGGAGGCTAAGTTTGGGTTGAAGCATCCCAAGTTTGGTAAAGTGTGGTAGGTAGAAAGCCAAGGCTAGTTAAATGTTCGAATTAGGATCCTTGTTGATCATTTGAGGGAGGAAGGCTTAGAAGATAGGATTGGCGCCTACTAAGTAGGAGGAAATCTCAAGGGCTTATCGTGAGCCTTGAGGGTGCTCACCCCCTCAAGCTTACTATATAATCCCTCATTCTTCCCTCACTCATCCTCTCTTTCCTTTGTGCTCCAAGGCACCCCACGAGTTATAAGTGTGGGTGTGGGAAGCCATATTGGAGCACATGTGTGTGCTTAGTTTTTAGTTTGAGAGCCAAGGCTTGTTAGCCTTGAAGAGGGCTTGACCTCTTGGTAGAATTAGTGTTGACGTGAAGGATTTTAAAGTTAATTCATGATTCCAATTTGTGGTACTTAAAGTTCATGTTTTGAATACACGTGGTTGCAAGTTCCATGTTTAAGAGTTGAGCACTTGAGGTTGTGATGAGTGCAAAAATATACTTGTGTGGATTAGTTAGTCTTAGTGAAGTTAGGAAATTCTCTCTCCCCCTCTCCTCTCTAGGATTTTAGGATTTTAGGATTAGAGAAGAATTGTGTGATTAGAAAGGGGTTGTTAGTAGAATTAGGAAAATTAGGTAGGAAGATTAGTTAAGGGCTTGAATAATTAGTGAGGTAGTTGGGGATTACAACTACAAAGTTGTGGGTTCATGAAGGAGCTGGGTTTATGAAGGAGCTGGGTTTGTTTAGTTAGAAAGTAAAGAGCTGGGTTTATGAAGGACCTGGGTTTGTTTAGTTAGAAGCTAAGGAGCTGGGTTCATGAAGGAGCTGGGTTTATAAAGGAGCTGGGTTTGTTTAGTTAGAAGCTAAGAAGCTGGGTTTATGAAGGAGCTGGGTTTATGAAGGAGCTGGGTTTATAAAGGAGCTGGGTTTGTTTAGTTAGAAGCTAAGGAGCTGGGCTCATGAAGGAGCTGGGTTTATAAAGGAGCTGGGTTTGTTTAGTTAGAAGCTAAGAAGCTGGGTTTATGAAGGAGCTGGGTTTATGAAGGAGCTGGGTTTATGAAGGAGCTAGGTTTATGTAATTAGAAAGTAAAGAGATGGGTTCATGAAGGAGCTTAGTAGATAGCCTACTTAATTAGCTCATAGACAAGTAGTTAGTTACATTATGCTAGTTAGTGTTATGTGTGGCTTTCACAAGTAAATGTATTTGAGATTGACTATAGAGAATAGTGTTTTTTAACACTGGCATCCTCTCTTTAAAAATAAACCACGTGCACAAATTAATGGAGAATGTGGAGCACTCTCGCGATGGCAAGACAAAGGAAGCAAAGACCAAAGGTGCGAGGGAGAGATTGACATAAGTCACATAAGTATTTCTTAATACTTAAAGGCTTATGTACGGTATGGAGACACCAAGTGAGACCTCTTATAGTAGCAATACGGAATACACAAGTGATAGTTCAAGTGGTAGCATAGAGTCAACGGCACGGACTCCATTTAGGAGAGGGATATCCTTAAGGGCTTGTGTAGCTAAAGCGGCCGGATGGACGTTAGAAGCAAACAAAGACAAAATAGCACCCGAGCATAAGGAGGTTAAAATAACATAGTTAACTTGTGCATTCTCCACATACGTATTGAAATCGTACATTGAGTTGTTAAAAGTAAAATTCCAGTTAAATCCAATACCACTTGAAGGGTGAACCTTGCACTATGGACTCATCCAAGTCCAAATCCAATACCGCGGAGGAATGTGAGCCCAAACCCACTACTCGGACTACGGACGCTTAAGGGTGGGGGGTTTGGCCTCACATAATTGGTGCGTCCGCCGGGAGCGAAGCGGAAGGTAGTTACAAGACTTGGAGGCGACTAGGAGACTTGGAGGCAACTAGGAAAAATTGGAGACACAAACTTGAGAGAAGGGAAGGAGCACCCGAAACTCGGTAAGTATTCTCTCTTTGGGTTACATTTGAATTCATTGTATTTCAACTATTCCTTGGAATGAATTGCATTGTCAATTACGCAAATTCATTTTTGAGGAAGGAGCGCGGCGAAGGTACGTCCTCAACCTTTTTGGGGATTTGCTAAGAACTTAAAAGGAACCTATAACCGAGTAGCTCATTAAAACATTAGAGGGTAAATTCACCTTAGGACATTGAACTTTGACACTCACCTCGGGGTGAGTCTCAAAGTTTTGGGAGTTGTCATTTCATGCTCTAGATTAAATTAATATTTCACAAAGTTTATGGTGTTACATTGAGTCACGATTGAGGGGAGTGCTAACTCACAGGGGGATGCGATTGCTCAAGGTATGTTTATTTCTTCAAAGTGAACTCATTAACTAATTAAGGAATGTCTTTTGTACTCGTGATTGTTGTTATCCGTTGTAGAGGGTAATTCCCGAATTGTGGATGGTGTGAGAAGTTGAAGGGTGAAGCCTCGACTTTTAACATAATCTACTCGGAAGGTCACCCCCTCACAATCGGTATTGTGGTGAGTGTTAATTTGCGGGAAGGTGCGGAGGTGATGCTCCGACTTAACCAAAAAATTAACATGAACATGCCTATCCCCTATTGGGATTCTTTCACCTAAGTGGGCTTGCAGGTTCTTTTCCTCACCTCCTAAAAAAATTATAACCACACCAAGACAAGTGAAAATATTAAGAGGGGAATTGCTAGGATTATGTGTGGTCAAGTGAGGGTCGATCGATTCTTATGGAATGCAAGGTAGGACTCGCTCACAAAAACCAAGTTTGATAGTAGGACTAGAGAAATCTACTCGAAAGAGGCGGTCCTCTAAAATCAGTGATAGATTAGAACAAGATAATGTTAGAATAGAGAGTTGTTTGAACGTCGAACCTAGGACTAGGTCAATTCTAGACACCTTAGAACTTGGAGCTCAACTTGAAGAGGAGATCACTCCCTCCAAATTGAGTGGTGAAACTTCTTCGGAAAATTACACACTTAGAGAAGAATTCCCGGTAGAAGTTGATAGGGGATTGTTGAATAGTTCACCGGTCACCATGGCCGAGGAACGGGGGATGGATCCACCACCCATACCCCCAATTCCGCCCATACCTCCTATACCTCCAATAGACCCATTGGTTAGGCCAAGAGGCCTACCAATTGTGGTTCCACAAAATTTAGCGGCGATGGATATGCCATCTCATCTCCCTAAATTTTATGGGACCAAGGATGAGGACCCCTCTCGGCACATGGAACGGTATATCGAACGGTTGGCTAGCTTCCTCATAACCGACCCGGGTTATTGGTTAGTGTGGTTTCCTACCACTCTAGAGGGGGAAGCCTATGAATGGTATCGGGATCATGCCGAGGGACATTTTAGGGGATGGGAACAATTACAAAGGGAGTTTCTTAACGAATTTAGGCCGGAAGTGGGTCAAAGTACCGCATTAAGGGCATTGTCGTCATTGAAGCAAGGAAGGGAGGAAGAAATTTCGGCTTACATTAGGAGGTTTGATTTAGTGTGCACTAGATTTGTGGGTACCATGCTCAACGACGACACGCTAAAGCAATTTTTCATTCAAGGGTTTTTTAAGTCCGGAACTATTAGGGGTGTTCTAGAAAGGAATCCCTTGACCTTGGCGGATGCCAAGCGTGCGGCTAGAGATATTGAAAACTTGGATAAAGATCACGAAAGGCTATGGAGAAGGGAGGATGAATTGATCCCACAATTCATCCCCATACGCCCTAGGGTGGTAGCGGTAGAACCCGCTAAGTATGAGAACCAAATTCCATATGCCATTGTGGACACCGGTCCCCGACCTTTAGCGGTTAGGGAACCGGCACCTCTTTTGGCACTACCGGCCCCTAGAACGGATCCACACTTGGAGGAGGTTGAGAGAAGACTAGGTGCTAGCCAACTAGGATTCCAAGAGGCTATGATAAAACAAATGCAAAGCCTCACGGATCAAATGTCATTAATGATCCGGAGTCAACAACCGGGGCCTCCACCCCCGGTTGAGTCGGGTAGGCATTCTTCCGGATTATGGTGTGTCCAATGTGGCCAACCGGGCCACACGCGTCAATTTTGTAGAAGTGGACAAAACCGTGACCAAAGAGGAAACGGTAACCCACCTCAACAAAATCAACGAGGTCAAGCGCCACCTCACTATGGAAATGGAAGCAATAGAGGACCACAACCTAGAGGGCAAGGTGGCCAAAATTTAGAGAAGAAGGAATTTCATCCCTTTTGTGGAAGGTGGCACGCTCAAGGACAATGTTGGTCCGAAGGTCAAGAGTTTAATTGTAGCAATTGTGGAGGAAGTCATCCCTCGGATACGTGTCGCCAACCGGACAAAATAATTAATGTCCCTTACCCGGTGGCTAATCCACAACAACAAGCAAGGGATAATATGCGAGGTGCTAGGCCACAAGGAGTACCGGCCAATGAACTTAGGCCACCTAACTTATACTATGACCATAGTAATGCTAGGCAAACTTTTCATCCACCGGCGGGCTTGCAAACTACAACCGGTTACATTCCAATACAAAATAGACAAGGAGTTCCACCTAATGGTAGTAACGGGAGACAAGCGCCTCCAACGGATCCGGGACCATCTAACTCCCAAGATGTTAGGTTCATGGATGGAGTGTTGGAGGCCACATGTGATGACATGCTTCCTCTCCCAACGAGAATTGGAGAGGAGCAAAGTCAATGGCCTCCTCACACCAATGCTATTACATATGAGTTAGTGAAGGGTAAGGGTGTGGTTGAAGAAGCACCTGCACTAGCGGTAACTACTAGGGCTAGGAGAGGGGATGCCCCGTTGGAGGTAGGAATAGGAGAGCAAGGAAATTACTCTTCGGATGAAGAGATTAATCTCTCCGAGTTGGATAGGGTAGCTAGAAGAGCTACTAAGGATGTGGAGAGGGAAAATATAATTTTACAAGATAGGGAGAGGACTAATGCGGTACATGACTTGGATAATAGCGATGTGGGTGAATGGGAAGGACCGGGGGTTCCCGTAGACGAATTCGACGTAGTGGGTAATTCTAAGGTGGAAAGATCTACCGGGTACGACTTGTGGGCGGACCTTAGTACACTCAAGGCGGATATTACTTTCGGCCAACTATTGGAAATTTCACCCACGGCAAGGAAAACATTAAAGGAGGGAATGCCGGTACACAAGAGGATGAGGAAGGTGAAAGCTAAAATAGCCGCTAGGATCCAATCACAAGGTGGAAGAGACGTGAAAGCTATAGAAATAGAAGTTGTTATCGTAGATAAGGTGGTTCCTAATGTGCTAGTCGACGGAGGGAGTAGTCTAAATATACTACCGGAGGATACTATGAAAAAATTGGGACTTGGACTCACGGGGCCTTCACCTTTGGTCATAAATATGGCAAATCAAAGTTCGACTACGCCTTTGGGGATGATCAAGGATTGTAGAATGACTACGGGAGGCGAGGAGTACTTGGTCACCTTCCATGTCATTAAAATGCACTCCAACAAGGACACCTTCCCCATTTTGCTAGGTAGGCCTTGGTTGCGGATGGCGAATGCTATGGTCAATTGGGGTGGACCTAAACCATCCATCACTTATGGTCCGGAGGGTAATAGGGTCATAGTGTCCATTGGTTCATTAGAAGGATGGATGAAGAAGGAGATGTATTTGCCATTGGAGAAGGAAATTGATGACTTAAACGAGAATGAGATTGGCAAGGCATTGGTGGGAGTCGTCCATCCCGAAGGTCAAAGGGTTGTTATAGATTCGGGCTCGGGAAGTCTAGGTCCTAATTTTTACAATTATGGGGATAATGGGGATTATGCCCAATGGCTAAGGGAGTACCCCGAGTCCGAGGTTGATGTAATGGTTACATTTCACCAAGTAGGCTTAGGGAGTGAATTTCCTAGTGTTAGTTTAGGAGAGGGCTCATTGTTGGAGCCATGTGAGGTGCTCACCGAGGAAGAGTGGGTTAGCGGTGGGTTAACACCTTGGGTAGATGACGTGGAAGAGGGTGAGGTTAGTTTAATTCATGTAGATGGGACTCAAGAGGAGGATGTGATTATTGAGTCATCGAAATTGGAGGAGCCTTTACATTTCAAGACCACGTCTACGGGGATAGTTGTAGGTCAAGATGTGAAAGATTACCCCAATGTGCCTTCCGATTGGTATCGGAACAAAGAGGAACAAGCACATGTGTCGGAAGCGGATTGGCGGTACGTGGATGTGAAATTAAAGAATGGAAAAACCCGACAAATGAAGATGGGTTCCAAATTGGGGGAGAAAGAGGTTAGGGAGTATAGCAATTTGGTGGATGAGTTTAGTGATACTTTTGCATGGTCCTACGATGAGCTTAAGGGAATTCCTAGGGAAATGGTAGAGCACCGGATTCCTTTAATTCCGGGGGCGAGGCCAATTAGACAAAAGGAGAGGAGGATGAATCCTCAATTGCAATTGTTGGTGAAAGCGGAATTGGAAAGGTTATTGAAGGCCGGGTTTATCAAGCCGGTGGAAATCACGGATTGGGTTTCTCCTATGGTCTTAGTAAAGAAAAAAAATGGGAAATTAAGGGTTTGTGTCGACTATAGGAAATTGAATTCGTGCACACAAAAGGATCACTTCCCCTTACCTTTTATCACCTTGTTGCTTGAGGAGGTTGGAGGTCATTCGCGATATACCTTTATGGATGGGTATGCGGGTTATAATCAAATTTCCATAGCCCTCCAAGATATCCATAAAACGGCTTTTACTACACCTTGGGGTACTTTTGTGTGGGTAGTGATGCCATTTGGGTTATGTAATGCCCCGGCTACTTTCCAACGATTAGTAATGTATATCTTCACCGACTTGTTGTTCAAATCCATGACCGTCTTTGTGGACGATTTTAGCACACAAAGTAATGTGGACGATCACCTACATTGTGTTAGGGAGGCATTGGTTAGGTGTAGGAAGATGAGGTTAGCATTGAACCCGGATAAGACATTTTTGGGAGTGAATAAGGGAGTGTTGTTGGGTTATGTTGTTAGTGAGAAAGGTAGAGAACCCGATCCGGATAAGATTGCGGCCATAAGCGACTTGGCAACTCCAACCAATTCCAAGGGGATCTCTAAGTTGTTAGGACATGTGGGATGGTACCGGGAACTTATTCCTAATTTTTCAAAGATAGCGGTGCCCATTACCCATTTGCTCAAAAAGGATGTCAAATTCGAGTGGACGGATGCTTGTCAAAAAGCCTTTGAGGAATTGCGGGATAGGTTGAGCACCTATCCGGTGTTGATACCACCCAATTGGGGTAAACCTTTTCACGTCTATTGTGATGCTAGTAATGTGGCAATAGGGAGTGCGCTTTGTCAAGCAACGGGAGAAAAAGAGAAGGATCAACCTATAGCTTATGCGAGTAAGCAATTGACCCCCGCCGAAAGAAACTACTCTACAACGGAGAGGGAGTGCCTAGCCATGGTGTTTTCCGTTAAAAAGTTTAGGCATTACCTCATGTGCAACCCGGTTGTATTTTTTGTTGACCACATGGCTATCAAGTATCTAGTTAACAAGGCGGAGTTAAGTGGTAGGTTAGCTAGGTGGGTTTTGTTATTAGAAGAATTCGACTACACGGTGGAATATAAACCGGGTCGTATGCATTTACAAGCGGACCACTTGTCTAGGTTGTCGGAGGAGATAGGAAAAAATCCGGTAAATGATATGTTAGTAGATGATAGCCTCTTTGTGGTCACTTCTACACCGGAGTGGTATGCGGGCATAGTGGAATTTCTAACAACCCACAAGTTGCCCAAAGAGTGGACAAAAGAAGAGAGAAGGAAGGTGAGGGTAAATAGTGGGCAATTTGTTGTAGTGGGCCATAGGTTGTTTAGAAGGGGGTCCGATGGTATTTTACGACGATGCGTGTCAAAAACGGAGGTTGAAGCGATTTTAATCGCTTGCCACGATAGCGCTTGCGGCGGTCACTTCTCGGGTCAACTCACCGGGCAAAAAATACTTAGAGCGGGCTACTTTTGGCCTACACTATTTAAGGACGCCCATGACTATGTAAGGAAATGCGACGCTTGCCAACGGTATGCCCGAAACGACCTTAGAATGGAGATGCCTTTACATGTATCATTACCCTTAATTCCTTTCGAAAAATGGGGCATCGACTATGTGGGTGAGGTCCATCCCCAATCTTCAAAAGGAATGAAATATATTGTGGTGGCAACCGAGTACCTCACCAAGTGGGCGGAAGCCAAAGCGGTGAAGACCGACACGGCGGAACACGCGGCAACATTTATGTACGAAAACATAATTTCGCGGTTCGGGGTGCCGAAGATCCTAGTAAGCGATAGGGGTACTCACTTTTTGAATGACTTGATTCGAGAGATGACAGAGAAATTTAAAATTGATCACCGGAAGACTACTCCCTACCACCCACAAACCAATGGACAAACGGAAAGGGTTAACGGAATTTTGGTGAGTATACTACGCAAGACGGTTATAGACTCGAAGCGGGATTGGGATACGAAACTAACGGCGGCACTTTGGGCATACCGTACAACCTATAAGGTAACTACGCGTGCTACACCATTTTCCTTAGTCTATGGTCTTGAAGCGACACTACCAATCGAATATGAAGTCGAGTCACTTAGGGTGGCCGTGAGTACGAGACTTACCGAAAGTCAATCCTTACGAAATCGACTAACCGATTTGGAAGCACTTGACGAAGGGAGGAGAATGGCGGCTCAACATATTGAGGCAATCCAAAGAAGGAGAAAGATTACTTTCGACAAACGACATAAGAGAAGGGCCCTAACACCGGGAATGATGGTCATGATTCAAGACGCACGAAAGCTTGAATTTCCGGCAAAATTCGATGCGGTATGGTTAGGACCTTACCTTGTCTATGAGGTCTTTCCTAATAATTCAATTCAATTGGAAACGTTGAATGGTGAGCTCTTTCCTACCCGTACATCGGGAAGTAGATGTAAGGAGTACCGAGCTTGACTAGGCAACTTACCCTTGGAGCAAGAGATGTTTGGATTCATCCCCCGATGGTCGCCAATTATGTGAGCCCAAAAGGGTGCCCACATTTAGTCTTAGACCCTTGAAACGTTAGTTGATGCACTTTGAAGTAGCATGTTACTTCACAAAAATATAAAAAGAGTGAAATGTTAGTCTTAGAAGTACCATGTTGTAAGAGGCTAGGATGTGAGTTGTTATTGTGTTTTTACCTTCGGAAGGATTTGAGTGAATGAGGATAGGTAAGGAGAACTTGGATTGAGTAGTTAGTGAGTAGGCTAGTACAAATGGATGGAGACAACCAAAGTGACTCAAGAGGCAAGTGCATTCGAATTGGGATGAATAGAGGATCACATGGAGCGCACAAGTGGACCACCTCATCATGGCCACTTAATGGGGAAGGTCCAAGGAAGAATGCAAGGTGGAGGATAAGCAAATTCTCAAAGCACCAATCAAATCACGAGTTAAGCATCGTGGTTTGAATTAAGTGGTGAGCGACGATTTGGGAAAGTAAGGGGAGAAAGTTATGGCGGCGGAAAGCGAAGGAGGCTAAGTTTGGGTTGAAGCATCCCAAGTTTGGTAAAGTGTGGTAGGTAGAAAGCCAAGGCTAGTTAAATGTTCGAATTAGGATCCTTGTTGATCATTTGAGGGAGGAAGGCTTAGAAGATAGGATTGGCGCCTACTAAGTAGGAGGAAATCTCAAGGGCTTATCGTGAGCCTTGAGGGTGCTCACCCCCTCAAGCTTACTATATAATCCCTCATTCTTCCCTCACTCATCCTCTCTTTCCTTTGTGCTCCAAGGCACCCCACGAGTTATAAGTGTGGGTGTGGGAAGCCATATTGGAGCACATGTGTGTGCTTAGTTTTTAGTTTGAGAGCCAAGGCTTGTTAGCCTTGAAGAGGGCTTGACCTCTTGGTAGAATTAGTGTTGACGTGAAGGATTTTAAAGTTAATTCATGATTCCAATTTGTGGTACTTAAAGTTCATGTTTTGAATACACGTGGTTGCAAGTTCCATGTTTAAGAGTTGAGCACTTGAGGTTGTGATGAGTGCAAAAATATACTTGTGTGGATTAGTTAGTCTTAGTGAAGTTAGGAAATTCTCTCTCCCCCTCTCCTCTCTAGGATTTTAGGATTTTAGGATTAGAGAAGAATTGTGTGATTAGAAAGGGGTTGTTAGTAGAATTAGGAAAATTAGGTAGGAAGATTAGTTAAGGGCTTGAATAATTAGTGAGGTAGTTGGGGATTACAACTACAAAGTTGTGGGTTCATGAAGGAGCTGGGTTTATGAAGGACCTGGGTTTGTTTAGTTAGAAGCTAAGGAGCTGGGTTCATGAAGGAGCTGGGTTTATGAAGGAGCTGGGTTTGTTTAGTTAGAAGCTAAGAAGTTGGGTTCATGAAGGAGTTGGGTTTATGAAGGAGCTAGGTTTATGTAATTAGAAAGTAAAGAGATGGGTTCATGAAGGAGCTTAGTAGATAGCCTACTTAATTAGCTCATAGACAAGTAGTTAGTTACATTATGCTAGTTAGTGTTATGTGTGGCTTTCACAAGTAAATGTATTTGAGATTGACTATAGAGAATAGTGTTTTTTAACACTTGCATCCTCTCTTTAAAAATAAACCACGTGCACAAATTAATGGAGAATGTGGAGCACTCTCGCGATGGCAAGACAAAGGAAGCAAAGACCAAAGGTGCGAGGGAGAGATTGACATAAGTCACATAAGTATTTCTTAATACTTAAAGGCTTATGTACGGTATGGAGACACCAATTAAATCCAAGACCACTTGAAGGGTGAACCTTGCACTATGGACTCATCCAAGTCCAAATCCAATACCGCGGAGGAATGTGAGCCCAAACCCACTACTCGGACTACGGACGCTTAAGGGTGGGGGGTTTGGCCTCACAATACACTCCTTCCAAGCAAGCAAGCGGTGGTTACCATCATACACGAAGAACATACATCCACTGAGGCTCATCAAGTCCTTATCCGCGCGTAGAAAAGACTCAAACTTATCATTTTCTGCAACCCAAAGCTCTCCCCATTCACGCCTGTCTTTCGCAGAAATGAATCGATTATCTCCAGACTCATTTGTAGTAGACACGTACAAAGTGGCAGACCCAGCTCGGTATCCAAATTGAAATGCCGCCATGAGCTTTGTAACGTCGCTGCGGAGGGTTGGGCGAACCAATGGCATGTGAATCAACCTGCAGAGGGGGATTCTCATAGAGGACTTTTCTACCGGTTGTATCCTCATGCCCTCAACAACTGAGAAGCTATCTTTCTTTAAATTGTGGCGAATCCGATACTCCATTGCACGAACACCGACATCCGATTCTGCAGGTGAGCCGCAGAGTGGCATCCCGGGTGTATGGGGTTTTCTAGTACCTGGTGTAAGCCCAATATTTTCAGCAAGTGACAATGGAGACCCTTGCTCCTTATGCTCCTCAACACTAAGGGATGACTTAGCACCATTGCGAACCCCAACATCCAAAGACTCTCCATCCCCCACCATCTCAATGATCTCCTGAGAAGCAATTAGTTACAAAGGTGAGGACCATCCAAATGAACAAAATATGCATAAGAATGACCACTTTAAAAGGTTCCGAAGTGGGAACCCATTTGACATCTCCCAAAAGCAAAGTCAAATCATTTGCAACTAAAACAAACCTCTCAAGCCATCACTTCAGCCCGCTCCCACTAGCACACTAGCTAGAAAATTTAAAAAAAACCATACCCGCCCTCACCCATAAGCAAAGGCAAATCAATTTCAACCAAAGCAAACCTCTAAGCCCCCTTCAAAGCTCTCCCACTAGCACCTTAACCAGAAATTCCAGAAAAAAAACCATCCAAGCCCTCACATCTGCCCGAGCCCATAAGCTAAATCAAATCTATTTCAACAAAAAGAAAACCACAAAGCCCCCCTAAGCCCTCTCCCACTAGCCCCCTAACCAGAAAATTCACGAAATAAAACAAAACAAGCCCACACATAAGCCCTTTCTCAAAGCAAAATCAAATCAATTTCAACTAAAAACCAACCTCTTAGGCCCCTTTCAAACCTCTCTCATTAGCACCCTAACCCGAGATTTCACAAAATACAACCCAAAAAGCCCTCACAATAGCCCTCAACCATAAGCCCATACAAGCCCTCACATCAGCCCCAGACCATAATCAAAATCAAATATATTTCAACAAAAAGACAACCTCTAAGGCCCCTTAAGCCCTCTCCCACAAGCACATTAGCTAGAAATTTTTTTAAAAAAAACCCATCCCAGCCCTTACGTCATCCCTCACCTCAGCCCAAATTGAAGCAAAAAAAAAAACTTGACAGGTCCCCAAGGTGGCTACCCTAGGGCTGTCGGATCCGACAGAGGCCCAGGGCCCTCCCTTTGGAGCTCTCCCACTAGCACCTTAACCTGAAATTCAAAAATTAAAACCATACAAGCCCTCACATCAGCCCCAGCCCATAATCAAAATCAAATATATTTCAACAAAAAGACAACCTCTAAGGCCCCTTAAGCCCTCTCCCACAAGCCCATTAGCTAGAAATTAAAAAAAAAACCCATCCCAGCCCTCACGTCAGCCCTCACCTCAGCCCAAATTGAAGCAAAAAAAAGAACTTGAGAGGTCCCCAAGGTGGCTACCCTGGGGCTGTCGGAACCGACAGAGGCCCAGGGCCCTCCCTTTGGAGCTCTCCCACTAGCACCTTAACCTGAAATTCAAAAATTAAAACCATACAAGCCCTCACCTCAGCCCCAGCCCATAATCAAAATCAAATATATTTCAACGAAAAGACAAACTCTAAGGCCCCTTAAGCCCTCTCCCACAAGCCCATTAGCTAGAAATTTTATAAGAAAACCCATCCCAGCCCTCACGTCAGCCCTCACCTCAGCCCAAATCGAAGCAAAAAAAAAAACTTGAGAGGTCCCCAAGGTGGCTACCCTGGGGCTGTCGGATCCGACAGAGGCCCAGGGCCCTCCCTTTGGAGCTCTCCCACTAGCACCTTAACCTGAAATTCAAAAATTAAAACCATACAAGCCCTCACCTCAGCCCCAGCCCATAATCAAAATCAAATATATTTCAACGAAAAGACAAACTCTAAGGCCCCTTAAGCCCTCTCCCACAAGCCCATTAGCTAGAAATTTTATAAAAAAACCCATCCCAGCCCTCGCGTCAGCCCTCACCTCAGCCCAAATTGAAGCAAAAAAAAAAACTTGAGAGGTCCCCAAGGTGGCTACCCTGGGGCTATCGGATCCGACAGAGGCCCAGGGCCCTCCCTTTGGAGCTCTCCCACTAGCACCTTAACCTGAAATTCAAAAATTAAAACCATACAAGCCCTCACCTCAGCCCCAGCCCATAATCAACTATATTTCAACAAAAAGACAACCTCTAAGGCCCCTTAAGCCCTCTCCCACAAGCACATTAGCTAGAAATTTAAAAAAAAAACCCATCCCAGCCCTCGCGTCAGCCCTCACCTCAGCCCAAATTGAAGCAAAAAAAAAAACTTGAGAGGTCCCCAAGGTGGCTACCCTGGGGCTGTCGGATCCGACAGAGGCCCAGGGCCCTCCCTTTGGAGCTCTCCCACTAGCACCTTAACCTGAAATTCAACAATTAAAACCATACAAGCCCTCACATCAGCCCCAGCCCATAATCAAAATCAAATATATTTCAACGAAAAGACAAACTCTAAGGCCCCTTAAGCCCTCTTCCACAAACCCATTAGCTAGAAATTTTATAAAAAAACCCATCCCAGCCCTCACGTCAGCCCAAATTGAAGCAAAAAAAAGAACTTGAGAGGTCCCCAAGGTGGCTACCCTGGGGCTGTCGGATCCGACAGAGGCCCAGGGCCCTCCCTTTGGAGCTCTCCCACTAGCACCTTAACCTGAAATTCAAAAATTAAAACCATACAAGCCCTCACCTCAGCCCCAGCCCATAATCAAAATCAAATATATTTCAACAAAAAGACAACCTCTAAGGCCCCTTAAGCCCTCTCCCACAAGCACATTAGCTAGAAATTTAAAAAAAAACCCATCCCAGCCCTCACGTCAGCCCTCACCTCAGCCCAAATTGAAGCAAAAAAAAAAACTTGAGAGGTCCCCAAGGTGGCTACCCTGGGGCTGTCGGATCCGACAGAGGCCCAGGGCCCTCCCTTTGGAGCTCTCCCTGTGGGAGCACACGGACACCAAAAGTTCCGGATAGGCGCTTTTCAGTGCCTAATCCGGTCTGTCCGGATGATCCGAGTATCGTCCAGGGATTCTGTGAAGTGCAGGATGTCAAGGACCCTCTTTTCCTGCTCGAAAGTCGGCCACCGGCCGGATCGGCTTTCCGGATCCGGATGGCCCTTTGGAAGTCCTTATCCCGGGACTTGCCTTCCGGATTGAACCCCTACCAATAAGTCTTACTCCTACATAACTCTCTCCTCAATATCTACCTACCTATATCCTACCTCCAATGATGATTGGGTTCATCCGGCGAAGACGTCCCTGTATGGTCATAATCCGGATTCTCTCACAACCAGTCCGGATCGGCCTAATCTTTCCTGGCAGGTCACACAGAGAACCCGGATGGTGAACCGGAACTACAACGACAGAAAGGTCAAGCTTCGGCCGGAGATCTGTCAATCCGGGATAACTGGGCGATCCGTGCCACTTTCCGGATTGCCCCGCCCAAGGACAGTGAGACCTCTTCAGAAGATCGGATGGCGTAAGTCCGGCACCTCCGGATCCTACCCAGTCCTAACGACGGCTATCTCACATGGACGTTACCCAGGCATCCGGAATAATGAGGTTTCCTTCCCACTACACGCCGGAGAGATCCTCCGGACCGGAATCCTAACCGTTCCGGTTTCTCTCCTCCTTCCGACAGACCGATCCGGCTACAGCGAACTTAGGCTCTACTGAGTCTGAGATAACTGGGCGATCCGTACCACTTTCCGGATTGTCCCGCCCAAGGACAGTGAGACCTCTTCAGAAGATCGGATGGCGTAAGTCCGGCACCTCCCTGATCTTACCCAGTCCTAACAACGGCTATCTCACATGGGCGTTACCCAGACATCCGGAATAATGAGGTTTCCTTCCCACTACACTCAGAAAGGAGCCATAGTACTGCAGTCGGATCCGATCCGGGTTTCCTCTCCTTTGTTCTATCCGTACTTCCTACTCATTCATTCCCTCTAGATCTGCAACATTCTCCTAACAGTCCGTGCACAAAACAAGTCAGAATAGATTGAGAACTAGAGCTTTATTGAGTGGGAAGCAACACAATACAACAATGGAGAAGGGAACCCTTCTCCTGTCCCTTATTCAGCCTTAAGTAGAGGCTGTAATCCCTAACTGAAGGTGGCGGCGAAGTTGGCCGCCCTCAGAAAACCCCTAACTGCGAGAAATCCGGAACTTCGCCCTTTGCGGAAATTCCGGATCTCGATCCGCTTTTTGCGCTGACAGAATTTTGAATTACAAGTTCGCCAAAAGTCAAAATCTGCCTATTCCTGCTTTTCCTAATTCTGATCTAACTACAGCTGTCTGCCTAAGCCTACCCTAGCTGGTGCGATGCTTCTTCGAAGCCGTCTCGTCCTTGGTGTGACTCGCGGGTCCGCTGATGGCGGAGGAACCTCCCCCGGGGGTCAAAAGTCGACGCTCTTGCAGCCTCGTAAATACCCTTCGCATGTTTGGGGAAGGGGCGATCTCCTCCTCAGAGTCTCCTGCAGTGGACGGATCCTCCTCCGATCCGTCACCTGATCCGGATCGCGCTGGTCTGGAAGCCTTCTTCGTCTTCCGAGGGCGCTGGACGGCTGAGGGATCGCCTCCGGTGGTTCCCTCCCTGTTTCGGCCGGTGGAAGCTGAAGTCGCTCGTGGACCTCTGGCGGACACTGCTCGTGAGGGTGCAGGCGCCCACTGCTCCACGATCATGCACTCCGGAGCAGGTGATGGAGCGGCCGGCGACATGGGTGCCTTACCCCGATCCGGAGACTTCGTCCGATCCGGCGTCCTCATCCGTGCTGGAGTCCTGGCCCTCTCCGGTGTTCTGGACCGAGCTGATGTCCTGCCCCGATCCGGATTTGGTGATTGCCCTCGTCCTGACCTAGCCGACCGTTCTGTGCTCTTCCATCGAACCTGGGAGGAATGTGTCCGTTGCGGAACAGGGGTCTTCTCCCGATCCGGAAATCTTCCGGATTCCGGTGGCTGGGGAGTTCCGGCTGGCTGACTGGGTCCCACACCTGCTGGAGAGGCCTGAACTAACTCCACCTCCCCTACCACTTCGTACAAGGTGCCCGTTGGCGATCCGGGCGGGCCCGGATAAAGTACCCGCCTGGGGGTCCCACCTGAGGGCAGGAGCTTCTGGATTTCCTTGAGCAGGTCCTTCATCGAGCGGGAGTACTTTACTAGGATCTGCAGTGTTTGACGGGCAGAAGACGGATCCGCTGACTCCATCAATTGGTCATAGAGGTGCGCCTTGTTGACGACCTCTCCCGGATGACCCACCAACTCCCGGACCCGGCTCAGGACTACTGCTTGCTCTGCCTGGTGCTTCCGGATCTCCTCGCTCTTCTGGGTGAGCTCCCGGGTCATAGCAGCCACCTGTGCTGTGAGCTGTGCCTTTTCCGTCTCCAGGGTCTCCACCTGTTTCCGGTCCGTCCGCTTGGCCAATTCCCGGAGGATATTTCCGGGTCCACAGTGGTCCAAGGCCCGGTTCACTCCTCGAATGATGTGCTCCATCCGGAAATATTGTTCCTGGAGTGCCGTCAACTCTCCCCGGACGCGCTTGAAGGGGGATTCCGGAAACTCAAACGTGGAGAGGTCGATGTCTCTCCAGGGCACTTCCCGGCTGGTACCGGCTTCCTGTCGTGGTGGTGGTGAGACTGGCTTCCGGACTTTTGGAGGGGACGGAGCGGAAGGCGGTTCCGGAACCGCTGTGTCACTGGAATCTTCCGTTCCGGCTTCTGCAACCCCTGCTTCCGGATCGATCCTGTACGCCACATCGTCCTCTGCAATCGTCAGCATATCCTCTTCCGCTTCATTGATGCAGCCCTGGTGCTGGTAGAGATGGAGGATGTAGGGAGAGAGATAGGAGGGTTTCCGGCCAATGTGGGGGATGGACTTCTCCACGTATTCCTGGATTAAGCGACCCCAATTTACAGCTCGGACCCCTGACATTGCTCCAAACAGGGTGTTGGCCATGGTGATGCTAAGACGTTTAGGCTTTTCCGGACTAAGGATGGGCAGGATGAATTCTATGACTCTCCGCTCTCGGTGATTCCGGCAATTCCCAGGATGGAATCCGTCTTTTGGGTCCGGCTCCGTTCGGAATTTCCCTAAATAAAAATTATCCCTGCGGCTAGCCCAACCCTCACCCTTTCCTCGCGGAAATCCGTAAACTGCAGCCCATACCTCTGATGTCCACTTTTCCGGATCCTGCCGAACTGTCCTAAACCATTGGTTGCCCCTCTCGAACAAGAATTCCCGCAAAGTGGCCTCCGCCCTGAGATTCCAGGGCTTGGAGAGCAGTCCCTCACAACCCATCCGGCTAAGATCCTCTACCAGCTCATTTAACTCCGATTCTCTCGTTGGGACGGCTGGTGACACGGGTTTCACTGGAATGGGGACCTGCTCCCTCTCATCTCCCTCTCTTGCTTCCGGCATTTTACGTCGCGGCACAAAGCTCTCAACAATACCCGGATTCTTCCCTCCGGAACTCTGCCCGCTAACCACTACAGAATCCCAGCAATCCAACTGCTGGTGACTCGAAAAAGCAACTCACCACTCGTTCTCTCAACAATGCCGCTCGCGCAAATGGCCCGGAGAAGGAGAAAAACTCGTTTAAGTACTTTCCCTCTCTCCCAACGGGTCTGGTTCCTCAACCGTCTCCTTGTAACCGTTCGGATTCCGTTTGTAACCGTTTAACGGTCCGGACGCTCCGGACCGGACCGTTCCCAAACGGTCTTCTCAGGCTAATTTCCGGTCCGGCCAAAGTATCCGTTTTAACCATTTTAACGCGTAAGGCGGATGCCTAGAACCTTATTTTCTAAAACAACTAACCTACCCTAGGAAACCCTACTTTAATAACACTCTCAGGGTATTATCCGGATATTAACCCGGTTCGGAAGCCAATCCGTACTTCCGTGGATTTTCGGACTCCCACACTCCCACTAGCACCTTAACCTGAAATTCAACAATTAAAACCATCCAAGCCCTCACATCAGCCCCAGCCCATAATCAAAATCAAATATATTTCAACGAAAAGACAAACTCTAAGGCCCCTTAAGTCCTCTCCCACAAGCCCATTAGCTAGAAATTTTATAAAAAAACCCATCCCAGCCCTCACCTCAGCCCTCACCTCAGCCCAAATTGAAGCAAAAAAAAGAACTTGAGAGGTCCCCAAGGTGGCTACCCTGGGGCTGTCGGATCCGACAGAGGCCCAAGGCCCTCCCTTTGGAGCTCTCCCACTAGCACCTTAACCTGAAATTCAAAAATTAAAACCATACAAGCCCTCACATCAGCCCCAGCCCATAATCAAAATCAAATATATTTCAACAAAAAGACAACCTCTAAGGCCCCTTAAGCCCTCTCCCACAAGCCCATTAGCTAGAAATTTTATAAAAAAACCCATCCCAGCCCTCACGTCAGCCCTCACCTCAGCCCAAATTGAAGCAAAAAAAAGAACTTGAGAGGTCCCCAAGGTGGCTACCCTGGGGCTGTCGGATCCGACAGAGGCCCAGGGCCCTCCCTTTGGAGCTCTCCCACTAGCACCTTAACCTAAAATTCAAAAATTAAAACCATACAAGCCCTCACCTCAGCCCCAGCCCATAATCAAAATCAAATATATTTCAACAAAAAGACAACCTCTAAGGCCCCTTAAGCCCTCTCCCACAAGCACATTAGCTAGAAATTTTAAAAAAAAAAACCATCCCAGCCCTCACGTCAGCCCTCACCTCAGCCCAAATTGAAGCAAAAAAAAAAACTTGAGAGGTCCCTAAGGTGGCTACCCTGGGGCTGTCGGATCCGACAGAGGCCCAGGGCCCTCCCTTTGGAGCTCTCCCACTAGCACCTTAACCTGAAATTCAACAATTAAAACCATACAAGCCCTCACATCAGCCCCAGCCCATAATCAAAATCAAATATATTTCAACGAAAAGACAAACTCTAAGGCCCCTTAAGCCCTCTCCCACAAACCCATTAGCTAGAAATTTTATAAAAAAACCCATCCCAGCCCTCACGTCAGCCCTCACCTCAGCCCAAATTGAAGCAAAAAAAAGAACTTGAGAGGTCCCCAAGGTGGCTACCCTGGGGCTGTCGGATCCGACAGAGGCCCAGGGCCCTCCCTTTGGAGCTCTCCCACTAGCACCTTAACCTGAAATTCAACAATTAAAACCATACAAGCCCTCACATCAGCCCCAGCCCATAATCAAAATCAAGTATATTTGAACAAAAAGACAACCTCTAAGGCCCCTTAAGCCCTCTCCCACAAGCACATTAGCTAGAAATTAAAAAAAAAAACCCATCCCAGCCCTCACGTCAGCCCTCACGTCAGCCCAAATTGAAGCAAAGAAAAGAACTTGAGAGGTCCCCAAGGTGGCTACCCTGGGGCTGTCGGATCCGACAGAGGCCCAGGGCCCTCCCTTTGGAGCTCTCCCACTAGCACCTTAACCTGAAATTCAACAATTAAAACCATACAAGCCCTCACATCAGCCCTAGCCCATAATCAAAATCAAGTATATTTCAACAAAAAGACAACCTCTAAGGCCCCTTAAGCCCTCTCCCACAAGCCCATTAGCTAGAAATTAAAAAAAAACCCATCCCAGCCCTCACGTCAGCCCTCACTTCAGCCCAAATTGAAGCAAAAAAAAGAACTTGAGAGGTCCCCAAGGTGGCTACCCTGGGGCTGTCGGATCCGACAGAGGCCCAGGGCCCTCCCTTTGGAGCTCTCCCACTAGCACCTTAACCTGAAATTCAAAAATTAAAACCATACAAGCCCTCACATCAGCCCCAGCCCATAATCAAAATCAAATATATTTCAACAAAAAGACAACCTCTAAGGCCCCTTAAGCCCTCTCCCACAAGCCCATTAGCTAGAAATTTTATAAAAAAACCCATCCCAGCCCTCACGTCAGCCCTCACCTCAGCCCAAATTGAAGCAAAAAAAAGAACTTGAGAGGTCCCCAAGGTGGCTACCCTGGGGCTGTCGGATCCGACAGAGGCCCAGGGCCCTCCCTTTGGAGCTCTCCCACTAGCACCTTAACCTAAAATTCAAAAATTAAAACCATACAAGCCCTCACCTCAGCCCCAGCCCATAATCAAAATCAAATATATTTCAACAAAAAGACAACCTCTAAGGCCCCTTAAGCCCTCTCCCACAAGCACATTAGCTAGAAATTTTAAAAAAAAAAACCATCCCAGCCCTCACGTCAGCCCTCACCTCAGCCCAAATTGAAGCAAAAAAAAAAACTTGAGAGGTCCCTAAGGTGGCTACCCTGGGGCTGTCGGATCCGACAGAGGCCCAGGGCCCTCCCTTTGGAGCTCTCCCACTAGCACCTTAACCTGAAATTCAACAATTAAAACCATACAAGCCCTCACATCAGCCCCAGCCCATAATCAAAATCAAATATATTTCAACGAAAAGACAAACTCTAAGGCCCCTTAAGCCCTCTCCCACAAACCCATTAGCTAGAAATTTTATAAAAAAACCCATCCCAGCCCTCACGTCAGCCCTCACCTCAGCCCAAATTGAAGCAAAAAAAAGAACTTGAGAGGTCCCCAAGGTGGCTACCCTGGGGCTGTCGGATCCGACAGAGGCCCAGGGCCCTCCCTTTGGAGCTCTCCCACTAGCACCTTAACCTGAAATTCAACAATTAAAACCATACAAGCCCTCACATCAGCCCCAGCCCATAATCAAAATCAAGTATATTTGAACAAAAAGACAACCTGTAAGGCCCCTTAAGCCCTCTCCCACAAGCACATTAGCTAGAAATTAAAAAAAAAAACCCATCCCAGCCCTCACGTCAGCCCTCACGTCAGCCCAAATTGAAGCAAAGAAAAGAACTTGAGAGGTCCCCAAGGTGGCTACCCTGGGGCTGTCGGATCCGACAGAGGCCCAGGGCCCTCCCTTTGGAGCTCTCCCACTAGCACCTTAACCTGAAATTCAACAATTAAAACCATACAAGCCCTCACATCAGCCCTAGCCCATAATCAAAATCAAGTATATTTCAACAAAAAGACAACCTC
This sequence comes from Polytrichum formosum, assembly GCA_964035585.1. Lineage (NCBI taxonomy): Eukaryota > Viridiplantae > Streptophyta > Polytrichopsida > Polytrichales > Polytrichaceae > Polytrichum > Polytrichum formosum. The sequence continues at coordinate 2,284,176 of OZ037941.1, forward strand.
TAAGGCCCCTTAAGCCCTCTCCCACAAGCCCATTAGCTAGAAATTAAAAAAAAACCCATCCCAGCCCTCACGTCAGCCCTCACTTCAGCCCAAATTGAAGCAAAAAAAAGAACTTGAGAGGTCCCCAAGGTGGCTACCCTGGGGCTGTCGGATCCGACAGAGGCCCAGGGCCCTCCCTTTGGAGCTCTCCCACTAGCACCTTAACCTGAAATTCAAAAATTAAAACCATACAAGCCCTCACATCAGCCCCAGCCCATAATCAAAATCAAATATATTTCAACAAAAAGACAACCTCTAAGGCCCCTTAAGCCCTCTCCCACAAGCCCATTAGCTAGAAATTTTATAAAAAAACCCATCCCAGCCCTCACGTCAGCCCTCACCTCAGCCCAAATTGAAGCAAAAAAAAGAACTTGAGAGGTCCCCAAGGTGGCTACCCTGGGGCTGTCGGATCCGACAGAGGCCCAGGGCCCTCCCTTTGGAGCTCTCCCACTAGCACCTTAACCTAAAATTCAAAAATTAAAACCATACAAGCCCTCACCTCAGCCCCAGCCCATAATCAAAATCAAATATATTTCAACAAAAAGACAACCTCTAAGGCCCCTTAAGCCCTCTCCCACAAGCACATTAGCTAGAAATTTTAAAAAAAAAAACCATCCCAGCCCTCACGTCAGCCCTCACCTCAGCCCAAATTGAAGCAAAAAAAAAAACTTGAGAGGTCCCTAAGGTGGCTACCCTGGGGCTGTCGGATCCGACAGAGGCCCAGGGCCCTCCCTTTGGAGCTCTCCCACTAGCACCTTAACCTGAAATTCAACAATTAAAACCATACAAGCCCTCACATCAGCCCCAGCCCATAATCAAAATCAAATATATTTCAACGAAAAGACAAACTCTAAGGCCCCTTAAGCCCTCTCCCACAAACCCATTAGCTAGAAATTTTATAAAAAAACCCATCCCAGCCCTCACGTCAGCCCTCACCTCAGCCCAAATTGAAGCAAAAAAAAGAACTTGAGAGGTCCCCAAGGTGGCTACCCTGGGGCTGTCGGATCCGACAGAGGCCCAGGGCCCTCCCTTTGGAGCTCTCCCACTAGCACCTTAACCTGAAATTCAACAATTAAAACCATACAAGCCCTCACATCAGCCCCAGCCCATAATCAAAATCAAGTATATTTGAACAAAAAGACAACCTGTAAGGCCCCTTAAGCCCTCTCCCACAAGCACATTAGCTAGAAATTAAAAAAAAAAACCCATCCCAGCCCTCACGTCAGCCCTCACGTCAGCCCAAATTGAAGCAAAGAAAAGAACTTGAGAGGTCCCCAAGGTGGCTACCCTGGGGCTGTCGGATCCGACAGAGGCCCAGGGCCCTCCCTTTGGAGCTCTCCCACTAGCACCTTAACCTGAAATTCAACAATTAAAACCATACAAGCCCTCACATCAGCCCTAGCCCATAATCAAAATCAAGTATATTTCAACAAAAAGACAACCTCTAAGGCCCCTTAAGCCCTCTCCCACAAGCCCATTAGCTAGAAATTAAAAAAAAACCCATCCCAGCCCTCACGTCAGCCCTCACTTCAGCCCAAATTGAAGCAAAAAAAAGAACTTGAGAGGTCCCCAAGGTGGCTACCCTGGGGCTGTCGGATCCGACAGAGGCCCAGGGCCCTCCCTTTGGAGCTCTCCCACTAGCACCTTAACCTGAAATTCAAAAATTAAAACCATACAAGCCCTCACATCAGCCCCAGCCCATAATCAAAATCAAATATATTTCAACAAAAAGACAACCTCTAAGGCCCCTTAAGCCCTCTCCCACAAGCCCATTAGCTAGAAATTTTATAAAAAAACCCATCCCAGCCCTCACGTCAGCCCTCACCTCAGCCCAAATTGAAGCAAAAAAAAGAACTTGAGAGGTCCCCAAGGTGGCTACCCTGGGGCTGTCGGATCCGACAGAGGCCCAGGGCCCTCCCTTTGGAGCTCTCCCACTAGCACCTTAACCTAAAATTCAAAAATTAAAACCATACAAGCCCTCACCTCAGCCCCAGCCCATAATCAAAATCAAATATATTTCAACAAAAAGACAACCTCTAAGGCCCCTTAAGCCCTCTCCCACAAGCACATTAGCTAGAAATTTTAAAAAAAAAAACCATCCCAGCCCTCACGTCAGCCCTCACCTCAGCCCAAATTGAAGCAAAAAAAAAAACTTGAGAGGTCCCTAAGGTGGCTACCCTGGGGCTGTCGGATCCGACAGAGGCCCAGGGCCCTCCCTTTGGAGCTCTCCCACTAGCACCTTAACCTGAAATTCAACAATTAAAACCATACAAGCCCTCACATCAGCCCCAGCCCATAATCAAAATCAAATATATTTCAACGAAAAGACAAACTCTAAGGCCCCTTAAGCCCTCTCCCACAAACCCATTAGCTAGAAATTTTATAAAAAAACCCATCCCAGCCCTCACGTCAGCCCTCACCTCAGCCCAAATTGAAGCAAAAAAAAGAACTTGAGAGGTCCCCAAGGTGGCTACCCTGGGGCTGTCGGATCCGACAGAGGCCCAGGGCCCTCCCTTTGGAGCTCTCCCACTAGCACCTTAACCTGAAATTCAACAATTAAAACCATACAAGCCCTCACATCAGCCCCAGCCCATAATCAAAATCAAGTATATTTGAACAAAAAGACAACCTCTAAGGCCCCTTAAGCCCTCTCCCACAAGCACATTAGCTAGAAATTAAAAAAAAAAACCCATCCCAGCCCTCACGTCAGCCCTCACGTCAGCCCAAATTGAAGCAAAGAAAAGAACTTGAGAGGTCCCCAAGGTGGCTACCCTGGGGCTGTCGGATCCGACAGAGGCCCAGGGCCCTCCCTTTGGAGCTCTCCCACTAGCACCTTAACCTGAAATTCAACAATTAAAACCATACAAGCCCTCACATCAGCCCTAGCCCATAATCAAAATCAAGTATATTTCAACAAAAAGACAACCTCTAAGGCCCCTTAAGCCCTCTCCCACAAGCCCATTAGCTAGAAATTAAAAAAAAACCCATCCCAGCCCTCACGTCAGCCCTCACTTCAGCCCAAATTGAAGCAAAAAAAAGAACTTGAGAGGTCCCCAAGGTGGCTACCCTGGGGCTGTCGGATCCGACAGAGGCCCAGGGCCCTCCCTTTGGAGCTCTCCCACTAGCACCTTAACCTGAAATTCAAAAATTAAAACCATACAAGCCCTCACATCAGCCCCAGCCCATAATCAAAATCAAATATATTTCAACAAAAAGACAACCTCTAAGGCCCCTTAAGCCCTCTCCCACAAGCCCATTAGCTAGAAATTTTATAAAAAAACCCATCCCAGCCCTCACGTCAGCCCTCACCTCAGCCCAAATTGAAGCAAAAAAAAGAACTTGAGAGGTCCCCAAGGTGGCTACCCTGGGGCTGTCGGATCCGACAGAGGCCCAGGGCCCTCCCTTTGGAGCTCTCCCACTAGCACCTTAACCTAAAATTCAAAAATTAAAACCATACAAGCCCTCACCTCAGCCCCAGCCCATAATCAAAATCAAATATATTTCAACAAAAAGACAACCTCTAAGGCCCCTTAAGCCCTCTCCCACAAGCACATTAGCTAGAAATTTTAAAAAAAAAAACCATCCCAGCCCTCACGTCAGCCCTCACCTCAGCCCAAATTGAAGCAAAAAAAAAAACTTGAGAGGTCCCTAAGGTGGCTACCCTGGGGCTGTCGGATCCGACAGAGGCCCAGGGCCCTCCCTTTGGAGCTCTCCCACTAGCACCTTAACCTGAAATTCAACAATTAAAACCATACAAGCCCTCACATCAGCCCCAGCCCATAATCAAAATCAAATATATTTCAACGAAAAGACAAACTCTAAGGCCCCTTAAGCCCTCTCCCACAAACCCATTAGCTAGAAATTTTATAAAAAAACCCATCCCAGCCCTCACGTCAGCCCTCACCTCAGCCCAAATTGAAGCAAAAAAAAGAACTTGAGAGGTCCCCAAGGTGGCTACCCTGGGGCTGTCGGATCCGATAGAGGCCCAGGGCCCTCCCTTTGGAGCTCTCCCACTAGCACCTTAACCTGAAATTCAACAATTAAAACCATACAAGCCCTCACATCAGCCCCAGCCCATAATCAAAATCAAGTATATTTGAACAAAAAGACAACCTCTAAGGCCCCTTAAGCCCTCTCCCACAAGCACATTAGCTAGAAATTAAAAAAAAATACCCATCCCAGCCCTCACCTCAGCCCTCACCTCAGCCCAAATTGAAGCAAAGAAAAGAACTTGAGAGGTCCCCAAGGTGGCTACCCTGGGGCTGTCGGATCCGACAGAGGCCCAGGGCCCTCCCTTTGGAGCTCTCCCACTAGCACCTTAACCTGAAATTCAACAATTAAAACCATACAAGCCCTCACATCAGCCCTAGCCCATAATCAAAATCAAGTATATTTCAACAAAAAGACAACCTCTAAGGCCCCTTAAGCCCTCTCCCACAAGCCCATTAGCTAGAAATTAAAAAAAAACCCATCCCAGCCCTCACGTCAGCCCTCACTTCAGCCCAAATTGAAGCAAAAAAAAGAACTTGAGAGGTCCCCAAGGTGGCTACCCTGGGGCTGTCGGATCCGACAGAGGCCCAGGGCCCTCCCTTTGGAGCTCTCCCACTAGCACCTTAACCTGAAATTCAAAAATTAAAACCATACAAGCCCTCACCTCAGCCCCAGCCCATAATCAAAATCAAATATATTTCAACAAAAAGACAACCTCTAAGGCCCCTTAAGCCCTCTCCCACAAGCCCATTAGCTAGAAATCAAAAAAAAAAACCATCCCAGCCCTCACGTCAGCCCTCACCTCAGCCCAAATTGAAGCAAAAAAAAAAACTTGAGAGGTCCCCAAGGTGGCTACTCTGGGGCTATCGGATCCGACAGAGGCCCAGGGCCCTCCCTTTGGAGCTCTCCCACTAGCACCTTAACCTGAAATTCAAAAATTAAAACTATACAAGCCCTCACATCAGCCCCAGCCCATAATCAAAATCAAATATATTTCAACGAAAAGACAACCTCTAAGCCCCCCTTCAAACCTCTCTCATTAGCCCCCTAACCAGAAATTTCACAATATACAACCATACAAGCCCTCACATCATCCCCAGCCCATAATCAAAATCAAATATATTTCAACAAAAAGACAACCTCTAAGGCCCCTCAAGCCCTCTCCCACAAGCACATTAGCTAGAAATTAAAAAAAAAAACCCATCCCAGCCTTCACGTCAGCCCTCACCTCAGCCCAAATTGAAGCAAAAAAAAAAACTTGAGAGGTCCCCAAGGTGGCTACCCTGGGGCTGTCGGATCCGACAGAGGCCCAGGGCCCTCCCTTTGGAGCTCTCCCACTAGCACCTTAACCTGAAATTCAACAATTAAAACCATACAAGCCCTCACATCAGCCCCAGCCCATAATCAAAATCAAATATATTTCAACAAAAAGACAACCTCTAAGGCCCCTTAAGCCCTCTCCCACAAGCACATTAGCTAGAAATTAAAAAAAAAAACCCATCCCAGCCCTCACGTCAGCCCTCACTTCAGCCGTGTCCGAAAGCAAAGTCAAATGGATGTCAACTATAGCCAACCTCTAAGCCCCCCTTTGGAGCTCTCAAACTAGCACCCTAACCACATATCACATTCAAATCTTATTCAAGCACATTATACCACTCTACTTAAAAACAAAATAAAACCTCTCAGACCTCACTTCAGACCGCTCTCAAAGGCACCCTCAAATTAAATTTATACCATATAATAAACATTTGCGAGGTTCTTTAGTGGGCTCTCCACGGTCTGTCGGATCCGACAGAGCCCCAGGGCACTCAGTTCGGACCTCTGTAAGGAGGACCCCAAAATAGGCTCAAAAATTACCTCTTATACCGCACTTGAAAACTCTCACAGGACGACCCCCATATCAGATTACCACAAAATGAATCTTTTAGACCTCACCTCAGACCTCTCCACTGGGCTACCACTGCCCTTCCCTCGAGTCTCTCCCCCTCTCCAACTCGTGGCTGCAACCCTGACCACAGAGTGAAATCCTCGTATGCGGAGGAAAACCCTAGTTCTGAGATTTGTTGTAATGCGAAGAACGATGGTAGGTTAATGCTGCGGCAGTCTTGTTCCCTTCCCCTTCCGACGGTGTCATTGTGACCACCCTTTGGATGGTCAGTGCTTCGACATGCCCGCACTTGCTGCCTTCGCTAGCTCACGATGACTACCCCTAATTTCTAGTGCATATATGTTTTCATCCACTTGAGGTTCATACCTGGGTCTCGCAAATTCTCGATAGATCATGTGATTTTGGGAACTCCACTTGTCTGGTCGTACCCACTCCAACTCCCTTCCTAGCAATGTCTTCACCACTCTGAGTCTGGCTTCTCCGTGTACGAGACCTTGACCGTGTGCGGTCTGGGGAGAATTCCAATGCCTTCACTGTGCTGTTTAAGTTATCATATGGTTGTTTTGGCTGTCTCATCCTAGATGCCCTTATTTGCTTCATGTTTGAGAAAAGTGCCTTCCTCCTCCTCTTCGCCTTTGGTTTCACTAACTCTAGCGGCGAAGACCCTGTCATGTAACTGACCCGACTTCACAAATTCTACACTACCCTCCTTTGTGACCATCTCCCTATCAATGTATGTGTCTCGCCTGGGTCCCTACACTTATATTCCATCCCATAACCTCCTTCACATAATCTCGATGTATGGTGATTACAGTCTAGTTGCTATAAACATATACGGAATCATAAAAAGGAACACTTATAGAATGAACACCGATGTTTAATAACATGTATTGAAATCATCCAGGTAAGATCTAAATTTAAGGAGCATCATGCTTTATAAAAATAATAAATGATAGTACACATGACAATACATATTTCAAACTAAACTAAATGAAATAAATAATCTGTATAGCCATAAATTGACGATCCTCTTCCAACTAAACTAGCCTATTCTGGCTTAAAGGTGAATGCTCTACCCTTGCCCACTAATAAAGAAACACTTTCCTTTAGGGTGTCCCTTACATCCACTAAATGGTTCACGTGGTCTGGTGTATTAATAAGTTCGCGAGTCGGCATCCAACCTCATTGTTTGGTTTTGATATATCTGGTTTGGATTGGCATATGATGATGACTAACTTAAGTAAATGCTGCAGTGCATTTTCAATTCTTATTCACATTGCTATAATGAATCGGCTTATTATTCCCCTACTAATCCAAGTCCCCGCCGTCTTTCACAGATCCCATCTTGCCATGGCCTTCTAATCACAACACTATATACACCGCCCCACTTTGTGCTAATCCTTAAGTCCATTGCCCATTTGGCCACTCCCTTCTGTGTACTCGCATTTACATTCCTTCTACAATGGCCACCATCCGAGCACTGCACCATTCCATCCCCCTTATGATCCCTCTTGGAGATGATGGTCTAGCCAAAGTCGCGGAGTCGTTCCTTAGTCTGAGGTTTAGATTCCACCCAGATTCAATTCATGTCGAGGAAGAGGTCTTTGATGACAACGGGACTTGAGTCACACTGTCCTTCAGATGTCCTTTCGCATTGACGATGGTAGGGTTTGGTTCTTGCTCCCTGCAAAGTACAAGGCCATAGGCGTCACCGAGTCGGAGATGGCCACCACTACTGTGTTGCTAACACCAGGCGTGTCCCTCACCTCCACCACTCAGGCTCCTCTTCTGGCGACGGTCAAAAAGGAGCCCGGCATCCAAGAGGTTACCTTGCTCAGTGATGATTCTGATGATGATGTGCCACTTGCCTCTGACTTTGCCTCACTTACCCCACCTCCATCGCGGGATCAGCCCTTCATCAATCCTCTCAGGATTCCACACTCGCCTACTGTAAGTCAACCATCTACTTCCAGACCCCCAGTTCACCCAGGTGTGTCTATAGATCGTCCCTGTGTTGTCCACCACTTGAAGTTGCTTGCAACCCGACCAGGGTCCAAGAACATCCTCAAGAGTATTGATTATGAAGCTGTTAGGCATGAGAAGGTTGAGTTCCTCCCTTCTGTTTTTGACGGCGACGTCATCTTTGAGTTCCCTCCTCTGGGAGTTGATGCTCCCCATTCCCATGCTAGACTCATGTTCGGAATGGACAAGCGTTTCGACGGTCATGCTTGGTGTAGGACAAAGACGTCTAATATTACCAATGATCTCGGCTTGACCTTCCGGTTTTCATGTTGTGTTGGCCATCTCCGTTGTAATAACGAGGGCTGTGATTACCTCAACCGCCCCAATCGGGCCACTGACGTCAACGAGACCGAATGGGAAGGCTGTACCGCCTCACCCTTCTCCGCAGGAGCTGATCCCCCAGCTGGGTCATCTCTCGTTTGTAAGGTCTGTAAGACACCACCCTACTGTCTTGATACTTGCCAAGCTAAGATGTATTATGTTCTTGGCAAAGGTGACATGACCCGTGCATGCATCCATATGGGTCATCACCATCACCCCGTTTCGCAAGGTGTCTGTAGAGAGTCTAAGGTCAAAATTCATGATCTCATTGGTAGAGAAGTTGAGAGGACTCCCACCGCCACCAACTCTGCGATTGCCTTGGCTGCAAGTAAAGAGTTCCTGGCCAAGTATCTTCTACGCACGGGATCTGATCCCAATAAAGTTATGGACCTGGAGTCCATGAAGTTTGTCATGGACAGGTACCAACACCTCAGCACCCCGAGTATTCGAAACACAGTCACTTCCTTCAAGCGCATTGGGCGAGGGGGGATCATTGATAGCATCACCGGACTGAGAGGTCATAGCAGTTGGCCCTATGTGCAAGAAAACAAATTCCCAGGCCAAGGAAAGCTGTTGGAGAAAGTCTATGTGTTCAAGATGTCCGAGGTGGGCCCTGGGTCTGGAGTTGACCTTGTCAGGAGAATGCAACCACACGGTGATTTGCAGGATGCTTGGGTCATGTTTGACCATGTCAAGCGTGTCAAGGGGTGGACAACCATGGCTTGCCATGTCTATGACTCGGCCTACTGCCGGGTTATGACTATTGCAGTATGTGATATGCAGTCTGAGGATGTCACGGCGCAGAGCCTTCTTTGGCATGGGCTCAATGAAGTTATGCACAGACATGGCATTGCTAAAGTTAACTTCAAAGGGTTCATGGCGGACAGTGCACAAGCCAATTGGAATGCAGTTAGGATTATCTATGGCAGTGGTGATCCCAAGGTTCCTATGGAGTCTCGCGAGAGGACATGTCTATTGCATTGGACAGTGTCTATGGAACGCCACACCGCCACCCACATCAAGCCCGACCTCCAACAGCAACACAAGTTGTTATGCAAGCAGTACAAGGATGCCAAGACTCCCGAGCAGTCCGAGTCCCGTTATCTTGCCATCCGGGCATGGTGGCTTTCCTCTGGAGCTGCATCCGAGGAAAGAATCAAGGACCTTGATACATGGCTTGCATTCTGGCACTTTCGTTACCGTCAATGGGGTGGTTTCATGCAACTAGTGAGTACCCACCCACTTTCTATTTCGCTTTTTGGTGTCAACTTTTTTTTTTGTTTTTTTTTTGGTTTTTTTGGTTTTTTTTTTGGTGTCAGTTTAGGCTTTTGGCTTGTTTTTGTGCAAAGCGTACTCACTACATTTTATTTACTTCTCTCAGAATTTCACAGATTCTGAGTTGGCAGAGATGCCATCTTGCAACCTCTCCGAGACAGTCCATAACAAATGGCTTCAGCAGTCTGGAAACCGTGGCTCTGATCTGTATGTTGCGACCGTGGATGATTTCGTGAGGGCGTTCATGCAATGTACGAACTACTACGCCTACTTGAAGGGTGATCGCTCTGGTACTGGCCCAAGAAAAGAAGAACTCCGCCTTCGTGCTGCACAACGATCCGGTGACGCCAAGAGAATTGTTGCAGCCCTCGAGCACATGCCTGGAGCAGAGCATTGGTGCACCCGCAAACCCCAACTCGAAGGAGAGGAGGTCTTTGGCACCACAAAGCGCAAACTTGATATGCCCCCTGGTTCTGATCAAGATTCACATAGACCCGACAAGGTCAGCTTCTCTCATCCACGAGTGAGCACTAGGTCAACCAAGGCACGCACTGATTCCGCCACACCATCAGACCTGCCCCTCACACAATCCCCCGAGAAATCGATTCCACAACGGATCACCCACGTCAATAACATTCAGGAGACCCACTGCGATGTCTCCAAGTGGCACATTTCTAGACTGCCCAAGACTTCCGCCAAGGCCTGCTTCGCCATGCAAGCTCGCACAAAGACCAAGTGCACCCAGAAGATCGTTCGGCATGGTAAAAGTACTCTAGCTCCTACGTACACCGGCTACATGCGCGACTACAAAAAGAACAAGGACTTCTTGACACAGTTCTTCTTCTGCAACGATGACATTGAGAGATGTGTCAAAGGCACTAGGAGGAAGTGGGTGCAGCACCGTCCGGATGTCCCGGACGTCTGGCCTGTCCTCACTGGGACAAACCTCACTCTCCAGGAGGTTCTGGCCCTTGAAGAAGGGGGATTCCAACTTCAGCAGCGTCAAGATGTGTCACCCAGAAGACTCTTCGGCGACTCCTCCAATGTTGCTTCATCCATGGCCGAATTCCCTACCCCGGCCCAAGCCGATCAATACCCTACGCTGAGGTTTGGAAAAAAAATCCGGCGCAGTAACAACGGACCATGCATCCAACAACGCAACAAGTGGGAGTCAGCCCTCAACGTCGGCGGTCAAATCACCTCCGTCACAATGATACCTCACCCAGGGATCGGGTGCATCATTTTGTTCCAGTCCCGAAAGAAGGCTAAGGTTGAAGAGTACCGTATCACTATCAGCACCTTTCCGTCGTGCACGTGCCCGGATTTCGTGGAGATGTCAGCAAGAGCACTTGGGAAGCGGCGCCCTTGGATGAACTGCAAGCACTTGTACTTCATCTTCCGCGTGACCTGCAACTTGGATCAATACCAAGACACTTTCATCCATGCTCCGAGCCTTAGTTTCAATGAAGTGAAGCACCTCCTCGAAAGTGGCATCATGAAGCATGTGGGACCTTAGCGTGGATACCTATAGGAGCTAGGCTGCCCCACCTTATTTATAAGTTGTCGCTAAGTATTATTGCGTTGAGTATACTATAGTATGAGTGCACGTTTTCCGAAAATATCGCTGATATATCAGACCTATCATTATCTACATGATGTGAATTGTATTCATTTTTAAATATCTATAAAGGTTTCTAAATATTTATGGGTCTCTCCTTCCAATAGTAGTTTTAGATGTTATTGAATGGTACGAGTTTTGCTACTTTGCTTGAATGCTTGAATGCTTGAATTTTTTGACTTAGAATTTTCTCTTACGTTGTGACCATAGCCTATGATTAACCGGCTCTCACCATAATATGGACAGTCAAAAGTTCCCTGGTTTAAGTAAATCATGTCAACTAGTCTCTCTGAAAGGTACCCTAAAACCAAGTCTCTGTCCTGAAAGCCCTCAAAATTTGCACGGAAATAGGTCCATCATTTTTACTAAAAAAAGAGGTCCCACGATTTTTCTATTTATATTTTCTATATTTGGAAATTTTATTACTATAATTGTAAAGCGTTGACTTTTTTTTGCTCACCGTGAGCAGATTTTCTGCTCACCGCTCACCGCTCGCGTCCCACCGCTCACACGGTAGCGTCGTTGAGCTTACAAATATGTGCCTATGTGCGAATGTGTTGGGCCGAGCCGTGATATTCCTTGTCGACGGCCAACTACCAGCCGTGAGGTAGCAAGTCTCCCTATGTTCCTTCAATTGGAACTTCAAATTACGGTTTTCGCCCTGAATTGTCCTGTTCGCCAAATGAGGTCACAGACCTACACCATTCACACAAGTTGTTATACGACGAAGACAAGTGGACTAGAAGTAAACTGGCATAGTAATTGTATAAACTTGACGATAAAGCCAAGCGGAAAAATCAGTCTCTGCATGGAACACGGTATATTACGCACCTACTTTTAGCCTCTTCAAATACCTGGCCAGTTGACACGGGTTCCCAAGTGGCACTCATGTTATAAGTCCCAATATTATAAGTCTATTAGCTACAGGTAGCTCATTAATTAGCAACAGTCTGGAAACGAGTGACAGGAATGGCGAACCGCGAACCGGTAACCAAACAGTCCAAATGTGGAGTTCGATAGCCTGAATAACGAGTAACTACAGTAGTGAGAATGCCTTCCATAGCCTGGAGCCACGAGTGACCGAGGGATGAAATTCCCTACTCTCAGCATGCAGTTTCATAGTCTCGGTAACACTTAGTAGCCGTTGTCAGTGTCCACAACAGAGTAGGCCATAGTCTGAGTACCAAGTCATAGTCCATGTGCACTCGGAAGGAAGGAAGGAAGACCATCGTTATATCCGCGCCTCTCCGCCCTCCGCCGACCGATATGGGTTAAACGCGCGTTCCCTTCCCCTACTAACTCTTCACCCTTTCTCTCGCTCTCCCCTTTGTTTCTACCTCTCACTGCTCGATCATCGACTTTTCTCAAGTCTGATTGTGACGAGAGACTCCTCCCATCCTCTCCCTAGATTGACAGCTCCTAAGTTCCACACAATATTAAGAATGTAGATTAACTTTCGGTTCCCCCTATCGGACAGAAAATTAGATGACTATGTCCTCCAAATGTGAACACCGTGAACGAGTCCCAGGCATCAATGCTTGTTGAAAGCGAAGAAAATCATTCCTCAGTGTCCCAATGTGTGCAAAGCAAATCTAAACGCAAAGTCTTCTGCTTAGATGTCAAAGAAAAAGCAAGCAAAAAGTTCCGCCCCAAGTACAGCGGGTTTTGAGCCGACATCCAACTAATAAATCCACGCATGGAAACCGGGATGGCTGTCGCATTGACCAATACATTTTGACGATTAGGTTCATCGGCAATTTACAATTGCTTCAGAATGAGGGAGCTTGAGCTGAAGGAAAGCAGTACAAAACTTTGTTCCGTCTCTCCCTTACAGCCAAGACCTGGACATATCATTGTTCTCACTATGAAATTACAAAGCACGGCTCAACAATAGTCCTCTTAGAACCAGAACCATGGCCCACACCTCGAGGTAGTAGAAATATTCATAATCCTCATCTATCCAAAGGAGACATATTTTAACTCATTAATTGGCAAAAAGTCCAGTAACGAGTAACGGGCACCAGAGTCTAAGTATGTAGTTCCATAGCCTGAGTAACGAGTATGTAGAGACCATAGTCTGCGTAGCGAGGCTTGTAGTGCAGTTTCATAGTCTCAGAGTGCAGTACCATAGTCTCATCTAAGAGTGCATGCAGTTCCATAGTCAGAGAAGCACCCAGCAGCAATCATCAGTATCCAGACATGGGTAGGCCATAGTCTCAGCGTGCGGTTCCATAGTCTCCGGAACACTTAGTAGCGTAGTGTCCAGAACGACTAGTGTCCAGAACGGGGTAGGCCCTAGTCTGAGTACCATGTCATAGTCCATGTATACTCGAAAGGAAGGGGGAAAGGCCCTCCTTATATGCTTGCCTCTCCACCCTCCCCCGAAGGATATGGGTTAAAGGCGCGTTCCCTTCCCCTACTAACTCATCACCGAAACTCTCTCTCTCTCCCCTTTGTTTCTACCTTTTACCACTCGATCATCGACTTTTCTCAAGTCTGATTGTGACGATAGACTCCTCCCATCCTCTCCCTAGATCGACAGCTCCTAAGTTCCACATAATATTAACGATGTAGATTAACTTTCGGTTCCCCATATCAGACAGGAAATTTACTCACACTCATAAGGACCTTCACGGAAAGAATTTCCCTTGCTACTCCGACTATAGCAAGCTGCTTCACGGCTCTCCATTCCAATCCCCCAAGTGTGAAGTCTACGTAGCCTGATATTGTGAATGGAGCGTGGTGTCAATCAAGGTATAATGTGCCCTGCTTACAACATCTTCGTCAGAGAGAACCACTGGTTTCACGCACTCCCCTTATTTTGCTCGAGGAGACAATCAAGGGTGTAAGTTCTAATTCACTGACAGCCTCCCGTTCTTCTCTGGTGATAGAGAGCGCTGAAAATCGGGTTGAAACTCCAGCTACCAATCTCAACGGGATCACATGGGCATCAAATACATCTTTTCTAAACTTCGTCTGCTATACGTCATAATTGGTTACAAAACTTCATCTACCAGGCAATGAATGACACAGTCGACTGGCTGATGGTTGATAGTCACCAAAAACGCGCATGACATCCCTAGAGAAACTTACAGGGGATCTGAGTGAGAGCTCAAAAAGAGTTGCGGAATGTCAAACAAGATAGAGAATGAGATTCTGCGCGGAGCAGAGCGTGTGTACCTGATTGCAGCGTTGTGGGCCGCGATCTACTTAAAATGGACTAATCAGACGCGATGCCATCGTCGCTGGATGGGAGCTCCTCCCAGAAATTAAGCATCACAAACATCCGAAATTCCTCCTCTTCCTGCTCTAATTCAATGGCAGCATAATACAACTCCTCAGTGTCATCAATCGTCTTCTTCCAAGCCAAACTTACACACCTCAGTGTGGCCAACAATCTCATGCGTTCGAGGAGGGGCCGTGTCATGAGAATATGGGGCAAGATGTGAGCCTTCACAAAGTCGTCGGGGAAAGGGGCCAGTGTGCATTGATGTTCGCGGCCTCCACAATCCTCATCCATCCCTAGCTGTAGAATGCTTATTCCAAAGTCATGACGTTGTCCATTCTCTTGTAACCAAGTGGTTCGCATGTATGTCAACCGATCTGGAGACCTTAGTCTGCTAATTGCCACATGATGAAGGGGAGAAGATTCGGGGATGACTTCCATAAGCCCCCATGCATACGCATACATTTACGTGGATGTTGATGTCACTAGCAGTCCCTGCAAGTTGTACAGAGTGGGCCAATTGACATTGCACACTTGGGGGAAGGTGGTCATTGTTGCCGCCCAATTTCAAAGCAATAAAAAAATGGGTCATAGGTGGACTTCGATGGCTAATGATGGCGTCCTGTCTACAAAATGGCCAAGGATGGCACCCTTTCAATTATTGTACAATTGGTCACAATCCTTGAACCAGTGATTGGGAGATTAATGGGCGTAATCGGTTGTCAACCTAGTGATTGGGGGATTATTGGGCGTAATCGGTTGAGATCCTAGTAATCGGACCGGTTACACGTTGACATCCTTCGGTTTTGAGCTATTATTATAGGGGTATACTTTATAAATTCCTCTAAAATGATCGGTAATTTGGGTGCAGTCTTCAGGATCAACCTGTTATTTCTCAAACTTAACCTGTTGTTCTGTGAGAAATTGCCGCTTCTCATATCTCATAGCCTTGAGCTCACATTCAAGTATAATTTGTGTTCACCGACAAATAAACAAGCTAACTTTATGCCACTTGTCATACGAGTCGGGATAATCAGCACACTAATTAACATGTCATGCATCCATCGCAGTCATTACATTTGGACACATTTCCTGAAAGTTTGGAGTGCAACATATTGTCTCTGGTTAGATAGCCGAAAACACTGTGAATTTAATATATACTCCACATACAATACGTGCTATGCCCACAGACCTGAGTACATTTAAGTTTCCAAGCTCAATTTGCATATTCCTAAGAGAAAACGATGCAACTCGGGTCTAAACTCCAACAATATTTAAGTTTCCAAGTACATTTAAGTTTCCAGACTCAATTTCCATATTCCCAAGAGAAAACGATGCAAGTCGGGTCTAAACTCCAACAATATCTGGAGTAGGGGGAAACATTCTTGGCATGGCATTCATTTATAGGTCAAGACACGTATCACTAAATAACTACCATTTCATAACAAGGACAAAACATTACAGCACACTTATATATGTGGGTTGTGTTCGAAAACTCAATTCATGTCATTTAGAAGCTGTGCAAAAAAGTGAGTGTCCATGTTGTATTGTCCAGGATTCAACTGTTTTTTCTATACAAACCCAGTTAGGGTCACAAAAAGAGGTTCAGATGAACTAAATGCCCTATGATTGCATCAATACACAGTCTCATTACGGCTGTTCCCAACCTGTATAACACCAGAAAACAATCCATATCAGTGGCACTCACAAAAGTGGAATACGTACAGTCATTTGTGCACAAACGCTTTCAATGTGCGGGAAATAGGGTGTTTAAGGCTCAAATTACCTCAAGTGCGATGTGCCGGTGTCACCCACACGGTGGGAGACTTGAATATGGCATCTCCTCTACACACTGTGATCTCCTCGGTCCATCCTCCACAAATGGCTGCCCGAAGCTGATGCAGGTCGCTTGCGTGTAGCTCGTGGAGGGTGTTTGTTCGCAAGCGTTCTGCGAGTGGGGAGTGAAGCATCCAATCCTTCGTGAATACCTCCATGTTCACGTCGAACTGTTGACACAAATATGACATCTTCTCATCACAAGACATCATCCTTGCGACTTGTTCGACATCGTGCCACGCCAACCGTAGTGCCGCGAGCTGCACCATGTGGGCGGCGTTGTCCAATGTCGTCTTCGAGACGCTGCCCAATGCCGCCAGCAACTTCAGCAGCGCGCCCCGGTCCATGTTACGACGCTCAAAGCGAACCCAAGGACATCCAGAATCATAACAAAATTCAAGTACATATGCAAGTAAGGCATCATTGACAACAGTTTCCCCATCCCAATTTGGCATGTCCATTGCAGCGGTTCAAGGATTGGGTTCAGGTTGCCGCAATGACAACTCCCTGTGATCCCCACCCCAAAATCCACTTCAGAATGTGCATTCCATTCATACAGCAACCTAACCCCCAGAATAAGGAACATTCAACATTACTAAACCCCATCGAGTATCCCTGAATACTCAAATACAATATCTTCCAAGAACTCAAACCATCCTAAACAGGCACATGTGCTCCAACCCAAAAAGCAGAAATGTAGACAGGTTTGGAAAACGCACCCTTCTTCCAGAGGCCCAAAGATTTCTTGTGAAGGAGCTACCTACAACTTCGGGTCTCAAACCTTGGTGTCAGAAACGTCAAGCTAAACCCTTAGTCGAAGGTACTCAAACATGTGAATGAACAACACCCCGGAGTTTCCACGAAAAGCAACCTCTTCATTTACACGACCCAAGACCCAATTCTCAATACACCAAAACCCTGCCTGCAGCCACCTCAGTGCTATCATGGAAGACTCACAACAATGCAAAACTCACCTGGAGGAGCGACCCTTTTATGCACAATAATTTAAGGGAGAAGACACATGGGGTGTTCCCCTCGAGGAGCAAGACTTGTGCAGACCGCTCTGAAGGTTTGAGGTGGTGATACACAAACCCCACCTCTCGAGGCCTTGTACCACCTCGACAGACCAGCAAGAGGGGAGCAGATACATGCAACTCACCTCGACAGAAGCAATATTTATGTAGACCAGGCGCAGGAATGCTACGATGTGAGCGGTGAGCGGTGAGCAGATCTCGTGAGCAGAAAATCAAAATTTAAAACTCCATTTAACGAAAGTTAGGACCCCTATGACCGTGGATTTTGCACATATTTCAAGTTTAATTTTGGAATTATGAGGCCGATATTTATGGAGTGCCTAATTTTTAGGACCAAAAGTTTCTTAAAATTATCAACGAGTCCCTATGGCCGTGGGAAAATTCAGTGTGGTTGAGAAGGTGGTGGACCTATGGGAAGAGGCCTCGGATCCGAGGCCTCTTAGTTGTGGGTAGCTTATGCTTGAAAATCAAAATGTTATGTATATTTGAGTTGGCTACTTGTCTTTGCATTTGGCCATTTCTTGTATGTTCTAGCATGAGGAGGAGGTTTGGAAAGAGGCCTCGGATCCGAGGCCTCTTTTTTGTGGGTAGGATATGCTTGAGAAATCAAAATGTTATGTATATTTGAGTTGGCTACTTGTTTTTGCATTTGGCCATTTCTTGTATGTTCTAGCATGAGGAGGAGGTTTGGAAAGAGGCCTCGGATCCGAGGCCTCTTTCTTGTGGGTAGGATATGCTTGAGAAATCAAAATGTTAGGTGTATTTGGTTTGGCTACTTGTCTTTAGATTGTCTACTAGTTGACGACCACAAAAGTGTAGTGTTATTTGAGAACAACGACAAGATGCATTCAACAAGACAATTGGAATATTAAAAACCACACCACACTTTATAAATCCAAATACCAATCAATCAAACCAAAAATCAATCAACAATGAGGTTGTCACTACTAGATTCCCTACTTCCAAAGATACTCCCCTCATGGCCGCCCTCATCTGAAGTGGAATCTAAGGTATGGCATTCATTATCCACCTCTGCAAGAAGCTCGAAGAAGTCTAAGGCACGGGGGTCATAACGTGGAGACGGGGTACTAGCTTTGCTAGGAGAAGGTTGTGCCGCTAGTACCATCGCCATATCATGGGCATAGATTGGCAAAGTGAATCCCTTGGTAGGCGTACCAAACACATCTGTTCCAAGGCCAAGTCTGAAAACAAGCATGAAAATTGTAAGAAAGAGGATGGAAAGTGTAAAAGCTGAGTGGACAAGGAAAAGAAGCAACTTAGAAGGTCATCATACTCACTTACTGCGAGGACTCTGGCCTCGATCGCTTCAAGGCCGGCGGCCTCTTCTGCGTGCCTTGTGAAGCCTGCGTGGAAGCAACAACAATGGATGGAGCCTTCACCGGATGCTTAACACTCTGAAGTGGCTTAAGGACACGGTTGAAGATGTCCTCGTCCTCCTCGAGAGCAACGATATGGCGCCCAAGTTGCCTGCATGCATGGACAGAAGTCCCTGTTGCAGAGGAATGGTTAGCAAACATAAATAAAAGCAAAGGTAGAAAATGAAAACCAAGATATGATGGCAAGTGAAGTAGGACATACCAACGCCTGCATTAACGTCAACCACGACCTGCCCAATGTCAGTAGTTGCCATGATCAAGGAGGACATGAAAGAAATATCTTTCTCACGGGGACCACGCCAAGCTTTGGAGCCATCCATGAGAGGGGTTGTGGTATAATTCATAATGGCATCATCCATGTCCAGCTCAATGCCAAGAGCCTTGAGCTCATTGGCATCGCGAAGGCGAAATGACGAGTGCCGGGGCCGCTTATCAAGGTCGGATCCAATTGTTTTCGTGGCACGAACAAGTAGCACAATTTGGAAGAGGTTAGTGGTCTTGTCCACATGTTTAGCTGAATGAAGGCGAAGACGGTTGACTCCCAACCACTCCTTAAAGATGGTGAAGCCAAAAGCAGCGAAGTGGTCTTGAATGCTCTCCTTGAAGTCACCATTGTCATCTGGATGAAAGAGGAGGAGAGCTCCATCGTCATGCAGGATCTCATCCGCAAAATCCCAAAAGCAGATTCGCCACTTCTCCAAGTAATCCGGCAACGAAACAACTTCCACGTCTCCATCAAGCCCACCCAATGCAGTAAGTATATCGGGTAACTCCTTGACCGCAACATCCTCTAGCTGTGAACAAATTCGAGGCCAAATCAGATTTCACAAAAATTGAAGCTATATGGCCTTTTTTCAGACCCCTTATAGGCACGCTCAAACATATGTGAGGACCCGAGTACTGAAACTAAGGTCCTATCGGATCCGACATACCCCCCCCCCCTTGCCTCAAATCACAAATCACGCCCCTTACAAGCCTCACCCTTCAAAGAATTCTCAAAGAATTAAGCTATATGGCCTTAAATCAGACCAATTATAAGCCTGCCCCAATCTTAGAAATCAAAAAATAAAGCTATATGGCCTCTTTTCAGACCCCTTACAAACATGCCAAAATCCAACAAATTACAAAATGTAAACATATGTGAGGTCCCGAGTTGAGAACCTAAGGGCCTGTCGGATCCGACATACCCCCCCTTGCCCCAAATCACAAATCACACCCCTTACAAGCCTGCCCCAATCTTAGAAATCAGAGATTAAAGCTATATGGCCTCTTTTCAGACCCCTTACAAGCATGCCCCTTCAGAGGATTCTCAAATAATTAAGCTATATGGTCTCAAATCAGGACCCCTTATAAGCCTACCCCAATCTTAGAAAATCAAAAATAAAGCTATATGGCTTATTTTCAGACCCCTTAAAGGCACTCCCAAAACCCGAAAATCAAAAATCTAAACCTACATGGCCTCAAATCATACCCCCAACAAGCATACCCCTTACGAGAATGTTTAAAAAGCTAAAGCTACACAACCTCAAATCAGACCCCTTACAAGCCTGCCCCAATCTTAGAATTCAAAAATTAAAGCTATGTGGCCTCTTTTCAGACCCCTTACAAGCATGCCCCTTCAGAGAATTCTCAAATAATTTAGCTATATGGCCTGAAATCAGAACCCCTTATAAGCCTGCACCAATCTTAAAAATCAAAAACTAAAGATATATGGCCTCAAATCAGACCCCTTAAGAGCATGCCCGAATCCAACAAATTACAAAATGTAAACATATGTGAGGACCCGAGTACTGAAACTAAGGTTCTGTCGGATCCGACAAACCCCCCCCCCCCCCTTGCCTCAAATCTCAAATCACACCCCTTACAAGACTCACCCTTCAAAGAATTCCCAAATATTAAAGATATATGGCCTCAAATCAGACCACTTATAACCCTGCCCCAATCTTAGAAAACAAAAAATAAAGCTATGTGGCCTCTTTTCAGACCCCTTACAATCATGCTGAAAACAGATATATCTGCTGAAACAGAGGAGAAGCAGTCAAAAGACTTGCAAACATGAAAGCAGTCAAATCAGACCCCTAACAAGCATATTCCACTCCGAGAATTCTCAAAAATTAAAGCTAGATGGCCTCATATCAGGCCCCTCACAAGCATGCCCGAATCTAAAAAATCAAAAATCTAAACCTTCATGGCCTCCAATCAGACCCCTAAGAAGCCTGCCCCTTCAGAGAATTCTCAAAAATTGAAGCTATATGGCCTTAAATCAGACCCCTTACAAGAGTGCCCGAATCCCATAAATCAAAAATCAAAGCTATATGGCCTCAAATTGGACCCCTCACAAGCATGCCTCAATCCCAGAAATCACAATCCTAAGCCTACATGGCCCCATATTAGGCCACATAGAGGCTCGGCCAAATCTCAAAAATCACAAAATTATAACAATTGTGAGGTCCCGACATGTGAGCCCAAGGGCCTGTCGGATCCAACATCCCCCCCTTGCCTCAAATCAGACCCCTAACTACCCCTTACAAGCATGCCCCTCTACCAGAATTCAGAAATCTAAACCTATATGGCCGCCAATTAGACCCCTAACAAGCATACCCCACTCCGAGAATTCTCAAAAATTGAAGCTATATGGCCTTAAATCAGACCCATTACAAGAGTGCCCGAATCTCATAAATCAAAAATCAAAGCTATATGGCCTCAAATTGGACCCCTTACAAGCATGCCTCAATACCACAAATCACAATCCTAAGCCTACATGGCCTCATATTAGGCCCCATAGAGGCACGGCCAAATCTCAAAAATGCACAAAATTATAACAAATGTGAGGTCCCGAGATGTGAGCCCAAGGGCCTGTCGGATCCGACACCCCCCCCCCCCTTGCCTCATATCAGACCCCTAACAAAGCCTGCCCCTATCTTAGAAATCAAAAAATATAGCTATAAGACCTCTTTTCGGACCCCTAAAAGGTACGCCAAATAGCCAATAATCAGAGAATTAATGTATATGTGAGGTCCCGATCTATCAACAAAGGGGCCTGTCGGATCCGACAGTTCCCCTTTGCTTCAAATTAGACCCCTTACTACCATACAATAATCCCAGAATTCGTAGAAATAAACCTCAATGGCCTCACATCAGACCCCTTACTGACACGCCCATATATTAAAAATGCAAAAATTAAAACATTTGTGAGGTCCCGAGCTTTCAACCCAAGGGCATGTCGGATCCGACAGACCCCCCTTCCCCCAACTGAAACCTCTAGCAAGCCTGCCTTAAACTTAGAAATCAAAAAAATAAAGCTTTATGGCATCTTCTCGGACCCCTTAGAAGCATACCCCACGTTCAGAAATCAAAAGTCTACACCTACATGGCCTCACATCGGGACCCTTACAAGGATGCCCCAATCCCAGAAATCACAATCCTAAGCCTACATGGCCCCATATTAGGCCACATAGAGGTTCGGCCAAATTTGAAAAATCACAAAATTATAACAATTGTGAGGTCCCGACATGTGAGCCCAAGTGCCTGTCGGATCCGACAACCCCCCCTTGCCTCAAATCAGACCTCTACCTACAAGACCCCAATCCCAAAACTCCCAAAATTTCAACCTCAATGGCCTCAAAGCAGAGCCTCCCGAATCTCAAAATTCTGAAATTTATACCAAATGTGAGGTCCACAGTTCTGAACCAAAGGGCCTGTCGGATCCGACAACCCCCCCTTGCCTCAAATCAGACCTCTACCTACAAGACCCCAATCCCAAAACTCCCAAAATTTCAACCTAAATGGCCTCAAAGCAGAGCCTCCCGAATCTCAAAATTCTGAAATTTATACCAAATGTGAGGTCCCTTGTTCCGAACCAAAGGGCCTGTCGGATCCGACAACCCCCTCTTGCCTCAAATCAGACCTCTACCTACAAGACCCCAATCCCAAAACTCCCAAAATTTCAACCTAAATGGCCTCAAAGTAGAGCCTCCCGAATCTGAAAATTCTGAAATTTATACCAAATGTGAGGTCCCTTGTTCCGAACCAAAGGGCCTGTCGGATCCGACAACCCCCCCTTGCCTCAAATCAGACCTCTACCTACAAGACCCCAATCCCAAAACTCCCAAAATTTCAACCTAAATGGCCTCAAAGCAGAGCCTCCCGAATCTCAAAATTCTGAAATTTATACCAAATGTGAGGTCCCTTGTTCCGAACCAAAGGGCCTGTCGGATCCGACAACCCCCCCTTGCCTCAAATCAGACCTCTACCTACAAGACCCCAATCCCAAAACTCCCAAAATTTCAACCTAAATGGCCTCAAAGCAAAGCCTCCCGAATCTCAAAATTCTGAAATTTATACCAAATGTGAGGTCCCCAGTTCCGAACCAAAGGGCCTGTCGGATCCGACAACCCCCCCTTGCCTCAAATCACACCTCTACCTACAAGACCCCAATCCCAAAACTCCCAAAATTTCAACCTAAATGGCCTCAAAGCAGAGCCTCCCGAATCTCAAAATTCTGAAATTTATACCAAATGTGAGGTCCCCAGTTCTAAACCAAAGGGCCTGTCGGATCCGACAACCCCCCCTTGCCTCAAATCAGACCTCTACCTACAAGACCCCAATCCCAAAACTCCCAAAATTTCAACCTAAATGGCCTCAAAGCAAAGCCTCCCGAATCTCAAAATTCTGAAATTTATACCAAATGTGAGGTCCCTTGTTCCGAACCAAAGGGCCTGTCGGATCCGACAACCCCCTCTTGCCTCAAATCACACCTCTACCTACAAGACCCCAATCCGAAAACTCCCAAAATTTCAACCTAAATGGCCTCAAAGCAGAGCCTCCCGAATCTCAAAATTCTGAAATTTATACCAAATGTGAGGTCCCCAGTTCCAAACCAAAGGGCCTGTCGGATCCGACAACCCCCCCTTGCCTCAAATCAGACCTCTACCTACAAGACCCCAATCCCAAAACTCCCAAAATTTCAACCTAAATGGCCTCAAAGCAGAGCCTCCCGAATCTGAAAATTCTGAAATTTATACCAAATGTGAGGTCCCTTGTTCCGAACCAAAGGGCCTGTCGGATCCGACAACCCCCCCTTGCCTCAAATCAGACCTCTACCTACAAGACCCCAATCCGAAAACTCCCAAAATTTCAACCTAAATGGCCTCAAAGCAGAGCCTCCCGAATCTCAAAATTCTGAAATTTATACCAAATGTGAGGTCCCCAATTCTGGATCAAAGGGCCTGTCGGATCCGACACCCCCCCCCCTTGTCTCAAATCAGACCTCTAACTACAAGACCCCAATCCTAAAATTCCCAAAATTTCAACCTAAATGGCCTCAAATCAGAGCCTTTATAAGCATACCCCACTACTTGAATTCAGAAATCTAAACCTACATGGCATCTTACTAGGCCCCATCAAGCACTCCCCAATCTCAAAAATCTAAAATTTATACCAAATGTGAGGTCCCCAGTTCTGAACCAAAGGGCCTGTCGGATCCGACAGCCCCCCCCCCCCGCGTCACTAAGGCGCTGTGAACGGGCCTTTTGTGGTCGCGGGCATGGTGGATCCGGGCCGTTGATCCACCAAGGCCCATCCAAGGGCCTTAGTGGTCCTAGGTGGCGGGGGGCGGGGGGTGGTGCTGCCACCAAGGTGGGTGGGGGCGGGGGTGGTGTTTGCCACCAAGGCGGGGTGGGGCCGTGGGCCTCATGTCTTTTTTCGGGGAGGCCAGCTTTAGGGTCTTGTCGGGGCTAGGTGGCTAAGCGGGCTCGGTGGCTAGGCGGATTAGGCAGCTAGGTAGGCTTATTTTCTAAGTGGCTTGGCCTACTTACTAAATAACTATTTGGTTAGGCTTACTTAATAGGTGGCTAGGCCCACTTACTAAATAACTAGTTGCTTAGGCTTACTTACTACGTGGCTAGGCCCACTTACTAAATAACTAGTTGTTTAGGCTTACTTGCTAGGTGGCTAGGCCCACTTACTAAATAACTAGTTGCTTAGGCTTACTTACTAGGTGGCTAGTAAGTAAACCTAAGCAACTAGTTATTTAGTAAGTGGGCCTAGCCACCTATTAAGTAAGCCTAACCAAGTAGTTATTTAGTAAGTAGGCCAAGTCACTTAGAAAATAAGCCTACCTAGCTGCCTAATCCGCCTAGCCACCGAGCCCGCTTAGCCACCTAGCCCCGACAAGACCCTAAAGCTGGCCTCCCCGAAAAAAGACATGAGGCCCACGGCCCCACCCCGCCTTGGTGGCAAACACCACCCCCGCCCCCCGCCACCTAGGACCACTAAGGCCCTTGGATGGGCCTTGGTGGATCAACGGCCCGGATCCACCATGCCCGCGACCACACAAGGCCCGTTCACAGCGCCTCAGTGACGCGGGGGGGGGGGCTGTCGGATCCGACAGGCCCTTTGGTTCAGAACTGGGGACCTCACATTTGGTATAAATTTCAGATTTTTGAGATTGGGGAGTGCCTGAGAGGGGCCTAGTAAGATGCCATGTAGGTTTAGATTTCTGAATTCAAGTAGTGGGGTATGCTTATGAAGGCTCTGATTTGAGGCCATTTAGGTTGAAATTTTGGGAATTTTAGGATTGGGGTCTTGTAGTTAGAGGTCTGATTTGAGGCAAGGGGGGGGGGGTGTCGGATCCGACAGGCCCTTTGATCCAGAATTGGGGACCTCACATTTGGTATAAATTTCAGATTATTGAGATTGGGGAGTGCCTGAGAGGGGTCCGATTTGTCTCCATATAGGCTTAGGATTGTGATTTCTGGGATTGGGGCATCCTTGTAAGGGTCCCGATGTGAGGCCATGTAGGTGTAGACTTTTGATTTCTGAACGTGGGTATGCTTCTAAGGGGTCCGAGAAGATGCCATAAAGCTTTATTTTTTTGATTTCTAAGTTTAAGGCAGGCTTGCTAGAGGTTTCAGTTGGGGGAAGGGGGGTCTGTCGGATCCGACATGCCCTTGGGTTGAAAGCTCGGGACCTCACAAATGTTTTAATTTTTGCATTTTTAATATATGGGCGTGTCAGTAAGGGGTCTGATGTGAGGCCATTGAGGTTTATTTCTACGAATTCTGGGATTATTGTATGGTAGTAAGGGGTCTAATTTGAAGCAAAGGGGAACTGTCGGATCCGACAGGCCCCTTTGTTGATAGATCGGGACCTCACATATATATTAATTCTCTGATTATTGGCTATTTGGCGTACCTTTTAGGGGTCCGAAAAGAGGTCTTATAGCTATATTTTTGATTTCTAAGATAGGGGCAGGCTTTGTTAGGGGTCTGATATGAGGCAAGGGGGGTGTCGGATCCGACAGGCCCTTGGGCTCACATCTCGGGACCTCACATTTGTTATAATTTTGTGCATTTTTGAGATTTGGCCGTGCCTCTATGGGGCCTAATATGAGGCCATGTAGGCTTAGGATTGTGATTTGTGGGATTGAGGCATGCTTGTAAGGGGTCCAATTTGAGGCCATATAGCTTTGATTTTTGATTTATGAGATTCGGGCACTCTTGTAATGGGTCTGATTTAAGGCCATATAGCTTCAATTTTTGAGAATTCTCGGAGTGGGGTATGCTTGTTAGGGGTCTAATTGGCGGCCATGTAGGTTTAGATTTCTGAATTCTAGTAGAGGGGCATGCTTGTAAGGGGTAGTTAGGGGTCTGATTTGAGGCAAGGGGGGGATGTCGGATCCGACAGGCCCCTGGGCTCACATGTCGGGACCTCACAATTGTTATAATTTTGTGATTTTTGAGATTTGGCCGAGCCTCTATGTGGCCTAATATGGGGCCATGTAGGCTTAGGATTGTGATTTCTGGGATTGAGGCATGCTTGTGAGGGGTCCAATTTGAGGCCATATAGCTTTGATTTTTGATTTATGGGATTCGGGCACTCTTGTAAGGGGTCTGATTTAAGGCCATATAGCTTCAATTTTTGAGAATTCTCTGAAGGGGCAGGCTTCTTAGGGGTCTGATTGGAGGCCATGAAGGTTTAGATTTTTGATTTTTTAGATTCGGGCATGCTTGTGAGGGGCCTGATATGAGGCCATCTAGCTTTAATTTTTGAGAATTCTCGGAGTGGAATATGCTTGTTAGGGGTCTGATTTGACTGCTTTCATGTTTGCAAGTCTTTTGACTGCTTCTCCTCTGTTTCAGCAGATATATCTGTTTTCAGCATGATTGTAAGGGGTCTGAAAAGAGGCCACATAGCTTTATTTTTTGTTTTCTAAGATTGGGGCAGGGTTATAAGTGGTCTGATTTGAGGCCATATATCTTTAATATTTGGGAATTCTTTGAAGGGTGAGTCTTGTAAGGGGTGTGATTTGAGATTTGAGGCAAGGGGGGGGGGTTTGTCGGATCCGACAGAACCTTAGTTTCAGTACTCGGGTCCTCACATATGTTTATATTTTGTAATTTGTTGGATTCGGGCATGCTCTTAAGGGGTCTGATTTGAGGCCATGTATCTTTAGTTTTTGATTTTTAAGATTGGTGCAGGCTTATAAAAGGTTCTGATTTCAGGCCATATAGCTAAATTATTTGAGAATTCTCTGAAGGGGCATGCTTGTAAGGGGTCTGAAAAGAGGCCACATAGCTTTAATTTTTGAATTCTAAGATTGGGGCAGGCTTGTAAGGGGTCTGATTTGAGGTTGTGTAGCTTTAGCTTTTTAAACATCCTCGTAAGGGGTATGCTTGTTGGGGGTATGATTTGAGGCCATGTAGGTTTAGATTTTTGATTTTCGGGTTTTGGGAGTGCCCTTAAGGGGTCTGAAAATAAGCCATATAGCTTTATTTTTGATTTTCTAAGATTGGGGTAGGCTTATAAGGGGTCCTGATTTGAGACCATATAGCTTAATTATTTGAGAATCCTCTGAAGGGGCATGCTTGTAAGGGGTCTGAAAAGAGGCCATATAGCTTTAATCTCTGATTTCTAAGATTGGGGCAGGCTTGTAAGGGGTGTGAAAAGAGGCCATATAGCTTTATTTTTTGATTTCTAAGATTGGGGCAGGCTTATAATTGGTCTGATTTAAGGCCATATAGCTTAATTCTTTGAAGGGTGAGGCTTGTAAGGGGCGTGATTTGTGATTTGAGGCAAGGGGGGGGTATGTCGGGTACGCCTACTTGAAGGGTGAACGGTCTGGCACTGGCCCAGGAAAAGAAGAACTCCGCCTTCGTGCTGCACAACGATCCGGTGACGCCAAGAGAATTGTTGCAGCCCTCGAGCACATGCCTGGAGCAGAGCATTGGTGCACCTGCAAACCCCAACTCGAAGGAGAGGAGGTCTTTGGCACCACCAAGCGCAAACTTGATATGCCCCCTGGTTCTGATCAAGATTCACATAGACCCGACAAGGTCAGCTTCTCTCATCCACGAGTGAGCACTAGGTCAACCAAGGCACGCACTGATTCCACCACACCATCATACCTGCCCCTCACACAATCTCCTAAGAAATCGATTCCACAACGGGTCACCCACGTCAATAACATTCAGGAGACCCACTGCGATGTCTCCAAGTGGCACATTTCTAGACTGCCCAAGACTTCCGCCAAGGCCTGCTTCGCCATGCAAGCTCGCACAAAGACCAAGTGCACCCAGAAGATCGTTCGGCATGGTAAAAATACTCCAACTCCTACGTACACCGGCTACATGCGCGACTACAAGAAGAACAAGGAATTCTTGACACATTTCTCTTTCTGCAACGACGACATTGAGAGATGTGTCAAAGGCACTAGGAGGAAGTGGATGCAGCACCGTCCGGATGTCCCGGACGTCTGGCCTGTCCTCACTGGGACAAACCTCACTCTCCAGGAGGTTCTGGCCCTTGAAGAAGGGGGATTCCAACTTCAGCAGCGTCAAAATGTGTCACCCAGAAGACTCTTCGGCGACTCCTCCAATGTTGCTTCATCCATGGCCGAACTCCCTACCCCGGCCCAAGCCGATCAATACCCTACGCTGAGGTTTGGAAAAAAGATCCGGCGCAGTAACAACGGACCATGCATCCAACAACGCAACAAATGGGAGTCAACCCTCAACGTCGATGGTCAAATCACCTCCGTCACAATGATACCTCACCTAGGGATCGAGTGCATCATTCTGTTCCAATCCCGAAAGAAGGCTAAGGTTGAAGAGTACCGTATCACTATCAACACCTTCCCGTCGTGCACGTGCCCGGATTTCGTGGAGATGTCAGCAAGAGCACTTGGGAAGCGGCGCCCTTGGGTGAACTGCAAGCACTTGTACTTCATCTTCCGTGTGACCTGCAACTTGGATCAATACCAAGACACTTTCATCCATGCTCCGAGCCTTAGTTTCAATGAAGTGAAGCACCTCCTCGAAAGTGGCATCATGAAGCATGTGGGACCTTAGCGTGGATACCTATAGGAGCTAGGCTGCCCCACCTTATTTATAAGTTGTCGCTAAGTATTATTGCGTTGAGTATACTATAGTATGAGTGCACGTTTCCGAAAATATCGCTGATATATCAGACCTATCATTATCTACATGATGTGAATTGTATTCGTTTTTAAATATGTATAAAGGTTTCTAAATATTTATGGGTCTCTCCTTCCAACAGTAGTTTTAGATGTTATTGAATGGTACGAGTTTTGCTACTTTGCTTGAATGCTTGAATGCTTGAATTTTTTGACTTAGAATTTTCTCTTACGTTGTGACCATAGCCTATGATTAACCAGCTCTCACCATAATATGGACAGTCAAAAGTTCCATGGTTTAAGTAAATCATGTCAATTAGTCTCTCTGAAAGGTACCCTAAAACCAAGTCTCTGTCCTGAAAGCCCTCAAAATTTGCACGGAAATAGGTCCATCATTTTTACTAAAAAAAGAGGTCCCACGATTTTCTATTTATATTTTCTAAATTTGGAAATTTTATTACTATAATTGGAAAGCGTTGACTTTTTTCTGCTCACCGTGAGCAGATTTTCTGCTCACCGCTCACCGCTCGCGTCCCACCGCTCACACGGTAGCGTCGTTGAGACCAGGCGCAAGGTTATAAGTGTATACACACGAAGTGCACCTCTCGAGACCTGGGAACACCTCGACAGACCAGAAAGAGGGGAGACGATTCATGCAACTCCCCTCTCGAGGAGCTGGATTTTTGTACACCAGGGGGGGACAGGTTTAGGATGTATACACGCCGAACCTCTCGAGGCCTTGGAACACCTCGACAGACCAACAAGGGGGCGGAAGATACACGCAGCTCACCTGTCGAGTAGCAAGACTTGTCGGGTTCACAGACAATTCATCGACATATACATGCAACTTACCTCTCGAGGACCAATGTCCATAAACTGCATCCCATAGCTTCAAGTCTCTTACATCTGGAGCAGGAACTTCAACCTAAACCCTTAGTAATAGGTAGTGGAACATGTTTTCTAGTAGGAACAACTACTTCCCATCAAAGACGACCCCTTCAGACATATCCCTAAACTCTAACATCAATACACAAAATGTTGTGTTAACAACCACCTCGGTGCGAGGTTATAAATCAGAGCATTGTGAAGCTCACCTGAAGTTGAGCTACCTTTATATGCAGTCGACCCTCAAGTGCAGTTAATGCAGGGAATTGGACGAGACCAGGACGGTGGTTGGTCTTTTATGAAGTCCCAACTACCGTTATTGATTATACATCACATCATAGCGGCAATTGCTCTCCCATAAGTTTATCTTTCATAATTCCTAGAATTTCATCTGTGGCAATGCAATACAAGTGCTCCCTTCTAAACTTATTATGCATTACCCCGGAGTATCCAACCACGAGCTTCATAACGATAACAGCTGCAATATACACTATTGCAGCTCCAACCTCTTATTCGAGACATATTCATTCAAGATCTCAGCTTCACCAATGTCCAGGCTTTAAACTTCAGGATCACAGTTATAGGTAAGTGTAACATTGGTTATTATGGACTAAAGAGTACATGATTTGGAGTCCGCAACGGTAGCGTTACATTTTTATTGACCTCGTGCATGAGTACAATAATGCAACATGACTTCAAGATTAGAAACAAAACTAGTCTTTTTCCCTACCCTTGCTTCACGGCTGGCAATGTCCACCGGTTGGTTCAGGTATCCCCAAGAGGTGCCGCTAGCACGCCTCTGCATGTTGTGTATACGCCCAACCCGCTAGTTTCCCTCGTCCACCCCTCGCATGGTAGAAGCCAACTTACAAGGTTTCTTTGCTCCACAATAACCCCTTTTCTTTGCTGTAGTCACCGTGGATGGCCTCGTAATTGAACTCCATTGTAATCGGACAATACCCCGACATCGGACCCAATTCCAACAAACCATGACTTGGAGCATTGGGCAGCTCTAAGATAAGCATCACTATTGTTAAAGTATAGAGAATTTGCTACATGGGTTAACCTGTCATTTTGTGAGGAAGGGGTAACCATTGAGCTGCCCAATTGGGCGTAGACTTGAATATCATGTGGCCTCTAAACTCCAAAAATGTTCCTCCGGAGTTTGGGTAATTGGCCTTCCATTTTTGGCCTCAAACAGGGGAGGGTCATCGCATTTAATGTGCTTGGCAGCACAAAAGTTTTCAACATGGGCTCTGCTCAGTATGTGCGATCTCCTGAAGCTGTTGAACAAATGGTCTATATGTAGTTTGGTGTGATTCTTGCTGCCACCCCCGCAACCCTTCTTGCACTCGCCGCACCATAGTTTCACCACTCCGTTGCCATTCATGTCTTAAAAGTCTTCAACCACCACTCATGGTCAGACATGGCGACTTTCTTTACCTCCGCCCTCAACTTCGGAGCCCTATCCAAATACCAATCCATGACATCATTCGGCATTAGTGTTGATTTGAGAGGGTTGTCGACTACGTCGGTGGTTACCGCACCTGCAGTAACCCTGGACGATCTCTCAGGGTGGAGTGTTGGATCCAAGTCTGGGCCCCCGATGTCGGCAGGTATGGAATCCTTGCTCCACAATACTCCAAGAAGGAGCTAAACCCTAACCCCAACTGTGTTATTCAAAACATTGTATTTGTGCAAACAAACCCAATGCGGATTTGATACGGTCCACCCAAACAATAACCCCGGAAACCAACCAGGACAAAGCAGGTGTTGTTGAAAACACTGAACTCTACACCCAAACCCTTGGAGCATCCAACGGCCCACCCAAAGAAACACAAATGATACAAAGTAGAAACCCGACGTGTTGTTGAACGCACAGAACTGTACACCATAAACCCAAGGACAATTTGCAGGGCTCCACCCAAACAATAACAGTGCAAAATAACTTGAAAACCTAGGTGTTTTTAAAAACATTGTCACTCTACACCCAAACCCCGGGACGATGGAACGGCCCACCCAAACAAGAACACATGATACGTTCTAGAAACCCTAGGTGTTGTTTAAAAGACAGAAGTATACACCCAAACCCAGTACGAATTGTAACAGCCCACCGAAACATGAACACCTGGAGAGCTCACCTCCCCCCAAGGCCAAAGAGAAGGCCGGAGGGCAAGAAACCCAAGGTGCAAACAAGAGGTAGCCGAGCCGGCGAAGTGGGAACGGGAGCAGCCACGGTGTGAATGAGAGTGGTCGTTGGGAACGTGAAGAGGCCCTTGGGAACAAGGAAGGGTCGATGGGAACGTGAAGAGGCCCTTGGGAACAAGGAAGGGTCGATGGGAACGTGAAGAGGCCCTTGGGAACAAGGAGGGGTCGTTGGGAACATGAAGCGGCCCTTGGGAACAAGGAGCGGTCCCTGGGAACGTGAGCGGCCGAGGGGAACGCGAGCGGAATCTGAGGGACCAAGAGCTGGCATCGGGACTTAATGGGGGGAACAACCCATACGACGATGCCACGTGGAGCAATGGGAGGCGGTCACGAAGAGCAACGGGCATCAAGCCGTTGGGAACGTGCTTAAGCCTCGGGAACGATACCTAAAGCCGGCGGGAACAAGACACACCATAGGGAACGGCCGAATTAGTAAGGAGGCTAAACTAGTGAGCGTGTAGTTACTTTTAGATAGTTACTAGTACACATGTAGTCACCTCTTGGGATGGTAAGTGAGTACATTAGTAACTAGAGGTAGTAGCCACCTAGCTTTTTAATGACTGCTTAGTAGACACCTAGTTATTTTAGTAAACACTTAGTGGACACGTACTTACTCATTAAAGGATGTAGATGAAGGACAATGCCAAGGGATGAAAATCCCTTGGATGGACACAACCGCCTCAACCATTCGGCAATGAAGGATGAAATTGTGAATGAATGGATCATGGATGGTAACCGGACACCACCTAGGCACATCTAGGAAATAAGAAGAACTATAACCAATCTACCTCACAAGAACATCTATATTTAACACGTGCGGTTACTGTAAATAGATCCGACATGCCTAAATTTAGACTGCAGCCTTAATTCAGACTAAAATTAGCCTATTGAGACATTTGGTATTAGGGGCCAAATGTTTAACCGCCAATTCAACCAATCACAAGATTTCCAAGCCTATATAAAGGGGCACTACAAGGCCCTATACCACCTCATTATTCATTTCAACAATCCAACGTGAGCGTCAAGAGGAGCATTATCGGGAGCGTTTTAACGAAGACCTATTTGGAGCATTATCGGGAGCGATTTGACGACAATCGGAGCTTCGCGATTTTACTCGAGGAATCGAAGATCTTTTCGACAACCTTGAAGACTCTAAAACTTTTAGAGGAATTTGAAGACTCTAAAATTTTAGAGATATTCGAAGACTGAAGGCCCGAGGCTGAGGGACCACGAGGCCGCAAGGCGTGAAGACGAAGACCGAAGACTTAGCGATATTTGAAGAAACTCGAGGACCGAAAGGCTTCGAGTTTGAAGACCGAATTCGGGGCTGAGGGCCCACGATACTGAAGGCCCGCGGACTGGAGGACCGCGGAACCGGACGGCGATTTTACAAGACTTGAAGACTGATTCTTAACGAGTCCGAAGACTCGGAGATTTGAAGACCCCCTTTGGGTGAACAGTGAAGATTGAAGGCCCGCGGTACTGAGGGACCGCGAAACCGAAGGCGAGAAGACTTGAAGACCTTTTGGTGAGCCTTGAAGATTGAAGACCCGCGAGTTCAAGATTGGAAGATCGATATTTCATACGAAGCCGGTCTTCCAGATTGAAGGCCCGCGAGACTAAGATTTAAGGACTAATATTTCATACGAAGCCGGTCTTCCAAACTGAAGGCCCGCGTGACTGAGGGACCGCGCGACCAAAGGAAAGAAGACTTGAGGACTTCTTCAAAGTGATTGAAGACTTTTCGAGGAAACTTGAAGACTAAAGGCCCACGAGACTGAGAGCCCGTGAGACTGGAGGACCGTGATACCAAAGACTAAGAAGAACTTGAAGACCGAAGACTAAGAAGGCATTTTTGGAAGCTAAGGGAATACTTTTCGGAGCTAAGAAGACCACTTTCAAGGCTAAGGCATTTTTAGGAGATTGAAGAATGAAGACCGAAAGAGTTTCTCTCAAGACCGGAGAATTAAGATTCATAATTAGAGAATACAAAGGGAATCCAGACAAAAGGAATCTCTAAGAGATTGAAGACATTAAGCAGGCTTCAAGCCACCATTCGAGAATAAGAGAATTTGAAGACCATCAAGTAGTCAAATCTTACATTGAAGTTATTACATTGATGGATTGATAATATGATTGTAAATTTTGGTTGAGGATTTTGGAATTAAAATGGAATTGAAGAATGTTGGTTTTCTGTTACATGGATTGCAAAAGCACTCTTTATGTTTGTAACACTTAACCTTGACATTAGGATTCAGGGGGACATAAGCTTGAAAGCTTTGGCTCCTTTCTCCTTAGAAATTCATAAAGAGGAAACATCATATCACTTATTAGGAAAATAATGTATCAGACCACCTTCGGAATTTAGAGGTTTGCGAACCACCTAATTTGGATAGGTGCACTGTCCGTGTAAACCGGTCAGCAGCGGGTTACACCGTCTAAGGCTGGAAGGTTGTAGGTGGTGACCTCCACAACACCGAACATGAAACCGCAACCCCAGCTGTTGTCGACAACACTGAACGGTACACACAAAGCCCGGGACGATTTGCAACTGCCCACCCATACAATAACACCGAAAAGGATCTATACCCTACCCCCAGGTGTTCTTCGAAACATTGAACGCTACATGTGAACCCCAGGACGATTTGCAACGGCCCATCCAAACAATGCGTGCAAAAAAGAACTATAGACGGCAGCTGTTGTTCAAAACAGTCAACTCTACACCCAAACCCCATTTTGAGTCCAATCTTGAAGAAGCCCAATTTACTCATACTAGTCATTACATGAAATGGGGTTTTTAACTTGGGTCAAGCCTAATGTAGACACAAAATTCAATGTGAATTTTGTGTCTATTCACCTGCCCTTCATTACTTATAATGACTCAGATACCCATCTTGGCGAGGCTAACTTATAGGGCCACTTTATAGTTGGGGTTGGATTGAGGGCTGGCCCGAACTCTCAAGATTTGGGCCAATAGGATCGCTCGATTTCATCAAATCGAGCCCGATGGCTTCATACTTGGGGCTGGCCCGAACACTCACTTATCCCATGTGGCGTCCTAGGGGGCACAATTTTGGCGCCAAACCATCGAGCCCTAGATGAGAGTTCTTTTCCTCGGCTCGAACTCACATCTAGGGCTCCATTGGGCTCATTCGTTGGTTTGAGGTCATCTTGTCCGTCAATCTTTAGGGGGTAAATTGTTTTCCTCCCCTCTCCTATCCACTCCTCTAATAACACAACAATTAGCATAAATATGATTGCATTAGGCTAATAACACAACAATTAGAGTGCTAATCACATACTTAAGATAAAATGAAACATTTAAGCATTTAATCAAGCACATGGTATGGCTTAGGCTATGGGTTACTCTAAGAAGGGAACACTTAGTAAAAGTATGTTAGCATTAGGCTAATAACACAACATTTAAGGTGCTAATCATGCACTTAAGAAAAAAATGAAACATTGAAGTCGTTAATCAAAAATTTGGCATGCATTAGGCAATGGGTTCATCCAATAACACAATAACTAGCCCAAATATGGCAGCATTAGTTTAATAACACAACAATTAGGGTGTTGATCACATACTTAAGATAAAATGAAACATTTAAGCATATAATCAGGCACATGGTATGGCTTAGGCTATGGGTTACTCTAATAAGGCAACAATTACTATAAGTATGTTAGCATTAGGCTAATAACACAACATTTAAGGCACTAATCATACACTTAAGATAAAAATGCAACATTGGAGTCATTAATCAGAAATTTGGTGTGCCCCTAAACCGCACCCATCGGTTGATCCATTAAACATGGTAGATAGATTCATAGGATCATTTTGACACCGGAATTAGATTCAAAGGGCTCGATATATTCGCATGGGTCCCAAGGTTGAAACCCTAACCACAAGCCTATAGAAGTCATCCCCCGTAGTAAATGTCGTGTAAGTAATGCTCAAGAGCACCGGGCATTGACCATAGTAAGTTCTATGAAACTTAACCCTGAAGACCATCGGGCCCTAGAATCGGGCCTGACCACTTTACATGTGACAAGGTTGAGCCCCCCAAAAGTTCATAAACTGGGGCTCGATTGAGGGCTTCATCGAGCCGGTGCTCGAGCCAGGCCCAGGCATTGTATAAAGAGGCTAACTCATTACTTTGACGCCCTTTCTAAATTGTAGGACCCATGCAATTATAATACCGTAGTACCATAGCAGGTTCGTCCTAAAATAATTCTAAAAATTAAAAACGTAAAAATTAAAAAATTCTGAAGACAAAAAAACAAAAATAGAATAAATTAGTTTTTGAAATATTTTGCTATTTCTAAGCTATTTAGGGTCATTTTTACTTATTTTTTGCTAAAAAAGGAAAATTGAGAAATTCAATTTTTGAGAGGCGAACCTTATTTTTTCAAAAAAATTAAATATTCATTCGCCAGGTGGCGAACCTGCTATGGTGTTACGGTACCCTTTCATTTGATCGCACGCTAACGAAAGAAAATGAGGGAGTGCTACCCCCTGGGCACGTATTCTATTCAGGTGAGAATTTGGCAACAATCGTTGGTCATTAGCTTTAGTGGCATCGGCCCTGGCCCACTGCGTGACATGGTCAGTAGCTACCATAATAATGCGGCGTTGGCCATGACGGCTAGGAGGGTTAATAGGGCCAACAACATCTATACCCCTTTTTGGAAAAGGTGGCAAGGGTAAAATGGGTGTAAGTGGCATGGCTGATGATTTGGTGGGCTTACCAATTCGAATGCACATGTCACATAGCTTAGTATAAGTAAGTCTAAGCTTGTTAGTAACTCAACACGTGTTTGTATGACACCCACAATATTACGACATATTTTGGCGTGACCAAACTTTTTAGTTCAAAACTCCCTCTTCTATACGACTACAACACGCAATAACACGACATCTAGAAACTCCAACTTGTCATATTAACGAGGGATTAATGCTAAAATTCCATTCATCCATGTTATGTACATCTACAATACACCCCCTTTCACTTGGGAAGTACTTGAGAGGTTCACTTATCATTGGGAAGTTAATGCTATGAGGTGGTGCCACTAATGGGATCCCAAAAGCTTCACTCCGTGGCACCATGGGGAACGCTTCAAGGTAGTAGAATGTGGTGAGGATTCTTGAGCATCCTACTAGTAATAAAGTGAACGTGCTATATGAAAATCACATTTAAACTCCCTTATTATGTGGGCTACATATCAATTGTGATGTCTAATTATAGTAAATATGTAGGGTTTAGGGTTTAGGGTTTACCTTGGCATGCCAAAATGAGTTTGGCCCTCCATGAACCGATATAGAATATTCCTTGTTCAAACCTGCACACTACCTCCACGCATGCACCAAAAACTTACCAAACATGGAAGGTTTTGTAAGCAAAACAACCAAAGTAATGTTCAATTAAAGGATAACTCTATTGTATGTTTAGAGTTTCATCCAAATCCGGATTGATTTGGGTGAGTTTTGAGCCTCCTTGTCAAACAAACATCCGTTGTCGGGAATAGACCTATCTTAGTATACAATAGTTTTATTGCACATTGAGGGCCCCCCCTTTGTGCATGTTGATATGTTAATGACCTCCAAATGACACTAAACTTCTTGAGCATCCTACTAGTAATAATGTGAATGTGCTATAAGAAATTCCCATTTGGACTCCCTTATTGAGTGGGCTAATCATCAATTATGGTTTCTAATTGCAGTAACTAGGGTAGGTTCTGGGTGTGGGGGTGTTGTGTGTGTCACACAATGTATGTTCAGAGTTTCATCCAGATCCGGATTGATTTGGGTGAGTTTTGAGCCTCCTTGTCAAACAAACAGCTGTATTCCGGGAATAAACCTAGCTTACTGTACAATAATTTTATTGGCGCATTGTGGGCCGTGATACGCATGTTGATATGTGTGGAACAACAATTGCCTTAACACGTCAACATTGTGCATGGAAATTACATCTTCAGAACAGTTTCCAATCCCAAATGAAATTCAGGTTCACTCTTTAATGAGTGCTCGTACATTCTTATATGCCATGCCACGTAAGCAAGGTTAGCATTGTGAATAGTGTTGTCACAATAAAGTGGCTAGTTTTGACATATTCGCCTCATAGTGTAGTCATACATGGCTAGTGGAAATTGTAAGTCATTATTGGGAATCACAAAATGTAACAACAATCACGCGTGGCATACCATTTCCCTCCTGAATGGAATTTCAACATGCATGTCCTCAAATATATTGACTAACAATTCATCTCCACTCTTGAGCATGATGTATCTTCAGCGTTCCCACAAAAATATTCACTTTCAAACATTTCCTTCACTATAGTTTTGCCTCCACCCCATAAGGATAGGATACACACTTGGGTGGGACACTTAGTGCATTCTACAAGCGATGCACGGCATAATGGCATGAGGGATTGCATTCATTTGAAATCAAAATGATAAAGGAATACCTACTTTTAAAGGGTCCATTAAAAGTAGACAATCCCAATTCAAGTAAAATAGATAGGTATAAAATGTTGGCCATTATACATATACCCTTCCGTCATACGTGGTGCACAAAAAATCTATATAGTACTACCCCATGGATACACAAAGGATGAATTGCCCGAATTTATCAAAGATATTGTCTGACAATTCGCCTCCACTCTTGAGGATGATATATCTTTGACAATTTCATGAGCATATTCACTTCACCCTTAACACTATACCGCTACTGTGATTTTACCTCTACCCCATAAGGTTAGGATATACAATGGATGAATCGCCATGTTAGTCCTCCCCTCAAGTTGCTACTTGGAATTAAAATCTAAATATTTATGGTATCTCCCCAATTAATGACACAAAATTGAACATGTTATGCATATTAGAGTTGAAGACAATTTGGTGTAATACTTCACATGTATGTGTATGTGACATTATATACCCCTACAACAATGTAGGGAGACTCTATTGTACAAGTAGCGGGTTTGACGCACGTAAAGCTTTGAGAAAATGAAGCCAATTATTTACATGGAGGATAATTACAAAACACCTTGCATTCCTCTACTACATCAATGAAAAATATTGCACAAATTCTCAAGCCACTCAATCTAGCCAAATCAACTCTCTCTCTCTCTCTCTCTCTCTCTCTCTCACACACACACACACACACACACATTATGCCATGGCCTTTAAATAAAAAACTCTTCCATTATTCCACCTAGCAATTGTCCTCCTAATAATAGAAAATTATATGCTCAAAAGATTACAAATTTACGTACATGGAATGGAACCGTACTTACCATGAAATGAACTTACCAAGAATATCGATGAATATAGTTTGGTCGTATACCGAATGCTTGGCAAGTTCGCGTTTCTGGTTACCTAGCTTGAATGTTTATGTTTGCACATACCTAGCTTGAATGTTTAAGTGGCTTTTGTATTAGCGGCCCATATGCATTGGGAAGTACTTAAGACACCAAAAATGTAAACATGAGCTGTAAACCCTACTGTCTACGAACATGCACCACCTCCTCCGTAATGACTCCCTATCTTATATCCCAGAACCCCAGAGATCGGATGCACTCAATTTAAACCTCACTCATTGTTGTGACATCTCCCTACCATAAATGTAGGGAGATGAAAAAATTGAAACCCACCAAGCATGTAACCCACACGTTTGCACACATGACACTGTCATTGTCAACGTGGCAATGTTGATTTTGTGATAAACCGTGGTTGAACATGCTACACTAGTTAATTGTTATCATGCATCCAATGTTAACATGTTCACATGTTAACACTGCCAACCTCCTCCTTAATAGCATGTGCATATGGGTTGCCACATGTATTAAATTAGGGAGGCTAGAATGTACGTACTAACATAATTGCTCCAAGAGAACCCCTTGAGGTGATCGTGCCCTTTGACCTTCCAGACGTCTCATTCTTTCTCGCACCCCATCTCATAGTTCTAGCCACCCCGTCGCATACTTCCTCGCACCCCGTCACATATTCACATAAAAAGCGTGGACCAAGTCCAGCGGTAATCATAATAGCTTCATTGTCGAGAGAGAATTCCGAACGATATATGTGCATGAGAGCACATTCGCACTTTCAGATTCATTGCCCTCAGCATCATTGTTTTGCCCTCTGGTCGTGTCCATTTAGCAAGGCAAGATGTTGTGTTAGTATATGAACCCATGTGTATTGGTAATGAAAGCCTTGTCCGACATTGGAGGGTAGTTCATGGTTTGAGCAAGGATTTGTGACCAGGACACCCTATGGCGGGGGGCAAGCGGAAATCGCAAGGTCTAGGCGCCATTGCACGAAGAGAGAAATCTAAGGCGCGATGGTTGGCTATGCAAAAGCATGACAACTCAACTCAGGCATTGGAGGAATTGGCCGAAAACATTGCACGAGGAAGAGAGCCAAACAACCCGGCACCACAAATGTATGTTTTAATAATTGATGTAGGGCATCAGAATCAATGAATGTTCTTCGGTTTACTGAAACTGCAATTTATGTTAATCGCACAAGCTATTAATTGGTAGGGGCTCCACTGTATGTGCAGTACAAGTGTTCAGGTGCAGGTTGCACCTAAAGTGGGAGAAGGGCAAACGTCCAACCCAGGCTTGACGGTTACTGTTGCGATGGAAGCTCCAGCGCGTCCATTGCCCGATCCCGAGCCCCCCATGTCGAACCGTGCACACCGGAAGTGGATTTTAGACCTGATGGAGGAAATGGATGTGGATGATGACCATGACAACGATTCGGACTACGCATCTGATTCCAGTGGGGAGTCACCTAACCCAACAGTTGAAGTTGAGCGACGAATTACTCATCACTTTAGTGTGCATCCTGAACTCTGCAGGCAATTTAAACACCCAGCCCAGAATGTGCCTTGTATCCTTTGTGATTGCAAGCCATTCAAATCGGTGGGGGATGTCTACATGCACGCCGCAAAGACCCGCACAAAACCCACACCACACCGTGGATTCGCCGCTGCAATAAGATGGCTACATGGTGGCAAGGAGCCACCACGGCAGTAGCATTAGGAATTTCAAATCCATGAATAAAAGTATTGAACTTTACAATACTGATTTTATATATTCCTACATGGGATAATGTGCACCATGTGCCACAGTGCCACAATACAAATGTGCCGCATAGTGCTGAGCACTGGTCGGTGCTTGAGAATTAAGGGTTGAGTTTTTAAATGCATGGGGACTACAATCAGAATTCTATAAGTGTTACCTCTATCAGCGTTATAATTTCATATATGTTAAGAAAATTTTACTCCTCTACAAGAACATAATTGGTAAGACTATTGAGTGTTATATGTTAAGTGTTATAACATGCTCTACTCCCTTATTTGTTATTTGCACCTCTTTAAGTGTTAATGTTGAAAAATTCAAGGTAATAAATTTAGATGTAATAGTTGATATAACTGGAGGCATCTATATGACCATTTAATGAACTCCCGTTCATAATGAATGAGATTTGCGTATGATTTCCGAAAACTATGAGGAAAGTGGCTATCACTACAAGAAACCTTGTCCATTCCAACCATGGTATCAATGACTCACTGTCCTAAACAACTTATTAAACGACTGTGATGCCTACTCAACTCACCTTGTGTGACGTGGATTACGTGTGAGTCATTGTTAAGTCATTTTAATGACTTATGATGAACTCTGTTGACGACCGCATAACATACTCATTTTATGTCTACCAAATATCGTCCACTACATCCATTCGTGTGTGACGTGGATAGAATATCATGACTTGGCTGATTATTAGTCATTATCTAGTTGTGATTTAACGACTACGTGTATACTATTACTTAGAGATAACACAAATTAGTGATGTGGCACTTACATCCCTCTAATGATGTGGAAATTAGGGATGTATTGAGTGAACATTATTCTCGATAATATTGACGTGTCAAAAGAATGACTACGACTTCCAAACTCAATGACTGACTCACATGCACGTTGAGATTGGGATGACGTGTATAAGCGTTTAGTCATTGTATGAGTTACTGAAATGACTCATGGATGACATGTGCAAGCAACATATTGGTCACTAAACATGTTTGACACGATGAGGTGGCATGCCGTGTCATCGATGACATAAGCTTAGTACATTTATTGACGTATATGGAAGATATTCATTGCCAAGGTGCACATGTGATGGAGGTCTGAAATCATAAGTTTAATGGCGGGCATTGTGCACGAACAATGCATTTCATTTTTCATGCCACGTAATCAATGACGTGGACGTGTAAGTCGTAGTGGAGTTGAAGTACAGTCATAGTATTGTTCAGTACAACCTACGTAGGACATTTGTAAGGCCAGCTGGGCTTTTGAAAGGACGAACACCTAAAATTTAGCTAGTGCCAAGGAGTTATCTAAAGCTGATAGTTCTATGGCTCCCACCAATGACGCTGTGGTGGGCGGGGGAGGCACATGGTTCACCAACTGCATGCCACGCGCTTCTTCAGTGGTGGTCATGAAGACATCTGTTGTGCTCTGTTCATGTCTTTGGGAGCGTGCCTCCTTCGCCAATACTACTCTCCACCCCGGTTTTTGCACTTCGTCTGACCAAAATACTTGTGTCACTTGGCTGGGGAATATGAACGGTTCCAACATTTGAGGAACCTTGTGGCGGAAATTTACAACCATGAATCCAGCCTCGTCTCTTACATACGTAGGGTTGCCCCGGTTGTCATATTGCTTCATCCACTCACACCTAAAAAGTATGACTGGTGTATGAAATGGCCCATAGTTCAATTTTAGTATATCCTTTAGTACTCCCACATAGTTCAATGTCACCTCCTCCGAACCCACGGAAGGCATGTGAAACACAGAGGCAACACCGCTGTCGTAAGTTTTTAGCGTCCTGGATTGTTGGTCCTCCACCCGAAAGTGGTTTCCATAGGCCTTCATCCTCGTATATCGTGTGGCTATCTGTGATGGTCTGCTGCACAACAGAACCCTGTCCATGTCATCCTCATCGTTCGGGTCAATAGGGTGATTGTGCACTACGTCTTTAATCCAAGTCTCAAACGTGGAAATGCTGGGGTTCTGTACCTGTTCCTCTTTCCATTGCCTGCACATCCAACTAGTCAAATATTAGTTGCTCACTAGTCATTCACTACTCTTCCACCTCGTCAGACAGTAGTCATTCACTAGTCTTTCACTATTCACTACTCGTACACATGCTCGGACAGTAGTCTATCGCTACTCTTCCACTACTCATCCTCCTGGTTAGACAGTAATCATTCACTAGTCATTCATCACTCACTATTCGTCCACCTGGTCAGACGGTAGTCATTCACTAGTCCTTCACTACTCATCCACCTGGTCAGATAGTAGCCTTTCCCAGCGGCGATCATGTTTAGGAAAACAACAGGGCACACTGAGACATGAACGTGCAATCACAAATACATAATCAGGCTCACCTATGCCAGGGTGCCATGAGGGATAAATTGGTCAAAGCATATTGGTGGGCAACATCTCTCAATGTTGGTGTCATCACGTACTTTGTTCCTGCCCCTTCTAGCACCTCCTCTGCATCTCCGTACTCCTCATCTGCATCCCAAACTCGACGGTCAACCACTTCAAACTTGTGGAAATATTCCGTGATGAAACCTAGGCATTCATCTCTCGCATAACCCTCCGCCATGCTTGCTTCCGGTCTTGCCATGTTCCGAACATAATGCTTTAATGTTTTCATGTATCTTTCAATAGGATACATCCACCTTGTGGAGACAGGACCACATATGCCCAATTCATCGACTACGTGATATAATAAATGCGTCATAATGTCAAAAAAAGACGGAGGGAAATGAATCTCCAAAAGTACCATGCTCCGTGCAACGTCCGCCTGTAGAGCTTCAAATTCCAATGGGTTCCAAACACTGTCACATATCCTTCGGAACACTTTCGAAATCCTCATCACCGCCATTCGTGGACCAGGTTGTAAAAGACCTCTTAAGGCTAGCGGCATGATTTGTTGCATAAGCACATGGTAATCATGTGACTTTAAACCCCCATACGTCCTCTTGCGTATATATTGAGCCATGTTGGAAACATGTCCTGATGGTGTCTTCAAGTTCTCCATAACACTACAAAACACTTCGAACTCTTCGCTGGTCAACACATATGGGGCCGCCGGTTTCAACATTTTGCCATTTTTCTTTGGGTGGGGAATGAGCCACAAATGCGGCCTGATGCCTCTGCGTTGCAAGTCCCGGCGGACCTTCACGGTGTCCTTATGTCCAGTGACGGTCTTCAAAATGTTCTTTGAAAAGTTTTGCTCACAATGCATAACATCCAGCGTATATCGTATGAGCAGATCCTGCCAATATAGTCATATATTGGTTAGTTCAGGGGACGTGTAAGAACGACTGTGATTATGACT
This sequence comes from Polytrichum formosum, assembly GCA_964035585.1. Lineage (NCBI taxonomy): Eukaryota > Viridiplantae > Streptophyta > Polytrichopsida > Polytrichales > Polytrichaceae > Polytrichum > Polytrichum formosum. Next base: position 2,328,743 of record OZ037941.1, read on the forward strand.
GTCATTACGACTATGATTGCTACTGTGTTTACGACTGTGATTATGACGTTCATATACGTCGGTGATGGCTACAATGACTAGTAGTTTAGTCTCATACTGGAGGTACTGTAATGCACACATGGTATTCATGGATGGGAGGCAGGAGCCTGTACTCTTTACTATACTGCCACGTGACCATTTCTGTAGTTTTTTTGTAGTCATTTCTATTTTTTGAACATGATGTGTTCCAGACGTGCAGTACGCTAGGTTCATGCATGTGCCCATGTGTATCTTAAACGACTATTCCGTTACTAGTCAGTAACTACAGCCTGGTCGCACGTGCACATGTTTATGCCATATGTGACCACATTGAGTCGTTCTTTACTCTTTCTTTAGTTGGACATGTCGTTGCATGCGAGGATACATGCAATATTCAAGTCAAAGCAGCTGGGTCATTTACCTTCCAATAAGGCAGGTTGTATAAAATGCTCCTCCTTTTCACACCATGTGTTTTCGATGGGTCTCCAGCGGAGCCTTCTTTGTTCCCTTCGTCCAACCAGGTTTGATACTCGGTGGCTCGTGCCACTTGCTCACCTGCGGTAACAACATTGGGCTTACCTTGATCTTCCATACGTCCATTGAAGTGGTCCTTCATTTCCGGCGACCTCCACGGATCATCATGGGCAAGCCACCTCCTTGTGTCTGTATAGGTTTGCTTTCCAAGTTCGATAGAATGTTCACCTTTAAAATGTGGCCCACACACAGGACAAGCCGCATAGCCCTGATGTGCAACACCTGCAACTGTCCCATAACCGGGAAAATCGTGTATGGTCCATAGCAATATTGCTCTAAGTTTGAAAGCCTTTGACCCCACCTCCTTGAGCACGTCATAGGCACCCACACCCTTCCATAATTGGATCAACTCCTCTACCAATGGTTCCAAGTACACATCAAAGAATTGAGATGTCACAGACTGTTTTCCTGGGATTAGCAGTGCCAACATTATGAAAAATTTCTTCGTAGTCAACCATGGGGGTATGTTGTAATTCAACAACATTACCGGCCATGTACTCCAACTTGTACGTTGCAACTTGAAAGGGTTGACTCCATCGGCTGCCATTCCTAAGTGAATGTTACGGTATTCTTGGCCAAAACTAGAGTCTACATTTTCATGTACGTGTTTCCATGCCTTTGAATCACAAGGATGTCTTACCAATCCATTTGTGCTTGTGTTCTTTGCATGCCACACCATGAGTTCAGATATTGTGGGTGTACGGAACATACGTCTTAGTCTTGGAATAATGGGAAATTGTCTAAGTACTTTCCAAGGCCTCTGTTTTTTGGCCTCGTCTTTGTAACGTGGTTTCTTACACTTTGGACAATGAGTTGCACCTTCATATTGCCCTCTAAATAATACGCAACCTGCTTGGCATGCATGAATTGTATTGTAATTCAATCCTAATTTGCGAATCAAGCCTTTTGCAGCATGAAGGTTTTTGGGTAGCATATTCTCACTGGGTAGTAGGTGTTCTCGGAAGAGGGTGAATAGCTGGTCCGCAAACTTGTTGCTTACACCATGGATCGTACACAAAGTCATTATCAATATCGTGGCGGCCAACACCGAAGATTTGGCTCCATGGTACAACTCCCCAATTGCTTCTTCCAACTCATGTGGATCATCATAATTGTCTTCCTCTGCAATGCCACCTCCATTTTGGTCAATGTGTCCGTCATGTGGTCTTGGGGGTCTCCTAAACTCCTGTTCCCACTCTTCATCGGAGGCGTCCCTCTCTCCAGGCCCCCTCCACACTCTGAAGTTGGGTTCCCTCCCATTTCTGATGAGATGGTCCTTTACTTTTGCAATGTAAAGTTGACGTCGTCCTTTACATTTGCAGCATGGGCAGTGAATTCGTTTCAGGTTATACAATGAGGCCCTCTCTTGCTCCCTCCTCCACAAACGGTCATCGCGGTGTTCTTGCCGTCTCCTATCATTAAGACGGAGTCTTCCTCCGTTCATGTCCCCTGCAAGCTTGCCACTATGCACATATCAATGACTGTGATGTGCGGTCTTCAAACAGGGTTCCACCACCCATTTCATGGTGGTTCATCTGTCATAAACTGTTCGTACACTAGTCACACAGTAGTTGTTCACGTGTATGCCGAGAACACTCAACATAAACTAGTCATTCACTGGTCATTCAGCAGTCAATCACGTGTCATTCAGTAGTCGTTAACCTTGAATTTAAGGTCAGTGGGTCTTAAATGGACAAATTTAGCATTGTGCCCACTTCTTGTGCTTTGCAAAACACTACTTAATGTGAGATGGTTGCAAATTTCAAATAAGTTGTGGGTACTATGTTCATAGTTGTCAAAGCTATGAGGATATTCTAGTTCATTATCGACCACAAGATTCCCCAGCTCATCAAACACACCTCTGCATTCCCTCCATCATGTTCACCATGCAATGTAGACAGGAAGAAAAAGAAATTTGGCCTTGCAAACTAAGTTCCAAAGTGGAGACCTGGGCATGAGCTTATAATTGCTATTGTGATATTGTGTTCGAATATCACTAGTCATGCAATAGTCATTTACCAGTTGTTCACAAGTCATTCACTAGTAAATTCTACCAATTACCGGGCTTTTCAAAAATCCGCTCCTAAACCCGCCAAACCCCTAATTGCAACCACTCCGCACCTTTTCCGAAACCCCTCGCAAATACCCCAAGCTCCCAAAGACATCCGCATCTAAACATATTTTTTATCCGCTCCCAAAATTGTAAATTCCACCACTTGCCGGGGTAACCCATTCACACCCCAATGTGTGAAGTTACGTTCCGTTCCATTCCATTCCAAGTTTACTCCTACACGAAAGAAACCAAACCCAGTCCGCCACAATACCAACGTCCAATTTACTATTTCCTACCTCCCGCATTCATCCAACCCTTCAATAGATCACCCTTTTTCACTATTTTTTGTCAGTCCCTACATACATCATAATCCATCCAACCCCACCCATCCACCGCACTTATACCTAAGTGTGTCCAAACCCGTTCTTCTTTCCTATACCTACTTTCATTCGGCCCCTGAGTAAATGCAAATTACGACCCCTTTTAACCCTATAAACTAACCCCTTTTTACCCTCAACCCTGAAATAGATCACACTATTTGCCTAATTTTATTCCACCCCTAAATACATCCAAATCAAATCCACCCCACCCGTTCACCTCACTTATACCTAAGTGTCATTAACCCCATTCTTTTTTCGTATCCCTACTTTCAATCGGGCCCTAAATAAATCCAAATTCCAACCCCCTTTTTGCCCTAAACCCTGAAATAGACACCACTTTTCACCCTGTTTGCCTATTTTTATCCATTCCCTAAATACATCATAATCGATTCCACCCCACCCATCCACCGCACTTATACGTAAGTGTGTCCAACAGAATTCTTTTTTTGTATAATTAATTTCAATCCGGGCCTAAGTAAATCCAAATTCCAACCCCTTTTTACCCTAATCCTGAAATAGGAAACATTTTCACCCTGTTTGCCTAATTTTAGTTGACCCTTAAATATATCATAATCGATTCCACCCCACCCATCCACCCCACTTATACGTAAGTGTGTCCAACCCCATTCTTGTTTTGTAAAAGTAATTTCAATCGGGCCCTAAGTAAATCCAAATTCGGACCCCTTTTTACCCTGTTCCTGAAATAGACAACATTTTTCACCCTGTTTGCCTAATTTTACTGGACCCTTTAATATATCATAATCGATTCCACCCGATTCATATGCCGCACTTATACGTAAGTGTGATGAAATCCACTTTTATTTCGTATGCCTATTTTCATTCATTAGTCATTAAGTAATCATTCACTAGTAATTGAGCAGTCATCCAAAAGTCATTCACTAGTCATTCACTAGTCATTATTCAAATTGAAACAATCTACATAGTGAAGCCCTGGCGCGTCGAATTGTATCCGTTAGGTCTCCGCCCCTAAATACAATGCAGTCCATGGCGTATTGCATGTCTGGGCTCAAGGCAAGAGACTCAAATTGTTGTCTTATCTGTAGAGAGTATAGAGGTAGTTTGTGCGATTCTTTGAAGTATAAAGCTGAGGATATGGACCTGGATAGGTGCTCCTACGAGCTGGAACGCGACAAACGCGTCGCGAAGATCAAGGAGATCATGAAGCCCATGGAGCAAGCGGCATTGAGTCTGTAAGTGTTTCTTACCTGCTAAGTGTTGTAATGTTGTGTCCGAATCTTGTGGGAATGAATAGCCTCCACATCACCGATGTCAGCTACAGTGGCGCCACCAAATCCGACAACCTTCAACACAAGTTAGCAACAGATGCTCCGCCGCACAGCAGCTCCAAAAATTCGGGGTTTGCAGATGTTGGGGTTTTCGGCGCTGGTTGCAGGTTCAGAGGGCACGAATGCGCCACGTGGCAACATCTCCGCCGTTCATGTGTAAGGTGTGGATGCAGTCCACTTCGCTGTGGGTCAGCAGGGATCACAGAGTGTTGACGAAGCCCCCCCTTCATTCTCTCCCTTTGGATCTGCGGTCGTCTCTCGTTGTGCTCTCCGCTCCTGGTAAGGTACCCATCTCCTGGACAACAATCAAGCTTTTCATTTCTGAAATTTTGATTTTGGGTTGTATGTGGACTTAGATTTAGGCTAGGTTGGTTACATTTTGTGGGTGGGACAGATTTGTGAGAGGGGAGGGGGCCAGCCTTGTTTCCGAGGGGTGGAGGGCATTCAAGCTTTTCATTTCTGAAATTTTGATTTTGGGTTGTATGTGGACTTAGATTTAGGCTAGGTTGGTTACATTTTGTGGGTGGGACAGATTTGTGAGAGGGGAGGGGGCCAGCCTCGTGACACTTTTAAGGGTCCTATATTTTTGCCTCATATTTAAACATTGCTTAGTGATAGTTTTACCATGAGAAATTGCTCCCTGAACTGACTCAAGGATATGTGCACTTGACAATAGCTTGCAAAGATGGCCATTAATAGAGTCTGTTTTTATTGACATTGTGTCTGCCAGGTTATGAACTTTGTAGCAGTACGAAGAGGTCTTCTTGTATGGAGCCCAAATCCCCGGATCAGGTATGTTATAACTCTAGTGTAGTACCATGCAGATTCTTGAGTTGGTTGAAGTCACTCATTTACACTTCATTTTCTCCTACAAATGAGCTTCAGCATCAAGTTAAAACTAGGTACTACATTCATAATGACTCAGAATACTACATTTGAATTGAATTGCCTGGCTTCCAATTGACATGTTAACAATTGAACCTAGAATGGTGTCTATATTTTGAGCACATAGTTCAATCTCATCATAACAAGTGTCCATTCTTTAACTGTAAACCTTGCCATGTACCACTCAAATATGGGTGTCTGATTGAGAGGAGTGACACATAAGGCCCACATGTACCTTAACTGTTACGGTACTTTGCATTGGTCCTTTTATTGTATTTAGAAAACCCACCAGAGATTCCACAGAAATTCTAAAAATGCTCTGCCAAAATCCGAGTTGCGCATTCTTGACTGAATCATCAAGAAAATTGTAAATGATGTGCATTCTGTTTTTAAGAATCTTGATGAAGGTTGTTTTATGTTAAGTAGGTCGCTATCATAATTTGTCGACCTGTCTCTAGTTATCGATACTAGATCCACCAAAGAAGTTAAGGATGGCGATGGATGGGTTGTTGTTGTGGATTGAGTTTGGTTGCACAATGCTCGGAAATGGCAGTGCTGGGACCCTTTTTTCTGATACTTTGTACTTGTCTCACATGTATGTTTAGTAAATCCACCTGAGATTTCACTTGGGAAGCACCACAACCAGCCCTACTATCAGCAAGAATCATCTTTTGTGAACCTGCAGGTGAAACATCTTCTCTTCAAAGACTCCATTCAAAAAATTATGTGTATGCAAGATTTAGTTGCATCACATCAGCTTAGCTATTTGATTGCAATCTGATGAAACATGGGATAATGGCATTGTTGATGATTTTGTGTCTTATGTTAACCCTTATAGGTTATTTCATTGTGCCCAAAGGCAGATGGCGATCAACATGATGAGAAAGAGTTTGAAGAGGAGGATCTTGTTTTAAGAGTCGAGGTATACAACTGGAGTGAAATATTTATGCATTAAAAAGAATCGTGTGTGCTGTTGGGTTTATAGTTCAAGGAGCATAATAGATTTTTTGGATAAAAAAACATATGTTGCAACATTGCACATGGTCTTGCTATGTCAGAAATTAATGTAGAGGGCACTCTATTTGATCTTTACTAGCTTAAATGTAGTTTCCACGTGGGATATAAGTGAGCCTTAGCCAATGTGATCATGATGAGTGGAAATTGTTTTTGTCTGAATAGAGAGCCCTCTAAGGTAGTCATTTTGCCATGAAACCGAAATTTAAACCAACCAGATACTATTGCACACATCCCACATGGTTTTCCATTCACAGTTACTTATTTTAACTAGACAGCTATATTTGAGTGGTGTGTAGTTAGGTGTGGATCTAAGAATGGAGACCTGAGAAGACATGTTTTTGAAAAAGTTTGGACTACGTGCTTAAATTTTTTTACCATAATAAGGCTCAATAGTCAATGTAACCAGAACTTCTATTACGGTACTTTGCGTTGGTCCTTTTTTTGTATTTATTGAACCCACCAGAGATTCCAAATAAATTCTGAAAATGCTCTGCCAAAATCCGAGTTGCACATTATGGACAAAATCCGAATTTATGGACATAATATTGCAACCCCACGTGTTCATCTGATTTTTCCTACTTTGGAACATATAGTCCTAATTTTGAAAAATATTACTTAGAGCTTTAGTGTGCACAAGGAATGCATCACAAACGAAGCTCAAGGAGGGGAGGGAGGGAAGGAGGGAAGGAGAACTTGTTTCTGTTAAGACTATGTGGACAACTTTTCAATGAAATAAAATTACATCTCTCTGAACATTTATGGGATAGTATTAAGGGGTTCCAAGTATTGGAAGCGGAGGTGAAATGAGGAGAGGTGAACCATGAATATTACCTGTTTGATTACATGGCAATAACAAATTCAGCCAAGTATTTTGAGGATTTTTGATTCATCCAACCTTTAAATATTTGACCCTTATTTTATGTCTCTTTACAAGGCAGTGGATATTTGTATCTGCACCCTCAATTTAAATTTGCTAACCATCTTGTGCTAATCACGTGTTTCATATCAGATTAGCAGTGGCTAGTAGGGGACAAGAACAAGTCAAGACCCATCTACCTTAGTTGCCTTCAAGCACAGGGAGCTTGCTATTGCTGAGATTTTCAAACGTGCCAATTGATATCGAAACCCCTTTTCGTTGGTTTGGCTTGGAAGATTTTTGCTTATTTCATCCTCATTATATGCGCATCGGCAAGCAAAATTGTGTAGCTTCTTTAGATTCTGAAATCCTTAGGATGCCATCTGATAAAAGTGAATCTCGGCTTTGTAGCCATCAAAACTTAAGTCATTGTTGCATGCCCTCCATTGTTTCATGCCCTCCATTGCAGGCGCGAGAGCTTTAGCGCACCGAAGCCATCTTCAATCAATTTGCGTGCGGCAGTGGGGGCCAGATTGCGCCGTAGCCACAGAGTAATGCGGAACCTCCAAGGAACATCCAAGGCCCGGGAAGATGTTCGGGACATGGTTGGGGACTCGGAATCATCGGACACAAAGACTACCGACGACTTCAGTCCAAGTGAGCCTCCTCATTCGCACTTGCCCAAATGCAGAAATTCATATGGAAGCAATTATATAATGCACTATCTCGCACACGGATCCTGCACATACCCATGGTGTTTATGTAAGCATGTATAGCTTAGTCTCATTTGGAAGTCATAGTGGTTCACTAGTATTTTGGTAGTCATTTTCTGCACATCCAACTAGTCGTTTAATATTCATGCAATGGTCATTCACTAGTCATTCACTAGTTCTGCACATAGTTGCCTTCAAGCACAGGGAGCTTGCTATTGCTGAGATTTTCAAACGTGCCAATTGATATCGAAACCCCTTTTCGTTGGTTTGGCTTGGAAGATTTTTGCTTATTTCATCCGCATTATATGGAAGTCATAGTGGTTCATTAGTATTTTGGTAGTCATTTTCTGCACATCCAACTAGTCGTTTAATATTCATGCAATGGTCATTCACTAGTCATTCACTAGTTCTGCACTAACGAATTTTGTGTGGGCTACTATTAATGGTGGTGTATTGCCGATGAGGCCTGGCTTCCCATGACTGAAAACCCATACCCGTATTCATTGAATTGTGTGGGTGTTTTTCGTCCTCTTCCATTTGCAGGTGAGGAAGAGCACGAAGATGTTCACTCACTGCGAGGGGGCACCGAGGACCAGCCAGGGTCAAGTGCAACAAAAAGGCGCACGCGGCAAATATTCAAGAGCCCAGCCAAGAAGGTAATTGTCAGGCCTTTTGGTAGGTTTGTCGTCGATGTATCCGATTCCATAATTGCTGCATGTGACAACAACAATCACTGCAAGGTCAGCCCAATCTCATATGTGTAGGATTGCGCGCGGTTATGTTATGCACCCAATCCTAAATGTAGACCACCAACTAAAAGTGTGGACTGAAAGTTGCTTGGCCCTTGTGATAATGTTTGTTCCTTGCACGAAGGCACACCTCTCCCAACCAAAAACAACAGGACCCCCTCAGCCCGAAGTCGCGCTCCCGACCAATCCATCGTGGATGCAACAGTGGATGATGGGACAACCCAGCACGTGGATGATGGGTCAGCCCAACCCATGGATGATGGCTCAACAATTTCCCCCACCTTGGATGCAGTCACAACCAGCTCCCGCGGCCCCAGAAAACAAGGGTCCCAATTTGAAGCCCGAAAGCGAAGCGAGGGCATCGAGGAGGGCTCATAGGAAAGAAATAGAGGAATCAGTGGATGCTCAACGAGCTGCAGGGCAGAAACCACAGAAGGTGAGGGTCAAGGCAGGTGGAGGTATAGATGGAGGTTGCGAAGGTAAGAATGAGTTTGACGAGGCACTTCGGAGCCTAGTACCTAGGATTTTGGATGTGAGTTGTGTGAGGTGGGAGGAACAATCCCCCAGTAGCATTGAAAAACTAAGGAGTGCCTTGGACAATGAATTTGAATATTTGGAGAACAACCTATCCGAGAGGGGATTCAAGAATGCAGTAAAGAGGCAGATGAAGACTGAGAGGTCCAAAATGAAGGCATGGTTTTTGGGTGGAAAGAAATCATGCCCGGTTTACATTCAACCCGATCAGTGGGCACGCCTTTGTGAGTATTGGTGTAAACCTGAAACGGAGCAGAAGGCAATGAGAATGGCAAATGCAAGGAGACACGTGAAGAAGCAGTCCAACGTTGGGCGGGTTGGCAAAGCTGGGAAGGAGGCGCAGTTGGTATGTGTTGTGTTCAGTAGTGAATAACACCGATTTTGTGGTGTGTCTTGTACATCATGTTGGATTGGGAATTTAATCATTGATATGTGGGTTACTGAAGTAGAAGGTGCTCATGATGACAGAGGAAGAAGAGACAGAGGAGTCCTGGGATTACTGAAATAGCAGAGGACTTGCAAGAATCAGAGCAGACAGGGGCATGCACTTCAGTAAGATACACTGAACTTTTGCATGCACATTTGGCTGGTTCCTAACCAATTATAGACAGTTAGTGCTACGATATGAATTGAATTGTTTTTCTGTCATTCTGTAGTTGTACATACTGCTTTATGTGTCGATGTGTAGTCGTATTCATTGGGTTATCTGTCAATGTTTAGTCATATGTTTAGTCAATGTCTAGTCAATGTTGAGTCATTGTGTAGTTATAAATCCATATGTAAGAGTCATTCTTGTGTTGTATTGACAGTTCTATTTAAGTCATTGTGGGAGCACACGGACACCAAAAGTTCCGGATAGGCGCTTTTCAGTGCCTAATCCGGTCTGTCCGGATGATCCGAGTATCGTCCAGGGATTCTGTGAAGTGCAGGATGTCAAGGACCCTCTTTTCCTGCTCGAAAGTCGACCACCGGCCGGATCTGCTTTCCGGATCCGGATGGCCCTTTGGAAGTCCTTATCCCGGGACTTGCCTTCCGGATTGAACCTCTACCAATAAGTCTTACTCCTACATAACTCTCTCCTCAATATCTACCTACCTATACCCTACCTCCAATGATGATTGGGTTCATCCGGCGAAGACGTCCCTGTATGGTCATAATCCGGATTCTCTCACAACCAGTCCGGATCGGCCTAATCTTTCCTGGCAGGTCACACAGAGGATCCGGATGGTGAACCGGAACTACAACGACAGAAAGGTCAAGATTCGTCCGGAGATCTGTCAATCCGGGATAACTGGGCGATCCGTGCCACTTTCCGGATTGTCCCGCCCAAGGACAGTGAGACCTCTTCAGAAGGTCGGATGGCGTAAGTCCGGCACCTCCCTGATCTTACCCAGTCCTAACGACGGCTATCTCACATGGACGTTACCCAGGCATCCGGAATAATGAGGTTTCCTTCCCACTACACGCCGGAGAGATCCTCCGGACCGGAATCCTAACCGTTCCGGTTTCTCTCCTCCTTCTGACAGACCGATCCGGCTACAGCGAACTTAGGCTCTACTAAGTCTGAGATAACTGGGCGATCCGTACCACTTTCCGGATTGTCCCGCCCAAGGACAGTGAGACCTCTTCAGAAGGTCGGATGGCGTAAGTCCGGCACCTCCCTGATCTTACCCAGTCCTAACGACGGCTATCTCACATGGGCGTTACCCAGACATCCGGAATAATGAGGTTTCCTTCCCACTACACTCAGAAAGGAGCCATAGTACTGCAGTCGGATCCGATCCGGGTTTCCTCTCCTTTGTTCTATCCGTACTTCCTACTCATTCATTCCCTCTAGATCTGCAACATTCTCCTAACAGTCCGTGCACAAAACAAGTCAGAATAGATTGAGAACTAGAGCTTTATTGAGTGGGAAGCAACACAATACAACAATGGAGAAGGGAACCCTTCTCCTGTCCCTTATTCAGCCTTAAGTAGAGGCTGTAATCCCTAACTGAAGGTGGCGGCAAAGTTGGCCGCCCTCAGAAAACCCCTAACTGCGAGAAATCCGGAACTTCGCCCTTTGCGGAAATTCCGGATCTCGATCCGCTTTTTGCGCTGACAGAATTTTGAATTACAAGTTTGCCAAAGTCAAAATCTGCCTATTCCTGCTTTTCCTAATTCTGATCTAACTACAGCTGCATGCCTAAGTCTAAATCAAGTGGTGCGATGCTTTTTCGAAGCCGTCCCACCTTGGATTGGCCTGCTGGCCCACTGATTCCGGACACCTGTCTAGCCTGCTGGCCCACTGATTCCGGACACCTGTCTGACCTGCTGGCCCACTGATTCCGGACACCTGTCTGACCTGCTGGCCCACTGATTCCGGACACCTCCACCTAAGGTCAAGTGGTAACCGTTTTAACGGTCCGGACACTCCATACCGGATCGTTCCCAAACGGTCTTCCCAAGCTAATTTCCGGCCTGGTCAAAGTCTCCGTTTTAACCATTTTAACGCGTAAGGCGGATGCCTAGAACCTTATTTTCTAAAACAACTAACCTACCCTAGGAAACCCTACTTTAATAACAATCTCAGGGTATTATCCGGATATTAACCCGGTTCGGAAGCCAATCCGTACTTCCGTGGATTTTCGGACTCCCACATTACCCCACTTTCAAATGTGAGAGTCCCCGCGAACAAACTCGCTTGAGCCGTACCTGGTTTTAGGACAGATCCGGTGTAGACTCGTCGTCTGCGTGGGTATCGTCCTCTTCCTCGGTCGGAACCTCCGGTCGGTACTGTTTAACTCTGGAACCATTCACTCTCGTCCCCAACCAGTTCCCTTGCAGGTCCTCCAGTTGGAGTGATCCGTTCTCGAACATCTTCGTTACCCGGTACGGACCCATCCACCGGGTGTGCAGTTTTCCCGGGAACTGTTCGTGCCGGTTATCATAAAGTAATACCAGTCCGCCCTGCTGAATTCCGTGGCTCTGGGGCAGTTTCGAATCAAATTTTTCCTTCCTCTTGGCCTGGACGGAAACAGTCCGCCGGAGTGCCTCGGTCCGGACTTCTTCTAAGTCCTGAAGGGCAATAATCCGGTATCCCGGATTTTCCGTACAGTACCCCTTCCGGTAGGCCATAACCCGTAAGGTTTCTACCTCCAGTTCTACCCCATGCACCGCCTCCTGCCCGAACACCAGGAAGAAAGGGCTTTGTCCAGTGGTCTTCTTCTCGGAGGTGTTGTAGGCGTGGACGGCCGAAGGCAGTTTCCGGTCCCAATCCGTCTTGTGGGCGGAAACCATTTTGTTCAAAATTTTGCCGACGATTCCGTTAGCCCTCTCCGTCAGCCCGTTGGCTTTTGGATTGTACGGCGTCGTCTTCCGGTGCTTGATCAAGTACTTGGAAGTGATGTTGAGAATAACATCATTGAGGAAGTGCTTCCCGCGGTCACTTACCAACTCGAGCGGATGTCCGAATCGCATCATAATCTCCTCGAAGAGAAATGATGCCGCCGTCAAAGCATCGTTTTTCACGGTGGCGCGGGCCTCCACCCATTTAGTAGCATAATCAGTGGCAAGGATGATGTACCTTCTCCTCCGTGCACTCATAGGATCGATGGGACCGATGAAATCGATTCCCCACTTTTCGAACGGCGCTAATGGTATGATGGGTGTTAACGGCCAGTGATTGCGGAATGATGGTGCTCCGGTACGTTGGCACTGGTCACATCTTCCTATGTACTCCTTCACATCTCTGTTGATGTACGGCCACCAGTATCCGGATGACCGGATTCGGTTGATCGTGGTGACGGCTGCAAAGTGTCCTCCTGACGGACCCGAATGCAGCGCCCTCACGACATGTTTCCTCTCCGACTTCTCGAGACAGCGCCTAAGTTGGTCATCCGGCCCCATCCGGAAAAGGATCCCTTTGATCAAGGTGAAGGGAGCTACCTTGGTCTGGAACACCATCTTCTCTTCTCGCGACAATCCGGTTGGGTACCTCTTACCTGTAAGATATCCAATGATATCTTCAAACTCGGAAGGCTCTCTTCCGGAGAGGTGGAAGACTGGCGCTTCTTCCGGGAACTTCTCCGGAACCTCATCCGGAAACTCATCCGGAAATAGTGACACAATATCTGAGACCGCTTCCGGGCCTCTCTGACGCGACAGGTAGTCTGCATTGGAGTTGGCTTTTCCGGGTTTGACCACAACTTCATAATTGAACTCCTGGAGTAGAAGAATCCACCGTGCAATCCGTCCGGAAAGATCCGGCTTATTCACCAGGTACTTCAAGGAGTTGTGATCCGTGTGAAACACGATCCGGTAACCCAGTAGATAATGCCGGAACTTTTTACAGGCGTACACCACGGCCAGTGCTTCTCTCTCCGTGGTGGTGTAATTCCGCTCCGCAGGACTCATCTGCCGGCTGGCATAGTAAATGGGGTTTTCCCTTCGGTCCTCCCCACATTGCCATAGTATGGCCCCGAGGCACCATCCGGAAGCGTCGAGGGTGACGTGGAACTCTCGCTCCCAATCCGGCGGAGATAAAATCGGTGCCGTAGTCAAAGCTTTCTTTAGCTCCTCAAATGCCTGCTGTCTCCGATCCGTCCAGACGAAGTCCGTTTCCCTTTTTAGAAGTTCCGTCAGGGGCGTGGCTACCTTAGCATAGCTGATTATGAATCTCCGGTAGTATCCCACGCACCCAAGGAATCCCCGGACTTCCCGGACCGTCGTGGGGGCTAAGAGAGCTAGAATAGCCCTGACTTTGTCCGAGTCTACTTCTAATCCTTGGTTACTGACGACATGTCCTAGTAGGACCCCGGATTCCATCCCTAGGAAGCATTTTCCCGGGTGTAGCTTTAATCCGGTTTCTCGGCATCGTTGAAAGGTCTTCCGGAGGAACTGGTGGTGTTCCATCCGTAAGCTGAAAACTGCAAAGTCATCTATAAATACTTCTAAGAAGTGTCTTAAGAAATCCTTAAAGATATCCATCATGAGCCTTTGGAACGTACCGGGAGCGTTGCACAGTCCGAAGGGCATCCGGTTAAAGGCGAACGTTCCCCACTCGGTGGTGAAAGTCGTCTTTAGTTGGTCTCCTTTCCGGATGAAGACCTGGTTGTATCCGGAAAATCCGTCTAGGAAGCTATAGCACTCATGTCCGGAGACATGATCTAGAATGATATCCGTGAAGGGTAGAGGGAAATAGTCTTTTTTCGTAGCTGCGTTCAACTTCCGGAAGTCTTGGCAAACCCGGATCTTCACTTTACCATCCGCCCCGACCTTCTTTGGTACGACGACGATGGGGGAGACCCATTCGGAGTTGCTCACCGGATAGATGAAGCCAGCCTTCAGAAGGCTGTCAATTTCCTCTTTCACCATCAGCGAATACTTCGGATTCAACCGGTACTGCCTTTGCCTTACCGGGGCGGATCCGTCCACGAGGTCGATGTGGTGTTGGCCGAGTTCGGGAGAGATACCTTGTAAGTCAGCCGGCCCCCATGCGAATACGTCTAAGTATTCCTTTAGGAGCTCCATGTAGCTCGCCCTCTCCGTGGCGCTCATAGACTTCCTCACCAAGAAGGCCCTCCCAGGTTCCACCTCCACCTTCTCATAGTCAGACGGGCTGACTATGTTCTTGATCCGGTCCGGCTCCTGCTCTTCTCCCTGTTTCCGGAAAGTGCTCCACTGCAGGCCGGTACTTTCCGTCTCTAATCCCACTGGAGGGATTCCGCCTTCCGCTAGTTGCTTCCGGATCCAACCGGATGACAGGGGCACGTTGATCTCCCCCAAGGATCGATCCTCCGCTCCGGTTTCCGATTTCTCCTTCTTCCAGTCTTCGCCCTCTTCCGGATGGGCTAGCTCGTCAACCGGAAGTGGGAACTCGAAGTCGGCTTCCGTACTTTCCACAAAGGGATCGATGAAGTAACTCAACGCGTCCTCCTCTCCTTCCGGATCGGACCAGTCCGTCGTGTATCCGTCTGATTCGCTGGTTTCGCCTTGGTATTCGTCTAGTTTCCAGGGAATCCTTTGCCTGGTCTTTCCTAGTACGAATTCCTTGGCTCCCCAGTCCACCAGTACTCCGGCCATGTACAACCACGGCCGGCCCAACAGCATCGGAAAGGGCCTTCCGGAATTCACCCGGATGACTACGTAATTCAGCAGGTAGGTGACTTCCCCGATCAAGGTCGGAACTTGGGAAAGCCGTCCAACTGGAAGTACGCGGGACTGATCCGCCATCCGGAGTACCTGATCCGTCGTTTCGAAGGAGGTGTAGCCGAGGTCAAAGGCTGTGTCTTCCAACATCAGGTTGACTCCGGATCCGCCATCGACCGGAACGCGGGAAATGGTGCATCCTTCGACTACCACCGTTAGCTCCGGAGCTCCGTGGTCTTCTACTTGGAGAAAGTTAGTGGCAACGGCTGGTAACTTCGTCCGTCTCTTCCGCCTGTTACTCCAGGCTTCCCGGATTACCTTCTGGTAATTCACGTTATCATGGAGTAGCTGCCCAATGGTGACGTTGGCCTTCTGCGACTTGATATCCTTTATGATGTCGTACTCGTCCACCATGATGGCTGGCGGAATGATAACCGGAACGTCGTCAAACCTAACCGTTGGCCGGATCGGTGGCGATCCGGATTCTGCCATCTCTCTCCTTATTTCCTCACTAATATCTACCGGAATCCGGTGTTGGTCTACCCCACTTCCGGCTTCTGCCCTGTGGTGAGGGTTAGGACTTTCCGGAATGGGGGTAGCATCACTGGAATCCGGATCTGAAACTACCTTCTTCCTATTACTTCTATGCCTACTCCTTCTATCCCTACTGCTATCAGCTATCTCAGGGCGGTTTTTGGTGGAACTACGCAAGGTTACCCTGAAAACGGGGTCGTCGACTCCCCTGGGTAACTCCACCTCGCCCTGTCATTTTTCCGGATTCTCCGTTCCGGTTGTGTGGCCGTAGTTGAGTCCCGTCTGCTCCCGGGGTGGAACTTCCACCTGTTTGAAGACCGCTCTCGCCTGGACCGGTTTGAGACACTGGAGGGCGGAATGTCCGTACTCCTGGCAATTCTGGCACGGAAGAATCCGTGGGGCTCCCTAACCTTGTCTCGGATACGGGCAGCTGGTGGAGTAGTGATCCGGACTTCCGCAGTTAAAGCAATATCCCAGAGGGCGGCTGGGATAGCCTGACTGTCGGCCCATGCTCCGATCCGATCCGGCCTGTGCCATCCGCGGTCCCGTTGGAGCTCGCCCGAATGGCGCTGGTGCTCTTCCTCGTCCATAGGTTGACTGTACCTGGTAGACCGGGGCCTGTTCCTCCTCGTCCTCGTCTTCTTCCGGAAAGGTGTAGAAGACGTCCTCCTCCGGATGCACGTAATGGATTTGTTTCTGGGGAGGTCGACTGCATTCCGGCGGAAAATGTCCAGCTTCACCACACCGGGCGCACCAGACATTTGCTCGACTAGTCGGGACGATCTTCCTCGGCTTCCGGTTTTCCGCCAGATTCACCTGAATGGCGGCCAGGGTCTCCTGGATGTTCCTCATCATCTTCCGGGAGTCATCCTCCTCAACTTTGACCTTTATTAGCTCCTTCCCCTTCCGCTCTTTGCTGTTTCCGGAATGGCGATTCCGGATTCTCGAACTGCTGGCGGGTTCCTCGGCGGAACTAGAGGATTTAGAGGTCGTAACCTCTGATTTACTGCTGGAGCTTGATTCAGAGGTGGAGATGTACTTCCGCCTTCTCCGGCGGTGTCTTCTCCCCTTCCCCTCTGCTTGTTTGAGTGACTTCCGGAGGGACTGCGCCGAATTCTCGTAGTTTTGCGCTGCTTCCATCGCCTCCCGAAGAGTGGCCGGCCGGGTCTGACGGATCTGAAAACCCATCTTTTCCGGAAAACCTGCCACATACCACTCCACTTGCACGCTCTGGGCGATCTCAGTCGTTAGTTTCTGAATCAGAGCCTTCACCCTCTGACTGTACTTCCGGACTGATTCCGCCGGCTTCATTGTCATCCGGCTCAGCCGTCCCAGAGCACGTGCCTCACCTCCCGCTTCCCGGAAGGTCTTCACGAATAGTGGGACGAACTCCGCCCAGCTATCCCTGGTTGCATCTGGTACATCTTGGTACCATTGCAATGCCTCGCCCTTCAGCAACCCTTGGAAGATCCGTCTTTTGGCTTCCGGATCCTCCTCGTTGGCATTGGCGATCGATTCGAACTCGCAGTACCAGTCGTCCACATCCTGACTTCCGTCTCCCCGGAATCGACTGTACTTGAGTCGGGTAGAGGGAGCCATCGGACCGTCGGAAATTTCTTCTTCTTCGGAATCCGCTCTGGTCCCTTCTGCTCCTCCTGGTGTAAACAATCCGGCACCTCCTGCCGGATCGGATCTGGTCGGGGTTGGCTCTTCCACAGATATCACGATGATGTCCCCTTCCAACCTCAAGTTAGTGCTTGGTAGATCATGCACTATCACGTCCCCTCTTTTCTTTTCTAGCCGGGCGGATCTCCGTTGCCATGTACCACCTTGCTGGGATCCGCTCATCCCCGCTATAAGCACATTGCTGAACGGAATCCGCCTTGCGACCGTTTGCAACAGCAGGTCCAGAGTGTCACTCCCCCCTACAGCTTTAGAATCCCCGGCAGCGGCGCCAAAAACGTGTGGGAGCACACGGACACCAAAAGTTCCGGATAGGCGCTTTTCAGTGCCTAATCCGGTCTGTCCGGATGATCCGAGTATCGTCCAGGGATTCTGTGAAGTGCAGGATGTCAAGGACCCTCTTTTCCTGCTCGAAAGTCGACCACCGGCCGGATCTGCTTTCCGGATCCGGATGGCCCTTTGGAAGTCCTTATCCCGGGACTTGCCTTCCGGATTGAACCTCTACCAATAAGTCTTACTCCTACATAACTCTCTCCTCAATATCTACCTACCTATACCCTACCTCCAATGATGATTGGGTTCATCCGGCGAAGACGTCCCTGTATGGTCATAATCCGGATTCTCTCACAACCAGTCCGGATCGGCCTAATCTTTCCTGGCAGGTCACACAGAGGATCCGGATGGTGAACCGGAACTACAACGACAGAAAGGTCAAGATTCGTCCGGAGATCTGTCAATCCGGGATAACTGGGCGATCCGTGCCACTTTCCGGATTGTCCCGCCCAAGGACAGTGAGACCTCTTCAGAAGGTCGGATGGCGTAAGTCCGGCACCTCCCTGATCTTACCCAGTCCTAACGACGGCTATCTCACATGGACGTTACCCAGGCATCCGGAATAATGAGGTTTCCTTCCCACTACACGCCGGAGAGATCCTCCGGACCGGAATCCTAACCGTTCCGGTTTCTCTCCTCCTTCTGACAGACCGATCCGGCTACAGCGAACTTAGGCTCTACTAAGTCTGAGATAACTGGGCGATCCGTACCACTTTCCGGATTGTCCCGCCCAAGGACAGTGAGACCTCTTCAGAAGGTCGGATGGCGTAAGTCCGGCACCTCCCTGATCTTACCCAGTCCTAACGACGGCTATCTCACATGGGCGTTACCCAGACATCCGGAATAATGAGGTTTCCTTCCCACTACACTCAGAAAGGAGCCATAGTACTGCAGTCGGATCCGATCCGGGTTTCCTCTCCTTTGTTCTATCCGTACTTCCTACTCATTCATTCCCTCTAGATCTGCAACATTCTCCTAACAGTCCGTGCACAAAACAAGTCAGAATAGATTGAGAACTAGAGCTTTATTGAGTGGGAAGCAACACAATACAACAATGGAGAAGGGAACCCTTCTCCTGTCCCTTATTCAGCCTTAAGTAGAGGCTGTAATCCCTAACTGAAGGTGGCGGCAAAGTTGGCCGCCCTCAGAAAACCCCTAACTGCGAGAAATCCGGAACTTCGCCCTTTGCGGAAATTCCGGATCTCGATCCGCTTTTTGCGCTGACAGAATTTTGAATTACAAGTTTGCCAAAGTCAAAATCTGCCTATTCCTGCTTTTCCTAATTCTGATCTAACTACAGCTGCATGCCTAAGTCTAAATCAAGTGGTGCGATGCTTTTTCGAAGCCGTCCCACCTTGGATTGGCCTGCTGGCCCACTGATTCCGGACACCTGTCTAGCCTGCTGGCCCACTGATTCCGGACACCTGTCTGACCTGCTGGCCCACTGATTCCGGACACCTCCACCTAAGGTCAAGTGGTAACCGTTTTAACGGTCCGGACACTCCAGACCGGATCGTTCCCAAACGGTCTTCCCAAGCTAATTTCCGGCCTGGTCAAAGTCTCCGTTTTAACCATTTTAACGCGTAAGGCGGATGCCTAGAACCTTATTTTCTAAAACAACTAACCTACCCTAGGAAACCCTACTTTAATAACAATCTCAGGGTATTATCCGGATATTAACCCGGTTCGGAAGCCAATCCGTACTTCCGTGGATTTTCGGACTCCCACAGTCATTATTGAGTTGTGTCTAAGTCATATCAGAGTGTCTATGTTGTTGTATGCAGCGGGTGTTGTGTCATTCTGTAGTGGGAAGATTATATTGAAAAGAGTGAATCTTTTTACCCCTAACTGACTCCCATTCTAAGGCTGGAGGGCATTGTTTGTGGCGTGCACAGCAAGCCCTGTCAGGCAGGATGTCAGCACGCATGGCTGCTATGGAGCAAACGCAGGCTGAGTTTAGGCAACAATTGTCTGAGATGTTGTTGACCAGTCAAAACAATGAGGTCGCTTTGAAAGCTAACACGATGACGTTGGACAACCTAGCTACTAAGTTGACGAACATAATGAACAAGCTGGAGTCCAGGACCATTGTGAGTGAGCCCAATCCGACAGTCAACAACGGGGACGTACATGGAGGCGTCCCGAAATCCACGTGCGAGAATCAAGCCCAATCCCGTCCGACTCGCATTGGAACATCCATCACGTTGCCAATAGATGTGGTGGATGACACGGACGATCATTCTCAAGACAACAACGTTCCCATAGTGTACAAGAGGTTGACACGGAGCAAAGATGCTAAGTTAAAGGGGGTTACCGTGTCGCAAGAGAACAGTCAGGTGGGGAGCAAGGGACGTGCAAGCGAGGAGGCACCGAAAAAAGGGAGGCTAGCAAAGGGTGGTTCCAAGAGGCGAGCTGCAGCAGCGGCGGCCACTGGGCAGCCAACAACCCCGGATGACGGGAGGCAGGAAGTTGAAACTGTTGTAGGTGGGGTTGTAAAACATGGCAGTGGCCCTCCCAACATTGCAATGGGTGGGAGTGGGGTGGAAGTTAGCGGAGATGGGGGAGGGAAGGGAGGGAATATGGAAAACGCAACTAGGGGAGTGGCAGAGAAGGTAGGTGGGAATGGGGAGCACGTCAATGCTGAAGGGGGGAGTTTGGGAGGAAGGAAAGGGCTGGAGCAAATTGTCGAGACTGAGCATGTAGAGGATGGAGACATAGTTGTGTTGGGTGAGGTTGCAATCCTTGTTCCGTCGGCGGGAAAGGGAGATTCTCCGGAATCTGTGAGCAAAAACCCCAAGATCATGTCACCAAGCAAGATAGGTGACATTGGTGCATCAAATAGTGCGCATGGTGGTCAGGTGAGCCTGCCGCTAAGTTTTGAAGATCATTTCAAAGACTACTGTGGAGGCTCTAGTAGGTGAGGGGAGTTGTGAACTTCAAGTTCACAATGAACATTTAAACCCCTTCCATTTAGTTGGTCCATAACTAATTGAATTTGGATTTTACTTGCATGTGTAGGTGGTTCTCGAGATGGAATTGCGGGGAAAGCGTGCGAAAACAGGGGATACCACATCAGGCAATACAACATTGCCTGCACGCCCGGTTTGTGCAATCCATCCCTTAATATTTTGGAAGACATTCAACAGTCATTTAGCAGTCATTTAGCAGTCAGATAGTAGTCATTTGGCAGTCATTCAACAGTTATTAGACAATCATTTATCAGACATTCAGCAGTCATCCCTGAACATTCCTAGAACCGTATAAATGTCGTATGCATTGTTTGGTGTGGGTTTCTGAGTCCATTGTGGAAGTCATATTGGAAGGCAACGAAAACACTGGTTAGTGCCACATGAAGCCTTGATTGCTGACACATTGCTAATTAGATACTTACATTGTATGAGGTATGCCATTGTTTGTTTTGTGGATGGTGTATAGGTACAGTTCAATATTGGGCAATCCGTGCATATGATGAGCCCGAAAAACAAGAAACGGAAGGTGGCCATTGGGAAAATCAGCGGTGTGGGGGGTGTGGATAAGTTTCATTTCAAGGTCATTCCGGAGTTTTCCTACAAAGTGGACGTGACCACTGCTTACCTAGGTGTCGTGAAACTTGCATACCCACATGAAGACGGAGACCAATGGCTAATAAAAGATGTGGTAGGAGGGTGCACACTATGGAACGAAAGGAACCTGAGAGCAGCATGATTCCCCCCCCACGAACTTATTAGGGAGGTCCTAGAGGGCTTCCGTATTGTAAACTTTGAGCCCATGTATTTTGTTGGGAACACATGAATGAAGTTGAAATATATATTGTTTTTCAAATACGATCGCAATTTCTCATTGTCATTGACATGCGTTGATTGGCAACTTTAAAGTCGTTGAGTAGCAATTTTGTAGTCGTTGAGTAACCAGGGCCTCAATGTGCTGACAGATGGCCTATTAATGAATGAGTAAACCATGCCTCAATATGCTGACGGATGGCCTAAACCCGTGCACACATCACGAGCATACAGTCACTCAATAGTCATTCAATAGTCGCTCAATAGTCGTTCAATAGTAACATAATAGTCATTCAATAGTCATTCAATAATCGTTCCACAGTCATTCAATAGTAGTTCACTAGTCATTCAATAGCAACATAATAGTCATTCAATAGTCGTTCACTAGTCATTCAATAGCAACATAATAGTCGTTCAATAGTAACATAATAGTCATTCAATAGTCGTTCAATAGTTATTCAATAGTAACATAATAGGCGTTTAGGATACAACTGGAAAATGACTACATAAGAACTATGTTTATGAACACGTGGCATTATATTACTTGCCCACATGTTATGATGACGTGGCCAATTGACTCGAGAGCCACGTGTTTGTTGACATGGCGTCCATGCCACGTCAGATAATGACATGGATGTGATGACATGGCGTGTATACCACGTCAAATGATGACCTGGATGTGAGGTTGTGGCGTGGATGCCACGATAGATGATGATTTGGATGTGAGGTCGTGTCGTAGATGCCACGTAATGCCACGTGAAATACCAGTAATCTCGGTTTGACACGTCCGCTGTCCATGTTTACGACTGTCCTATACGACTATATCATCCAAATTCCCACGTCACGTCCCCAACGACTGTCTGTCCGTTACTACTCGTCCGTTATAACACAAAAATGAATAGTCATTGTAGTCCTCAATGACTCAAATAACAGTCATAAACAAAGTCGTTTTTTGTCGATTTTCTAGTAGTGTATGGCTTTTATTTGGATCTACTAGTCATCTCGTACCAATCATGTGTTCATATATCTTACTAGAATTGGGTGCAAAGCTAAAAATGTATGTTTAAGACATGTTTGTTTTGTCGCATACGAGTGTACCTCTCAATCATCCATCATAAAAATAAAAATAAAACTTTAAAGAAGCATGCAATCTAGAGGTTGTTGTTTTCAATAGATTTGACAGCAACTTTAGCTTGAGAGACCCCAATTTGTCTAGTCCGACCCATTTAATATGAACCGACTACAAATTTAATATAGAGATTCAGGTTTTTTTATGTTGGATGGATTATACGCTTGTATGCAGCAATTGCCTCTCGACCTCAAGTACAAAATCACTATTGGCATACAAGTCCTACGCAATTATCCCACGTGGATGAAAGAAACAATGCAAATCTACCAAGTGTTGATCACTATATTCGTTAATCGGGGAATTTGGAAAGTGTCAAAATATTGCAAATACTTAAAAATTTGGTCCAATTCCTTATTGTGATGACATGTATTTGTGCCAAATTGGTTATTGCTGCCCACACGAATCGGTTTTTTAGTCACATTGAATATATATTTGTTTTCTCTTTGTTCTTTATTTGAAAACCATGTCCTTAACTACTCTCAAAATCATGGAAAAGTCTCCGATTACCGAATATAGTGATTAACGTATAAGAGCATGCATTTATATCTAGGAACATTCGCTATCCGGAGAATTTGGATATTGAATGGGACGCTAACAAGGATGCATGGATGATTGCGGTCATTTTTTAGTAGTTTATACTAGATTTTAATGGGAGGATGGTGTTGGCATAGAAATAGAAAGTGCTTTTGCGCCTAGATAACTTCTCTGGTCATTTCATGCCAAATGTAGGTACACGTTTGAGGGTCACACTATTAGAATTTCTACCGGATGAATCCACAAGTTGTTTTTAACCCATTCATGCAGGCATTATTGCATCTTCCAAGATACAATACCAAAAGTTGGTGATTCAATATCAGATAGTTTGTTTTAGTGCAAACAAGGTGTTTGCAATTGATATATATTACGTTGTTGTTATGGTTGAGCGTGCATGGCGTACTTCAGTTACCACATCGACAATTCAAAATTGTTGGAGGCACACGGGTGTTGTTTCCAACTCTATTGAGAGGGAGATAGAGGAAGCTAGGCGATTCGTAGAGGTTGATGAAGTTGCTACTCTACTTCATCAACTACGTTGTTGTCATTTCATAGTGAGGTGGGTGACGTGATGAATGCTCATGAATGCCTCAATTATGAGATGGAGTTTGATTTGAACAACCCCCATGAACCGGGCAATGAGGAGTTTTTCGATATGTATTCCTCATAATATCAAGAAATAGATGTTGATGAGGTTATTTTGGATGTGGTGGAAGAAGTTCTAGGAGTGAGTGTTGTTGAGTATTCTCTAGAGACTTTGAAGAAATACTTTGAACATAGACCAGATGATGCCATATCACACATCAGGATCATTAAAGGACTCCAAAATGTATTTTCATCTCATCATTTGGAAGCTTCTCGTCATACTACTATAGACTCTTTCGGGCAGTTAGTTTAGTTGGAAGATTCTCGTCAAGTTACTACTACATAGATTATTTCTTTCAATTAGTTTAGTTGAATTATGTATTGTCATTTGCACTTTTAATTTGTATTTTTAGGGAGTCTTATGTTCTTCATGTTCAGAATGTTTAAGTTTTATTACTATAAATGTTTATGTTATCAATCATTGGTATGAATTCTATATGTTATGATTCTATATATGTTTTTTAGCTAATCCCGACCAGTACCATTTATGGGGCCTGACTGTATAGTCTGGCGGACTGCCCAGGGACTATAGTCTACCTAGTTCGTTCTCGACGGCGGGCCAATTTCAAAAACTGGTGCCGTGGTACCCATGTGGAGCTCGTCGCCTAATGAGCGTCCTTTGCACATGTGCGCGGTCACATTCATCATCACGCACGACACTGGTCCGCTTGCCACTCTTGCACTGCGGTCAACCGAATTCCGGACTGGCCGCGGTTGAACCATGATGACGAGGATCAAGCGCCCTTGCTTCCCCCAAATTTATGGCCAGAGTTGCAGCGGATCGGAGATGTCACTGAGAGTTGTCGGCAAATTCATCTTTGCAATACACGTCAGTGAGAGTTGCCCGTTATTGTGTGCAGGAATCGGGTGACTCAGGCATGCCAGGCGCGAACAGCAATGCCGCAACCGCGGAATACATCGGCACACCTCCAATTAGTTGGAATGAGGAGGCATTGCAACCTGACTTGCTCCCAGTGAATGGGGATGTCCTCATCACCCTTGACCGCGCGAATGTGGCGAGCATTGCATACTGGAGCTCGGCCTGCGAACTACCGTGCATTGACTTCAATCTGTTGGGCGCATGGGTAATCAAGTTGTGCGACATACACACTAGGCCCCCTCCCGGTGTGGAGTTCCCCATGGGTTTTCCAGAACGTTTCCGCTGCCTCTAGGTAATCACGTGGAAATTCACAGAAGGGGTATGGGGATTGCAAGGGTGCACGGATCTCTGCATTCCAAGGCTGATTTCCCTACCGGAAGATCTTGGTTTGGGGCGCTTGGCAGACCGCACGTCGCCGTCCTCACACAACCTATTTGTGAACTTGTTCACGAATAACATCGGAGTTGCAACTCCGATGTTGCAGGTGGAGTGGTGGGTGCCAGTCTTTGATCGTATACCAATCCCCAATTCATGGGTGCTCGGGATTTGGGATTGGCCTACCGGGGATATGGCCTTTACTCGCACCCTATCCAGTTGGTATGGCGGTCGTGGAAGACCCTGGGTTCAAGATGGCGTTAGCGCCACATGCATTATCCCGACAACGCCTTTTGCTGGGGAAAACAATTGCACGGAAGCTGGACACTCCGAGGCACATACGGAGCAGCACAGATGCACCAGTGTCTGCCGGGTCCTCCCTGGAGAATTGAGCAGGGCACGAGCGAGACTGCAACCGGTGCCTGCGGAAACGTGGGCTGCAACGCAGCCTTGACTGTGGATGGTCCATCACCCTGGTGCATTCGTTCAGGGCCATTGTTGAAAACACTGAACGGTAGTGTCGAATGTAGAGCAGGACTATGCCAGATATGGAGTACAATCTACTAATAGTAGTGGAGTTGATCCTCTAGCGGAGCCATCGACTCCTACATCCCACCTGCGCTCATGAAGGCAAGGTGGGATGGGCGGATTCTTGCGAATCCAGAACTTAGCGGTGGCTTTCAAAGTTGATGCATCTAGAACTACCATGTACGTGGACCTTGCTTTACAAAACACCTTTGCGGAACACATTTCATGTTTGTTGTTGAAAATACAAAGTGCGTGCAATTTGCAAAGCCATTCTCATACAACTGAGGTGATGATACGATTATAATTTTACACCATCATCAATGAGGAATACGACACCTCGATAACACAACTTCAGAGGTGTTTTTCCCAACGTGTCATACTCAAGAAGGAGAACAGCTACCGAAGTGTAAAAATGTCCAAGTCCCAACTCTTGGTGTTGTGTGTGAACTGGCCCAAGTGGCGCAAACTCTAACTCCCCCCCACCTTCCCTGCGTGGGCCCTGCGCAGTGTATATGCTTGACAAAGTTTTTGCAATATAAACACTTTTGACACATAAAAACCCCCTCCAATTATAAAATTACACACAGAAATTAGGAGGTCACACGCATTGTGAGTTGTGAAGGAAAAAACCACACATCAATTGACACGCTAGAGAATGAAATGACGCGTATTAATAGGCAACTTAAGGATTATAAATTGGAACTCAAGCATCTGGAAAACACAACCCATAACAATTGGAGAACTTCCTACACACACTCCCATGCTTAAGTCACGCCTTACTCTTGTAATATCCTTTGGATTGGGGAAGGCTCTACAACTGCTGCGGTCATTGGAGAGGTGGTGGAGGCTAAGGGCCACCTCACAACTTGGGGCCGGATCGAGGGCCCGCCCCCACTCCCTAAATTTGGGCCAGAAGGATTTCAAGCTCATGGTGTGGCTTAGGGTCTGGGGTAGTCTATTAAGGCAGCAATTGGCAGCACTATTGTTGGGCAATAATAGGGCAATAACACAATAATGAATACGCTAATCGTACAGTTAAGATAAAAATGAGACATTTCAAGTTGTTAACCAAGACTTTGGCGTGCATTAAGGCAATGTGTTAGTCCAAGAACACAACAACTAGCACAAATATTGTAGCATATGTCTTGTCTTTGAGTTAATTTGTGGCTATTATTTAAAGAATGCATGGTAGAGGTTATATACCAAGTGGATTTAAGTGGGTCAAGAAATCCATGTGGGATTATGGTGTAGGGTTGTTGGGAGGGGTTATAAGATGCATACAAACTATGGTAATCATCGGGTGGGGTATAGGGATCCTATTCACTTAACTCACCATCCAGGAAACCATGGACATATATCTAGCATCCCTGTACATATATATACGGGGGGGTTTTTAAGAGCATGGTGCAGATGCACGTGGTTCTTGGGTTCTTATGAAAAGTGCACCCGATCGGGGGTATACATAGGCACCATGAATGCCAAACTAGCGTGAGCAAATTGAGTCGTACAAGTGTACCTATAGGCTTGGTGGGGCTTGATGGGTCAAGAGAAAATTATTGCATATGAGCGTGCGTATCATTCATCCAACAAATATACCATGAAATAAGATTCTAATTTGAAGGTTATTTAGTTTTAAGTAAATTGACATCAAAACCCGTTTCAAAGATATGAAGTAAGTTTACGAAGAATTGTGTGTGCACCAATTACACTCAAACCTGCGAGCAAGCTAGTATACACACGTGGATCACATTAGCACATCGGTATGACAATTCCCTCTCACCTGCACACCATGGTATATGCACACTATAATCAACGTTATGATCCCCAATAACATAAAGCAAAACTAAAAGTCAACTTCCACAAGAAGTTGAACGTGGTGTCCCCGGCCCCGGGTTTATACGTCTATTATTCCCCATGCTTGTACATGTGGAGATGCTCAATGACGACCCGAGTCAAGATGGATAGTATGGTATGCCCACCATCATTCTTGATAGAATGATGGCAAAGCTTTTAAGGGCCGGTTCATACTAGGTCTCAGGGTCAAGTCCCACGTCACTTGACGTCAATCCATGCAAACTTATCCGTCGAGATCATGGAAGTTGGGACTTCTCATTTCACGTGAAGCCCTAAGCCCTAAGTTCCAAGTATATATGACATGGATGTTTACCCTACAACACTCCCAAAGGCCAGCCACGGGATTTGTGATGAGCATTAGGTAGAGCGAAAGTCTAGACCCATATTCTCAACGCAAGTCCCATGAATAGGTTCACATCGAATAATTGATTCTCCAACTTTAATGATAGATAACCGTATTGGAAGAGTGTCTAGAGACTCAAAAAGGTTGGAACTTACTAACATGAGTGGGGCTTGGGACTTAAGAACTTCAGACCCCATGTGAACATGCCCCAAGTAGTGGAGTTGTATGACCCAACCCGTGTGGGCTCAAGTTTAGGGTTGAGAGGGTTATTATTCTACTCACTCTCCACGTGGCACCCGCTCGCGATAAAAGGCCAACACACAACACAAATTTCTTCTTGGATCAGGGTTTAGGGTTTAGGGATTAGGGATTAGGGTGGCGTGGGTTTGCAAATGCAAAGAGCTTGCGTTGGTGGCCACAAAACAACGAACTTACCATATCACAACCAACATATGGGTATGTCCATTGAGGCCAGACGATTTATTGAAGAATCATATGAAGTCATAAATTGGCAATGATTCCATATGCAATTGTCTTTATATATTCCTTCCTTCCAACAATACTCCAATATGTTCCACCAAATCTAAACCAAACACTCATTCATATAGCCATAGCACAATGGACATATGGTGTGTCAAATGCCTTTTTATTATTGAGGTTACATTTACAAAAACATGTACACGTCAATCGACATTCGTCTCTGTATCCGAAAACGTTACGTGACACTTTGGATTTATAGTTGGCCGTCAAGTGCTATTTGGGTGTAGGGTTTAGGGTTTAGGGTTTGGGGCACTGAGGTGATAGTTTAAGGTACTTCTACCTCTAAAAGGGACATTGTCATTCTAAAATGGAACAAAAATTAGTGATTAGTTAATAATATGTTTAATATCATAATATAGTTAATACCTTCTAATTTCACAAAGTATGCACATGCATTTAAACTAATCAAGTGTGAATGAATGTGACTATGGCAACCTCCCCACATGACTTCACCAAATAACCAATGCACATGCAAGAACTTGCTCCGGAGGGTTTCAAGTAGGTGTTAGTTACGTAGCTTGAACACATGTTCAATGTTTCATCTACCAAGCAATGAAACATGGAAAGGTTTTGTGCAGTCCCCAAATGCCGTAGTACTCCCCTATCTTATGGCCCCTCCCCACCTGGCTTTCCCTAAGCTTAAAAGTTGGTTCTAACAACCCGGCCTTCACACCATCGACATTATCTAGTGCCGAGCCTAGTTGGCAAATGATGTGGCCCGCCTTAAAAGAACCTAGGGTTTAAGCCTCAAGCACCGACCCCCCCCCATTGGTACCTAAACATGAGGCAAGAGTGCACTGTCAACTCCCGCCATTGTCCACTTAATACTTTTAAGTTTTAGCTACGAGGGCCCGGGGAGCTCCATCAACAAAAACCGATGGTTTTATAGGTGAGTAGTAAGGCAGTTGGGAATGGGACAAAAACTATCAACATTCAATGCTTGGTAGATAAAACAATGCTCATGTGTGAAAGCCACTTAACCAGAACCGATATGGAAGTCTCCGGAGGAAGTTCTTGTGGGTGCATTGGAATAGCCGGATGCCTCCGCTATAACCGGGGAAGTTTTGGGTGACAATATCAAGGTGTTCTATAAACAAGAGTGACATTATCGAGGTTAGACTGTACCAAGTTTTTGGGAAATACTTTGGGTGTTAGCTAAGGGCCTAAGCACACGGGTGGTAGCAGTGTATATATATGTTTGACAAAGTTTTTGCAATTTGTTTCCATTTAACACGCAAAAACTTGCACAAATCTCAAATGCACGTTAGTTGACACACACAAGTTAGTTCGTGACATGTAGTGTGACTTGTCAAGACAAAAAACCATACCTCAATTGACATTTCAGAAATTTGACATGACACATACTACCAGGCATGTGACATTGAAGTGACATTTTAGCCAAAAATGTAGATGTCGATTGACATTCGTTCAGAGTTTTTGAAAACGTCACATGACTTTACATTTGAAGTTGAACGTCAAATGAGATTTGTCTAACATACACGCTGGGTGGTAGTGACTCACACCTTTGTGCTCTGATTGGCTGAGGCCAAGTGACGCGCCAATCATGACACAAAGATGTGCGTCACTACCGTCCGTGTGGTTAGTCCTTGTCAGTCAAGAGGGGAGGGGGCATAAGTCTTGGGGTTGAAGGTAACTGATCCCCCCCCCTTCATTTTCAAAAATTAGGAGGGGTTGGCGCCAAAGCTCCGCGTTTGCTTTCCTATCCATGACGCCCCGCTATGCTCTGCAAAACGCGACGCCGTGGTCATTGCGGAGGTCGTTGCCGTTCCTGCCCACCGGGTCGCATCGCAGGGGCCGACTTGCACTGGAAGAGTGCAACTGTGGCCAGCCGTAGTAGGTGTGCATTCAATCCGCACTTTCAGATTGGAGCAGGCAGCATCATATGTTGCTGAAGATGAGCACTGGTTGGCCACAGGTCGAGGAATCAGATTCCAAGTCTTAGAAAACTGTGTGTTCAGCTGACAATCCCGTTGAGCTCAGATCATGGTGCGCATCCTTATACTGCACTTCTGCTATGTATCCGTCGCACTCAACGGGGTTGGTCATTGGGAGTTGGTGGCCCTGAACTCATGCATCCCCTGTGCATGAACGTCAGTGCAGAGTGGCCTGACTACCCCACCGCAAAAGTCGGGGTGGCCCTTGTGCAGCCATGGACGCTGCAGACAATGAAATGGTCCCAGTCCCTGAAATAGAGCAGTCGAGAGTTGTGTATGTGGATGGGCAACTACTTCTGAAGTATGTGGAGCGACGACTCGGCAGAGGTGACCATTTCATCGATGTGGCAAGGACGTTAGGATTGGGCAGAAATGTTCTTAGGAGGAGGTTGCAGGTGCTGGGATGGAGGGGGGTTTATGATACACCCAATGTGGCCACAGGAGACGTCATAGCCGCCATTCACAGCGAAGTTCCGGTTATGCGAGCTGGAGTGAACTGGGGTATCCGTAGGGTCCAGTGCAGACTTCGATTGTCAGGACTCCGCGTCGGCAGACAGGTGGTCCGGGATGCTCTTCATATAATGCACCCTGAACATATGGAGCGGCGGCAACTCGGCCGGCTGAGAAGGGGGCAGTACACCATCACGAAGCCCATGATCCTATGGCACATGGACTGTGAGACCTTCTTCATCCATGTGTTTGCGCTTTATTGTTTTACTTGCACTTGAGGATTTTACGAGCCTTCATTCACTTTTAATGTGTGCAGCATATGACAAGTTGGCGAAGTGGGGAGTCAAAATTCACGCCGGCATAGATGGAGGGACGCATTTTGTGTTGTGGGCTCGCGCTGCAATGGATAAACGGCAAACTACCATATACGACGCGTACGCTGATGCCGTTCGCCGATATGGCCGTCCCCTCCGAGTGAGGTCGGACTTTGCGGCGGAGCATAACATGGTGGAAGTGGACATGAGGAGGGGTCGCCCCAACATATTCCGGCCATTTCTGCGTGGCTCGTCCGTGCACAACCAGCGGATCGAACATTTCTAGAGGCAAGTTTGGACGCATTTGATTTTTTACTACAAACACTTGTTGACACTAATGGGACGCCATGGTTTCATAAACCTGCTTAACCCCGTTCAGAGGGCCTCCATGGTGGCTGTATTCCTCCCGGCCATCCAACAGGACTTGGCAAACTTTGTGGCGACATGGAACGTCCACAGGGTAAGGAAGATCAACCAAAATGGGCGGGACTTGGCGGGCCATGTACCTGATTGCATGTTCCAGTCATGGGAGCGCGAAGTAGGGTGAGTTGGTCGTTTACTTGCACCTCATTATTGCTGGTGACATTTTCATATTGGAGGTATTTGTTGGTAATGGGGGCTTGTCCATATGACTGTTGAAATGATTGGCCCACCCTCAGAACGTGGGCCACCAGTCTTGGCGGCCAGTCAACAATTGCAGCCGTTTATTCGCTCCAAATCCAACCCGACAACCAACAGGTTGGTCAGGCGCATCGCTGACATGCATGCGCTTACTTGAATGCACAGGCTTGTGTCACCACCATCCGTGGATGATGATCCTTGGAACATGGAAGATTGGGGCCACGATGACCTGGACTTGAACCGGAGACCTTACGCACCCGACCCGCCGCAACCCACTCCATTGCTGGCCCAGGTGCAGTCTGCACTCATGGCATATGCTCAATGTGGCCTTGGGTGATAGTTGTATTCATATGCTGTACGTGGGGCTCTTCCGGTATGTCAAGCAGATGTTACGAGGAGTTTTGACAATGCATGCATAGGCACGTCGCCGGGATATTGAGGGGATTTTAATATACACGGGCAGCAATGGACGCTTTGTGATACGTGTTGGCTACGCCACCTGCCGATGTTGTGACATGGATTGAATGTCGTGGTTGCGCCGTCCATGTGCCTGCAGGATGTTGGCGACGTTCGTGACGCCGCATACATGCTTGGTGCTGCAGGCATGCATGGGAACTTGCAGAGAATGTACAATCTCCACGTGGCCCTGACATATGAGTGTTTGCATTATGCTGCTGACGGTGCCCCCGATCTGTCTTCCCACTGTGACATGGTTATGAATCACGAAGCACTACCAGCAGACAGACTCACAACATGCAGACTTCTACAAGCTGCTCTCCAATGGAGGGATTCTACCCTCAGTGGGTAATTCTGCAAGGTACTCTCCCCGAGATGGTATCCTAGGTCGTATCAGCTGTGTAGGCGTCATGTGTGCTCCGAGATGAAGTGCTCCGAAACCACGAATGCAACTAATAAAACCACGCTGCCTCTGGGTAGTCGCCGCTCCCATAAATCTAGCTCTTCTCTGGGACTGCTGGCCCGAACTGGAAGGCACTTAGGCTTCCGACATTTGTGGCTGATATGGTCACACGCGGAAATTGTTTGTGGCTGATACTTAGACTATGGCCGATACATGCTGGACACTGGTTTCTGTTACACTAGACTTTTTGTGAACTCTACACCATTTTGGGTATTCCTCTTAAGCATGTGCCCCCCATTTTGCTATGAATTACATCCTATATAGAGAAGACTGAGTTTCTTTCCCAACATTTTACCTCAATAACTCACATAATATGCGCTAATCTGCAAACAGCCAGGGTGCCCCTATTTCAGGGGGACTTCCTTGTTCACAATTAGACTATTTGAACTTCATATTCTTGATTCACAATTGAAAGTTGACGAGCAAGCGTGAACCATACGGTATGCAGACAAATGTGATGTCAAGTTTTCATTACAAGGATTCATCTTTCTTTGAGAGAGCTCATATGATCGATGGTTCTTGAAAGGCAGGTGACAGAAAAAAACCACAGTAGAGAGCCGCGTCCTTTATCCCATATCGTTCGGGTGATGGCCAAGGGGCAAGTTTATAAGCTCAGACTCACCCCCAATCTTTCGAGTATACCTGGATTCTGGCTGGTTAATAAGACCATAGTCCTGCCCCACGAGATTTGACACTTGTCACTCGGTAATTTGGCCTGCATGTAATCGACTATGGGTTCTACGTCTACAATATGCCGGTTGGAATTTAAGGCTGATGCTGAATGGTGTAGACTATGGCCGATGCTAGATAGACTATGGTCTGTGCAAATTTGACGATGGCTAGGGGATTAGAGACGTTCTGGGTATTGTAGCTTGTGTTACTAGACTTTTTGTTGGCCCTCAAAACATCTTAAATATGCTATGAAGAAATATGCTATGTAGACAACAACAATGGACCTAAATGTATAGATCTCAAAAGTGAAAGCCATTGGGATGCGAGTGACGAAATACAGTAAAAGATCTGGGAGTCACTTCTTCACAACGCATAAGTGGCCTATGCCGAAACCACCTCCACTTAGGGTAAGTATTGAAAAGAAAGGTCATTCCATTGGAGATATTATAAGATTCGATTTGTTATTGCTCAATTATAAAATTCGATGTGCTCACAAGGCTTGCCATTGGAGACATTATAAGATTCAATTTGTCATGATCTTCCCCGGGTGAAAAGAGTGAGTAACTAATGATGGTATTTTTCAGGGTCCCTATTAACATGAGCCCCATGTTCGGTTCAAATAACTTGAGCCTATGATGGTCAATTCCATATACACGTACATTTATGCCCAGTGGATGTCCTCATGGATGGTGTTGTTTGATTAGTATGTTCCCACGAATAGGACGATGACATATTAGCAGGGGCGATGGAAATATTGAATAAAGGAAGGTTTACAGGATTAACAAATACTGTTAGGATGCACATTTAGTGTTCACGACACTATAACAGGGATCCCAAAAACAATTGATCATAATCATAACTACTGTCTAACTGCCAAACAATCATAATTGGCTACACTAACTAAAGGAGAGTAACTATTGGACAAGGCAAAACCCTAAGCCTTGTAACAAACGCTTCAGCTTCGAGTGACGGGTAGCTTGTCAGGGTGTCATGTGACAACGGCGGCTATAGTCATGTGAAGCGGTCAATCAGTGGGCCCTCATGCGAAAGTGATCAGACTATAGGCAATCCGATCGGAGCGAGACCATACCGTCGGTGCGAGCCGCCCGATTGTGGGTAGAAGAGGGGTTCAGTGTGCGAGAAGACGAAGCGAGGACCTGAGGTTTATTTATCAAGCTCACGGGAGGAGTTTAAATTGTTCTTGGATGGTTGGGGAGGCTTTAGTTGGGGGCGCCAAGGAGACAAGGAACGGGTGAAGGGGTAGAGCATCGACTATTTTATCTCAGGTGATGCACACCACTTTCTGATTCCTAGAGCAAATGCAAAATGTGGATTGTGTATCAATCAGATTCTGAAGTTTGCGGCTCAGAGTTGTTTCACATTGCAATGCTATGTAATATGTCCATAGCATTCCAATGTGAAACACAAGGATGCACCAGACTATGGCCAGCGTCAATGTCAGAAACTTGACGAAATACGAGAATGAACTGAATCCCGAAAACAAGAGACATTGCCATAACAAGGATTGAGGTTGAAGAGTGTCCAGGAAATAGGAGAGTGGACATTACAAGTGAAATGAGCGACCTAGTATCGGATGAGTGGCAAGGGGTGTGGAAGAGAGAGGAGATGCCTTAACCGACGTAACTTCATGGCCATAGACTAGAGGTAGAAATCATTGCTCGAAATGTCAGAATAGTCTCAGGGAGAAAGTTTACATTAAAGGGTGGGAGCAAACTGAGTGCGAAGAGTTGGAAGAGCCTCACAAGAGACAATAGTAGTCCGCAATTGGACGAGGATAGATAAAGCAACACCCCAGCCACTTGAACGAGTAATTCAAAATTGTACGTACAAGAGGGGTGCAGTGTGAGGGAAGACGAAGTGAGGACCCTCAGCCGGACCATTGCCTACATCCCAGCTGCACCACAAGAAGCTAAGCCTAGTCATTTCTTTAAGGCAAAAGACAATTTTGGACAGCAAACTCAAAGTGGAGAGGGTGAAGAAGAAACCATGAATCCTGTAGCAGTGCCTAAGCAGGTGACAATAAGGAGACCAACCCTAAAGCAGTTTGAGGGGTATAATGTTCCCTGATGGTGGATGCTGCTTGCTTGTATGATGTTTTGTGTCTTTTGCTTAAGGGTTAGCACCACTGGTCATAGGTGGGGCACGTAAGGTGAATACATGGTATGAGGGTGCTCCTCTCCTGTCCCAACCTCGGTATCCCCAGAGTCTTGTTGGACATCAAAGTGGAGAAATTCGTGTGCCTTTCATGGTTGTCTCGGGGCAATGAATGTGTAAAATGGCTCTCATATTCTGAGCATGTAATCCATCTACATATGAAGTCTATTTGCTGTCCATTCTCAGATGCACACCCCATTCACCACTCTAATACAGGTGTCTGATTTAGCATCGTAACTGTGGCCCACATACCTTATGTGTATGGCGTTGTCTGTGCAGAGATCAAGGCAGTTGATGAGCCTGTAGGCATTCAGGGACGAAGCGCACTACAGCAGAATACTGAGAAGTAAATTTTGTTCGCTCGTCAGTTGAAAGGGAAGCGTGCATCTGAATTGGAAGACCCTCATCCGGAGCTTGCCTACATGCAAGCTGCACCAGAGGAAGCTAAGCCCAGTCATTTGTTTAAGGCCTCAGACTATTTTGCACATCAAACAGAAAGTGGACAGGGTGAAGAAGAAACCATCAACCCTGCTGTAGTGCCTTAGCAGGTGACAATAATAAGACCTCCCATAATCGAGTTTGAGGGTTATCCTGTTTGGTGTTGTGTGATGTTCCTATCTTGTGTGATGTTTTGTGACTTCTGCTTAAGAGTTAGCACCAGTGTTGCTGTGGCACATAAGGTGAAGCCACGCCACTTTATAATTCCGAGAGCAACCCCGAAATGTGGGCAATTTGTACAACCAGATGCCGATGGATTCAATTTTGAGGCTGAGAGCTGAGGTTCACATTGCAATGCTATGTAATATGTAATAGCATTCCAATGTGAAACAGAAGGATGCACCAGACTATGGCCAACCTCAATGTCAGAAACTTGACGAACTAGGAGAATGAACTGAATAGCGGAAACCAGAAAGATTACCCTAAACCAGGAGTGAGGTTGAGGAGTGCAAAAGACAATGTGAAACAGGAGGATCCACCAGACTATGGCCAGCCTCAATGTCTGAAACTTGTGGATATAGGAAGAGTCCACATAAGGATGAGGGCACACTGTGTGAAAATGTGTTGTGAAGGAGGCTTCATACTGACTCACGCCATTCCTAAATGTACTGCAGAGGTGGGACAGCATAAGTTACGGCCGTGCAGAACCATACTGGAGTGGCAATTCAGGGAGGGGACGAACAGTTACACCCTGAGAGCGGGAAGGGTTTGAAGCAACACGGGTTTTGTGGCTTTAGTGGGTCTTGTTGACCATGGCCCCCATGACTCCGGTCAGGGCATTACCTCTTCCAGTTGTTCCCGAAAGGTTGCAGCAGCATATGAGGTTGAATAGATCCAATCTCGACAAAGCAGGCTTATGGGAATTCTTATTATGGGCGCGAGATGCTGAGAAAAAAGTGAATGAAGACAAGGTCACCCGGTTTGTTGGGACGTATTCCTTGAAGACGCATCTGGCGAATGTGCAGGGTTCTCTAGTGGATTTTTCCACCCGGGCTATTTCAAAAGTTACAGCGTTACCGGATGGGGGCGACGGGATTGAAGCGCTCATTGACTTACGATACGCGGAGGCAGAGAAATTTTTTGGAACCAAGTTACGGTGGGGCAAGGATAGCATGTGGGATTGTAGCATAGCTCGTGACCATTGGAGGGCATGGTTCGAGCTCGTGAATTCGTACTTGTTGTTTCGACCTGCAACTGCGAGGATGGAGCTGAAGTATGTCGTGGCGGCGGTCAGAAGCTGGGATGGAACATTGGTCAATTGGGCCAAGTTGGTGCAGACGCGGATGTCCGAGGAAATTCAGGAACGGAAAGCAGTTGGCTGTCAAGTTCTTAGTTTATATTCTGCGTATTACATTTCGTGTCTGTGCGAAAATAAGGCTGCACTGCCGGAGGAGACAGCCCCAAGCAAACGGGCCTCACCTCGATCACCTCAGTCTCCAACGCTTGCGGAGATTGAGTTGCAACAAGGGAAGCTCAAGATGCGTATCATGGAGCTGGAGACGCAGTTGTCGGCTAGAAAGGACAAAATCGAACAGGTACAAGAGAGAAGTGCTGACTTACTTCAACAGATTAACGAAATGCTGCAGGAGAAGTTGAGTGATCAGCGGAAGCATGATCAACTAAAAACTATTAATGCGGCTCTGAAGATTGAGCTCGAGGAGTCGCAACGGGAGCTCAAGCGGCTGCAAGAGGAAGCACCATTCAAGATTGAGCTTTTGGCGTCACAACGGGAGCTCAAGCGGCTGCAAGAGGGAGGACCATTAAAGATTAAGCTTGAGGAGGCACAACGGGAGCTCAAGCTGCTCCAAGAGGGAGGACCATTAAAGGTTCAGCTTGAGGACGCGCAACGGGAGCTCAAGCGGCTGCAAGAGGGAGGACCATTAAAGATTCAGCTTGAGGAGGCGCAACGGCAGCTCAAGCGGCTGCAGGAGGGAGGTCCATTAAAGATTCAGCTTGAGGAGGCGCAACGGGAGATCAAGCGGCTGCAAGAGGAAGGGGCAAGAAGGGAGGTGGTGCGGCCAGCCATGGTGGATGCGTCAGTCAACACCGATCCCATTGAGCCTGAACTAGTAACCCCTCCACTGACGGTGTCTCCAATTGCACGCGAGTTGTCTCCGTCACCTTCAGCCCCACCCTCACCTTTTATGCCAGTGGAGACGTGTATTCGGTTGAGGTCGGCCGAGAGTCAGGTGTTTCCCCAGCTTAATTTGCACCATCTGTATGAGATACAGAGAGATCTATTTTTTATCATGGCCGGGAAGAAGCTGGAGGAGGTGCTCACTCCAGAGCAGTTCCAGACTATGTGGGAATTTAGTGTGAGTCTGAAATATGAAAACCTCTTCACCGAAATTCTGGCTCGTAAACATTTGAGGTTATTAGACCCTTTTGCTGCTTTTGTGAAGATTGGAGATGTGGGAGCTAGAATTTATCTGTACTACTCCGGGTGTGAAGAGCAGCTTCAAACCAGGAGGAGCATGGGACGACCCCTCGCTGAGCGCATGGTCGACTGGGCGGATTACGGCACCCAAATGTCACAACCATTTTTAGCACAGGACCGTGAGACTAGGGCACAATGGAGAAGTACTTTGGAGGCACTGCAAGTCCAGGTGAAGGACGAGGAGTATCTTGCTCGAGTTCTTGGCTGCAATTTGAAGCGCACCTATCAGTTTACAGAGGTGGTGGATTTTTGCAATTCTCACTACATATACAACCGGGAAAGGGCCGAAGACCGGATTGAGAGGTATTTGAAAGCCTGTGACTCGAAGAAAGCACCCGCGCTTGCAATGCAAGGGCAAGTGCAATTTCTGAGCCCGGGCCCAGCTTATCGGCCTCGACAGATGGTGCGGCTGAATATGACTGTAGAAGGAAGCAGGGCCAGCCAAAGGTACTTGGGCAAGTACCTGGAACTTTTTGATGAAGACATTGAGCAGCCTGTTCCTACATGGCCCGCATTGGCCTGGATTCTTGAAGACTATGGCCTATCAAGATCTGAACCGGTTGCAGCGGACTTAATTTACAAGAAGATGAGCACCTCTTGGGCGTTTGAGCCACCACCGGCGGTTCAAAGTCACCCTCAATTTTGTCCATGCGAGCGTCGACACAAATGGGCACCGGAGGCCACAATCAACTCAGTTGAGTATAATTGGCCGATCATCCAGGGAGCCCCGGGATTCAATACGCCGGCACAGTGTGCGGCTGCGTATCAACGCTTTTTTGAAGAGCATAGACACCACCTGGATCCGGTTTGTTATCGAGCAGCAATCTTTTCCGCGGCTCTGGCAACGTGGTGTAGTCGATGGAACTTTGCCATCAATGTGAACACTCACCAGGAAGCGAAACAGGAGTTCCTGATGTTGTTGAAGCTCCAGTATCGACCTGCTCGGTGGCTGAGATTGGTGGAGGCCATGGCAATTACACACTTTATCGAAGG
The DNA here is from genome assembly GCA_964035585.1 of Polytrichum formosum. Lineage (NCBI taxonomy): Eukaryota > Viridiplantae > Streptophyta > Polytrichopsida > Polytrichales > Polytrichaceae > Polytrichum > Polytrichum formosum. Next base: position 2,368,109 of record OZ037941.1, read on the forward strand.
AATTCACACCAGTCTCATTAATGAGTTTCCCTACACTAGAGCTGGTCCGGTTGAGAGATTTTTGAGGTGGCAGCGAAAGCATAATCCTCAGGGAGTTGCACAAGATGAGGATTTGCAGAGGGCCATAATTCGAATGGAAGGCAAGGATCTAAAAAAAAGAGGGACGCAGCGAAGCCGAGACCCTCTAGATGATGAGGAATATGATGATCGCTCGAGTTCAGCAAAAAGAGTCTAAATTCAGGAAGGGGCCTAGTACAAGGTCCAACTTCTTGTCTTATTATTTTTTATGGCATTTTGTTCTTGTAGCCTGCCCAGAGGAGAACACTGTCGCCGAATAGTTCACAATTAGTGAGAAGTTCATCAAATTATCACATAGAGCTTGAAGTGATAGGATATTGGCAACAGTTACTGAGAGACAGATCGGATGGCCATAAACAGATGAGGCTTGAATGTATATATTTCATGCCCGGGTTATAAGCGGGTGTGGTACAGATTTTTGGTCCAGGAGTAGACATTTTTGAGGTTAGCTAAAATATGCCATCAAAATGTAAATTAGAATGTAGAATGGACACTGACATAGGTGATTAGTGAATAGTGAATAGGAATGAGGAAACGGTGACTCATTTTACTCGCCTCACCCGAAGTCTCAGGAAAGTCTGGGTCGTTTGGGCAGGACTACCCACATGTGTTTATTTTGAAGAGACTCACGAGATCTGGCTACGGAGAGATGTGGCAGTTGAAGAAGATAGTTCCGGAGATATAGAGAAGAAGGAGAGGGAAGATAGTTCAGTCCCTCTCTGCAAGAGAGTCTCCCTCGCTCCCATAGTTGTGAACGTCCCTAGCGTGGTTGTTTGATTCGGGTGTGAAGCCCTTTTAATGTGTATAAGATTCCTTTTGATATAAACAGCATTACAGACCATTACTCTCACGTTTCATCTGTTGGTTTGACTATATTACTCGGCAGGCTTTTGGTGTGAATGTCTTATTTTATATAAACGGGATTGTGCATGTGTGTGTGAGAGAACTAGAAATCTCCTTCGAGAAGGGAGAGATGCGAACTGTGGTTATTGAAGTGAAGTGGTTTCAATGAATAATTCCGGAAGACTCCAGATGTAGAAAGTCATAGTGTGAGTGGATCTGGGTATGAGTGTGTGCTTTGGGTCTGGATCCCTGTGAAAGGGTAAAGGGACACTACTCGTTCTCATGAAGTGTTTAAAATTGTGAGGGATATTTATTGAGGAATGAAATAAGAATGAACATGGGCAGTGATGAATTCGCAATCGGACTCCTTGCGACGTGTCCTGAGAAGGAGGGAGATTTCTCTCATGCCATGAGAAACCTATCTTTTAGAACGAGTCCCAAGTAATGAATAATTGAATGATATGAACGCAAAATCTCAGGTTCATCATGAGGGAGTGAGCTTTACATATCCATGTCCAAGGTGCACCGTGTGAAGTAAGTGTAAGAACAGTGTGTTATTCATGTGAAAGGAGATTGGATTCTCTGTGAGTGTCAATTTGCTCGGACCGTAGTCTCTCGCAATAGCAGGGTGTGAAGCCTTCCCTTTCCCACACCTCATTCTCGGAAAGAAGGTGGGATATTTTCTTGAAGTTTAATTAGGTGCCGGCCAGGAACTGGAGCAAACACTATATTCGTTAAATTGAGACTTTTTGGGCATTTTGAGACATTCACAGAAATAAGAACAAGGATAAATGGAACACATATTGGAGAAAGTTGTAAGATGCGAACACTTTGAAGAGGTGTTCATACCAAGAACCCCATTAATAACTCATATTTGTGATGGTTTACGGTGGGCAATCCAAACCTTAGACCAAATTGAAGGGGAAATCTTAAAACATTCATATTATTGCACACAAAACATGAGAGCTTGTATGGATATGGTTTAGGTAGGGGTTTCCAAACCATAGACCATATTGAAGGGGAAATATGTTAACCAATATAATATTGCATACAAGATATGAGAACTCATATTTGTGATGGTTTAGGTAGGGCAATCCAAACCTTAGACCATATTGAAGGGGTAATCCCATAACACTTATATTATTGCAAGTAGAATATACAATGTATGGCATGAGAAATTGAATAGCATACTAATGGCACAAATCAATTGGATAGTGCGGCCTAAAATCATCCCGCCTACATGCAATGTCTACGCCTACGATGGCCTATCTAGGCTTGGAGACCGCATCTTTTTCTTTTGCCGCCGCTTGTTTAGCTCGCATCGCCTCAACATTTTTGAGAATCTCTGGCCCGCGACTGTAGCCGAGTTTTGGATGCGGGCCCACCATAACACATTTTGGATTCCGTCGACCGCCCGAATTATAAGACGAGGAATTCGAATACGACGACGTAGACTGTCCGGCATATCGGCGCATGGCGTACTCGCGCTCCAGCTCAATGGACGCATTGGACCGTGGAGGTTTGAGGCCGGACGCAACCTGCAACCAATTAAGAACCGGCAAACATGTGTTAGTTTGAGGAGAAAGACCCAAACATGTCGCACGGTCTTTTAAGGATAGAATGATTGTAACGCATGGTGCATTTATGGGGAGGGGGGCTTACCTTGGCACGACGGGCACTCGCGTCCGAGTTGGCGAGGAGGGGCAAGGCGTCCCGCAAAGGGATAGGGAGGGGTCCACTCTTTGTAGGCCGAGCGTCCATACATAGCCGCCGTTGAGGTGTAACACTCCCGCCTTCCCGCGAGGGTGACGCCCGGACGCAGTAGCGATCTATGCCCTTGAGCGGGGACGGAGACGGCGATTGTCGGAAGATTTGCTTGGGCGGGGGGCTATCGACGACCCCGGCATCTAGAGGCTCCTTGGAGTAGTCGATGGTGGACGCGGCATCGTAAACGGTCTCGTAGAAGAAGCTTCCCAAGTTTGACTCACTGACGATGTCAATAGAGGGCTCCAAGCGCTGATGCCAAACAAAAGAACCAAACAAAACCCAAGGGAAAGGGGGGGGGGAGGGAGCATGTGAAAATCCATATACATTTAAGGCATATATACACACACACAAATGTCACACCAAGTACTATCTCAAATGAGTTTATTATATTTTGCGTGAGCGTACAAATCCCTGTACAAATAGTCCCTCGGATCCAAGTATCTCTCGCCTATTGGATTACGAGATACGAAGTTGGGCACGGGGAGTCCGCTCCCCGCGAGCGCCTGCAAGTATTTAAGGAGGTCTAACAAAAAGCGGTCTTGGACCTTCCCGACCGTCCACGTAGGGCACACTATGAAGTTGGAGGTCGGGTTCAAAATGTTTTTGGACGCGCTGTCGTCCACCATCAGGGTGTTGTCGCGGGTGGGGCGGACGTCGTAGGGACAGCCGACCATTGAGGGACGGACGTCCCACACGATTGGCTTCAAGACCTTCAGGTATTGGCTCACGGCGGGGTTGTTGGGCTTCCTCACAACCCTGCCTTCGGGGGTGGTCAAAGTCCTACACGACTCCTGTCCTAGGACCAAGCACGGGGGTTCGAGGCCCTTGAAGATGAACTCCACGACCGCCTGGGTGTTTTCGGACTTCATGGAGCTCCACACGATCACCCACCATTTCTTTAGGGCGACCTGTAGGAAGCGCCGAAGCCACGGCCGGAGGTACACGAGCTTGCTTTTGATGTACGTGGGGGGGCCATCGTAGTTCGTGTCCTCGGGCTTGGAGAAAGACACCGTGGGGGCCCTTGGGCAATGCACGCATTGGACAAGGACCCCGTTGAGGTCTAGCACCAGGAACCGGGTCTTAGGCTGCAAGGCCGGCGCGGGTAAATTCGGGGAGGCCGCCGCGCTGTCGTCCACGCTTCGGGGAGAGGATCGACGGGGAGCCGCAACGCTACGCTCCGATCCCTGTGGAGACGAGCGAGAGAAGGCGGCGAAGGCTATGTCATGCTATGTCCATTTTCAAGCATACCGGAAATTGTTTGTGCAAAAGACAAGAAACAATTGAAGTAGCTGTGGCAACGACACCATACAATGGGGAAAACTCACAACATACATTCGGAACACAAGAGCAAGCGTATGGGCACCAAAAAGAATGATTTTATTTGTTATAAAAATCTCTATGTACAATTTGAATGAGGGGAGCCGCGTTGAACGAGTCGTTCACACTATCCTAAATGTAAATCTACAAAATTTGATTGCGTCCGCCAGAGATCGAGAATCGTCGCACGCGGGGGGGGGAGGGCCATGTCGGGGGACGAAAGGAATGAGAGCGGGGGGGAGGTATGGGGATGCGGTGGGGGGTGGGGCAGTTCCTCCTAGCTAGGGGGACACGACCACGGCAACAAGACAATGGCCAGGAAGTTTGGGTCGAACGACCCAAACTAGAGGTCTCAGTACATTACCTCGTCCTGGTCATGTCTGGATGCTGTGGACGCTTCCGCCATCTCCGCTGCCCTGCCTCTCACGGCCCCGCCTTCTCCGACGACGTCACCGACCTGCTCCTGCAAAGGCTCAGCATGAGGCCCTTGTCCTAACCCAACCTCCGCATGCGAATCATGCATGTGTTCATCGATTGGGGTAGGGTTAGATGTATCACCAGGCCCTTGCGGGCCTTCAACGTCTACCATGGTTGCGTCTTCGCAACCATGCTGGGCAGCAGGGGACTGCGCATTGTCGAGGTTTGGGTCGACCGACCCAAACCCTCCTGCATCGTGGGGTTCGTCCTGGCGCACCACAGGCTCTGGCGGGTTTGGGTCGGACGACCCAAACATGTGGGGGTCGTCCTGCTGGTGAGGGGGGGGCATGTCGACGGGAGGCCGCAATGGTGGGGGCGTCAAAGGCCTGGAGGATCCGCCCACGCTCCAGAGGCTGGGGTCGTCGATTTGCTGCACTGGGGCGTAAGGTCGGACGTGGGACCCCATCATGTGCTGAAAACTGAACGACGACTGTGGCACAGGCTGCTGTGGGATGTTCTGAGGTGGGAACCCGGGGGGCAGGTGTGGAAATGCTCCTGGGGGAGCGACCACCAAGCCTTGCGCCCACATCCCCTGTATGACCTGAGAGATCAGGTCTGCGCTAGAGGGAGGCTGGGCCAACGCCCTTTGCCGCTCCTGATCCAATAGGAGGGCCCTCAACTCTGCGACCTCGTTCCGCATTGAAGGTTCTTCAGCCGCAGCCTTCTGAAGGCGGAGGCGCTGCTCCTCGTCCCGCCGCATCTTCTCGTTGGCTTCCTCCACAGTCAGGACTTCGGGTTTCACCATGACCATGCCAGCGAACGCTCTCGGGGAGGGAGGATCCGACCTGAGCCGTTTGGCGAGCTCCATGTCGTCCTCGTCCTCGCTGCTTATGGCGATTGTCTCGTCCACTGCGTAGTCGCCATAAAGCTTCTTCCCCTTCATCCTCCTCTTCTCCCTGAACGTGGAGGTTGCGTCCCGGGAGTACATGTCCCGCGCATCATCCGCCGTGAGCACGGGCACCATTCTGCTTTGCGGAGTGGCCACCCGCATGGCCTTCTTCCGTTGGGGCGCCTGGGATTCTTGCGTGAATCCGGTTGCCCCTTCTTCCACCTCCCCCTCTGCCTTCTCTGCTTCTTCTTCTTCCTCCTCCTCCTCCTCTTCCACCTCCTCGCCCGGCCCCCAAGACGATTCGCCCGGATGTAATAGCACCAGAGGTTCGGGTTCTACAACCGGAGCCCTCATGGTGACCTCCTCAGGGTTCACGCGCCTCGCCCTATCGATCGGGCTTTCACCGCCTTGAACAATCTCCTCCCCGTAGCCCCCTGGTATCCAGTCGAGGATGTCCATCTTCTTCGCCAGCGATTTCTGGGTCTTGTAAAATGGAACATCCGTGTCTTCTACGTAGGAGTAGACGTTCAACCCCAACATCTGCACATTCCCACATCATCAGTTTTTCAGGTGCGCCAATACTAAGATAGCAAAAGAAGAGAAGGCGACGAAAACGAAGGGATACAAATGGCTAATACAATGTCTACTTTGGGTCGACCGACCCAAACTAAACCAGCTCTTAGTTTGGGTCGACCGACCCAAACTGAAACAACTCTTAGTTTGGGTCGATCGACCCAAACTATAGCCAAATCAACTCTCAGTTTGGGTCGGTCGACCCAAATTGCACAGGAGCTACATGATGACACTTACCATGGCTGCATAGACTGGCTTGGACCCCCCGAAGACGTTGAAGATGCAGTCCCCTCTTCTCGTCAGTGTCCTCAGGATCCTCAGGTAGAACTCCATCCGCAGCTCATCCGAAGGATAATTGGCGTACTTGGCCTCGTCGTACAAGGTTTTGCTGGCACCCAACCCTTCTGGAACCTGGAATATCTTTTCCATCCGGGTTATAGGGTGGTTCGGCACCTTGATAAACTCCGCCTTGTACACGAAGTACAAACACAGCACGTTGACGACCCTGGTTTTTTTGTCCTTCATCGTACTGTACGCCCCCTCCGCTGATGCTGCAATGTAGTGAGATTTCGAAACCGCATACTCCGGCTGCAGTTTCCGCACAATCTCGTATACCTGCTCCGCCCTCCTGTCCTCCACTATCCACAGCCATATGTCGACCTCCCTGAGCTTGGGGCTGGCATAATCCACGAACTTTGCCATGAAAGGCTCGTGGAACAGGGTGCTCATGGTGCCCTCGAATGAGCTCCCCGGAATGTTCCTGAAGTCTATCATGGCAAAGGGAAAGTGGTCCCTCGCTCTTGTCCGGATAGCCTTCCTAGGCTCAACTCCAGGCCAGCCCTGGATTTTCAACGGCTCGAGGGTGACGGGATTGAAATGTGCGTCCCCCTCAAAACTAACGATCCTTTTCTCCTTCACGAAGTTGGAGAAGGCCCGCGCCGTGTGCTCAGGGAGCTCCCGCTTCTTCCCGCCCTTCACCAACTTGGATTTGAGGAAGTCTTCTCCAGCTTCCCTCATCAAAGCCGCCATCGACGCACTGGTGAACTTGTATTCTTCTTTGAATGCTCTCCAGTGCGCCTCGTGGACCTCGCCGTCCACGAAAATATTCCGCTCGGGCACCAACTTGTGCAGCTCCTGCACAATTATTGTCTTCTTTTTCCTGTTCTCCGTCCATTCCTTCATGGTGTAGCATGAAGGAACGAAGCTCTTTGGCTTGGTGAAGACGATCTTCGGGTGCACCCAGCACCTCTTTGCCGACGGCTGCACGTGCAGGATATGGGAAGCCGCCTTTCCCATCTCCGTCTCCGAAAGCCCTTGGAGAGAACGGAAGAACTCTCTCACCAGAGGCTTCATTTGCTTGAAGCGCGCGGTTGCGTTGAAAAGCATTCCTGTGTCGGGATCGATGAGATCCCCCGTCTCATGCTTTTCGAACACCCTCTTCCACTTCTTCCAAACGGCTTCGGATGCTGTGATCAAATAAATTTCTCCTCGCAACTCGTTGTATTTTTTCTGCTTGTGGCTGGCGTTGTCTATGGAGGAGAATTTATTGATCATTTGATATTTGAAGTCCTGCACACGAAGCAGACAACACATGTTAGACAACATGTCATGAAACAACAACTGCAACAACAGTTTGGGTCGATCGACCCAAACTACAAAATTGACAAAGACGATAAAACATTACAAGGGTTTAGGTCGATCGACCCAAACTATAAATATGGCGAAGACATAACACAATGGCAGAGTTTGGGTCGATCGACCCAAACCATACTCACCTCCCATTTGGGGTTCTTATCTTTTGCATTCTCCCTTTCCTTGGGAGGCCTGCCATAGAACTCCCACACCTCCCTCGAGGCCATGATGTTCCTGATCCACGATGCCTGGTACGCCCTCTTCTTGTTCCCCATGTTGAAGAACCGGGAGATGTCGCTGAGTATGGTCTCGTTGTCAGACCATACCACCAGTGCTTTCCACACCTTCAGCTTCTCCTTCTGCTTGTTGGGGTCGTCCCACTCAGTCATCAGCTGGATTTTTTTCGACGCCTCCACACTGTGCTGGCCGTCAATCAGCCAAAAATCTCCTTTTGAAATTGCCGGCCACATATCAGGCGTCGGCATTCTCTTCAGCCCTTGAGGCATGACCACAATCGTCTGCCTGTCGTCCTTGAACTGCCCGCCGACGATCTGGGCGACCATCCAGTCGACGTAGGCGTCCTCCTTGGCTCGGACACATTTCTCTGGAGGCGCAAGGTGGCACTGGGCAATGTTCACGTCGAACTTGAAATCCCTGCCCATGAAGAAGCAGTGGGAGCATTTCGTCGTGAAGTTGTCGACGATTCTTTGAATCTCCCCTGTATCCACCTCTTGCCCAGGTTTGGGCATCCGCAGCTCTTGGGGAACTACCTCGTCAGTCATCACCGATGACTGCCTCCTCGACGGTGTAGTCTGCCGGCTGGTCGACGGCGTTGGCGTCTGGCTGTCAGCCGGTGTTTCCGAGGGAGTGCTCCTTCTTGAGTCACCCGGGACCGCTCGTGGCTTCCTCACTGCTTGAGGTCTGGACGACCCTGCACCTTCCTCAGTGGTGGCCTTCCGTCTCACCACTTGCTGTGGTTTTTGTTGGGCCTTGTTGATCACGGTGATTGCCTGCTTTAGTTTAGTGAACCTGCTTGCAACCTTCGTGTTCGTACAATTCCCATCAATGAATATCGCCTCTGGTTTCACCACCTCTGGTTCGGCACATGACTCTTTGGCGTAGATGGTGTCAAACGGCTCGGAGAACTGGTGCATGAACATGTGGACGTTCTGCACCGCTGAGTTCTCTAGGATGACGTCCACGTGCTCCCCAAGAGCCTGGACTGACGCCACCTCCCACCCCGTCAGAGTCGCCCAAGTATTCTGCTCAAATGTCCCAACTTTTACCACGAACAAGATTTTGTATTGCGACGCCTTGACCACCTGAAGTGACCATGCAAGCACAATCCCGTCCTTGGGCACATAGGAGTCGTCTGGAGGTGTTTCGTACTCCTCGTATAACACATCTGGTGCTTGCATGAACCACCTCTCTCCAGGTCTTTTTTTGGGGGCCATCTGCAAGGAAAGGATGGGAACTGTTAGTTTCGGTCGGACGACCCAAACTCTTTCATGTAGAGATAGGCATGTTATCGAATTTTCAAGAGGCTAAATATGTCAATGTCAGCTATGGACAGGTTTGGGTCGATCGACCCAAACACAAGCCAGCTGAATTCTGAAAATTTGGTAATTAATTTTCTCTTCTGCTTAAGATATGACCGGGTCATTAGAGTTTAATGAAGGTGAATATAATGATCAAAGGGGAAAATTTCGGATGATTGGCCGTATCGTTATTCCTTGTTCTTATGAGTGTACATTATCCATATCCTTGTATTATAAGGAATATCCAAATTATGTTTTATTTTGGGCACCAGTATGGATGGATTATTGGGGAGGGGTTTTTTAACGCCATGTTTGGGTCGATCGACCCAAAACTTTGCGGCATTTTTGTTTCTTTGGTTTGGGTCGGTCGACCCAAACCTTGGGTTTTTTGTTTGGATGGTTTGGGTCGATCGACCCAAACCTTGGGGTGTTTTTGTGTATATGGTTTAGGTCGATCGACCCAAACCCCACTGGATTATTTGTGGATTTCAATATCAGTCAATTGTTGACTACAGCTTTGAAGATCAAGTCTTGAAATGTAGTATCTGTTATTAAGGAATGTGTATGGTTTGGGTCGACCGACCCAAACAAGGTGTTATGTTTGGGTAGATCGACCCAAACAAGTGAGAGAACAAAAAGATTGTTTTTTTAAGAAAGTGAAGCAAATTTAGGCAAAAAATGCTTCCGTGGTTTTGGATAAGACTTACTGTTTCGGTCGCCTCTCGAAACTATTTTGTTTCAGGAGAGCTTCCTTTTTGTGTGCACGCAACATACACAATGCTTATGCATTGTGTATGCTTCAAGACCCTAATGCAACTGAAACACATTGAGTCATTGAAAAATTACCTTTGCGTACAAGCTGTAGAACAATCTGTTCTTGCAGGTGGGTATTGCAAGCTCAATGTCACAAATACTCTAAAAGAACACTACACCTGAATATCAGAAAAGTATGAACCTCGCAAAACCCACTCAATGCCGTTTCTCAATGATTTCTAACACTCTGAATGTTACTAACAGAAACCTCTATCGCAAACACTCACCATAGTGGAGTGTGAGGGATACTCAACAACATAGACCAAAACGAAATGAGCAAACACTCTATACCACTCAATGTTGTCACACAATGCAACCCTAAACTCTCTCAATCTCAAGTTGGAAAAAGAGAGCAAGCTTTTTCAAATCAGAAACAACTCACACTACACTCATAAACCTAGAGAGCAAGAGAAAGGAGAATCGGAGAAAGCAAGAGAAAGGAGAGTGAGGAGAAGAATCAGAAGATGCGAGAAAGGAAGAGAGAACGCAAGAGAAAGCGCGGGAGCGGCGCTTCACGAAGGCGGCGGTTCGTGGAGGCGGCGCTTAGCGAAGCGGCACTTGGCGCGGAGAACGAGAAAAGGGGCGAAAGAGGGCGACATTTCGAGATTTGTACCCCTCGGGAAAAGGCCCTACAATACGGGATTAGGGCACCCACGTGTTTAGAGCACACACGCAAATGGGATTACGGGCCAGCCCTAATTCCCAAACCCTAACCCGCTATTCCTTAGCACCAATTAATTTTCTCAATCAGCTACATAGCCTAAGGTATTGCTTAAAATTATCAATTCACCCTAAACCATAGCCTAATTTTGCGAACAAATTAAACTCGTTGGGTCTTAACCCTTAAACGTCCAAGGGGGGGTGAGAGGTCCTCTCCCATCAGCCTATGTTTACCGAAGTTCAGACCTCCATGTAATTCTTTTACTGCGATCGGCATATATTATATTTGGATATGGAAGTTTGAGATACACATTTTGGGGAAAAAAAATTTGCAATTCCGACATGTTTTGACGTTATCTTATGGTCAAATAGTTTAGGGTCAACGAGGCCCTGATAGGGCCTCTCCGACGTTTAAGGGTTAAGTTGTTTGACCACTTTAGAGAAATAAAATAATTCATTTGACTTTCAACTAGTATGTAATATTTGTTGAGTACCATCCCCAACTCCAATTTTAATGGTTTTGTTCTGCATGGTCCTTATATGGAATTGCTAACATGCTTGAGCTTATAGTCAACCCTTACATATTCACTTTGATGAATCATGTAGTGCACAATAAACCATGGTTCATAATATATCACAAGATTAAACTAAAGTAAAATGATTTTAACAGACAAGTTACTAAGGATTTAGGGCAACTGAAGCACATGATATGCAACTCCAATTGTCTCCAGTGACAAAACATTGTAAAATGAATCCATTATGTGTATAGCTTCCGCCATCTAGACATATGGAATCAGACAACAATGATACATGATAGTCTAAGAGGGGTATTTAAAAATTATGTTGCAATTACACGGTCTTTTAAAATGGATATGGTATCCCTTTACATGGTGCAATAAATGAATATGAATAATATGTATTGAGATTTATATGATGTATGTTGCTAGAGGGCATGGCTCTAGCTTACCGTGCATCCCCTAACAAGTACCATTACACTAATTCACTACAAGTTAATGTATTGTCATTTATTACCAATTTTTGTTTGCCAAAAGCACCGAATCGGTTGATTGATTTATATCATGAAACATTTATATATTTACTTGGGAGTTGACCCCTAAAGTCTACAGGAGAAGCAAGATGAATACAAATGTATCCACCTTAACCCAAGGTGAACATCATAATATGCAGCCAAGCAAGCAAAAACTTTGATGTTTCATGTTTCCTCCACATGTTTGAAACGACATATATTACATAATGGCACATAATATAGTAGTTGTTGTTTGTATATGTAGGCATCAATGAACATGTACAAAATTCAGGGTTTAGGGTTTAGGGTTTAGGGTTTAGGGTTTAAGCCATAAATGAGCAGCACGTAGGTCAAATGATGGGGCGTTGCTGATCATAGTTTTAGACACAAATGTATATAGACATCACATCATTTTCATTGCCAAACATGGAAGGTGGTTGTATGGTGGTGTAGAAATGAAGTCACTAACATGAACATGTGACATAGTGCTCAACATTAGGTTATCCAAAATTCAATTGTAACCTTATCTTAATAGCAAGAAGAGTCCAGGGGCAGATACGATCTTGAGCATGTTCATATTATATTATTTGAGACAATTCAAGAATCTATACTAATTCAAGGAACCTTTCATGTTGTGGATGTTATGAGGACGTACATTTCCAACTTTGCAAGTTTTGCTTGCAAACATTGTTAGAGTTGAAGTGTAATTGAGGATATTAGATTGAAACATTATTTGAAAGAGTGAACAAAAAAATGCCACTCTTGGTTAGGATCCCATTCATAACTTGTCCTAACATAGATTAAACATTGCCACATTTGCATGCTTAGAATGAAGCAACATTGTGTGCACACCTTACAAATGACATATGTCCTTTTAAAGCTTTTCTCATTTGTATTAGCGCAAATTGAAAGTTGGCCAAATAGTTCAAATTTGACATCACATCTCTTCATTGTTTTCAATATACAATTCCACATGTGAGAGTTTTAATAACTACATTAAGTATTGTATTTATTGAGTTTTACTATATGAAGTTTCATAATGTTGGTATATCGTTTGTCAATATATTGTTTGAAATATACTATATTGTTTGAGTTTATGTAGGGTAATATTCTGGATACATGAAAATGAACGCGTAGGGGATGGTTTTTGTAAATCACTTATCAGATGCCCCTTCCCTTATTATATTTATAAAAATTCATGTGGCGGCCACCCTTCCTCCCAATGGTGCATGTCATATTCACATAATATAATCACAACGATACTCAACATTTCAAATATTGTCAATGGACATTTATTCACGACACATATAATATGTCAATATAAGTAAATTGTCATATCCACATCAAACAATAAAAAACGGATTAAATATCCACATTACTTTCAATAGACATTCTCAACACACACTAAGTCAGATGACGTTTGGCGTATCCAAGAGCCAGGTTAAATTCGCAATTTTTATAATCAACAAAAAGCGGGGAATTCTGTCAGGAAGTTTGAAAATAATCTCTGCAGGAGAACTAGGCGGGAAAGGCATCCAATGAGGAAGTTGGGGAAGCGGAGGTGGATAGTATAAAGGGGCGCACCCCCCAAAAGTTGGTTCTTTTTGCTCTTCTCCCACTCCTGAAATCGTAGGGAGAACTCTCAGCCGGAGCTGTACTTCAAGGTTTGCCGTTCATGAGCACCTATCCACAGCATGCAACCCCACTGTGAACTTCGCAATGAGCTCAAACCAAACCCACTTCGCAATTTCCGCCGCACTATACGCCGGATTTTGCGGTGAGTTTGGGTCGGTCGACCCAAACCCATACCCCATTGTGGGCGGATTTAGTATGACCTTGAGGAGGTTTGGGTCGGTCGACCCAAACCCCTACACTAGTGTTGGCGGTTTTTAGTATGACCCTTATAAAGTTTGGGTCGGTCGACCCAAACCCCTGCCCTAGTGTGGGTGGTTTTTAGTTTGACCCTGATAGAACCAAACCCATCCCAACATTGTGAATGGGCTCTGGGTGACAATGAACCCATCCCGCCACAAGGTTTGGGTCGCTCGACCCAAACCCATCCCAACATTGTGAATGGGCTCTGGGTGACAATGAACCCATCCCGCCACAAGGTTTGGGTCGCTCGACCCAAACCCATCCCCACATTGTGAATGGGCTCTGGGTGACCACGACCCCATCCCGCCAAAAGGTTTGGGTTGCTCGACCCAAGCCCATCCCCACATTGTGGATGGGCTATGGATGACCATGATCCCATCCTGCCACAAGGTTTGGGTCGCTCGACCCAAACCCATCCCCACAGTGTGGATGGGCTCTGGATGACAGTGTGTCCGTTGGACAACCCAAACCTTTACAAACCCAATGGCATAGCAGTCATTTTGATTATATAAGATGGTATTGAATTCTTTGATTGGAACCTACAATTTTTGTGCTTTTTTTGACAAGGTTCAATGTTCATGTGTGTAGGCACAATGGATGGGTTTAGTGAAAGAGGGGATTGGTCATCTGAAGACATGGCCACTTGGCCATCTGCATCTGAGGATGAGCTAGACATCGTCGGGGAGGCTACTATGGATGACAGTGCAGACGAAGATCATTTGGATTTACCTTCGCCTTCCGTAGCGCACGAAACCATTGTTGAATGTACGGGACTTTCAAGGGCTTCGTGGGTGAATTTGGAGGTGGTGCTCGTTAATGATAGTGGAGTTGCTGTGGCGGATGGTATTTGTCGTAACACCCATCCACAAGATTGCATTGATGAGAACCCACTTGGCACAGAGGACGTTGGGGTTGTCATATTGGAGTCACTCATTCATTCCGAGGTGGATCCCACTCATAGGTTCTCCCTCCGCAGGTGGCCATTGAGGAATGTCACGATTGATGGAGTTAGCTTGCGTGACCATGAGCGACAATACATGCAAAACCAAATGGAGCTCCAAGTAAACATTCGGCCCCGCAAAGGCTTACGAAAGTACGAGACATTGGCACGTCCTACTCCCTCTGCAACTGATTGTAAACGCCAAAGGTTGCTCGGCGAGGAGTCCATTAGAGAAGTTGCCACAAAGGATTGTTGTGTGCATCGTTGTTGCCAATTGTTTCCAAGGGATAAATTGAAGGCCATCCGCGAAGAAATGTGGCTTGGAGATTTCCGTCTAAGATCCACCAAAAAACTTGATGTCCATAGGGCGATACATGTGAATGGGACGGGTCGCAAGGTCATCACCATTGAAAGCATAGACGTGTGTTGTAAGGCATGGTACACCATTCACGGTGTGTCAAAAGCGGACTTTTATAGACAAGCTGCTTATGCCAAGGAAGGCCGACGGTCTCGTCACCATGGGAACGTGGGCTCAAAGAAACCCAGGGAAGCAACAAGGCAAGCAACGGCCACTCTAGCGACCATCATCGTCCCGCTTGCCGATGCAATGCCACACAAAACACGCACACTCACAACCGGGGAAAAGGTTGTGGAGAAAGTTCTTCCCACAGGCACAAAATGGAAAGACATATTGTTGGATGTGAATGCTGTTGGCGAGAAGGTCGGTTTGGAGCCAATTTCATTGTCAAAATTGAGTGCAATCAAGAAAGCAAACTTTAGCGAATACATTACAAAAAGACGAGGGGACAAATTTGCACGGTGCTCTACTTGCGAGAAGTTGAAGCGCCTTCGGGATGCACACACGATGGGTACCGAGTCTTATGCGGCACATCAATTGAACTATTTCAAGCATGTAAACATGCAAGAGGCACACCGTAATGATTACTACACAAATAGAGCTTTGTCCATCTCCAGGCCCTTGGAGGTTCTTACGGTCATCCATGACAAAATGGACCATGCCAAAACAGCCTCCCCATGTTTTGCAAATCGAATCAAGGCCACGGATGGATTTTTTAAGCTGCCTGTATCGGTTACAGGTGAATTTGGAAACAATGTCATCGCATACCCTAAATGTTGTGGCGTTTTATTACGTGATGTGCTTCAGAACATGGATTCACGCAAATTGGTTTATTTATGCATAGATACTAATCACACTGGGTTGGCATTGCAGGAATGATTGCACATGGACATGGTGATGTCAAGTTTGCTCATTATGCTCTTGATTTGTATCCAGCGGATTCAAACCACACGATAGGGTCATTCGCAAGGCTTTTACGTGATTTGGAGAAACCGCCGGCCTATTCTTCAGGATTGTTATTTGACAATACGTCGGGTTCAACACCTTTATATGAAGCGGTGTTGGATGGAAAAGATGTATGCTTGTATTCGTTGCCAGAGCCACCCAGTGAACCCGTGATTGCGAAGAAGTTGCCCCCCACTTTGCGTGTCCAATTGGACAATTGTGCCAAGGACAATAAAAGTAGATATGTATTTGCATATTGGTCGTTGTTGGTTGCGAAAGGCATTTTCAAGGAGGTTTTTGTGTCCTTCCTATTGGTAGGCCACACGCACGATGATATTGATGCATCTTTTGGGCGGTGGAGCATGAAGTTGAGGGAGGAGGATTTTCCAACAATCCCGTTATTGATGAAGTCATACATGGATTTGGAGAACGTTCCCGTCATCCCCCATATGATTGAGTAGGTGCCAGACTTCAAGGCATTTATAGAACCTTATATTCGAAGTGGAGCTCACCGATTGATCGGGCATACGAAGGCACAACAATTCCGCTTCTACATGCGTAACGATGGTGTACCCGCCATGCAATACAAGTTGTTGTGCACGACACAAGATTGGAGCCCGCCGGAGGGTCTCCTTGTGTGGCGCGTGGATGCGGATGGAAAGACGATGTTACCGGATGGAGAGCCTAGGCCTTGCAAGCCAATACCCATGAAGAATTTGGAGGATATTTTGAAAGGTATATCAGGCTTCATACAATATTGGGAGAGTTTGAAGATAGCGGACGTTGGTGGATCATGTTGGCATCGTTATGGGAGTTGGATACAGTATTGGACACGTGTTCGTGCCGCTTTGGCAGACCTTCACCAAGATAGCCCCCTTACTTTGAGGCACGGATTTTGGCCTCAAACTCGTGTCGATGTACAAGCTTCCGAGGTTAGACTTTTGGAAAATGGAGAGGTTCGTGAGGAGTTTGATGTGGACGACCATTACGTTGGGCCTGCTAGTCAACGTCCCCCACCTTCTTTCCGCATTGCGGTGGATTGTCATGAAGGTTATATGCTCATTCTACGTCCTGGTGATGAGACATATGCGAAGCCTGTATGGGTGGCAAGAGCTTTGTCCAAACCAAATTTCGCAACTTCAAGCCCGCATTTTCGACAAATTCAGGTGGAGTACTACCGACCGACGGCACGGAATGAAGATGTGATTCGGCATTATACAGGCTGGGATACAAACCATAATTTTCGGTGGAAGGTGGATTCAGAGCATGGTCCATCTTGGGTAGATACAGATTCCATATTCATAGCATGGAAACCACGGAAAAATCATAGTGGATCAGTGTCCATCCCTCAAAAGTACATAACTTTTGCAAAAGACAACCTTGCTCGGATCGCACAAGAAACAACCCCCATTGAATGAGAAGTTGGTAGGATTGTTTTAGCATTGATTATAGTTTCATATGTAATTCTAGCAATATATATTAGTCATATGTGTACTTCTAAAAGTAGGGGTAGAATTTGGGTAGAACTTACGAATGCTATATTATTTGGGGTTGGATGAATATCCATATACTATATTTCATAACAAATGTGAATTTCTTTTTATGATTAAGTTTGGGACTAGATTGTCGGGTCGATTAAATATGCACCCTAAACCCTATGCTATGTACGTCGCAATGTCTATATATTATTAAACATGCTAATAATAGCCATGGTTCTATGTGATTTGTTGGGTGAATTTGGTTTGGAGTGCTCTACCCAATTTGATTTGAGTATGTTTTTGTTGATGAAGTTGGTATCAAGTGCTCTACCCAATGTGCTCATGTCGGGACATCATACATTTTGGAAAATTAGAACATATAATATATTTGAGATTGTTGACAATATAGTTTCGGGCATCTTCATGTTGTTTGATCCATATATTAATTTGAGACTAGAGAAAGTCTCAATTTAACGAATATAGTGTTAGCAGTGTTTGAAGTGATGAAATCTGGTTGGTAGACATTGTATTAAGTATTAGAGAGAGTGCCTCCAAGTTTCCAGTCTCGTGCGTGGCCTCGCGGAAAGAGGAGCCCCAATGTGATGGCTAAGGCAAAGTAGTACCCAGCGATCAATGTGGCAGTGAAGTGGATTAGATTCTGGTACTGAAATATATCGTGCCAATGATCGATGAGGTCTTGCATGTTTTCTTGTAAATTGTGTTGCGGTTTCATCCTGATCTCCCAAAACTTCCGACAACCTTCAGAGTGTACACGTTGGATGTCTGTTGTTCTGGAGAGGATGAGCTTAAATGAGTGTTTGCATGACCCGAAATCAGGAGGGCTTCTATTTGGCGGAAGTCATCTCTGATTCAAGTAATCGAGCAAACATTTCCAATTAAAACTCTTAAAGACTGCACCTATGGAATTTGCGGGATTGCGATATCAATTACGAAAGTGAAGAATGGTGAGAGAATTTGCCCTGCATCGTATCCTGGTGGAGACGACGCGCCTGGTCGTGAGGGAGAGGCTGTGTGTGAAGGAGAAGCCGCCCCCTTAACCCATATTGTTTGGCAGAAGCCTGCAGAGCCAGGATAAAAGGAGGAGACGCCAACTTCAGGTTTGGGAACTAGACGCTGACTTGGAACTTGTCACTGGCTACTCAGACTATGGCCCTCTCTGTGTTCCTCGGCACTTGGAACTGGTTACTATAACTTGTGTGACTGGTTACTCAGACTATGGCCCTCTCTGTATTTGTCGATACTTGAAACTGGTTACTCAGACTATGGCCCTCTCTGTATTTGTCGATACTTGGAACTGGTTACTCAGACTATATGGCCCGACCCTTGTGATTTAGACACTCTCGCTTAGTTCGGGTTCGGTTCACGTTAGTTGTAACTAGACTTTTTGCAAGTTCAAATATGATAGTGTTCAAATGGACTGTTGAACCATTTAACAGCTAAAATACAAATTCAAGATGTCTGAACCAAAGTGAACACAAAAGTGAGAAGTCTGATTAACAGTAACACGAACCAGTATCCGACTCTATGCGAACAAAGTCTACAACACAGAGACCACAGTCCAGTATACTCGTAAGGGCTAGTGTACTCGTAAGGGCTAGTGTGAGTCTTACATTATAGACTTGCCCCTTGGCCCTCACCCGAACGATATGGGATAAAGGATGCGTCTCACTATAATTTTTTGGCTCGGACTTTGGGCTCTGATATCCTTTTCTCACACATTTCAGAGTGGTCCCAATAGGATCAGAGGATTGACGGTTTAGTTAAGAACGGGCAAGGTCAATAAGGTTTCATTGATGACACATTGTTGAAGGAATTCTGGTCTAGAAGAGTAGAGTTTCCAGGTTAGAAGCTTGCGTCATGTAGAGAGGTGAGGAATGTAGTTAGAAAATCATAAGTCCACGGTGAGTCTCCTTATGTACTCTTGTCTCCTTATGTACCCTGTGAACCGTCCGGTAGGCCATAGTTGTTTGAGTGCATGTCTTCCATTCATGACAGGCTATCAGAAAGTTAGTCAGTCAGGATATTCCAACAAGTTTTCAAATATTTCTTGCTTTAACTATTTGCAAATTTGCGAGAAGCTGCAGGCTTGCATACATGCATTTTAGATATCGTTGTAGGCTCATCATCCGTCAGTCTATGGGATTCCAACTCAAGTTATATGTTGAGACGATGCTTATTTTATATAATAGGCTACTTGTTCATAGTGCGAACTTGAAGCTGTCAGTTTATCTCATATGACCACCTGATAATTCCCCACTCGTATATGTGTTTGTATTGGTGAAGGCCGCAGCGACTGGAGTGTTGCCTATCGGTATTTTTCCCATATTTCGCTTTGGTAACACTCACTTTAAGGTTTTCAGTGCTGGCTAGTAGAATCCAATGGCATGATCCATGTGGCTAAAATACATGTTATGACAAATTCCATGTTCAGTATAGATGTTATCAACCCTTATATAATAAGAGTATCATTCCCCACTTATGTCATGATTTTGAGTAATATGAAGTCATGGTTTCAAAGCTCATACAACACTTGTCCATACACCAAGATACAACCATGTGTAGTCATTAAACCCTTAAACTCTTTGAACCGTTATTTTGTGATTTTATGGGAGGGTTTGTAATTTTGAGGCAATGATGCCACAATTGCCCACCTTCCACATGGATTTACACCCACCAACACATAGTCATAGTCCTTCATAGCAAAATTAAGATGTCATACTTAAGAGAATTACCAAAATAAAGTATCAGAGTTTCCAAAAGCCTAGTGACAAGTAACGCGACCCAGTATCCGACTCTAAGACCGAACTATGCAAACGAGTCGAATCCCCAGGCCATAGTCTAAATCGCAGAGTCCATAGTCGAGCATGTATTGGCCATGGTCACAAATTCCCCCGGCCGTAGTCTAAATTGCAAAGATGTGATGGCCATAGTCATAGTCCTTCATAGCAAAATTAAGATGTCATAGTTTAAGATAATTACCAAAGTATGAGAGTTAGCAAAAAGTGTAGTGACAAGTAACACGAACTAGTATCCGACTCTATGACCAAACTATGCGAAGGAGTCTAATACCCCAGCCATAGTCTAAATTGCAAAGATGTGATGGCCATAGTCATAGTCCTTCATAGCAAAATTAAGATGTCATAGTTTAAGATAATTACCAAAGTATGAGAGTTAGCAAAAAGTGTAGTGACAAGTAACACGAACTAGTATCCGACTCTATGACCAAACTATGCGAAGGAGTCTAATACCCCAGCCATAGTCTTAATCGCAAAGACCATAGTCGAGCATGTATGGGCCATAGTCTAAATCGGAGAGACCATAGTCGAGCATGTATGGGCCATAGTCTAAGTCGGAGAGTCCTAGCCATAGTCCGAGTGCCAAGTCTAGTAGGGCAAGGCCATAGTCTTAGTATCTAGACATAGTCTTAGTATCTAACACTAGTCCAAGTGTACTCATAAGGATGGGGGTGAGTATTACCTTATAAACTTGCCCCTTGGCCTTCACCCGAACAATATGGGATAAAGGACGTGGTTCGAGATATCTTCTGGTTCGAGATATCTTCTATAGATTCCTCTACGATTGATTAGCAATTTTGCTGGAGCTTGCTGCAGAAACTACATGTATGGGGAGCACTGAGGTATTTATGGAGGTAAATGGAGATTGGTCTTTAATTAATAACCCTTGGTTGTTGAATTATAGCTTAATTTGAATTTAAATAAGAAACACGGTGTTTGAAACAACACTTCGTTGTCCCATATTTCTTTCGATAAGGGTACCAATAAACAATGCCAGCAAGTTTCTGAAAAACTGCATCAATAATAATCACCGGGAGTTCCAATCTGCTGCAATGCTTACCATTAAACATCTGCTAATTCATCGTATCTTGTTCTTATGCTAATATCACTTACTCCTGGGTCTGATATCTAGTTAGTAGTAGACAGGTCTGTTGTAAAACAGACAACCAGCCACAAGCCGTTCACCCAAAATAACTTCTTATACTGGAGATATTTCCAGTTTATCGAGACTTTTTATTGAAGTGAAGTAGAAAACATTCAATTGGACAAGCAAATCATGCTACTGGGATATTCACGCACTAATGTCAGCCTAAAGTTGCACAAGAATTTATTCTAATCAGGATTGACACAACGTACAAGAATGTTGTCGTTGTGCACGCTACTCCCACTCACAAGATGGAGGTTCCGTGAGTTATGGAATGCCCAAAGCTTCCGTGACTTGAGTCCTTTTATCGACAAATTCCTCCGCAATCTCAATTTCCACCTCTCCTCCTTCAACCTTAAACCTTAAACCCCGAGCAAAACCCCAAACAGAACCCCCTTCATCCATCCCGAATCTTCACATTCATTCATTCCAACATCTCTGGCAGGAAGGATCTCTAGGGTTCCAAATTTGGACATTCTATCAATGTTTAAATATTTGTATTATTCTGAAGTTACTTTGTGTGTGTTGAGGCCGCCGCTACTTCCACTCCACTCACAGAGGCTATCGCACTCCACCACTCTAGGGAATTAGACAGTTTGAAACCATCCTGATGTACTTTCAGTCCCACCTTCTGGCTTGACTACAATTTTACAATCTGCCACAAGAAGCTCCATCACTATTACAAAGAACAACCTACACCCATCCATATCACTGAAGATTAGTTTAAATCTGTAATTTACCAATGGTTTAAATTAATTTCTTCACATCATTGTCCATGACAATATCCGATCATGTACAGTCATCTGAAGAATACAAAGTCAACTTGTGATAAACAACACAAAATCAAAATCTCCAGAACTGCGAAACCATCTAGGACCCTCATTTTCTTCTTCAACGAGCCTTCTTGCACTTCCAAGTTCCTAGTTCACAAAAACCTCCGTCTATGGGACCTGCACACCAGCCACACCAATAATAAAATGTATTGTTTCCAACCACATATTTAAGCTGACAACAAGAAAAATCAATCCCAACTGCCAAAATGGTAAAACCAAGCTGTAAAACACCCTAAAACACTCAAAACAAGTACAATACCAGAAAATATACACCACAAAAGGTTAAATTATGAGTTCTTGTTGCACCCTAGTAAAATTCAACGAATTAAAGTGTCACTGAGCTCATCATTAGCAAGATGTAAGTAGTTCACAGGGTATGTGAATGAAGCTTGGATACTCGAGGCTACTTATTTAATTGCGTCTTCCAAGTTTCAAGGACGTAAATGCAATGCTACATCTGACATTCAGAATGATAAAAAGGCTTAGCTTCTGAATATCAGGTTGACATTGGCCTGAGGAAGTTCCTACATGATTTTGTTTCGCCAAGTCAAAAGATGTGAAGTTGTTCATGGGAGTTTAGAATCATACATGATTTAGATGAGAGGCGCTATAACTTTCATTCACCTCTGCCCAACTACCTTTAAGTAGACCACGTGGACATGTTCATTTTTGTTGCCGTGGGCATGCGAGGTTATCTTCTTGATTCCGATTCTTTTTAGGGTGTCAGCTTAAAATTTTTGGTCACTGCAAATTGATGCGATCTTGAGATACATTTATCTCCTTCCATGATATCTTAGTGAAAGCAGTACTAAACTGAACTGAACCTACCATGTTGATGGGTGTGATACGATTTTTTGGTTGAGTAGAACAATTTTGAATTTTGAATGATAATTTGATGAAAAATGGTATTCAGAACTCTAAATATCGTGATGAATTAGGCCATTAGTGACTCTGGAATGGAAACAAACAAATATGGACATACGTGAGATGTGCTGACCATAGTCTCGGGTAACAGTTTGTTTCATAGTGTTCCCCCTGACCATTGATTGTATCCATTACCAGGGACCGGAGAAATTTTCTTTCGGCAAGCTTGGCTGCCCAAGTACTCCTGGAGAAATTTTCTTAGGGCAGGCTTAGCTGCCCTAGTACTCCCAAGCACTACCGGTGCATCCGGTAGCCACCCGTCAACAAGGACGAGGTGACTCACCAACCGCCCGCACCATGTGGCAACCGCGAGCGCCATCCTGCAACCGCGAGTGCCATCCTGCAACCGTGAGTGCCATCCTGCAACGGCGAGCGCCATCCCGCAACCACCAGTGCCATCCTGCGACCGCGACCGCGAGGCTGCGACAGCGAAGGCGATTGAGCCAAGGTGCTGATGGGGTCGGTGCCGGGCCTACAGCGCCAGCCTGCCGTGCAGATTGTATTCCATACATGGGTGGGTGCTTTTGCAGTAATCTAAACACTTTCATGAATAAAAATGATGTACTAAGGTCTCTGGCTCTGAATGTACTCAAAGGACGATGTCTGTATTGAAGATTGGGATTTTACCCACTTCTAAGTATTGTACAAAGATTCTACAAATTGAAACTCCAAGTATATACTGGACACTCACATGGATTCAACTGGCAGGCAGAAGAGGAGCTTACTTGACTTGCCAATCTTCTCTATTAGCATGATCAACATGAACACCAACCAAGAACGAAATTAGTCTCTTAACATCCAAATAGAGAGAGAATATAATAGTGCATATGAATTGATTGTTTCAAAGACACCCAAGCTTGGGGTTGCAACTCCACCATAACCTGCAAGGGTGTGTGCGGATCATAAATCCAGTTTTGAGCTAATTGTTGACTTATGATAAGTGAATTTCCAATTATTAATATGAAAAATGAAATCAAACTCTAGGCTGCAATAACAAAACAAATAAGAAATTTTGCTGACCTTCATTTGTTTGCTCACATGTTAAGCTCGAAGTTGGTTTGCTCGTTGTGCACTTGGTGTAGTAATGTCCACTTATGATATTTTATTATTTATTTTCAACCAAATATGGTGCAAATCTGGGATGCATCCCTTGCTTTATGGAATTCCCAATTATACATTTATGAAGTGTCATGATTATATTGAAATTATTACTTTCTTTGCAAGTTATATATCATTGGATTTGTGTTCTTGTCTACTATCCAATTTCACTCCTCTAATGACAATTATAAGTACTGTATTGAACCCTATCTATCATCATCATAATCTATGATCCAATATGTTACCACCCTCTGCGCACCCGAGAGAGAAAGTCACACCTCTATTTTCCGAAACCTGTGGGTGTTTGAAGATCCTGCAGTTGAACATCTAACCTAACCCTACGCTAACAAAAAATTATCGAGCACAATGTAATCAAACCTCCTTTCGTTACTTCCGTCATTCTGTCAAATGAGCTCGATGAATCTCTTGCCCTAGGAGCAGACAATCCTAATCTTCTCTACCATTCCACCTCTAGAATAATTCAGGGTTCGCGGTTGGCAATCTTCTCTATCACCACTAGTAGTCGACTTGAACACCAGCCAGGAACGAGATTAATCTCTTCACACTCAAACAGTTAGAGAGAATAATAGTGTACATAGATTGATGATTTGGAAGGCACTCACAGTAATTATTCAGAGTCTGGAGAAGGTCACACCTCTATTGTCCCACACCTGTGGGTGTTTGAACATCTTTGAACATCTAACCTAACCATATGCTAACAAGCAACTAACAAGCACAACATGATCAAATCTCTCTCTCATACTTCCTCCATTAAGATTACTTATCACTCTCTGTGAAATGAACTCGATGAATCTCTCATGGTTCACGGTTGGCAATCTTCTCTATTAGCGTAGTCGACTTGAATACCAGCCAGGAACCAAATTAGTCTCTTGACATTCAAGCAAAGAGAGAAAATAATAGTGTACATGAATGGATGACTTCAAAGACATCCACAGTACTTGATTGCAGTCTAGAGCAAGTCACACCTCGATTAACCTACACCTGCGGGTGCTCAAAGCGCCTGTAGTTAAACAACTAACCTAACCCTAGTATGCTAATGAGCAATTTATCAAGCACAACATCATCAAACCTCCTTCCATTAAACCTTCAACATGATTACTTGTCACTCTCTGTCAAATGTACTCGATGAATCTCTTGCCCTAGGATCTGACAACTCTAATCTCCTCCGGAATGTACAGGGTTCAGGGCTGCCAATGCTCAGACTGTCATTCCCACAAGTGTTTTTGCTTCAGGAAAGCAATGTGAAAGAAGAGATGAGCAATTTTATAGACTAGATAAACATCGTTACACTCCAGTGAAGGAGCTATAAGAAACACCATCTTGTGGTTTACCGCTCCTTCCACCGTCCGTTCCGGCTCCCCAGTCCGTGTTCCCTGTGCTTTTGGGACCACCCGTAGTCAAGCCAGCCATGTGCCTCAGTTTGGTAGGGGAGGAATTATCGAATGGTATTTGCACGTCTTCTACTCCAGTTGAGAATCCATGCATGTCATTGAACATGTGAGTAGCTCCATGCCCCTGAAGGAGCGGATCGTCATCTTCCCTGAATTGTTTTGCCCCTCCCTCATCGTTCTTGTCTTTCTTCTCCGCTCCTTCCAATCCAAGTGGTTGTGTCGCTTTTGCGGCATCATCCTGTCAATAGTGTCCATTAGCAATCAGCGATGCTCTTGTGGGAAAAGTGAGGCATCTCTGGTTTTACATATTCATGTAGGGTTACGGTCCGTCATGGCGATCAACCCAACTTTTCAAAAATCTTCAAATGACCTCATGGCCTTAACCTCACGCTGATGTGAGCTGGAACTCAAGCATTTTGGCAGATACATCAGTGGTTTCAAAAGGAAATATTGGGTTTACCCTTCAACCCATTTAACTCTGACCCCACTCTGCAAAACATTCACAGGGTTCTTCGATCCTCTTCACTGATGACCTTCATAGTAAAATTTGTATCACTTCTTATACATGCCATCGTCCCCCACCAGCCATGGCTACAAATTGGCTACCAACTCGTTTAAAACATACCTACACAGAACACTACCACAATCCCATGGGAATCTACCCATTTCCATAAGTTACCAGACATGGTTTCTCATACATACTCATTCTCATGGATTTACAGTAAGAGAACATTTCTCCAAACTTTTGGTACAGTGGTCCAATTGACAGAGCTCCGAAATACAAAAATTACATAACCACGTAGGGTTAACGTTCCCATGGGAATCAACCACACTTTTCACATTAGGGTAATGCCCTTAAGCTGATGTAAGCTAGAATTTGAGCGCTTGGCAGATACATCAGGTGGTACACTTGTTTCAGAAAAAAGTATAGGTGCTCCCTTCGGCCTATTCTGACCTCCATTGTACAATATGTACTACTTATAAGTGGTATCATCCACCACCAGCCATGGCTACAAATTAGCTACCACATCATATAAAGCACAACCACAAAGAACACTACACCATCCCATGACAATCTAGCCACTTCCATAAGCTTCTGGAAGCATGATTTCGTCAAGGAATTACATTAAAAGAGCACTTCTCCAAACCCTGAAGATTTCTACCTCCGTTCCAGCTCCCTATGAACCTCATCATTGCCAGCCCTGAAACTAAACCCTGAAGCAGATCAAAGTGAATAACCTTGCACCCAAAACCAGCACTCAAATTCAACAGAGGGGCAGGAGAAGCAAGATTACAGTGAGGAGAGTGTTGCCAAAACTGAGATCTCGCTCTGTAACAACGCCAGGAACTGAGTCCACCTCCATACCAGTAGTCATCTCACTAGATTGAATCAGCGTCCACTTCGATTGCGCAAAAAATTCAGATCAAAATTCTCCTTGAATCTGCCAGGATCTCAGACTCATCACCACACACTTCGCCTGAAATCACAAAGATAAAGACAATGCTCTTCGAAAAGCTGGTCACCAGCCCTTACCAAGGCTTGCCAGGTGGACACATATCAGGCTGACAGTTGTCGCCTCCAGGGAGGCCCAAGAGTCCATGTGGCATATGATCACTTTGAGTAAATTACCAAACAGACTTGGAAGACGTCCGCCTTTATAGCTCAGTGGTAGAGCGTCAGTCTTGTAAACTGAAGGTCCAGAGTTCGATCCTCTGTGGAGGCACCTTTTCGGAGGCATTCTTAGGAATTGCATAATTTGATTGGAACTCTTGTGATATAGAATCATTTTGGAGTGTTGAGAATTTGCATACAGTCTAACCTCGTTAATATGACACTCGTTTATCCAACACCCTCGATATTACGACACATTTTTGTGAGACCAAACTTTTTAGTTCAAAACTCCCTCTTTTATACGACTACGACACTCAATAATGTGACATTTAGAATCTTCGTTTTGTCATATTAAAGAGGTAGTTAATGCTAAAATTCCTTTTCATCTATGTTATGTACAGTGGGGTGACACCGAAATTGGCACCTTGTGCAATTCCAAGGATAGTGCCCACACTGCTGCCAACTTTGACACCCTCCCGAGCGCTGGAAATTTGTTATTTATACATGAAATTTTAGACACAAAATCATTGTTATGTTGACAACATGTGTACCAAATTTCAAAGCTAGAGAAGATTGATAAAAAAAAAGATATTCAAGTTTTACTAACAAGGGGTAGCTGTAAGAAATGTTTCACAGCTACCAACTTTGACACCCTCCCAAGGATTGAAGAATTTGTTTTTTCACATGGAATTTTTGGAGTAGGAACATCTTTATGTTTTTTACACATGTGAAAAAATTCAAGTCCAAAATACCCACAAACAAAATGATATTCCAAATCTACCAACAGGTGTAGTTGTGAGAAACAAAGGGAGAATCGTTTCACAACGTCCAACTTTGACAGCCTCCCTAGGGCTGAGAATCTGTTATTTCAATATGAAATTTTTGTCACATGATCTTTATGATGTTGATCACATTTATGAAAAATTTCAAGGCCAAAAGATACACACAAAAATAGTTATTCTATATCTACCAACGTGTATGTCCTCCATTAGCATCAATCACTACTTGTAACCTAGAGGGCATAGAATGACATAATTGAAGGAGCTTTGTTTCACTAATTGACTTCCACTCTCTTTCAAGAACTACCTTCAACCCATCTATGTTTCTAGGACATGCCTTGTTACGTTGTACTGCATCTTTTAGAATCATCCACAGGTTCTCAATTGGATTGAGATCGGGAGAGTTTACAGGCCAATTGAGCTTTTCAAGAAGGCGTTGTTGTCTCCATTCTTCACATATTTTGCTTCTATGGACGGGTGCGCCGTCTTCCATGAGCACTGCATTTGGAACTTTAACCATGAAATGAAATAATTCCCCTTCGTAAACCACTTCCACAAAATCCTTTGCAGAGCGTTGATCTTTAAGCATAAAAACAAATTTTGACTTTGGCCTCCAACAAATGCGCCCCAAATCATCAAGGAAGTCCGTCCACTTTTAAAAGTAGGAACTATACAATTTGATGAATACTGCTCATTTGCAGTTCTCCAAACACGAACTTGTCTCGAATTCTTCCCAATTTCAAAGGTAGATTCATCTATCCAAATAATACGCTCCCAATCTTCTGCGCTCCATTCGCAGTACTTCTGAGCAAAAAACAGCCTTTGATATATGTGATGAGGTGTCAAAAAAGGTTTTTTGACTGCAATTCGACTGAAAATGCCATTTCTATGTAAGAGCCTTTGAATGGTACGTTCACACACTGGAGTAGGGCATACACTAGCAATCTCGGATATTGACGCGCGACGATTATTTTTTGAGAAATGCAAAATACTACGCACATCTCTATCACTAAGTTTTGGAGTGTGACTTTGACCACAAGGTTCATGCTTGTAAGTTCCATTTTCTCTAAAAAATTTCACCAACCTCTTAATTGTTCTAACGGAAACTTTGATAGTGGCCGCAATTTGAACTTGAGTACTGCCTCCCTCACTCATACCTATAATACGTCCACGAATTTCATCGGAAATTGCCATATGAAATATGTTGAACTTTCTTTTACTAGCCTAACATAACCTTAAACTCTCACTTTGACGCTGATACGAGTTCACATGTTCAAGCTGGGTCGTATCTAGAGTGATGGAATTTGTAGCAACTCACAGAATTGATCATTTAGATGAATATTAAGCAGCTAGACTTGCCAAGAATGAAGCTCACAGACAATTGAAAGCCCATCTTCATCTTGCCATCAAAACATGGAACCATGCATTTGAGAAATCAATGCTCTCCAGATGATCCAGTACTCATGCATCACATCACTCCATGTCTCACACATAACACATTTTTTCTCTCTGCTCTTACCATTACTCCAACATCCAATGATCACAAATCACATGCAACATTCCCTTAAGTATACACAATGGTGCTCAATTAATATTTAGAGGGGGAAACTTCGTTATGCGTGTATGATACAAGTGGTTTCTTCTTGATGTGACAACTCCACACTTCTACATTTGGATGTTACTGATTTTTCTTAGATGCATTTATGATTAGGCATTGTGTCAAAAGGATAAGTTCAATGAGGAAGCATGAGGTGTCAAAGATATTTCAATATTTTCACCATGTCCTTGAATTGGTTATTGTAATTATACACGTTGGTAGATATAGAATAACTATTTTTGTGTGTATCTTTTGGCCTTGAAAATTTTCATAAATGTGATCAACATCATAAAGATCATGTGACAAAAATTTCATATTGAAATAACAAATTCTCAGCCCTAGGGAGGCTGTCAAAATTGGACGTTGTGAAACGATTCTCCCCTTTGTTTTTCACAACTACACCTGTTGGTAGATTTGGAATATCATTTTGTTTGTGGGTCTTTTGGACTTGAATGTTTTCACATGTGTAAACAACATAAAGATGTTCCTACTCCAAAAATTCCATGTGAAAAAAAAAACTCTTCAATCCTTGGGAGGGTGTCAAAGTTGGCAGTTGTGAAACATTTCTTACAACTACCCCTTGTTAGTAAATCTTGAATATCTTTCTTTTTTATCAATCTTCTAGCTTTGAAATTTGGTACACATGTTGTCAACATAACAATGATTTTGTGTCTAAAATTTCATGTATAAATAACAATTTTCTAGTGCTCGGGAGGGTGTCAAAGTTGGCAGCAGTGTGGGCACTATCCTTGGAATTGCACAAGGTGCCAATTTCAGTGTCACCCCACTGTACATCTAAAATACATTCATTTTCACTTGGCAATTACTTGGGAACTTCACTTATCTTTGGGAACTTCATGATAATTAGGGTTACTAGTGTAGAATGGACATAGTTAGGGTTAGAGTGGCCTCCTGCCTAGTATGTGGCCGGGGATTCGTGGCACTCAAGTAAAATCATCCATGCAGATGAAAAAAACGCAGGAATCATCTAAATGACTATTTTTAGGCAATTTGATCCCGGAAATAGAGTCAAAGGCCCCGAATTAGTCTAGTGATGTCACATTCGAATGAATCGGCCCTCAACCCCATAGGGGGGCTTTTTTTATTGGAGCCACTTCATCCACGATATCTTGGATGGATGTTCCTTAGTGAGTGCCACGAATCCCCAGCCCTAGTATGTTGCCTTGTACACGGGTGATATAGTATCACCAATATCTTGATGCTAAACATCATGCATCATTGTTGTCTAGTTTCTTATTAGAGAACCCTTTATATTTTGGTGTTAATGAAATTATTAGTTTTCAAAAGTTAGTAGGGAATTTAGATAAGATGACAATTGCTAACTCGGGTAGGCAACACCAAAGATCTTTGGACTCTTATTTCAAGAGTTCTTGAGAATAATTTCATTTATTCGGAGTTATAAGTTATTATTTCATACCATCTATATTGCTTAAACTTGTTGTATATATTTCTAAGCTCATATTACTTATGTTTTCATATTCCCTCAATAATACAACAACTTTACGCCATTTGTCATATTAATGAGAAGACGACACCTCGATAATACGACTTTTTTGTGTTTCCCAAACACGTCATACCAAAGAGGGAGAATATTGCTCAGGGGAGCCAGCTTGTTCCATGGGGTCGGCTGGATGTAAGTGCCGGTTGTGAGAATCTCTCAGTTTTCATAATGAATTTGAACCTGGGGCTTGCTCTCAAATAGAAAGTGATCAGAAGATGGCCCCTGAGTAATGTTATGTGTCTTATGTGATCACTCATCTTATGTGGCTACAACTTTTACATCTATTATTGTGGCCCAACTCTATAATTTGTCATACCATGATAATTTTGGTCAATGTAATTTTCCCAACCCACATCAATTTTCAGCCCATGATAGTATATTATGCTCAAAACTAGCAACATTTAATTTAATTATTTTATTAAAATAAATATTATAGGTTGAAAATATAGGATCATTATAGTATCATTATTATATCACAATACACCAAATATATAAACATTATATGATTATTTCACCAATTCACTATTGAATTTTGATAGATTATTAATTTATAAGTCACCCTAATTTTCAACCCACACAAAATATAGTGGGCCACACTATTTTCAACCCACAAGAATAGGTGCATAGGTGGTAGCTAGTTTAGATTTTAAATAGATCTAAGTACACATTCTAATCTTCTAAAATTCATAAAATGATCATGATGTTCTAGGCATAGTTACGGCCTCCAAAACATTTACAATGAATGAGCTAGTTAAAAGTGGTATTCCCTTTTATTAAGTTGATACACATGCAATCAATTATGTTGGCTTGTTAACATTTGGAGGCACCGTTTCGATAAGTACCACTTGGAGTAGGAACCGTGTGGGAATCTCAAAATCACTAAAGAACTAATACGTCGTGAAAAAATTACCACAAGGCACATTGTTGTGGGGGATGCACAAATCCCGCACAATTGCCTCAATAACTTGGATCGACCAGAAGCCAGTGATGTTAATCTCCACAAACACCTGACCAATTGCAAAGGAAGGCGAAGAACTTACTATGCCCAGGCAAATTAAGGTGGAGTGCCATCAAACTCCACCTTCACCAGTGCAATTGTAATACACGACTTACATGCGTGGAGTCGATGTCATGGGACAACTCCGTGGTCAATACTCTTGTCAAGTGCGGACCCACAAGTGGTGGCACTGCATTTTTTTTTCTTTTTTCTTTACTAGATACTACCACATAACATTATTCAGATCCATATCAGCGTTCTGTGGGACTGGCAGTATTCTACAGAATATTCCCTAATATTTCCCACATTCAGACTAAATGTGGAAATATCAGGGAATATTCCGTAGAATACT
This sequence comes from Polytrichum formosum, assembly GCA_964035585.1. NCBI lineage: Eukaryota > Viridiplantae > Streptophyta > Polytrichopsida > Polytrichales > Polytrichaceae > Polytrichum > Polytrichum formosum. The sequence goes on from OZ037941.1 coordinate 2,400,345, forward strand.
GCCAGTCCCACAGAACGCTGATATGGATCTGAATAATGTTATGCATTGTAAATGCAAATATATATATTACATTGCCACAAACATCGGTTAGGTGTGTATGTGTGTAAGTTGCAAAGTAAAAAGGACCAAATTAGCTTGCCCAAAATGGGGGGGATGTTAAACTCCCCCCCCCCACGAACTTTTCAGGGGAGGTGGATTCGGGGCAGGGGCAACCGCCCAGACAGAAATCCAAATTTTCTGGACCCTACCCAAAACTTCTGCCCACCTGTCCGACTTCGAAAAAACCATTGCCCTTGCATTCTTGAAGGCCACTTATCCACAAATCCCATATTGTGTGCACATCACCTTCAAGGTCCAAAATCCGATATATATGTTCACTTCCATTGGGTAAATGAGCAATTGACTGGGATTTCATTAGTGAAACCGTCAATAAAGCATGTAATTAACTTGGAAGTCAAAAATATTACAAAACCCTCACCAGCACTGAGGTTATAATTGTGTACTATAAATGTGTGGAATTGTAGTATCACACAAAATAAGGTCCATACACACACCCCCCCCCCAAAAAAAACAAGGGTTTTTTTTGTTTTTTTTTTCACCCTTGTGACATGAATTCCCTTTATGTAAATAAATTGTGGAGATGTCACCAGGAAAAAAAAAATTAAGTTTGTAAGTTTGTGATGACTTTGAACATCTGTTAGTGATGCACACATGATTCATTAATTTATATTGAAGTTACGTCTAAATCCTCTAGTACTCATATATCAACACCAAGGATACATGTGCAAGCCAAATGGAAAACAATAAGTGCACCCATCATATTATAATTCAAATGTCAATGTTTAGATTTCATGTAGTGTGAACTTTGAAAAGTGAATTACATGCATGAAATTACATGCCTCAATCCTATAGCAATCGGGGTAGGTCCATGACCCCCAGGGGGTAGACTCTTCATATCATGTATGAACTGACGTGAGTGTAAGAAGGGGTATTATTTGAGGCATAAGTGTACATATTATACACAAGGGAGAGGTATTATTTTTTTCTAGTGTGTACATTTAAAAAGGCTATTATGAATGTTGACGTAAAGGTAGATGTACAAAAGGGGGCCTAGGGTTTAGAGAAATTGACAACATATGTGCTAGTTCCATCCAGTTCAAATTTTCATTCATTGTTGTCATATGATAATAGTCCTCAATAACTACCTTGTCCATTCTTGTTGGGGTTTGCCATTGGGTTCTAGGTTTTTCAAACTGTAAGCTCATGGGCTCCCTTGAGATTTTCTCTATATATGGATTGTGGCTAAGTTATTATGCTCTTGTCGTTGTTTGCTTGATGCAATCTTTGAGTTACATATTATGGATGAAAAAATGTTTAGTGACTTTCTTATTGGAAAGTGAAAATGGATTGTATATGTAATAAATGCTTATTTAATTCAATATTTAAATTTTGCATATGTAGTGGGGGCATTTATTACATTACATTGAAAAGCTTAGTATAAATACATGAGTCCATTTTCTAGCTTGCCATTAGTATATATACACTTGTTTTTCTCTATAAACTTCTTGTATATAGGGAGTTTAATTTCATAGTGACCCACGCACATCATTTAGGTTTCCAATGAAGAGTCCACTCCCTAGGCTCCGACCAAAGAAACTCAAAAATTGAGCAATCCTATTGGTCAAGAGCAAAACTTTGGACCTTGAAAAGCTTCACATTGAAGTTATTCATAAAGTCTTGGTGTTGACTCCTGTTGAGTTGGCTAAAATGTGAATTTGAGAGCTTATGCATGAAGTCAGATTTTTTTTCTAAACGCTGAAACTACCATATTCAAATAGAAGTGGTATCGGACCATTAAGAATCGGCTTTTCATGTCCTTCTAAGATGGGTAGCCCAAACTAGCCTTGCATAGGCTAATCTGGGATTTAGGGTGACAAGGCCCATGAACATGTCCTATTTAAAATTTTAAAATCCTCAAAAAATTAGGGATAACAAGAGGATGTCCAAGAAGTTTCACCCAACTTTCAAAATTATAGACTCCAACACGCGGCGAGCCAACCCCTCACATTATCTGGGCCATGAAAGTTGATTGCCCTGGCATTTATCGCGGCTTCCGGCTGGAAGCGCGGTGTCAGATCCGGGCTGGGGCAGCCGCCCGTCCAGAAAATCTGGATTTTTTGGACCCGACCGAAAACTACTGCCCGCCCGCCCGATTTCGAAAAAACCATTGCCCTTGCATTCTTGAAGGCCACTTTCAAAAATATTACAAAACCCTCACTAGCACTGAGGTTATAATTTTTGTGACTCACAATTTGAAATTGTCTGTCATTTTAAAATGACATTTAAATTTAGTGTGTTGATTTAGTATGTGTATTTTATAATATTTTAGGTAATGTTGTCTACTTTCACAAGTATTTATACGCATTCAAAAGAATTTACTAAATTTAGTAACTTTACTATAATTAATTCACTAAATTATATTTACTAACCTAGTAAATAATTTAGTAAATTATATTTAGTTATATTTAGAAGATAATTATATGGGGTTACGCTCGGGGTTACACGCTTGTGGTTACAGGCTCAGGGTTACAGGCTCGGGGCTACAGGCTCGCGGTTTCAGGCTCGGGTTACACTATGTGGTTACACGGGGTGGTTACACTCAGTAGTTACATGCTGGTTTTACGTTACCCTCCTTTTGGTTACACACACATTGTTGGTTACCCTCCTCCTCGTTGGTTAGGGTCCTGCTGGTTACACAATCCTTGTTGGTTACAATCCTCCTGTTCCTTGGCTCTCATTATTGGTTATCCTCCTGGTCGTTACACCCTCATTGTTCGTTATAATTCTTTCGTGGTTTCACACTCATTGTTCGTTAGGCGGAACCTGGTTACACCCTCCTTGTTGGTTACACTCCGTGTAGTAGTGCGGGCAGTAGTTTTCGGTTGGGTCCAAAAAATCCAGATTTTCTGGACGGGCGGCTGCCCCAGCCCGGATCTAACACCGCGCTTCCAGCCGGAAGCCGCGATAGATGCCAAGGCAATCAACTTTCATGGCCCAGATAATGTGAGGGCGAGCCAATGATCATTTAATAGAAAGTTCTCTCAAAGAAGATCAAACTCACAGTTTTGGCCCTCTTTGGAGGACTTTACGCATAACTCTAATTGAGTAATAATAGGGTTTGAAACAAAAGCTGGAAACACATGAAGCGGCAATTTTGTGGCATGGACGCCTTTGGCAAATCGTAGTAAACTTTGACTCAAGATCAAACTTTTATCAGAGAGACTCAAATTCTAACCAGCTTAGGTTTAAAAGCAAGGTCCATTGAAGGGTTTTTAATTTGCACTCTAGTTTCTTTGGTCTTGGTCCGCAATGTAAACCTGCCCGAAGTTCGCGTGGTCACCAAGAATTGAATTGGATGAAGTGCTTGAACTACACGTCAGGAGGTTGTTGTTGAAACTCCATGTCAATGAATGAGGCAGCCATGGCTTGAAGAATTGACCATCTTCATGTAAGAAATACCAATGTAAAGTACTGATTTCATGATGGTTTTCGATTAGGGTTGCAAGTGCAATATGATTTTGCCCACCCCGTCAAACATGAATTATGGGCACTGAATTTGGACATCAACCACCAGGTGATACCTACCTGCTCGAATTTCTCAGATTTAAGTTGCATTGGAGTTTCTCGGCGAAACCTTGAAGAATCATGGCACAAAACATGCCACTTTCATGGTGCTCTTATTTGATGCAAGCTAGATCATCAATGTCAATCATATCCCACATTGACATTCTCAAGGGAAGTTTACTCGCAGGAACATCGACGGGAGTTACAAAATTAAAGACCAGTGTTGAAGTCAATCCATTGGCTTTGCAAGGCAACATGGAGATGTTTGTCATATTTCCATATGAACTAATTCACGTCACGTCCGTTGTGTCTTGTGATTTGTAGTATAGGGTTCATGACTCTACTCGAATCTTCAAAATTTCCCTCCCATTAATCTTGACCCACATGGTGTGGAGACATTGTTGGAAGTCAAGTCCACACACTGTGCACAATGCGGCTTCAATCAACTAGAGTTGCAAGCATTATCCTTCTCTTGGAGTCAGAAGAAGGAATTTTAGCATGGGAAGTAAGCATTCGAAACCCCACCCGAAAGGAAAAGCAGTCCACCATGGCAAGGAGAAGTCTTTGAGGAAAAAACCGAAGCTCAGTGCTCCACGACTCATTGACAATGCGCAAAATTGTGAGATTGATCAATGGACGGACGGAATTCGACACCCCTGTGAAGGTTGGGCTATACAGGTATAATTACATCAACAGCATTCTCCTTACAGATTCATCAACATAGAGAATGCATTGTTTGATTATAGATGCACATATTTGTGTCATCTTATGACAATCTATGTGAATAGAAAGAAAAGAGAAAAAATGAGCATGGGTTTTTTTTCCAACGTGAATTGTGTAAGCCCGCTAGCCCTATCTTGTTCTAATTTCCTGACAACTTTGTGACTCATAGAATCCAGCATGGAGAGTATAGTTTGTGGGTGAAGACGCTTTAATTCGTGTCATGTTCGTTTCTTTAAAAGGCCGATATTTGTTATGAAATGTTGATATGACTATTACTCTTACCATATAAGGTAAGTGGGTGTTCTTTGGTTTGTTTTTCATGTTCTCCAACTTCTACCAGTTAGATTTACACAACAAACTCGTGTTGCATTAGCAATTTTACAATGAAACATTTGCAAAATTTGGATTGAAAATCAGATCTCCCTTGATTTGGTTATAATTATCAGAAGTGCATGGTTGTTGATTTCTTAACTGGATACATAGATCCTCTCAACCGTGTTCACTATTGAGTTTAGAGTAGTTATTAATATTTGAAAACGTGGTCCAATCTCTTTTAAATATGTGCCTTTATGGTCTTGGCTCTTAATTTGGTCCTCCCCGAACCACATACCAATCAAATCTAGGGGTCCGGTTAAGAAAACGAGCCACTTAAGACCCATCTACCTTACACATGTGGCAACTCCATCGTCTGGAATGTTCAGTAGTGTTGGTTGGTTGCATGAAGGATACAACAAAATTCATCAACAAATCACTCAGAACCTCGATCGCGGATTCCATCCATTGCAAGCTTGAGGTTTTGAGCTCGAGACATGGGTGTCGATATGAGGACTGGTTGCAACAGAAGGATAAGGGTGCCATCTCGGGTGTCAATAGCAATTGGGTCGGTGATAACATTTTAGCAATGTCAAGGCCTTCTGATGAGGTGATCGAGCAACAACAAATTATAATTCAGGTCGGCAAAGATCTTTGCAGTTGCGACTGATGCATTTCTTGAACCATGCATGTATATCAGGTGCCCTTAAATTTTCCGGTATTAGTTTGTTTGCGAGGGCTGATTCATGTTGTTTTGGGCACTAGGTTTTCTGAGGGAAAGGGAAGGAGGGGGGGCTCATGAATCTTGCAATATTGTTTGCAATCATAGTATAAATCCCCTATTTCATCCTCTACCCACTTGCCAACTTAGCATGTTTGAGTAACATAGTCATATCATTAGAATTTCTAATACCGATTGCCAATTTATTCCATTATGACATATATCAAATACTAGAGCATTATCAGCTCAATGTTTTATTGAATCTATCAGATTATTAAATTGGATTGTAAAAGTGCAGTTCAAGAGGAGTGGAATAAATTCTATCTTTAATTTGCAAGAGCCTGGTGAACATGCCACATGTGGTCCTGGCATTATAAAACACAGTGGATTCTCATACACCCCAGAGATTTTCATGGAAAACAATTGTAGGTAATTTATTCAATGATGAAACTACACAATGAAGACTTTCAATCATACTAGTAGTTTGTGACTTATTAACCTGATTGCATTATTAGCGTGATGTACAACTTTCATAAAATATTGTTATATATTTTGATACATAAATCTATGTTGTGGGATACATATTCCTTCTAAAGGGTTGTGGTTTTAATATTACCTTAGTAATGTGGTTATTGTGCAGTATTCTATTTTAACTATCCATGGAGGGATATGCATTGCCCGAGCATGACATATTCACTTGATATTTGTCAAGTTATGGATTGTCACACATCATTGGGTGAGAAGGTGAAGTAACTCAGAAACCATTATATAGAAACGTCATACTACTATGAAATTGAATGCTTTCACTATATGACTCATTGGATGTAATCAAATTTATAATCACATAGCTATTGACATGGCATGATGAGATTCTACATGTTGTGTGAATGTTGTTACTATCAGGTTGCTGTGCATTGCCATTCAGGGTTAGGTGACTTCTCTATCTTTTCAAACATAACATACACATTCTTTGAAACATATAAATTTGAAAGACAACATCATTTGCAAATTCTACTATATGATTGACTGATATATTCTACCATATTACAGTTTGAAATCATATTTCCAAACAACATAAATCGTATAGAAAATATGAATTACTAAGTGGAAAGTTGTCATCTTCCTATTCTCCAATAAGTGATTGTGTTCGTATTGTAGGGCGTACCGGGCTTATCATTGCATGTTATCTTATATTTACCAATAGATGCAAGAGCTCAGATGAGGCATGCCAACTCAACCTCTTACCCTTATTTTGATCAAGATCGATACAATTTATAAATTAAGGTTCTCAGAATAAACTTGAGATGTGCATATAAACCTCTCGAATGGTTAATGATATGAAATAGCATTCATGTTGTCACTTCAATATTTCAAGGGACACATGCAAAGATTTGGAATTAAACAAAGATTATGTCATGGACGTTGAATGCTAATATTTGATATGTGAAAATTCATTGCAGGCAATAAAATTTGTGCGACAATGTAGGTATTGAACAATTGTGATCTTATGTGATATATGTGCTATATCTTGGCTTATTTCATATTGTAAATAAAATACTTTTATTCTTATATATTTGTAAGGCGAAGTACAATACCATATGATGATATATTGAAGATAGATTAATCAATGTATGGTCCTTGCTTGATAGGCCAGGAGCAATACAAACCCGTCATCAAGTTAAGCACGTGAAACATTTTGAGGAATGGCTAAAAGATGTACGGATTGTGTTTGGACAACCCAAACACTATTACATGGTTGGCCAAGACTTGCAAGGGTTCATGATACGTCAACATAAATATCTACATGGTCAAGAAGCAAGAGACTTGCGATGCATCCCCAAGGTAAACCAACATACAATTAAGGCGTATAAACCTTAAAGTATAAGTGTCATTCTATTCTTGATCCTTATTGAATTTGTATCTAAAATGAACAAGTGTAGAAATATTCAAAAACCGAATCATTATTACTATCCAAAGTGTAATTATATCAGGAAGTTTGATTTAGGGTTACAAGAAGGGATGTTCTCACACTTTTGAGTGCCTACAGGTGCTACTATATATCTTCAGAAATATGGTTCTTTTTTCTACTTTGAGAAATTGTGCATTAAATATATATGATATCCAAATCACAAAATTCCAGCAACATTGTGCTCAAGCCCCATTTTCAATCAGATCTACTTTTGTATGAGTAAGGTCACCAATCCACATGGAAAATGGCTAAGCATCTATCTGTAAGGTAAGGTAGATGGAATTTAAATAATTTCTTTGTCCAACGAGCCCACTTCTCCTTGGATATGAAACATGCGATTAGTACGAGATGGTTAGCAAATCCAAATCGAGGTCGTAGCCACTTTTCTCATAATTTTTAGAGTTTGAATATGAATATCTTATTCATCATCAAAGTGAAGATTCACATGTTCATTAAATGATCATATAAGTCTCTCCAATTATGTTGACTATATTGAGCCTAGAATGGTTGTTTTAGTTTGAACGCGCAGTCCAATTTCTTTTAAACACATGTCTTTATGATATCCATTTTTGGAGATACACCAAACAACATACCACTTAAACACAGGTGTCTGAATAAGATAAGCAACCGAATTAGGCACATCTACCTCAAAACAATCAGGTTCACTTTTGTCACCAGATTCGACACAGGTTGTCCAGTGTAAGTCACAAATATGCTGAAATTTGATATGCCAGGTCATCTATTGGATCACTATGGAACTCATAAGAAGAACCGGATACGAAGCGGAGAAACGGACACCAGTCGTTATGGCATTCATGACTGAGTTGGCTTCCGATTTCAAAACCGTGAGGGACATCGATTTTATGAACACAGTAGCACAAGTCAAGGTAAGACCTTGTGAGCATCTCACCTCTTTCTTGGATCATGAAAATTGACTTAGACACCAACCAAAGATTTGTGAAAGACTGTCATTTCAATAAAAGCAAGAGTTTTTTTGTGGACTGCTCCTGGTAGGCTCATGAACACATTCCAAAGTTCATGTGATTAGAAAATCTAAACAACCTATTAAGAACATGAGAGTCGAACTTGCTATTTCATTGTCAATAGGAAAATCTCATAAAAGTCTTCAAGTGCTATGGGCTTACCTTTAAGCCATTCAATATATACATTTCAGACTTGGATATGTACCTGTACATCAGAAATCACTTCAGGTACCTGACAGTTAGGGTCATATATCATACATAGTTGTGTTGTGATGAGGTATTCTTCATTTACAAGTGGCTATGATTTAGTTGTGAATCGCTTGAAAATTGGATTCGGGAATGGATGTACAGAAAAACATAAATGTGGGCATATGGGATGGAGTGGAGGACATCGACACGCAGGTGTTGGTACATCTTCTGATTGATTGGCTTCGCCTTTTACAGGTTGATGTTTTGCATTATCGTGTATAGAAACCAAGAAAAAAAGTATTATAATGGAACATATTTGGTGAGCAATATAAATTATGTTGTAGCAGGAACACATAGGATGTGAGAAAGACTGTAATTTGTGAACGAGCATCTGTTGACTATTCTATATGTTGGGTGATTTCTCAGGAGCCTATCATTCCTGATGCAATATTGTCATGGGCACTTGGGCGAGGGGAGATACAAGGTGCCATTCAAGAATTAAGCAGGTGTGGCAAATGCGCCCTGGCAACTATTCAAATTTTGGTGTGTTGGATGTTTCAGGTATGATTCACAACCCTTGATTTTGTATCCTGTGATAAGAAGTGAGGAACCTCATGTAACTGGGACAAATTAATGGTCCAGTTGTCTAAGAGAAGACACGATGGACTTACTCCCCACCTCTCGTCTTTGTAGCTCCTCCGTGCCTTAGCTTAAGAGCAACTCCTGTGATCAATGAGACTGGATTATGAGTCTCTCAATGATCGACTTTCTAGGTTCTTTTGTTGGGCGAGATGGCATTCGAGTCATTCCACCTACAATACCTATCTATTTTTGAAATCCTTCTTGCGTACCGATTATTAAGAGAGGCAACCCTCTAACGGTTTTCCACCTTCGAGATTGGAGGGTCAAGAACTTCAAAGGGTCGTCTCTCTCTCAATAATTGGTGGGTAACGACAAACTTTCATGATACATATGGAGTAAATATGTGCATAACATTACTCAGCAGTAGGTCGTTGCACCGTGGGTCCGGACATTTTCCGAGCATAATGTCCCGTTTTGTGTTGGGGCTCCCTTACAAAATGAACATTGCTCAGTATGAGTATTGTTCATTCTGCCACAATTCGGGCTTGCGTTATTGAGAAATTCCGGGCTTCTTGAGTACTATACTCATTAAAGTATTGTTGGAGGGCGCACTTGCACGACAGGTCACTACCGGCGCTAGCTCTGCATAGTCGGGAATCGGGAACATTACTGTTGACTAGTGTTGAGGTAACCCTCCCCCTTTAGAAAGGGAGCTAAGCCTATAGGCTTACTAATATTATGTGAGGTGAGCATGCAACATTGCCCAAATAGCTTTGTAAGCCGATTATTTAAAGAATCATTATACATCGACCATAGGAGTAATTGCTCTAATCTAGTGGTGCAGTTCTTGCGTACCTTTTCTTAGTCCCAATTAGTACATGGATGCTTACATTATTCCAATTGTCTATATCCAGTGAAGCATTGGTGCAGATCTTGTGATCAATTTATGTGTGAATGATGAGGTAGTAGGTATGAGAAATGATGATGGAAGTGATCATCTGCCTATATGTGTGTATGTAGATCATACCTACAAAGGCTCGGCTAATTCGGCGCATGTATAGTGGGTTAGCACATGTGTTGCTGCACCGGTCCTACCTCAAGGATGAACATGGAGCTCGAATCCAATCGCCTCCTTCGTTCAGGAGGAAATCCACAATCTCCAAAGCAGACAGCCTGTTTGCGGCATTTAAGCCCACATACTTGGAGATAGAGTATGGGTTGCTGTTGGAAGCGGCAGCTCGGCACTGGATTCGAGAGCACAAGAAAGTGGGTACCAAAGTTCTTGCAGAGAAGAGGAAAAGCATTGTTCCCAATAGTGGAGTTACGTTGCTGGATTTTGCTGCAAAGGAGAAGAAACTGAAAGCGCCGTCCAACAAAAACATTATTGTTGGGGAAGCTTGGTTGCGGGACAGGACGAGTTTGTGGGTGGGTAGCGAGAGCGAGCCATCCAACCTGGATGAGGAGAGAGCGGAAATTGTACAGAGAACGCCAGATCAGACTTCCGAAGTACAATCACCCAAAAAGAAAAAGGGTTATTTCCATCCAAATCGCTCCTCGTGCATTTGTGGTGCACTTCTGCCTGAAGAAGGATTCCATATTCCTCTTCCCAAGCGGATATTAAAACCTCCCACAACCAATGGTCTTGAGTATGTATTATAAAGGTCCCCCAAATTTTCCTGTTCATGGAGCGACGATTTTGGTTCGAAATTGTCCTGCCATTGGCAACCTTGGATTCTATGTCACATACACGAGATTGAGTGGTGCCAATATACAGCCAAGCATGCATGTCACAAACCACCTAAGTCACACTGCAGAGCAAGAATCTTCCAAATTGATTTCCAAGTGAATTGATTCAAGATACACTGGGCGAAGCATGTGTACACGATGATTTCTCCCCTTTCATATTGGGGGTAACTGTGATGAGGCCTCAGATTTCAACTATCAAAATTCTGGCTTGTTTCAGGAATGATGCAGCAGCAACATTCAGCTGGTGACAACCTTCAAACTGGGGGGGTTGATGATCCTCCCCATTAACCTGTCTGTAACTGTGTTACCCATAATCATCACATTATCTGCGCTCTAAACTCACTTCAAGCGATGGGTGTATTAAGAGTTCCCAGAAGATTGTGCATGTGCATGATTCAATTACCTTGCTTACCATTATACCTTCTCCTATCAATATCAAACAACTAAAGGGAAACTCTTCCCACACGAAGCATCAAGGGGAAAGAAAGTTCGTCACTAACATCATGAGGGCAGCAACTACTAGTACTAGGTTGAATCGACGCTGTCTTTCAGTGACAGATCATTCTTCCTTAAACCCGCCTAACCCTTGCACCGTGATGATAAAGAAGATTCCATCATCTGGTCACCGAATGCCGTCGTCTACTTGGTTTGAAAACCACCTCGGCCTCACTGCCGGAATTGGATCCATTGTCAACACGATGCTTTTGCCTGGGACGGCGGCCATGATGGCTAGAGTGGTGCTCAGACCCTGGAGTTTCTCTATGAAGGTCCTTCCCATGACCACGGCTATGTTGACTAGATTGATACTCGGATCCATCTTTGTTAAGGTGACTACTGTGATTGCTCACGGTGGAGGAATGAGGCTCAAGCTTGTGACCGTAGCTGCTGCCATGATGGCTGGAATGGTGTTTGCTTCCAGGCAGCTGATCTAACTTATGATGGCTAGCGGTGGATTGAAGTTCGGATCCACCGCCAACTTCTCTGTGAACTATATTGTCCACCTTGACGCGGTGGTGGTGCAGAGAGCCATGGTGCTCAGGGGTTTGGTTTTGGTACCCATCTCGGTGACTCCCACGTCCACTATGATGATGGTGATGGCGGCTATGATGATGTTGTCTGGATATGGTTCTACCATGGTTATGGCCATCCTCAAACCCTAAACCATCCCTACCCTGTCGATGCGACCGCCCGTCCTTGTGCCTAGACCCGCTGTGGCTTCTCGAGGAGGCGGAGGAGGCGGAGAAGGAGGTGGACACGTACGAGCTTGCAGTGCTCGACACAGACATAGAATCGTGATCTTTGTGTCTGCGGACGACGTTGTAGTCTGGAGGAGTTCTGGATCGATGCCTACCCCTGGGGTGGCGATGGCCATGACCATGGGCAGTCTTTGGATAAGTCTCCCTCGTGATAGCTCTCCCCTTTAACCGACCTGCAGCTGTCTCCAATGCTGCCGCTTCCTTCACTTTCTCAGCGATTTGTGCATCAGCAAGGTGTTTGATCTCTGGCTCCTGGAGAATTTCAGGTGCAACAAGAATCGGTTGGAGAGGTGGCTGGATCATGACTTTTGGGGTGACAATATTGAGTTTGGGAGCGATGGTTTCCTTCACAGGTGGATCCTTGGGGACAGGTGTAGCAGTAGCCACTGAATTAAGGACTTTGGCAGGTTTGGTACTGGGCTCCTGGCTTTTCATCACGGGGAGAGAACTCACAGTTTCCAAGTGATGCGTCTGAGGCTTGCTGATCTGGTTGAAGCTTTCAGGTTTGTAGAGCTCGGAGTAAGTGTTGATCTTCTGTTGCTGCTGTTGAACCCTCTCTTGCACTTCCTTCTCATGCTTCTCCTCTCGGGTTTGAAACGACTTGGTCATCTTCTTCCACCCGGAGCTCCATCCAGACTTGTGTTTGGAGGCTTTGGTGAGCTCCTCCACCTGTTGAGTCATCCCGGAGTAGTCCTGGGCCAGATCCTGGAACTTCAGTGCCATGCTCTCGATGTCGAACTGCAGGCTGTCCATGACACTTAGGCGGGCTTTCACCATGTCAATCTCTTCCACTGCCTTGCGCAGCATCTCAATCTCCAGAATTGCAAACCTCAACGTCTCCTTGATGGATAACCCTCCGGGCAATTGGGAGCTCACCACGCTGGGCACAATGCTAGGTGCAATGCTAGGTGCAAGGCTGGGTGCAAAGCTGGGTACAGGGCTGGGATCAATGCTGGAAACACTCAAGGCACTCGCAACAGACACACTGTCCATGTGCGTTCGTGTGGTGGCAGTACTCGCGCTGTTGCTGGTACCGGTACCGGTGCTGCTGCTGCCACTACCAGTGCTGTCCGATGGATCACTGGAAGAAGATGTGGAGGATGATCGAGATGTGGACGAGGAGAAGCTGGAAAGGCTGCTGGCAAGGTCTTTATCCTTGATCAACACACTGCTTGTCATGGCATTCCTCAGTCGCACTTGCTCACTGAACAGTACCTGCAGTAGCCACCAAATCCAACTATTATAGCTCCAACCAAGGGTGGCTTAAACGCAAGGCCTTATCCTCGATCCCATGAATTTCTGAGGTTAAGCCACTTAAAGGCCGGAATAGTACAAGGATGGGTGACCTTCCTAGGACTTGAATTTCGGTGCATCCTATGGTCCATGCAATCCATGCAATCATTATGGGGCATCTGGTTGAAATGGATGTTTTCAACCAACCATGCAGGCATCTAGGGGCTTGGCCTCTGGGGAGCGAGGTGCTGGCCGGCTAGTCCGCACCCATTCAAAGTGTTCACCTCAAAAAAAAGAAATAGTCTTGGGTACCTTTAATGCCCATTTCGGGATTACATATAGACTTAGACCAACTCAAAAATGAAGGAACACCATTATTCGCGCCGGTGAGAACATCAGGGTCTTCTTTCTGTACTTCTTTCTTTTTTAGCTTAAACCAATGCCCAAAGCTCGAATCCGTGAAACATAGATCACTTTGATTAGACAAATCATGTTCATGTTTCTGCACTTCCAGCAAATTTGAAGCCTGGCATGCCTGTAGTAGTTTGTACTCTCCAGATAATCATGTCGAATACAGTGTCATGAGGGTAGAGATGAATAGTGAGGATGATCAAGAACATCTGAGTTGGTCCAGGACGGAGACAAAATGACTGAACAAGGAAAAATAAATTGGTTTTCTTGCAAGCATTACCTGTACGACGACTCTTAGTGGAAGCCGTTCATTTGAAGATGCGTGCATGCACGCGTTCAACGAAAGAGCTTGAGTATCCATAATGCGGCAGAGCTTCTTGCGGTCGAGCTCTGTCAAGGTAGGGTGTGCCTGTGCAATTCAAAAGGCAAATTCTCAGTAATTTGTGCACATCACATTACTGCTATTCGTGAGCAATCCAAGGCTTTCGATGCAAACCATAGCACCTCTCAGTGACTCTCCAAGCTCTCAAATTTAAGCCAAAAGTGACGAATCAATGGAAGAAGCGATGCACCCCTGGTTTCATATGCAAAAAATCCAAAATCAAATGCTATGGTTAAGGGCATTACCCTGAGGAAGGCATCGATAGCCCTGTAGATGCTGTCATCAGATTCACGTGGAAATTGTGTAAACAATTCAGCCAGCGCCATAAATTTTCCAAGAGGGATGCTGGAGTCCTTGCCCACCTCCTCGAGGTAAGTCTCCAGAAGCTGTGCAACCTTGAGATTGGCACTTGTGTTTGGAAGTTGCGATTTCCTGATGGGGATATCATCCGTGTAAAACTTTTTCAGATCCTTCTCAGGCTTCACACTTTCGTCACCAGACAGACTCGAAGTGCTGGTGTCAATGGAAATGCTGGAGTTGCTCCGGCTATGGCTGGTCGTGGAAGACCTTCGAGATCCGCCACTCATTGTCTCGCTGGATGAGCTTGTAAAACTGGAACTGCCACTTCGAGATGACCTGCTTATGCTTGACCCCGAACCAATGCTTCGCCCACTCACACTGCTCGATGAGTCATCAGATATTGTACGCTCACTGCTGCTTGAGCCAGAAATGCTGCGGCCACTTGTACTCCTGCTGCTGATGCTCGAGGAACTCGTCACACTTGAAATGCTCAAATTGGCGCTGGTCACGGTCGATGAGCTCGTTCGGCTGGATGGGCTGGATGGGCTGGATGATCTCGATGATCTCGATGATCCAGACACACTTGGCCCTGATTTGCGACTGCTGGTGGGGCTGAAGGGTGGGCTAGCTCCATCGCTTTGTTCCTGAATCCCATTACCGATCAGTCCTATCTCAAACTTAATTCATCACTGACAGTACCTTCAATTATGGCCCTCGACCCAATTTGCAACGAAATTTTTGTACAGCTCTCGTCGACCTATCTCAAACCTCTTCCAGATAGGTATTCAGCTCTCAAAAGTCGAGTCACTAAATCTGCAATAAAATTTGAGATATAGATTCCAATCTCAAATTTTCCTAGCAAGAATGCAATGGAAAAGTAAACCAGCATGCAGCAATAGCCATAGGCAACAAGCTTGCACTACAGTAGCTTCACCATGTTCCTCGAGTACCCGATTTGCAATGAAATTCTTGTACAGCTCTCGACGTATCTCAAGCCTCTTCCAAATAGGAAGCTCTCTAAGCTTCTGAGTCACCACATTTTCAATGAAATTTTTGATAAATTCCAATCTCAACCTTAATAAATAACCTTAATATCCCAATAAATGAGCATCGTCTTTCAGACAACGCTTACAGATAACGGTAAGATACCCGCTAAAATCACAAAATAAGAACCAAGAGAGACAGCTCATCCAGAGATATTAGAGATAAGTAACAGGAAGTATTGGAGAACAAGAATTAATTGGGAAGCAAACGTACAATGTGCAGCAATAGCCAAATGGTGGCAAGCCATAGGCCATTGACAACAATTTCTTCCACTACATATCCCCAATGCCTGATTCACTCCGCAGAGCTGCGACATTATCTGAGGAATGATCTCAAAATTCCTTGACATAATGTATGTCATGCTCTCGACCAATTTCTTGCTGATCATTACCTGAAGATAGAACTCCACGATTTGTTGCACCACATCGATGTCATAAGTGGAGTCCCCAGAGGCTGGGATAAGGAGGTCGTCCATGGAGACCTTGTCCAGCTGCATACCGACTCTCTTCGCCAAGTCTGTCTTGCACAGCGGCCCAGCATTCACCACGCACGCGACTTTGAGCAGCTTGACCAGAAATTTGACTGCAATCGACTCCGACTCAGGTGGAAGCAAGCTCACAATTCCCTGCAGGATGGCACGGTTTTTGTGCTGGGTTTTCTTGGCATCCTTGGCTACAATGCCTTGGTTAAACCCTGTGAATGCCATGAAACTGGCTTGCGTCTCCTCTTTGACATGCGTTTTGATGGTGGTGGATGCATCCGACTCTTTTGTTAAATGCAACCACTTCTCAGCATAATATGCCACTGCTGCAGTCACCATGCTTGGACGCATGCCTTTCACGGTTACAGCATTCATCACCTTGCTGAAGGTGTCAATGTAGAGAGTGGCCACATCTTCAAACCACCAATCACGAGGTGCGTCCTTGCCACTCCCAGTTGCGGAGAATGACCAGCGAATGCCATGTGGATCTGTGCTGGCCTTCCATGCCACTGACTCGCTGCATCTTCTCACGATTTCGAGCTCCTCCGCCCAAGGTCGAAGCTCTGAGCAGCTCTTGAGCACTGTGATCGAGTCTCGCCAGGATCCCAGCACCACGGAGTTCAGGAAATGCTCTGCCTTTGCAACTAAATTTCCCTCGCCAAGGCTTTCTGTCATTTCCAGATACTCAGCAGCGCAACGGATTGTGGCAACATTGGCACTAGTGAGCTCCAATTTGCCTCCATACAGAAACCTCGCAGCCGTTTCGAAGGCTTCGGCACCACCTGGAATGTCTGAGAGCAGTATCCGATCCTTTTCCGTGTCACGTGATTCGAACACCAGGCGGTTGAGCCTCGCACTCTTGGAGATCAGAGGGAACTGAAAAAGATTAAACAACAACAACAACAACATCACCATCATCATCGGTGAACCAACACATATTGTGAAATGCAGGGTTACAGGGGACGAAGCACAGTATTCATGAACAAAATGTCGGGGCTGAGGATATTGAACCTTGTGAAGATGAAAGCTCCGATCTCCAACTTCAATTTTCAGGTTAATATACAGCTCCGTAGCCCCACCCCTGCAATGCAAGAGGACAAGAAGAGTCCATCAAAGTAAAGTTGTGGCGAAGAAACAATCAATGTCTCTTTTCATCAGCATTGCTATGAGAAATAGGTAACAATCGATAACTGGAAATGGACAATTGCTTGCGAGGCGAACCAATTCACGAAGTTCACGGGTCTACATGTTGCACGAGATTACTACCAGACACTATCTGCCATCTTCGAAGACTGCAAACTCCAAAGATCCAACACTTCCAGAATATCCAGTCATCTGAATTGAAGGAACCTTGGCGCTCCAAAACGAAGTAAAAAGCTCCAAGGGTTAAGTGAAGCAAAGAGCTTGAATAAAACGGAGATAAAGGACTTGAACAAAGAGCTAGAACCATTGCAAAATTGCAGAACGAAACTGCAATCTAGATCTGTGCGCACCAGGAAGCATGTCCATTGCCCGATTGATGTGTGCGTCCCTCCTTAGCGTGTGACCTCGGTTTGTCCCCGTTCCTGGGCCCCATTTTTGATGTCAAGTCCAATATGTCGAAATCAATGTATTTGGAGCTGCTGTAACTCAGATGTCCACCCACATTCCCAGCTGCTGCTGTGCCACTCGACTTGCTTTTGCGAATCGTCAGCATTGCCCCTCACATGTAGCATCAGGGGGGCGGCATCTCTCAATTCCTACCCTCTACTTGAATGTGCGTGTTGCTGCAATCTCCCGCGCTTGGACCCATTTGAAACCTCGATGTGAAGCAAACCTCCACTCCCAACCAAACCCAAGCTCAAAACACAAGACAGTACTTGATAATGGCACCGCTGGTAACCGACAGCCCATCCTGACACGAGATCCTATGCTCACGCCAGATCATATCGTCTCCCACCACCGCAAAACCTGTCCGACAACCTCGTCAATGCCATATGTGTGTGTGTTGTAGCCAACCCCGCTTCGACCAGCACAATAACAGACCAACCTACAGACAGATCGCCAGGAAAGGAAAAAGGGGACATCAAGTTGATATCATGGAGAAATAGTAACAATTATCATCAACTACATATGTTGGGAGAAGGCCCACAACATTTTCGATCGCCTCCACAATCGGTTACCAGAAAGGAAGTTTTTTTCTTTTTCCCTTTTGCGAAAGTCAAAGACTACAAAGGTCTGTGTTATGTAAGTTTCTACCAATCACTGTCTTACCATCCTCGAAGACTGCGATTTCCTTTCCACCACTTTCACCACGAAGATTACAGGCTCAGTCTCTTAAAAGTCTACATCTTCCGCAGATCTATCCTCCACACCGTCTTTACTTCGCCAACACAGATCAACAACAACAATCCCTCACCTTCAAAAGGCCTAAAACACACTCTATCTCTTCCTCACCGAAAGATTTTCTAAACCACAAACTGTTAGAACAAAACAGCTCCAAAAAAGTTAGAGATCTTGATGGCAAAAGCACACTCACCATTCTCACTACACCCTGCACCACCTGCCTCCAAGGTTCTCCTTTAACTTAAAGTCCTAACCAAAAACTCCCCAACGCAATTTTGTAACTAGCTAACTTAGCACCGGATCATCATGCAATGGAATCCCTCCGTACCAGAATTTTGCGGAAACTGATCCGGGGTTCCAGACCTAAATGTATGCAAACTGCACCTGATCAGCCGTGACACCCAGCCGCCTCCATTTAAAAACTCCCAACCCGAGCTGCTTGCTAACATTCTTAATCAAGCCATCGTTGCTATACATAAGCTGCAGGTGCCAGCAGTCTCGGGCCCACTCGGAGATCCCGCAAAGGAGGCCGGGAGGCTGGGACCCATCAGTGACGATTAATGATCCGCGTGCCCCCAGATTACAACAATTGTACAATTACAGTATTCTTATCACAACAGCTCGGAACGTTTGACAAAACACTGCAATCAAGAAGGGCCACTGCGCTCCGCTTCGAATCTATATTTGAGTCGCTGCCCACAACGTTGTGTGAGCTAACAGTGAGTCCTGACTCGGAAGCTGGCATTCGAATGCATCTTTCTCGGGCGGCGTGATCCACACCGAATGTTCCTTTATTAGATATTAAGTGAATTTATTGCATTTCCTATTCCAGCATACTTGTGATGAATGTCAGAGGCCGATTCCAGCGTTGCGAAGCATATTCTGGGATGGAACCTGTCGACCCACTGCATGTGACGGGTAATGACGGGTGTACCGACGTCTGTTAGCGGCACCTCTGGCGGCAGTAGGGCGAGTATCCAAGGAGATTCCGTCATGCCACCTGTCGAGCTGCTGGTTTTGACGGGTGCTGACGGGTTTGGCCCATGGAAGGGGTAACTAGCTGGACCGAAGGACCTAGGTGGGTTGCCACGTCATTATAGGTTTTGGGTTGGATGAGAGTTGGCGGATGATGTGTCACGAATGTTGGCCATCTCATATATTGCTGAGCTTTTGTGCCACTTAGTGCAGGGATAAGTAAGCTTTTTGACACACGTGAGGAGGGGACAAGCAATTTTGTGATGGCTACACTAAGGGGGATACCACACGGGAGGCAGAGGAAGTTTCCCAACGTCCTCCAACACGGCACTTTTCCTTGTTTTTCTCCTTAAACTATGGAACTTCCGGGCACTAGTGCCCGGAAGTGTTGAACTACATTTATTGTGCCATGTCACTCTACTTTATTGCCAAGTAGATCCCGACCCTAAACCCAAAGCAAAATCCAAAGCTAAAAAGTCATTGTTGCCACTCCCCATACCTCCTCTCATGTGGCAACCACTTGCTCATTTGAACCAATGCTATTCATCCAACTCGATGCCGTTCGAGGAAGTTTCCTCCCGTGTGGTAACCCCCTAAACTTGTGATTTACTGTGGCCTTGAAATTGGTGTGCCATGTTATTTAGAGTGGGCGTCGTGACTTGTCATGCAGTGCTAAGTATCATATGATCATTTCTCAAGTTGTCATCCAGTGATTGTAAGATAATTTATGCGTTGGATCAACGATGATTGGTGTATGCCACTTTAATGCATACTTTTAGGGTTACTTTACACTAGATTTTAAAGGCCCCTTGACTTGTGATATACAAATGATGTGATTGGGTAAGGAGTTGGAGGCAGTCCAAGTTCATTTTATAGTAGACCACGAGGGCACGTGAGAGACCAAAGAAAATTGAATAGATGAAAAACCTACATGGCATCATGCATGACACCAAGTGGATGATGTTTCATGGTCCCCCATATATTGCATTGAACCTATCAAAAAGAGGTGGGTCTAACACAAAATTAGGGGCCATTGCAAGCAATTAAATCGCCTGTTGACTCCTATAAATATTATTTTCCATGGTGGGATCTCGAATTATTTATTGTTTTGAATTTTCCATAAAGTACGTTGCAATCCCTCAACATGGTCCACTTTCACTTTACACTAAGCTCAAGTACCCAGCGATTGCAAAATTAAATTTTTATTTTCCAAAGCGTAACCTTGAAACGATTTTCACAATCACAACTCTTGGTCCGTTTGTAAAACCAACACCTAGTGTAGAGGATCTAAAATGAAATGGCATATGGATGACATTTGGATGGCATCGTGAAATCTACATAGTGTTAAATGTATGATGTTGACCCAACGATTTTTGGTATGTTGTAAACATATGCTAGTTTTTGTGTTATGTGTAGCACTCAAACCAAACTTTGGCCGAACATGCTCCAAGCATGGCACCTAGAACATGGCAAGTACACCTATGTTTATATGTTAAAGTTTTTAAGTTTCGTTGATATTATTATATTATGTTGATTTGTGCGGTTATGTTGGTAATTGAAAGAGAGCTTTAATATATTTAGCATGCAGTTTTTACACTGTATGAATAAGCCATGTTTTTTCAGAGTGTTGGTTAGTATAGACTTCATCACCTAAATAAACATGTTCATTTAAAATATTTGAGTGTTTTCTAAACATCCACCTTGAAGGTTCAACAATTCACCACATTGGAAGTTCATTTTTGTCTACCAATTGATATGATTTTTTATTGCACAAAGGTATGCACTTTAACCATTAGGCAAAGTTGCCCGACAAGGAGCTTACAAAATCAACAAGAAACAAACACATGCAAATATAACCAAAGCCATCCAACACTAATGACACCTCCTCAACACCAAGCCTTGCCTCATACA
Source organism: Polytrichum formosum (assembly GCA_964035585.1). Lineage (NCBI taxonomy): Eukaryota > Viridiplantae > Streptophyta > Polytrichopsida > Polytrichales > Polytrichaceae > Polytrichum > Polytrichum formosum. The sequence continues at coordinate 2,421,512 of OZ037941.1, forward strand.
CAAGCACATATTTAACACCTCCGAAGCCACTAAACTCAAGGCCTCCGCTCCACCAACAACACCCTGCTCATCCACCCCAATGACATAGCCCCAAAAACTCTTCACCCAAGAGACCACCATATTCAAATAACAACCTTTGTTATGCACATCCCCCAATACACACCCCTACTTGCACATGTGTCGTTCGCTATACCCATGGCACAACCTCAAAGGATTTACACTTGAAAACATAAACCCCAAAGACACCCAAATAAAAGATATATTCAATAAGTTACCTCCTCCCAACATTCCACAACCTCCTATACCAAGTATTCAAAAATTGCTATCACACTCGCCAGATCCTAGACTTTTGGAAATACATCCACACAATCCTCCTCCACAAAAAAAGATCACATTCTATTGCCCAACTTCAACCCATCTTCCTAGGCAATACCATCTATAAACTCTTTACCAGTACCACCACAACACTCCTCCAACAACACAACGAAATATACCAGATACTCAATAACAACCAAAAAGGATCAAGAGAAGACCATAATACTACCCGCCAAATCCAAATGATGTATGTTGCATTGGAAGACACTAAACTTACCCACAATATATATATATCTTATATATTGACTACAAAAAATGCCTTCGGATTTGTTGACCATCTATGTCTACTGGCCATTATGGAAGACCTAGGCTATCCCACTGATGCGGTAAGCCTCATTAGCAACATCTACACAAATGCTTTCACCACTTTCACTAGGCCTTACTTTGGCAAAACCCAACCCATACCCATAGCAAGAGGAACCATACAAGAAGACACGTAAAGTCCCTACCTCTTCCTAATTTTTACTTGAATCCCTACTCCATTGGCTCAAACTAGATAACTACGGATATCACTTCAACACCTCCAACACCCAAACTAGCTCCACCACATATGCAGATGACCTAGCCATTATATCCCAACACCTCCCCCACTTACAATCCCAAATCAACAAACCTATAACGTTACAATGAATGGGCTAGCATGGAACTTAGCATCTCCAAATGCACCCTCACTGGTGCCCCACACAAAACCAAGCTAAAACCCTATACATTCAAAACCAAACTATAACATTGTGACCTCACCTACAAAAACCAAACATTCCCCGCGCTCTCGCAAAATGAAGCCTATACATACCTCGAGATCCAACTAGCCCCCTCTTTGAAGTGGTCCATCCAACAAACCATGACCTTCCACAAAATTAAGACCAAAGCAAACCTCCTAACCCAATCACTAGCCACCATACACCAAATACTCCACGTAGTTAACACCGTCATCTACCCTAGCGTTGAATACACCTTCTGCGCAACACCATTCTCAATACCAAGCATCAAAAAATTGGACCATACAATCATACAACTAAATATGTAAACTCCCCACCTCCACCCCCAATGCCATGGTCCAAACCCCCAAAAATTTGTTTGGCACTAGCGTTTACTCCTTCCTACCAGCATATATTCACACCTTAACCTCTTAAATGTGCGATGCTCTAATTGGCTCCGGCCGCCTTGGCCTCATATATCGTGGAGCCACCCGCCATATAGCCAATAAATTGGGTGGCCTCCGAACACTTCCAAAACTCACACCACGAGCATGTTTAAATTCCCCCACTATAAGTTCCTGTCAAATGATGCAAACACTCATATCTGCCCAAAAACAAACATACTCAACTTCCCATACCGCCCATCCCTCCTCGAACAACTCTGGCACCACCCTGACTCCATCACTCATCTAGAAAAAACTGAATAAATGTCACACCCAAACCTCCTCAAGACCCTCTTCACCCAACACCTCATCACGATCCAAGATATAATTGACTCCATAGGCACACAAATCTTGACCCAATAAACCTTCAAATTCCAATATAGAAAATGCACAAAATTTAGCCAACAAACATTTTCACATGCTCGAAAATACTTTTGCTACACACACTACAAATGTAATACCCGTTGCACACCTCCATGCCCCAACAAATGCAGTAACCTCACCTTCCTCCCCCAATATCAAGCCACTTGTAAATCCTATACACTATTGACGATTGGTGGGTGCGTTTGTGTAGGCAATGTACACATTGTACATTCTTAACCTATCACTCATCAAGAACTGATGGTCACCTCTCCATAAGGAGTGCCTGCAACACCATGGGCACAAGGGGGCCCCGGAGTGACACCCGAGATTTGTGGCGCCATAGGTGAGAGGGCCCAAGTGATCCTAGTGTGGGTGAGGACCCCGGGCGTTGAGAACGCTGTCCACCCACGGAGACTAGGAATCACAAAGGTAAGGCCATAAGCATTGGTTAGCTTACGACGTCCGGATTTTAGAATGCTCAAGAATTCCCTAATTGGAGGTGTGAGCTAGGAGATATGACAATTTGAATGGGGCGCTACGTAAGGACAACAACGCCCAACACTCTAGGGGGCGTTGTGGTGGGACAATTATCGCATACCTTTCCATGAGGAGTGCCTCAAATACCATGGCACAAAGAGAACCCCGGAGTGACATTCGGGACTTGTGGCGCTATTGGTGAAAGGGCCCAAGTAATCCTAGTATGGGTGAGGGCCCCGAGCATTGGGAATGCCTCCCACTCATGGAAACTAGGAATCACGAGGGTAAGGCCATAAGCTATGCGTAGCTTATGGCGTGCGGATTCTAGAATGCTCAAGAATACCTTAATCAGGGGTGTGAGCTAGGAGATATGGCAATTTGAATGGGGCGTTGTCTCGGGACATCACCCTGGTATAGTAGTGGCCTAGGAGTGGCTCCCAAGATTGCCAAGGTTTAAACAGGCATAAACTTCCTCAATACTTGCTCAAATGGGGCAAGTGAGGAGTCCACTGACATCTATGTGAAATGTAGATGACAATGGAGTGGTTGTTTGTTAGCATCCAAGACCATACAAAATGTTATGGTGTTCTAAAGCTGTTGGGGGGTTCCAGCCCCAAAGGCTAAAGGAAAATGTCTATTTGGCCCCAACTCTTAGTAGAGAGACAAAAAGTTTTTTTGACGGTGGGGTAGGGCCCTGCCTAAAGTCCTAGAGGCTTATATGGTGAGGCGGTGTGGCTGGCCAAACCCACCCGAGGCCGAACGGCACGGCCTCCACGGGCATTGGCCCAACATGGGGGCATAATTGCCTAGTATGGTTCGGGTTGTTGTAGTGTTGCTCCGGCAACTCGATGATCAACTTACGATTGGATTTCCATCCATGGAAGTCCACATCTAACCTTGGGTTACCAATTAAAGGGAGAGTCCCAAATACAAAATAAGAGGGTTGGTTCCCCACCCATGAACTAAGAGATCCGCGGTATGGGGAGCTAACCATTCGCATGGTGGAATGCGAAGGGTTAGCGCTCGTGATCCTTGCTAGAATTGAGAAATGAGTTAAAATATTAAAAGGGTGCTAGCAAGGGTTGCAACAACAACAATGACCTGGGAGTGGCGCCCAAGACTGCCAAGGTTAGGACAACCATAACTCTCGCAATACTTGCCTGAATAGGGCAAGTGATGAATCTATTGGCATCTACGCAAAGAGTACATATCCATGGATTGGTCGCTTGATAGAAGCAAAGACCAAACAATGAAGCTATAGAAATTTGAAGCTGTTGGGGGCTCCAGCCCCAACGGCTAAGAGAAAACGTTTATCTAACTCCAACTCTTAGGAGGGAGACAAAAGGCTACTTGACGGTGGGGTAGGGACCCTGCACAAAGTCCTAGAGGTTTACATGGGGAGGTGGCTTTGCCGACCGACCATGCCCGCCGCAGAATAGTGTGGCCTCCACGGGTGTTGGTGTTGCAACCCTTGCTAGCTTCCCATTGCTACCTCGGTCCATTTTTCGATTCTAGCAAGAGTTACGAGCGCTAACCCTTCGCATACCGCCATGCGAAAGGTTAGCTTCCCAATACCACGGACCCAACACTTAATAAGAGGGGGACCAAACCTCCTACTTGGTTTTCGGGACTCACCGCATAATCGGTAACCAATTCTTAGATGTGGACTTCCATTCATGGAAGTCCAATCTTATGTTGCACATCGTGTTGCCGGAGCAACACTACAACAACCCGAGCCTTACTAGGCAACTATGCCCTCACAATGGGCCAATGCCCTTGGAGGCCTTGCCGTTGGGCCTCGGGTGGGTGAGGCCACACCACCTCACCCATATAAGCCTCTAGGACTCTACGCGGGACCCCTACGCTACCGTCAAGAAACCTTTTGTCTCTCTACCTAGAGTTGGGGCCAAGTAGACATTTCCCTTAGCCGCGGCATAGTGCCCCACTCAAATTGCCATATCTTTTAGCTAACACCTCCGATTGAGGTGTTCTTTAGCATTCTAGAATCCTCTTGCCATAAGCTACCCCTAGCTAATGGCCTTACCCTTATGATTCCTAGTCTTCGTGGGTGGGAGGCATTCTCAACGCCCGGGGCCCTCACCCACACTAGGATCACTTGGGCACAACCACTCATGGCGCCACAAGTCCCGGGTGTCACTCCGGGGTCCCCCTTGTGCCCAAGGTGTTTCGGGCGCTCCTCATGGAGAGGTGCGCGACAGTTGGCATGTTGCGCACCTCTCTATGAGGAGTGCCCACAATACCATGGGCTTGGGGGACCCCGGAGTGACACCCAAGGCTTGTGGCGCCATAAGTGAGAGGACCCAAGTGGTTCTAATGTGAGTGAGGGCCCCGGGCATTGAAAATGCCTCCCAACCACATAGACTAGGAATCACGAGGGTAGGGCCATGAGCTTTAAATAGCTTATGGTGTCTGAATTCTAGAATGCTCAAAAACTCCCCAATTGGAGGTATGATCTAGGAGATATGGCAATTTGAGTGGGGCGTTGCCTAGGAACATCACCTTGGGACGGTGGTGATCTGGGAGTGGCGTCCATGACTGCCGAGGTTAGAATAGCCATAACTCCTTCAATATTTGCTTAAATGGGACACGTGAGAGTCTATGGGCATCTATGCAATGAGGAAATGTCAATAGAGTGGTCGCTTGATAAAATCAAAGATGACACGGTAAAGTTATGGAGTTTTGAAGCTGTTGGGAGACTCCAGCCCTAGTGGCTAAGGGAAAATATCTACTTGGCCCCAACTCTTAGGAGACAGACGAAAGGTTACTCGACGGTGGGATAGGGGCCTTGTCCAAAGTCTTAGAGGGTTATATGGGTGAGGTGGCGTTGCCGACTGAACCCACCCAAGGCAAAAAGTCACGGCCTCCATAGGCATTGGCCCAATGTGGGGCCATAGTTGCCAAGTATGCCTTGGGTTGTTGTAGTGTTGCTTCGGCAACGTGATGATCAACTCAAGGGGGGACTTCTATGGATGGAAGTCCACATCTAACCATTGGCTACCTACTAAGGGGAGAGTCCCAAATGTATGTGTAGGCATTTCCCTATTCTTCGTGCATTTTTCTTTTACTCCAGCATGCTGACCCTGTCCTTCGTATTCTTAGTTGTGATTGTTATTACTTGAGGTCTAAACATGGCTTCAATGTTTCTCCAACCTTTGGATCAAATGTTTGTCTTATCACCATCTTACATATTATATATTATTATATTTAATTTTAGGTATTAAAATTTAATTATTACCATTTTAGAACCTTAGTAGATTAAGGTTTAAAGTTTTTTCAAGATTCAATCTTAATATTTTGTATTTAATGTCTTCCCAAAGTTGAGTATGACGATGTATTAATGTTTAATATTATATTTTATAATTTCATATTTTTACCTAGGTGAAATCTTAAAATCGTGATTTCAAGTTTTTTAGAAAAAAATATTTATTATATTTTTATTATGGTTATGATATAATTTATATGCATGATGCCTACCTAGCTCTATTTGAATATATACAACAAAATAATAGTATTGTCTTATCTTAATGGATTATGGTAAATTAATCTTAATGTGTTCAAAATTTAATGTTCTACCAACATTCAACATTAGATTTTATCTCCCACCAAGGTTCAATCTAATTACAAGAATTTAAAATTTTACAAAATTTGAACTTTAGATTTTATGATTTAATATTGTACCAAAGTTGAACATATTGCCCAATGCTAACAATAAATGATTTACCTAAATTTAACTTTAGTTTATATGTTATAATTTATTGCCTATATTGAATCTTATGTGTTTAAAATTTATGGTCTTTGCAATGTTCAATTTAAGGTATTTAAAATTTAAGGTTTTGTCAATATTTAATATTTTAATCAAAATTTGAAATATAAAATAAACCTCATAATTTAGACCTTCGTGTTTGATGGGTGATTTCTTATTATAGCCACTACTCTCAATATATTAAATACACAAACCTAAACGCAAAATGATTAGCGATTCCAACTTGTGATCATGACTATTTTTCATATAATTTTATATGAATATGTTGTTTTTAATCAACATAAAAAAACAAACATAATTACATATTTATTAAATCCATCTATATTTTTTAATATATCATTAAATTTTAAAAGTTTAAATATGAATATCCATAATTCTAATGGACTTTGAAGTTAAAAATATTTCATGACACATATATAAAATGTATGTAGGCCTTATTTAGTCATTATTTTTTATTATATTTAATCCCACTTATATTTGGCTATGGACATTAATACATAAACATTCATAATATGTTATGACTAATACTATCCATTTATAATAATTTATATTTATTTAATTTAAATTATTCATATGTTTTTAATAAGAAATAATATATAGCACCTAAGAGAAATAATATGTACCATATAAACTGGACATATAATGAACATTATATTTTTATATTCGATTTGTTGACCATTTATTTATTTATCTAATGTAACTGCTACATAAACTCCACTTTAGGATTTGAGGATTTTTTTCTAACATTCTTAAGGTATGCATTCTATTTATATTTCATTTTTGTATTATTTGATAATATATATATTCAAAATGTGACTTTTCACTCATATAAATATTGGATTTGGATAGCAGTTATACTTTGTTAAGGATAAATTATATGTCAGTGACATATTTGATAAATATTTAATAAATTATTTTATTTTATTTTATTCTTTCAATTACTTAAAATTATATATTTTTAATTTGAGCACATATATGTTGTAAGATAAAATATCATATCCTATATATTCAATAAAAACATGTGTAATTTGTTAAAAATATAATATTATCAAGATTATGATTAACCTCGTGTTCATCCAATCGCTCTATGCATGAATATTCAATCACCGCCAATTATAGTGGATGAAATCTGCTTGTTGAATGCGACCTTATAGGGTAGCTCGCATTCCACTAGATTATTTGGATGATTTAAAAAATAAAGATAAAATTGATGATGGAGGTATGATATGTGGACAAAAAGAATAAAGAAAAATATTTATGCATAACCAGAGATAACTTCTACCATACAATTTTATCGTGGTACATCAGATTGTTAGGTTCCATCACCAACGGATTACAAGGTCAGCTGCTTGATTGGTTAATTACAATGCTAACAATCATAATTTATAATCATCATACACATTATTTGGTAATGAAGATAGAGAGATTAATGAAAAATAAAATTATGACGCTTAAAATTTGAAAAATTTCAGTTTGTCTTAGTCTATCGACAAGAGGAAATTTTAGAACCTACAAATAGACGTAAACATTAGATGTGTTGAATTATAATGATATACTTTTATCTATCCACATCGTAATTACGAGTATTATGATTACAAATATGCAATCAAAGGAAATTTTTATAAATATCAAAGCCGCAATAGTATTAAAAAAAAAAGATGTAAATCAAAATTATATCGTTAAATATTGTGGCTCGTACTACATGTCGGATCGTGGAGGATACTATGAGATGTTTGAAATGGAGAGCAGATTTCGTAACGAAATCAAGTAGATGACAATGTCATTATTGATTCAATTGAAATGACTTGGAGATTGGGGTGGAGTCCCTCTAAGAAAATGATGCTATTGAAGTCGATGAATATATTCTTCATGTGAGAAAAATAAAAACACGCAAAAAAATTATAATAAATTTGAAATATTCACTTAAGAGTAAAGTACACTAATTTTAAACTTTGTACACTGTTGAATTAAATGTCAGAATATATTTCGCTAACTTCTAAGACACATTCCAGCCGTAATCCTAATTTCTAAAATTTGGTATGATAATAGAAAATTTAATCCATAAAAAATAAAGTGATATGAAAAAATACTTTTGAAAAAAATCATTCATATAAAATTGAGTTAAAATATCTATTTATATACCGATTATATATAAAATTATTATTTTCAACTAGAATATTTTTTTGCATACATATTATTTTAGGTTAATATGTTTATTATTATATATATTAAAATTTTATATAAATATATATTATATTAATTTATATAACTTATTTAATATATCTCAAAAGATGATATATTCAATAAGGTATCATTTTTTACATTTCAAAGACAATATGTTACTAAAAACAATAAGATATACTTTAAATTATATATATATATTATAACGTATATTATAATGTAAATCATATGATGCTTGCATGTGAAATTTTTTACATATACTTATTGATCACGATCACTAAACTTCAAGGTGATATAATTCATTTAGCAAAAGATTTCTACTGCATTGCAAAGAATACTTTTGCATTGTCACATATCGGTGATCACTCACTTTTATTATTTAATCGTACGTAAATTCTTCAGCTTTTAATTCATCATTTTTGAACACGTTGGTATAGGGTCTGTCATCCGCAGTCTATCTTCTTTGTTATTTCCTTCAATATCAATAAAAATCTAATCGTTTATTAAATATTTATTAAATAAATATTTATTTTAATTTACAATCTTCGAATATATATTCTGTTAAGCAAACTTATCAGCGAAAAACTCGATTATGTGTGAATGCGGTAAACATTCGAAGGTTGCGACTTTATCCATAGGATTGTAATTTTTTGGTCCATTATCTTCCTAAAGTTTGATATTTTTTAAACTTTTCGGACAAAAGATCTGATAATGTAAGATAATCCTTAAACTACTTAATCTTATATTGAAAAATTACTGAGGTATCACCAATGATAATATATAAATATTATGAATTATCAACATGCATTTGATGCCCAATATGATTATTTCACTTTATTTCATCAAATACATCTTTAAATTTTTTTAATGAGCAAACCAGATGCACATGTTTTTTTAAGCAATATAATAAATTATGACAGATTTTACATATAGTATTTTCATCTTTATACATGAAATCATTTTTTGATGGATATCTTTAAAATTTAAAAAGTCAAACTATGGTCTTATGGTCTTTTAAAAATTAATCTTATAATTTTTAAAATATGATTTCAGATAAATTTCATTTTGATTCTATATTTAAATGATATTAAAGTTTATTATATTTTATTAGTTTTATATAAAAATACTAAAATAAATATCAAAACAGAAAACCCCTTGGATAAACCAAAAGAAAAATAGGCAAAGCAAGGGTTGTCCGTGAAAGAATTTTTTTTCTTAAGGTAGGGTTAGTAAGAATCAAAACTAACTAGTGGTAAAAACTAGCTAAGTTAGTAGAAATTCATAAGTAAAAAAATAACCTAGCTTAACAGAAAAATATGTTAGCTAGTAAAAGTAAGCTAGGTTAATGGTTATGTTAGTAAAGGCTAGCTAATCAATGATTAGTTTATTAAATAATGTAAGTCACGGATGACAAGTTGAGGTATTCGGCGTAAAATGACCAAATTGGCATGAATACTTTTGAAATAATAATAAGGGAGTCATTTGCCAACTTGTCATTTATCTTCTAGTAAGACTTGAGAAAACCCTCTCCTTCCATTTTTCTAGTTAGAATGTGTGTTTCCTAACATACCTACCTTAGGCGCCGATGGTATAAATGTTTAATTCACCATCTAGAATCACAAAAATTACATATTCTTTATAGCTATCGATGGATGTTTTTCATATGTGACAAATAGAGCTTTTATGTGACTTATCTTCTCGGTTCGCCGGTTGGAGAGGTCATCGAAAGTTGAGTAAAGATAGGAACGTCCAAGTTCATGAGACAAGGTTCACATTGGTTCCAAGTCCAAGTTGGCCGAGGACGGCAACTGATTTGACTTTTTGGACGGTGGATTGAATAGGTAGTAGGTGGACGTGGACGTTGCCGTTTTGACCAGTTCCACAACCACGTTGGCCGAGGGCAGCAACCGGTTTGATTTTTTGGATGGTGGGTTGAATAGGTTGTAGGTGGACGTGGACGTGGACGTAGCCGCTTTGACCAATATTGAAACCAAGTTGGTCAAGTAATTTGGACTTGTAGGTCCAGTGATTCGGACTGGTATGTTGAATAAACCAGACTGGTAGGTTCAAAAATTAGTGGGGGGTTCTAAGGGGCTGGTAGAACCATGCGGACGTCTACTAGGTGTGTGATTATAAATGGCGTTGATGATGTGGACATTCACATTGGGGCTACGCCTTTCAGCACTACCTTCTTTTGAATTCGGCTCCATCTTGTCTTCTAATCTTGAATCTGGTTGGGGTAAAATATGGAGCCCTCTTGATGTTGGCTCACCTCCTCTAAGAAATGGTATGACTTCAGTTTATTGATGTTCATTAAGAATAGGTTTGGTTCAAAATGCTCCAGTGGAACTAAAAATACCGCATTGTTCGGCAGTTTGTATTGTACTTTGTAAGGTCCATAGCATCTGTTTTTGAATTTCCATGGCTTCGTCTTCTGTCCTTGAGGGTAGTACGGGGTGGACATCCGGTGTTGTAATAGGAAATGTTTCGTCAACGTCTTCATCACATTATTGATGAATTGGCCTTTGTGGTCACTTACCAACACCATTGGACACCCGAACCTGGTTAAGATATACTTGTAAATAAAGCGAGTTGTGACTACAGCCGTTTTTGTCCGAATCGCTTATACTTCCACCCACTTCGCTGCATAATCCGTGGCTACCAATATGTACTTATTTGATGTGTACCGGGCCACTGGTTTGATAGGAACTACAAAATCCAGTCCTCACTTCATAAACGGTTCAGCTGGTATGTGGACCACCAAAGTGGTCCACCACTCCGTGGGGTCACTTTAGTTAGGATTTTAGTATTAAAAATTAGGATTGATAGCGAATTATGGGGAAAATTAGTTCATTTAGCGTTTAGCTCAAAAAGAGGAAGGAAAATTACCAAGGATTTCGGACCTTTACCTGTGAAAGGAATAATCTAGTTTTAGGTAGAATTAGAAAAAATGAAACTAACTAGAGATAGAAATTAACTAAGTTCGGAAAAATAACTAACTAGGTAAGAGCCTAGTTAACGGGAGAAAAACGTAGTTAATAAAAGCAACTAAATTAGTAGAGCAAGCTAGGCAAGGGTTCGTTTAGTATTTAGTGTGGATCACGCAAGACGAGTGGAGATGCTAGGCGTGAGAAGGAAAAATTAACACGAAGACTTTGAAGAAAAATAGCAAGGGGGCCACTTGTCCCCTTGCCCTTTTGCCAAATTGCTATAAAATATAGAACGAATTCAGAAGATTCCCGTCGGAGCCACCTCGGCGACGGGGTAGCAACCTCGACTGAAAAAACCCCCGAGCCAAAATTTCGGGAGGGGGTCGAACGTTTTTGTGAAAGGGTTTAAAAACCCCCTCCTTCCACCTTGAAATCACTTTCTCTTTCCGATAGATGGGTGAAGCCCTAACTCAATGTAGGTAGACAAATCTCTCTTCTCTTCCAATAGATGGGCGAAACCCTACCTCTAAGTAGTTAGAGATAAAATCCTCTTCCCTGTAAAATTTGGGCGAAGCCTTACTTCAATGTAGTTAGGAAGAATCTTAATTTGCATATTTCTAGTAGTAATGCTCGAGGAAAACATCTCCCTACCTTCTCTTAGTTAGAATGTGTGTTTGTGAACATACAAAAAAATTTCTTCTTCCATAAAAGTAGGTTAGAATGCAAGCCAACTATTGAGGCCTTGCAGACCCTGGCCACTAATGGCCTGAATGCTTAGGCTAACGCTTGAAATCAAGATTTAGTATTTTTTTGGTCTTGTAGAGATTTCCTATAACTATCCATAGCTGGTTTCCATTTGCAAATTGGTTAAGATAGCAATTAGTTATGATTTTCTAAAGTTAAGGCAAAAACTAGGATGTTCACTTAGGCAGCGGCTGTTGGATCAGACCTGCTGACCTTATCAAAAAATTAATTAATTTTTTTTTTCCAAGTAGATATTTTTTTCAATCCAGGATTATTTAGAACATGTGATTTGAATGAATTATGAATTAGTTATGAATTTTCAAAGATGAGGTACATAGTTTGAGCATTTCTGGTTGACTGCTATATTACAGAGAGTCTGCTGGATTGATCTGGGCTTACTATGAAAATATCATATTTTTCTTTTATAGCTCTTTCTAACGTATTTTCAAAGATGTTTAGAAATCTTAATTTGAGTGAATTATGATTTAGTTATGAATTTCCAAAGGTGCAATACATAGTTTGAGCAAGTCTAGTGGACTACTGCATTACAAGGAGGCTGGTGGATGTATCTTGGCTTACTCTGCAAATTTTATATTTTTTTCTTATAGTTTTTTTTAATAGCTCTCCAGAGATGTTTAAAACTCTTAATTTTAGTAATAATGAATTAAATATGAATTTTTGAAGTTGAAAGATAGATTGAATAGACACCGTACTTCCAAACCTTATAACTTCTGCAAATCTTATCCGATTTAAATGAATTTTAGGTCCTTAGAAATCTAATAAGGTGAACTAAATGAATTAATTATAATAAGGCTAAAATTACAATACACTAAATTGAAGTTTAATCGCAATCGAGTTAGCTTCAAGGACGGAGACGAGATCGACGTCCAGAAGGTGGAGCAAGGCGAGGAGGTGGCGGTTCGGCCCACATCAAGCCCTATCGAACGAGGAGAATTAAGGTAAGCCACTAACGCTAGTCTACCATTTAGGATTGGAAGGAGCGCGGCTAAGGTACGCAATCTACACCCACTCACCTATCTTGTAAGGTCAAGTGGTTTGACCACTTGACTACCAAGGGGATACCCAACTCCATTGTTTTTGGGGCCCCTTGGTATGTTGTGATAGTAGCTTTGATTATTAAAAAGTTTCGTATGTGGTAAAGTCGGGTTAATCACCGACACGACCATTCTGAATGTTGTTGATGGAAATGTGGTGTTAATGGCCCACGAATCCATTATCAAGTTGTTGGCTCCAACCCTTGAAGATTGTGCAACAGGTTGAACACACAAATTGCCTTATTCCCCGGTCCCATCAAGTTGAGTTTTCGTGGTCAAACCGTGTTAAACTAATTAATAATCAATATAATTTATACAACCCCCATGGACAAAAACCAACCAGAAACTTAACTCGGAGGATTGATCCTAATCCCTCCGGTGGCAAAGATCGGAGGGTTAGAGTATCAATCAACCTTCAAGAGACCTGTACAAGTCCTTGAAGGGTTCGGGTTAGGGTGTGCACCAACCAGGTAGGTGGTGATGCCATAATATATAAACTTAGTAAGATAGGCTTTGTTTAATCAACTAATAAACTAAGAATAAAGGTTGATAGGGTGAAACTTAATCAAGGTCCCCCCGTTTAGAAAATTTAATATAAGAGATAAGGAAGTAGATGTGGCCAAGGTAAAATGTAAGGTTATTTCATTCATTAGGGTTAGGTTGCCTTGATTCCAAGGCTGATGCGTCTGCGCGTAGACTAGGATAGATTAGGCATTAGGTTAGGAAAATAGATTATTATCTTAAGCACTTATTAACCTAGGCACAACCTACCAAAGGAACACGACGCGATTAACAAATCCCTCCACAAATCTAAATATTCATAAAAATCATAACATCCGGGTTCGGCTCATGTACTTGCTAAGGCAGGCCACCCTCACCGAAGGGTTTGTGCGGTACTTTTCGGCTTCCTCAGAGGGGGGTGTCCAAAAGCACCACATGATACATCCAAGGTAAGGGTGGCTTGCCTTATTTCTGGTAGTCCACCCGTCCGCTGACATTTGTCGCATGCTTTATACCAGTGCATTGTGTCTGCATGTAAGGTTGGCCACCAATACCCTCCTTGCAATATTTTCTTCACTGTGATGGCGGTTGAAAAATGTCCTCCCCTGGTTGGTTATGCATCTCATGGAGTATGGTAGATACCTCCCCCGGGTAGACACAACGTCTCACCACCTGGTCAACACCCCTTTTGTACAATTGGTTGTCAATTAAACTGTAGGGAATTCTTTTAAAAAACAACCTCCTCTTTTGATCCTTGCTTAGGTTGGACGGTGCAATCCCCGTCCGCAAAAACTCTTCTACGTCCTTATACCATACTCCTGTCACTAAAAATAATGACGCGTCCGAGGTTTGGTCTTGGACTCTTGTAGCTGCCTCACCATTTGGCAACCGTGACAGTGCGTCCGCCATGACATGGGATCACCCTGGATTGTAGACCACCATGAAATCGTATTCCAAGAACAACAGTAACCATCTAGCAATCCGTCTAGACACTTGTTTTTTGTTGACCAAGTGTACTAGGGCCATGTGATCCACATAAAACACAAATTTGTTGCCTAGGAGGTAGTGTCTAAACTTATTTAACGCATATACCATGGCTAAAGCTTCCCGTTCCGTGGTTGTGTAATTCTTCTCTGTCGTGTTGAGAAATTTGGACGTGTACACGATGGGCTGGTCCACCTTCCCTATAACGTTTTGGGCTAACATTACTCTTAGGGCAATGTTAGAGGCGTCCGTATGGACATGAAACTCCAAATCCCACTTCGGGGAAATAAGTATAGGTGTGTTGGTGTACTTCTCCTTTACCAGTTCCATAGCCGCCTCACATTCATCCGTCCATACGAACATGTCGGACTTCCTAGTCAGTCGGGTGATGGGTGCCATGATCTTCGCCAAATCCTTGATGTAGATGCGCAAAAATTGTGCTACCCCTATGAACCGTTGTACTTCAACTAGGCATGTGGGACATGACATGTTCACTATGGCAGCAATTTTGGCTGGATCAGGGAACTTCCCAGCCTCACACACAATATGTCCTAGTAACGACCCGGACGTCACCATGAATGCACTCTTTTCCGGGTTGATACTTATGCCATATTCAAGACATTTCTCAAATACAAGTTCCAACTTCTCCAAGTGGATGTCCATGTCACTATAGATGCTAAAATCATCCAGAAATAGTTTCATGAATTTGTCCAAGTACTCCCAGAATGCCCTGTTCACCATTTTTTGGTATGTAGCTGGTCCATTGATCAGTCCAAATGGCATGACCAGCCAGACGTACGCGCCCCATTCTATGATGAACGCCGTCTTGTAACGGTCCATCCACCAAACCAATATTTGGTAGTATCCGGAGTACCCGTCTATAAAAGTATAGATGGCCCACCCGGCTATAGCATCCAAAACTCCTTCCTGGAACGGTAGAGGGTATGGATCCTTTTTAGTGGCCGAATTGAGTTTTTGGTAGTCAATACATATCCTCAACTTGCCATTTTTCTTTGGTACCACCACAATTGGTGATAATTAGCTGGCCTCGTCCACCTGTTGAATCAAGCCAACTACAATCAATTTGTCCAGCTCCTCTTTCACAACCTTGGCATAGTTTGGGTTCATCCTATACCTGGTTTGATGAGCCGGTGGAATGGTTGGGTCCAAGTCAATTTTGTGTGTTGCAAATTCTGCTGGCACTTGCTTCAAATCCTTGAGGGACCATGCAAATACTCCCTTAAACTTCTTCAATAACTCGAGTAGCTCTTTATCAAGCTTCTCAGGCAACTTGGCATTGACCTTAACATGCTTCGGTTTTATCTCTGTGCCCAAGTTCACACTCTTAATCTGCTCCTGCTCCGGCAACGTCCAACCAGCCACCTTCATGTCTTTCACTTTCTCCCGCATTGGTTGTTCGTCCACCAGTACATCTCCCTCTGTGAACTGGTAGAAGTTGTCCGGATAGTCCCTTGGTTTATCCACTTCGGGCGGGACGTCCAAAGGTTGCCCCACACTCACTGGTTTGGCAGGAACTGCTTCTGCAATAACATCCCCTCCTGTTGAGCTACGAGGTGCGGAATGTAGCGACACCCAATCTAGTGGGTCGTCCATGCCGTCATCATTTGGGATAGTACCAATTGGTATGTTCAAATCATCTTGGCCTCCAGTTGGAACATGACTAGCTGGAACATGACCTGCTGAGATGTGATGATCCACATTACTATTGGTCCGGACATTATGCTTTGAATTAGTTGCATCTAGTTTGCTACCAGCATGATTCTTCCCAAGGTCTTCGTTAGTATCCAGTTCATCAGCGGTCAATCTTTGGATGTCCAACTCCTCCTGCATCATGCCATGTCCTTATAGTGGCAATTCAGGAATAGTTGCAGTGGCTACTGGAAACAAGTCCGGTTTTGATAAGAGCAATCTATCTTCTTCTTTGTCCGTCAATCCATTTTGCCAATCATACATGAGTAGGACTTGAGGCCAGGGGGTGTCCCCTGGTAATTTCCGGTTGACCTTCACACGTCTACTCCCCATCAATTCTTGAATTACTAGCTGGTCACTTTCCCAATCATGTACCACCTTAGCATTTACCAACCATGGTTTGCCCAACAATATAGAGCAATCTGGGGTGTCGTTATGTGGCCAAACTCATTACGGAAAATGTGACTTGATAGGGCATACCTTCCACTTTAATGTTGATGTTCTCCAATAGTCCTACTGGCATTGTGGTGCTCTGATCAGCCATCTTGATGTTGTAGGTAGCCACTTTTGGTTTGGGCAATCCCAAATGTTTCCTCAAGGTGTCAGTGAGAATGTTCGCCCCAGCTCCCCCGTCGATTAGGACGTCCGAAATATATTTGTTTACGATTTTGATGGTGATGACCGGCATGGTGTAATCTACTGCAATGGCACCAACCATACTGGTTGGGGTCGTGGATGCTTGAGTCGATGTTGGTTTTGATGTCCAGGACGGGACGGCCTGCCTCATGATGAAGTCCTTCAACCCTGGTGCCAATTGTAATAGTTGACCTAAGGTTAATGTGAATCGACTTTCCAATACCTGATTTGTAACCAAGGCAAAGGATGCATCTAAATTTGCCGTACCTCCTTCACCTACCTCATAGTTTCTAGGTTCTGACGCACTTGGTTCCGTCTAGTCTTGATTGTCATGGTCTATGTTTGGTGATCCAGCCCACGCAGTGGAGAAGTTATGTTGTTCCCCTTCGTCCAATTGGAAGTGTACACGTTTTGGTTCCGTCTCCTTAGCTAGTTCTTGTTTCTCCAGCTCTTGAAGGCGTTGGACCTCCTTGATGCACCCATGCCTCAACTCTTCCTCTTGCCTCCATTCATCATGACCTTTACCCTTCAATGGTTCCTTCTCTTGGAAGGCCACTTCCTATGGTACCAGCCTTGCTTTGCTTCTGGTTAATACAGCAACCACAGTAGCTGTAGTCACATCCGGTTTTGGGGACGGATGGTCTTGGTCCGTCCATTTGTGTTGCCCAAACTGTTGGCGAGATTGCTCTCCGGACGGACATTGAAATGCTAAATGTTCAACACTACCACATATGAAACAAAATTTTGGTCTATTAATTGGTCGGGTGGTGGCCACTTATTTCTGTTTTGGTCGTCTTGGTTGTACATGAGCCTGACTGGTTTCGTCCCCACAGTATGCACGGTAGCTTGTGAAGGCCTCTTCATGTTGGGTCGGTAGTTTGCACTTTGCAGGTTACCCCAACAATTTTCCGCTTTATGCCCTCTTCCACCACAACATGAGCACAATGGATCCAAATCTTTATGTCTCATATGTTGGCTCGTATTACTCGAACTGGTATTTTCTACTGGTTGCACTCCCACCCTCCAAGGAATTCGATTTCTTTCAGTGTCAAAAACACTTTCTTCACAAGCCATTGCCGATTCCTTCGTATTGATCAATGTTTTCTTGGCCATACCAGCTGTGGCTACTCATAGGTAATCTGGTAGGCCTGCCCTGAAACACGTGTTCAACCATTCGTCATCTAGACGGTACGTCAAGCAGTTCGCCAATTTGATCAACCGTTCGTAATATGCCTCCACGTCCTCCGTGTCTCTCATTTTTAAGGCCCTCAATGCCATATACGCTTGCATGTCCGTCTGCACCTTCCTATACCTCCTAGCAAACGCATCCAACAACTGGTCCAAAGTACAATGTGGGTGACTATCGGTATAGTTTTCACTCCATTCTGACGCATTCTCCCGCAAAGAATATGTGAATAAATTAATCAATGCCTCATCGTCCGTCTCCCCCATTGTATATGCCCATTTTTTGAAAGTACGGATTTGTGAATCTGGGTCTGATTTGGGGTCATATATCGGAAGTGGTAGCTTGATCCCTGACTTACTAGGACTGACCCTCGCTACTGGTGCTGGCGGGGGTCCTAGTGGGTAGTATCCTGGCCATGGCCAAGGTGCCATGGCTGGAGTTGTCTATTCCTCCATCCGTCTTGATACCCTCCTGGTTGACCTTCGTCTCCTTGGTTCTCTTTCTGGTTCGTCATCCTCGTTGTCGTCTGTGTCGTCACTTCCTCCCCTTCATGGGGGCCCTAGAGGTGCTCCTCCTGGAGGACCACCTGGGTACCCTGCGCTTGGAGAAGGACTACGCCGGGACGTCCAATGTGGGGGTAGGTGTGGTGACTGACCACCTCGTATCGGGCTATGTGATGCATAACCACCTACCAGCCCGTCCGTTGGTGGATGGGCCCAGGAGGTGATGACCAGAGGTGGTACCCATGTGGACGTTTGTGGCTGATGCATGGTCGATACATGAGCTCTTGTTGTCCTTTGCTCATAATCATAGGCCAGACAACCAGTCGGTACGGCATGGCTAGTATGTGCTCGTGTAGCCATTCTACCAATGCGTGATGGGTGTCCGCTCTGGTTCCATTGTCCATGGAGCTCTTGGGGATGAATTCGACCAGTTTGTCGTGATTGATCCATCATGTCATTAAAACTAGTCCCTCCAACTGCTCTAGTGTAACCAGTTGTTGCATTTACGTCAATGTGACCAGTGTGACCCGTGTGACCAACTGGTACGGCATGAAGAATTGTAGTCTGGCGATCAATCTGGTTGGGTTGAGCTTCATGTCTTGGCAGGTTTGTGTGGTTGGCAACACCCCATCTTTGACTATAGGTGCCAAGAAGTTGGACGGCTGGTTGAATTGTTTGGGCCGAGGTCACTACCAGTTGTTCTTTTGGTTGTAAAACATTACTTTGTGAGTGGACTGGTAGGACACTATGTGTGAGGTAATCTTGTTGTTATTGAGAGCATGAACTCGGTTGTCTATCTGGAATGAGTTGGGACGTTCTTGTCGGATGTGTAGTACATTGTCTACTGCGGTGCAACGTGCTGTGACAATGCCGACACGGACGTTGGCTCCGTCGTTCAGTTGTTGGTGGTCGCTGAGGCAGTGCTCTCCACCATACTGGTTGTCAAGAGTAACTTGTGAGAACAAGTCTACTATACCCACGTCATTATTGTAAGGTGGGGCTGCATGGCTTGGAACGTCCCATGGGCTTGGTGAGACGCCCCATGAATGTGGAATGTTTGGTGTGGTTGGGCGCCATCCTCCCATATTGCATGATGGGGTGGGTCCCCATGGCATGGGTGATTCCAGACGTGCAACATTGGTTGGAAGATCAGGAGATACATCTTCCAATGGCGATGAAACTTCCACCACCGGAGACAGTTCTGGTTCTTTGTCTCTCCTTATAAATGTGACACGTCTTCGGACAGGTGGTTGATGTTGGTTAACATTTGGGTTGAATGCCTCGTAAGTGACAGCCTCATTAGTCACCCATGGTATTCCATGGCCCGCTCAAATGTCCTAGTCCATGGATCCTGTGGGACGTCCACAATGAGACGTGACGTGATTTTAGGACGGTACAAAATCAGGGAACTCTTGTCGTAAATGCTCCAGCAAGTCGCTGGATGTTCCAAACCCTGGTGGGTCGGACTGTTGTACATGGTCCTCTTGATGAGATGTTAAGCCGTCAGGTCCTGCTGGTAAATCTTCACCTATGATGGGCGACGGCGGTCGGGCGTCCCCACTCCGCCGGCCATACATGTGATGATTTTTGTAATTCTCATACTCTGGAAACAATGCCCTATGCATGGCATCTGCCTTTTGGGTGGCTTCCCTTGAGTTACTTTGTCTAGTGGGCCTCTCCGGTTCTGAATCACTACTAGTTGAGACGTCCGGATCCAGATGAAGTTCCATAGCCCTTCGCCTAGTCATGCTTCTAGTTTGCACACGTGCCATCAAAATTGCCTAAACTCTAACTATGCCAGATCTAGTATGTGGTTCTGCCTCCTGTTTGATTCACACTTGCAGTGGCAGGTCACCGTTGGACGTCTTCAGACT
Organism: Polytrichum formosum; assembly: GCA_964035585.1. Taxonomy (NCBI): domain Eukaryota; kingdom Viridiplantae; phylum Streptophyta; class Polytrichopsida; order Polytrichales; family Polytrichaceae; genus Polytrichum; species Polytrichum formosum. The sequence continues at coordinate 2,441,956 of OZ037941.1, forward strand.
GAGTAGATCTGGCTGAGTGGCCACAGTCTGTCCACCAACTCATTTGGTTGCTGGAATCTTTGTTGCACCCTCTTGTCCTAGATGTACTTCCACGCCCCAAGTAGTTTTTGCCCCGTGCCGCAAATAAATCACAATAGTTTCGCCCATCTATACCAACTGTACTCCTTGTTCCATATCTAGATCCATGGAACTATAACCCTAACGCTAAAGTTCAAAGAAAGCAAATGAGATAGAGTTGCGATACCATTGCATGGTCGCCAAATGTTAATGGTGTTTCGCACTCCTTCTTTGCTCCATTAACTAGTTCGCCGCCAGTCACGTCCAAGCCTTGCAGAAACATCTCCCAAGCTAGTCCTTCATCCCTAGAAAACTCCTTGACGTATGTGAGCCCAATATGGTGCCCACATGTGTTCTTAATCGCAAGGGATTAACAAAACTTGGAGTTTCATTTGTGTTCAAATATTCAAAAACATAAAAACAAGTTGTGTTCTTAGTTATTAGTTGAATTAAGTTGAAGCTAGGGTGTTAGTACTTGAGTGCTAGTAGGAATTATTAGAGTTATTTAGAGGTTGGTTAATGGGGTTCCTAGGCTTAAAGGCTTAAGCTTAGTAAACGGGGTTCTATTAACCTATATAGATAGTCACTAGATTTTGGCACATCCGCATGTGAATGCGAATTGTGTGTAAGAGACTGGATTAAGGTCTGGACCGACCCGGGTTCGAATCCAGTTGGTTCTATTGACTGGTGTTATCCCAAGATGAGCTAGTGGTAAAAGCATGAATAGTCTGTAGGCAGATACGGAGAAGAAGTTACTACATATGTGTAAGTAGAACCTTCTCAATTACTTTTCATATTTTAGAGGCATTTTACTTATATTCACCTAACCGCTCACGGTTTATGAAGGTTCACGGGTTAATTAGAAAGGAAGTCAGTGGGTCAACTTAGATTTAAGTTAAGTAATTCGTATGAAGAAGTCAAGATACTTGCGAAGGACACAAGGATGGCAACGAACGGAGGATGAAAACAAACGAATGAAGGATGGCAACAAACGGTGGATGATGCTAAGCGGATGAAGACCGTTTGATCAAGTGGATGGAAGACCAAGACCGTTGGATCTACGGATTTTAGGGATGACGGCTAGAATATGACGGCCGACAATTCCAACCGTTAGATGTATGGTTAGATCTACGGCCGGTAAGGCTTGGTGATGGAAGGGGGTAGTCCCTCGAAGGGAAGGGGGGAGGCTCATTAGTTCTCTCTCACTCTTGCGATTAGTATTACTTTTCTTTTTTTCTCTCTCTCCCTCATTAAGTAGATGAAGGCACAAAGTTCTTAGAAGGAAATAATGAGAATGTTAGCAAAAGGGTTCATGAATCCTATGAATGTTAAATGACAAGGTTGGAGTAGGCTTAGTGATAAGCTTGGTAACATGTTATGTGTGTTGTGATCAAGTAATGAACCTCAGTGAGAGACATTATATTATTAGATCTCTAGGTTAATATTATTTAGCCTACAACCTTGAACTCGGGTTTTTCTTTGATTTGTGTGAGTGTGATACTCGAGTGTTTGTAAACACTTGAGTTTGAGTTAATAAAGGAAGAGGTGCCAAGTACACTGATTCACAAATTAGAATGGATATAAGTTACAACTGATTACCAAGGCCAGTGGAGTTCATGTGAGTCATGAGCTCTCACCCGGATTACGATGCTCAAGGGTGGGAGTTTATGGCTGACAACGTATAATCCCCTAAAACTTCCGTTTAAGGCTTGAAAATATGCCTTGGACATTACCTACCAGCTCGTGTTTTTGGCCCAATCGGCCAACTTCCGGATGTTGTTTCCACAATATTAGCTTGGATCTGGCATCTTTAACCTTCTACCAACCTATGGTAGAGTTTTCGGATCATTTTGACTACTTTCATATTTCCGACCAGCTCACATTTTTTGTCAGATCCGCCAACTTCCGGAGGTGGTTTTGGCAAACCGAGTCCGGATCTGATCTCTCTAACATTCTACCGACCTATAGTAGAGTTTTTGGATCATTCTAACCACGTACATATTTCCGAACAGCTCACGTCTTTGGTCAGATCGGCTAACTTCCGGAGGTGGTTTTCGCAAACCGAGTCCAGATATGGCCTCTCTAACCCTCTACCCACCTATGGTACAATTTTCAGGTCATTCTAACTACTTGCTCTGGAGGTCCTCCCCTGAGCGTCACGTCCACGCATATCCACCATTCCTAATTTCTAATGCATTCCTTGATACTACATCACAAATTCTCCGATGCACATTTTCAGTAACACACTCAACACCTACGTCCTGTCAACACTAAGGACTAAGTTAGCTTACAAGAAGAGTAGTAATAAGATAATGCCAACAATGTATCTACTCTCTAAATCCCTCGTTCAACACTTTATTGCTTGTTTTCCAAAACTGTTGTCCGTCCGGACTGCTACACATGTTCAGGACGCTACCCGTCCAAGTCTAAAACTTACAAGCATACACACCTTCTCTAAGGATCCAAGCTATCTTCGCATATGTGTACTAAGAGAGCCAAAAGGCTCTAGAACAACCCTTATATATTTAAAAACAACTACCTACTAGGTGGGTCAACTTGGTAGGTTGCCACCCTGTCAAAACGCTGCAACTAGCTGTCCTGACGCGTTTTTGCCCTCTGTCCAGTTCATGACCAGCTGGCACACTGTCATAAAAACGATCAACTAGTAAAAGACTCGCAATGACATTTTAATAACTTTGGACCTACAAGTCATTTTCTGACCAGCTAAGTTACTAACACCAAATAATTACTACTACTGAATAGACTATTCAGTACTAAAACAGTAAAAACCAACTAGTGGACGTCCTAACAACTAGTTGTATTAAGGACAAAATTGACATCAACTAGTAAAGTGGCATTTTTTGCCTTTATGACAATATGTGAAACATAGTGTTAAATCCTACCTTAACAGCTGCCACAGATTGTGGGAACAACTCACTCAGGGTTAGGCGCAAACCAATGGCTCTCCCACCCCCCAACTACCACCTCGAAATTCAATACACCACCTCCCTAACTATTAAGAGACTTTGAAATCCTACTGAGGAAAACACAAATCCCAAGCCACTTCCACGGTGCAAACCGATGAGACCACCGCACCTCAAGGTCTCGCTAACCTCTCTCTCCCCCTCTCGCGCACTCTCGCTCTCATGAGCTTGGTTGCACACTCTTTGTTCTCGTCTACCTACAGTCAACCTCAATTGTTTGCTTGCTCACAACGAACGGACAACATGTTCAATCAACCAATTACAACGACAGAGTAAGTTTTCTGATGGTCATGTTAGCTCCCCTCCTGCCTCTCCGTGCACATCGAACCAAACGAATCTACAGTTACTTAGCTCATAAAAGCCACATACTAAGTTATCTCATCATCACAACCATCTCATATCTATGTACACGGTGCACTGCAGCAGGTACGGCAATGCGAACCAATACACCAATAAGGGGGCAGAGTAAGAAAAAAATCTTGCACTTGGAGTCAGACGTTGCCTTCCCTGCACGTTTTTCCTCGACAGAAAGAACATGGTGGTAGCCGCTCTCTCTGGCACCTCTACCTCTACATCCTATTGAACCAGCTAACTCCTCCTCACGTCTCTGACAACATTACCAACGAAATGTTGGCGATCAACAAGGTCTTCCCTTTATTGGCCTCTTGGGAACTCGAAAGAACACAACGTGAGAACAACCAATTTGCATGAGAATACTTAGCTCGACCGGCGATGGCCACATCGATCATGCGACCCCTTGGCAGGGCCAAACCACCCCAGCACCTTTGCCCTCTGAACAAGTTTAGCTCACATTGCTCCATTTGATTCATAGGGGCAGTCCTAACCTTCCTTTTCCTGAAGAGCAACACTCCGTCTTCGCAGGTTCCGCCATGACTCGCCACTCCAAGTTCAAATCTCTATCTTTTCCCTAGCGAATTCCAAGGTATTGGTGTGCGTTTCAATGCAACACTCACACCTCAAAACCCCAACATGCATGTACCCTGTTTGGAACAAAATATCACCCATCTCCATCCCGATCGACCTCGGCAAATCCAGGTGTAGCATTCCCACTTTCCTACCAACCACCATCTTTTTGATAGGGATTGCACATCTACCCCTACAGTTCGACAAGGTTCCTCCAAACGCACAACCGCCACCCCTCCTGAAAGGATCTTGTGCCTATCTTAGCCTCGCCGTTCCCTCCACGCAGAATACCCTACTGCATCGAACCACATCTAAGACCGTAACTTCCAAGGACTCCCACACAGAACCCTTGCCCTTGCCGCGCCAACTCCATTGGACACGGCCCTCCTCCCTAGGCCAAGCTTCCCTTCGTCTCCCCTTAATCTCTCTGCACCTCTATTCCCTCTTACAAATCCTATTTCACGCAATAGCCTCCCTTTTAACTCACGCTACCACACCCGGTCTCTCATAGAAACCCACATTCTGGAGTGTTCGGAGGCACCATAGCACATGAGCAAAAAAAAATTAAATTTTAAATTTTTTAAATTTAAAAAAAAACTCCCTGCTGCGGCAGCGTTTCCGCATGCTCCCCCTAGCCTTTGGCTACTTACCATTACGGCTAACCTAATGAGCCTCTCCTTGACTGGCTTCCGAAACCCCTCCAACTCCATCTTTGTTTTTTTTTCTATGTTGCTTGGTGCCCAATGGCCTTAGGGCCGCCCGAGGAAAAAAATGGGCTCTCCATTTTACTTTCTCTTTATCTCTCTTTCTCCTTGCCTTTTAAATTAACTTAACTTATCTTAATCTTAACTTTGGTCATCCTTATTCATCCAATGTCATTTGGATTTTATTTATGTTTTTAACTTCGGAATCGCCTTCTCTTGTCATTAATTAAACATGGGGGCACAATCATGGGCTCACATAAGGGGGTGATATGTGCAGATTAATGCGGGGCTCGCATTCACTTTCTCTCGTGGTTAGGACATTCTCTCTCCTCTCTCTTCATGTAAATAGATGTGCAAAGGTTTTAGAAGAATAAAAATATGAATGTTGAACAAAAGGGTTGATAAACCGTCAATAAAATGTTTTTGACCCTTGTTGGATAAGGTTTGTACGAACATGTGTTGCTGAAGCGAACCATGTGTGGACGTATGGTTGTTGAAGTGAAGGTCGCATCCGATTGTTTTTCAGGTTTTATTGTTGCCTAGATTCATGAGCTTATGATTTCACAAGGTTATGATTGCATTAGCTTCTGATTTCCTAAGTTTCTGGTGGCGTAAGTTTATGTTTGCATAAGTGTTGTTGCATAAGTCATTCATTACCTTAGCTTATGTTGCATTAGGTTCTAGTTACCTTAGCTTTTGCTTACGTTAGTTTTTGCTACATTAGATTTTGTTACATTAGCTTCTGATTATCTTAGTTTTTGTTACCTTAATTTATGGTACCTTAGTTTTTGTTGCATTGTTGATTGTTGAGGGTTTTATGGCGTTTGAGACTTAGAGGCATAAGGTAGAGATAAAAATTAGTAGTTGGAGATAGAGTTAATTGGTTAGTGACAAAGTTAAAGATTAGATTAGAGATTAAGTTATACATTATAGCTAGAGCTAAAGTCTCTAACTCTAACTCTAGCTTTAGTCTTGATTGAAATGTTGGTTTGGAGGGTGGCAAAAGGTCATCATCCGAGTATTATTCATCAAAAAGGTGGCTTAACCCTCAAGCCTCTCACTACTTGGTCAACCCAACCAAAGGTGACCGGTATGGAATTTTATGGAAGTAGGGTACCTTTAGCAAATCCCCCCCCAATTGCGATAGCAATGAATGACTCCTAGATGAAGCTAAGATGTTTTAGGTTGGATGAAGAGCGGTTTTGTGAGGGACGACATGATGGACTTAGGATGAATTTAGGTGGTGTATATAGATGAATGTGATGTATAGATGATTGTGATGCACAGATTGTCGCAACCCTTGCTAGCTTCCCATTGCTAACTTGGTCCATTTTTCAATTCTAGCAAGAGTTACGAGCGCTAACCCTTCGCATACCGCCATGCGAAAGGTTAGCTCCCAATACCGCGGACCCAACACTTAGTAAGAGGGGGACCAAACCTCCTACTTGGTTTTCGGGACTCACCGCTTGATCGGTAACCAATTCTTAGATGTGGACTTCCATCCATGAAAGTCCAATCTTATGTTGCACATCGTGTTGCCGGAGCAACACTACAACAACCCGAGCCATACTAGGCAACTATGCCCTCCCATTGGGCCAATGCCCATGGAGGCCTTGCCGTTCGGCCTCGGGTGGGTGAGGCCACACCACCTCACCCATATAAGCCTCTAGGACTCTAGGCAGGATCCCTACCCCACCGTCAAGTAACCATTTGTCTCTCTCCCAACACTAGGGGCCAAGTAGACATTTTCCCTTAGCCGCTGGGCCTAGAACACCCCAACAGCTTCAGAACCCCATAACTTCCTCATATGATATCCGATTCTAACAATCAACCACTCATCGTGATCTATGTTTCACGTAGATCACAATGGACTACTCACTTGCCCCATTCGGGCAAGAATTGAGGAAGTTATGCCAGTTTAAAGCTTCGCAATCTTGGGAGCCACTCCCAGGCCACTGCTGATCCAAGGCGCTGTCCCGGGACAGCGCCCCACTCAAAATGCCATATCTCATAGCTCACACCTCCGATTGAGGTGTTCTTGAGCTTTTTGGAATTGGCACGCCATAAGCTACGCATAGCTTATGGCCTCACCCTTGTGCCTCCTAGTCTCCATGGGTAGGAGGCGTTCCCAACGCCTGGGGCCCTCACCCACACTAGGATCACTTGGGCCCTCTTACCAATGGCGTCACAAGTCCCGGGTGTCACTCCGGGGTCCCCCTTGTGCCCATGATATTTCGGGCAATTCTTATGGAGAGGTCCGCGACACAGATGAATGTGACGCACGGATGAACGTGATGCAATTGAACGATTATAGGAATTAGAATGTCATTGCTTGGAGGCACTAGAATAGTCCACCCATCCGGACAATCTTGTGGGTTGTTACTTCGTTTGAAATAGCAATTGTCGCCATACCCCACAACCCAAATATCCCACCATTCACACTTATTACGTAGATGGCTCATTCACACCCCCACCAAAGAAATGAAAGAACCACCGGATTCGGTATTTACCATCCTGCTAGCAACATCCAATATGTCTATAGACTCTCTGAACGACAAAATATTCTATGCACAAAACTAACATCCATCTACATAGTGCTCTACCTCACCAAATACAACAACACCCATTCATATATCTTCATTGAAGCCTCAACTCCATCTACATAATGCACAACCATCTTTGCCAACCCTCCTCCTAGCATAACTACCTAGACAAATTACTCATATAAATCATAATCCAACTACTATCATAACACACATCCCCTCTCACACTCCCAAAAATCCACACACCCTTAAGCATATTGGGGAACAAAGCTGCCAAAAAACTCACCAAATTTAGTACTAACAAAACCCCTCCAAACATTGCTCTCCCTCCCCCCAATCCATACCATGCATATTGTCCCATGTTGGCATTCTAAAATCCTTATAGAAAACCACCAAGCTACACCCATCAAACACCCATCAAACCCTATATACAGAAGGAATACACACGCCAACTCATGACTACTATACTCCCCCAATACCCATATGTAGCAAAATGGCTTAACAACTCGTTGGTTCACTCTTCATTTTCCAATTACTTATGATCAGCACCCGAACGAATAGATGCCCAAATCACACAAATTCTCAAACTACGATATGGTCAATACATGGGCAATAAAAAAAACCCACTATCTGGCCCACCAAATTTCCTTCCTCCCTTTGCAACCTATGTTCACTACAAGAAATTAACACACGCCTCCACCTACTCTCTATGTGCACAAACATCATTCTCAATAACATCCAAACAACCAAACACAACAAAGGTGTACGACACATACACAAACTAGTCATCTTTCACTCCTCAACAAGAGACACATTCTTAATAAACGTCAGCATCCACCTTGGAAACCCCCCAAAGAACACAACCCCTCCATGGCTACAACATTTGCCATACTCATGCCTCTGCTCCAAAGACCACCTAAACAAATACAGACAACAAAATCCCAAGAATGCACCCTACAACATGTTGCCCAAACCCACGCAAATAGCTCAGATAAAGGGATAGCCAAACCCCCAGGTGTCGCCAATGGAAATCAAACCCAACACATGTTGCAATGAGTCAAAACTACATGCCTTTGTAATACCCACCCTTTAGATACAAAACGTTGGCAAACACAACTTATAACTCCCCCGACTAGATCATTAGTGCCCGTGACATTTACCACTATAGGGACCACCTTTGACAAGATGCAATAGCATTTGTCCCATAGCCTTGCTGAGTGAACCTGCTCAAGGTTCACATATGAGCTAGAAGCTATGATCAAGGTGAAGCATACCTCATTCACACCAACACCAGTGGTTGGCGTCGCTCTCTCTTTGCACTTTGCCTCTATATAATGATAAACCCAAAATAAAAATAACATCAGTGTTTGTTGCAACAACGTGAATGGGAGCATGTTCTTCTTTATCTTGATCATGTTTACCAAGCTTTGAGGTCGGGTTACTTCATGCCTTTTGGAAGGTGGGCTCCTTTCGATGAAGCAAGCATCAGAGGGCATTTGCCTTTTATGGAGGGTCTTCCAAGGCTTGTTTGTTGTCCTTTTTTGTTTGTTTAGTACCTACTCCAAGGTATGTGGCTCGATATTTGATAACAATTTGGTGTATTTATTTCATAAGTTTTTTTAATGCATTTGGGGGTATTTTGAGGTGTTAAAATTTTTGTTGAGTGTTTGTGGATGGACCCTCTTATGCCTACATGATGTATTCGAGTAAATATGGACATAATTTTTAAAATTGGACATTTTAGTTGCTTCATTTCTATGAATGGATCCGTCGATACGCTTATGAAAAATCCAAATCCTATTCAAGACATGTGTCGTTAGTGATTACTTGAATGTTATGCTACTAAAATATAATTATGTATAAATATATATATATATATATATTGATGTTAAATGTATATAATTAATGTTAAAAAATGAAAGTACAATCAAAATGACTACTAACAACATCAACTTTGCACATTCTATCGGAGGATCTTACTATACAATCTTATTGTAAGATCTTATGACAAAATTCAATATGTTATAATTATGGATTTGGACTTAGCCCAATTTTTACTCAAATATTACATCCATTGTGATGGTAATGAGGAGGATTACTTTCCATCCTATTGATCTAAGTATTTGGATCAGTGGATGCATTTAGCTATTTTTTCTTGTTTGGCGGTAGTGGAAAATCTATTATACCAATGGATGAATTATATGATTTATATAGTGTTAGGTGGTGCCTTGAATAGTGGTAGAATATTCAATATTATATGTGTGTTAGTGCAGGTGACTGTGTGCCCAAGATTGACGTGTGAGCAAGAGAATTTTGGGTCCGTCGCGCTCGGATGAGCGCCCCTGATGGCCAACATATGTGAGCCTCAAAATTGCCCCCAACGGCAAAAAAACTCACAATTGAGGTGTTTAAGCAAAATCATTAGATTAGTAATAGGGAAATTCAGCCAAAAACCATTTAGATTAAGGTGGGTTGGAAAGAAAGACCCTACAAGGTTGGCTAGATGTGTTTTACCCTTGGGGTAAGAATTTTGAGCAAATAGGAAATTAGGAACCAAATAGGTAAAAGATGAATGTCATTTACCCGAATTGAAAATGTTAAAGTAGTGGGCTATTAAGTAGGTAGGTTAAGTTAGGAGTAACCAATTCAAGTAAACAAAAGTCAACCGGCAGCAAAGATTGGAGGGTGTAAGTGTCAATCAACCTTCAAGAGACCCATACAGGGCCTTGAAGGGTTCCGATTAGGGTGCGCACCAAATATGTAGGTGGTGATGCCATAATTTATGAACTTAGTAATATAGGCTCTGTCCAATCAACCATAACTAAGAGGGTGGGACTTAATTAAGGTCCCCCCATTTAGATAATTTAATTTATAAGAGGTAAAAAATTAGATGTGGCCCAGGATAAGATGTAAGGTTATTTCATTCATTAGAATTAGGTTGCCTTGATCCCAAGGCTGATGCATTTGCGCTTAGACTATGATAGATTATGCATTAGATTAAAGAAATTGATGTAGCTTAGATAATTACCTTAGGTACTTATAATCTAGGCACAACCTACCGGAAGGATACGACGCGATTACCAAATCCCTTCACAAACCGAAATATTTATTAAATATCATAACATCCGGGTTCGGCTTGGGCACCTGCCAAGGCAAGCCACCCTCACCGAAGGGCTTGTGCGGTACTTTTAGGCTCCCTTGGAGGGGGGTGCCCAAAAGCACCACATGGAGAGATACCCAAATCTCAAGGAAAAGGTTGGCGGTTCGATTCTTAGCTGTGAAATCTCCTCTTTATTTGACAAAAACTTGCCAAGTGGTCAATTGCCTCTTGTGCTTTGGCACTGGCCTATCGGCCTTCTATCTCAAAATAAATAAATAAATAAATAAAATTCTCAATTTGACTAAATGGCCAAATTATATGCGGAATTGGAAGTGTCCACAATAAGACATGTACCTTATATAATAGTACCCTTAATACTTGTACAATCTATTTTTACTTGTCTACAAATATTTATCCACATAGTTTACTATCTTAAACCATGTCAGTTGTGTATCATTCTGTGGAAATTTAGAGGAATAGATTCCATAGTTTTGGCAATCTAAGAAGTGATCCCATTTTGGTCCGAGACGACCCTAAACTACCGGATGATGGTGGAGAGATACCCAAATCTTAAGGAAGAGGTTGGCGGTTCGATTCCTGGCTGTGAAATCTCCTCTCTACTTGACGGAAAACTTGCTAGGTGGTCAACTGCCTCCTGTGCTTTGGCGCTGGCTTGTCAGCCTTCTGTCTCAAAAAAAAAAAAAAGTGATCCCATTTGTACCAAAGCTGTTGTATACAATATACAATATATGAAACGGTGTAGGAGTTGAACTCAATAGTACGTGAAATACAGTATAATAAGCGTGTCAAAGGACATCGGTAATCAGTCTTCACCATTAAATGTTGCCTCTGGTGATATGCTACTAACTTAACTAATGAACTTCCTATCATCTTCATCGAGGTCATTGATAGTGAGCATTATGGAGAAGGCTTTTAGGTAATGAATTTTGTTAGAGAAACATTGATCTTATAACCACGGGTATGAATATGTCACAAGATTAGTAATTGGTGGTTCCCCGTCTCAGTTATCAATCTCAAATGATCATTCTATAAATTAACTATGTCATTTAAAATTTTAAAATAGAACCTCAAAATAAACTTATAAGAGTAGACTATAACTACAATCACCAACTGTAATGATATCAATTTGAAGCATCGTTTTGAATCTTGGAAATCAGAGGTAAGGTAGAGGGTGCTAAAACCAACACCTATAAACGCCTCCTAATTGTTAACATTCTACTATCTTGAACCAAATTTCTCCATGGTGTAGGAGTGCCTGGCCCAGGACAAACAGTTCTAGGTGCCATTAGTGGCGTCACCTCATAGTGGCCTCCACTACCTCCATGTAGGGCAGGTAACGGGCTCCTCTCTATATTGGGTTGGTTCAAGGTGGGTTTAGGGTGGCTTGTCAATGCCTATTCTAGCCATTCTTTTCACCGCTGGGGGGGGAAGCTGGTTCCAACCATTCCATTCACAAATCCAAAGGGGTAGGCCCACAAAGCACAAAGGGGGTTGGTTCCCAGGGTGCAAGGGGTTCGGTTCTAGGATGCAAGGTGACAGTTTTGCAAGTGAACCAAGTGGGATCATGGAGGTGGCCATGTGGCTTTGTGCACCGTTATTAGTTAGGTTTTGATCTAACTTGAGTCTAGTACCCAACTATGTTATATTGGTTCTAGGCAATGAAGGTGGGGGTCCTCATCATGTGCAAGGTCGTCATACATGGGACCTAGGGATTGGTTTAAGGAATCTAGTGAATTTGACTTTGAATATTCATCGAATATTCAATTGAGGCTACATTTTTGTCGTTCTTTCTTTATACCTATGCTTAGCCTAAAGGCTAATATGAATATATATATATATATATCAACCACATAGCCATGTGTATGTGCAATGGCTTAAAATGTCGGTTTAAGCACCCTCTACCTTATCTATTGTTGTGTCCACAGTGTGAGCCCAAAAGGGTGCCCACATTTAGTCTTAGACCCTTGAAACGTTAGTTGATGCACTTTGAAGTAGCATGTTACTTCACAAAAATATAAAAAGAGTGAAATGTTAGTCTTAGAAGTACCATGTTGTAAGAGGCTAGGATGTGAGTTGTTATTGTGTTTTTACCTTCGGAAGGATTTGAGTGAATGAGGATAGGTAAGGAGAACTTGGATTGAGTAGTTAGTGAGTAGGCTAGTACAAATGGATGGAGACAACCAAAGTGACTCAAGAGGCAAGTGCATTCGAATTGGGATGAATAGAGGATCACATGGAGCGCACAAGTGGACCACCTCATCATGGCCACTTAATGGGGAAGGTCCAAGGAAGAATGCAAGGTGGAGGATAAGCAAATTCTCAAAGCACCAATCAAATCACGAGTTAAGCATCGTGGTTTGAATTAAGTGGTGAGCAACGATTTGGGAAAGTAAGGGGAGAAAGTTATGGCGGCGGAAAGCGAAGGAGGCTAAGTTTGGGTTGAAGCATCCCAAGTTTGGTAAAGTGTGGTAGGTAGAAAGCCAAGGCTAGTTAAATGTTCGAATTAGGATCCTTGTTGATCATTTGAGGGAGGAAGGCTTAGAAGATAGGATTGGCGCCTACTAAGTAGGAGGAAATCTCAAGGGCTTATCGTGAGCCTTGAGGGTGCTCACCCCCTCAAGCTTACTATATAATCCCTCATTCTTCCCTCACTCATCCTCTCTTTCCTTTGTGCTCCAAGGCACCCCACGAGTTATAAGTGTGGGTGTGGGAAGCCATATTGGAGCACATGTGTGTGCTTAGTTTTTAGTTTGAGAGCCAAGGCTTGTTAGCCTTGAAGAGGGCTTAACCTCTTGGTAAAATTAGTGTTGACGTGAAGGATTTTAAAGTTAATTCATGATTCCAATTTGTGGTACTTAAAGTTCATGTTTTGAATACACGTGGTTGCAAGTTCCATGTTTAAGAGTTGAGCACTTGAGGTTGTGATGAGTGCAAAAATATACTTGTGTGGATTAGTTAGTCTTAGTGAAGTTAGGAAATTCTCTCTCCCCCTCTCCTCTCTAGGATTTTAGGATTTTAGGATTAGAGAAGAATTGTGTGATTAGAAAGGGGTTGTTAGTAGAATTAGGAAAATTAGGTAGGAAGATTAGTTAAGGGCTTGAATAATTAGTGAGGTAGTTGGGGATTACAACTACAAAGTTGTGGGTTCATGAAGGAGCTGGGTTTATGAAGGAGCTGGGTTTGTTTAGTTAGAAAGTAAAGAGCTGGGTTTATGAAGGACCTGGGTTTGTTTAGTTAGAAGCTAAGGAGCTGGGTTCATGAAGGAGCTGGGTTTATAAAGGAGCTGGGTTTGTTTAGTTAGAAGCTAAGAAGCTGGGTTTACGAAGGAGCTGGGTTTATTTAGTTAGAAGCTAAGGAGTTGGGTTCATGAAGGAGTTGGGTTTATGAAGGAGCTAGTTAAATCCAAGACCACTTGAAGGGTGAACCTTGCACTATGGACTCATCCAAGTCCAAATCCAATACCGCGGAGGAATGTGAGCCCAAACCCACTACTCGGACTACGGACGCTTAAGGGTGGGGGGTTTGGCCTCACATAATTGGTGCGTCCGCCGGGAGCGAAGCGGAAGGTAGTTACAAGACTTGGAGGCGACTAGGAGACTTGGAGGCAACTAGGAAAAATTGGAGACACAAACTTGAGAGAAGGGAAGGAGCACCCGAAACTCGGTAAGTATTCTCTCTTTGGGTTACATTTGAATTCATTGTATTTCAACTATTCCTTGGAATGAATTGCATTGTCAATTACGCAAATTCATTTTTGAGGAAGGAGCGCGGCGAAGGTACGTCCTCAACCTTTTTGGGGATTTGCTAAGAACTTAAAAGGAACCTATAACCGAGTAGCTCATTAAAACATTAGAGGGTAAATTCACCTTAGGACATTGAACTTTGACACTCACCTCGGGGTGAGTCTCAAAGTTTTGGGAGTTGTCATTTCATGCTCTAGATTAAATTAATATTTCACAAAGTTTATGGTGTTGTTACATTGAGTCACGATTGAGGGGAGTGCTAACTCACAGGGGGATGCGATTGCTCAAGGTATGTTTATTTCTTCAAAGTGAACTCATTAACTAATTAAGGAATGTCTTTTGTACTCGTGATTGTTGTTATCCGTTGTAGAGGGTAATTCCCGAATTGTGGATGGTGTGAGAAGTTGAAGGGTGAAGCCTCGACTTTTAACATAATCTACTCGGAAGGTCACCCCCTCACAATCGGTATTGTGGTGAGTGTTAATTTGCGGGAAGGTGCGGAGGTGATGCTCCGACTTAACCAAAAAATTAACATGAACATGCCTATCCCCTATTGGGATTCTTTCACCTAAGTGGGCTTGCAGGTTCTTTTCCTCACCTCCTAAAAAAATTATAACCACACCAAGACAAGTGAAAATATTAAGAGGGGAATTGCTAGGATTATGTGTGGTCAAGTGAGGGTCGATCGATTCTTATGGAATGCAAGGTAGGACTCGCTCACAAAAACCAAGTTTGATAGTAGGACTAGAGAAATCTACTCGAAAGAGGCGGTCCTCTAAAATCAGTGATAGATTAGAACAAGATAATGTTAGAATAGAGAGTTGTTTGAACGTCGAACCTAGGACTAGGTCAATTCTAGACACCTTAGAACTTGGAGCTCAACTTGAAGAGGAGATCACTCCCTCCAAATTGAGTGGTGAAACTTCTTCGGAAAATTACACACTTAGAGAAGAATTCCCGGTAGAAGTTGATAGGGGATTGTTGAATAGTTCACCGGTCACCATGGCCGAGGAACGGGGGATGGATCCACCACCCATACCCCCAATTCCGCCCATACCTCCTATACCTCCAATAGACCCATTGGTTAGGCCAAGAGGCCTACCAATTGTGGTTCCACAAAATTTAGCGGCGATGGATATGCCATCTCATCTCCCTAAATTTTATGGGACCAAGGATGAGGACCCCTCTCGGCACATGGAACGGTATATCGAACGGTTGGCTAGCTTCCTCATAACCGACCCGGGTTATTGGTTAGTGTGGTTTCCTACCACTCTAGAGGGGGAAGCCTATGAATGGTATCGGGATCATGCCGAGGGACATTTTAGGGGATGGGAACAATTACAAAGGGAGTTTCTTAACGAATTTAGGCCGGAAGTGGGTCAAAGTACCGCATTAAGGGCATTGTCGTCATTGAAGCAAGGAAGGGAGGAAGAAATTTCGGCTTACATTAGGAGGTTTGATTTAGTGTGCACTAGATTTGTGGGTACCATGCTCAACGACGACACGCTAAAGCAATTTTTCATTCAAGGGTTTTTTAAGTCCGGAACTATTAGGGGTGTTCTAGAAAGGAATCCCTTGACCTTGGCGGATGCCAAGCGTGCGGCTAGAGATATTGAAAACTTGGATAAAGATCACGAAAGGCTATGGAGAAGGGAGGATGAATTGATCCCACAATTCATCCCCATACGCCCTAGGGTGGTAGCGGTAGAACCCGCTAAGTATGAGAACCAAATTCCATATGCCATTGTGGACACCGGTCCCCGACCTTTAGCGGTTAGGGAACCGGCACCTCTTTTGGCACTACCGGCCCCTAGAACGGATCCACACTTGGAGGAGGTTGAGAGAAGACTAGGTGCTAGCCAACTAGGATTCCAAGAGGCTATGATAAAACAAATGCAAAGCCTCACGGATCAAATGTCATTAATGATCCGGAGTCAACAACCGGGGCCTCCACCCCCGGTTGAGTCGGGTAGGCATTCTTCCGGATTATGGTGTGTCCAATGTGGCCAACCGGGCCACACGCGTCAATTTTGTAGAAGTGGACAAAACCGTGACCAAAGAGGAAACGGTAACCCACCTCAACAAAATCAACGAGGTCAAGCGCCACCTCACTATGGAAATGGAAGCAATAGAGGACCACAACCTAGAGGGCAAGGTGGCCAAAATTTAGAGAAGAAGGAATTTCATCCCTTTTGTGGAAGGTGGCACGCTCAAGGACAATGTTGGTCCGAAGGTCAAGAGTTTAATTGTAGCAATTGTGGAGGAAGTCATCCCTCGGATACGTGTCGCCAACCGGACAAAATAATTAATGTCCCTTACCCGGTGGCTAATCCACAACAACAAGCAAGGGATAATATGCGAGGTGCTAGGCCACAAGGAGTACCGGCCAATGAACTTAGGCCACCTAACTTATACTATGACCATAGTAATGCTAGGCAAACTTTTCATCCACCGGCGGGCTTGCAAACTACAACCCGTTACATTCCAATACAAAATAGACAAGGAGTTCCACCTAATGGTAGTAACGGGAGACAAGCGCCTCCAACGGATCCGGGACCATCTAACTCCCAAGATGTTAGGTTCATGGATGGAGTGTTGGAGGCCACATGTGATGACATGCTTCCTCTCCCAACGAGAATTGGAGAGGAGCAAAGTCAATGGCCTCCTCACACCAATGCTATTACATATGAGTTAGTGAAGGGTAAGGGTGTGGTTGAAGAAGCACCTGCACTAGCGGTAACTACTAGGGCTAGGAGAGGGGATGCCCCGTTGGAGGTAGGAATAGGAGAGCAAGGAAATTACTCTTCGGATGAAGAGATTAATCTCTCCGAGTTGGATAGGGTAGCTAGAAGAGCTACTAAGGATGTGGAGAGGGAAAATATAATTTTACAAGATAGGGAGAGAACTAATGCGGTACATGACTTGGATAATAGCGATGTGGGTGAATGGGAAGGACCGGGGGTTCCCGTAGACGAATTCGACGTAGTGGGTAATTCTAAGGTGGAAAGATCTACCGGGTACGACTTGTGGGCGGACCTTAGTACACTCAAGGCGGATATTACTTTCGGCCAACTATTGGAAATTTCACCCACGGCAAGGAAAACATTAAAGGAGGGAATGCCGGTACACAAGAGGATGAGGAAGGTGAAAGCTAAAATAGCCGCTAGGATCCAATCACAAGGTGGAAGAGACGTGAAAGCTATAGAAATAGAAGTTGTTATAGTAGATAAGGTGGTTCCTAATGTGCTAGTCGACGGAGGGAGTAGTCTAAATATACTACCGGAGGATACTATGAAAAAATTGGGACTTGGACTCACGGGGCCTTCACCTTTGGTCATAAATATGGCAAATCAAAGTTCGACTACGCCTTTGGGGATGATCAAGGATTGTAGAATGACTACGGGAGGCGAGGAGTACTTGGTCACCTTCCATGTCATTAAAATGCACTCCAACAAGGACACCTTCCCCATTTTGCTAGGTAGGCCTTGGTTGCGGATGGCGAATGCTATGGTCAATTGGGGTGGACCTAAACCATCCATCACTTATGGTCCGGAGGGTAATAGGGTCATAGTGTCCATTGGTTCATTAGAAGGATGGATGAAGAAGGAGATGTATTTGCCATTGGAGAAGGAAATTGATGACTTAAACGAGAATGAGATTGGCAAGGCATTGGTGGGAGTCGTCCATCCCGAAGGTCAAAGGGTTGTTATAGATTCGGGCTCGGGAAGTCTAGGTCCTAATTTTTACAATTATGGGGATAATGGGGATTATGCCCAATGGCTAAGGGAGTACCCCGAGTCCGAGGTTGATGTAATGGTTACATTTCACCAAGTAGGCTTAGGGAGTGAATTTCCTAGTGTTAGTTTAGGAGAGGGCTCATTGTTGGAGCCATGTGAGGTGCTCACCGAGGAAGAGTGGGTTAGCGGTGGGTTAACACCTTGGGTAGATGACGTGGAAGAGGGTGAGGTTAGTTTAATTCATGTAGATGGGACTCAAGAGGAGGATGTGATTATTGAGTCATCGAAATTGGAGGAGCCTTTACATTTCAAGACCACGTCTACGGGGATAGTTGTAGGTCAAGATGTGAAAGATTACCCCAATGTGCCTTCCGATTGGTATCGGAACAAAGAGGAACAAGCACATGTGTCGGAAGCGGATTGGCGGTACGTGGATGTGAAATTAAAGAATGGAAAAACCCGACAAATGAAGATGGGTTCCAAATTGGGGGAGAAAGAGGTTAGGGAGTATAGCAATTTGGTGGATGAGTTTAGTGATACTTTTGCATGGTCCTACGATGAGCTTAAGGGAATTCCTAGGGAAATGGTAGAGCACCGGATTCCTTTAATTCCGGGGGCGAGGCCAATTAGACAAAAGGAGAGGAGGATGAATCCTCAATTGCAATTGTTGGTGAAAGCGGAATTGGAAAGGTTATTGAAGGCCGGGTTTATCAAGCCGGTGGAAATCACGGATTGGGTTTCTCCTATGGTCTTAGTAAAGAAAAAAAATGGGAAATTAAGGGTTTGTGTCGACTATAGGAAATTGAATTCGTGCACACAAAAGGATCACTTCCCCTTACCTTTTATCACCTTGTTGCTTGAGGAGGTTGGAGGTCATTCGCGATATACCTTTATGAATGGGTATGCGGGTTATAATCAAATTTCCATAGCCCTCCAAGATATCCATAAAACGGCTTTTACTACACCTTGGGGTACTTTTGTGTGGGTAGTGATGCCATTTGGGTTATGTAATGCCCCGGCTACTTTCCAACGATTAGTAATGTATATCTTCACCGACTTGTTGTTCAAATCCATGACCGTCTTTGTGGACGATTTTAGCACACAAAGTAATGTGGACGATCACCTACATTGTGTTAGGGAGGCATTGGTTAGGTGTAGGAAGATGAGGTTAGCATTGAACCCGGATAAGACATTTTTGGGAGTGAATAAGGGAGTGTTGTTGGGTTATGTTGTTAGTGAGAAAGGTAGAGAACCCGATCCGGATAAGATTGCGGCCATAAGCGACTTGGCAACTCCAACCAATTCCAAGGGGATCTCTAAGTTGTTAGGACATGTGGGATGGTACCGGGAACTTATTCCTAATTTTTCAAAGATAGCGGTGCCCATTACCCATTTGCTCAAAAAGGATGTCAAATTCGAGTGGACGGATGCTTGTCAAAAAGCCTTTGAGGAATTGCGGGATAGGTTGAGCACCTATCCGGTGTTGATACCACCCAATTGGGGTAAACCTTTTCACGTCTATTGTGATGCTAGTAATGTGGCAATAGGGAGTGCGCTTTGTCAAGCAACGGGAGAAAAAGAGAAGGATCAACCTATAGCTTATGCGAGTAAGCAATTGACCCCCGCCGAAAGAAACTACTCTACAACGGAGAGGGAGTGCCTAGCCATGGTGTTTTCCGTTAAAAAGTTTAGGCATTACCTCATGTGCAACCCGGTTGTATTTTTTGTTGACCACATGGCTATCAAGTATCTAGTTAACAAGGCGGAGTTAAGTGGTAGGTTAGCTAGGTGGGTTTTGTTATTAGAAGAATTCGACTACACGGTGGAATATAAACCGGGTCGTATGCATTTACAAGCGGACCACTTGTCTAGGTTGTCGGAGGAGATAGGAAAAAATCCGGTAAATGATATGTTAGTAGATGATAGCCTCTTTGTGGTCACTTCTACACCGGAGTGGTATGCGGGCATAGTGGAATTTCTAACAACCCACAAGTTGCCCAAAGAGTGGACAAAAGAAGAGAGAAGGAAGGTGAGGGTAAATAGTGGGCAATTTGTTGTAGTGGGCCATAGGTTGTTTAGAAGGGGGTCCGATGGTATTTTACGACGATGCGTGTTAAAAACGGAGGTTGAAGCGATTTTAATCGCTTGCCACGATAGCGCTTGCGGCGGTCACTTCTCGGGTCAACTCACCGGGCAAAAAATACTTAGAGCGGGCTACTTTTGGCCTACACTATTTAAGGACGCCCATGACTATGTAAGGAAATGCGACGCTTGCCAACGGTATGCCCGAAACGACCTTAGAATGGAGATGCCTTTACATGTATCATTACCCTTAATTCCTTTCGAAAAATGGGGCATCGACTATGTGGGTGAGGTCCATCCCCAATCTTCAAAAGGAATGAAATATATTGTGGTGGCAACCGAGTACCTCACCAAGTGGGCGGAAGCCAAAGCGGTGAAGACCGACACGGCGGAACACGCGGCAACATTTATGTACGAAAACATAATTTCGCGGTTCGGGGTGCCGAAGATCCTAGTAAGCGATAGGGGTACTCACTTTTTGAATGACTTGATTCGAGAGATGACAGAGAAATTTAAAATTGATCACCGGAAGACTACTCCCTACCACCCACAAACCAATGGACAAACGGAAAGGGTTAACGGAATTTTGGTGAGTATACTACGCAAGACGGTTATAGACTCGAAGCGGGATTGGGATACGAAACTAACGGCGGCACTTTGGGCATACCGTACAACCTATAAGGTAACTACGCGTGCTACACCATTTTCCTTAGTCTATGGTCTTGAAGCGACACTACCAATCGAATATGAAGTCGAGTCACTTAGGGTGGCCGTGAGTACGAGACTTACCGAAAGTCAATCCTTACGAAATCGACTAACCGATTTGGAAGCACTTGACGAAGGGAGGAGAATGGCGGCTCAACATATTGAGGCAATCCAAAGAAGGAGAAAGATTACTTTCGACAAACGACATAAGAGAAGGGCCCTAACACCGGGAATGATGGTCATGATTCAAGACGCACGAAAGCTTGAATTTCCGGCAAAATTCGATGCGGTATGGTTAGGACCTTACCTTGTCTATGAGGTCTTTCCTAATAATTCAATTCAATTGGAAACGTTGAATGGTGAGCTCTTTCCTACCCGTACATCGGGAAGTAGATGTAAGGAGTACCGAGCTTGACTAGGCAACTTACCCTTGGAGCAAGAGATGTTTGGATTCATCCCCCGATGGTCGCCAATTATGTGAGCCCAAAAGGGTGCCCACATTTAGTCTTAGACCCTTGAAACGTTAGTTGATGCACTTTGAAGTAGCATGTTACTTCACAAAAATATAAAAAGAGTGAAATGTTAGTCTTAGAAGTACCATGTTGTAAGAGGCTAGGATGTGAGTTGTTATTGTGTTTTTACCTTCGGAAGGATTTGAGTGAATGAGGATAGGTAAGGAGAACTTGGATTGAGTAGTTAGTGAGTAGGCTAGTACAAATGGATGGAGACAACCAAAGTGACTCAAGAGGCAAGTGCATTCGAATTGGGATGAATAGAGGATCACATGGAGCGCACAAGTGGACCACCTCATCATGGCCACTTAATGGGGAAGGTCCAAGGAAGAATGCAAGGTGGAGGATAAGCAAATTCTCAAAGCACCAATCAAATCACGAGTTAAGCATCGTGGTTTGAATTAAGTGGTGAGCAACGATTTGGGAAAGTAAGGGGAGAAAGTTATGGCGGCGGAAAGCGAAGGAGGCTAAGTTTGGGTTGAAGCATCCCAAGTTTGGTAAAGTGTGGTAGGTAGAAAGCCAAGGCTAGTTAAATGTTCGAATTAGGATCCTTGTTGATCATTTGAGGGAGGAAGGCTTAGAAGATAGGATTGGCGCCTACTAAGTAGGAGGAAATCTCAAGGGCTTATCGTGAGCCTTGAGGGTGCTCACCCCCTCAAGCTTACTATATAATCCCTCATTCTTCCCTCACTCATCCTCTCTTTCCTTTGTGCTCCAAGGCACCCCACGAGTTATAAGTGTGGGTGTGGGAAGCCATATTGGAGCACATGTGTGTGCTTAGTTTTTAGTTTGAGAGCCAAGGCTTGTTAGCCTTGAAGAGGGCTTAACCTCTTGGTAAAATTAGTGTTGACGTGAAGGATTTTAAAGTTAATTCATGATTCCAATTTGTGGTACTTAAAGTTCATGTTTTGAATACACGTGGTTGCAAGTTCCATGTTTAAGAGTTGAGCACTTGAGGTTGTGATGAGTGCAAAAATATACTTGTGTGGATTAGTTAGTCTTAGTGAAGTTAGGAAATTCTCTCTCCCCCTCTCCTCTCTAGGATTTTAGGATTTTAGGATTAGAGAAGAATTGTGTGATTAGAAAGGGGTTGTTAGTAGAATTAGGAAAATTAGGTAGGAAGATTAGTTAAGGGCTTGAATAATTAGTGAGGTAGTTGGGGATTACAACTACAAAGTTGTGGGTTCATGAAGGAGCTGGGTTTATGAAGGAGCTGGGTTTGTTTAGTTAGAAAGTAAAGAGCTGGGTTTATGAAGGACCTGGGTTTGTTTAGTTAGAAGCTAAGGAGCTGGGTTCATGAAGGAGCTGGGTTTATAAAGGAGCTGGGTTTGTTTAGTTAGAAGCTAAGAAGCTGGGTTTACGAAGGAGCTGGGTTTATTTAGTTAGAAGCTAAGGAGTTGGGTTCATGAAGGAGTTGGGTTTATGAAGGAGCTAGTTAAATCCAAGACCACTTGAAGGGTGAACCTTGCACTATGGACTCATCCAAGTCCAAATCCAATACCGCGGAGGAATGTGAGCCCAAACCCACTACTCGGACTACGGACGCTTAAGGGTGGGGGGTTTGGCCTCACACACAGCTAAAATGTTATCACCAACAAGAAGTCCTTCTTTGAATTTTCTATGCAGAGAATGTTAAGAAAATGGTCAATAGAGTGAATGAAGGGCTGGGTATACTTATAGCCAATAACCGTGTGATAACTGAGTTAATACCTGGCCCCGTGTACCAAGTACAAATGACCAACATTGGTAATACCATAAGGTGTGAGTACCTTATGTGGTGGTTGGTCCATGTTCTCTAAAGTAGAAAAGTAGAAACCACGTGAGAACAACTATAGGGTGCTTTTTATTCATTGGCAAGAAAAATTACAAAACTTTGGATCTACCATAGCCTACTTAAATTGCAGAACATGTGATTATATATAATTTAGCATAAGGGGAAAACCCCCACTTTAGGTTTGAGGTAGAAAGAAATTAGCATGACAAAATAGAGGATTTAAAAATAATAAAAATAGAATGAGTATATTCACATATAATACATGCAAAATGGATGAAAATCGAATGACTGGGTTATGATGTGTACACTCTTCTTTTACCAATATATAGCAACGTGGATATATGCCATGCCATATTAGAGTCTTAAATTTGCCTTCGTACATAACAAGTAAATCAAAATTTTATACGTAATTTAGCATCATCTGAAATGGTCTAGGTTTTCTTTTATAATTACTTGTAGGGTGTTGAATATTTGGTGAAGTTGTTTTTTTTCTACTCAAAGGGTTCCCTAAAATCCAAATGAGGAGGTAAATAGCCCCCTTAAAAATACCCTTTGTACGCACATGGTTACATAACACAAAGAGGGAGTGACCCCCCCCCCCCCCGAGGTTTAAACGGAAAATTATAGTAGGATGTGAAGTTAAGAACAAAACTTGCCAACCAAAAATAATAAATAATAAATAAAATAATAAATTGTGGTTTATGTTTACAATTCGATATAATTCTAGGATGAATAGCATAGCATGAGGGTCTATAACATAGTCATTGTGGAGAAGAAAAAAAATTCTTCACTTTGACCTCTTATAACTTTTGTATCTAAACTTTGATCACGAAACTTGGAACAACAATCTTTGTGATTCGTAGATGCGATTTTCCAATGCAATCCAACGGCCACAAATGCACGTGGTATTGGAAGTGCCCACATACCTTGATCAATGGTACATAGTGTAGTTGCTGTGAGTCCAGATGCCAACACTATATTTGTCACAAGCACAGCGACTTGGAGTGAGCACAACTGCACGAAGATTAGTATTCACTTCTACTAAGTCTCGCTACAGCTTCAAGATTCTCACGTTTTTATTGTTTACCATTGAATGCATGGCATTAAAGTATGAGCCTCATCTTTTGTGGTGTACGGACTACTAGTGGAAGTCCTTGTAGCTCATGTCAACTATAAATGTCAACACTTAATAGAGTAAATCGTAAAATACGGGGATGAATTGGGGTCAAAATGCCCTAATGGGTTCCTTGATTTAAGTTAACCGGAAAGTTTTGGAGGGTTTTTTGAGTTTTAAGCGCCGACACATTTTAATACATTTTATATATATTTAAAGAATATTCCCATTATCTTCCGCCACCTATGTGCATATGCATCTTTTTGCTCCTTTCATCATTTGTCATAACATTATTCACTGGTCACTGTGTGTTGGGTGGGGTCAGGAATAAGTTAGATAGTATTTTGAACTATACCCTGCTTATTCTCTCTTACCAGCAAATTCAACCCGATAAACTCGGGTGAAGCACTCTCACTAATATTATTAGAATAGAATGGTTGATAGTAGTTGAATAATGCTACGGTGTACTCCCCAAATAGAATAAACTCAGAAAAAGTACTCGAAATTTTCTCAAACTTTTTTTGTCATGAAATAGAGCAAAACGAAATCCCTCCCTAGTTTTTATTTTTAGGTCACTAACACAAATGTTGAAAGTGACAAATATGGAAGATTCCTTCAAAAAGCTTGAGTTGGTCCCCAGTTTTGGTGACTTTGTGGTCGACTCTAACATTGTAGTTGGATTAGCACGAATAACTTGCATGTTTTACAATTTGATATAATTTGGAAATCGAGTGTTCATGTCATCTTGGTATCCGCTTTGTCTCAAGTACACGTATGTGACGTGTTTTTAAAGAGATGAGTGACGAACCTTGAGTTTTCACTCCTAGTTCAAACGTTGGAGCTCCCACCCCGCTCTGCGTCCTTTTCAAATTTACAACCTAAAACAAATAATCAAAGAGAGTCAAATTTTGTCATATGTATAGATGTTATCTTTTCTTTTCTTTTCTTTTTGCCATAGATTCTTGATGGCATGATAGCTCCATTTTTCTCCTTAACAATGATCGGGGAGATTTTTGGGCATAATCGGTTGAGATCCTAGTGTTTGCAAGTCCAACCGGTTACATGTTGACATCCTCCGGTTTTCCTTTATTAAATTGGGGTATATTCTATAAATTCCTCTAAAATGATCGGTAATTTTCTTGCAGTCTTGAACTTCAACCGGTTATTTCTCAAACTCAACCAGTTCATTTGTAACTAACTGTCGGTTCTCCCCAATCATTGCTCCTTAATCGAGAGACACAAGAATGTTGCCATGAATGTGAACACCTACAAATAACACCCAAAGTCCATGAATATGCCCTTCACATATGTGAATTGCATTTGTGGACTCCTTAATAGTCCGGAATCATCTAAATACTATTTCCAATATGTTACATGCGGGTTGATGTTGTTCTCGTCACTACGCCAACCTTACATGCAAGTGTTCCTCAAATCGCAGAGGAGAAAAAAAAACAATCGTGAAGGATTTCAAAATTTTGAATAGCTTAAAAAAAATCAATGAATATGTAAAATAATTCAATTTTAAAAAAACAAATGGGATTGAACCAAGTGCATGAGGTATTTTGTGACCACCCTACCAACCTGTATGCCCACTTACTATATGCCCACCTATATGCCCACTTGTCTACGTACCACTGACGCATAGCGTATTGTGAAGAAGCCAAAGGGATTTTTTTGAGAGATGTTGTGGAGGTTAAACAAGAGCCACCCAACAGATTTGATAAAATCAACTACATTGTGTACTAGACTTCAACCCAACTGACTCGTAAATCATATGCATAGGTGCAACTTGTTCAAATGATGCGAGCCAACCAAAGCTAGTATTCATATAAGAAATAGAGTGTCTTCTTTGTGTTAGTCTACCTAAATTTGCTTTGGCCGACATAGAGGGAAGTGTTATAGGATGTTATGAGCAATTCACCCCGCAAGGCGAAGAACCCTAGAAATGGGATGGTTGACAGTGACGACTCCTAGGCCTTTCAAGCAATAGACTCTTTACTAAGAAGAAAGCAAGAAGATACATTCATGCATACACAATCATATATGCATATACTCCTAAAACACGGCAAATACACATAAGTGTTCAATTTGTAATCAAAATTACAAGAAAATAAGTTAATGTGATGAAGAAACAACCTTAACCGAGACAGCTGGACCATTGGTGTGAGCCTAATACTATGCCCACATGGATTCTTAGTCTTAAAAGATTAACAAAGCTTAGAGTTCGAGTTGAGTTCAGTTATCCAAAAACATTAAAAAGTATTTTATTCTTAGTTATTAGTTGATTTAAATTTTTAGTGGTTTGATTTGTATCCTAGTGTTAGGATTGTGGGAGGAAGTGGTTAGGTACAATTTAGTGGGCCCCGGCCCAAAAACATGGACTTGCAAGGAAGGTTTATGTGACTTGAAAAGGGTTAGGTGTTGTTCGTTTTGGGCACACAGCCTTGTTCAACCTAGGAAATCCCGGCAGGAGATTAGAGGTGGTTGGAGGCCAGGCCGCTCTCGCTCTCTAGTTTTTGAACCAGGTCTCGGAGAACATGTGAAAATGGCCATCGAAAAATCACAGAGGGCAGAAGATACGTCTGGCCCAACCAAGTGAGGTTGTGAGGGTGTGGCTGCAAGGGCTGATGGCAGCCGCATCGACGCTCTGGTGGGAAGTCGACAAAATGTGACACAAGTTTTTCTGAGATCAGGCTAACTCGAATTTGAGCGAGGGAAGAGGAAGAGATGCCGGCCTCAACACATAGCCTAGCTGGGTCTGACATGGCGGAGGAGTCGGTGTCTCAAAATGTGGTTCGGAATTCTGGAATGGTTTGAATGCCGCAATGCTGCATTGTTTTATAGGGAGTGCTACCATTTCAGGTATGAGGGAAGGGGGCTGAGCAATCACATTCACGGCATGAAGGAAGGTTGCTGGAATGAATTGCAGTTAAGTTTAAGGGCGCAGAGGCACATGCATTCAGCACGAGGGGGATTTAGAGTTCGGCAACTGG
This sequence comes from Polytrichum formosum, assembly GCA_964035585.1. NCBI lineage: Eukaryota > Viridiplantae > Streptophyta > Polytrichopsida > Polytrichales > Polytrichaceae > Polytrichum > Polytrichum formosum. The sequence goes on from OZ037941.1 coordinate 2,468,949, forward strand.
GAGCGAAAGGGGGATGCAGATCACACCATTGAGAATCGGCAGCAGGGGCTCATCAGAGCTGCTGGCCGAATGTTGGGTTGCAGGCAGATCGACACCTGGGAGTGCTGCCACACAGGCCTGGAGTGGTGAGGAAGCTCTCAGGTCCGAAGACCTGAGGGAGAGGAGCCGCAGCCATGGGCACTGCCGGGTATCCAGTCGGGTATTGAACCAAGCACGAGACTGACGGGCAATGACGGGTACCTAGCTGGGTGAATAACGTGAAATTCACTTCGGCTGGTTTTTCTGAGGGTGGCTAAAGGGGTTCTTTAGGAGCCGAGATACATTGGGCAAGGGCTGGGTTAATTAGATTAGCCATTGAAGGGTAAGTAGGCAGCTAATGAGAATGGTGCAGGTGCCTCCTACACCGTGTGGGCCTAGTGTAGGAATTAGGAGGAGTAAGGGTAGTTTAACAATTCTAGGAGTGGGATGTGTAGGAGATGGGCTAATCGGAAAGAAAGCATTTGTCAATGCTTGTACCTTAGGCCTGGGAATAAAATGTGTGCATATTTGTGTTACATTGGTGAAGATTCTGGCAAGGTCAACCGGCTGTGAAATATCAAGTGTTAAATGTGAGCCATGGGCTCTCACTTGGACTATGACGCATAAGGGTGGGAGTTTATGGCTGACAATTGGCCATTAGAATGACCGTTTCTCCCTTATCTTTGCTTTAATTGAAGCATGTAAGGACTCTATAGAAAGCTAACTTCATAAAGCTTAACTAACCTAAATTATAGCTTTTGATTCTCCTTTAATCGGAAGATATAGCTGGTCAAAGTCCACCTTCCATATTCTTTCAAAATTGCTAACTCAGCAGACATACCTCCGCTTATTTGACCACCATTCCTTCATCCTTGATCAGATGAAGGCAAGATTAGATTTCCTAGAAATCTAACTTCAAATCATTCATTCTCTCTAAAGATCTTTTAAAGAATCACTAGCAGTCACTCGGAATCGCCTCTCAAAGTCAGCGCTGCTAGATCGTCTCTAGCAATACGTTGTCTTGGTAAATCTTTTATATCTTCTTCATGTTTTTGCCTATGACAACAAGATTGGCTTGTTGGAAAGCTAACTTGATGGTGCTTCTCTCCACTAAAGGGCTCTTCGATCCTTGCCTCCAATTAATCGCAATCGCCCTCCAAACCAGCACCTCCATTGTCTTGGTGAAATCTTCCACCAACTATTTTTTTTTCTACTTCCTTCACACATCTATCCACACACACATCAAAATGCTTCTACCCATACTTTCCTATCATTTTCCTCCATAAATATGTACGCTTCTCACATTTTTCCCTCTTCTCTCGGAAACACACACACACACACGAGAGAGAGTTGTATTTTTCAGAGCTTTTTTCAAAGCTTGATCTTCCTCTTTTCAGAGGCCCTTTCCTTTCTATTCTTCATCAAAATAAAGCAAGGGTGGGTGGGTGGGATTTTCATTCAACACAAATTTGTTTTCTTATCAAATCATAGTACTCATCAATGTAACTATGCTTGTGTTGCTAAGTCTTGTATAACATGGAACAACTTGCAATAGCTTGCATTCTCAAGGAGGAACATGTATCCTCATCATCATGCTTTCCTCAAATCATTTTGAAATCCTAGCTGTGAGGTATAAGTGACCAGAATGTAATGATATGCTCATCACATGACTTTGTATGTAGTAGCATAGTCTGGAATAGAATCTAGCTATGCAATGCATTGTGCTTGGTAGTCAATGTAACTAATGTTACGAATGTTACCAATGTTATCATCAAGTAATATGTTGAGTATGTAAGATGTAAGCTTACATATATATATCCATACTATCTCAACTACTTTGTAGTGTTTGTGTGCTAATCAAAATACTCTTTTCAAAGCAGTAAATAAGCTTTCATACTTATCACATAATAAGGTGAAAGAGTATTCAAACTTGAACAATGTACTATTGTTGGTGTAGAAAATGTGAAGAGCTAGCCTCACCTGCACCCGTGCCAACCCAAACATACAAATGTGTGTTAGAAAGGCGTGTGTCAGGTGTCTTCAGCTAAGCTCAGTTGCTATCCATGTCACACATTAACCTCACCTGTAAAGTCCATTGATATTTTACAACATCAATACTCATTACAAATCAATGAGTATACTTACCTGCTCTTTTGCCATGTTGTGTAACTTGATAGTAACAATCTTTAGTACACCAAATGTCAGTCTCTTCACCTCCCCTCCAACCTTGCTCTCACACTTAAAGTTAAGCGTTTTCCTTCCCGCATGTAAAAGAGTTTTCACATGGAAGAATGAGAAGCTTAAGTATTGGTGTGGTCAGGTAAAGAGGCTGTTTTAGGTCACAGAAACCCTAAAAACGCGGAGCATGGTAACTATTCTTTACCATAGTATTTTAACCCATGGTTAAGCTCAGTTCAACCTCTTAACTATGGTGTGGATTCCCTTTAGGTGTCTTAGCCCTATTGGAATGCTCATATTAGATTGTCAATAATGTTATTTTTAAAATTTAAAGGCAAAATTAAGAGCAAAGCGAGAGAGAGAGAGAGAGAGAGAGAGAGAGAGAGAGAGAGGAGGAGGCCAAACCCCAAAAGGAAGGAGAGAGGTGCCGAAGGTAAAAGAAAAGGATGAGAGAAAGAAAAGAATAAGAGAAAGAAAAGAATGAGAGAGTGGAAGGAAGAGAAGAAGAAGAAGAAAGAAAATGAAAGAAAGGAAAAGAAAAGAGAGGAATCATCCTCTCTCATCTAAAATTCATGATTTTCCTACTATTAACTTTCATTCTTACGGCTTGAACTACCACCTAATGTCTAAAATTCTCTAATTCTACTAATTTAGTTGAGATTCTCACTCAATCTTATACTTTCATGTCTGCTTTGCATTTCAACATATTTGCCTAAGTTTCGCAACGATTTCCTAGTTTAAATCTACGAATCACATTTTAAGGGGCTAAGCATCAATTAAACCAATGAACTACTCTAATTAGATGTTTTTGTTATTAATTTTCCTACAATTAAATTGTGAGCCAATATGATGGCTCACAGATGTAGATGTAAATTTTATGCCTCCATTCCTTTCAAAGTAGTTTTTGGAATCAAAAATGTGGTTTAAGCGGTCAAGATTGTTTTATACTTGTAGCTCATTTGTTGTTTGTACTACTACGAGGAATTCAATTATCAATGGCAACTCCAAGCAAAATAAATGCACCAAAAGTTGTTGAACTTAAAGACTTCGTAATGTTTGGAGTCATAGTTATGATTGTAGTTGACATGTGATCATGGTGCGATCACACTAGAAAGTTAGTAGAGTTCTTGAAATTTAATTTTTGGGTATTTACACTTTATGTTGCCATTATACATCGGGGTCACCCAAAATCTAATATTGTTCAATGCAAAAATTGGTTTCAGCGTTTTGGGTTGGAACCCAATTAATCACCAAAAGTCAACTTATAGTTATGGTTTCATAGTGTTGTATTCATGAAAACAAATTTTTTCAACCTTTATAAGTGTTTGCAATTTTGGCCAAGGCTTAATGCAGAGGAGTATGTAGAGTGTTTTTTTTAGCAATTACCTCGTTGGTAGATTAAGAATACAGTGATGGAAAAACTTTGATTGGACATCTTTTTTTCCTTTTTTTGGCATGATTATGGTTTGCAACTAGGTACAAGCATGGTAAAGTGGATAAAAAGAGGTGCTCCGGTAACTTAAAACCATAGTGTTTTATTGGTAAAACGCCTAAAAGTAACAGCAAAATGTTGTTTAAATTGTATATTTTCATGGTAACCTCTGTTGTTGTGTTAAGTATTCAAATGTAGAATACCAAGATGAGATCGTCAAAACTTATCATTACAAGTAATGTTCAAAACAAATGGCTACATCTAGTTTTGGATATAAATTGCATGACATTAACTATTTTGAGCTTTGTTTTTCATAATCTTGAATTCATTATATACTCAAGGTCATCATCAAAAAAAATTGGTAGAAAAATCAACAATTCGAGAATCAACATTTATATGTTCAATACTTGTGAGAAATCTTGAAGGTATTGACTAAGCAATTTTGGAGACTAACAAGTAAAATCCTTGTCTTAAGGCCTTATAAGATTGCAAAGAAAGTAAAATTATTTACCTACAATTAATAACTCATTCTTAGAATAGCATGCAAGATTCTTACATACCCTAAGGGCACTTATTCGTGACATTAGGATGAAGGGGATTATGACCTTGTAAGACTTGAGCACATGACTCCCAAGGGATTTCAAGGACATATATGAGGATAGGTCTTGTATCACATTAAAGATTCACGAATCAAGATATAGGACATATAGATTTATGACCTTGGAATAATTAAAAGTAGTTCAAGTTATACCTAAGAAATGCTATCACACAAACAAACACAAGGGAAGTAAGGCATCAAAAGGCTAATTTAATCTCTAGAATTATAGGATTTAAGTTCACCAGTTAGAAGCAGGTTACACCATTTGAGGTTGAAGCAACCTTATGTGAGCCCAATATGGTGCCCACATGTGGTTTTAACCTCAAAAGTCCATTAAAACTTGACTTTGACATTTCTTCAATTACTCAAAATTATAAAAAGAGTGAAGCTTTTGTGTTTTGATTTAAAATTAGGTTTGAAGAGTCGAGCAGGTGTTGTGTTGGGATTGGGGTAGGAGGGATTAGTGGGGTGGTTAGTTAAGGGTTAAGTCAAGAATTGAGTTAGCTAGGTTAGAATTTAAGTGAGAAGTTAGTAAGGATTGTGGTTTTGCCGGGTTAATTGTTTGGTTTAGGGTACCTTGGAGGTGGTTTTAGGGTGGTTATGGCTTCCTCGGAAGGATAGAGCTCGGAGATCTCGGATCAAGGCTCACTGGCTGCGAAGGCTCATTGGCTGCGGGGGTTGCTGGCTCTCTCTCTCGGCAGGGAGGCCCTGGGAAGAAGGTGTGGCAGTTTTTGTGGATGGATTCGCCGAAGGGCTTAGAAGCTGGATGGATTAGCCGAAGGGCTCAGTGGCTGAGATTCAGATTTTGATACCAAAGGCCAGGGGCCTCGGTTACAGTTCATGAGGCAAGGCTCGCTAGTTACAAATTTTAATCGCAGGGTTAGGGACTCCTAGCAATGTGGCAAAATGGGAAGGGAATTTGGTGCAATGGGGCTAAATGGATGTCAACGAACTCTAATGTGAGACATGATACTTTAGGGTGCTAGGAACTAGATCAGGTGGTGGGATTACACATGGATTAGGTAAGAAATTAGAAGGGGAAGAGTATGTTAGTGTGGTGTGGTGTAATGATTGACATAGGTGCATAAGTATTTCTTAATACTACTGCCCTATGGCGATAAATAAAAAGAGTGTGTTTTATATTTAAATTTATTGGAGCATGAGTTTGGAGTTTCCAAGGCTAAGAGTCAACAAGAACATGTGAGCCATAGACTTCCACTCGGACTACAGACGCAAAAGGGTGGGGGTTTATGGCTGACACCTTATGTCCAAAAATGTGACCTTAACAAAGTAAAAGTGTTTCATCAAGCACTTGAACTTATGTTTCAAGCCACCAATACCCCAATCCACCTACACCCAATCTCCCGCATGGAGTTTGTTAAAAGCAATTATCGCAAGTAGGTTTGCCCTTGGAGCCATTTCTAATCTACCCATACACCTAAGTATGTATCTATCCATACTCATATATCCAACATCGATGAGTACCATCTCAAAATAGTCATCCATGTGGGTGAAGTAGGTACGCCAATTTGTGTCAAGATCATAGTCTCTCAAACAAGTGACATCATGATACAACCCATGGTATCCAAGGTCCACGTATATGACAAGCCATTGTTATCGACATTAACAATGATGTTGATAGAATAAATCTTCTTCCTTCTGTTGAACCATCTAGAGTGATTGGGGTCTTTGTATGACCGCTTGATCTTGACCAAGGTTTTGTCAATGTTCCCAATGGCTCCTTCTAGATATGATAACATTTGACCTAGCACCTCATGTTCATATCTATCAAGCCACTCAATCTCATGTGATATAGCATAATTTATGCATGATGCAATGAACACCGCATTGTCATTTACTGCGCTTTTAGACCAATTCCACTCGGATGATTCAAGATGAAAGTGTTGTCATGCTTCATGAAGAAGAGGGGTGCCAAAGGTTGTTGCTTTGGGCTAAGTTTATATGGACGTCCACCAGGTGCGCTAACCTCGCCGGTTGCCCTAGTGTAAGAGATGATGGTAGGACAAACATCCAAACACAAATCATGGAATTCATTCATGGTGAAATTAGTGAGGGTTTTGAACATGAGGGGGCTAGCATGCATACTGAGTAGCCAGTCTCTAATGCCAACCTTACGGTTAACAAATGTGTGACCACCCACTTCAAGCTCATGAGCAACCTCCAAGATGAGAACAAAATCACCATTTAATTTGCCAAAAAACTCATTGTCACTACTTGAACTATCCTCCCGACTTCAAGTATTGGATGGGAGAGAGCTTTCCTTACTCCACTCACGTCCATTCTTGGAGTTGCTCATGACTACAACCCTAAACCCAAACATGAATCACACCGAATATATACCAAAAGACCCAAGGTGGATGGTTGGGGATGAGGATGAGCAAATGTTGCATTATTACTTGCATTTTTGAAAGTAATGCATGTGGGACCAAACGACATATGATAGGCACTCACATAGAACTCGCCAATCAGGCGTTGGGAGAGAAGACAAATTATTGGAGCATACCATGAGATTTTCTTGTTTGAAGGGTACATTAATTGGGTTGTGACATGACACAATCACTATATGCACACCATATGAGTTAGATGTGAAAAGTACTTATCATCCGCCCAACGTATGTCATGACAATCCATTCGGTCCCATGGAATTTCACCTACGAATGTCGGAAGTGTCGGTTTTAATAACCCTAACAAGTGGCACTTCATGACTAGGTAACAAATGCACATGAAGCACGAATTGTATGAGCAAACTTACTTTGGGCACAATTTTGAATATGAAGTGCTTCTCGACTCAGGAATTGTTGGCACGCATGATGGCTAACTCCTTGATTGAAAACATACATCATTTCAATTATGTCCATAGTTAAGTGTGAAGTAATTAATTAAAAGATGTAATCCATAATCTTTGATTAGCATGGGTCTTTACGGCGGTTCTTGTTTGATCCTCACACGGGCGAAATAAAACCACACATGTGCGATATATAGGCTTTTAAGAATCAACTGAATAACACCCGCAGTGCTTCTAAGGATTAACTATATGACTCCCACAAGGCTAATAAGAATTAACCAAATAACACCTGCAAGGCTTATAAGAATTAATCGAATAACACCCACAATGCTTATGAGAATCATCCAAATAACACATGCAAAGCTTATGAGAATTAACTGAACAACACCTGCAAGGCTTAAGCATTGGTATATTACCTTGCATGTCAACTGATAGTGCGTCTTGTTGCCCATGGGGTCTTTGGGAAAGCTTGTAATGGCCAACCCAGGGGAACACATGCATGGGTACTTGAGAACCGTTATAAGGAAAGACGTGCCTATGCACCTAAACTTGGCCATTAGGCGGAGCTGGCCACCCTAAATGTAACCCCAAGACATGGTAATTTTGAGCTTGCTGAATTAGGCCACTGCATGCAGCTACTGTCCGACCCAACCTGTGAGCTAACACAAACCATAAGTAGGGTGCTAATTAAAGCCCGCCACTTAACTCAACTTAATTCAACCCCGGTTTGTATGGTCACTACGTATATATGACTTAATGATTCATCGAGCCTTCCATCTAAAGTCATCTCACTTTCCATAATCACCTTGGTCCTTTAAGAGTTAAGGCCTAATCCACCATGAAGGGAAAACAACATGGTAGTTTGGACCAAAAACCAACTAAATAGAGGAAGAGGAGGTTTTCTAGTTGAGCATGCCTAGTTTTGACATAACATTATTCAATTGCATGGTTGTGTTCCATTCTATATTTAGCATTCGACATGGGCCTCCATTGTCTTACTTTCATGGGAAGAAACTTTTAAAATAGGAAGAAATTGACGTTGGTACAAATAATGAATAGTGCCGATATGAATAGTAAGAATATTGTGTGAATAGTGTTGGTATTTTCAGTGTATAATACCGGGATGAACACTAATCATGTGAATAATGCCGGGAGTATAACTCCACCCAAGTCTCCAAGTGTCATCTTGAATGTGTGAATAATACACAAATATTCTTACTCTTGTTCAAAGACCCCATATAATATAATTGACATATTCCAAGGTTATGGAACCAACATGGCTGAATAATGTTATGGGCCCAATCTAAGAAAAGTTAAAGCTCAGTAGATGGGGGGATAGAACACTTCCACTTGGCAAAATTACGACTCGTAATTTGACGTAAACTACTTGTTTCACAAATAAAATTTCAAGATGATAATATGTGGCAACCATTTCAACGTATCATGGTACATCTTACATCATAGCAACATTTTTAGCAAATTTCAAAAGAAGGTTTAAGCCTTGCTAGAGAGGAGAGTAATTCTAACCTTGTTCTTGAATAAAAGATGCTATTTATGGTTTATAATTGACAACTGTATGGTTAGTACATGATCTAATCGAATGTACTCTTAACTGAGACGGACTGATTCTAAAGCAGTTGCTTTTACCCTACTACATGCAATTAGGCAGCATTTGCAAGTACAGAAATCTCCCGCTTAAGTATGCACCCGTTTAAGTACGCATCCCGGTTAAGTGCGCACATTTTTTGACAAAAATTAGGGTTCATACTTTATTGTTTGAACATGTCATGCAAAGTCATTTAGGAATGCGAATGCATGACTTTTTTACGCTTGACATTCAAAGTCGGTCTATTAACGTTTCGTTGGAACGTCTCAAATGATCGTCGCAGTTCATCATACATCTGTCCAGCTTCTGTTTGAACATTAGAGCAAAGCAATTGGTTGTCGATGTCAAGGACAATGCTATGTAGAGCTTCAAAGCCTTTGAAGTCGGTAGCACTTTTAGATTCAGCAAATGTCTCGATAGGCTGGATTTTGTTGCAGTTTGTTCTCCCGATTGTCCCAAACTTTTTGGATGGCGCCTTCACTGACTTCATACTCCCAACCCAGCGCCCACTTGCTTGGCGTGTTCGGCTTGCTCGACTTTGCAATGATTTCACGTCGTTGGGCTTCGATCAAGTGGGTTGCCTCAAGTTTCATCCATTTCCCATTGCGATTCATCGAATCAGAAGGTCTAGAAAGTGATATGAGTAAAGTAGGCACCTATCAACTAAGTGAGCACCAATGGCTCCGGTTCAAAATGCATACTTAAGCGGAAGATTACTGTAGGTTGTCTCTTTACCCATGCAAAGTACCTTGGATTGAAACCATGTTACAAAGACTTATAACTTTATTGGTTCATCTGCACAACAACCGTAGTAGAAAAGATTACTTCATTGTGTTACTATTGCATAACATTATTTAGACCCGTGACAGTGTTATGTGGGACTGACAGTATGCCAAGGAATATTCCTCACTTTCATACGGAATGTGAAAAATAACAAGAATATTCCCTAGAATACTGTCAGTCCCATAGAACACTGTCATGGGTATGAATAATGTTATGTGTAGTCAATATTTAAAATATAATGTGGATTGGTGGTATATGAGTGTGGGGCAACCTGATTGCAATTTGCACATATCAGTGTACTTAGTGTTACAAATATAGAAGTAATCTCCTTCAGAAATAGAAATAGAAATATATATAATCAACCAAAATCTCTTGAGATTTGTTGTGCATAGCTAAAAGCACAAGTTGCATAGGATGATAAAGAATGAGAAAACTGGCTTATCCATAACTTGGTTATATTATTGTTACAGCAGAAAAGCATAGGCCTAGAGGTAATTAGCTACAGGAATATAACCAAGTTATGATGGATATGCCAGTTTTCTTATTCTCTGTGCAACTTTCTGTTGTAATAATAATAGAATTTGCTATATTCCAGTTGCTATCCATAACTTAATTAAAGCAAATTATGTTATTGTTACAACAGAAAGTTTTTGGCCTTTCAAACACATCAAAATGTCTGAAATTATAAAACACTACACTAAATAGGATATTTAGTGTTTGATTATATTTAATGTTGTTACCACCCTACACTGCTCAACACTAATTTTCAACTTTTTGAAAATTAGTGTTAGAAGATATGCTAGAAGATATGTTGGAATTCTTCTTTTATCATTGTTACTTTTTTTGTCATATCCTTACCAACACTAAATTCAAGCTTGTAACTTCCACATATTACCATAGTTGATATTTAGTGTTTGAGTTTACATTTAATGTTACTTGCTTTCATAGGGTTATTGATATTTAGTGTATGCATTTGTATTTAGTGTATCAAACACTAAATATCCTATTTAGTGTAGTTTGCGTGTTCAAGTGGCTGGCTATAACTCGTAGATTTTGTAAAATTGAGTCAGGGACCCCTAAAACCACTAGAAATAGAGTTATCCCTAAAGTCCCTCAAGAGGGACAAAACCGTGTCATTTGATCCTTCTTTGAGAAAACTTTCTATAAGAGCTTGTTAGCTTGTTGTGTATAGGAGCTCATTTTGAAAGTTGGGTGAAACTTTTGGAACCTCCTCTTTTCATTTTTGAAATTTTGAGAGAATTTCAAAACCTAGAATAGGATATGTGCAGAAGACCCACTATCCTAAATCACGGATCGGCCTATGCAAGGCTAGTTTGGCCCACCCATCCTAGTTGGACAAGCTAAAAAGTCAAATTTTAATAGCGTAATATCACTCTTTGTGCATGGTAATTTACGCATTAAGAAAAATTGGATGACTTTGTGTTGATTCTCATAAACCCATGGTTTCATCTACTTTACTTTATAATCAGTGCTAATAACTTAGCAGGATTAAATAACTTGAGGTACTAAGCAGGCTTGATTTAGCTCCTCATTTTAATTGGACACCTATATTTGAGTGGTGGTTGGTTAGGTGCATATTTAAGAATGGACTCCAAAAAGACATGTGTTTGAAAGAGATTGGACTACGCGTTCAAAATTTGTATACCATTCTAAGTTCAATGGTCCACATAATTGGGGAGGGGGGGAGGACATAGGTGGCCTTCCTCATGGTTCACTTTCAATGTACTTTGATAAATCATAACAATTTGAGATCAACTCCAAAACTTTTTTGGGTTCATCATGAATTTTGCATATATAACTACAAATGCACAATAATTTCAACCTCACAAATCCGAGTAGTATTACATAGCCAAAAACAAAACAAAAAAGTAACCAAATAAGGACCAACTACCTTAGTAGGAGGCTCATCACAAAAACGAGTGACCACTTGGCATGTTTTGATCAGTTGGGTATTTCGAGGCTCAATATTGAGGTAGATGTACCTAGTACGGTGTTTGATCCGAAACCAACATCTATAGTTGAGTGGTGTATGCTTAAGTGTGAATCTAAGGATGGACACCAAAAAACATGTGTTGAAAAGAGATTGGACTATGTGCTTAAAGTTTGTCATCCATTCTAGACGCGATAGTCAACATAATTGGAGGGACCTATATAATCATTTAATAACTTAGAGAATCTTCACTTTGACAATGAATAGGACATTCATACGAGCTCGTCAAATCATGAGGAAAGTGGCTATATGCACAATTAAATTTTGTTAATCATCTTGCCCTAATTGCTTGTTTCAAGGGACGCTACCCTCTTTCCAACAAGCTTTTTTTGGGAGGGGTATCTTGCGAAGATAAGGGGCCGGGGCCTGTGACCCACAACCCTTGGGCAACCCAAGATTTATCATTTATCATTTTTTCATGAACTCAACCGAAAAATGTTTTCCGCCCCACCTGACTTCAAAAAGATGTCGCCCTTACATTCTTGAAGGCCACCTTGTCCACAAAACCCATGTTGAGTGCACCTCAACCTCAAGGCCTATAATCTAACATATATGTTCACTTCTAGTTAGTAAATAGGCAATTGATTGGTATTTCATTCCCGAAGTACAACCGTCAATACAACATGTAATTAATTTGGAAATTAAATATATGAAAATCCTCATTAGCAATGAGATCATATTTTACATTACTCACCATTTGAAAGGACCTTTCTCATTTTAAAATCGAACTTACAATAAATGTCTAAATATAGAAATAAAAATGACATGCTTAATCAATGCATTTACCTTTCACAAGTATTCAAACTACACTAAATAGGATATTTAGTGTTTGATGCACTAAATACGAACGCATACACTAAATATCAATAACCCTATGAAAGTAAGTAACATTAAATGTAAACTCAAACACTAAATATCATCTATGGTAATATGTGGAAGTTACATGTTTGAATTTAGCATTAGTAAGGATATGAAAAAAAGGATACAACAAGGGAGGTGGCAGTAGGGAAGATAGCAACACATTTATGTCTAACACTAATTGTCAAGGAATTGAAAATTAGTGTTGAGCAAGATAGGGTGGTAACAACACTAAATATAATCAAACACTAGTGTAGTTAAGCATATGTTAGCTTAATTGGGATTTAGAGTCCCCCTGTTGGGTAGTGGTTAGCGTCCCCCTGTTTCATATCATACGAGAAGTGGGTGCAAAGAGAAAAAGTGTCTGCTTAAGACCTGATTACCTTTCGTATCGGTCATCGCTCTGGACCAATGAATGGGGATAACCGACAGCTATGTACAGATAAACAGTTGAGGTTGAGAAATAACCGGTTCAATTCAAGACTTCGGGCACATTACTGACTGATTCACAGAGATCAAGTTTCCATTACTGTTTAGTACTTGCCATTGCAATGAAAACAAACATCAAGCAAACTGGACAGGGTAGAGTTTACAGATTTCTTACAGATTTCTTACAGAATATTCTCAACAAGCAAGCAAAATGTCATGTAAATATAGTGTGCTTAGAATTAAACGGGATTAAAATAGAACATAGAAGCCAAGTCCATTTATGATATTCAAACTGGATGTGATATTTTATTCCAAGAGTCTATATATATATATATGTATGTATGTATGTATGTATGTATGTATGTAGATAATGTGTGTATATGTATTGTTACATTACAAATGCCGATGTTGCATTGTCCATTGGTTGAGGACATAATTAACCCTTTTCCAACCATAAAATATCCGTGCACCTTCCATTATGTCATCATAATGGGATCTTGAGTCATTACTAAGTGAACAAGCAGCCGAGATTCAGCAATGTGAGAAAGTGCATTGAAAACACCAGCGAATATCATGTACATACATCTGTACCAATCGGGAGGAAAACTAACTCTCAACACTGGCATGATTTTGAACATCACGATGACTGACTTGATATTACACTTGGTATTGAACCCTTTGATTAACAGACCAGAGTTCCTTGGGGAGGGGATGGTGGTGGTGATTTCTGCACCGGCATTGTCACATGCATCAAACGGATCAAAGTGAGATGTACAGTCAATACTATTGGGCGTGAAGAGTGCATATGCTATTTTGAGGTGGAATCTGAAATCAATGGGAAAAAATGCATATCAAGCCATGGGGTTGAGAGTCGTGACTGCAGCAATAACCCGTATGAGGTTAATATAACTTCCCTTGACACATATCTACCCAGTAAGAAATCCTCAAGATGAACAGATAGAAATCAAACTGTGGATCTTGCTAGAATCTGCCACTATCTCAGAAAATGCAAATATGCTGAGTAGCTTCTGTGCAGCGTTGTACTGGAGAGTGTTCCATGGCATTAGGTGCTTTCCATGTGGAATTCATTTGTTACTTGACCAATATGGATATGACACACGGTAGGAGTATTCCAAAACAAAGTGTTTTGTGTCGAGTCAGATGTCACCCAATGGTAATTACCAGTCTGACAGGTACACATTCAGATGACTAATATATTGATTTCATTCTGTGACTGCAGATTACTTTACAAGACCCTGGTGAGATTTTCACACAAATGGAGGTCACTTGTTGGTGATGCTCCATACATACAAGGCTCTCTGAGAGTAACTGGTGTGACGTCAATTAAGTTCTGGACCATTATGGAGAGAGTGTATGGACCATACGGCTTCAAGTCTGCTAAAGCATGCAAATCTGGGATTGGTAAGATTGTGGGTTTCCATGGGAAGTGTGGGTTGATCCTGGACCAAATCGGGGTATTCATTGTAATTGGTGGAGATCAATGACCTGCATCTATGCACACTGCACTTAAAAGTCATTGACTAGCCTCGATTTTGATCAGCCACAATATTCAGCTTCATAATATCATTCCAGATCTACTATAATCACAGAAGCATCAAAGTAGAATTCAGCTGTTCATAGGTTTCTCAGGCAATCAAGTGCTCTTCCTTAGTACTTTGAGGTAAAATGTTCTGTATACAGTAATATATAATCTCACAAAATTCGAAAAGTTGCCCATCAGTGCAGACAGCTAGACCAGCAATATGTACCAGATTGCTAAACAATTGTGTAGATGCCAGTTCATGAGAAAATCTGATTAAATCTCAATGATTTATGGGCCACCACCCCATTTACAACTGTAACCTAACTACTGCCTGCGGGAAAATCCCATCCTGTAGTGTCTCAGCAAGAGGTTAGAACTACCATTGAAGTTCAAAAACCCATCTGAGCATTCAGCTTGTGAGGTGTTTGGTATTCGGCCTTCAACAAATAACTTGGTGAAAGGAGTGTATGTACTCTACCCAGTTTTTGCTTCCTGGTTCTCCTAGGGCTTGCCTCAAAATTTTGTTCCATCAGCCCTTGAAATTTTGTTTTCTTGCTTTTTGCTAACCCCTATGCAGATGTGAGGAAAACTGTAATATGTAAGTATGAAAGAGGTTGCATATTGTCACATAATATGATGCAGTACGGTTGGTAAGCAATGTACTATGTCACTTTTTCGCCCCCACTTTCCGCATACTTTTCATTGCAGCTGCACCAACGCCTTCCACAATGAGGGATTCTCTACAGAGGTAAGGGCAGCTGTGACCTTTAGCCTGCAAATCAATAGCCCCAAAAACATTGTCATCATTACTTAAGCAGAGAATAACACCAACCCAACATAGATAGAATAGCATGTCTCTTTTATTTTTTAGAACTTGGTAAACAAACTACAGAAATTCTGGCAGCAAGTGAGTGGGGAATAGGTCAACTGAGGTAAGTGGGCCTAATTTGGTTACTTATCTTAGCCAGACACCTATATTTTTAATGGTGGGTGGTTAGGTGCAGCTCTAAGTAGAGACATCAGAAAGACGTGTTCAAAGAGATTGAACTACATGATCAAACTTCATCATTCTAGGCTCATTAGGTAACATGATCGGGGGACCTGTGGTCTTATGGCACGTTGTACACCACAAAAAGGAACTGAAATAGGCCTGTCTAACTTACCATCAAAAGGGGAATTGGAGTCTCAATCCGCCCCTGAAGCAATGTGGTAACCTTCTGGAGTTGATCCATGGGCACAGGTGTGCAAATATAGAAAATGCCTTTCTGCACATCAACAGCCTTCACAATTCCTGCACCATGGTCCAAGTCACGATATTGGTAAATTAACCCTTAAAGGACACAAAGGTTCATGTATGACATACATACACACAATTTCTGGAAGCCTCACCAAGTCTTTTATATATTTAGGGTTTGACTCTAAGTACATTATCTTTTGTCAAGAAAATAAAACTTAAAAAATACTCATGTGACATTGGAGATAAAGTACTAAGTATGTACTTTCATTCAAGGGCACCCAAGCTGTGTACTTGAACACAAACCTTCATTAACATTTAGGTATTCAACCAATTTGAAAAGTGCACTTGAAGAATGAGTTATTATAGATGGGGTCACTTTTGACACCATTAGCTTAAAATGAAAATATGTAGCTCAAATACATGTATTTTTTGTGCATGGAGGGGCCCAGATTGGGCCTCTTCGAGGCTCAAGGGTTAAACACCACACAGTATCCAAGCAGCAAAACAACCTGCATTGAGGAGCAAAGAAAAATCTGAAAATAGGCCTCGTACATATTGAGAAACTCAAGTTCATCAAAGTCCACTAGTAACACAAATTTGAAGTTCTTACCAATGCCTATGCACAGTGGCAGTGATTCTCCTGTGGTTTGCTTATCACTAAAACTTACTCCTAGCCCAACAAGTGAAGCATTGATTGCGCGCAGACTCTCTGAAGGTGGCACCTGCAAGGCAAACCGATATCAAGCAACAAAATTAAAGATATATCTTATAGAGAAATATAAGGTGTAATATTAGTTGACAGTTCACATTTACATATCACCTGAAGAGCACTTAATACTTGGCTCATAAGTATGCCTCCGTTTCAAACTTCTTGAATTGAAGTAGTTGTAGGTTGTACACATAGCGAGCTTAGAATGCAAGACTACCAAAGCAATCCCAAAATTCACTGCCCAAATACTTTTGCTTCAACTCTTTTCTGCCAACACATTGCCCCTGTTTTACAGATGCTAAAGTTTCTGAATTTGGTCTAGACATAAACATTCATGAAACCCATATCCAAGCTCCACAGATATAATGAACACCATACCTGTTGACAACAGAAATAGACTCTTGAGACAGCAAAGCAAGAAAAAAGAACTAGTCATGCAACTAACTACTAAACTTCAAGAGTACTTCAAAGCTCTTTGTGCCTTCAAATGTTTGCCACGAAATTCATTTTTACAGAGCCAACTTTTGGCCACAGTCAAACGCATTCCTTTAATTTCACCAATTTGGGGATTCTGATTCACTTGAACATTTCTTGAACATAATAAATCGTCCAAAATGGGGCACAACTCTGTACCAAAACATGAGTTTTTCAGAGACTTTAAGAATAACCCTAGTATTGCTTAATTCTGGAAAAACTCAAGAGGACCATGTCCCATCTTGATGCAAGTTTGGGAAAGAACTTAGCACAGACCTCAGAGTGGAGGTGCTTGATGGTGAGTGCTGTAATTGGCACTTGGTATGGAGCTTCATTTGCAAGTGAAATGGCCGTTTGTGCAAATAGCTTGGCTTCCCGGTAAGGAAAGGGAGCTGGATTGTCACCTGAACACTGTTGAAAGTAAGCCAGCACTCGAGCAGCCCGTAAATGATGTGCCGACCGTCCACTTCTGGGCCTATTTCAAATGCAACCAGTAATTAGTAATAGTATTAATAGCAAGATATCTGCTCATTCATTTGGGAATCTGCTGTTCAGAATCTTTCAATTTTTCAATTGAAGTTGAATATTGGTCAAGTCCACTGATCAAGCTGCTTACGTGGCTAGGTTCTCAATAGCACTTTCAATATACAACGTCTTTGCTTCACTAGATTCATCCCAGAATTTTCCGCAAGGGAGGTCTTTTTTCCCTGAATTCGTCAATAGCTGCACCACGTGCGTTGGAGAGGTACATCTCAGGATATCAGCTACTACATCAAATCCAATGCCTGCAAGATTACACACCAATTTTATAAATCAGTTCATATTAAAGTTATCCTTCAATTCAAAGGGACTCTTTGTCAGGAGTTGGTCCCATATGATTTTCCATTGGTTCTTTTGCATACTGTATGATTAATATCTTTCCACATGTGGTCCATGCTCAGAGGTGGTGTCTGAATTTGAATGAAGAGCAACCTAATTTGAGGGCTAAACTTATTTTAGCACCTCTTGGCATGCCAAAATGAGTCTGACCATCAATGCACCAATATAGAATGTACTTCATTCGAACCTCCACACTACCTCCAAACATGCACTGAAACTTACAGGACATGGAAGGTGTTGTATGCAAAACAACCAGCTCCCCACCAAACAACTTGTTGAATTAACGGGTAACTCTATTACCTCAAGAAAAGCACCCTACAGACACCGCAGATCAGAATCAACTTCAACTGTGTTCTTGTAGCTGGAAGTTTGACACCTCATGTACATGTTGATACAAAACAAAAGCATACTTTCTGTGGATCATCACTCCATAAATCTTTTGTCTGCTGATTTTATTTCCGTTGAGAACTAAAGTGTGATGCCCAAAGCTGTGGTTCACCAAAGCCATCAAACCAGCACTAAACCTTGTTAGATATCATGATTCAAATTTGCATTAACAAGGAGACAGAGTACTGCAAGGTACCTTTCACCCATCCATGTGTGTTGATAACCAGTGGCATTTTAGTCCTGCCATCGTTGCAATACTGGTGTTGAAAATGGGTGTACAGGTCAGCAACATTCTGACCATAACGAATCGGGTCACTTTTGGGAGAAATGTCTCCATAAAAGAAGCACCTGAATACATCAACCAAGTTATACATGAATCATTACATGCGCCATCACTTGTGATGATTTGGACTGCAAATATACAAGATCAGTTAAATGACAGGTCACCAGATGGAGAAGAACTGGAAGCAGAACAATGTAAAACTATGAATTCATTCTCAAATACACAAAGTTTTCTCTACATGGAAACTCTACATGATAGGTATGAAAGTATTGAGTCATTGCTGGGAATCTCTATGTGTACCTCTCTGGTGTCCGGAGGTGCATTGCTGGTGGACCTGGCACAAAGAACAATCTGATTTCATAAAAATGAGACCTCTTCACTAAGTGTAACTACGATCATGAGTGGTGCACACCATTTTGGAACTGCTGAATGAGAAATACAACAAAAAATAGACCACAGGCCAATCAAAATTTTCCTTATCTCTGCAAACAATAAAATCACCTGGATAATCCAAATTGATCAAGAACTTCAATTCTGATAAATAACCCCGTGTAAGTGTAGACACTCTTCTAGGAATGTCGCAAAACATACCTACTATTGGGCAATTAAGGACATGCAGGGAGATACACCCAGGAACAGTAAATTCTGGTTGCCCTGTATCTGTATCCAAATATGCAACCTGCTTGTGCCTGGATAAACAAATGTACCAATTAATTCAGCTTAGTACTCAGAAAAAAAACTGGCTACAAGAACTTATTCAGCATTAGAGTTATCCTTTAATTCTATGGGACTTTTCATCGGGAAGTTGGTCCCCTATGATTTTCAATTGGTTGTTTTGCATACAGTATCATTAATTTCCTTCCACTTGTGGTGCATCCTTAGTTGGAGGTAGTGTTTCAATGTGAATGAATACCAACCTATTCCGTGAGGTTCATTGAGGGCCTAAACTCATTTTAGAACCTCTTGACATGCCAAATGACCTCTCAATGAACCGATAGAGAACGTTCTTTGTTCAAACCTCCCCACTACCTCCAAGTATGCACCAAAAACTTTCCAAAACTTTAATGTTAATCATAAACCAATATCCGATATATAGGACATTCTGAATACCTGTTCAAAAGCGAGTTGACCAAAAACCGTGCAAACGTAGACTTTCCCACATTCCTAGCACCACAAATGGCAACTACTGGAGCCGGGGAGCAGCTTGAGAGCCAATTCTTGCCAACAGTCGTAATCTGAGTGCCACTTTCAAGCATAATTAAGTCCACAGCATCCCTCCATGCCTGTGGCAAGATTGTTGCAGCAGAAGAATTGTTGCCTGACAATGGTAACTGTTGTCTTTTTGCATTCAATGTTGATGCTTCAGTACTTTTCTTCTTTTTAAGGACTCCGGAATTCAATGGCGTTCCTACTTTCTCCACATCATCTCTCCCATCTTCATCAGATGAGGAGGAGGAGGAACTGACTTCTGCATCCAAGTCGTTTTCTTCGTCATCACTAGACCATTCTTGATTGTCCAGAGGATTTTGGTCCTCAAAATCATCTCTACCTCTTTTCCTCTGAAGACATCTTCCCCGCACCCCGATAAAATCCTGCATCATCACAGCATCATGTGAAGTTGTCACAAAACTTGTATCTGTATCATACTGGTGGACTGGAGAGGACAGCAGAATGGGCTTAAATTTCAGCTCCCTTCTGTGAATGCTTCTCCAACGGGATTAGAAATTGAGGACAATAGTGCCTGCTTATCTGACAGCAAGGACCTAAAATACCACTCACATAAAAATGATAAAACAGTGTTTTCATCAAAGGATGCTTAGTCAATTGTGAACAAAGTGCAGTACCAGTTTGAAGGAAAGCGTTCCATCAGAAGCTGAATCACTTGTCAATGTCTGTTTACCAAGAACGTGGGAGGTGAATCTCAATACACAGCCCAGAACATCCTCTCCTGTTATTTTGCCACTTCCACCTGCCATATTGACATCTCCCACTGCATGAGGAGTGTGCCGAGCTTCAATTGAAACAGCTTCAGCGAGCTTCGAGCTGGAGGATACAAGGACGTCCACACCACAAGGTAGAAAATAGCCAAGCATGGAAGCTTGGCCATCAATCACTTGTACCATTGCACATCCGTCCAGAATAACCACCTGAGTTAACCAATCAGGTGTCACGGAAATTCCCTTCAAGTTAGTGTCTAGGAAACAGCAATGCAGATCAAATAGACGCTGGCTAAACATGCCGTTGTAGTCATTTCTTGTGTTAAAGAAAGCAACCCTATGAACACAAGACAATTAACAAAGACCTCAACTTCAGCCCTAGAGAACTCCTAAGTCATTTCAAACAGGGCATTCAGCAAAAGATACGAACCTGGCCAACGCCGAGACTAACCGTGCATGCCTTTCCTTCGTAGACTACCAATCTGCAAGGATCCAGCCATACATATCTATTATCAGCTCGCCCTCAAAAACCTAATTTGCATTCAAAAACCTAATCCTCAAAAGGGATTCTGTTCAAAATAGCGTGGAGAAAGAAGCAGAGGATTCGAGAGTCCTGACCAAATGCCGTGGAATGCAAGGGTCCCAACCAAAAAACAGCGGCTAAATCCTAACTCCATATTCTTAAGAGGTTAAGTCGCCTACGGATACAAATCGGGCTGTTCTCTTTCCAGTGGTGCACTTTGAACACCTAAAACTTCTTTTGGTCTCAAAATTTCGCCTTCCTCGGACTCATTGCCACTGCTTTCCTCAGATTGCATGTCCACCTCTTCTTCTTCTTCTTCATGCAGAACCAGAGGATTTGCATCAACGTTGAGAGCAACATCTGGCTCAACAAATGATGCTTCCACATCCGATTCTGCAATTTTCCTGCGCTTCAATGCAGGAAGTGGAAGCAATTTCCTCCTCTTCCGAGACCAGCCATGATTGTGTCCACCAGGGGTGAGGGCCTTACACCTGAAGAAACCTTTGAGCAAAAAACCTCTCATTTTTGCTCGGAGAAAGATATTCAACTACAGGGTGATGTTGTGAATTCTAGTGCTTAAAACCTGCATTGAACCCACATAGGAGAGGTGTCAAGCAAAGAATCACCGAGCCTCAAAGTTTCTCAAATGCCCAACAATTCCGGTTTGACAACCATAAAACACATCCCATCAACATCATGAACTTCAGGACACAATATAATCAAGTACTCACATCCAGAACGCACCATGATGCCTGCTTCTTCACCGAATTCATAGGTGTGTACAATGCACTGAGGATTCTTCTGATGCACAAATTAGATGTTGATTGAAGTCATGCACCTAGCATTGGATGTCCATGTTAACCTCTTCCCTATTTATTCAGGAAACTTACGATTTGCGGATTGTACCCTGCATCTTTCCCGCATGTGAAGAGGTCCGGAGATGCAACGTTCATGATCACATTAATTTCATGTGAATTAGTTGAGAACCCTAAAACCCTCGGGAAACCCTAACCTAACCATGGTTACTTTTCTGGCGAAAGATTACTGTACAAGGCTATCTACCTACCTATTCGAATCCAACTAGAACACCATGGCCGGGGAATGGAGCTCTAGATTTGTGTCATGTTTTACCACCAAATTCTAAACTTTAAACCACATCTAAACGTTGAACTCTAAACAAGGAAAAGATGGACAATTCTTCCTCACGTGAAACCCACACTTGTCAAGCCTTCACGTCTTCTCCTTCTTCTTTACCTTTTAATTTAAAAAAGTACATGATTTTTTTCTATATACAAATTCCATGCAAAAATGCACCATAACATTATTCAAATCCATAACAGTGTTATGTGGGACTCACAATAGTCTATGGAGTATTCCTCACATTCAGTTTGAATGATGGAATATTCTACAAAATATTGTCAGTCCCACAGAACATTGTTATGGATCTGAATAATGTTATGACTCCACTCATCAATTACTTTTCATTAAAAATTACATATAACAAATAAATTATATATGGAATCATATTGTATCATGTATGTATGTATGTATGTATGGCATGAGATTTTTTGCTAGCTACTAGAATTCCATGACCGGGTAACGGAGCTCTAGACTTATCTAGGGTTAGCCACTTCTTCCTTTTCATTTTGTTTCTATTTTTATTTTTACCCACACATGTCAAGGCTTTATGTCTTCTTCTCTGTTTACATTTCATCTAATTTATTTTGTATGATTGTTTTTCCATCCACAAATTTCATGCAAAAATTTCCTCCTCTCATCAATTACTTTTCATCAAAATAAAATAAAATAAAATAATGTATGCAACATACTAGACTATGCACGTATGTATGTATGTATGACATTTTTCTCTAACAACACTCTAGACTAATCTAGAGAAGAACCCCATGGCTGGAAAAGGGAGCTCTAGATTTATCAAGAGTTGTGAACCACTTCTTCCTTTCTTCTTTTTTTCTTTTGATCATTTTTGTATAATTATTTTTCCATCCACAAATTCCATGCCAAAAATTCCTCCTCCATCAATTGTTTTTGTCAAAAATCAAAGTAAATTATATTGAATTGTATTGTATTGTGTATGCATATATGCATGCATGACATGAGATTTTTCTTTGACAACATTCTAGATAAATTTAGAGAACAACTAGAACCATGTGGTTGGGGATGGGAGCTCTAAATTTATCTAGGATTATGTTTGATAGCCATGTCTTCCTCACTTTTTATTTTTATTTTTACCTACATGTGTCAAAGCCTTCACGTCTTCTCTTTTATTATTGTTCTTCCTATTTTGTTGCCTAAGTTGTACTTTGTTTTATTTTATTTTAAAGAGACCACTTTTGATGTTTTTGTATTGGAAAATGGAGGTAAAGGCTACCAGCGCATGCAAATTATTCGCGAGGCAAATACTAAGTAAGTAATCAAGAACTTGTGAATTCACACATCATGAAAAAGAGAAAGAGATTGAGAGACGAGTTGACAGGATTGAGAGACATGTTCACCTTAAGGCATAGATTGAGCTCGTATACAAATGCAACATCGGGTTACATAAGGAGACCTAGTAGCTTTTCACTCAAAGAATCAACACATTCAAATGCATTTTCAATATCAGTACTAAATCAAAGGAGGTCCGATTTTTGGTGATGTTTCATCATAGTTTTGTTAGTGCAACACAAGATTTGTTGTGTAAATAAAATTGGTAGAAATTGGAGAACATGGAAAAAAATGAGCCACTTGACACTCATGTACCCGATATGCTACATCATTGGTGTGAGATCACCACCTTCATATGAAGATGGCAGTGCTGCATTCTAAACGATTCAACGGTTTCCAACATTCACAAAGACCAGAGATATTTGTTGAATGTGGGATCTAGCTAGTTCAATTTGGTTCCTTAATAAGAAGCATGTTCGGAGATTCTCCTCGAACTAATCCAATTCCGGTGTCCTGGACATCGGTGGACGAATTGAGACTTGGACTACGTGTCTGATGAGCTGCCATAAATCTACCTGACCTTGCACCACGGTTTCATTTATATGCATACGAAATCAGGTGACATGCTTGAGAATCTCACTCGAAAGCATTCAGCAAAATTCAGAGAATGACGACAGTCCCTTCATTGAGGATCAGGTTGCCCCCTGTTAATGTTGACCGTGAGGACCTTCAATCATGCGGTAATCCATACAAGATGCATGGACAGAGAAAGAAAGATATCCGTTGTTCAACGTTGGATTATGAGCGTGGATGTTGGATTTTCAGTGACCGATCCTGCGTGATTCAACACATTTTTACTTCGCACATGACAGGATAACACCCTTCTCAAATTTCTAGAAATGGCCATACCAAGGGAATTGCAGAGCAGAGGAGTGTGAAGATAGGGTTTGGTCCCATAGTGACTGGGAAGAGACCAAGTCGAAGGGAGGTACAAGAATGAGAGGGATGGAACGAAGATGCATACCTTTCTCGGCCTTTTGTCTAAGATCAAGTGTAGTATCTGTTCTTATCAGTTTAATATCTGATACGAGGCTCATCGAGCCTCACGATATTAATCTAATTTTTCTCGGGTGCGGATTCATTTGACAGCTTGCTGCCAGAACTTGCGAGTGTCGCCTTGGTATTTCACTACCTCCTTGGCAGGCGCAACCCTTCCCCACCGGGGATCCCAACAAGCAAAAATTGCATATAAGCAGGGGATAATTAGGGTTTGGATTCTCCTCTACCGTTCTCCATTTCTCCAAACTCTACTCATTAGTGATTCTTTGCGCGTGCTTCTTTGGAATGTGACAATGTATGTTGTGCGTGAAGTTTATTCATTGGACAACTCAAGAAACAATAGGTGCCAGGGGAAGAAATTGAACCACTGGTCCATTTTTACATAACATTATTCAAATCCATAACAGTGTTCCGGGAATATTCCATGGAATATTGTCAGTCCCACATAACATTGTTATGGATCTGAATAATAATATGTATTTTGTATAATCATTTTTTCATCTACAAATTTCATGTAAAAAATGCCTCCCTTCCGTCAATTATTTTTCATCAAAATTAAAATTAAATTAATTTCCATATGGAATCGTCACGGTACCATCTGTGCGTGCATGCATGGCATGGGATTTTTCTTTGATAACGAGAACCCTGTGGCCGGGAAGGGAACTAGATTTGGATTTATCATAGGTATGTTTGATAGTGGCATTTTCCTCTCTTTTCAAGTTTAATTTTAATTTTTATACATACACATGTCAAGTCTTCACATCTTCTTCTCTTTTTACTTTTTGTTTTTGAAAAATTGTATAATTTTTCTTTCATCCACAATTTTCATGCAATAATGCCCTCCTTTTATCAATTATTTTCATCAAAAAGAAAAGTAAAATAAATTTTGTATGGAACCGTATTTTACCGTGCATGCATGTGTGCATGGAATGAGGTTTTTCTCTGACAACACTCTAGATAGATCTAGATAATTCACAACGCCTAGTAAGTAACGTGGTGCAAGTAAGACATGCCTCCCCTCCCAAGTTTGTTATTAATCCTCGTAAAAGCTAGTGTTGAGTTCGTATCAACTTCATTTTTATATCTCTTACACATGTGTCACCTAAGTCATTAGAGAGATGGACACAAATAATTATTTATTAGCTATTTCTTCAAAAATTAAAGAATATCTAGTTTTGGTTAGTGACACTTATGCATGTCATCTAAGCTCTTAGAAAGATGAGGACCCAAAGTAACATCATTGATATTTGGTCACGGGAATCAAGATTTGAAATCGTACCTACGTGTAGTCCTTTAACCCTTATAGAAGAAGCACTTAACAATGATTAAGCATGGGGTGTCTTCTAGCATAACATTATTCAAATCCATAACAGTGTTCTATGGGATTGACAATATTCCGTAGAATATTCCATCATTCGGTTGATTATGGGGAATATTCCACATAATATTGTCAGCCCCATGGATCATTGTTATGGATCTGAATAATGTTATGAGTTCATTCGCATTATAGTTTTTAATTTGGAACGCTACAAAATATATAATGAAAAAGAAAGATGTAAAACTATTTATGTAATGGCCTTTCAGAAGTTGTCAAAGTTGATGACTCATCAACGTCCATGACGATTGAAACAATATCCTTGAAAATAATATGAGTTTTTCTCAAAATGAATAATTTCCTTACATGTTTTCCGCTTGGCAGTCCATAACTTTTGAGCTACTGTAACGTTTTTTGGGGCAACCCAAGAAATTTGTAGGTTGGATCCTATGTGACTTATGTTAGGGTCCAGGCCTAGAATAAGCTTATCCATAGGTAGCCTAGGCACCTTATAGTTATGGAGGTCTCGCAAGGGAACTTGCAAAGCAAGTAGTATTTGGTAAATATTCCCTAGTTAACACTGATTATCCCAATTAGTGGGTGTATTATCCGGAGTTATGTAGTGCATTAATGTGTTACTCAAGAGTTCACTTTTAATTAACAAAAGTTCAATAGTTGTTTGAACATTTTAGAACATAAATGGACTTTGCTTGGTAAAATATTACATTCTCGTTATCTTGTTATAGCATGGTGTAACTACGAATAGTAACACATGTTGATTGGGAGAATCAATGTAGTATGGACTACATAAGGTACCTCCCCCCCCCTATACATATTAACCCCTTTGATTGCCCTCTTAGGGATTTAGGGGTTAAAGGTCCATAATTTTTGGCATTCCAAGTATGCCATTTTCACTTTAGTTACATCACTAATCCCTAACTTCCCAAGCATATGACATGGTTGTTTTGATTGCATTTCACTCAATGGTGGTTGTGAAAATTTCAAGGAAAACAGTCGAGGTTTAAGTGGGATATATCCTTAGGTTCTTGAAACATGGAAGATGAACTATTTCCAAGGAAACAATGGGCTTGAGCTGCCCTTTGGAGTCTCAACTTATGACATTTGAAGAAAGGGGTGCACATGGTAACGTCATGTTGTAGCCCCCAAAAAACTTATCTTTGACCAATTGAATTCACTTGGGAAATGAATGAACTGCATGTGTGATCTACTGGATGGGAACAATTCAATAGTTAAGTACCTTCACAAATTTTTAGGCCACAATGGGCTAGCCACCTTGCAACTGCATTATGTAAATTATCCCATATTTTTGACTACATTTATGCAAAGAATTTCTTAAATCAAAGTATCTAAAACTTTAAATAAATGGTGATGTAAGCACAAAGGCCATATTTATAAAAACAACAAAGAATTGCTTCTACCAAACAAATACCATTGACATTCATCCAAAGTTCGCATTCAAACGACAACCATTGATTGTAGTCAACATCCTAACATGAGCTTGCACAACAAAAACATGACCTATTCCATTTTAATTAAATTTTACATATTCTAAAAATATCCAAATTACACACATGTCAAGTATCTATGGGTAAAGAACTATGTTGGCTTGATGTTTAGAGTAATTTTGATGGCACATGAATGAGTTAGGTGGGGTTAATGTAGGGTAGAAATCATCCACCAACCAAAGTGGTTCCTTGGGAGGTTTACAAGGATTAGAGCAGAGGCGCCCATATTTGATCACTTAAGATATTTTGCACCAAATTTGGAGAAATAAAAGTGGTGCAATTTTCCATGTGTATGAAGATAGAAAATAAAGGACTGCAAAAAATTTGGTAATTTTATTTCTTGAATTGAAATTAATGTGAGTTTTTGAAGTCAAAAGTTGGCCCACACACATCACCAATGTCTACAATCTACCATAACAACTCATTTGAAGACAAATTTCTCCTCATTTTAGCAGTCAAAACCATGGACATTTGTCATGGCACTTCTGGTATCCATGTAGGCCGCTTCGCCCACCAGATTCCAATGGAAATGGATGCATGTGAAGTGGCCTACATGGATACTAACCCTTAAAAACCTCAAAACGTGGAACCTTGTTTTGAACGCCCACAAAAAGAAACTACCAAAATCAGTCCTAGCTTGATCAAAATTATGACACCCTATAGATTCCCGATGGGGTCTTGATCAAGAATAGGTGGTTTGACTCTAATATTTCACTTGCCCTGCCACCTTCCTTTCAAGTAATCATCAAATTCTTGCACGGAATGATAGATGTGCTTAATTCGGTAATTTATATTAATTGGGCACCTATATTCAATTGGTATGTGGTTTGGTGTGGTTCCAAGAAGACATTTGTTTTAAGGAGATTGGATTGTGTGCTCAAAATATGATAACCGTTCTAGGCTTACTAGTACACCTAGTTGGGGGACCTATATGACCATTTAATGAGCATCATAATCTTCACTTTGATAGTAAATATGATGTTCATATGATCTCCAAAAATTATGAGGAAAGCGACTATGGCCTTGATTTGGAATTTGCTAACCATCTCATATTGATCACATGGTTCATATCTTGAGAGAAGTGGCTAATCGCAAAAAGTAACTATTTAAGACCCATCTACCTTAAGTGTGTTAGCTAAGGTAATCTTGGCAAGCGGCCTCCACCTGCACTTCCACATCCTCAACAACATTAAGGTTGATGAGGCTAATGTGCACACCTCCAACTCTATGGAATCATCCAACCTTGATGGATTCGAGCATTTGAAGCTTGAGCATGTTACCAATGGCAAATCATGACCAAAGAATTTGAAATTGTTGAAATCAGAGTTGATGAAGGTGTTGATCTAGGCTTTGGAATCAAAGATTTTCTACTTCCCAACATGGTGTTATAGGGGGGGGAACTCTTTTATTGTTGTATGTTGTGTAAGTGGACAACATCATTACCGTACCCGGCCGTCAGGGTCCACATCTCATGCCGAATAATTAATTAAAGTGGAGAAAGTGGGTCCGGCATGGTAAAAATAAATTAATAAGAAATTCAACAATTTCAAAAAATATTTGTAAAAGATTCGGCGCTTTAATACAAGGCTAGTTCACAACAATGAAAGATTTCTTCTTCTTTTTCACCCTTTTGTGGCGCCCTTGGTGTGTTTAACCTAATTGAATGCCCTAATCTCAATTAGTGGTCCTTTGTATGTGTTACTTTTGGATCCTAAAACGCCACTGCAACCTCTGGGTTTGCCATAATTTTGGCCACAAGCTCTTCAAGGGTTAGTTCAATTTGCTTTGCAAACAACAGAAAATTCGGGCTCATAATGTCCGGTTTAAAAATTTTATTTTTTTTGCACGAACTAGTTATGATGCTACGGTATGCAATATTTTGGGATTTTACTACATGAAGTTGGCTCAATTTTGTAATATTCGGCATGCTCTTCAATGAATAACTTTTCTTTTCAGCTCTCTTCCCCAATAATTTCCGATTTTTTTCAGCTTCTATTTTTTTATTTAATTTTTGCCGACCCTGACGGCCGGGTACGGTAGTAGATTCTACATGGGTCATTTGCCAATGAAAACCAAGTTTAATGCCAATATTGGTTGTGTCATGTCTCTAAAGTGGTCACATGGAAGATAAAATGTTGCCGAATTGTTTTTTCATTACAGAATACCCCACAATACAAGTTGGTTGGCACCTCACAACCACATGCCCCTTCCTAATTTGCCCCACCTTAGGCACAAAAATCAAGCATGTCATAGCTTGGTAGATAGCACTCCTCATTATGGAGGATGGTGGGTGTGGTTTGACTTTTGCAAAGGTGACTAACCCAAATATCGTCGAGGCGGCAACTAGATCACCATGTATTACTCACCCGCCAAATTAAAGTGATTATACCACCGATAACGAGCCAAATATAGGTGTCCAATTAAGGAGGCTAACTGAATTAGCCTCATCTACCTTAGGGGCTATTTACACCATGGACCATGAAGTCATCCCAAGGCCTTGTAAGATCTGTGATTGGCTTTTGAATCCTGGGACCACTTCGGTTTACACCAAGGAAAAAATGTCAGAGTGACCATGACTTCAAGATCCCCAAAATACATAATTTAATGTCTACATTATACATTGATATGGTCCAATGGGTTTTGCGGTGGGAGAGGCAAAAGAGGTGCTATGGTAGGAAAAGGTAGGGGTCCAAGATTTAGAATTGTTGTTATAATAAATTTTTAATGAAGCGATTTTTGGGGAAGAGAAGATGAAGACAAGAGAATGGTCAAACTTGATTTTTTTTTCCAAAACTGCCCTTCTTGGACATATATTCAAAAACTCAACACATTCACATTTTGGTGCATGGTCATTCCTCTTGGTCCACATTCGGTTTACACCTAGTGAGGGGCCCAAAGGCTTTGTAAATTGATTCAAAAAAAAAATCGGACCACGGAAGTTGTACCATCAAGTCGGACCATGAAAAAAGACCATCTTCCATGGTTTGACTTCATGGTCCATGATGTAAACTGGCCCTTATACCAACAAACAACCTACACAAGAATCTTCACTTGATAATAAATAAGATATTTATATGAGATCCAATTTTTTTAAGGAAAGTGACTATGGCATGGATGTGGATCAGTGCCTGGGGAGATTTTTGGGCATAATTGGTCTACATCCTATTGTTTCCAATTCCATCTGGTTACATGTTGTGATCATCCGGTTTTTCTTAATTAATTTCAGATTTATTCCATAGATTCCTCTAAAATGATCGGTAATTTCCCGAAGTTTTGAACTTCAACCGGTTAGTCCTCAAACTCAACTGGTTCATCTGTAACTAGCGGTCGGTTCTCCCCATCCATTGATTTCGATTTGCTAACGATCTTGCACTAATCATGTGGTTCATATCTTCCGAGAAGTGGGCTAATCCGAAAAAGTAACCATTTAAGACTCATCTACCTTAGGTATGTTAGATAAGGTAATCTTAGCAAGCCTCCACGTCCACTTCCGCCTCCTCTTCATCATTATACCAACAAACAATCTACGTACATTGTAGCTAGGTGTCATAGATGCTTCCTCTAGCGTGGATTCATGAGACGCCGCCAATTTCTAAATACTGTCTCATAAAGGAAGCAATGTTGGAGCCGAAATTCAAACGTGGTACGCATGAAGACACACGGATTCCAGAAAGGTGGTGAGACTTTACTTATTTTGTCTGGGAAGTTGTCGATTGGGAGCGGAGCAAGCAGCAAGCTAGGGGATTGGGAGGTAAGTTGGTGTAATTTGTTGTAATGATATTATGGCCAGGTTCGCTAAGTTAGACACTTGCAACTGAGAATTCATGCGACAAAATTGGAATCCTCAGTGTGCAGTCACTTACGATTCAGTACCATGTCGACTTGCTGCAAAATCATTTCAGACTTTAGCGTCTGGGCTGATGGCAGGATTGCAATCACCTCGAGAGTTAGGCGTGCATCTTAGCCTCATTAATGTGGTACTGCAAAGTTAATCGCACGTCGATGTGCTAATCATAATCTTCATTGACCGCTTGTCTGCATTTGTAGGACCACTTGGAGCAGATTTGCATTCGCAGTGGCGGCTTTAGATGCATTCTTTGTCAGTTTTGTGACTGCGTCATGTGTCTTACTTGACTGCACGACTGTTACTTACCACCTGTTTCAAGGTACGTAATTATAGGTCTGCAGGTCGCCGGCTATTGATCGAGCTTGGTGAAATTCTACAAGCTTAAACACCTCCCAGCAACAATCTCGGAAAAAGATGAAGCTTTTTCAAACTAGAAGCTGTGTCCAGCGTAAACCGCTACCTGTGGCTTCTAAGTCCAAAATGAGGTGTGCTCTTCGTAAACTACATGCATCTGTGTTTTCAGGGGTAGTAAATATGTTTGTTCCTGAAGCATGTGGGTGGAATCTCCATTATAGCTCCTACGTCTGTTGCTGCTTTGCTCCACTGGAGCTTCTACATTAACTTAGTTACAGAGCGGTGATGTCAATGTCAACTATACTCATGATAAACTCCGCATTGTCGGAGTATAGGGTGCAATTTTGCAAATGTCAATTGCTCGAAAGAGAATCTTTCACGCTCTGCTGTTATCAGTAATCAAGATATTTGTTGCAAAGTAGTCAAGTCGAAGTCAGAGTGAAGGTTATGAGTGATGTTCTTTTTGTGATCGTGCAGAAAAGAAAAGAGTAAATTAATCCCCCTGAGGATGCCTCGACCGCCTCTGCAACTCACCAACCTTCAAAGAAGAAGGTATCATAGCACTTTGGAGGTGAAGATTGAAGACTGTGTCACAGTAGGCGACCTCAAGAAATCCATAAGTATTCAGCAAAATCTCTCCGTCATAGCCTTGCTGTATCGGGGTGTCCTCTTGGACGACGCTCGCCAACTGGAGAAACTCCTTCCTGACCTCCTAATTGGACCTCCCCGCTTCGCAATCCACACCCGAGTTCGTCCTCGCGCAATACAGGGTGGGGTGAGCGTGAACATCTTAAACTTAAACCGAAAGACATTCCAGGTGATGCTTCACAGCCTGGACAGCACTGTACTGGAGCTCAAAGAAGCGATCCAGGGCTACGAGGGCATTTCTCTTGACCAGATCGTCTTAACACACTCCGGGAAGCAGCTAAACAAGGATTTCTCCACACTGCGGCAGTGCGCACTACAACCGGGATGCACGGTGCACCTCGTCGGGAGGTTGCGAGGTGGTGGTGGTGGTGGTGGAGCTCCCGATTTTCCACATCCGGTAGGGTTTGTGGATATGGAGAACACCTCACTCTTGCGCAAAATTCACCTGAACGCGAAAGATGCACCTGCGTGGAGAGTCTCCGAAGAAGGCCTGAGCCTGGAAGGAGAGTGCTGGAACGAAGGATGCGAGGCATACCGTAAACTGGTGATTTGCAACCTGCAGTTCACAGCATTTAATTTGCAGGAGGAGGAAATCCAATGTCCGCTCTGTAAAGTTGCCATCCGAGCCGTGACCTGTGGGTTCAGGAAGTGTTTGTGGATGTTTGAGGGGCGGAAGACAGGCATTGGTAGCGTTGATGTGGCCAGTCAGTGGATGGTGGCTGGGAGAAACTATGAAAGGTTCGATGAATGTGAAGATCGGGCCACTGCAGAGTGGAGCAGTTTGATCATCACAACCAAGAAGCTACCAAGCAGAAGCAACATGAAGGCCTTTCATGGCAATGGGGAGTGTCCGATTTGTCATGAGGATTTCAAAGCCTCTTCCTCGCAATGCACTCTCAAATGCCAACATGCTTTCCACCGTGAGTGCGTTATGGCATGGAGGTTGCGGGGTAACACGACCTGTCCGATGTGCAGGAATTCCTTAGAATGATCTCAAACCAGATGTTTATTATGAAAGACACCGGCATTTGCCACAGATGACGTTCATATCACCTTTGGGGCACGTTCGTTTCGTTCTGTGCGGCATAAATGTTCGAGGTAGCGACTACATCAAATTTTCCACCGGAATCTTTTTGGACGCCTCCCACCTAGCCGGAGTTTATTACCTGTGGTGGATGAGGCGTAACACGACATGGCCGATGTGCAGGAGTTCCTTAGAATGATCTCAAACCAGAGGTTTAAAACGGAAGACACCGGCATGTATCAGAGATGACGTTCATATCACGTTTGGGGCACGTTTGTTTTGGTCTGTGCCTCAAAAATGTTTGAGGTAGCGGCTACATCCAATTTTTCCACCGGAATCATTTGGACGCATTCCACCCGGCCGCAGTTTGTTATGGTGGTGGATGACGGGTAACACGAAATATCCGATGTACAGGAGTTCCTTAGAATGATCTCAAACCAGAGGGTTAATATGAAAGACACCGGCGTGTGCCAGAGATGACGTTCATATCACGTCTGGGGCATGTTTGTTTCGTTCTGTGGGTCAAAAATGTTTGACGTAGCGACTACATCGAATTTCCACCGGAATCTTTTTGGACGCCTTCCACCGGCCCGAGTTTGTGGTGGTGGTCGTGGATGAGGGTAACACGACATATCCAATGTGCAGGAGTTCTTTTGAATGATCTTGAAAACAGAGAAATATCATGAAAGACACCGGCATGCGCCAGAGATGACGTGAGTACAGAAAATCTGTTCGAGGTAGCAACCACTACATTCAACTTTTCACCGGAATCTTTTTGAATTGTAATGTACCACTGTGTTCTCGCAAATACATATTGTATATTCTAAGCAGGATGATCAGGAGAACTATCCCCACAATGGATGCTACTGTTTCAATGACCAATGGTCAAGATACGACTAGAATTCTGATACTGTACATATAACTGAGTCGACAAGAACCATTTTTTGATGCATTTCTTCTTGCTCAAACATGTTTCTTCATGATTCGCACCATGGTTTTGTGTGTAGGCTATGTAGATACAATTTTAGTTCACTTGGATTCTAGGTAGACATTAGAGAATTTTGTGGGTCACTGACAATGTAAATTTGGCACTTGGAATCAACATTTTATTTGAAGTGATACTAGTGTGCAGACATGTATGTGAGCATTGCAGTGTCCGGGAAGATGTTTGGGGATAATCGGTCAAAATCCTAGTGTTTCCAAGTCCAACTGGTTACATGTTGATATCTTTTGGTTTCTCATTACAAAGTTGGGTATATTCCATAAATTCCTCTAAAACAATCGGTAATTTTCCTGAAGTCTTGAACTTTGACCGATTATTTCTCAAACTTGACCAGTTCATCTGTGACTAGTGGTCGGTTCTCCCTGTTCATTGAAGAAGTGTACCATTATAACAAAATTCACTAAGAATAAAAAATTGTAGACGATCTTTATCAATAACAACCATTGCATGTACCAAGATAACCTCATACATTGATACCAAGTCACTTTAAATATGATGTGGATTGCATGCTATAACATGACATAAGTCCTTTTTTGTACCTTAAAGGACAAGAGCGTGTTTATATTCAATACAACAGTGACAATTGAATGAATCCCCAATGCACACATATTGACAAGTCTTTTTCAAGTATGTGTTGAGATATGGAGCCCACATACCAAGGTTTCCTATTCTACAACTTTTATTGTAGGGTATTCCTTTTGGGTGCAAAACCTTGAGGAGATGATAGAGGGGAGAACCCATGGAGAAATACGTTATCATCAATTACATATTGGTTTTTAGGAATATATTTGATGTATGAGAAATAAATAAAATCGGTACTTTTAATTTGCACCGACGTGAATGGGCCCGTTCTTTCTTACCTTGATCTTGTTTTACTAGGTCATAGGGTAGGTGTATTTCCTACCTTCCGGGAGGTGAGATCTTTTAAATAATAGTTATGGGGGGGGGGTTGTTTATGAGTTTTTGGTGAATTAGGTGTGGGTGTTTGGGGTTCAACAAGGGCTTGGTTGTTGACAAGCTTTCTTTTATTTAAGACAAGGTATGTGAGGTATTTTATGGCTATTTAATGTATGTGTTTCATGAGTGTTCTGACTTCTCAAGTGGGCATTTGGAGTTTTCTAATGCTTCGAGTGATTGTTTGTGCACAACTCCTTGTACCCTTGTTGCGATGGTTATAAGGGGATTAACATTCCATCTCACAGTTGGTAACATCTGAATAAGGGGGTCATATTTGTTTGTTTTTTTCTCTTATGGCAATATTTGAGAATCTATCATGGTAGTAGGTAAATTCTATGAATTGTATGGTGTTTGATGGGGTTGGGGGGATGAGTGTATAACTATCTATGGAGGTCCGTAGTAGAAATAATATGTCGTGCCTTAGCCGGGCCATGCATGTGCATGTCTTGGGGAGGCCTGTGCATTGTATTAACCATTCTAGGATTGTGATGTCTCGGGGCTGGTTGTGTTGATTGCCGACATTTACTAGGGTATAGCACCTTGTGTGTTTGTTGGATTGAAATGTGTGGGCTATTTGGTGAACTCCTTTGTTGTGTCGGGCCATGTGATGGCCTTTTGTGTGTGGGGGTGTGCAAGTGGAGAGTGGGTGTGGCAACGTGTCGATTTCGTGGTTTGGGCAAAGTGTGCAACTGGGGTTGGGATATGTTATGGTAACCTGGCCTATGACCGAGAGCTACACATTGGTGAATTTTCACAATGACCTCTTCTATGGTAATGAACGATTTAAATTTTTTCATGCAAGGTAAAATGAAATATTTGTCTATTTCAAAAATTTGGAAATTTTTAAAATTAATTTTGAATTAAATATGATTTTTTAAAGATGTTCCCTAGGGTATCTTATGATAGACCTAAAGAAGTTTGACGTCGATGCTAATACAACTTATGAGCATTCTATAATTATCCACAAGCAAGTAAGAGGTTGTAAGAAATCCAACATTACTAAGCCGTAGACTGACTTTGACCTTACTATGTCAAGAGACATCCTAAACGAATAACTAATCTCATCCAACACGTTGTGGCAAGGTCTCATGTGCCTTGAATTGAGACCTATGGGCCTTGAACCGAGACCTATGTGCCTTGAACCGAGATCTATGGGCCTCCTCCTCCTTCTTCCTCCTTCCCCCTCTCTCTCCTCCCCTCTCTCTCTCCCTCCACGTCATTAAATGCATTAATGTGAGGTTAGTTGAGCTAGGGACATGTCATCCACCTAGGGAACATTATTTCTAATTTGTTCCCTAGAGCTCGGTTTAAGGTCACATATCGGTAATAGGCTAGGTTACCATAGTGGCCATAAGATGTTCTTTCGGTGGTTTCCCATGTATTGGGCATATCGGAATTTTAAGGTTTGTGTAATTTGTGTATCACATATGCCTAAGGCTTTCCAAAAGTGGTTTGAGAGTTTTTGATCGATTTGCTCATTAGAGACCCATTTGTCAATGTATGCAGTTTGGATCTTGCGATTTGTAGTTCTTGTTTGCGGTGATATTTGTTTATGTATGTTTGGAGGTTGCGGATTTCTCCGTGATATCCGTTTGTTGGGATTCCGTTGAGCCAATAATGTATGGTGTGTGCGATGTGTATGTGGGGTGTGGGGTGTGGGGTTGAGATAAGTAGTTTGTCGGGGTGGTTGTGTTGGATAAGGGGTGGCAGATGTGATTGTTGATGAGATATATGTTGTTGAGGTTGTCAATAATATATAGGTGTTTTGTGGTTAGTATTTTGTGGCGGTGAGGCCAATAAATAAGGTGTAGAGTTATGCGCGTAGGTATGTTTGGTAGTCCAGGGAGTCTTTCTGCAATACGGAGGCCATTATTTGGACTATATACTCTTGAGCCAACAATATTTCCTATGCCATGTTCGTATGGTGATATGAAGGAACCATCTATGTATATGCATTGTTGTGGGTTGTATTTGGGGGTATTTATGTGGTAGAACATGTTAAGGAGGGGGTTTGTATTGCTATGTAAGGTTGATGGGGTGGTTTTGGGGATTGCTCGCCACAGTCTTGTAAATTTGACTTTGTATTATGTGGTTGTGGATTGTGTGGGATGGCCTTATCAACTAAAATGAGCCAATTGGGCCATTATGAGACAAATTGTACATTGGGAACGTGCATTGGGAACGTAGTTCACGAGCAAAATCCCGTGAAAATAACTTCATTTACAATGTTGAGGACATCTAGAAGGTCATCAAGAGAGAAAAAACACATTGTCTCAAAGATGAGCGCTGATTCATATATGCTAGAAGGGCACATATTGCTTAACAAACCAGAACTTAGGTTTAACCCTAACCACGGGTGAAAGCCCGTGACCAACCAACGCTGTGCAACACATGCGGGAATATCCATTACACAAGCTTGACTAAACAAAAGATGGTCAACTTGACTGAAAAGCAACGATGCGCATGGCAACAAATGTGTTCTAAAATTATTGGTTTAATCATAGAAGCCTCAATTAACAGTACTCAAATTACTTTGGACTCAAAGTAGAAGGATACATCTAACCACGGGTGAACACCCGTGACCAACTAACACAACGCAACACATGCATGAAAATCCATAACACAAGCCTCATTAACCAAAAGAAGGTCATGGCTAACTGAGAAGCAACAATGCGCATGACAACGTATGTGTGCTACAGAAATCATTGGTCTAATCATATATGCCATAATGGGCACACAATATTACTCAAAGTAGAGGGATACTTATATCCACGGGTGAAAGCCCGTCACAAACCAACAGCAGGTATCACATGCGGAAACATTCCACAACACATGTAGGAATCGGGCGATGACAAACCCGACAACACAAATGATAGGTGAACACAACCATGACTCCACCATGCACATGACAACAAATATGTCCAAAAATAAATGGTTGAACCATAGATACCACAGTGGGCACATAATATTACACAAAGTAGACGGATAAATGTACCACGGGTAAACGCCCGTAAGTTCCAACACTACGCTAATTACACGGGTGCAAATCTATAACCATAAAGGTCCGCCTAAGCACAATAGGAGTACGAATCTTTAATCCTTTTCAAATTTTTGTCATGAGGTTCTCTTTGAGCTGCACTCCTTTGCTTGCGCTTTAGCTCTTCTACACGAAGATTGTCCTTCATCAAAATTGTAGCTTCTCGAAGTTGTTTCACCCTTGCAGTCATGTAATCAGACATTGATGATGTAGTATTGGGCGAACCGCATTTCCAACATCCAGAACTATTTCCAGAACCCATGGGCTCACTGGGGTGAGGCGCTTGGAGAGCAAGTTGTCTCTTCGCCCGAGGGGGTTGATTTGTGACTGGAGCTTCAATCGCAACCGCAACCGCAACCGCAACCGCAACATCACATGATTGCAGCATCTGTGTCCATGACAATAGCAGGACATGTTGATATTAAAAACCCTAGGATGAAGAGACAACTGCAAAAGGGCATTCAAATGGAAAATGAATTACCTTAGGACATGGTGACGATACTTCGGCGAAGTCCGCATTAGCATCTGCAACATGTTGTCGATGAGGTGGAGTGGGAACATGATTTTTGGCATGTGTATGCAATGGGGAATGCTGTTAGGATACATGGAGGTTATTGCATACAAGAAGGACATTATGTGAAGCAGGCGCCCACGAGAGATGGCCCGGGGGGAAGTTGAACAAGTGCAGCAAAAATGGAATATAGCCCAAATAGTCCAAAATATTAAACCCTAATAACAAATAGGGGGACCGTAGACGCGACTAAGTCCAAGTGATCTAACACAATAGTCACATCCACAACATGCCTCCC
Organism: Polytrichum formosum; assembly: GCA_964035585.1. Taxonomy (NCBI): domain Eukaryota; kingdom Viridiplantae; phylum Streptophyta; class Polytrichopsida; order Polytrichales; family Polytrichaceae; genus Polytrichum; species Polytrichum formosum. The sequence continues at coordinate 2,507,664 of OZ037941.1, forward strand.
ACGGGCGAACGCCCGTGGGACAATGACAGACGATTACCCAGTGTTGCAAACATGAGCATAAACAACAACGCCAAAACACATTTCAAGTGAAGTGCTCAGCCAATACAGTTTGAGTTCCACATAAATCCAATAAAATGTACAGCTTGAAGTCATCTACACTATGGCAAGACGCCCTTTGGGTGTCTACATGGACATCCGCGCCGTTGGATTTCTATGGTCAGAGGTCAGTTGGCTATGTCTAGCCAACGCATGCTTATATATCTACGAATTTGGTAAATCTAGATTGAAGGGTCCCTGGCCTAATGGATCAGGGTTGCTCCCCACAAAATCTGGCACATATTGTTGAGAATTCAAGAGGTTCTACAGGTAATCATGGAGAGTATCCAAGCTCTGGTTCGACAAAAAAAGAGGGGGATTAATGTAGCTCCCTGGAGGGTTCAGGATGCATTTGTAAGGGGAGTCATCAACAAGTAATGTAGTTCTATGAGTGGGTTGCTTCAAATGCGGCACTGGATGCATCCGGCTCCACTCAAAAAATGCGCACAGGTCCTTCATGAAGAAACTTGAATCAACATTCACAGGACTAGGAAGATTCTTTCCGTTCTCATTGCCCAGAATGTGACACATCTCTTGCCCAAATACAAACTCAAGCTGCCTACAACCTTTGAATAAGTGATGGACAAGTGCCTTGAGATTCTTCAGAAGCTTCGACGACCACACGACAACATGGAAGTTTGAAAGCACAAAGCGCAGAAAGCATCCCAATCCTTTCCTAGGTATGATGGAACTATATGGGAGAAATAGTGGAGCCACCTCCCCACTTATAATGGGGCTATGTTGTGATTCCAGAGCCTTCATGGTGTTGACATTGTCGCACTTTGCTGACCTCACAAGAATCCCGTTGACATCTAGCACTAACCATATCTTCTCTCTCTGATGAACAACTGTACTTGGAGAGGTGAGGATCTGGCGATGACAAAATTGAAAGTCATTCTAAGGTTTATTCATCTAGTGAAAGAATAGTATGGGTAAATATGAGTAATACATATGTAAGATGGAAAAGTGCTGACACATTCAAATAGGTCTGCGAATTCAGACAGAATAACGTATTATAGGAGGCACTTGATCCTCTGTTACATGACCTGCGACCACATCCACAGAAAGAGTGTTCAGTCTGACATGGTCAAACACAAGCTCTCCCACGGGCGTTCACCCGTGGGCATGATATCAAATAGCCTAGGTAGAAATAGAAGCACTGACAACATGATTGGAGTGACAATTGGAAAGCATGAACCAGTGGCCCCACGGGCGTTTGCCCATGGGACCAACATCTTTCACATTACACAATATAGTGTACTTTGAGCTTGGGGGCCGACAAGATTTGCCGCATGCTCGACGCGGACAGGAGAGCTCGGTGGACAACCATGAGGGCTTGAGGACTCAACAGCTCCAACATGGACTTCACGGATCGGAGCTTCCTGTACACCAGTAATGTCGATTATCTCCAAGGTAAAGTCTACAACACTCTAAGCTTGCGCGGCCGTTGATCCTGGAAATTGAACTCGTCCATGACGTTCTCGTGGAGCTTCGAAGGCTGTCCATCTCTTTCGCAATTTCTGCAATGAAGCGGCATGAAGAATATGCTTCACCTTTACTGCTTCACAAAACGTTGGAGTAGATAGATACACAAACACCTTCTGATAATCATATGACTTGTACATGTGCGCCAAGTTCAATCGCACATTCTCAGGAACCTCCGATAAATATTTGTCCACGAATGGAGCAAAATGCACCTTGTCCTTCTCATCTCATTCTTTGCCTTTGCCCTTCTCCTTGTCTGCTACATTCGGTGGAGGTCTTCCAGCAAAAACCGGGTGTGGATCATCAACAAAGTTGAGTTTCACCCTGATGTACCCAGGTTTACCATAGTCCTCATCTTCCGAATCGTCTGTCATATAGTCGGCAAACGTTCCACGAACCCGATATGGAACCCGGTTTTTCACCTTAACCCTCACATCCAATTGCAAGCGTTTCTCGGGCACATCGTCATCACTGTCCAAGCAAATGACCTCGGTTCGAATGACCACCTCTGCCTCCGTGGACGGTGACGCGGCTGCAGGCTCCTCCTCCACCACAACTGCAGTGGGTTCAATATTTGGTCGCCCTTGTCCCAGAACCTCGAGAAAGGCAGCAGCAACCTCCTCCACAAGTGAGGACACGTTCAAGTCCGACCTAGCCAACCCTGCCGGAAGAGGTTCCACATTCTGAGACTGAGTATCAATAAGAGGGACATCGCCTACATTGTCATCCTCATCTCGGCAAACTTCGCCGGACTCACCCTCGACATCTTGACTAGTAGGTGCGCTATCCTCCAACAAACGAGAAGCCTCTCCACCCCTAGGAGGGCGTAGGGCTTTTCTTCCCTTTCGGGTAGCCTTCATTTTCTTCCGAGCAGTTGGTTTTGATGTAAACCTTCTACTAGGCATACCCTCTTGCGGGACTTCGTGTGCCGACTCTTGTCTAACAGCTGTCCGTTGTTCCTCTTGATATTCTTTTTGTTCTTTGCTTGTTCATGACATATCATCATGTCGAAACCCGCGACCCGGTGTAGGTGGGACCCCAGACGTAAAAGATGCTACAGGGAGGTGGAGGCTCTGATCCGATTCTGGACCACCAGCCTCATCTCCCCCATGTCCCTCCCCAACTCTCACGGGCGATCGCCCGTGGGGGAGTATATCCTCCTCCAAATCCTGTATATATTCCATGGGCGATCGCCTGTGGGGGACACCCTCAACCTCCTCCCTTTCCTCACCATACTCCCCTAGCTCGTGTAATGGGACATGCGGTGGCGTATGTATGTTCTCATCCTCCTCCTTCTCATGTTCCTCCTTGTCCTTGGGTCGAAGATCCCTCACGTCCTCTTCCTCCTCTTCTTCATCATCTTCCTCCTCCTCATATGTGTCATTCGTTGGCGTGTTTCTCCTCTCGCGATCAATATCCGAGTCCACTTTGTTATCACCATCTCCTTCTTCGATATTGTCGTCCGATTCCCGCCCTTCTTCATACCACCTCTGCAGACTCCGGTCAACAGTTGCAAACATCTTCGCCTTGGCATTTTCAGCAACATCCACAGGCATAATGTTGACAACCTTCATACCCAGTGCCTGCAAAAATAAAATAAAATCACTATATGAGTGGTGAAAACATACATATTGCCAAGGCAGAAATGAAAACCAAAACTCAATAAATATTAAGGGCGAAATGATTGCAAAAACTAACATGTGCCATGATATGGGCCTTGCTTCCTCCACAAATATTTAGGAAAATTGTGCCCTCCAGACATGATGGCTTGATGATGTCAATGTACGTCTGTATCCTCAACTCTCCCTTGAAAATGCACCTTGATGACTCATTGAGATACGCCTTCTTTACTGAATATCTCCTATATCGCCTCGGGTCATGCATGTTCAACATCTTCCGACCTCCGCAAAGCCGCACAGCAACCTCTGAGGTAGATTCGCCTCTGTTGGGGAAAATGCATGTCGTAACCTCAAAACACTTTCTTCGAAGAAGTTGTCACGGGATGCAATTTTCTCCTCATTGCAACCATGGTAGAAGCCTTCACAGAATCTGATGTTCGCCGGGAGGTGGTACGTCTTCAAAATATTGTGAGTAAAGTGTCGATCGCGACACTCCAAAACGACTGTCCACAATTTCGGGGCATCCAAAATACCGTGAAGATCCCGACGAAGACCTTGAATAGTGCTTTCAAGAACCTCCTTAATTCGGCCGGAACTGTCGACACCCGCCTGGAGTTGCGGAAGGAACCTTGTGTCCAAGAGAGCATGGGTTATAGGCCCGAAATATTCGCCCACACCACTGCAATGATAAGTGTTGTCGATGGACAATACTATATGGTCTTCAAAGACTTCACTAACGGTAGTGACTAGGATATTGTTGATTCCCTCTTTAAACCATCCAGGAATAAGTACTTTCTTCTTGGCTGGATTCAAAGCGGCAGCAAGGTAATCCACTCCCACCAAGTCTAGAAGTCGTTCTCTATGTAATCGACCAAAATTGTTACTCTGCTTCCACGCTTTCCATTTATCACGGTCAATGCTCTTTTCCTGGTAATGCTGAACAAGAAAAAGAGGGATGGGGTTGAGACATTCTGCCATTGCAATATATGTCTCGTTCTTCTTCTTCCGATTGAACGCCTACTCGCCAATAGTTTTTATTGTATGCCGAGGGTGCTTCTCACCTTCTCGGGTGACCAGACATTGATCTGCTCCCATGTCAAGCTCCTCCTTTGTCAAGTCGCAAGTCTGCTTCAAATCGTTCTTAACAACGCTCATGGGCTTATAACCATTTTTGTCCTTCATGAGACCGAGGGTCTTCACGTCTATATACTCACCCCGCTCGAACTCCATGAATATCCGCTCCCACTTAGCCCATAGCTCATCATTCAGCGCAGGGAATACGTGCTGGGTAGACGCACACTACGCCCTAGCCACTGGTGGCCCCTCCTTGAAGTACTTTTTAGTGTTTTTTGTATATAAAAATTCATACAAATTGCCCCACAATCATTAGAATTAACTAATTTAAAAATCGGACAAATTGCCCACCTCAATTTTGAAATTCTCATGATTGGATGCAAGCACGGTAAAGTGGACAGCTCTTGATCCTTGCTCAGGTTTAAGTGAAAGTGATCCAAAACTATATACTAACTTTGAATTTTATGAAATAGAAATTCATAAACATTTAGAAAACATATGAATCTACAAAGCCAAGCAATTTATGTTCACAAAAAACAATTTCAAACAACGTATATGTATTTTAGAAGACGGTGCAAGTGGTGGTACAAGTGGGTGTCATTGAAAAGATAATTGTCAAAAACTTGTTTAAAATACAATTACATTACATTAAATTGATTAATTTTTGAAAAAAAAATTACGATGACCTCAAGTTTATAATGAATTCAAGGAATATGAAAAGAAATTCCAAGTTCAAAATATTTAAGGTCATGAAATTTACGTTCAAAACTATATTTAGTCAGTTGCTTTTACGCGTCACTTTTGGTGATAGGTTTTGAAGATCTCATATTGATATTCTATATTTGAGTACCTAACTTAACAATAGAGGTCATCATGAAAAATAATATATTTTAAACAACATTTTGCTACTACTTATAGGCGTTTGACCAAGAAAATCATGGCTTTCATATACCGGAGCACTTTTTTGGTCCACTTTACTATGCTTGCACCCGATTAAGGTTTTAATTTTTTGTAAAAAAATACAATTCTTTGGCACTTATGGCTTACAGAAAAAAGTTGCGTGCCAGAAAACATTTAAAGAAATGAAATGTGACAAAATCCATAAAATTAACAAACTTTATTGTCTTTTCTTATATACTATGCTCACAACAAAATTCAAGCGATTTAAATGTAATCTCAATCATTTTTGAAGTATTTTTAGACAAAAAATCATACTACACATATTGTGACAATATTAATTTTTTGTACAATAATACTTGTTTCTCTTAGAATATGACACTATATAGAGGTTTAGCATAATACATCTCTTCCTTACGATAAAGACTACAAGAATATGAAAAAATATAATACAAATTCATTGTATATTTGATGTGGTTGATGTTCAAAAATATGATTTTAGCAAAACTGTGTTTGTGACAGTATTAATTTGGGACCGTAGTGTGTTTTCACCCTGCTCTATAATCAAATTGGACTCCTTCTCCACACGAAAGGTTCACGTGAGGCACGTCAAGAAGTCCTACAAAATGGAAGTGAAAGAATCAGTCGCGAACATTCTCATAAATAACGATTTTTATCCTATCCATCCCACAAAGGTAATTTTTCCACGGGTGAATGTCCGTGGGCCATCCAAATTAGAGAGGTCATTCACCCATGGGCGAACGCCCGTGGGCTATCCAAATTAAAGAGGCCATTCACCCACGGGCAAACGCCCGTGGGCTATCCAAATTAGAGAGGTCATTCACCCATGGACGAACGTCCATGGGCTATCCAACTTAGAGATGTCATTCTCCCATGGGCGAACGCCTGTGGACCGCACTGCTAATACACTTTCCATGCACGAGGAATAAAAAATATTGGTTATCCTAAACAAATATTTGTCTCAAACATATTTATAGATTCAAGCAAATCAGGTGGTTTAAATATAATCGTTCCTGCAAACATAGTCATTGTTGCAAAAATATTAGTATATTAAAAAAAATGATGATTGGGAAATACCTTCTACTTCTTGAAAGCTTCAGAGTTTCTCGTCTTCTCTCGCATAGTTCGAGGTGGCCTTCTTCGTCTAATCTATGTCTTCATGGCGTGCTGAATGCACTCAACCCATGATGGAAAATACTTTCTATATTCACTATCCAAGTTAAGAACGCCAGATAGGTGGAACAAATGGTCATCATCGCCTTCGGGAGCCCAGACCACATTACATGGCCATTTAGAAAAAAACTGCTTTACCTCTTTGGTGCTGCTCGGATTATTCACGTACTCCAAGCAGGCTGCCAACGTATGTTATCCGTTGACAACGTGAAATGATTTGTCTTTTACTTCGTCAAAATTGGCAGGTTTCTTCCTTCTATCTTAAGGAACAATTGTCAGAAAGTTGGGATACTTCTTTGGCATGAAGGCATAGTTGAACAACCAAGTCTTCATCTCTTTCAAGTGCGCCTCCGATATCGGCCGACAATTATACCTTGCATTTCCACGCTCTATATTAAAAATGCTAACGAATCCAGAAACTCCTTCGCCAAAAATCCACACCCTATTGTATTTGTTCTTGAATAGCTCCATGTCCATTAACCTATCTCCCAAGGATTTGTCTGGGGGCCCACTCTTCGACTTCTTAGGAACCTTCTCTACCTCCAGAAATGGACTTAAGTCGGCTGTCTTCTTCCTCCCCTTCTTGGGAATCACACCCTCCTCGAGATTGTCTGGTATAGTCGCTTCCAATACATTATCATGTCTCACTTTCTTCCTAGAGGTCTCCTCACGGGCACCTTCTCCAACCTGTCTCTTCCCCTCACAAATTTGCTTCTTCTTTGATAATGCTTCCAACCGTGCTTCCTTTGCCTCGTCCACTATAACCTTCACCCATTGCAGAGCAGCTTTGTAATCATGCTCGATCATTACAACTCTCTCTTGCGAGATATTTCTGTGCTGATTTGTTTCAGAGTAGATGATACAGTAAGTAAAAAATGCTCCATTCAATAACCAGATATTTTCTCCCTCAGTGTTTAGCTCTTCGTTATATTCTTCATATCCAAAAGAGTCCACATGTCCTGCAACCTTAAAATCCTTCTTCCGCTTTGCAGACTTGCACATTATCAAATGTCGGCTCCCATCTGTTTGAACATCCAATACGTGCTTTGCTCTCATATATTTTTTCCATGTGGGGTTATTTGCAGTCTTGGTGTATAATGATAACACCATCGTCTCTCCATAGCCACTGTATTGAATGAACCACTTGACACCCTCTCCCAGGACGTCGATATCATAATTCACCGCCCTGGACAATCCTCCAGAAACTGTGCAGAAGAAATGGACATGTTAGTACTCACAGGACGTTTATGTTCACAGTTCTTCAATGAATGTCATGATATTTCGTAGGTCGCGTTGTTCTACCTTTACGAGCTGTCTGCTTGGTTCTTGCCATTTCTCCCTATATATGCGACCAGTGCGATAAGTCTATGTACCTGAATGAAACACCCACTGTCTATTTCAATTGATTGACTAGTATACGTAGACTTACTTCAAAGAAATGCCAGAGAGATAGGTGATATGTTTAGCCATATTGCTATTGTAGTCATGGCCCACGGGCAATCGCCCGTGGGACAAGAGGACTCTATTGCATGTGGATTTGCGCCCACGGGCGAACGCCCGTGGGACAAGCCCATACCAGTGTATGTGGATTTGAGCCCACGGGCGAACGCCCGTGGGACAAGCCCATACCAGTGTATGTGGATTTGAGCCCACGGGCGAACGCCCGTGGGACAACCACATACACTGGTATGTGGATTTCAACCCATACACTAGTATGGGGATTTGAGCCCACGAGCGATCGCCCGTGGGACAACCCCATAGTAGTGTATGGGGATTCCAGTTCCTATACCCTAAACCCTAATCCCATAGTCATGTATGTTGGAATTTCATGTCCCACGGGCGAACGCCCGTGAGACACCCTGGATTTGTTGCTTGTTCCGTGTCCCACGGGCGTTCGCCCGTGGTACATGAAAGTCGTATGTACATTCAAAATAACACTTTTCACACTGGCAACACTATATATGCACATGAAGAATGGGAACTCACCAGTTTTCTTTGGTCTGCTCATTGCAATTGTTGTTCAATTTCAATGGTTGTACCTACACAAAAATTAACCCCAAGCACTAACTGTCAGACATTCATACATTAAAGTTCACATATTGAAGAAATCAATCAACAAAAGTATGTGAATCATTTAAATGCATTCAAATCTGCACACCAACAATTCAGGATTGATTCAATTGATGTCACCAATTGATGCACTTCATTCAAACATATATTCAGACTCTGATGAGGCTAGCAAGTCATTGAAGGAATTTAGACATTCAAACAATTCAAACATTCAAACATTCAAGCATCTGAAACATCCAAGCAATTAAAACATTCAAACATTCAAGCATTCAAGCATTCAAGCAATTCATACATTCAAGCAATTCAAACATTCAAGCAATTCAAACATTCAAGCAATTCAAACATTCAAGAAATTCAAACATTGAGGCAATTCAGACATTCATTGAGGCAATTCAGATAAACATTGAGGCAATTCAGACAAATTTTCACAAGAATATACCAGCAATGTCCATGCCAGAAATTCTAGCAGCTTCAAGTGTGGAACCAACAAACATGAAATTGACAAGCAAGTGTGAAATGTCAATGCACAATCCTATCAATCCTCATGCAAGCAAACCAGAAGACCATCCCAAGCATACAAAGAAACCACAAACAATCACAATAGCAACACATTCAACACACAACAATGAAGGCAATGGAGGAAGATTGGAGGGAAGTATGATTACTTGTGTGAGTGCAGTGCCGTCAAAGAGGAGTGACAGTGGAGAGTGGAGTTAGGGAGGACTGAGAGTAGGGAAGAATTCAGCTGAGGAGGTGCTAGAGGGAGGTGAGGAGGTGCGACTCCAAGGAATGAGGAGGTGTGGATGGAGGAGGAGAGAGGTGCGGCGCTGGTGGGAGGGCGCCAGGGAGTAGGGAGGAAGGGAGGAGGGAAGAATGGGGAGGGTTCGGCGATGGAGGAGGCGGCGATGGTGGAGGGCGCCAGGGAGTGGGAGGGGATGCAGGAGGAAGCGGGAGCGAGGGAGGGAGGAAGGGAGGAAGGGAGGTACTGTCGAAGGAAGACGGCGGTAGTACGGCTGAGTTGTGGGAAACGGTTAGAGGGGGGAGAAGACGGCGATAGTACGGGCGCACATCATTAAATCACACTTAATCATCATCATGACAACTTGCTTGCCAATGTGCGAGTTAGGTATGTCATGTGAGGACAATTATGTTGGAGTTGTTAATCACGAATGTAACCTAGCATAATTGTAGTTCATAAGGCCATCAAACTAATTCAGTCTAAACAATCCTAGTTGACCAAAAACCTATGATTAGTTTTCAAACTACAGTCTAACCTTGATAATATCACACCATCCATTTCACCAAAAAGTGTGATATAAACAAGGTGTGACATATTTGATAATGTCGCATTTGGAATATTTATGCATAATGTGATATTATCAAAGAAATAGGTAGAAAAGTAATAACAAAGATAGCACATCATAATGTGTCATTGAGATCAGGTAAAGACCTCTCACTAGAGACAAAGAAGCTCCTAATGTCACATTGTTTTGTTGACATTGATGTTAAATATGCAACACCAATTCTAATGAGCTTGTCATGGATTTTTTCCATTCCTAACAACTCCATAGTGTTGAAAATTTGAGAACCTTGACTAGCCATAAAATTCGAAACATCTTTAACAATTTTTTGTGCATCACTTAACTTCACTACCTTAGACTCAACATCATTGCTATCATCAATCAATGGGTCTACTTCTATGGGATCCAAGTGGAAAGGCGGGCGGAGATGTTGATGTCGGAGGAGAGAATTTGTTGTCCATCCGGCCTTTTTTCATCCATATTACTTGTTATTATCACACTCACACTACAAATTTTGGAAAAAAATAGTGACATTATCAAGAGTGATAGGGATAATAACGAGGGAGTTCTACACTAGAAAATTTGTTTTCGAAGTTTTGGGTGACAATATCAAGGTGTCTATAAACAAGAGTGACATTATTGAGGTTAGACTGTAGTAAATTGTAATTAGGGCATCGACTAATTCAGCATAGTTTGGATGGGTATGAATAGTCTTAGAAAACTTTATGCACTCTGCTTGATTATGGTATTGCATGTTTATATTTGGGTCAAAAATATTCATCTCCACAGATAGCCTACCCGCACATTCCATAGGTTGTTTCGACATTATAGACCATAATTTACTTTGCTTGGTAAGGTCAACTTCATTCTCATTAAATGGCTATGTGCACTTGACGAAAGATCATATATAATGATTGATACAACAAATAATACGAACGCACACACTACATGTCAACAACCCTCTGTATGGTCATGTGGGATATGCTCACCTTCATTAATTAATTAATGTAATTATTGGATTTCATTATTTCATTCATTTAAACATGAATTAAATAGAATTATAAGTATCTAATTATTGGAATTATTTATATTTAATTATAGTAATTACATTTTATAATTAATTAGTCGTACTTCATTTGGTAAGCATACTTTCTTATTTATTTGGGCTTAATTAGGATTAATCATAAGTGCTTAGACTTAATTTCATTAAATCACACTTAATTGGTTTGAATGTGTATGAATACTTGTGAAAGTACACGGCATTACTAAAACATACTAAAATATACATACTAAACCAACACACTAAATTTTAGTGTCATTTTAGAATGACAAAGACAATTTCAAATGGTAAGTCATAAAAATTATAACCTCAATGTTAATAAGGAATTTATATTTTTATTTGACCTCCAAGTTAATTATGTGCTCCATTGATGGTTTCACTTCCGGAATGAATTCCCAATGAATTGCTGATTTGACCTCCAAGTTAATAAGGAATGTATATTTTCCTTTGACCTCCATCATTGGGAGTTGCCCATATGATCAATTAATGTCCACAAGAATCGTAGCATGATCTAGGTTCGATAATTGTGTGGGATAATGTGTGTGTTGTAATGTATGACCCCCAATTATTGTGTATGAGATTGCCATCTTCTCATTGGAGTATGATGTACCCGTACATAACCTTAATTTGGGTATGTCACTTCTTGACATTCATATTGACGGCCTTGAATGTCCATCCCAAAGTGAGAAGGGATAAGTTCATGTTAGTATTGACATCCCCACCTTGCATACTAAGAAGTGCCCATCTAAAAGGGTTTAGGGTTTAGGGTTTACGGATACCCTCCCCGGACATTGAATGTGTATTTGTTCCGTTGCAAGTCCACCAACGAACATTCAATATGGTATGGTCTCCGGATGGTATTGCATGTTTATTCGTATCATATGCACACAAATATTACAATTCCCTCTGTAATTAACCAACATTTGCCCTCTACGATACCCTCCTTGCTCAACTACATTCTCATTAAATGGCTATGTGCACTGCACCAAAGATCATATATAATGATTGATGCAACAAATACGAACGCACACACTACATGTCAACAACCCTTTCAAAGTAAATAACATTAAATGTAAATGGAATGTCAACGCAAACACAAAGGGAAGTGATGATATGGAAGGTAGCGGCACATTTATGTCTACCACTAAATATCAAGGAACCCGGAAAGTATTGTTGAGCATGGTAGGGTGGTAACAACATTAAATATGTTCAAACACGGCATATCATATTTAGTGTACTAAGCGCACGATCATTGGCGGTCCAAAGCTTGTTTGTGGCCATTTTCCTCATAATTAGGGGAATGTGCACAAGAATCGTCGCATAATCTAGGTTCGATAATTGTGTGTCATAATGTGTGTGTTGTGGGAGTCATACTCAAATGAATACCATATTAATGTATATATTATATATACCCGTATGAATACCATACTAATGTATATATTATATATGTATGGACACCTATTAATGCTATACTCCTAGATGTGTGCGGCTAATAAGGTGGCCACTTTAAAATATATGACATGAAATTTAAATTCATTGGACTAGCCACTCAAAAAACAACAACCACTGTAAGCTCGACGGTCAACTTGATTGGAAACGTAGTCCCTATAAACGGGAAAATTATAAAGATCATATTAGTTTACATGCATGAGGAGCAATCATTAGTCATGGTGGTGAAAAGCTCGAGCCAAATTAGTACCATGGGAGAATCTCCTTGCCCTAGTAATCTATGTCGTACTTCATGGAATACGACATAGAACTCCACTACCATCGGTCATGGTTGCTATATATGGTAGAGGGTTAGTACATGATGACCTTGTGGTGTTAGGAATTGGAGTGAATGCTTATTATGTACCTTTGATCATATATACACATATATTGATGCAAATAAATACTCCGTTAGTAATGACCTCCCCACCTTCCAAACTAAGAAATGCCCATCTAAGAAGGGGTTAGGGTCTAGGGTTTAGGGTTTAGGGTTTACGGTTTACGGATACCCTCCCCGGACACTGAATGTGTAGTTGGTCCCTTGCAAGTCCATCAACGAATATTCAATATGGGATGGTATTGGGATGGTATTGCATGTTTATTCGTATCATATGTATACACATATTACAATTCCCTCCGTAAGTAACCAACATTTGCCCTCTAAGATACCCTCCCATCCAATCATTTCATATGGACGGGTCAAATATATTCATCTCCACAGATAGCCTACCCGGACACAAAACTGATACACAACACTCCACATGAAACCCATTAAAAAATGGGGAACATCATGCTTGTTTAGAGTTTAAGGTTGAAGATGTGCAAAGTCAATGGTGGAGCATGAACTCCATAGTGTTTAGAAAACCTTGCGAGTTCCAAATGCCTACTGAGTCTTCCTCTAGCCTAACATGAACTTCATGTACCAAAGAGACGCACCAAAGGCAACACCTTCAAGCATAGGAGAAAACGCCAAAGAGAAGAGGCAATGCGGCTCAATGAAACGTGCCAACATCAACCATTTTTAATGTGACGTGTTGAGCAGGTAGTCTCCTTTTTGTCGCAAAAATCCAAGGCTAGTCAAACACGCCCTTTGACTTGAGAGCAACATGAAAATATGTGTGTGATTTAATTTGTTGGAAGCTCATGAAACCAAAGTGTGTTGGCGTTGCACCCTTGTCGTCAACAATAAAGAGTTTAATATTCATACTTGTTCATTGGCACATCAACAATCCATTGAGACTTCACAAATTTGAAATCATGATTTCACAACCCTCGAACTCTTGGTCATACAATAGTCGCAAATGGTTGCAACTAGAATTCTCAACCACAAAAGAACCTTAAGCCGCAAGACTACTCTAACCCAACAATCAAGCTATCAATGACAATAAACCTCCAGCTGCTCCAATACTCTAAACCAAAATCAAAAATCTTTCTCACAACAAATCCTATAGATGCACCAACAATCTCAAGCAAAAACAAAACCCACAACTACAACGTAGGGAGAACTTGGAAACCCTAGGACACAATGATAGAGGGGAAAGACGTTGGCAACTATGCCCTTGTCATCCACCCTCTGTGGGTCCAAAATGGACATAAATTTCATCTATTTATTTCAATTCAACTCATTTATATTTTCACCAATTTTTTTTCCTCTAACACCATAACATTAAGTAACAAGCCCAGAAATATCTTCTCAAAAGAACATCAAACCGGCGCGTGCCGGTGTCGTGCGAGAAATGGTTTAATATGTAAATATAGTGTAGAATGGTTTGAGAGTAGGGTTTAAAGAAAACAAAATAATATTAATAAGAGTATAGACAAAAGAGAAGGGGGAGATCAGAGGAATAGGGAGAAGAGAAAGATCTGTGGTTATAACCACGTAACTTGGAGTCTCTGCGTCTTCTCACATGCTCAGGGGGTAGGTGGCGCCAACTGGTAGTTACCTGCCTAGTTTTCACCAGCAGTACAAGGCCACGTGGCCATTCGCCCGTTCATATGAGTTCAAAAGGTTTCGAACCCGGACCAGTGCTATGGCGCTTGAAACACTTTACCAGTTGGGCTTCCGCGGCTTGGCGTTTATTAGAGCATGCTGAAGGGATTTATATTCCATCCATTCTTTATACATTGTTTTTTTTAATTTTGTTTGAATGAATTTTGATTGGAAGAAAGAATCACACTTTTGGGAAACTTCAAGATGACGCTTTCTTGCTAGAAAGTATTTATGTTATTAGAGGAAGGACCATTTCAGAGCTTCACCGATTTGATGTAGTTATTTTGATTTTATTTGAACATGTCGAATTGGAGAGTTCTTTCCGAGAGTCAAGATGAAGAACTTCATCCAGAGCTTGAGTTGGATTTTTCTCTATATCAACTGTCGATTCGTACTCTTTTGCCATCTAATATTGCACCATTGCTCGAGTGTCCACAAGAAGAAGCTGGGCCTTCTCGGCCGTCAAAGCAACCTCGTGTGGAATAGCGGTGGCACGGAAACCTTCAACAAGATGCTCGTGCATTGGTGATTTTGTTGCAGGTTAGATGTGTTGAACCTGACACTCAAGATGTGATGTTTGGAGGAATTTTTGAAGGCTTAAATAATGATCCATACTCTTGCTGTCTTAGGCCTATCAAAGGAAATTGAGGCCATCAATGTTGGCTTGAAGGTCCAGTTAATTCATTGTCTAAGGCTGATCGTGCGGACTACATTGCAGTTATTCTTTGACGCATTCTCAAGTTCTTGCAGTTGGAGTAGAATTCATTTCGGAATTATTTTCAACCTCTTTTTAGACATTTCTTTGATGTTATGGGTTTAATTTTAATGTTTTCAAACTTCATCTTGTGTGTTTGAAGTTTGGTAAATAAAAAGTAGACATAGTTTACCATTTAGGTTGACTTTTGATGCCTTATGGCTAAGATAAGGGAATAACAATGATTAAAGGATAGATAAGGATTAAGGGATAGATAAGGATGAAGTAAGCCTTTAGGGGTTAGCCAATGATTAGTTGGAGCCCATGTGACATACGTTTGGGCTAGTGTTGACTTTGATGAGGAGGCTAAGGGGTCGGCCCCTCTCTCCTCAAGGAGGTGTGGAGTTTAGTTTGTGTGTATATGTGTAGAGAGAGAGAGGGAGATCTCAGTGTGTACTTGGAATATTTCTATGAAAATTTGAGAGTTGGTACATCTTGTCAGTGTGGTTCCAAAATGCTATAGCACGCTTCATTCGGACTTTGTATGTGATTTCTATAAGTGTTAGAGTGAAACTATGTTTGTTGTAAGAAATTTAGAAGACCATGACTTCAAAAGCTTGTAGAAATTTATGTATAGTGTTTTTGTTTATGAAATTTGAGCGAGTGATGTGTTATTGTATCAGCTCTTTATGGAGCTTTAAAATTCTTGATTTAGAGTTTTGAAGAGAGAGTTATGGCTTTCAAAGCAAGAGGGTGTTAAACTGCCAACTAGATTCAACAATGAAAGTGTGTACCAACTTCAACAGAGCATAGAAAACGTTTGGTAAGGATTTTGAAAATGAATTTTGGAGAGAACATGTGTAATGTTGTTAGTTTTCCAGAAAGCTATCACTTGGCATTAGAAAAACTTATATGAAACCAGAACGTCCTATGAAGTGAAGGGAGGTGCAGCTAACAATGAATTTGGAAGTATGACCTTTGACAAGCTATGAAACTTGGACAGTATTTTACTAACCTTTAATATCTATTTTATTTTGTTAAGTACTTTGATAGCTTTCCAAAATGCTAAAGGACTCTTGATTTAGAGTATTTATATTATTTTGGTGGTTCTTTAAAGTTTGGCTACAATTTTAGAGAGAGATCCGGGATTTTGAAGATATGTGTAAAACTTATATGGGTTTGTATATATGATGTATTCAAAGATGAATACTTCTTACATTATCTTAGTCTCCCATGTCTTATGCCAAAACTAATTGCAGCCAGAAATCCAGTATTTTTCCAAAGCAAAGACTTCTCTACCCGACACCGGTTTGATGCACTTCAAGAGCAAAGATTGCGCTACCTTTGAGTTTTACTTAGGCTATTCTTAATCTATTTGGGTAGTTACTTTCAATGCTTAGAATTGATTATGTCGGTGTCTAGGACAAAACTAATGCCAAGTGGTGGTAAAGGTTCTAATCTAGGCTAAATTACGATCTAAACAAATCTAAATAGCTACAAAGCAATGGGAAAGTTGGTGAGGTCAAAATGGTAGTTGCACATTTTGGAAAAGTCTCCCGACACCCGCATTGGAAACCTCTTTGATATCTTTTTGAAGCTATTATATTTGATTAATTATCCATTCACCCTTGCTTTGCAAGCTTTTCCCTTCTTGTTAAGATAATATTGCGGATACTCAAAGGGTACCCTCCTAGCATTGCTACGTAATGTTATGACTCATTATTGGAGAACCTATATTACTTCCAAGGAAAATATAAAATTTCCACATATTTGCACCCCCTATCTTAATTATAACTCATTTTTGCCATTTTGGAGTACCCTTGATTTTTCTAAATAATTTTCGAAAACTTTATCCATATGTATTATGTGTCACCCTATAGTTGTTTCCATGTTGTTTGCTAAATTTTTGAAGTGAACTCCTTGGGCTGAGTTGCTGGCCATTTTGAAAAGTTAGCCAATTCTCAAAAGTAATTCCCATTTGCACACGCATGGCTACAATATAAGATGTCAAACATTCATAAATCTTCGATGTTTGGCATGTGCTAGTAGTTTAGAAGTGAAGTACACCAATTCGGGGGGGGGGGGGGTAAAGTTTCGTGAAAAATACCAAGGGGGAGAGAGAATAAGGGTGAAAACATTGATTATTGTTGTAGAACCCAAGAGAAAGTAAACCCTAGATCAAGGTTAGAGGCTCTAAATTATTCTAGTGAGGTTGATTGGGGATGGATAAAAAACAAACCTAAAGGAGTCATTACTTTACTATTCCCCTAGGTAGGCATTGTAATGGCAATTAATGTTAATTGTTATTGAAATTTTCATGTTAACATTTTTTTCCCCCATGGACATAGCACAAATTAGAAGTATGGGCATTACAAAACAAAACAAGGATTGCTTGATGTATGACATATTTTCCAATGAAAATATGGAGTACCTTATAAATCCATATGGATCAATTCCGACAATATCTTGGATACTTATGTTACCAAATAATGGTACATGTATTTCAGGCTTGATTTCTCAATACATATATTACGTCATATTAGATGTATTTGTACTCCACATACATGATTGAGTACAATAAAACTATACCATTTTTTGTATTTAGCATCACATGTGTAATAGCATGACTTTTCAATATTTTGAGGCGTATGCTTGGTTAAACTTATGATCGACAACTTCACCATAAGGGTCACCTCATGACACTTGGAGTTCAAGTGCACTTACTAATATATTGGCATGAGTATGTTCAATAGTGTTATGAGGTGTATGCCTATGTTACACAATGGTCTACAAGTTGACTAGAGTGTACCCAAATGACACTTGGCATTAGTATGCTCAATAATATCTTCCTCTTGCATACTAAAATGTAAACACATGACAATTTCCATTAGTATGCTCAATAATATCTTCCCCTTGCATACTAAAATGCAAAACTTTCATCTCAAGTATCCCAATGTGCTACGCTAAATGTCATAATGTTTTCTCACTTAATAAAGTTACTTATGATGACAAATAGTAATGATATTGGCAAACAGTGGACGTAACATTTTGAAACCTCTAGGCATCTAGTTCAGGCCCATTGCAAATAGTGTCTATGACACTAAATACCATAAACGATGTACAAGGATTGACCTACAATATAGCAAGCATAAATTGTAATAAGATAGTATCACTAGGTATATTTATATGTCATTAGGTAATTATACATGATATATCTAAATTATTAAACCTCAATCAATTAATAAGCCTTAATCTATTATACATATATGTAGATATACAATATATATTTGTGCATAATGCAAAGTATGCTTGCATACATGCTTGAGGTTTGTGGCATGTGTGTAAACTCATCCATTATGGATGAGAGAAATCCAATAAAAGCATGTCCCCCATAGGTTGAGGGTCAATTCATTCCCACTAGACTTCATCAGACTAATTTTCAGTTCATGATGTCATTTTCATAACCAACAAAAAATAAAACATTTATCAACTACCTAAAGTTGGAAATAATGTAATGACATGGATTACCATCATAGGGCTTGATTTCCAGTGCATTCTACCACTATTTCCAGTGCATTCTACCACAATCGCAGTGGGGTATTTAGGTGAACTGTAATAGACTACTTTGCAGTGCATGACCGTACCAAATGGATTTGTATATTACTTTTGACAAGCCATGTTGCACACACAGTCAAAATAAGGAGTCCTCTCCGATAACAATAATTTTAACTAAACACGTGTGAACTTAAGGGCTTGCTTGTGACTAAGATTTACATGTGCCTCGAGGAGGTCACTGGCGAAAATCGTAGAAACAACATGCGACAAAAAAATAGTCACTGAATATATTCGTTGTAGATAAATTTTGCAAAAAACGTACATATAATATAGGGGGTTTTAAAATAGTGAAACATGTTTACATGTAAAATACCATCACATATAATGACCTCTTTCGTCTAGTCAGTACATGTAAAATAGCGTGGAAACAATTACTAGGGGTAGCGGGTCTAGGGTAGGGTTTGTGCTAGTGGATGAAAAGAGGTAATTTCTTGTGAAAAAGCTTGGATGGATGACTTCGCAAGCTGGTTGATGTGTCATAATGTGTGTGTTGTGGGAGTCATACTCCAATTTTTTTTAAAATAAAGGTACACTATGTCAATTGACTTTCATTTTTGTCACCTATAACATCACGTGACACTTTGGATGTGAAGTTGAACGTCAAATGAAGGCCTCCATAAGTTCAATGATGTGTTGGAATTAAACATGTCTATGTTTTGCTATTGGAGACGTGCCTAAGTGGGTTTCTAAGCTTAATAGGGTATCAATATGAATTAGCTTGACTATAGGCTCCCGGGGAGTGCACTTAATGCTAAGACTAGGAATACACGTGAGTGCGTTTTAATAGCATACCCCCCTATGTACTTGACCTTGAAATATTTTTTAAACTAAGATTTTTTAGGTGCTAAATCATTACGTATATATCTATCATTTGGTGTAAATTTCAGGACCAAAAGTTTTTAAAATCTTATTAAAAAAATTATAGAAGTTTGAACTGAAATGTGTTGTTTTTCGCTTCAAAAATCAATTTAAAAATATTTACAAGTGAGTATTTTTTTGAAATTTATACAACAAGAACTTTAGATTGTGTTTAACAACTTCATATTATTTTAACAAATTTTAAATGATTTTTTAGTACATACATAGGGGGGTCAAAAGTACGCACTCACGTGATTCCTAGTCTTAGCATTAAGTGCACTCCCCGGGTATAGGCTATGAATGGCCAAATTATAAAGATCATATTAGTTTACATGCATGAGGAGCAATCATTAGTGGTGGTGGTGAAAAGCTTGAGCCAAATTAGTACCAAGGAAGAATCATCTTGCCCTTGTAATCTATTCGTACTTCATGGACATACAACATAGAACTCCACTACCATCGGTCATGATTACTATATATGGTAGAGGGTTAGTACGTGATGACCTTGTGGTGTTAGGAATTGGAGGGAATGCCTATTATGTACATTTGAATTTGGAGGGAATGCTCACATTGTATATAAGGCAACTATTTGGAAGCTCATTTCTTTCAAGGCATTGAAGCCCATCCCCTTGACTCTTGAGGAACTTACCATGGAGAGCGTGCCACACATGGATGAAGAGGTTAGTGTCAATAATGCACTTTAGCGCGCTAGTGAGCTCGTGGGGTCCCCCACGGTTGCACCCGTGGAGCCCTAAAAACGCACTCGGCACAATAGTAGGTACATCTCACGGGTGCGCCTGTGGTGTCCCCAAATTTCCAAGAGTAGTAGATGCATCTCACGCGTGCACCCGTGAGAGACTCCCACGGGCGATCGCCCGTGGGTGACTCCGCCCACTAGGTGGGAGCTCCCACGGGCAATCGCCCGTGGGAGTCCTGGGATGTATTTCTGTTCTGCTTAAAGCTCTTTGCTTATGTGTAGAAATAGGCTACTCCATATGTCTGGCGTTGGTCTTCACGGGAGTTATAATTATACTTACATGCATATTTGTGTAGGACTAAGAATTAGGTGTTCGTCTGTAGTCCATGTCAAACTTGGACATATGACTATGAAGTGGGAGTTGACACATGTATTACAATGTTGGTTGATACGATGTCATTGAAACTAGAACTTAGTTCATATAGTGAATGTAACCTAGAAGTTTCAAGTCAATGTGACCTTCATATTTGCATGTCAGAGACTCCGCCCACTCCCCCACGGGCGATCGCCCGTGCGAGACTATGCCCACCAGTTGGGAGCCCTCACGGGCGTTCGCCCGTGAGAGTATATGGGTTGTATGTTTTTTCAGCTAAAAGCTCTTTGCTCGTGTGTGGGAATAAGTTACGTCATATGTCTTGCATGTTTCTTCGTGGGTGTTATAATTTTACTTCCATGCCTATTTGTGAACTTCAATATTTAGGTGTCATTTTGTAGGCCATGGGTAATTAGGACATGTGACTATGAAGTGGGAGTTGACACATGTATTACAATGTTGGTTACGATGATATCATTGAAATTGGAACTTAGTGCATATAGTGAATGTGACCTAAAAATTTCAAGGCAATGTGACCTTCATATTGACATGCACCTGCATTAATGACTTTCCATGAGTATGGGAGTTCTGACTAGAGTGATATGTGTTCTGGCTAGAGTTATATGGTGCACTAATATACATTAATGTTTACATTCAGATTCTGCATTACATTGGATTGTCGAGGAAGGATTTGAAGGGTAAGGCGGTTGTCCTCTTTGATGATGAGGATCGTGCCTTGTGTGATGGGTTAATTTGCAACACCAATCCGCTAGATTGTGTTGACAATAACATCCTTGGCGATGAAGATGTTGGAGTTATTATCTCGAACCCAATTGGCAATGTCATTTCGATGGATTGGGAGAATACTCTACACTGCTGGCCCCTGTCACTCACGAAATTTGAAGGACACACATTGGCGGAAATATTGTTGGTCCATCATAATGCGACCCGCGAAGATGAGAGTCGTCGGCGTTTGCTTGGAAAGCGCCGATACAACACTGTGAGGATATGTGCACCTCGGGCACTTGGGAAAAAAACTTGGGGGGCCACTGAGGAGGGAGCACGGATGTTATCCACAGTGGATTGTTGCAAGGAGCATTGTTGCCAGGTATTTCCAAGGCCTTTGTTGATGAGTATTCAGGAACACTACTTTGCCTTGCCATTCAATGCTCGGAAGCTCATTGCCCTTGCAGTGTTCCAAACGATCCAGAAACAAGAGCACAATGGTAGGGAAACGGTTGTTGTGGAAGGAAGACAAATTTGCACTCGTGCATGGATGAACATCTATATGATATCAAGGGCACAATTTAATAGGAACAAGGCCGATAGCTTGATGGGGGTTAGATCTCGAGATCATGGAAATACAGGAACCAGAAAGCCAAGGGCGAATACAGTGCAGGCACAAGCGACTCTTGGAGTATTGATTGAGGGTAGAGCGGACTCCATGCCCCATATGACTCGGACTTTTCCAACTGGTGAAAAGATAGGTACGGAGATGCTCCCTGTCGGAACAACTTGGTCCAACCTACTGGAGGAAGTGAACAACTTGGACAAAGACCTCGGGTACACGCCTGTCTCAATGTCAAGTTTTAGCCGCTTACATCGACAACATTTCAAGCAATATATTGTGAAGAGCCTTGGCGACAACTTCTCGCGTTGTGGAACTTGCGCAGCTTTCAAAGATTTGTTGCGAATACACACAAAAAACAATTAGTCTACTGGGTACTTGGCCATCTCTCAGCTAGCCATCGGCATTTAGCATTGCGGGAGGCTCATCGAAACAATTACTATAAAGATAGGATCTTGTCAAAGTACTCTCCGAAAGAGGTCCTTTGTATCATCCATGACAAAATGGATTATGGGAAAACGGCGCTTCCTGTTTTCGCGCACAAAAACAAACGTGTTGACAAATATGAGCATTTCCCAATATCCATTGCGGGAATGATTGCGCATGGTCACTCTGATGTGAATTATGCGCATTATGTTCTTGATATGTACCCATCCGATGCGAACTTCACTATTGCATCCATCATGAAGTTGCTTTGTCAACTTGAGGTCCCGCCTGTCTGCTCCAGTCAACACATTCCTATTTCTTCCATAGGTGACCCTTTGCACGACGCACTGGTGGTTGGCGTAGAGAAGTGTTCAGGAGCACTTCCTTTGCCACCGCCCGAAATTATACCACCTATGGGGTTGCCACCCCTCTTGCTTATTCAGATGGACAATTGTGCGAAGGATAACAAATCAAAATACAACATGCTGTTTTGGTCTGCTCTGACCGCAAAGGGAATCTGTCGTGAAGTCCGGGTGTCTTTCCTTATTGTTGGACATACGCATGAGGATGTGGATGCAATGTTCGGCCGGTTTGGACAAAGGTTGAAGATTGAGGATTGCCATACACTCCCAGACCTCATGGCATCGTTCATGGAGGCTGGGGATCCCACTATTGTCCCGTCCTTGATTCATGAGGTTGCTGATTTCAAGGAATGGGTGAAGGGATACTACCATGAGTTTGGTCAAGACCGACTTATAGGGCATTCCAAGGCACACCAATTCCGTTTTTATGTAGACTCTCAAGGAGTGCCATTGATGTAATACAAAGTGTTTTGTACAGATCCGAGTTGGGCGCCTGAAGGAGGAATTGCTCTATGGAATGTGGACCCTGTCACAAAGAAAACCATGTTCCCACCAGGTTAGTGGGTGT
This sequence comes from Polytrichum formosum, assembly GCA_964035585.1. NCBI lineage: Eukaryota > Viridiplantae > Streptophyta > Polytrichopsida > Polytrichales > Polytrichaceae > Polytrichum > Polytrichum formosum. The sequence continues at coordinate 2,530,879 of OZ037941.1, forward strand.
ATGGTTCGTATTGCTTTGGAAGTGCACTAGAAAATACAAGGTGTGATGTACGTGGCCCATGGGTGATCACTCGTGGGCCGTTAATCCATGGCTTTGCTCTAAGCTCAATGTATGTTTGTTTTGTTAGGTTGTCCCCGTCCTGCTCCAAAAAGGGAGATGAAAGATTCCGTGAACATAAAGCTTGGACTGCAAGGTTTTATTAAGTATTGGAAGGATACGGCAGATCAAGATAGTTCCGGTCAATATATGGAGTCCATTGCGCCAACAATTTTATATTGGGAGAACGTGCTTGCGGCTATGGATCATCCTTTATCCCCAACTCCAACTGAACTTAGCGAGCCCTTTTGGCCTTCTACACGGTTCTCCATTGCAGCTGCCCTACATGTGGACAATGAGCATCTATTTGAGGAAAACATCACTGACTATGCTTATGTCGGACCAGCTAGTTCTCGACCCGCTGAGACCTTTCGTCCTGGTGCACATATCAGGGTCGGCCATTATGTCTTACTACGTCCTAGTGAGGATTGTGCTAATCCAGTCTGGATGGGACGAGTGATTTCCGAGCCTAATTTGGCACATCTTGGTCCTAATGCTCGTTCCATTGAGATTGTGTATTATGTACCGCTCCTTGGCACAAGGAACAAGAAGACCTTGGATGAACGTTATGAGGAATGGGACACGGCAAAACCTTTTAGATGGACGAGGCTCAAGGAATATCCTCCAACTCGTCAATCTCTAGATTGTGTTGTGGCACCATGGGCAAGACAGAAGAATGCGTCCGATGACAATGTGGTCATCCCAGCAAGGCAAATTCTTTTCGCAAAGGATAATTTAGATCGATGCACAAGAGGTGAGCATATGACCGGTGGAGATCAATTTGAGGATGGGGTATTAATAGAAGGTATGTAGATTAAATATGCATTGCTCAATCCTTGGTATCCACGGATGAACTCCCGTGGTGGGCACCCGAGGTGGACACGGACTATCATGTTTGATGCTCAATTTTGATAAATGTGAGCATAAATTAGGGCGCCCCACACATTGAGCGTTGTCTAGGGGTGTTCACATTACCACATTTATTGGCATCCTTGATGTGAACTTTCATGTGCATTGTAATATTTTGCAAACATGTTCTCTATGTATGGGAGTCGTCCAATGTGCATGGTGGTCCCAAACAATCCATGGGGATTCACCCGTGGAGTGTAAGCACAATCCTTTTGTCACAATTGATGAGATCTTCCATATTATAATTGATTATTTGCATGGCTTTATAAACACGAGCGGGTGTATTGGAATGGTTGAGTTGTTTTTTAAGAACCCTCAACGGGTATTCTCTCGTACCAACTGGCAATCATTACGTTCCCATCACGTTCCCTACATTAAATTGAGCGGACCAATTGGCTCATTTTAGTTAATAAGGCCATTGGGGTTGGTTTCCACATATGTGTTGTAAAGTTCTAAGATGTTGGTTGCGAGGTTTTGAATTAGTTGTTAGTTTCCTTTGGAGGGGGGGGGATTTCTTTGGTTGTGAATGCATATTATTGATGTTGAATTGGTTTTCGTGTTGGTGTAGGTATTGGGGCCATTTGGGTGTGGGGTTGTATTCTAAGGTGTTTAAGGGGATGGTGAGGATTGGGTGCATATCTTTGTGTATTTCAGGGATTTTTTGGGCATGGTGGTCGAATATGATTATGGCTATGATGGAGGGGTCTTCTTTGGTGGCCATTCTTGCCCAATGGATAGCTTCTGTGGTGGATTTTCTTGGTCTCATGGGTGGACTATTCTAATATCCATCCATTTAGAGGATTTTGCTAATCCAAATGAGCTGAAGATTATGTCGTGATTGTGTAGGTTATGTTGGACATGTGAGCAGTGAGGAGTAGTACAATTGTATAATTTGGTAGGCCTCTATTGGTATGATTAATGTAGATGGGTGGAGTGTTTGGTTGTTGTTGTTGGGGTTGCATTTTTTTGGTTTCTTCTTTGGTAAAATTGTTTGAGTTAGTCAAAATATTTTGGTGGCAAAGTTTTGTGGGGGTGGTTGGACAAAGTTGGCCATATGTATGATGTTTTTATTTTGTGTGATTCTCTCCCACATCCACTAGATTCTTGTGAGTGGGATGGATACGATGTATACTCCTATGTCATCAAATATGTGTCTATTGGGTCTCTGGATTTGGATAGTCGGTTGAGATACGTGGATGTCTTTGTCCATGTTGGGATTCTTTAATGTTCAGGGTTAAGTGTGGGGTTTCTATAGGGGGTTTCATGAATCTATGATCTTTAGGTTGGAAGAAATTGATACATGAATCAAAGGTGACTAGTGTGTTTTTATTGTATGTGTCTTGTGTAAATTTATGAAGTAGGAATAGGTTGTGGTCTAAGGTGATGTTGTTTGTGTGGAGAAGTAGGGATTCTCCTACCCATTTGGTGATGATTGGGGTTGTGTTCAATTGGCATAGGTAAGATTTCTTGATGGCTTGGGCTCCCCATTTATCTTTGCAAGATGTATTTTTTGTGCTAGTGATGAGATATATTTGTTTTCCAACATGTTGATTATTGTTATTGGTGTTTAGAACATGCGTTTGTCCTTGTGGTAGAGTGTGGCTATTGGTTGTGTTGGGGGTGGGAATATGATTTTAGCTTGTTGTAAGGCTTCTTTGATTGGTTTTGGGGAGGCTTTAAATTTGATTTTGAATTCTTGTAAGGATAAGATTTGTTGGGTGGTTGGGTTTTGGATCTCGGGGCGATCACACCCCCTTACGTTTCATAACCACATGCAATAAAAGTTTGCTACCCTATATTATATGCCATAGATCATTTTAAAAAATTAAGATTTTTTTTCTACATATACAAAACCATTGATAATATATATTTTATATTTTTGATATTTTTAGTCATCCTCATTTTTGTAGTAATTGTTTTAGTTCAATTCTGCATCATTCTAGTTAGAAACAATATGTTTTGAAAAAAATCATCAAATTTGGTTACCACTTTTTTTACTATGTAATAGATACCATGTATATCTACTCATGAAAAAAAATTGATAAAATTTTGACCGATTTTGGTGATGCTTTATGTAAAAAGTAGATTTTTGTTTATCGCACGTGGTGTTCAACTTGACAATGGAGTGCAACCCCCAGGTTTTGGATTTGGGTGATGGTGCTAATGCTATACATGTGGAGTTTGTGGAGGTATTTAGTGGCATGTTTTTTTTCTCATTTTGAGTGAGTAAAGTGTATTGGGGTGTGTGTGTGTTCCCATGTGAGTTCAAAGAGGGTTTGATATATTGGAAAATATTTATTGGTTGTATTTATGAATATTCAATATATTTGTTTCTAGTAAAAACATGGTGCGAACGATGGGTGATTATGAGCATATTTGATATTGAAGTTTGGGGAGGTGTTGTGATCCTCCATATTTAGCGGTGATGTATTTGGCTAATCCTTGGTAGATTTGTCCTAATTGTCCTAGGTTGTTGATTTTGAATAATAATTGTTTGCCTACGTAATGTATGTAGTCCGGTGAGAGGGATGTACGCATAGTAGGCAAAAAGCTATGCTTGGTTTGACGGTGTTAAGGATGTGGATTTTTTTGTTTAATGGTGGCATGTGATGTCATGAGTTGTTTGCTTGGTTTTGTTTTTTTTTCCATTGTTATGTCTATTTCCATCTGAGTGAGGGGATGAGATGTATGCCCATGTATGTCTAAGCTTTATTTTTGGAATAGGGTGGGGAAGGGCTTTGTAGATAGGTTTTTGGATTGGGTTCCGGTTAACAAATCCACCTAGGGAAGACCAAATAAGTGCCAGATTAAACTCTAGATGTCACGATTAGGTTAATTGGTAGGTCATAATGATTTTGGAATGGATTTAGAGTGCCAAACCTATGTGAGACGTTAATTGATATGAAATTATAAGGTTAAGGAGAAGATTAGGGTCAATAAGTGAAGTTCATGCAATTGCGCGGACTCTCCTTCACAGCCATAGTCCCGTAGTGACGATTCATTATACCGGGGTTGTTTTTTCAATGCAGGGAGTCACGGCTCAACCATAGTCTTTTTGAGTGTCTAGTAACCACATTTAATCAGAATCAAGGGCACCCTGATATGATCCATAATCTCTCAATTATTTGATAATTTAATGAATCAAGAAATATTGTAGAGCAACCCCATGGGTTATCAACGTTCTTTTACCTTATCTTCGGTTTTAATGAGTCAATGGGACTCTTGTCCTTACTGGGCCCGAGGAAGTACTTACTCCTGTAAATCTCTGAAATCATAGGCTATAACAATTTACTATACATGCCTATGCCATGATTCATTAATCTTTTAATTTTCTTTTTTATGGGATTATTTACGTCAGTGGTAATTATCAACACTTCCTCCATTTAATAGGTTATGTCCTTCTTGCAATGTATTTTTTTATTCCTTTAATCTCCAGAAGTTCCTATCCTATTAATGTACTTACACTAGGTTCCTTATCTTCAAAAGGTTCATTAATAAAAACTAATTTAATGCAAAAGACAATGGTCCAGTGACCATCGACCTTAGGGTGCGGGGCTAAGTCTAGGAAATCGAGTTATCGGAATCTGGAAATAAATGCCCATGTGTAGTTCAGGAGACAATAGCCAAGATGCAGCATATAATGGTCAAGTGTATGGTACATGTAGGGGTTTAGGGTTTAGGGTTGAAGGGTTTAGGGTTCATGGAGATGGGGAGCTTTGTGATGGATGTGCATCCCCAAATCTCGAGGCATTGCAAAGTTATCAATGCACCCAAGGCCTCTATGCTACCAGTCTTCTAGGATGAATTGAAGGCTTTTGAGTTCCCATGCATTGGATATTCACACATTTTTGGCCACTGCCAGTATTCTCAACGTTTTTTTTGGTCACTCGTACAAAAGTGTGCCGGACGTTAAAGTACCCCCTACGAACTTGTAGGGGGCAGCGCCTGCCCCGCCCGCCCGTTGACGGGGGTGACCAGTACAGCCGGTCACCAACGGATGGACAGATGAAGGACGTCCAGTTCAGGGACGTCGATTGGAGCGTTAGGGTTTTGGGGTGAGGGTCGCGTCCTTCGAGCTCTTGCGTCATCCGATATGTCCCGTCCTTGGAGTTGTGCCATCCTTCGAGGATAGGGTCATGCAACGTTTCGCGGTGGGTTGCTCATTAGTGTCCTTCAACTTGGCAATTCATTAGGTTCCGCCTCTCTCAATGGCAAATCTTTGTCATGATTGTGGTTGTTATTTGATTTAGACTGATTTGATAGTGATTGAGGTGGGATTGTTGAGAGATTAGAATTTGTGGGTGAGAGATTGGACATCTTTGCGAGTTGAAGTTGTTGTCTATTCGCCATCTAGGTTTTCAAGAGTATTGATTTCGTGGTAGCATTGACCACATGACGTTCATGCGCAGCTCGATATCATAGTGTTAGGTGTACAGTGAGTGCAGATTTGATGTCACAGGTTTGATTAGATCCTCCATTGATTGACATTGACTGTAATCGCCATCTTCGCCACCTAGGGTTTGCTGTTTTCAAGGTCGCTTCTCTTCGCCACTGTCATTTCGGCCACTCAGTGTGGCATCTTTCACATTTTTCGTTATTGAGGTCAGTGCTTGAATTCTTGGGGTTTCAGTGAGGAGTTCAGGGCATATTTCTCTCTGGTTTACGCACTCTGAGGATTTCGGTGAGGAGTTCAGGGCAGATTTCTCTCTGGTTTAGGCACTCTGAGGGTTTCGGTGAGGAGTTCAGGGCAAATTCGTTGTTCTTGAATCCTCCTTTTAGGTTCCAGTATCCTCTTCTTAGGGTCCTACATCCTCCTTCGACGTGCTTCGGTTTACCTATGGCGACCTCCGCCCTCAAACCGCAGGTGTCGTGGACAAGCGCGCAGTTGGTGCCTGAAGCTTTGAAGTTCCGTCTGCACGTGGTCGAAGATCTGCCCTTGATGGAGCTCCTGGGGCGTTCTAAGTTTGTGGACATGGTCGTCTTCGGCGCTGTGGGCTGGCAACAAAGGGTAAGCCTTCTCTTTCCCATTTGCGATTACCATGATTTCAATTTTTTTTTCTCCGCTCGAATTCGGTGTTCGGGTTTCAAGATTGCATTTGTGTTTAGGGTCGTTGTTCTGCTTCAAATGTTTATCCCTGTTCTGCTTCAACTATTTTTCGCTGTTCTGCTATTATGCTTCTATTGTTTCTCGCTTTTCTGCTTCAAAAGTTTCTCGCTGCTCTGCTTCACATGTTTAGGTATGTTCTGCTTCAAAAGTTTCTCGCTGTTCTGCTTCAAATGTTTAGGGATGTTCTGTTTCAATTGTTTAGGGATGTTCTGCTTCAAATGTTTAGGGATGTTCTGTTTCAATTGTTTAGGGATGTTCTGCTTCAAATGTTTAGGGTTGTTCTGCTCCAAATGTTTATCGTTGTTCTGCATACTCTTTATGAACTCTGCCCCATATTTTTTATTTCATTGCCATAGTCCTTTCCTGTATGGTCTGGGGCTCTTGCATACTTCATTTGTAGCAGTTAGGGCTCTGTGTGGTCATATACTCTTGCAGTATTTGACCATTTTCTGAATCTTTATTTTGCCCCTGCCACAATTCTGCTCAATTTCCCTTTACAGGGTTACAGTCACACTCTTCACGATGTTCTTTGTTTTAGGGTTTAGTGCATACTTCTCACATATATTTCAGTGCACATTTGTGTCATTCTTTAATTTGCATTCAGTCATTCCCTGTTTTCTCCACTAAGCACATTGTCTTTGTCATGATTGTAGTTGTATGGTGGGCAGAGGATTTATAGGAGCACTATGACATACAACAGGAAGCAGTGTGAAGCTCTATTTTTGGAAACCGAGCACGATACTCTTACCCTTGAAGCCTATTCGGAGTCCAGAGTCAGTACGGAGAGGTTGAAGAATGGCAGGGTTCCATTCTCATGTATTTGTTGTAAAGAAATACATAAAGATAAAATCATGACATCTTATCATAGGATGTTTGGGCTCTGTAAGGCGTACACTGAACCTGCTGGGCTTAAGATGTATCCAACTTGGGAGAAGAGCGATCACGGCGAGCTTAACAGGATTGCCAAAAAGTACGGAAGGGTTTTCCAGCAGAACATGCTTTCTAAGCCTGCTGGGGGCCCAAAACGAAAGGCCGAAGATGTCCTTCAACTGCCCACTTCGAATCCCCGTAGCCTCCCCACATCTGCTGGTTCCAAGCCTTGAAGGGACCTGCCGTGCAAGGTTTCGCGTTCTGAAGTGAAGCCCAAGCCGCTGCGTGTAAAATTTGAGGACACCGAAGAACATGTGAGACAGGACAACTCACAGGACAGCGAAAACGAAGTGGATGGTTCTTTCGAAGAGCCATCGGAAGCAACTTCCGAGAAACAAGACAGCGACACTAGTCCGCCTCCAGTGGCAACGACGTCTCCCATTGACATCCGTTCCACTTCTCCTGAAGGCACGTCTGAAGAGCGCGATTTCCATGTGGTGAGGCACCGTCCTGCTGTGCGTGCTTTCACTCGCGAGGACATCGAGGAGCGGGCATGGGTTAAAGCCAGGTCGAAGTTCCCTGAAGGAGACCCTGCATGCATTCCTCCTCCACCTGCGCCCGTTGATATTAGTGGATTGTACATCCTCCTCTCGGAGGTGGATATTGACTGGATGCCTAAAGACCTCATGGAAGATCCCCCAGCTTGCATTTAGTTCCCCCAGCTTGCATTCAGTTCCTTCACAAGATGGTGGAGGATGGGACTCTTGGTGTTAAACTTGGCAGCGCCTTTGGCCAGTGGTATCTCTATGGCAATTCGGTACGTATTGTACTTGTTCTTCATGTTATGCAACGTCTTGTGTATGCTCTGCATGGTTGTGCAATGTTCTCTCAAAGTATTTCCCATGTTCTCCAACGTCTTCGTAAATGTTTTGCATGGTGTCGCAATATTCTACAATGTGTTGGCCGTCTTCTGCGGCGTGTTTAGGATGTTCTGCAGCTTGTTTCAAATGTCCTGCTTCATGTACATTGTCCTATTGGTTATGTTCTGCATTATGTTTGACATGATCTGCATATTGTTGGACTTGTTCTGCATAATGTTGGACATGTTCTGCATCGTGTTGGATATGTTCTGCAATATGTAACATATTCAATATCATGATTTCCTTGACTTCTTTCAGATTAGTCGCAGCCCAGACGATCACATGGCTCTTCTGGAGAAGATTAAGGGCCAACTTCGATGCTTTGATAGTCCTACATACGTGCAAAGGTATGAAAAACTCATGCGGTTGAAGCGCTACCTGACCTTCAGACTCCGCACCAGGGAGTACGAGGCAGAGGTTGCTGTTGCACATGGGAACGTCGCCGAGTTGCGCAGACAGTATGTTTAGGAGAGGCTTGAGAAGTTCGACTATGCCGAAAAAAGTCGCGCTGAACATGATAAATGGGGGTGGTCCCCCCTTTTTCGCATTTTCAAGGAGTGGCCATTGCCGAATTTCCGCAAATCCCCTTGGGCCCATACACAGGATGAATGGGTAGAGTTAGAGAAAACATTGTTAGAAAATGTCAGTATTGAGCCTCTCTCCCTTGAACTTGAGTGTCCCCATATTGTGAGAGCGTTTTTGGTCTTGGTCAGGACATTACATGGTCACACACGTCCTCTTCCTCATCCTGACGTAGGACTCACTTTGCAGTACATCCTCGACTTTGCAATAGATACCGATAAATCCGTGGCATTGACTAATGTTGTGCATGGTTTAGCATCGACGGGGTGGGCTTTCTTTCCAGGCATTCATACAGTGGCTGATAACTTTAGCAACCTTCATTCGGACACCGTTGCATTGCTTGGTTATGATCCACAGAAGCAAGTTGCAGTTGTGGATAGAATCCGATCATTCATTGGGAGAATAGCACATAGAGCTATCTCCGACATGGTTAGATTGCGGCGTTCTTCTGAGCTGGAAGACATGTGGTTTGGCGTCGATGTCCCCGAGCAGCGAAGGGCCAAGTGTGATGAGGTGCGTCTCTGTTCTGCATCATTCACTTAGCATTCATGTTTGCTACTGTTGTCATTCAGCGCCTTACCTTGTTTTGTCCTGCAACATTCAGGTTTTGTGTTCTGCAATGGTCATTTGCGAAGACGCCGACATTGGATCCGTTGTACTTGGTGACATCTACAAGAAAAACAATTCTGCTAATATCAGGCTGACTGAGGCCATAGAAATTCTGGCAGCTTTACGACGTACGTAGCTGAACCTGCTTTATAGTGGTCTGGGGTTACAGGAGCCTACGGATGACATCGCGGATGATGTGCCACTTACGCGTGCATTGTTAGGTGAGTTCACTAGACCAACCGTGTTCGATGGGATGCATACTCCAAAAGGGTTCGTGGCTGAAGTTCAGAATGCGATGAGGTTTGAAGGGCACGAGGACGCAATGCTCCCCTCAGAAATGCATCTGGATGTTTTGCAACCTAGTAACACGCAGGACCTCACGCAACCCCAGAAGGACATACATACTACACCACTGAAGAGGGTTCTTTCGCCGGCACCGCTCTCCCCAGACGGGCTGTTTTGCACAATGCACTCTAGATCTCCCTGCACACCAAGGGACCTGCACAAGGGGTCCAGCGAGGGGCCTTGGTTTCAAAGGACGTTAGGGTTGACTCTCACTGAATCGCCCACGCCCGTTTCAGTCACACGCCGATTGGATTTACCACCAACCACAATTGCTGTTGCCGAGAACTCATTATGTTCGACCGACGTGGCAAGTGCGAAGGACAGTAGATGTAACAATGATAACTGTGGGTCAAAGAGTGCTCTCGTAGTCGTCCTCCCAGGAACACCAACTGGCTTTATCATTTCGGAGGTTGTTGAAGGACATCAGCAGAAGACCGCGAAGAAGAGGATATCATCGCCAGCAGCAGACAAAACTCAAGACGATGTCATCTCCAGGACAACGTACAAGTCAGATGGACGGTAAGAAAGTGCATTCTTCAACGTGTGTCCTTCAAGAGTGTTTGCCAATGCGTGTTCTTCTTCTGCTAGGTTGAGTTCTTGAAGTTGTACTATTCAAATCATGTGCCTTGTTCATCACTTCAAAACTTGTGTTCTTTAGAACCTGCTTGTCGTATTATGAGATATGGTCTTCAGTTTGTACCATTACAAGTGATACAATGTGTTCTTCACTTGTGTCCTGCAGGTTGGAAGAACTAGTGAATACGATTGTGGCTGATGCAGGTGGGAAAATGTGTCCTTCGTTTGAGTTTACGTTTAAGAGTGAATTTTGTACACTAGACTGGAAGTATGACCTGAAGCCATTAACATACAGGTATGGAGAGTTGTCCAACCACATGATGGAATGGGTAAGGACATGGGTCAATCCACATATAGAAGATGTTAAGTGTCATGTCTGCAGCCCGTACCTCATTCCTATTTTAACTGGTTTTCTTAGACTACATCCGACGGAGAGGCTAGAGGTCTTCATAGAGTTCGTCCATGATAAATATCCAACCTTGCCGTCCTTGGACATAACAACTCTCCTAGTTCCCTACACCTGCGGAAAACACTGGACCTTGTACGTTCTAGGGGATCAGGGTTTCTTTCATTTTGACTCCATGAGCGACGCGGGGCTACATTCTGATTCCACAATTTGCACGCGGTTAGCAAAGATGTGGGCAGCGCGGAGTGGCTACACCGAACTATCGGTCATGTGGCAAAATGCACAGTCACCGAATGTTTGGATCCAACCTACTATGCCACAACAAAATTCCGGTTGGGCATGTGGATTTTATGTTCTGAAGAACATAATGGAGTACACTGAGGCCTTGAGACATAAACCCCATACCCTGGGTGAGGTCAGTTGCGATTCCATGCTAAGATAACAACCGTCGAAGTCAAAATTAATTTAGGTGAACAACAAATACTTATTAGTTCTTATTGCATGCAACAACCTATTTGTACTCACTGTTGTGTTCTGTCGTTCGCCATGCAGGGGTGTGTATTTGAGTATGAGAGGGCTGAGGCGATCAAACAGCGACAGGACATAACTGATGCTATGTTTGATGTCCTCACAGTTGGGATGCATCGGGGCTTGAAGTGGAAAGTTAATGTTGTGAAGAACAAAGAAATGCCGGAAAGGATGAACACCAAGAAATGACGTCGTGTGCACAAATGACGATCTATTCATGTGAAAGGTGTTGTGTAGTATTTTGTAATTTAAACTGTCCCAGTACACAGTGTATATTAGAACCATACCATCAGTATAGTCAAATGACTGATGAATTGTACATGTCATCTTTATACAAAATAAAGATTCATGTTTTTTTGGTTGTAGACTGTGTGTCCTCCAATATGATGGTTCTGCAATATAAACACTAGTAGAAAACATGGTAAAAAAGAACCGCAGTCGTTTTCCCATTGCGGTTCTTGTGACCACCCTGATCTGCAGTCACTAAACGACTACAGATTTGTTTTTTTGGTTTACCGATTGAAATTTTAAAATTTTCGGGGCGTGTAATACACCGTTGGAAAGGTATTTTGAATACCTTTCCAACGGTATATTACAAGCCCCCAAATTCTAAAATATAAATGGATAAACCAAAAAAACAAATCTGCAGTCGTTTAGTGACTGCAGATCAGGGTGGTCAAAAGAACCGCAATGGGAAAACGACTGCGGTTCTTTTTTACCATGTTTTCTACTAGTGAAAGTACAAGCGGTAGAGTAATGTCTTTCAGGAATGTGGTGTAACATAGTGTAGTGCAAATGTTTTCAATGGTTAGTTGTGCCGTCTAAGTATATGTCCGTGTCTGTGTTATGAGAGTCAGTTTGTCCTTCAATCATGCAGTCCAACTGCGCTGAGCTAATGATAGAGTTGATTGGTGCATTGAATGCGGTGTTTAGTCAATGCATGTTAGTGCCATTCATGTACTTACTCTGTAATGTTGATGTCCTTCTTCATGTTGCTCATTATATAATGCACTCATTTATCACTGTGTATTGCACTAAATATTGTCATGCAGTGCGTGGTGTCCTGCATTATTGTTGTGAGCACTACTCAATGCTAAATACAACTTGGGGTGTCTTCTTGCACAACGAAATGACACTTTAGAAGAACAAGTAGTACATTGATCCACTTAGAACACGAGTGTCATGACTATTTATGGTGAAGGACATCAAATAACGAAGAGGTAAACATTGACCCAACAGGTAGTACATGTAACAAGCAAAGACAGTGCTATAATCCCTAAAAATGTACTACATCTGATAAATGACGTGAATGTTTTCTTCCTCTTCTGTGGTGGGTTCTCCAGGAAGCTCCGATGACGCTTGAGGGAGTTGTCGCCGCATCGCGCTGGGAAAGACGAGGGTGAGGATGCCGGCTGCAACATGGCGTCACCGCGAGCAATGAGCTCAGTTTGCTTTCCATGAATGCGTTTCAAATCGGCAAGTAAATGTGCATGAAGACAAGGGTAAGTATCTACGTTCTTCGTCAATGACGTGTATAGATTGTGAATTGTTCCTGGTGCGGTTTGTGAGCTTCGAGTGTCGTACTCTGCAACGTCAACAGGGTTGGAAACATTGCCCATTGATATCTGAGAGCACATATTGGGGGGGTCTTCGGATTCATTGATCATGCACTGCTCAGGTTGAACAATGAAGGACATAGTATCGTCATGGACATCCATGAAGTAGTTGTTGAGGTTGTTGATGTCCTGCAATGTGATTGAGTTCTGCTGCGGGTGTTCTTCTGGAATCAGGGACTGAGTCAGCTTAGAATAACACTGGGACATGGGAGTGCAATGATCAACACCGTGAAGAGTACCAGGCTCCCTCACAATAATACCATCTTTGATATCGGGGTGGAGCATCTTGAATACCTTCATGGTATGCTTACATATCATACCTTCACGAGCAACTGGACAGTTACACTGCGCCCATTCGGAATCAGGTGAGTGTATGGTCCAAACTTTAGGCCTGTTATTCACTGAACCAACATATGCCACCTTTTCATCCATGCAGATCAAGACGTTTGCATCCGGTATTGCTGATGCGCGTATGATAGCAGAACATACAATACCCTCGTGTTGTTTGTTTCGTACGAATCCAAAAGACTTGCATTGCACTCCGTACCAATAATGTGTAAGTACATCCCCTATGAGATGATATATGAGCCAATCCATGCGACTTCCAACAAAACGTTCCTTTGTAGAACTCAATATGCTCTTCAAGTTTGAGTGATACGACTCAATGGAGGCGTTAGTGTTCTGGCCAGCATGAGGTATCCTCCTTGCTCCCACACACCACATCGGTACCTTTGCTCTCCAAAACTCATCCATGTACTTCATGAATGCAGCTGATCGTGGCCTTGTGTGAGTGATTGTGTCCAGCTGTTTGAGAGCCCATTTAATTGGGTCATCATCAACACCACAACCTTTGCCATACATAATTTCGCCCAACATCTGCAGAACAGCAGCACGTTCACCAACAGTGGAAATTTTCTTAACAACATTTTCTGCCCAGGCCTTCCGAACATGCCAAAGGCAAAGGAAGATCTTGGCATCCGGCCACACAAGCCTGCACATGTAACAAACTGTAAGGATCCCAAAACCCTACGTGGAACAGTATAAAAGCCAAAACATGGTTAACAACTGCCAATACCTCAATGTGTTGATTTCAGCTTGGGCGTTATCAACTATTATGGATGAAGGACAGAAATCCGCTAGGTTTTCGGCGACTTTGTTGTGGAGGGCTTGAAGAACAGGAATGAGGTCCTGCTCACGGGCATGTGAAATCGCGAAGAAAGCCACAGATATGCCATTCTGCCATTCGTCAAATACCATAACTATGTATAGCGGATACTGTCACAAACAATAGGGATTATAGCAGGGAATGACATTACAGCCTAAACAAGGACATATACATACTGACAAGGAAACCCACACAATGACATTGACGTGCATACATTTTGAAGGACATACAAAGATATTGAAGGACAGGCCTATAATCTGAAGGACATGAATAGAATGGCAGGGGCAGAGGGGAAAGCGTCGAACCCGTGTTTGGGTGGTCCCAAATGTTGCGTCAATGGAGAGAGCGCTGTTGTGACCAAATCTTGCCATCATTTCTAGTTGCCATTCAGTTTGTATTCCAAGGGTGAAGGGAGCATCAGTCTGAGTAGAAGAATTCAGGTTGATAAGGGAGTGTTCCTGATAGTAGAAGACACTGTCAGGGTTTTCCAGCGTCCACATACGCAAGCTGATTGGATCGGAAGGGTGCTTCATCCATAGTTTTTCTGCGCGCTTGCGACAAATATTCCTAACATCCGAGGGCAAGAGGAACGTGTCACGAGTGACAGGGCCATTAGCGAATGCCAATTCCTTAACCTCTTTGGTGTGTTGTTGCATTATTTGTGCAGGGGATAGACCAAGAGCGTGCATTTTAGAAATTTTGTATTTCATGTCTTCTGAGATGCCAGCACCCAGGGCATACCGGAAACCACTGACCATTGATCCATGGCAATCTTCACCTCATGCGTTGCAGTGCATGGTGTTTTCATAAACCAAGATACACAAAGAGGGATCGAGATATGGTTGTTTAGCAACAAAACAACGTAAGCATCCTCTCTTAATGGAGAAACCACCAACATTTTGCCGACACGCTTCACCTTCGTAGTAGACGATTTGTTTACAGGGAACACATCGTACTCAGGTATGACATGCTTCCCTTTTTCCGTTTGGCTTGTATCTTTTTTATCCTTCGCTTCTGGGTGGATTTGAGAAGGGTTTGCATGTCCTCTGGGACGACATCAGACTTGTCCTCCGGCCCAAAATGGCATCGGTGTCTGCTAGTCACGCAGACCTGAAGTGAGAACCCCAATCATTGACTGATATTGAAGGATAGATGAAGCATATTGAAAGACAATCAGGAATGCATGGAACATATAATGCATGACTTGATGGTGCATTATACCAGATAACTGTCATAGAAAACACATAGTGGAGGAGGAGAGAGGAGTAAGGCAAACTTGACTACAAGAGCCGGACTGTGTGCCCGGGGCGATCTCAAGGAGTTAGGCAAGTTTCGCCTAATGACCTCAGCCCTGAACCTGCATGGATAGAGAGGGTGATGTTCCTCACCTGAGATAAAATTGTCTAACCTATCCCATGGAATGACAGCCAATCTTGAACCCTTTTGTCTACCTTTGCCATTGGTGACATGATCTCTCCACACTAAGTCCTCCATCCTAAACTCACCAGGAGGAGGATTTTGAACTGTCTCTCGCATAGCCATAATAGTATCAAGTTGATGTGGCTGGAATGTGGGCGGCTCAGTATTCTCCAAATCATCTTGTGGTAGAGGCAATCCTCCAATACCAACATGATGCATTGCTGAAGCCATTGGTACTTCAGAATGCATATAACCCAAACCCTAACCTCTATACCTCCACGAACTGAAAACCAACAGAGATGTCGAAGTTGCTCTAACTCAACTATGTGTATTGTGTATGTTGAGGGACAGGGTGTTGCAACATTCAATACTATGTCCTTCGCTCGAGAAGAGTGTGTGCAAAGACATGAAGAGGCACATTTCAGATCTGCCGGAAAACAACTCAAAAAGGGCAACGAAGATTGCCCCTCAAACCCTAAATATTCAGATCTGAGATCCGTTTTTTTCGGCAGGACATGATGTGAATGACATGAATTTCATTGACTTGAGGTGCGTGTTGTGCGGTTTTATTGATGTCCTGCATCATTCTTGGGACGGACGGAATGCTGAATATTCAAATCTGATATCAGTGTTTTCTGCAGGACATTGCGTGAATGATTTAGGACTTGAAGGACATAATGGTGTTGTTCTGTGGTTTTGGTGGTGTCCTGCGTCATCCGTGGGACGGAGAGAAACAAGCAAAGTCAGATCTGAGATCCTTGTTTTGCGGCGGGACAGAAAGTGTAGGACACAGGACATGAATTACATGATGAGTGTTTGGAGGGCTTTCCGTGGCGTCTCGGTTCATCAGTGCGACGGACGACGGACGGAACAGTAGGCGTCAACTCCGTCGACGGGCGGGCAGGGAACACCGTGGCAGGCGCTGCCCCCTACAAGTTCGTAGGGGGTACTTTAACGTCCGCCCCACTTATTCTAATGTAAACACACAATATAATACTTATCTTGTGACTTCTATATGAGGATAACTCTAGTATGAGGATGATATAAACAAAGACATACTCTTCAACCCCAGGTAACCTTTATTTAAGCCAAAACCCAAATGGGACCTCATTTTACAAATTATTTCTCAGTTGGCTCGAATGGTCTCTCTCCCCTTGTGTATGAGTGGCCACAACTCCACGGAGACACACACCATAGGTCCCACAAGTAATTGCCGCGGCTAAGTGACAGGGACAATTACTGGTTGAAGTGCTTCAAATCGAAAGATAGTGAGGGCCACCACAATTCCTGTATTCGGGGACTTCCATCCATTGAGGTCCTGTTTACGATGAGCCAGCCTCCATCCTCTGGGAACCCCAAAACCTTCCACCACCTGCAGATGGTTATTGGCTCTCATGCATGCATGCTTCAAGGCAGAATTGTAACACTCCGGAATCTCATCCACTGTGAACGTTACCGATGATCGCGCCAGTTGGAACATCCTGGCCAGCACAGCCGACAACGTCACCTCGTCCAGGTACTGCAACCCCGACATGCAAGCGATGTGGTCGAAGTGTTCGTGGGTGTCCATGATTACCTCTTGAAGGGGCCCAATTACGACTTCCTTGTACACCTCTGGGCGAGGGTTATTTCGCACCATTCCTGGGGAAATGTCGTTACCAATGATTGTACTAAGTTTTCCAGCTCCATGTTTCTTTTGATGTTCGTGCAAATCACGACCAAAAGCGCCTGTTCCGGAGGCCAATTCGAAGAGAGTGCCGGAGAAATCAAACCACTCAACTACGGACTTGCGAAGTTTAAGCAATTCCAATGCCCAAGTCGAGTATAACCCGGAACATGAGTCGAAAATATCTGCCAAGGAAAAAATGTCAAGTTCTGAATTGAAAATGCAACCTGTTGAAGAGATAGACGAGGCAATGGTATGCATCCTTGTTACCTGCGACGGCGTTGACGGCAGCCTTGTACTTCCCAATCTGTAGCACTTTGGTGGTGATCACCACATTAATGAGGGCACGGTGACCGCCAGGAAACGTTTCCCGGATCACGACATCCTCCCACTCGTGCTCCCAACGTAAGAACAGCGCGGGCATAGGGTTGACCTCAAGAATGAAAGGCTTCCCATCACTGTCACGGACTCTGATATCCACATTGCACCAGCTACTTCCATGCATTCCGTTCACATGCCACGCTCTCTCCGCCAAATCTCAACATGTCAAACAACACAGGATCCTCCGAGCGGACAAGGAGCTCCTCACTGAGCTCCTTGTGGAACTTCACGTCGAATGCCATGTAGTCCATGCCTGCCGCCGCTTTCTCAGCTGGGAACCGGTACTTTGTTGGATTCTGGGCCACCGGGGTGTTGCCCATCTCAATCACGACCACCGAGTAATCCCGCCCTGGGATGTACTCCTGCACCACAATGTCATCATGATTGTTCACAAACTTCACTTTACCGGCACCGTTGCAGTGGCCGTTACTATGGCCGTCGGTGTTGCCGTTGGGGGTAATGCTGGTGGCTGCCACCTTCCGGCCTGCGGAGAGATTCTCGTTTATGCGTTGAAGCTGCTGGTCGAGCTCATGTTGGTCGTGGCAGACGGATTTCTCGTCGATGAACATGCTAGCGCACATCTTGGCGGGTTTGACGAACACCGGGAAGTTCATGTCACTGCCGAAGGCCGGCACCGGTAATCCAGCTTTGGCGGCCGCGGCGTAAAAGTCCAGCTTTGAGCGGCTCAAAGT
The DNA here is from genome assembly GCA_964035585.1 of Polytrichum formosum. Classification (NCBI taxonomy): domain Eukaryota; kingdom Viridiplantae; phylum Streptophyta; class Polytrichopsida; order Polytrichales; family Polytrichaceae; genus Polytrichum; species Polytrichum formosum. The sequence goes on from OZ037941.1 coordinate 2,548,766, forward strand.
TTTTCTGGTGAGGCCGACGATCGGAACGCCGAGTGACTCGAGGTGACGGATGGCGTCCAGTCCCGCCACGGTGTCCTCGTGCTGGCCCCACATGAAGTTGAAGTACATATCGAAGCCTTCGGCCACAGCAGCGTCGATCTCCGCGGCTGCGGTTGCTTTGTGGATGTAGCGATGGTGGAATTCGTGCTGCGACGTGAACATGGCTGGGTCTGGAAACGAGTGATCGACCTCCTCAAGTGCGTTGTTAGCGCCATCGTATGAGGATTGGAAAACGCAGATCCGCATGATTGACAAGAGCCTTGAGTATATGATGCAACTGGTCAATTAATATCCTCGCAGTTACTGACAAGATAACACACAAGAATTAGATTCTTGATCTCAGAAATTCTCAATGACAGGGTTCGCAAACTTCATCATGCTTGATTTTCATTTCGAAATTTGACTGCTTAGCTAGACGATAAAACTCACAAGTTCAAACAACCTGGCACGTGCATCAGTAGACTACTTGAGACAAGCTCATCATCTAAGTCACAACCTCTACAATAACAATGTAATGCAATACTCAACCATATACCACGGTATCCGATGTAACTACATTCTGGACTTCAACACGAACCATCCGAGAAATGAACAATGTACACCATGGAGCTTCTACCTGGGTGAAGAGAGAATGCAAAAACCGCAAATCCAGACGAGGCACTGAAACGTTAAGCCACAACCCAAGTGCTGCTCAACAAGAACAGACCAAATGGAGCAAGGCATGTATTTGCCCCCACTTCTAGAGGTGATAGATATAGAAGGGAGACTGTACATGCCAACCCTCCCAATTTAGAAGCAGCCTAAGTTGACAGATGCAAATGTCCATTGACAGAGCAGTCTAGCTGTAGGAGCATTAAGAATTAGGGGAAGGCTTTTGTTTTTCCTGAGGAATATGACATGGCTCGCCCACGTTAATTTTGCCCATGAAGCCCAGGGCCGTCCGATCCATGGAACCAGGCCACTTGGCGTGAACCATTAGTTCCAACTGACATGAACACGTGAAAATTCTATTATTATTATCATTAAATTTTTTAAATTTTTTTTGAGACAGAAGGCCGACAGGCCATCGCCAAAGCACAGGAGGCAGTTGACCACCTGTGGCAAGATTTGCGTCAAGTAGAGAGGAGATTTCACAGCCGGGAATCGAACCGCCAACCTCTTCCTTAAGATTTGGGTATCTCTCCACCATCATCCGGTAGTTTAGGGTCGTCTCGGACCATTATTCTATTATAGCCATCCCTACATTTTGTACTTTCTTGTCAGGGCTGCTCATAAGAATGGCACATATGCGCAATGCACATGTTTCTGCAAATGAGGAGTTGCATCAGGAGTTAAAACTTCTGATTGAACGAGGTTCTTTGATCGAATTAGACACTGTATCTGCATGAAACTGAGTTGAAGATGACATCTTATGATGTCTCGAGAATAAACAAGAGGAGCAGCATGCTTGGAAAGAGAGCATGGACAGGAATCGTTTGTTCCTATTAACATTGTCTGAATTAGTTAATGAGAGCAGGTTTACAACTTTTAAAGTTTCATTTTTGTAAGTTATTACCAGGTGACACCATGCAGACAGCATATGTGCTTCTTGTCTATGGCTTCGACAGGAAATTATTGAAATTAGTCTTGAAACTATTTGTAACATGGAAATATCTCCAAGTCATGCTCAAAAGATGTGAACCCTGCAGATAGCTCTCACCTGGTTTATGACTGAACAAGGTTTAATTCTCAATCAAAGACATCCGATCATCTGCATGAAACCGAGACAAAAGTAACACAAAAGTAACGTCTAGCAGACCTTCGTTAGGCTTAGAATCAATGTGTCATCATAACATTCGGTGTTGCGTTGTTCCGTAATGCCATAAATAATCAGCATAACTCCAAGCTTAATGCAAACTAATGACCTGGCTTCTTGATTCCAACTGTTTACAACCTGGAACCTATGCATCGCTCGAACCATCGAAACGTCACAACATTTACCTTTCGTCACGAGTACACTAAAGTATAGTCCTATTAGTGTGGGTAGAAAACCAGTGTGGAACTCACTTTAATTAGCTATTGTGTTTTTTGTTTACTACTGATTTATTTTCACGGACATGAATGCTCAAACGTTCGTAATATGTTAAAACCAATGAACATCATCTTATGGTAAATGTAATCAACTCAATAAAATTCAATTCAATAAATTTTCTATTACTGATTTTCTATTATCAAAGCATATATAGTTAGATAGTTTTTTGTGAGATTTACTTGAAGAAAAATAATATTCACTATCTAAATTTAGGAAGAAAAACATGCGATGATGTTAAAATGTTACAATAGTTTGGATAGGCTACTGTCAAGAACTTTGGATTGTATGAGCATACCCCACCTATAACGTAATCTCATAAGTCTAATTTTGTTTTAAAATTATTTATTTTTATGGTGTCTGGATAATAAATTCTTGTTTTTGGCACAAATTGAGAAATCAAGTGGAAGAATGGAACCAAAGTACAACCACCTCCAGAGAACCAACGCAAACTAAGGGGAAATCAAGAAATAATACCCATCTAGGGCCTAGCCTTCCACATGACCACTAAGTTACTTTGGGTCACAATAAGGTCTTTGACCCCCCAAGTCGAATCGAATTCGTTAAGAACGTCCTGGTAGGCCACGTCTGGGGCCTTTTCCAAATATGAGAGAGTCAATTTCCACTCAATCCTACCATAATCTTGCAAGGCGTCCCAAATGACTTGACGTGTTTTCTCAATGGACCATTGCAGATACCATGTCGTTGTTCCTCTTCGCCACGCTAGATCTATCCAGCCATGTCAGCATTTACATCTACGTGAATGTGTATTTGTGAATTGGGTAAAACGTATACTGAATTTCGTGGACCATTCGTGGACTGCATAACATTATTCAGATCCATGATGGTGTTCTACAAGAATATTCTGTAGAATATTGTCAGTCCCGCAAAACACCATCATGGATCTGAATAATATTATGCAGATAAAATTGCAATGACCCCAATAGATAATTTTGTAGAAGCTCTGCGGTTTTAAGATGAACTGTATGTTTCAGGGTTGTCTATTGTGTCGTGACGGAGGCTAATCTCGGCATAATGTCGTGCCGTCACGACACGTATCCGTCACGACATTATGCCGGATGTTGTCTTTATCTTGACGGACTTGAATTTTACCGAATTCTGTGTGTAATTACATTACCCCATTTTTGACACGTAGGATGTAAGATGTCCATGTGTGATGACATGTCAGCAAAGTAGAGGTAAAGTGGGGGGGAAATTACTAGCCCCCGTCCGCCCCCCGTCCGCCCCCATTCCCGACCCCGGTCCGCCTCGTTCCCGCCCCGTTCCCAACCCCCCCCCCCCCCGTTCCCCCCCCCCCCCGGTCTGCCCCCCCCATCCACCCCCGTCCTCTATAAATTGAGGGTTCAAGGTGCCATTTTTGCCTCCACTGTCATAGTGTGTCTCAAGACTTTTGATTCTCTTCTGAGGAGTGAGGATTGAATGCGTGAGACCCGATTGCAGAGGATACTTTGTCCACTCTAGTGACTGTGAATTAGGGTTGCCCTTGTGGCACTCTTCAACAGGACCTAGTATGCGATCAAAGTTACTTGCTCTACCTTGTTTGTATTTGCAGGTTTTGTTGAAGTCATGCCACGCTGAAATGATGCATGGGATCATTGGTACGAGGATAAGGGGATGGTTCCCGGTAAATCACAAAGGCAGGTTAAATGTAGGTTTTGCCCGTTCGTCATATCTTACCGAGGAAATAGAATGTTGGCCCACCTTGGTTATAGACCTCCTTTAGGGGGTCCTAGTGATGTTTCCACATGTAGGATGGTACCCCCGCATATTAGGGTCTTGTTTGAAGATTGCGGAGGCGATGTGCCCTTACATGTAGGCATTGTAAATGAGGACCCTCCGGTGCGAGATGATGTACCTCTGGAGCTTATTATAGCGGACTCCGTAGATAGTGAAATAGAGCCTTTGCTTATGTCCCAATCCACACATCATTCTGGTGTTGTGGCACATGGCACACCTCCTCGTGAACTACGTCAACTCAACATAACGGAAGGGTTCAATGTGTCAACAAAACAACTCCTTGATAGAGCATGGGCAACGGCTTTTTATGAAGCTAACATTCCTTTCAACATTGTGAGACATCCTGCATTTGCTCATGCTGTGCGTGAAACTGCTCGCCATCGAATGCCAGCCTACACACCACCATCGTACAATGCAATCCGTACGAAGTTGTTAACTGCTAAAAATGTTGATCTAGATAAGCAAGTGAAGGAGAAGTTGGGGAATTCCGTTGACAAATATGGCGTTACAATATGTTGTGATGGATGGGACAACGTGCAAAACTGACCTCTCCTAAACGTTCTTCAATGTGGCACAAAGGGAGACGTTTTCTTGGGTACCATTGATACCACGGGAAATCACAAGGATCATGTCTACGTTGCTACTCAAATTCAACCATTTGTGGAAAAGGTTGGTCGACATAATGTGGTCCAAGTTTGCACCGACAATGCCCCAGTTATGGCCTCCGCTGCTCGCGACTTGATTCGAGCAAATCCCGATCTATATTTTCAAGGATGTGTTGCGCATTGCCTAGATCTCCTCTTAGAAGATTGGGGGAAGGAAGAATGGGTGAAAAAGTTGGTAAAAAGAGCGCGCCATATTTGTGTTTTTGTTAAAAACCATCATGCTTCTCAAGCTATATTCCGGAGGTTGTCACCAAATCTCTCACTCCGCCTACCTGTAGAGACTCGTTTTGCAACGAACTTCATCATGATAGAACGTCTTCTTCAAGTACGCAATGTTTTGGAAAGAATGGTGGTTGATGAGGATTGGCCTACTCTAATGCGTGATTTGAGGAGGAGATCTCGCACCGCTTACATGAAGGGCTTTGCAGTGCGACGCTTTATACGTTCCGATGGATTCTGGAACACGTGCGAAAATTTCTTGTATATGGTGATCTCGGTTGTTAAAGTTCTTCGTGTATTTGATGGCAAGGCGCCTGCAATGGGATTGGCTTGGAGGGTCATGCATGATTTACAAACCCATATTCGTGGATTCAGTAAACCTCCATTTCACTTAAGCCTTGAGCTTGCTGCAAATGCTATGCTAACGTTTCAAAATAGATGGAGGTTGATGTTGAATGATCTTCATTGGGCTGGAGCGATGTTAAATCCGTTTCTACGTGGTTGGGCCCCACTCCATGAGGATGACAATTCGAGGACAATCCTAAATCAAGTTCTTCGCAGGCTTGCTCCAGATGAGGACACTTATATCCAAATCCTCCACCAGTACCAAGATTTCCTTGAAAATCGAGGGCCTTTTGCTGATTCTACAGACCCGAACGTGCATGCCGCACCTCTCCATGAATGGTGGGATGCAATGGGAGGTGGAGCTAAGGCCCTCCAAACAATAGCAAGACGTATCCTTGCACAAGTACGTTCCGCATCCGCATGTGAGCGCAATTGGAGCATGTATTCATATGTTCACAACAAGAGTCGCAATCGCTTGAAGCATAGTCGTGCTGAGGACCTCGTCTACATATATACCAATAGTAGGCTCATTCGACATCGGAGGGGCCCAAAACCTGCGCAATGGTACGAATTGAATAAGGTCCATTCTGACGATGACCTTGACGAAGAAGATGACAACGAAGATGACGTGGATCCAAATGATAGGGCCGGAAATGTTGATGACATTGACTTTGATTTGGATAATCTCGATTCAGAGAATCATGATTTAGAAGATGATGATGGCAATGGTAGTGATGGAAACCTTGGGGTGTTTGATTTTGATGAAGCGGATGTCCCCCATCATAACGACGGAATGCATGACGATCATGAGGGGTCTATTGGAGGACCACCTTTTGAAACCCTCCATATTGGACAAGGTTTTTCCTCTGACCATAATGTTGTTATGGGGGCAACAAAGAATGTAGGAATTGAAGTAGATTCCTTGCAACCTCAGAGCGATTCTCTTTCTTTTGGTGGAGGTGACAATGTACTACCCGCAAATGAGCCAACGCATGTTCAACAGGATCCACTTCCAGCCATAGTACATTCTGAATCCATGGAAGCCTCCCTCATATCCAACCATCGTATAGAAGTTCAAACGCCCAATGTTGCTGAAATTCTTACAACTCGATTTCGTGCTCTTCAAGGAATTGCATCCACCTCTACGGTGCAAGTGCATGCACAACGTCAACATCGTCCTCTCACTCGAAGTATTGCCAATACTTCTCGATTGGGTGTTTCACGTGCAACTGCTGTGGGTGCTACTTTGGTTGCTATACACAATGTTTCAAGAAATGTTGCTATAGAGGCGCCACGCCGTCCATCTGTTCGTCGACATGTTGTTGAGAACATACCAATTGCAATTCCACCCGCATCAGTTTCGCTTCCACACAGTCAATCCAATGGAAGAGGTGGTCTCGGAGTTGGAGGTGGAAGTACAGTGGGGGATGCAATTATAGATGGAAGTAGAGATGAAGTGCACTCAAGTCCTGGTACGGGTGGAGGGCGCCTGAGAACTACGAGAGGTGTCAAACGTACTAGGAAGAGGTATCAGGGAAGATCGCTTACGTTTACTGCTGAAAACTACAATAAAGATGAGGGTAGACCACATCTAGATGAAAATGGCATACAGGATGCAGAGGGCTCCCGGCCCACCAAGAAGATAATTATCTCACAACATGACCGAGAGTTGCACCTTCGGAGCGCGACTCCCCAAACAGATGATGATTTCAGCACAGACGAGTCTGAAGAGGACCCAAGGTGTGTCGAAGCAAATGATCCCACCGTACGGATTCGAACGTAATGGTTTTGCACAAATGTGGTCGTTCGGTGCTCCCACGTACTCCCGTAATTTTTTTTACTTACGTCAAAATTGATACAACCTTAGGGCCTTCGGTAAGACATTTAGACCACAAAGCGAAAACTACCTTCGTAGTTGTATCGTTTATTTTAGTAATAAAGTTATTTATTGCATGTTTTTAAATTTTTTAAAATACCATATGGTTGTCAACTTGTCGTTGCAATTAATCTCCAACAGAATGTTATACCATTATTAGTACAATATTTTGTATTATTCTTACTGTACATGGAGTTTTATTTTCATATATTGAGCTTCTTAAAGCAAATGCTTTTATAAATATTGCAAGCCCCCTATTGCTCGATTGTACATGCTTCGTTGGTGACTTCCTCTTTTTGAGAACCTTTCTATGTGTTTTACATAATTATATCTTTATGTGATTTTCAATATTGACTATGTAGTTAATAGTACTTTTGATTAGACTATCATATGAATTACTAATATTCAAGTAAGTTTTTAAAAATTTTGAAAAATATTAAAACATGTGGCATCCATATGCTATCTTTTACACGTTCTAATCACTTAGAAATGACAACTTGCCGGTAAATCCTCTTCATATTACATATTCTTTGAACAATAAATATGTTCATTGTGTCCAAAGTCTTCCTCCCTTCCTATACAACTTCCTAAACATCATACAAAAATTCCTAATCTGAATCTGAATCGAGGTCTATTGCAATTGGATTAGCTGAATCAAGACCGCCGTGCCGTTGAAGTCCTCGTCGTGCTCGTGATGATTCCCATGCACCTTCAATGCTTCGCGCTGCTCCACGAGTGAGATATGAACGACTTCTAGGAGACAATGGAACGGCATTACGTGGTCTAGGCCTACCATTTAGCCATTTCAAAACCGCATCATCCGTAAGTCTATGCAAGAGTGCATCAATTGCACTCAACTGCAGCATGTTCTGGTGGTACCCCTGCTCCAACTCCAATTCAAGTCTCGGATCCCGTTCCATAGGCATGTCATCTGCATCTTGTTCCAAATCATGCTCCGATACTGATTCGAGACCTGCTGCATTGTACCAAATAGGATGATTGCCTCTCTTTAATTGTCTGCTTATTGTATCCCAATGCCAACCAAGAGATTGGTAAAAAAATCTTTTCAAGCCATGCTCGGGGGGCTTGTTGGGATATAACTCATCTGCAGTATACGTAACTAGACGTGAACTCCGTGTCCATGCTTCATTCATGTTCTCGTTCCATAGCTCAACATTGGCACAATTGTATAACCAACTCCATTCAACATTCTCCCCATCAAACTTTTGAAGTTCGAAGAGAAAGTCCTCAGGCTTTAACACCCATACGTTAGGCATGTAATCCCCAAGGCCAAATTGGAGGTACAAACGAGGGTGGAAGGGTGATCTACAATGAGGACACTGGCGTTTCTTGATCATATTCCCTATTAGACATTGTAGATGGAATTGGGCCCCACATGATCCAACTTGAAAGCATCCCTCTGGACCAAATGGACATTGGCAAATCGCACACACGGATCCGTCTGAAACCATTGCATGTGGATTTGGCCATAACTTCTCACCAGCCATGTGGAATGGATATTCATGCACTTGTTCCACATCCTAATGGTGATCCTCATCGGACATTTGCTGCCAATCGATGCTCCCGCTTGGCAATGTCCACTCCCTATTCTCATCTCACCTACTAGGGTACATTTGTTCATCTTCTGGCCATGACATCAGCATCATGTTCCACATTCTCTGATTGCGGTTCAATTCTTTCTAGATGCTCTCAAACTCAGCTTCAAATTGACGGGCCTTTGCCATAGCAAACAATGTGCATGTCCTCATAATCTTGCGCTCCACAATCGCATCCAACAGAAATTTCTTCAGCCTTGCATTTTGCTCTTCCAGTTGACCAAGAACGTCAAGGTCAATCTTGGCTTTGTAATCAACAACAACTTCATTGATCACTTGAAGTTGTTGTTGCATGTCCACCACCTCTTTTTGCAAAGCCTCCATCTTTCCTTGCATTACTTGATTCATCGTACATACTTCCAAAGCTTGTGACTTTGTAATCTTGGCTTCTTCTAAAGCTGTGTTCTTCTCTGCTTGCAAAGATTGAAGGTTAATGTCTGTTGGTGAACTACTTGAACTGCCAGCCTCCTCCATCGTAAGTAGTGTAACTTGATTTTCCAAATTGAGAATCCTTGCTTTGTACTCACGAATTTCCTCAGCATGCTGCTTACGCAATTCATCCATTTTGCTTTCCATCATGTCCGCTTCAAGTTCACCAAGATTTACCTCGTTAACCACCTCGTTGACCAAGTTGTTAACCTCAACTTCTGCCATGTTCTCTTGGTCTTTCATATCCTCCATGCCGTCATCCATATTTACAAACGCCTCTTCGATTACCCTCTCCATATCATTGTCTGCTCGACCAAGACGACGTGGCCTTTTTGGTTTCCGACCCTCTGGAATTGGGGTCCCAGGCTCATTCACTAGTCTGGGATTCCTCCTGAACCACTCCGGAACGGGAGTGTATGGAATATCTGGAACTGCACACTTAGTGAATGCAATTCCAATACCCCCACATTTCTTCTCGTTCAGAGCACCCAGAGTTGACCAATCCACTCTTACTCGCAACATATGCTCCGCATACATCATACATGCCACAGACATCGGAATTGCACTTTTGGGCCATCTTCCCAAATTGGAGATATTTTTAAGTATTGTTAGAAATCTTCATTTTGTCTCCACGTCTTCGAGCTAGATATAACTCGCACCCTTGGATTTGCAATGTCGCTCGTGACAAGATCTTGGCCACAACCGATTAAAGTGAGGGAAGCTCACGTACTGCATTGCAGTCCTCGCTGACCACGGCTGTGGTACATTCTCCCAACCTGTCCTGGCTTTTTGGGTGTCATCATCATAAAGATCCCACTCCAACTCTGCGGCCTTACGTTGATATTTCTTGGGCTCCCTTGATCCTCCACTTGCCATGTTTCCACCCCAATTGTAGTTTCTAAGTCTAATCTAGAACTCTAATTTTTTAAATTCTAATTGCACTTCATAATAGTGCTACAAAAACATCCAAGCATACATTTCAAAATAGTGTTGCTGTGGAATGAGTTCAAAAATGCTGTTAAAAAATAAAGTTCACAAATTCAGCACACCCTTCGAGCACCCCACTACCCGTGTTCACGCAGAGGCCAGTTGACTGGGCGCGTCAGAAGGAATGTGCCAAAAAAACAGCCACCCTAAACACACCCACAAAATACGTGAATAAATATTGTTTGTGAAAAAGGGTCCCCAAAAAGGGACCCCACACTCCCCCGAGCCCCCCGCTGCCCCGCGCTCTTTTTCAGAGGAGGGCCATCCGGGCGCCCACAAGGAGTGGAGTGGGGTATAACAAGTGGTCCCCTCCACTTATATACCCCATCCGCCTCCCCTCCCCCGTACCCGACTGTGAGCCAAATATGATGCTCACATGTTGTGTTAATTCTTAAGTTCCGTAAAACTTGTCCTTGACAATTGTTCAAGTACTTAAAATCATAAAAAGAGTGAAGCTTGTTGTTTTGATTTAAGAGTTAGTTTGAAGTGATAAATGGTGGTGTGTTGGAATTGGTGTTAGAGGAAGTTAGTGAGTAGTAATTATCTTTGGGCAAGTAGTTAGTATGAAGGAAGACAACGAATGACAACGGGCGAACGGGACGAACGGAAACGAACGGAGACGAACGGAGACGAACGGAGGATGACATCAAGCGGAGGAGTTTAGGGTGGATGAAGGCCGTTGGATCTTGAGCGGCGGCCGTGAATGCCAACCGTGGGATCTTGGAGTTTGATCAAGGGTTAGGATGATGGAGGCCGTGGATGCCAACCATTAGATGTAGGTATGGCTTGATCTACGGTGGTGAATGCTTGGTGGTTGGAGGGGGTAGTCCCATGGAGGAGAGCACGGAGGCTCATTCTCCTCTCTCTCATTCTCCACTCACACTTGGACCTCTCTCACACACACTAGGGTCCTTTGAGTAGTCTAGGTTGTAAGGGGCATAACTTCCGAGTAGGAGAAGATATTTTGTTGAAATTTAGAGGGTTAGTAAACAACTTGTTCATATGAACATGGTCAAAATCTGAGGATGTTTGGAGTAATGGAGCAGCAGTTATGACATTCTGAACTTTGCCTACATTTTCGAGCTGAAATGGGCATAACTCTTGGACAAAGGCTTGGAATTGCATGAAATTCTGAGGCATGCTTTGTTTTTAGGTTTTCTAGTTGTGGTACAAATTTCAAGTCATTCCGAGTAGATGAGAAGGAGATATATCATTCTGAAGTGTTTTCAAGAGTTGCGGACTAAAATGGTCATAACTCCTGGACAAAGGCTTGGAAACGCATGAAATTTTGAGGGATGTTTTGTTCTTAGGTTTTCTAGTTGTGGTACAAATTTCAAGTCATTCCGAGTAGATGGGAAGGAGATATAGCATTCTGAAGTGTTTTCAAGAGTTGTCGACTAAGAAAGCCATTTTGGAATGATACATTGAGTTACTAAGGAAGGAGTTTGCTAAGTGTCATCAATACTATTCCACTCGGGCTAGGACGCAATCGAAGGGTGGAGTAATTTTGGTGACACCGACCCTCCCCCCCCCTTCCTAACATCCCCCCCCCCCGTACCCGACCCTGCTCCCCTTCCCCCCCTCCCGCCCACCTTCCCCCGACCATGCCCCCCCTCCCCCCCCGTACCCGACCCTGCCCCCCCTCCCCCCCGTCCGCCCCCCTGTCCGCACCCGAAACCAGCGTCCGAAAAGTTTTTGAAATTATTAAGGTTAATTGCCTACCTCTTTAAAAGGGCATAGGTTACATCCTACAATATCAAATTTTTGTAAGTTGAAAACCTTTTGAGTTTTTAAGTTACCTGCCAATTGCCTTCAAAACTAATTTTTAGTAGGTTAAAATCCTTCATATCTTTAAATTGTAGGCTTTAAATTCAAAATTTGAGTACTAAGTGGTATCCTTGGCAGGAATTGAACCTGGCTAAGTCCTTCACCACATTTGAAGGCCAAGGATTAACCAAATCTTTTTTAAAGAGTTGATTATAAGCTATGAAAGGTTGCTAAAATTCAAATGAGTTTAAGGGTGAAAGTCCTCACAATCTTTTGGTTCAATCTTTTGGACGTGTCAAATTCACTTTGGACGGGTTTTAAAATCAACATGTTTATAATTTTTTCTACAAAAATAAATGGTATAAATATCAATTACATTATGTCGTATATGACATGTGAATATAAACATAATGAAATCTGATTACTAATACCCAATCAAAATATCAATCTTGAAGTGCTTGATTCACCTGCATACATTAATTCATCAACCACAAAATTTAGACCCTTTTTAACATAATGTCAAAGATTATAATTGAAGGTAAACTTAGCAATTGAACAAGAATTAGTATATATAAACATGTCCAAAATTTCAAAAATGAAGACCTACTTACCCTTCAAAGAAGTGGATGAATTTTTCTATCCTTCATGTTTCTCCAAACAAACATCACTGCATTCCAATTGATGTTTTCAACTGGAACATTTGCACATGAAATGAAGAACTTCAAAGTAGTACGTAGATGACTTTTGATTAGGTTTTGTTTATAAAAACCCCTCTCACATATTGCAGTGCATGACACAAAAAGGTAGGTTGAATCTCCTTGACCGCGAAGCCTATCATTTCTTGTTAAAAAAAAAACTCAAATCCTTCACCCAAAGTCATAGAAGTATGCAATAATAAACGGTTGGTTGAATTTCAAAATAAAATAAAAAATCATAGAGCTGGTACAACATATTATACAAGTAATAACTTTATTACTGCGACGACGGTACAAATGCCCTTTGTAAATCATATACATGAACAAACCATGCATAATCTAATATTCCACTTCATTCCGTCAACTTGACTTCCGTGGCTTCCGTCGAGGGTCCGTTCTTGGCGGAAGAGGATCCGGCCGAAGTAAATCAACATAGCTAATCGTTCGGTCTTTCATCCGTTCTTTCAATGGTAGCCGATGAGGCGATAATCCTCTGATCTTCTTACGAAAAGGCAAAGTCCTTGAAGATTCCCCCACTACCTTGACTTCTTCAATGTCGATTGAATTGTCCTCCACATCCACATCCCCGGGCTTCCGTTCCATATGCGCACTCAAATCAACCACATCATTTGGATCTCCACCCACGCATTTTGTTAGGTTCTTCTCCACCGCATCGATCTCCAATTTGTCCGCATATCGTCGTTGGTCCTCTTCCGCCCTCAACTTCCATGCTTGTGTAGATTGTGAGAAGGGGGTCATGACATACTCATCACGAAATCGATCTCTAGCACTTCTCTCATTTCTCTCACGCTCGGGTGATGGATTGAATGGAATATGGGAATCTCCTAAATTTTCTTATCTCCTCATCCCATCCTAGACCCTCAAACATGTCTCTCTCCTCTCCCATCCTATCCATGATACTCTACCTTGTCATATGTATGAGTCTAAATGCTCTACTTATATATTGAGCTCAAAGGACTTCATGAAATGTACAATAATTGATGTAATCCAAGATGTAGAGGATCCAATTCTCGTTGGTGAGATAAAGACAACACAATTGGAATAAAAAAAAAGTTGGTGAGGTCAAAAAGGTAGTTGCACTTTTTGGAAAAGTCTTTCGACATTCGCATTGGAAACCTCTTTGATACCTCTTTGAAGCTTCTATATTTGATATGTTATCCATTCATTCAACAAATCACATATTGCTGCTTCAACCTTAGTGGTTCATATGGTTTCACAACCCACACGAAGGCCACTTTCATTCAACAAATCACAAATTTGTGCTTCAACCTTAGTGGTTCATATGGTTTCACAACCCATGTCACGCATCCGAAGGCAACTTTCATTCAACAAATCACATATTGCTGCTTCAACCTTAGTGGTTCATATGGTTTCACAACCCACACGCACACGAAGGCCACTTTCATTCAACAAATCACAAATTTGTGCTTCAACCTTAGTGGTTCATATGGTTTCACAACCCATGTCACGCATCCGAAGGCCACTTTCATTCAACAAATCACATATTGCTGCTTCAACCTTAGTGGTTCATATGGTTTCACAACCCACACGCACACGAAGGCCACTTTCATTCAACAAATCACAAATTTGTGCTTCAACCTTAGTGGTTCATATGGTTTCACAACCCATGTCACGCATCCGAAGGCCACTTTCATTCAACAAATCACATATTGCTGCTTCAACCTTAGTGGTTCATATGGATTCACAACCCACACACATACGAAGGCCACTTTCATTCAACAAATCACAAATTTGTGCTTCAACCTTAGTGGTTCATATGGTTTCACAACCCATGTCACGCATCTGAAGGCCACTTTCATTCAAGAAATCACATATTGTTGCTTCAACCTTAGTGGTTCATATGGTTTCACAACCCACACGCATACGAAGGCCACTTTCATTCAACAAATCACAAATTTGTGCTTCAACCTTAGTGGTTCATATGGTTTCACAACCCATGTCACACATCCGAAGGCCACTTTCATTCAACAAATCACATATTGCTGCTTCAACCTTAGTGGTTCATATGGTTTCACAACCCACATGCATACGAAGGCCACTTTCATTCAACAAATCACAAATTTGTGCTTCAACCTTAGTGGTTCATATGGTTTCACAACCCATGTCACGCATCCGAAGGCCACTTTCATTCAACAAATCACATATTGTTGCTTCAACCTTAGTGGTTCATATGGTTTCACAACCCTAAACCCTAAAACCCTAAACCCTAAACCCTAAACCCTTTTAAATCACAAACCCAACAACAATATTGCTTCCAATCTATCTTCAATTAAGGCATTGTGAATTGTACATTGTACATTACACTCAAATTGAAGGGGATCTCTGCATTTTGCAAAGTCTACCTCAAATCATCCCAGTGTCAAGCTAAGATGCCTCATAATTAACCCAATATTTAACCAGCCAAAGCATCACTAGCATGTCAATTGACGTGTGGTTTTTTCTTCACAAGTCACAGTATGTGTCAACTTCTCAATTGTGCATGTCAATTGACATGCATTTTTTTTGCGAGTTTTTGCGTGTCAAAAGTGAATAACTTGCAAAAACTTTGTCAAACATACAAACTGCTTCCCCCCATCCCCCAGCCTTCCCCCCCTATGCTCCCGTACAATGTGTAAGTTTGACAAATTTCATTTGACATTCAACTCCAAATACAAAGTGTCATGTGACATTTAAAAAAAATGAATGTCAAAATGACATATACATTTAATTCTAAAATGTCACCTCAATTTTGGGTTACACAACATTTTAGAAAAACTAATATTTTAAATAATAAAAAATACAATCTTGATTTGTAACAAAAAACTATCAATCGGGCATAAGGGCCAAGTTCCATGTACCGGTCCCGATCCGTTTATTTTGAAATAAATGGGTGGGCCGGTGAAAAGAGGGTGGTGCCATGTGCCCATCCCTCTCACCCAAGGACTTCCCTAAAACCCGGGTAAAGCTCCCTCGGTTATAGCGGACACGTCCGGCTATCCCAATGCACCTACAAGAACTTACTCCGGAGATTTCCAAGTAGCTTTTAGTTAAGTAGCTTTCGCACATGGTCATTGTTTTATCTACCAACCAATGAATGTTGGATAGTTTTTGTCCCATCCCCAAATGCCTTAATCCTTACCTTCGGTTTTTGTTAATGAAGCTCCTCGTGCCCTCATAGCTAAGACTAAAAGCAACCAATCACAAGAGCGGGAGGCAACACTTTTAGAGGTCCTACATTCTTGCCTCATGTCTAGGTACCGATGGGAGGGTCGGTAGTTTTAGCTTAACCCCTCCACTTTTAAGCCTTGCCACATCATTTGCCAACTAGGCTCGGCATTAGATAATGTCGATGGTGTGAACGCTCAGTTTTAAGGACCCACTTTTAGGCTTAACTAATGTCAAGTGGGGAGGGGACATAAGTAACATATTTATATATAGAGGAAAAAATCAAAAGAAATATTCATAAAATATTTAAAACATTATTTTGGTATCATTTAGGGGTTACAGTTCAATTGTAGTAAAATAATCACATGATTATTTGTTTTTATGTAATAGTTACATGGAACTCGGATTCCAGCGAACAGCGTAGAATTGCGGTCGCACATTCTCTTGCAGTACAAAAGTTATTTCATATTTGTATAGAGGACTTCATTACCTATCCGTGGACACCAAGAACTCATTTTTTGGAATTCATATGATTTTTTGAAAGCCAAAAAACCGAGACTATGTCTTAAAATTTCCAAAAAAAAAGTGAAAAGGTGCTGATTCCAGCGAACAGCGTAGAATTGCGGTCGCACATTCTCTTGCAGTACAAATGTTATTTCATATTTGTATAGAGGACTTCGTTCCCCCCCGTCCGCTCTGTTCCCCCCCCGGTCCGCCCACCCCGCTCCCACGTTCCCCCCTACGTACCGCCGCGTTCCCCCCGTCAAATCCGACCAAGATCTCATCATGATGTGGGCCCCATCATGATGAAGCTCCCCTTTACCTATATAAAACCGGGGGGCTTTAGTTGCAATCACTTTTCCTCTCCTCCCACCACATCGGGACCCGAGACCTTGTTGCGTCCCAAGGGACAGCGGCACCGCGCGGGTCTCAAGGGATTTGGGAGGGCAGGGCAAATTGTCGGGTAACCCTCGCAAATTTTTTTTCAGATTCACGCACTCATTTCTACACTCACTCACTCACGCGGTTTTTTTCTCGATGGAGGGGGAGGACATTGCTCATTATCAAGACGAGGATTCAAGGCTGCACTGTGTTTGGCTCCAAAGCAATGCATCTGCGAATACTAGCGAGGGTATGGGAAGTGAACCCGGAAGTGGAAGTCCTACATCACGTAGAGCACGCCCCGATCCTTTTAAATTTGATCAGGAGTTTTTTTGCTGTTGGTCATTCTGGAGGCAGCCAATCACGGGGAAGCCGTGGAACACGTGGGAGTCGGGGAAATAGTGGATATAGAGGGAGAATAGGAAGGGGACCAAGCTCAGGCAGTTCCACTGGTATACAACACGTACCACCACGATCTCCGACACGACGGTCATCAAGACCACATAGCCCTGCACGTTATGTACCTCAGGCTTTGGATAGTGATGAACGACGGGGATTGAAACGTGCAGCAGATTCGGAAGGGATGGAGGAGGGGTCCACGGCATCATGTTCACAATCAAAAAAAAAGAAAAATAGAGGCAAACGCGATAAACGGAGCGATGAGATTCGAAACAATTGTAATGATATTGCTTTTGGAATGGTTTAGAAATAACAGCATGGTTTTTTTGGAAAGACAATACCTCAATAATGGTATAAAAGGTTTAGAGTTGGTGAAGAACGATTTGATGTATCTTCTCACGGAAGGCACGGTTGGAGCGGAGTTTGAAAAAGATAGGGCATGAGCGATTGGGACACCTGGATTGAACAACAAGCCATAGAAGCAATCTACAATCCAACAATGACATATGATGTTGTGCATCCTGGTAAGGGAAGTAGTAGTGGCATGAAGTATGAGCTGTACGAGAAGCTAGAGAATTGGAGAAGAGGCGTAATAATAGCAAAAATAACATCCGCCCACAACCTTCCCGTTTTTATTGACAGACAAATGGCAGACAACATTGCCACTCAGGGCCGGCATGATGTCATATGGCTGCCTAGAAATGCGGAGATCAAAGCCTTGGATAAGGAAATCTTCCAAGGGACCTACGGAGTGGTACGGAGGGTCACAATTCATGAAGCATCATTCATCCCTAGCTGGATAGAGTGGGCTGGGAAGACCATGAAGGCCACGAATAGTTTGGAGAGTCGAAATGAGCGTTCAGTTGAAGCATTGGCATGTCTAGTAGATCATCCTGGGGTAATCAAGCTACAGTACCTCAATATGAAAACATACGAATCCTATTCGATGTGGTGGAATGGAGGCTCTTTGAAGCACATAAGGGCCTATGACTACCAAGTTCCGGATGTCCACGAGAGCACAATCCTTCAAACGCTTGGGCCAGACTTTGAAGCACGGAAACGCTTGGTTGTATATCGAAGGCATCGAGCTTATTTGGCATGGGCTCTAATGCGCGTTGTGGATGTAGTGCACAAGCATGACGTGTCGCACAATGACCTTAATCCCAACAATGTCATGCTGCATTTCCCACAAGACCGTGAGAACACGGTTTTCATTGGTGTGTGTGATTGGGACATGGCATCATGGGGAGATGAGGACGCCCCCTCTAACTATGGAAAAGATTCAGTGGATGAGATGAACAAGCACAAACCAAAATATAACTGTGCTGGACCTGAATTATTCCATGTACGAGGACAACGTGGAACATCCACCTCTCCAATGAGGATGGCTCGAAAACATAGGCACACATTTCTCTTGGAGTCTGTGAGCCCAAATTGATGCCCACATGTGTTGTTAACACTTGTAAAACATTACAAGTAGTGTTTTGTTGATTTATGATTATTCACAAAAATATAAAAAGAGTGAAGCTTGAAGAAAGCTAAGTTTGAAGCATTAGGCTTGTGTGGAGTGGACTTAAGTAGTATGAGGACATACCTTGGTAAAGTGTGGTAGGTAGAAAGCCAAGGTTAGTTAAATGTTTGAATTAGGATCTTTGTTGATCATTTGAGGGAGAAAGGCTTAGGATATTAGATGAGAGCCTACAAAGTAGGAGAAGATTTCGAAGGCTTATCGAGAGCCTTGTGGATGGGATGAGTCCCTACCTAGAAGGAGAAGGTTAAGGGGTTGTGATTGGAGGCTCTAATCCTCTCACCCTATCCTTACCTCATGCCCTCTCTCCCTCTCAACTCACTATATAATCCCTCATTCTTCCCTCACTCATCTTCTATTTCTTTCGTGCTCCTTAAGCACCCCACGGGTTATAAGTGTGGGTGTGTGGAAAGCAAGATAGGAGCACATGTGTGTGCTTAGTTCTTAGGAGAAGAGCCAAGGCTATTTAGCCTTGAAGAGGGATTGACCTCTTGTTAGAAGTAGATTGGGTTTAAGGAATTTGGAGTTTGATTGTAAACTTCAACTTGTTGCATTGAGATTCATATTGAAGTGAGAGAGTTCAAACTTGTTTAAACTTGTGGCATTTAGAGTGACTAGATTGTACTAAATGCATTACTTGTAGTGTTTTATTAGTTATGAACTTGAGCAGAACTTTATAGTGAGAGATTTGTCAATTATGGATGATCAGAGTGTTCAATGGGTATGAAAATTTGAGGAATTGTTTATTATAAAGTATGGGAGTTGTGGTAAAAATTTGAGAGCTTCAGTCATTGGGATGAAAGAGTTATTAAAAGTTGAAGGGGAGGGTGTCTAGGAACAAAGCAGCAAGGTTTGAAAATATGTATCTCTTAGAGGGTTATAGATATGGATACCAAAATTTGACACTACCTTTTGAACTTATATATCTATTTTGCGTCAAAATTTTAGATTGATTGGACGTAGGAGTTGGAAGTTATTAAAGTTTTAATGACCGGATGCTTTATCACAGCATTCATACTAAGTAGTTAGAGTTAGAATTTCATGCATAACTTTTGCATATGAACTCTGTTTGTTCCAAAATTTGGTGTGGAGATTTTTGATAAGGTACTTAACAAGTGTATTAAATTTCACTTGAAGAACATAAGTTGGGTGGGAGTTATACTATTCTGAAGTTTAGTAGGAAGACATTGATAAAGATTTACATCAAGAAGAACTTAGAGAAGGAAGGGCAAGGATAAGTATATAAGTATTTTTTAATACTTGTATTTAAAACCTATGTGCTCATGGAATTCACAAGCGAAGTGTCATGTACCAATACGGAATCAACCACGATGACATGTGATAGCACAGAATCAATAAGCGAAAACTCATGTAGTAGTGTGGAGTCGACGGCAAGGACTCGATTCACAAGAGGGATATCTTTGAAGGCATGCGTGGCCAAAGCGGCCGGGTGGACATTAGAAAAGGCTAAGGATATAACCTTGCCCGACATTAAGGAATGTAAAACTACATAGTGTGGTGTTAATCAAGTTGTGTATATTCCAAGGGTAGATTGGAATTATATATTGGGTTACAAAGAGAGAAGTCTCTACATGTCATTATAAACTTTTCCACTCGGACTAGGACGAAATCGAAGGGTGGAGGATTTTTGGTGACAGAGTCCTTCTCAGTGGGTGCTTTGGCAAAGAAGATTTATCACAAGGATTCGACTTCCCCCTTGTTTCAGCTAAACCGTGATCCAAATGGCTTGAAGATGTGATTTGAGGTAGCATTGGATGCATTGACAAAGACCAATCCACCGGAAAGGTCAACCATCATACACGTAGTGAAC
Organism: Polytrichum formosum; assembly: GCA_964035585.1. NCBI lineage: Eukaryota > Viridiplantae > Streptophyta > Polytrichopsida > Polytrichales > Polytrichaceae > Polytrichum > Polytrichum formosum. Next base: position 2,569,056 of record OZ037941.1, read on the forward strand.
ATGTTGAAGTCGCCTCCATACAGCATGGCTAACCCGACAATGTGCTTCCGTGACACTACAAAATAAAATTTTTTAGTTTCTTTTGCATCAATTTTGAATCATACCAATTTTGTAACCGCTGGAGATGTAAATAAAGCCATCAATTTTTCATACAAAACTTGTATATTTTTTGGAGTTTATATGATTTTTTGAGAGCCAAAAAACCGAGACTATGTCCTAAAATTTCCAAAAAAAGGTGAAAAGATGTTGATTCCAGTAGAATTGCGGTCGCACAAATGTTATTTCATATTTGTATAGAGGACTTTATTACCTATCCGTGGACACCAAGAACTCATTTTTTGGAATTCATATGATTTTTTGAGAGCCAAAAAACCGAGACTATGTCTTAAAATTTCCAAAAAAAATGAAAATGTACTGATTCCAGCGAACAGCGTAGAATTGCGGTCTCACATTCTCTTGCAGTACAAATGTTATTTCATATTTGTATAGAGGACTTCATTACCTATCCGTGGACACCAAGAACGCATTTTTTTGGAGTTCATATGATTTTTTGAGAGCCAAAAAACAGAGACTATGTCTTCAATTTAAAAAAAGTGAAAATCCCCCCCCCCTCCATCCGCCCCACCCCCCACCCCCGTCCGCCCCTCCCCGTCCGCCCCTCCCCGTCCGCCCCACACACTCCTTAGTCATATTTTACTACTTTGATTTTAACATAATGATAACAGAATGGCAAAATGGTTTACCTGGCGCTAGGCATATCCACGTCCATGTCGGCCTTGTCTACCACATAGGACACCACCTTGGCAAGAAGGTAAGTATTTTACCCACCCTACTAGCTGCCCCCTAGGTTGACCCTACGTGAACCCTATTGTGTCGTGACGGAGGGGTCCGTCACGACATGACACGTCATGACGGCACGACACCGTCATGACGTCGGGATAGACAACCCGGGTATGTTTACAGTATGTGACTTTTGTGGAAGCTTCATAGTGAACCAATCTCCCCGTTACAAGTGGACATATGAACAGTCGACATGTATCTACGTACCCAATTACATTATCATGCTCCTGTGGACGTGGTAATCCTCCAATCATTCAAATTCTCATATCCGGTGATTCTAGGCTTTTGAATACAATTGTAAAATAGAAAATTGTTTCTTGAATTTTGTAAAAAAACTATTACAGTATCACACGTGTCCATTTTCTATTCAAACACACACTGCCCCTCACAATTCATATATATACCTTACCTATTGCCGCTATGTATTACATGTATAACTTTACATGCTATGCACAAATATGGATCTCGTCTACTATCGTAAGTAAAACCTATAGATGTTATATAGTCGAAATTATAGATCTCTTACGTGTCGTGCCCATGCATCCCTCAACATTAGGAACTGTTGCATTCAACAAAACGGACACAGCAACTGTCTTCCCGTGTTCTGTTAGACGATCGGAAAGGACTACGAACTACTGAAGGCCATCTTCATATTAATTCCGCTTTGTTGTCTTCTTTACATGTCCTGATTTTCTAATTGCTTGACTGCTCCCCGGTTCAGCAACATCGTCCTCACATTGCAAAAACCACTTCATGCATGCTTAACAATACTCTACTCCACATAATCATGTACACCACCCAAAACCTTATATTGCTTAAACTGGAAAATTTCAGTGAAATTGGTGCATTGTCAGATGCTCGCACAAAGCCTCAAATCTATACTGGTCTTAATTTTTGCAATTCAACATATTTGAACGTCACAATTTTGGCACTTTCCAACATATCATTTCTATGAATATGACCATACAAGTCTGGAGTTTAATATACTGTAAGTCCATGATAGGCATTCGCCGAAATAGTACATACCCCTGTCTCATTAGTCTGTCCTTAGCTCACACACCTGTTTGGGATGAGAATGATCAGCAATTGCTCCCGGCTCCACGGCATGTCCCTGACAGTACAATGCATGTTAAAAAAAAATACTAAGAGCAGCCAATGTTATCCACAAGCACCTTCATACTCTTGGAAACTATAGTACGCTTTAAATTTATAGGGCTTAAGTATGTCATGACAACTATTGCAAATCATTCACACGTGCATGTGGTGACTTGGACAGTATGGACATTGCCATGGACAACAATTTCGGTTTTATGAGACACTGCCAAAGGTACCTTTCTGTAGACACACCTGCATGGCACGCATTTGCTTTGCCGCTGGTGCTGATTCCACTGCCTCACACTGTGAATCATATTGTAAACTTCATTATTCTAAGTCACGCTTGCCCATCACCAGGGATGTGCAAATGGACGTGACGCGGCCTTTTTGCGTCACGTCGCGTCACAAATGACGTGACGCCGTCACGTCACGTCACGTCGGGGCGTGACGCGCACTGACGTGGTAAAAAAAAGTTACTGTACCAATTTTTTGTAACTTTTTTTTTACTTTTTTGGACGACTGCTCTAGTCGACTGCTACGAGCAGTCGACTTCAGAAAACAAAAATTAAAAAAAACTATTAAAAAATCTGAACCGTTAGATCTTCTTGGATTGAAGATCTAACGGTCCATGATTGTTTTTAGAATTTTTTGATTTTTTTTTTTAAGGATTTCCTTGAAGTCGACTGCTTTTAGCAGTCGACCAGCTAGTCGACTACTATTAGTAGTCGACTGGTCTTGGTCGACTGCAAAAGTAATTTTTTGCAGTCGACTTAGCAAACGACTGCAAACAGCAGTCGACCTAGCAGTCGACTGCAAAAAAACATTAAATTAAAAAATTCCAAAAAAAATTCTGGACCGTCAGATCTTCTTGGCAAGAAGATCTGACGGTCCAGAATTTTTTTAATTTTTTTAAATTTTTTTGCAGTCGACTGCTAAGTCGACTGCAAATAGCAGTCGAATTAGCAATCGACTGCCAGAAAAAATTAAAAAATTCCAAAAAAAATTCTGGACCGTCAGATCTTCTTGCCAAGAAGATCTGACGGTCCAGAATTTTTTTTGGAATTTTTTAATTTTTAATTTTTGCAGTCGACTGCTAGGTCGACTGCTATCTGCAGTCGACTTAGTAGTCGACCAAGGGGTTGACCAGGGGGTTGACCGCGTCAGTTTACCCCTGGGGTAACTGCCGGATTTACCCCCCCCCCCGCGGACGTGACGTTTTCAGGTCTGCCGTCACGTCGCTGTCACAGGACGTGACGCGACGTGACGTGTAATCCCTGCCCATCACACTTACAAATTTTTGGCAAACAATTGGTATGTACAAGAACAATTTGTAATCCACTTTTCATATATATATATATATCAGTGGTTCTACGAGTAACATTGTTCACTCACCTCCATGCCTCCTATATGCACTGCCATTGCTACCAGTTCTGCTGCATCTTCTGCGATTGTTGTAGAGAATTTTCCCGTGGTCACGGCTTCAACTTCAATTGGGACAAATCTTTGGTGCCCTTCTAGTGTTGCTATCCTTTCCATCAGTTTCATTACAAATGGGTTAGATGCAAGTTGCTCTTCTGACATAGACTGCACTCCCCCCGATCCAATATTGCCAGTGGCAGGTCTCGCGTTACTTCCAATTTCGTCATGAATTTCAACACGTGAACCACATGTTACCGGAGGATTACATGCGTCTTCAGTTGTCTCCACGTATGGATTTCCAAGTACGTTAGATACCCGTGCCACTTCAAATGACAATGGCGACGCATCTTGACTCCCATACATGACATTATCTTTGTTCTGGTTTCATTTTGAATGGCCGCCATATCCTTTGTCCCTTGCCATCTCAAATCTTATTTCCTCTGGATCAGGAGATATTCTCAACCGCTTCCTTAGTCTCTCACGTACCCCAACCTCTCCCAATGGACCGGTTCGTCCAAAGTTCACTAAGCTCGCGTTAGCCTTGCTGCAGTTTTGTGACTTCCTGATCGTTGTTGGATTCTCCAACTTTCTTCTTAGCGAGCGCCATGTACGATCTGAGACATCCTCGGGTTTTGGTTCATTGTTGCGAATTTTCTTCCACAACTCTGTATGCCTCAAAGACACACCACGGGCTATAACCTCCTTCACAACCTCAAACTTAATTGGGATATTGTATTCCCATGTATGTTGTATCCAGCCCGCAATTTCTTGAACAACATCAAGAGGTTGTCTATTAATTAATCCTATGGCTGGGTCCAGTTTTCTAGAGAGTAGCATCACCTCTTTCCGCCGATCATTCACACCAACACCATAAGGTTTTTTCGTGTACTCGTCTACGAGTAAATAGTTCCTCAGCGGACCTTCCCGACAACGCCTTTCGCCTTCTCTTTCTCGAGCCACCTTTGCATGTCTCCTCTCTTTTCGTTTTTGTGCTTCAGTTTCACAGTAAAAATTGCCTGGGCCCACGTCCTCTGCATCTTCATTTTGTTGCTCCTCTATTTCCTCGACTTTTTCTTCTTCATAATCCTCTTCACTGTCATCACTACTATCTGCCTCATTGTCCATGTTGTAAAAGGAGAACGTTGGATGTTTGTTGAATTGCAGAGAACGTCGAATTATTTGTGACTGGCTCTGATTTGCTCTCTCCACGCTTGGCTTTGTCCTTACGAAGTTTCGTTTATCTATCTGTGAGCTTCAATCCACTTTTACTAAGGGGCGGTTTACACCATGGACCATGAACTTGTCCCACGGCCATCCGAAGCTTGTGATTGGATGTTGAACTCGTCCCGGGAGCAGATCGGTTTACACCAAGCAAAAAGTGTCAGAGAGCCCATAGAGATTGAGGTCCCCAAAAAACAATATTTAAGGCCTATTCTATCCACTGACATGGTCCAACGGCTTTTCCGTTGGGAGGGGCAAAAGAGGTGGTTTGGAAAAACCAGCCAGGGGCCCATGGCAGAAAAATGCCAAAAAAAAAAATTAATATTTTTTTATTTGACTTGTAGAAGCCGCTGCAGGTTACTGTTAAAACAGACTAACGGTTTAATTTCAGGGCTTAGTGAAAAGGCAGTTTTAGGAAGGATTTGTCATTTCTCTTTCTTGCAGCATAGTTCTGATAGAGTGATAGAGTGAGATTTTTTTCGTAGAAATGGAAGGATACTTTGTTGCTGAGGAACCGCGTAGAGAGTCACAAGGAGAGTGGTCACAAAATTCGGAGTGGATGCAACAAGTGCGAATTCCAAATTTCAGAGAGAATCAAAATTCAATTTCCCGAATGTTGCAAGGTCCGAATTTGCTTCCCAGTACTTTTAGTGCATTTCATCCTCCTCCACTTCTGTCAATGACAAATTACAGCCAAGGAGGACAATTAGATAGTCATCAGTCATATGTTAGAGCAGAAATGTTTGAAGAAAAAAGAAGAAACCGAAGGAGCAACGAAGAGCCAACTAGCAGGAAGAAAGAGGGGGCGTGTCACAAAAGAAGCAACGAAAAAAATGAAGAAAGGTGAGAAGAAGAATACGATTGAAATTGGCGAATCGGAAGAAAAAGAAGAAGAAATGAGCAGAATCAAATGGAAGGATTTCGAAGTGCATCATCTCATAGCAATTTGTGGGGAGATGGACGAAGAATTCACAAAAACAGCAAACAAGCAAGGTAATATATTTTTGGAATTTTTTTGGATTTTTTTGGATTTTTTGTAATTTATCAAATTTTTACAAAAAAATTCAAATTTTTTTTCAAATTTTTTTGTAAAATTTATGAATTTTTTTGGTAAAAGGTGTTGACCTTTGATGTTGGCCATATGATGAGGCCGTAGAAGGCCATAAGCCCCTATGCCCCCCCTCCCCCCATAGGGCAGGCGGGGGCTTGTATGCTAGTTTGTCGTCCTCGGGAATCGAACCCTGTGAGGCCAAACCCACCACCCTTAAGCGTCCTAGTCCGGGTCATGGGTTTGGAGATCACATGTGTAACATAAAAACTTGTAGTAACATGGAATGTACGTTCTACCTTGATGGACTTACAACTTCCTTCAAGTCATGACATTTTATTAGTGTGACTCTCTTGCATAGGTACATCCTTAGCTTTCTCAAGAGTCCACCCCACCGCCTTTGCCACGCATGCCCTCAAAGATTTTCCTCTTGCAAACTTGGTCCTGGCTGACGATTCTTCACTAGTGCATGACACCTCGCTGAGGCTATGGCTTGTTGATTCCATGAGGCACATAAGTCTTTAATACAAGTGTTAAAAAACACTTATATAACCTATCATCGCCTCCTCTTCCACAAGTCCCTCACAACAACTTCCCAAGTTCACACCTTAATGCAGCTACTAACCCAGCAGCCTCGTCCAAGTACTAAACCAACAAAATTAAGTGTTCCAATCTAATATAAATCCAAACACTATGAATCTAAATATCGCAAGTCTAAATACTATAAGAGTAAATACTATAAGTCTAAATACTATAATTTCCAACACTAGAAGTCTAATTTCTAGAAGTCTAAATACTAGAGCTATGCACTTGTTTCTAAATGCTTTTAATCTAACACTACATCTAACAATGCAAAGCTAACTTCAAAACTAATTGACCTTGGCTCTTCACCTTGAAACCTTGCACACACACGTGCTCCTCTCTTGCTTTCCACACACCCACACTTATAACACATGGGGTGCCAAGGAGCACAAAGGAAAGAGAGAGTGAATAGGAACACAAGTGAGTGAAGAAGGTGAGAGAGAGGAATATATAGGGGGAGGGAAGGGGTGAGCACCCCTCAAAGGGGTGCCAAAGGAGCACGAAGGAAAGAGAGAGTGAATAGCAACACAAGTGAGTGAAGAAGGTGAGAGAGAGGAATATATAGGGGGAGGGAAGGGGTGAGCACCCCTCAAAGCGCAAGATAAGCCCCTCGATCCTCTCCTACTTTGTAGGCTCTCATCCTATCCTTTAAGCCTTCAACTCTTAAACCAACAACATAGATCTTAATTCAAACGGGGGAGGGCGAGAGAGAGAGAGGGAAGATATATGAGAGAAGAAGGAGAGAAAGAGGATAGGAGAGAAGGGGAGGAGAGGGCATCCAACCACAACCCTTTAAACTTTCTCCTACTAAGTAGGACCTTATCCTATCCACTAACTCCTCACCCTCTAAACCAACAAGAGCATATTCTAATTCAAACATTTAAACCCAAGGCCCTTCCCTTTGCCTCATCAAACACACCTCCTCTAATCAAAACACTCCCTAATGCCACTAATCCTCTACTTAACCACACAAAATGGCTTAAGGCCTAAACCTAAATCCACACTAAGCCTCACTCTTTTTATACTTTTGATTGTTTCAATAACACTCCAATTGCAATTTTAAGTAGATCCTAAACATAAAACAAATATGAGCAACCATTTTGGGCTCATAAACCCGCGTCTCCTCCTTCCTAGCGTTCTCTCCTTGTTTTCCTTACCACTACGTTACTCTCCCTATTTTGATGTCTTCATAGGTAGCATATGTCCTTATACTACACTTCACCTACACTATTTTGGGAGAAATGAGTTTCAACATCTTTTAGCTTTTGTTTCACAATTTTAATGTGTTTTTCTGTTGTTTTTGTAGGTGCCAACTCTTGGATCAAATTATAGATTCGAATGGTCGCTGCAATCAAAGGATTCAATCGATCCTGGTTATCATGCAAAAAAAATACAAAACCATCTTAAAGGAATATAGAACTGATAAGAGAGCAAATGAGATTTCAGGTAGTGATAGAAAACAGGAATGCAAGTGGTTTACTGAGATGGATCAATGGCATGGTAGTAGAGCGAGTGTTCACAATGAGATTCCTGCTAGTGCCACAGAATATTGGACAGAAGATACTATTCCTTCTACCCCTACACCGTCTCAAACAACAACTTCTGCACCGCCAACACAAGAGAAGAAAAAGAAGACACAAGAAAAATTTGAAAGTCTTCTAGAATAGGTTGTAGGAAATTCAGGGACACTTCTTGCATCATTCCAGGAATCTACTGCTATCCTGAAGAATATGGACAAGAATTTTGCTACTCTTATAGCTAAATTCTAGCTTTAATCCATTAAATCAATCTCGCTATCACTATCACTATCAGTTTCCATAATACTGGATTTTTTCGTAGTTTGTATTGCCACAAACTTTCTGCCAATGTTTCGTGCATAGCTGTAGCTTCTCGCAGAAGGTCATTAGCCTTCTTATTTTCTGTCAATAAAAATAAATATATTTCTGCATCGTTTTCTTCGTCTGCAATTGGCACATCTTCCCTAGCTAGAATCCTTCTTCGTACTTCTACAATTCCAACTCTTTCTCCTCGTAATTCACTGCCTTCTCTTACTTCTCCCTCAATAATTCTTCTAGCCAATTTATTTTCTGCTTCAATAATCCAATCTTCTTCTATACCTTCGTTATTAACAATGCATATATTGTGCAATACTATACAAGCTGCTACAATATCAGGCATATTCCTCAAAGGTACCTCAGGTCATTTCATTATCAATCTCCATCTACCCTTCAAAATCCCGAACGCCCTCTCTACGCACATCCTCGTCGAAGACTGTATGAAATTCCAATTTGCCTCTTTCCCGGATAGCGCAGTTTTCCCACCCTTAAATGGACAATACATCCAAGGCCTTACCGGATATGTAGCATCTCCTATCAACTTGTATGGCTGGAATTTACCTTCAATGCAAGCACGTCCAATTTTTGTCACTTGAAATACTGCCCAATCGTGAAGACTTCCTGCCCATCCAAACTCATAATCCCAAAACATGCAATCTGGTTCAACAATTCCCTGCAAAATCGCTGAATGAAATGACTTCCTGCAATAATAATCTTCTCCGCCGATTATAGGAGCCAAAACAGGAATATGTGATCCATCTATCGCACCTATGATGTAAGGTATTCCGTGCAACTCCTCGAATTTCGAAGCTAAAACCCTAAATTGCGATTCACTTGGAGTTTGCACGAAAACTGGTTGTAGATATTTTCTCACAGCTCTGCAAAATTCTCTCACTATTATGGACAATGTATTTTTATGCACTCCATACAAATCACCTATGGTTTGTAATCCATCGCCACTACCCAACCGATGCAATGCCATCGCTATCCTCTCTTGCACCGGCACCGAAACCCTAAAACGGGTATCTTCTTTCTTCAAATACGGACCCAACCTCTCACACAAAAACCTAAATGTCGTATATGTCACTCGCGTTCGCTTTCTAAATTCTTTCTCCGTCCACGAACCCAATAGCAACCGGTCCATAAAACCTAACATCCTCTCTTGACTCCATATGTTCCTCTCTTTACGTCCAATGCTTTCGTAAACCACGCTCAAAATTGCAATTTTTTCCCATTCTCCTTGCAAAATCAGTGTTTGAATGCCCACAACATTCTTCACAAGCATATACAAAAATATGTACAATCCTAGTAGCACGACTAGCTTCCTCCTCCTCTCCTCCATTTCGACCATACTTGCTGAATTTTAAGGTGAAAAGAAGGAAAAACCTAAGTGACAAGATAAGTGAAGGCATGTGAAGGCATGTGTAGGCAAGAGAAGGCAACAAAATGGTCAAACTTCAATTTTTTCCAAAACTGCCCTTTTTGGGCTTATATTAAAAAAATCAGCACATCCACTTCTTGCCGCATGGTCATTCCTCTTGGTCCCCATTCGGTTTACACCTAGTGAGGGGCCCAACGGCTTTGTAAATCAATTTTTTAAGAACTCGGACCATGAAATGTAGACCATGAACTCGTACCACGGAATAAGGCATCTTCCGTGGGACGAGTTCATGGTCTATGGTGTAAACCGCCCCTAAGCTTCAATCTGTTCTCCCTAGGCTTGACCTGCCATGTATGAGAGAATAGTGATAGACGAATATCCTTTGTAATTCATAATGTCATATGTTCCTTTGCTTTGATGGTTTGGGTACATAGCATTGCATAAGATTCTTTCATGAGTATGCATGGAAAGTGCACTAAATAGTCTTATTGCTATGGGCCATAGTAATTTTCTAGTGCCCACTCTAATTCTCAAAATGAGCATTTAATATGGGTCACTTGATTTCCACCTGCACTAGATTTTTAGTAGACTAAATTAGCGTGGGCCACATTAATTTTTTTCTAAAAAAATAATGTGGATAGTTATTTTTATTTGTGCTATTTTTGTCCTATAACTAATATTGAATGTGTTGGTCGGAAGTCTACATAAAGACTTAGGGGAAGACACGGGGTCTTGGACCCATGTTAATTCCACCTTAATTAGTGTGGCCCTCGCTAATGATTTTCCACCCACACAAACATTACTATTTAATGTAGCATCTCAGGGATAAATAGAATTCATCATTCAAATAGTTTTGAATTAGATAAATAATAATAGCCTAAACTGAAACTCCATATGCAAAGTTTGTGTGGTTGGTCTCCCAAGAGTTGGGTGCATCTTAGTTGACCATATCGTAGCAAAAAGGGATTATTTGTGGGTGACCCAAGTGACACAATGTAAATATAACTCTAGGGTATTATATTATAATATGCCTTATGACAATTAAACATATGACAAAACACCATAATAGAGTTGTCCTTTAATTCAATCGGAGTGTTGGTCGGGAGTTGGTTGTTTTACATACAAAACTCTACATGTCTGTTAAATTTTTAGTGCATGTTTGGAACCGGAGTGGAGGTTTGATCAAAGAATATTATATATCAATACATTAGGAGCCAAACTCATTTTAGCACCCCTTGGCATACCAAAACGAGTTTGACCCTCAATGTATTGATATAGATAGTTCTTCATTCAAAGAGAGAAGAAACGTTGACCTTAGTGGGGTCCGCATGATCGAAATGCCCATTTGACCCACCCTTGGTATTATGTCCACTGGACATAATATTAGTGGTGCAGGACTACTAACCCCTCTCGGGGTGGGCACTATAGTAACCAGGGTGACCAAAGTGACCATGGGAACTGAGTGACTGGATGATCTTTGTAGTGGTGGGGTCAGTGTGGTTGTGGTGTTGTAGGGGTATATGATCATTTTTCTTCATGAGGTGGCCACCGAGTCATAAGTCTTCTTAGTGGTTCATTGTAGCATCACATGTTTAGTGGTTTGGGTTAATCCTTGATGGCACTATAAGAAAACTGCGTTTTTGGTGGCGTTTTTGGAAAATGCAGACAATTTTAGGTGACATCCAATAAAACATCCAAATGTCAATACTGACGTCCAATGTAACATTGGGATTCACATAAAACGCATTTGGATGTTCTATTGGATGTCACCTAAAATTATCTGCGTTTTCCAAAAAACGCCACCAAAAACGCAGTTTTCTTATAGTGTGGCCTTGTACGAGCATTGTATTGTGATGTGAGTCGCTTGGCATTTGCTGTGTGAGTTACTTGGTAGGAAAGTTGTATCCTATAGCCACCGGCCCCTACCGTAAGTTGTGACAGTTCCTTAGCCAATGTTGGCATTTATTCTTTTGTAATCCTAATTATTTATTGGTTGGTGGATATTTGGGGTTGCTATGGTAGTTGTGTGTCTATTGGTAGTGGTTCGTTGTTTTCTATCCTCCTTTTGTGTAGAATTATGGACATAGCATGTTGTATGGCGATGACGTTGATTGCCTCAAATATGTATTTGATGCTTAGCTTAGGGATTTTGAATATTGTTTCAGTACTTTCCAAGGAAGGAATTCTTCATTCAAACCTCCACACCGACTCCAAGTATGCACCAAAAACTCATCAATATGGAAAGTGTTGTATGCAAAACCATCGACTCCCGACCAAACCTCCAGTTGAATTAACCCCTAACTTACCATACGACCCTAATTGGTTTGATGGAAGTCTTGGGCAAGCTCCCTACAACCAAGCATGTCACCTTTTTCATCCAGACCTATGGCCGTGGTATAAGCATATAGCACATGTGTTTTTGTGTGGGGTCCACCAATACAATTGGGATATCATGCTTAATTTTTTATGTCATGTTTAGTAGTATTACATCCATGGCTTTCTCATTGAGCTCAACTATAATATGGCCGGACATTGGGGTACCATATATGGAGAACCTTGGATGTGAAGGTTGGCAATCCATTTGAGTGGTGTAAGTAAAGGTAAGGCACCTCATTTGGAAGCATAATTCGGGTATGTGGGTGTTATTCGGTTTGTTTTGTCATGTTCACCAACTTCTACTTATTAGATTTTCACAACAAAACATGTATTGCGTCAGCAAATCTACGATGAAGTAGCAACAAAAATCGGAATGACAATCGAGCTTCCCTTTATTTAGTTATGGTTATTGAAAGTGCATGTCTGTTGATGTCTTAATTGAATATACATGTCATCCTGATCGTGTTCCCTATTGAACATGTAGTAGTTGACTTAATTTGAATTCGTAGTTCAATCTTGTTTAAGCATGTGTATTTATGTTTTTGTTCATTGATCCTCACCTCACCGCACACCAATCAAATAATATACTTGTTTGATTAAGAATAATAACCAAATAACCGTTAGTTGATTACCTTAATGATAAGTTATTAGTATAAGGCAAATGGGTCTACAGTGGCTCATTTTCTTAATCGGACCCCTAGATTTGATTGGAATGTGGTTCGGTGAGGACCAAAGAACAAATATCATAAAGGCACGTGTTTCAAAGAGATTGGACCACATTTTCAAATATTAATAACTACTCTAAATTCAATGGTGAACACAATTGGAAGGGTCGATTTTCACCTAGTTTTTTTTGCAAATGTTTCATCGTGGATTTGCTAATGCAATACGATTTTTGTTGTGTATTTAATCTAATCGATAGAAGTTAGAGAACGTGAAAAACGAACCAAATAACACCCACGTACCTTACGGCTACGAGCCCAACCACATTTCCTTGTTGGTCCCACCATCCCCATGTGCTCACAACAACAAAAACACTTTAGCCGTGGCTGCCCTCAGCTGATTTCACCCTCCAACCTTATCACGACTTTCAAGGCTAGGGATTTGTGGCACTCGAGTAAAGTCATCCAGTAACAAAATTTGGATGAATCCATCAAGAGGGTCGGATGGAGCTTAGTTTAGGTAAGTACCTTTGAGTCGGCGTGTAAGATCCCTTGTCCCCTCCTAGCTATTATAAAGTTATTGTTATTTATAATATTGCAAATAGTGGCATAGAACCATGATATGGATTTAGGATACTCTAGCCCTAGTTTCTAACCTTGTACGAGTTGTCACCCAAGCCATGACGTGGCATTGGATTCCATGTATCCATTTCTATTAATAATGCAGGTGTCCACGTGTGTAACATGTGGCAAGTTGTTATAACGTGTTGTTACAACCAATTTTTATTTTGATTAATCCATCATTTACACTCTAAACTCCATAGTATCACACCTATGGCAACCAAAGTGCACGTGATATTACGGAGTTCTGTAGTGTTAACATGGATGCGTGATACTAGTGAATTAGTGTAGCATGTGACACTATGGAATAACACAAAGTGTAACATATTAAATGGTGTGGTGTGGTCCACTCAGCTTCGCCTTCCCATGCGATGTGGCGGACGCATGCACCAACATTCAACAAGTGGCATAAGAATAAGAATAAGAATAAGAATAAGAAGGTGACACTCCACATATTGACACATGGCGAAATGCAAAGGTGTGGGTTGACTTCTTTGGTGGCTTGCATTAATGACAAAATTCGTGGTATAAGGGAGAGAAAGGTGACAATAAGGAGTGAGATTTGAACTATGAACATCCGTTCCCTAGGGTTTCATGATATTAGAGAGTGAGTGACATTATGGAGGTTGATATTACGGAGTTTAGGGTGTATTTTGCACAGGTGAAATTCTAGTATCTAATATGTTGAATGAGAATATATACGATTGTGATGAACATAAATCATTATACGTACATCTTTATCTTAATATATTAGTATGTTGATGTTGTGCAATTATTTTAAAACAATAAAAAAATCATCAAAATAAGAGAAGTATATGATATTAAGAGGAAAGATCATCAATATATCTCATTTCAACGAATGTATCATTTGATTTATTTGTTCTTTTAAATTCATTGAACTCTCACTTATCAAATATATGTATTTTATAATTTATTTTCATAAATTATATCTCATGATACGCACCATATTTATATCATTGACCAATTTGTAAAAATAAACCATGATGGATCATGTCATCATACTTCCACGGATAGGATATACTCATAAATGTCAAACTTTATGATAATACCTTTTCCGTATACATATATGAAATCAATATAATTATTTTCTAGGATATCTTCCATTGGATGCATTTCAATAATATCTTCATGTTTACTATCATATGAAATTCAATATTTTTGTGATTATCTACAAAATTAAGTTCATGGATAATGACATTAATATGTTCAAGATAAGATATAGCCAGGGCAAATTCACAAAAAAATCCATCTTTGTTACATGTGAGTGTAACAACATTGGTGCATTGGTTTCATTCAATTAGATGGAGTATCATGATAGTTTTCAATAATACAAATTAGAAACAAAATGTGATTTGTAAGTTATAAAATCAAATCAAATGTTATCTCAAAAAAGAGGTGAAAGATATTGACAAAGAGAGAGTTGAAGGAGACAAGGAAAATATTCTTCAAAAGAAAAGAAGTATGATGATATTAAGAGGAAAGATCATCAAGGCCGTTTTAATGAAGAAAATATTATCAAAATAAATAAAGCCAGTGATTTTCAAATTAGAATATGAAGTGATGTTTAAGTAGAAAAAGAGACAAAGAAGACATCATGATTTTAAATGAGGAAGAAATATAGTGTGCAATATATAACAAGAGTAAGACCTTAGAGGGAAAAAAATGACCTTAAAAAGAATTCTCAAGGGAGGAAATGACACAAAACATGGAGCACATGACGTCTACAAATTGATAGCCAAAACACTTTAAAAGAAGAAGAGATGCAAGAAGATCTTTGATGCATAAATAAAAAAGAAAATAAAGCCTTCTCAATGAAAAATGATAGCAAAAAACAAGAAGAACATGAAGACTTTAGAACAAAGAAAAATGGTGAAGAAGTAGAGCAAAGCTTGGGCGTGTCAATACAATGAAGAAGAGAAGGAAAAAAAACCCCTATAAGTAGTTCATGTGGGATGTGAAGAAGAAAGGATGTGGAGGGTCTTACATGACCACAAGTTGGCGAGTTTGTACAGTCAACAACTGAGTGTCTTGGCCTAGACAATTTTAGATTTTGCAAACATGCATATATTATTATGTTGCACCAGACAAAGAACCATCCTATTGCTTATTGCTTAAATTGTTTGAAACAACATTAGCAATATCATTGACAAGATGAAAGCAAAAGAAAAACATTCTAGTGATGAAAATACTTGAATGCTACGAGTCCATGGCCAATTTTCAGGTGCCTCCATTTCTCACATACTGTGCAGTGTGCAATGTAGGCGTGTTTGTCACAAATTGAATACTTGATGCCCCAAACATGTTAATATTTTCATCTAATGCACCGAAGCCAACTCTTTATGTGTGTTAGACCATGATCAAACCCAAAGTCAATATGAGCTTTTAAATAACTGCACCTTAGTTTATTTCATATATCAATTGCATTCTCCAATCGGAACATAACATTATTCAGACCCATGCAGTGTTCTGTGGGACTGACAACATTCTGGGGAATATTCCCATAATTTTTCACATTCAATCTGATTGAATGTGAAAAATTATGGGAATATTCCCCAGAATGTTGTCAGTCCCACAGAACACTGCATGGGTCTGAATAATGTTATGAACAAACATACAAGTAAGTTAAGATATTTAGGGATTTGGGCTCATATCAATGAACTATTATATTCAAATTGACACAACTTATGTTTTATGATTGTTGTGACATACTATGATTATATTTTCACGCCTTCTTGGCAATAATTTGCCTAAAAGTTTATAGTACAATCGCCAAATGAGGGGACTATAACACCGCTTTTGGAATCATCTCCCATATTCCCATTTTAAAAGTCCATGTCAATGACTAAACAAAATCGGAGTCAAAATTCCTTTTTCTTCTATTTTGAGTCTGCAAAACATTGAGAAACTTTTGAATTTCATTCTTGAGTTTGCTTGAGTTTGGGGAACACACAATTGGTGAGAGGAGCAAAGAGTATCTATATAAGATATGTGGATATAGGTGGCAAAGCAAATGAGAATATTCTTGAATGTATAAAGATGAATTATGTCAATGCCCAAAACCCAAACATGCCCTCCAAGACTTTATGGTTACACTCAAAGTGGGGGAATCCACCTTAAATTTTGCCAATCTCCTAGTTTCTTTATTGTATCCTCTATTGGAAAAAAAAACTTCACCTAGTACTCAACAATGTGGAGCTCATATAGATTATTACGATGCCATAAAATGCATACTGATGCCTTCAATACAATTGGTCATCATGGTTTGTTATTGACAATAACTTATCAAAATAGAAGGATTAAACAAAATCCTTGCCAAACCCATTTTAACACACTAAACAATTGATCATTTAAACACAAGGACGAAGGTTCTATGATAGAGACGTGCCATGTGTTGTTGAGAACAATAAGACTTCCCAAGAGCTTACATTGACAGATCGATCTGCAACATTGAAGTCAACATGTAGTTTTTGGCATCCACTCAGAGCATTTTGTAATGCGTTGTAAGCTTCTTCTTTTTCATCCCTTTGTTTAGGACAATAAATTTTTTTATGTGGGAATTCCATTTCGACACTACTAATACCAAACAAAACAACCTACTAAGGTTTGATGGTATGGGCCCCCTCTTCCCCTCACGAAAAGCACAAGGACACCTTACAAAAGAGCACTTGAAGGTACACAAGATGCACATAAACATGTACAACTATTGTTCTACCTTGCACACGTTCAACCAAACAAGTATGTTGATTCGATAGATGGTCTACTTGAAAGTCTACTAGGAGGTTAGGCAAATGATGACACATTGCCTCATCATGAATGAATTGTTAGAACAAACCAACCACCCGACACATGTTTGCCATGTTGTCATTGGCCATTCTCGAGCCGGCACTTGGCATGTGGGAACGGCGGGGGTTCTCAAGCTTGTTTTTGTGAAGGAATTCACTCATATGACCCCCCCCCCGGTTTGACCCCTACTACAATTCGACTACGCCTTCACCCTCATGATATGGTACACATACCTTATGCCCTTTGTGCAATGAACGGGAGGACCTCGGGGAGATCACTGGCGAGAATCGTGGAAACAACGTGCGATAAAAAATAGGGTCCAATATATTCATTGTAGGTAAATTTTGCAAAAAACTTACATATAATATAGGGGGTTTTAAAATAGTGAAACATGTTTACATGTAAAATACCATCACATATAATGACCTCTTTTATCTAATCAGTACATGTAAAATAGCGTGTAAACAATTACTAGGGGTAGTGGGTGTAGGGTAGGGTCTGTGCTAGTGGATGAAAAGAGGTATTTTTTTTGTAGAAAAAGCTTGGATGGATGACTTCGCAGGCTGACTGGCTTGAACGTTACCGAACAAATGTATCCAATGTGGAGTTAATGGTCTCTACCCACGTGCCGGGAAGGAAAATTTCAACGTTTTGTTTGAATTACAATCTTGTTTCCAAAAGAAAAAGAAAAACTTGTTTTTTTTCTTCAGGTTGCCTTGAGACCGGTCGTCACCGGGCACCGCAGAAAAAAAAAAATGGCGAAGTTGGAGGGGTCTTGGTAGTCTGGGGTGAGAGGTTCATTAGGTAGTAGGAGAGTGAGAGTAGGAGACGGAGGGCGGAAGCCCTGCTTCGATGAGAGGCGCCGTGTGCTCTTGTGGTGTTGTGTGTTCTTAGGTGAAGAGGGATCAAGGCTTTGATGTTGGTTAGCTAATTAGGCTATCCGAGGGTTTAGATCAGAGCTTCAATGAGGGTGATGAGAATCCGATGCAGGACTGAGGGTGATTACATGGGATTGTGTGTTGGAAAAAAATGGGGTGTAAGAAACAAAATACAGTGTAAGAAAAAAATGGACAACAGTTGGGCTCCGAGAAAAAAAAATTGGGGTAAAGTCAAAAAAATTGGTTACTTGGGGTATAAGGAAAAAAATGCATTATAAGTAAAATAGGGTATTTTTAAATTATTCCCCAAAAAATTTATGATTATTGATAGGGTGTATTAAAATACAAGCATTTACCTTTATTTTGAAAAATACCATACCTTAAAATATTTTTTGCAAGGTAAATAGCCCCCCGATAAATAGGTCCTGAGCGCACGTGTATGCATTAATCAAAGAGGGAGTGATCTCCCCGAGGGGAGGACCAACCGCTAGTTATAGATGAACCGATTGAGTTTGAGAAATAACTGGTTGAAGTTCAAGGCTTCCGGATTTTAGAGGAGTTTAGAGAACATATCTCACATTAATAAAGAAAAATCGAAAGATGTCAACATGTAACTAGTTGGACTTTGAAACACTAGGATCTTGCCCGGTTAAGGTAGATGGATCTTAAGAGGTTTGTTTTCTTAATCGGATGCCTAGATTTGATTGTATGTGGTTCGGTGAGGATCAAAGAGCAAAAATCATAAAGACACAAATTTCAAAGAGATTGGACTATGCATTCAAATATCAATAACTACTCCACACTCGATAGTGAACACAATTGGGGGGACCTATGTATTCAGTTAAGAAATCAACAAACATGCACTTCCAATAGCCATAACACAATCATGGAAGGTCCAATTTGAATCTGGTTTTTGCAGATGTTTCAACACGAGTTGTGTTGTGTAAATCTAAGCGGTAGAAGTTGGAGAACATGAAAAATGAACCAAATATGGTCCGAGACGACCCTAAACTACCGGATGATGGTGGAGGGATACCCAAATCTCAAGGAAAAGGTTGGCGGTTCGAATCCCGGCTGTGAAATCTCCTCTCTATTTGATGGAAAACTTGCTAGGTGGTCAACTGCCTCCTGTGCTTTGGCGTTGGCCTGTCGGCCTTCTGTCTCAAAAAGAAAAAGAAAAAGAAAGAACCAAATAACACCAGGATACCTCAAACCTTACCATAAAGTTGAACGCCAGGGTAACCCGCAACCCAGTCAGCCCAAAGAAGGAGACAAAATAGCAATTTGTCCTCTTACCAGCCAGCGAATTTCCTCTGCCCGGGGACACGTGTCAGGAGTGCCCTCGTGGCATATCGCCACGTAGGCACGTCTCCTCAGAAATGGCAGCGCGTCACGGTGCCGGCGCTCCGCCAAATGCCATCGCCAGATCAATGAAGCATCTCCTTCATCCCGACTCCCGAGCCATGCAGAGCAATTTTCCGCTAAAATTCCGACTTGGATCTAAAATTAGTCTACAATCATAGGCAGGTTGAAGAATTATTCTACCCAATTTCGGCCATTACGTAGATATTCGAGCTCCTCGTCGTGCGCTGTTGCAAGAATTCAGGTGAGCAGAGGTTTCAAGGTGGATAGCAGAAAGTTGAAAGTTGAGTTCCCACGGGAGCTTGATGTGACTGGGTATGGCGAGGAGTGTGGCCGAAATTTGAGTGCAGGTAAGGCAGTGGATTGCAGTGAGGAAACATTAGAGTTTTCCCAGTTCAAGTTGTTGTTGGGGCAGTTTTTGTGGCTGTGGGACCAAGGTTTGAGAAACTGGAGAGTTGAGGTGAGGTGGATTGAAGTGAGTGACCGACCCCCGATTTTGGAGATTTAGATCGATTTGAGATTTTTTGTGGAATTGTATTGAGTTGGTAAAGAGCTTTGAGTCGATTAAGAGTGAAATATAGCCAAATTCCAGACTTATTTTAGCGGATTTTAGCCGTGCATTGGACTTCGCGCTCCTAGTCTTGCGCTGTTGTGAAGTGTGAAGTGGGCTGGGGAAAATTGCAGAACGAAATTTTGAGTTCTGGGGTTAAGTTAGTAGATGTTAATGAATTTAATACGTCTACGGGGAGGAATAAGGCCAAGGTTTGAGTTGCAAGCGAGGTGGGTGGCACAGAGCAAAGTTTTGAGTAATGGTTCCAGCCAATGCTGAGGCTGTACTTTTTTGTGGCTGTGGGACCGAAATCTGTGAACTGCGAGACTGACTGACTGACTCGGTTTTGGGAGTATTTTTTTCCGAGTTTTGAGCATTGAGTTGAGTAAGAGTGAATACTAAAGGTTGGAATCGAGGAGAGATCCGGTGTTCAGAAGTTATTGACTTGGAGTCGGATTTGGCTGGGCAGGTGGAGTGGGACCAGGAGTGAAGATTCTAAACCCTGTTGGATCGAGTGAGAGCGACTTTGGGAGGTTTGTTTGAGTTCTGGAGGAGTTGCGACGGTGGTCGATGTGTTGATGAGGAGGCACTATTTGAGTTTGTAGTAATCGGAAAGGCAGCTGCTGCTGAGGGAAGGAGAGAGTTGCAGGCGGGGCAGGGCGGGGGCGGAGGCGATGAGAGGAGGGAGTAGTGCGCTGGGATTGACCGGGTCCATCTTGGAGGTGGCACATGGCGATGGGGAGACGTTTCTATCGGAGGGCGGGGGCAGGGCCATCGCCATTGGAGTGGTGTTGGCCATCCTCTCCGCACTTGCCAACGGCAGCTTTGCAGTGTTATCCAAGACTCGCTCCATGCGACGCGCTCATGTGTCGCCCCTCATCTTCAACTTCTGGGCTTGGTTAGTCTTGCCACTCTATTCCTATCTTTCAGTTCCACGGAACCTCAGGGTTTAATTCGATCTCACCCGTAGCTTTCCACATTCGATCTCACCTGTAGCTTTCCAGGTGATTTCATAAGCAGAATTCGACTATTTGGAGTTGCTACCGACAGAGTTGCAATCTCGGAGCCTATGCTTCATTTTCATCGTCTCTAGGTTAAGAGTACGGGTGTGTAAAGGAGCACTTGTCAAGTGACTGTTGGAAGAGTTGGTGGTACCAGCACCCACAAGAGTTTGTAGCAGTCATCCCAAACTCAAGAAGAATGACAAGAGAGTCAATCTGTGATGATTGAAGGTTTCGGTTCCATTGTACTTCTCAGAAGTTCCTCCAGTTTCTTTTTTCGGAGAAAGCATGGAAGCTAAACATCTAAATCTTGATTGGGAAAAGAAGAGGCTATGTTCGAAGTCCGGGCATGTCGGGAACCCTAAATGTTTGGTAGCCAGTGCAAGTGCATAGACATCTTATTCAAAGCGGTTTCAACCTCTCTGTGCACTCCCTCCTGGGAATCCCGTGGGGCTGTCATTTTAGGTTAAAGTACACAAAGTGTTTCTCCACGTGCTAGGACTTGCTCACTTTGGAGTAGTCTCCAATGCTTTTCGCCAGGAAGTGACGACGTTCTTCTTCACAGAGCAGAGAATGCAAATTTGTAAAAACAGGTTAATGCACGAGTTGGAAATTTAGGAGTTCGTTGCAGATTGAGATCTTCGTCGGGGATTGTTGGTGTGCCTGATGAAGTGACCTTTCATGTGGAGCAGCTTGGGAGTGGTGATTAGCAGCTTCCTGGTGCTGGTCAAGTTCAGGTTTGTGTTTGCTTTGGAGGGGCTTCTCAGTGGCCTCTTCTTCGTTCTGTCCTTCATCAATGTCTTCAGGGCAGTTCGGCTTCTCGGTGTCTCAGGTGATCTACGCAGCTCTCAATACAATTGTTACAATAAAAGTAATCTTGAAAAGTGATGGGTGTAACCTTCTCATCTCCTTGGATGTTAAATTCTATACAAGATTGGAAGGTGGGGCATTGGTCACAGTTTCCTAATTCCTGCAGTTCTGTGTTGTTGATAGCTAAAGTCTCACATCTTGAATCAATCTGTGTAATGGTGTAGTGATTCTATGGCTTGTATGGTATTGCCAGCATGCTCATCGATTTGTAAAGTCATTTTTTGCATGAGTCAGTGCTTTCTCTATGACTGAATTTGTTCCAATCACCCTAACCTTAATGCATTCACTAAAGGGTTTTCTCTTGGTGGCTTGGTTTGCAGTTGCGTATGGCATATGGGCTGGAGTTGCAGGACTGGGTAAGAAGTCTCTGACGCTCAGACTACTGCATTATATCCCAAGTTAGCTCTGAGGTTGAGGGTTGAATTGGGAAAGTTACAAATGTGAGAAAATTTTGCATCAAATAATCACATAGATCTCAGTTCTTACTTCACCTCTTGAATTGAAGAGAGTGAAGGTTATGGATGTTAGATAGTGCTTATCCTCATTTTCTTACTCCTTGAGATGAAAATTACTCCACCTGGTACATTAATACCTTTAACACATTCCTGATATAAGTGTGTCAATTGCAGTTTCATTTATGGCTCGAGAAGTGATGGAGGGTGCCACAAAGAGCTTGTTCTTTGCAGGACTTTCCATTTTAGTCACCATTATTGGCATTGGTATTCACTCTCTTCACTGCGCGATTGACCACAATTTGGACGCGTTTTCACACCTTTGTAGGGCATGGTTTGTAAAGTGTGAGTTATAATCAGAAGTGAAACATACCACTGCATAAATAGGGAGAAATTGAGAAATAAATCTCTGCATGTATTAAGCTCATCCTGAGAAGTATTTGACCCAGTTTGCTCTTATGTCCCTGGGTTGGCAGTGGGAGTTGCATTGGCAGGCCACATGGGCTGGATTCCTCAAGATGCCTATGATGATGATGACCACACGCAATCGCTCATTCAATCTCAGGTACTAGTGAAGATCACACTAATCCCCTACAGCCTAGCACTCGTGTAACAATGTGATTTCGCCATGAGCTGCTTAATCTGCTTTGTGTTCGCATCAAGATTTCCGGGGTCGACACGTTTTTAGAGCAAGGGTTATAAGCCTTTAGAGCCCAGTGGTTTTGCAGCCTTCCTTTGCGGGCTGGGTTCAACACCGCAGGCCTTCAAACGTTGGAGAGAACAGCAAGTGGGCTGAAAAACGCAAAAATGTGAGATCCATGATTTTCTCATGCAATCACCCCCCACCCCTTCTTTGCCATCTGTGAGGTGGACAGATTCGCACAATGCTCTCTGCACTGGTAGGGCGCCATTGTCAAATTACTTGAAGTGAACTTTACTGTGTCATTTTCTGACACCCATGACATTTTACCTCACCTATACTATATGCAGGTATTGACAGGAGAGCCTGCTGCTTCACGAAGCTTTCCAGCTGGTGTATTCTCAGCAGTCATTGCTGGAGTACTGGGCGGATTAGTTATGGTATGATGGTCATTGATGATGCAGTAGATAATGCAATCTTGGAATTTGATTCATGCACATGTTTGGGAAGCTTTGCAATTGGATATGCTCCTTGTTCTATTGTGTTTCTGATCCTTGGGTGACTCATTTGCAGATACCAGCTATCCAGGCACCCGGTGGTGCTCAGGTGAGAGTCTCTTTATTAGAATCTCATGATGCACTTTCATGGTTTTGTCGACAACTTAGTATTGCGATTCTATCTACAAATTCCAATGATCTGCCCATGAACGTATAAGGAAATGAAAAACTTCCTTGCCAGGGAAATGCATTCTTGCCATCATTTGGAATTGCTGTGGCAATTTTTACGCCAATTGCGACGGCGCTACCATACATCTCGGGATCATGTGAGATCCCTGACTTCGCTGCCCAGGTTGCAGCTGTCCCTGGGATGCTCTCCGGCATTGTATGGAATGTTGGTGAGTAGGTGTTCTCAACACTGATTTCATGATCACCTCCTTCAGGCTGTTGTGTGAAGTTGCAGAGGTTTCATTTGAAATGGGGTGGTACTGATTACTCACAAAATCAGGCTTGCCTTGCTTTCTTCAGGTAACATACTGAGCATCATGGCCATCTTCTATGTCGGCTACTCAGTGGCTTATCCTCTGTGAGTTCAGTCTCTCTTGTCAACTTAACCTTCTTTCTCATGAGGATGGAGATTTATTTAAATGTGCAATGTGTTCAGAAATTCTTATACACTTGTGTCACTGAGCTGTGGCACTTGTTTGTGCAGTTTCCAATGTGGCATCATCATAGCTGGGATTTGGGGAATGCTCTACTTTGAGGAACTGAGTGGTAATGCGTTGGTCACCTTCTGGGCTGCAGACATCGTCGTGCTTGTTGGAATATTTCTCCTTTCAATCACACCTTAAACCAAATCAGCCACTTCATCAGTATCTTGCACAATAATTTTCACACCAAATCCCAGGATTTGAGGTGGTTTCCACGCATTGACTTGTCTTGGTAGTCGTCAAGATGTACATCATACTCTGTCAACATTGTGCAACAAGAGCACAGATGCCTTTTGTGGAGCATGCAGAGAACAGGGTTCTGCTTGGTATGTATAGCTGTATGTATTTTTAGCAACTGCCAGGTCTAGGGGTGTGTTTAGTATCTGTCCGAAGTGGATGCTATAAGCATCAGTAGAGTTTTGCAGCAGGTGGCGGTAGCTCCAAAAGTTGTGTGGTGGTCGAATTGTCTCTCCAGGTGGAGAATTGTACACAGGTCCTTCATTTTTGCCCTCTATCAGCTGAGCCCGCAGATTTGTGTGAGTATGGAGAATGTTTTCCCTTTCACTTAAGAAACCAATTTGGCTTATTGCAGCAAGGGGAAGACTTTCCTAAATGTATACGGACACTCCATAATGGTACTCCGTATAAATTTAAGGGATTGTTAAATGGACCACATATTGGTTAAAACGACCACATAGACACATACAAAATCGTTGGCCGAGTCGTTTAATTGATTTAGTTGACCCAGTTTGTTTACTTCTAACACAGTGGATACCTTGCTCCTCTTCATGTGTGTGATGGGATATTAAATTTTGACAGGTTATGTGACTGTGATGCGCCTTTGTGGTCATTTTATCAAACTATGTGGTTGATTTAACAATCCCCTAAGTTTATGTCACAAGGTCTTACACTGTACTCATAATCTAGGACTTTTCTTATGTATAGTACTTCTCTAGCTTCTATAAACTTCCTCTTTGTATTATTTGTTGTGATTAAATAAGATCATCATGGATAAATATGAGAGAAGAGGAAGGGTTCTATTTGTTGGGTTTGTCTTGATGTTTGCACATGATTGTGCAACATGTACTTCATTTGCAAACATTAGAAAGAGTTGAACCATACAATCATGGAGTTTTAACTTCTAAAGCTCCGAGCAGTAGTTGCATAGTAATGTACAATGTTCGTTTTCTATGAAAAGAAGGTTACAAGGCCAGGAAGTAAGAAATTTTAAAAGAAAACTTCTTGAAATAAATCTAAAGGTATATTTTTCTTCTCAAAGTTTTTATGCAACATGTTGTGCATGTTTAATTTTTTTTAAAGCATATTTGTGATCCTTAAATAGATAAAAAGGATAGGTCTCTGATTTTTGTTCAATTTTTTTTGGCTCAGAAGTAGTTACATGTGCCATTTATTTCCACAAAATGCATTGATCAGAAATGGTTTCATTTTGCATCCCCACCCACCCTTTCAAAAGTGCTACTTTGATAATAGACAGTAGGGTTAATAATTCATGCATTCAATCCTGCATAAAGCAACTATTGAAAGAAAATGATATGCATCATGAAGGCCTTGAAATGACATATACACATTAAGTTGATATTAAGCATTAAAAAAAATTAATCTAATAAAATTTGGGAATTCGCATAGTGGACATAGTAATATTCAAGGGGGAGGCTCTAAGAGTGCTACAAGTATAACGCCCTCTCAACTAGTTCCCACCAAGTTCTATTGACACATTCCACCTGCTATGGTTGTGGGGTTTAGGATTTTGGTTGCTAACTTGGGGTCAAGTGCAAATTTGGCAAGCTCCCTGTCAATGTGAGAATGTGGCTTGGCAATTTGACCAAGGTGGAATAACTTAGCGTTGAGAAAAATCTCTTTGGAAAACACTTGCACCGGTTTATGGCTTCGAAGACATTTAAGGAATAAGTGAAATTTTACTCCGCCTCAAGTGTTTCTCCCAAGTAGTTCCCTTTGTATGCATCTCTCAAATTAGGATCTATAACAACCAATTCTCCAAAACTCGATCTAAGGAGTTCCTCCTAAGCCTCAACTTCCAACTGAAAATGCTAACTCAAATTATATTGAAGATATAGCACATTGTTTTCCAGTTTGTGAGTTGGAACTTTAGTTGCATTTTTTAGTTGAAACTCCACTGAAGGAGAGGTCTTCTCCTTCAGAAGAGCCTACGATTAATTTTCCTCTTGATGGCTCTCAAGTCACCCAACAATACTTGACATAGTTACCCTACAACCACCTAATGTCCATGACTCCTCAATTATATGTGTTAAAACCTAAGGGTCGCACAAGGTGGGGTCCTAGTAATTTTAGAAATTTTCCATGGCTTTTGGTTTTCAGCCTTCTATGATTCAAAATGGCCCCTCCAACTTGATCCCACCATGTGGTCTTTAAGAAGACTATGTACATCTTCTATGTTGTGTGAAAATATGAAGGCATTGTGCAATTTATTTATTTTATTTATTTGCATTTAAACTACACTGGTTTGAGGCTTTTAGCACTTCCCACTCTGGGTAGTTATGAGGCCCCAAAATGTAAATTTGATCATACAATGAGGTGTGCAACTCCCTCATTTCTAAACATATATTGATATGTGCAATTAGGTTGCTTTCACGCTAATTTATCGCCCTCCCACACTATTTAGAAAAGGTATTACCACATTAACAAAACAAAATAATTATGTCTTCTTATTGTGGTTCCTATACATATGAATAAAAAATATATAAGTTTTTGTGATTCTATTTTGATCTAAGGAAATTTGCATGATAAATAGGTTATAGGTAACCTATTCGCGAAGGCAATCTAGTTGCACATATCAATGTTCATGTTTTGAGGAATGTGTCCACCATAAGATAGGCCTTCCCCCTTATCATGACACCTATTGTGGTTTGCAATAGCATGGTCTTGTCAAACACTAATTTTACAAACAAAAAATCCAACGGCTCGTTATGGAAGTCTACTCATTCATATATAAAGCACAACAAAGGCAACTGTTATGGAGCTCTTACAATTTGGTTGGGAAGGCTGGTTGAATGTCCTCATATGTGGCACCCCCCCCCCCCGCAAAATAAAAGAAAAAAGAAAAAAAGAAGAAGAAATTAGCAAGATGAAAACCTCCTTCTTTCTTTTAGCCATAGTAATCTTTTCTAAAACTTTACCTTGTAATAGAAATGTTAACACTCATAACATTATTTAGATCCATAACAATGTTCTGTGGGACTGACAGTATTATGTGAAATATTCCTCACATTCAACCTGAATGGTGGAATATTCCACAGAATACTGTCAGTCCCACATAACAATGTTATGGATTTGAATAATGTTATGCTTATGGGAGCAACACTTATAGAAGGCAAACTGTACCCCCAATCGGTTTGAAAGCAACCCTCTTACTGCATGTCCCCGCGACCAAATTTAGTCATTGTGATGCTTATGGGATAAATATTGCCCAGTTCTTATAGTACTGACAGGTTCTTTGATTGACCTTATTAGTTTTTGTTTCACCAGAGTTGCAACCTCGTCTATACTTAAGCCTATGTTTCACCAAGCTTTCTTAATTTATTTCAATAGAACAAGGTTCTATCTGCAGTGAACTCTGTAGGTATTAACATATATAGTATCAGAACAGCTTTGGTAGAGACTGCCACTCCTTTTTCCAAAGCCAGTGAAGCATCTGTCAAGGAAGAAGGTTGATCTAGCAACAATGCTCAAGTAAATGCGCTTCGTTTACAAATTTGTAAACAGACAACTTAGTTTATTTGCATCAAATGTCTAGCTTAAAACATAGTAGCTTTAGTAATGACAGAGACGGGAGACCCGGACCAAGAATCATGACAGGGGACTAAGTCTTCCATCCTGCAAGCTTACCACCTCAAGGAGGAAACAACTATGGGTCGTGGGCCTATAGGTGATATCGAAGTGAGGTGTTTCAATGTAATGGGATATACAAATCAACTCTCCTCTATTAAATTATTTGGCACAAGAGGAAGCGGTTCTAGGACAATGAGGTTCCAATACACTGATTATCCCCAAGTAGTGTGTGTTACTATTCGGAGATACGCAGTGCAATAATGTCTTACTCAGGAGTTCAATTTTGAAGGTAACTGGGTGTTAAACGGGCACTATTTGCTGTTCTATATATGCCCATGGCTGGATCGAAGAACTGAATTTCTTTGGGTCAGCAAATCCATGGCGAAACAGCAGCAGCCACACAAATTTCAAGAATTGGATGGTTGATTTATATTCTGTGAATTTTTGAACAACCTGACTCTTGGTTCCATAAACAATATTGTAGCCCCCCACCCCCCCCTCAATTACTCCAGCTCCACCTCGCATGACACGGATTCGTTCGGTGCAATAGCCATTCCCATGTTGTGCTTGCAAATAAACAGCATGAATCCGCAATATGGGGCCTTGGAGCCATTTACTCGAAATTCAACTGTCTAACCCCTGCAGCAACTGCCACCTGCTCTCTGATGCACTCTCTCTGTTGTGCATGTCTGATTATTGGTTCTTCACCTCAGCTTGGTCCTTAAATGGTAGCAACCCTCGGTCAAAATCGACAGCTCCAATGGAAAAATGAATGTGGCTGCGACCTCACCTGCATGATCTTGCCTAAACCTATTCCGAATTTGAATTTCGGGGAGCCGCCGCTTGAGCAGCCCCCAAGTGTTTATGAGTTGCCACTGAAGTGGTTGCGAACTCACTGCTGAGGGTTAGCAGTGCCACAACTACTGTAACAGACTCCAGACTGCTGACACTTGGTGCCTACCCTGCGACTAAACATTCTGGTACCCCCTTTGTTCGTTTACAACCCATTTATAGGCGCTCATTTAAGGCCACTGTTTGAATTAGGCACGCTCACCTTACTCATAAAAGTTCAAATGGTTGTTCGGACATTATAGAACATAAATGACTTTGCTTGGTAAAGTATTATATTCTCATTGAATAGTTACAACACTGCGCAACTCCAAATAGTAACATGTACTATCTGGGATAATCAGTGTACACCCTAAACTCCGAAATATCATCCTCCATAATGTCACTTACTCTCTAATATCCCGAAACCCTAGGGAATGGATGTTCATAGTTCAAATCTCACTCCTTATTGTCACATTTCTCTCTCTTATATCACGAATTTTTCCATTAATGCAAACCACCAAAGAAGTCAACCCACACCCTTGCATTGTGCCATGTGTCAATATGTGGAGTGTCACCTTCTTATTCTTATTCTTTGTCTTCTTCTCATGCCACTTGTTGAATGTTGGTGCATGCATCCGCCACATCGCCTAGGAAGGCGAGGCGGAGTGGACCACACCACACCATTTAATATGTTGCACTTTGTGTTATTCCATAGTGTCACATGCTACACTAATTCACTAGTATCACACATCCATGTTAACACTACAAAACTCCGTAATATCACGTGCACTTTGGTTGCCACAGGTGTGATACTACGGAGTTTAGAGTGTAGTCGAAGGTGAGTTCATCAGCGACACATTGTTAGTCTCTTTGAACACTATAATTGCCAGATTGCATGTATCTTATGAATTACATGTAATTGTCACTTATAACGATTTCTATTGACAGAGTACTGTATATGTTAGCGTCAAAATGTTCATCCCAGCTCGGAAGAGGGCCAATTCCACGCATTTCGCATTCTGACAATCGGACACACTTCTCGATTAAACATGCTTCTTGACACATCCGAGCACATTGCTACACTGTTTTGTCTAATTAGTGAGGGTTACCATTCGGAGTTTCGTGTTGCTATAAAGTTGTGCTGAGAGTATCGTTTTCTACCAACTGAGTTATATCATATTCTTTGGTGTCCATTCTAACTACTTAAGTTGTTTGGGTAAAAATTGATACTCTCAGTAAAATGTTAGTAGCAATACATAACTCCACATAGTAACCCGCACTAATTAGACAAAACAGTGTAGCTGTTGCCCCCATT
Source organism: Polytrichum formosum (assembly GCA_964035585.1). Lineage (NCBI taxonomy): Eukaryota > Viridiplantae > Streptophyta > Polytrichopsida > Polytrichales > Polytrichaceae > Polytrichum > Polytrichum formosum. Next base: position 2,598,874 of record OZ037941.1, read on the forward strand.
TATCCTCAATTACAAGTTACAGTTACCGCTTTCCAAAGCATGTCAACAATGCTGTAAGAAATTACCACCCACTCGTTGAATTACACATGGGACTACGGAAAGCACTGGTTTGCGACGTCTTACGTGTGATAATTTGTTAGCTGCATGTTTAAGTAATTAACAATGTCGTATTAAGGTTCATTACAACGATTTACACTTAAGCCCATTTGATAGGCCAGAGATGTGCAACATAACTTCCAGGATCACACGCTGATCTACAACCAAATTCACGAAAATCATCTTTTATTTATCAACATTTACTACAGAACAACCTCCAACTTGGGTGAGCTTGGTAGACGATTGTGGTTAAAATCAACACCATGCTCCAGGATATCTAACAGTTCAACATATGTACAATCTGGTCCTACATTGCAAGGATTTCTCTACACATTGGCAACCATAATGATTTCCCTATAAATATCATAATGATTCACTTATTTGAACTATCAACCTAGTATCAACGGTGCCCCACTGATCCATAACATTATTCAGTTGCATGGTTGTGTTCCATTCTATATTTAGCATCTGACATGGGCCTCCAATGTCTTATCTTCATGGGAAGAAACTTAGAAAATAGGGAGAAATTGATGCTAGTACGAATATTGAATAGTGCCTATATGAATAGTGTCAATATTTTCAATGATAGTGCTACTATGAATAGTATTTTCAATGAAAAATGATTCCTTTGAATAATGCCAGGAGTATAACTCTATCCAAATTTCCAAGTGTCGGCCTGAATGTATGAGTAGTAAACGAATTATTCCTACTTTGTTCAGGGGGACCACCTAATATCATTGACATATTCCAGGGTCATGGAACCGACCCACACGGCTGATTGATGTTATGTCGCCACGAGGGGATTAGACATTTATAGCAGAGATTGTCATAGTCCCCGATCCACCGCTATCTGACGCTGCTTGATGAAATCCCACACTTAAACTTATGTACGCTTCTTGCTGCACTTCAACATTGGCAGTTGGGCACCTGGATGTGCTCTCTGAAATGCCTTCATCTGTTGCTGGTCCTTTGCTCACCTTGGTGATCAGTTGCTTCATGAGTGTTGTGTATCCCTCAGGCTTTGCAATTGCCATATCCTTTCGTTTCATTCGTCACCATCCAAATCTGGTAAACTGCATAGATTGTAATCAAGACACGAAGATAAGTTCCAAAAATTAGCTACACTGGCAATTTTGCTCCCACATCACATCATATCAATTTTCAATGCATTACAAACTTATGCTTGCTATTCAACTTCCCCACCATTCAGATGAGGGATAAATTCCATCCCTGTGACTCCTCATATCAAATCACTGCCGTCCATACCATGAAGCTACCCTCTGATTCTTGACAAACAACCAAACACCGATGCCTTCTCACAGTCTCGTAACACAACTCCATTTGCTGCCACAGTATGTGGCCGTGCTCTCACCCGGCGCCATGCCCTTCCTACATAACCACACATCTATTTGAAATTTCAAACAAACAGTAAATTGTCTTGGATATAACTTTAAGCACTCAACCTCTTCCCTGTTCTACTTAAATTCATAATATACAGGCATACACCTGAGCATGATGTATATAGCGGAGGGCAAAAATTCACAAACTTCACATACATCCCCATGTTGAACACATTATCAGAATGTCTTGGCTCTTGGGAGGTGGGCACTTCATGAAATCAAGAAAACAACCATTCATGGAAATTTGTGATCAACATGTGGAGGTGGATAGACTATTTCAATAGCTAGGTCTGAGAAAGACAATTGCTCAATTTTAAGATTCCTTCTTGAGCATGATCTGATCATTGGAAATTGAGAGCCCCACTTTGGGGACGTTAAAAGTATTAAGAGTTAACGCTATATACAAGCCAATCAATAGACTCGCCACTTCCAATATTCTACAAAGAATGTAGCTGCTAAGTACCTCTTCTAAACCCCACCTCCCATAACTTGAGCCGCTTTCACTACGACAAAACTTATCCATTCCAACCATCTGTTGCAACTCATGGCAAGGGGATGCATGGAAAATCATTTTGGTTGTCGATTGGAGGTTTTTGGTTGTCAATTGGAGGTTTTTAGTTGTCAAATTTCTCAAATCCGCAACCAAAATGATTTGTTCATGCATTTTCTCGCCATGAGTTGCAGTGGACAAGTTGCAACAAAAGATTGGAATGAAATTGATTTTAAAGTCCGGGAAGCCGAAAAGGTTAATGGGATTGAAAGTACATCAAGGTGGTTTCAAACCGGTTAATTCTCTAGAGTGGCGGAGTGCGGTAGCCTCTGTGAGATAGAGGTTAATGTTCACTTGGTCCAATTGAAAGAAAGACTTGAGGATCCTTGGAACTACGTTCTCAAATAGTGATGGAAACTTATCTCTAATATGGGGTTGTATAGGGGACATTTCAACACAAAATGTGCTTCATTTTCAACTGCATTATGGGAGCAAAAGTGGCATAGTATAGTATCTCTAAAGATAGAGGTAATCATGCTTCATCCAATTTCAATGGCAAGTCTATGGTTCAAGGTGCTGTAGGCACCAACAATCTTGCATTGTGATGGAGTCAATGGTTACTTCAAGTACAATTCACATTAGTATTTAAGAAAATTCTTGAGGTGGAGATAATCTAGTTTCCTCCCAAGAATGGACAAGCTTTCTCCTAGTGTTTTCGGTGTTTGAGACACCAAGGGACTTTTTCTACAACAAATTTCCCAACCAATCCCCATTGATGAATTGCACACAAACACATAAACTTGCATTGAGTGATTGCAAAATCTAATCCCACCTGTAATGGAAATCAAGTCTATGCTAGTCTAGGTGCCCTAATTTGATTACTTATCTTTAATCAAACACCTATATTTGAGTGGTATGTGGTTTGGTGTGGCTCCAAAACATATATAAAAAAGACATGCGATTAAGAGAGATTGGAGTGTGTGCAAAATATGATAACCATTCTAAGCTCCATAGTCAACAAAATTGGGGAGAACCTACATGACCATTTAATGAGCATGAGCATCTTCACTTTGATAATGAAGATGACAATCATTTGAGCTCCAAAAATTATGAGGAAAGTGACTACAATGTTAATTTGGATTTGCTGACAATCTCGTACTAATCGCGTGTTCATATCGTAGGAGAAGTGGGCTAGTTGGGAAAAAAATCAACCATTCAAGACCCATGTACTGTACCTTAGTTCCTTCGACCCCATAGAGTGATGATGAAACACATGCAAGTCACTTCACTCCAACAGTCTGTTTTCTGTGGAGAGAATAGCCTCATGAATCATGAGACTGCCACAAAACTTGAAATTATATTTGGGAGAATCAACAGAAATGAGTGTCACATCGTCTTTGGCAGCATAAGAGTTGAACTTGCAAACTCAATTTCAAGATGACAAATCAATCTCACACAGCAGTGGCAGCATTGATCTGTTCTTCAAGCGCTCATGAGCTTGCTGCGATAACACGCAAGATCCGCAGTGAGGCTCTGTGAATGGGCCTGGTGTGGTCGCAGGCCGCACACTACACCATTAGGGCATGTAGTGTCACTTACCCTATTTTGAGGTTGCATGGTAGATTACACTTGTGATCAACAACTTCACCATTAGTTTCACCTCATGACACTTGGTGTTCAAGTGTGCTTACTGATATTTTGTTGTGAGTATGTTCAATTGTGTTCTACGCTATTCAAAGAACAACACATTCCATTCCAAGACATTCAATAGAGTTAACTATAAAGTCCCTTAGAGAGGGACGAAACTGTGGGTTTGCTTTCTTTGAGAAACTTTTTGTTAAGAGCTTGTTAGCTCGTTGTGCATCGAAGCTTTATTTGAAGTTGGGTGAAACTTTTGGGACCTCCTCTTTCCACCTCAAAAACTTTGGAGAGAATTTTAGGATCTAAAATAAGGAATTCATGGGACCCACCATCCTAAATCCCGGATCAGCCCATGCAAGACTAGCTTGGCCCACCTATCCTAGTAGGACAAGCTCAAAAGCCGGTTTTTAATAGCCCAACACCACTCTTTGTGTATGGTAATCTGAGCATTAAGAAAAACTGGGTGACTTTGTGTTAATTCATATGGACACAGAATTTGGGACTAAACCCATGGTTTCATCTGCTTTACTTTGAGGATAACTCTAATATTTTCAAAACTTTTGAGCATGTGAGTGAATCAATAATGTGCCCTCAAGAATACTAGAGGGAAACTTCTATTCTATTCAATCATGTCACATTTGCATAAGTGGGTGTCACCTTTCATTCTATCCAGAGTTTGACTGGTCAGTGTGATCTGCTGCCACATTCACCTTTTCAAGGGTCAGATTGTCTGGTTCATAGTGTTCGCTATCGCTCTCATCAAACTCCAACCATTGCGTCTCATCTCCATCAAGCTCACCCTCATTTTCTGGCTCGTCTTCATCAAACTCCTCTTCATCCCAAGCATCAATGCCCATGTCGTCTTCATCTACCAAGCCATCGTCCTCTCCATCTTCAAGCCCCTTGTCCCCTTTGTCGTGCATGGTAGACTGCTCAATAGAAGCAGACGACTCCTTGATAAGGTTGTTTATGGCCATTGAATCTTGACCCTCTTTGTGAAGAGCCCTGTCTCCTTCCTCATCTGTGGACATGTCTGGGCGTTCTTCACCAGCAGGCCACCCTCGATAAAATATGAGCTTGCTTGGTTCTGTTGAGATAAGTATACCCCCTGTAGCCTCCTGAACATACCAGGTGAAAGAATAAAATGCAGATGTGAGAGACTGAAAACTCGAGTGAACAAATAGAAAACCAGACTGCGAGTCTAATTCATTCAAAGCAGTAGTGTGTAGTATGATGACAAAAAATCAGAGTCTCTAAACTTCAATTTGGTGTATGGACATGATCAGATATCTCACAGTAGAATAATGATATCTTCAACCGAAGCTCGTGTAAAGATCAACGGCAGAACATGATCAGAATGATAGAGCCATTTCGTAGGTCACATCAAAGCTGACAACTCTTGGTTTTCTATAGCATCAACACAGGGACATGAAAATACCTCGATTGCTTCCACAATCTCTGCCACAGTGGTGCCCCGAGATCTGCCCTTGACACCAACTTTGACAAACGCGTGCTTTTGAAAGTAGAGTCGGATTGATTTTGTCACGCCTTCCTCCACATTGTTTTTTCCTGTATTGGCACACCAGTCTCAGATTATTAGTATCCAAAAAAATTGAGGGTGTATATAAAGATATCTGTGAACCTTTCAAATGAGAAAACAAGAAAACCTTTACAAGCCTCACTGACCAGAATTTCAATGACATGGAACCACAAATAACTGATGTGAATGGTACTCACCGATGTTGAAATGAGCAGGTTTGCCCAGCTTCAATGTTTGTTGCCGAAGAGCTGACCGTTCTTTCCGTGTCAGTGGCTCAGCCCTGAAAATGGGATCTAGTTTAACTTTATTTTTGGGCTGGTCCCCTTTGAAGAGGGGAGGTTCATCTCCACTATATTCATTGTTATATGTTTCTAGCCCTAATTCTGCATCATCAATATCATCAAATGATCCTCCTGAATCTTCATCCTCAAGGTCCTCATCTGAACTCTCCATTTTCTTCTGCTCAACAAAATCATCCAGATTTCGACATTAGTACCAGCAACTTACAAAACCATGAAGAATTAATTAAGAGGTCTGCAGAATCTGATGGCTCAGTAAGCTAACACCTGCTTCAACTATTTGTCAGTTCAGCTTCTACCCATGCCAGCAGCAGAGACTCTACTGCAAGCCTCTTCCAAGCCATAGCAGTTTAGGCACTTTTGCAAAGTATATTGAATGTAAGATATATCACTTAGGCCCATCTATCAAAATCTATCCACTTGTAGTCAGATATAAAGTTGTGAATAATACAAATGAGGCAGCGTAGGGCCACTCGAATCCAAGCTGAGGTAACACTTGGACAACATTGGGATGACCAAGACATACTAGGATTGGTTGAGAAAATGGAAGGACCTTCTGAGAATACAGGAGGTTGCTGAACCAAATCAATGATCCTTTGTGACATAGAATAGATGCGCACCAGTCTCAGCTTTATTGATGCCTAATAGGGTGCAATAACACTGATAATAAAAGGATGTATGTGTGACAATGAGATAACATACCAGACCTACTTGCATCTTCTCAATTTCCTCTTCCAGCTTCTCTATATGCTTCTCCAGAGACTGCAATGATAATAAGAGAGATAAGAAATCAGTGTGCAGTAGAGAAATAAAACAACAAGTAGCAAACTACTCTCTACTGTCCTATTGCAACTGATTCCCCAGTCAGACTTGCAGACTTTGGACATATTTAAGTGTGCACTAAGCAGATACACCCTCACAGTAAGAAATTTGCTATTATTGCCTGATCCCTTGTAAGCATGGTGTTGCTGTATAAACATGTCAGGATCCAGTTATTCACAACAAAATGAATGAGACACTATGAAAACAATGGAGAAACACATGTATGGATTATGGCATGACAATGTACCCGCATTCGCTGGACCTCAAGAGAACGTTTCAAGGCCTGCCTCTTTGTGAGCAGATTCTTAGGTCTTAGTTCAGGTGGACGCTGATAGTTCTTGCCACGGTAAACAATAACAGCTTGCCCTTTTGAGGTGGTAATGATGCCAACCAGAATCCCTCCACTCTCAATTTCAAGCATCCTAGCAGTTTGCTCAACCTCATCTAAGGGTGCCTTCACCAAGATTTTAACAAGCTCTCTGTGTTTCCAATGCAAATGCATATTCTCCACAGTACCATCGAATACTCCTCTCCTTCCTGCATTAAACAAACAAGATGACCACATTAGCTAATGCAGATCCTCTTTTCACAAAGAACAGTACAAGGAAAGAAATTGATGAGGACCAAGGACATTCAAATACTAAATTAACCAGCTATCAAAACTAACAGGAGAGAACACTCTGCAAAGGAAGACATAATAAAACACCCTCCTCCTTGATGGCCCTTGCAACTCACTTCTCAAAAGTTTCCAAGTCAGCAGTCCTGCAGATAACTAAACTCCTGGTTTCCAGTCAGGAATACAGGCCTCTGACAGATACAGTTGCTCGATTTCAATGATATCTGACATGCTCAAGTATGTGTTTGCCTTCTAATGCCATATTGTTTGCAATATCAAGTAATAATGTTGAGTTTAGATTCACCTAGGAGGAGAAAGGCCTTCATTCGCAAGCCCAACTTCTGAAACATATACCGCTCCTCATCTGAAAGATGCTCCCTATCTATAGGGGCACCAGCAAGCCTCATCTTTGAGTCTAACTTTGCTAATTCGCTCTCAGCCTTTAGCTTCTTCTGAGAAGCCTGAGGGAAGAGACATCAAAGAATATGTAAGTCAGTTTTCAGATACAGTGATACAGTGATCGATGTGATAGTGACCTGAATCAAAGCTATTGATGCAATGTAATTTTTGTGCAGTCCATCATCCCATTGTGATGTTTTTATCATTACAAGTTCTTGTCTGTAAGTAAGTTGCCCTAAAGCGAAATTTCAATGCAAGAGGTAAGATACACTTACAAGCATCACTTTTCTCTCTATCTTCTGAGTGGCTTGAAATCTTGCAGCCTTTCGAGCAGCAATTCTTTCTTTGCGATGTCCCTCACTACTTTGCCAGAATTCCCATGCAGCCTTTGCTTGCAAAGCTTCTTCCAGAGTTCCCACCTTGCTGTCCATGATAGAGGAAAAAAAATGAGCAATCCACAATAAGGACCTAAAAGACACATGTGATGAAGTGAATAACAGACCACAAGAGAAAAACACAAAAATCAACGATCACTGATATAAGGTCCACAAAAGATAACCTTTGTAAAGTCTAGGAAAATAAGTAAAGAGCACAAAAAACACTATACTTGTGCCCAGTAGAACATCATGCCACTGCAGGAGCCCCATTGCCAATAACATGATGTGACAATTATCTGAAGGCAGCTGGCAGCAATCAACAGAAGAGAGGAAGTGAAAGACAGTACCAGTACTATGCACAGCAAAAACTTCAGCCAAGAAATGCCAGTTGTATTAAAGAATGGAAACCTTAAAATGTAAGACACTACAATAGAAAGCTTTATTCAAATCACAGTAATCAGGTAATCCTTCAACAATATTTGAAGTAGTGTTTAATGAACAAGACACTGAACAGAAAGATTGTTACCGTGAAGGACAACCCCTGTGACACAATTGACTCTAACCTTATGCAGCTGGCTGGCTACCTGCTGTATAGGAAAATGCAGCCTATTGAGAAGAACGACACTGATCTTTAGATAACAACGGACAAGTGTGATAAAAAAAAATACCAATATCCTTGTACCTGGATTCTGATTGTACATTTGCAAGCTGCACAACCTTGCTACGACCACCCGTACGAACCCTTTCTTCCTCCTCCTGTAGAGCTCGAGCCATACGATCTCTCTCCTCTAGAACTGCCTGAACAGCGGGAGGAAGAAAATCTTTTCCTCGAAATAAGACAATGAATTCCTTGTCCCTCGCTATAAGAACTCCTCCTGTAAGCCTCTGCAGACCACCATCTCAAGAAAATCAACCACAGGCGGACATTTTATCAAGCTTTCGCAGACTTCAAATAGTCTGAGAGTGGTGTTCCATGATATATATATATATATATATATATAAAATAAAAAGGTTGAATCGAAAATAGACCAGACCTTCAATTCTTCAGCCATTCGCTCATTGTTGGTATTTTGTACACCCCTTTTAACACCTAGTTTGACAATCTCACTCTTCTCCCACAACTTGACAATAGCCGCAGCCAGTCCACTGAGCCCCTTGTTTCTGCCTGTTCAGCACAGACAGTACTTAGATGATCAGACATGTTTCTTGTGATGAGACCAAAAAAACTTTAAAAATCATGTGTAACCTTCAGAGCTCCTAAGGCCAGAGGATCTCCAAATCACGTATCCTTGTAGATTGCTACAAATGCAGACATGCAGTCATACATCATTTCAGAATTGCAGGAAAAATTAGGACATATTGCCGAAATGCATTTGCAGCCTTCACAAATGACATCCAGAGGCAAAGTTCAGATACTAACCAAGAACAAAATGGGGAGGTATGGGTCGTGCTAGATGGCGCAGCTCTGTCAATTCAAAGTTATTGAGTTTTGGTTTCACTCCATAAGGAAGTAGCCTAAAGGGTCGCTTGAATTCAAAATCTGGAGAAAGTAGCAAATCCCCATCAACAGGCACAGGTCTCTGCCCAGTCCAATCTGCATACCGTGGCCCAAGTCCTTCTAAAATCTCCTCCACCATTTGTAGCTCTTGCTCTTTCTTCAACTGCGTGGGGCTTTTCTCATCTCCAACTGTTTTCAAACCATATGAGATAAGTTTCTCGAGTGCTCAACCAAGAAAAAGGATCAGAGATACTTGCCAATTCCAGTCGACTGATTTAAAGTAACCACCAATGTACAAGAGCACGATCCCTAGTGAGGATTGAATTTGATGAACATTCGTATAGACAACCAGGTTGAAATAGCTAACCTAAATCAGGTGATGCACTTTCCCCCAAGTCATTATCTCCACTATCAGATGTCTCCCCTTCCTTGACCTCCTCTTCATCATCCTCATCCAAATCAAGCGACATAAGTTTCATCCTCTCTGCCTCCACCCTTTCCTGCATCTGGCGCAAGGAGGGAGGAACATAGTCCTTCCCACGGTAGATTACTGCTGCACTCCCTGACCGCCATATCACTAAACCACCTGTTAAACTCTGCAAAGTCACATCCAGTCAAAATGGAGCCTCCTAATCAGGGTGCAAAGTATGTGAAGTATCAGGTGACACAGAAAGCACACAAGTATACATAGATCTATGATATCAAGAAAGCGCCCTATTCTTGCTAAGAAAGATTTGACAAGCTCCCCTGTCAGGAATCCGCAAAAGTCTTGATAATTGTTTCAAACGCTTTAAATGTAAGCGTTCCACAGGGAGCACCAACTGTATAGAGAAGACCTCTGGTTCTACTAATGAACAAAAGACCACATTCCATACACATTGAAGTTTTGTGCTCAACAATAGTGAGCCCATTTGAAGCACACGAGCCAGATGTATAACCAGTATGCATTATGTAACGCATGTAGCATTCCCCTCAAAGTGATAAGCCTGATCCAAGGGGGACCAGAAGACTGGTTCAAAACACTACTACTAACCTCAAGTTCTTCGTGAGTTCTTTTCATGTTCAGCGCAGAGGGGCCATCACATTTCACTTTGACTATCTCACAAGTACGCCACCCATTGTGTATTGCTTCCACAATGCCCGGAGTAACGCCCTGTCTGCCAATCTTTAGCCTTTGTCTTACCATCAATCCAAGTCCTCGTAACCTCTTAAGCTCATCTTGCGGTATTGTAAGTTCTGCCATAGAGGGTGGTTTGACCTTCTTCTTTTTCTCAACGGGTTCCTCTTCTTGGTCCATCTCATCCTCATTCTTCTCCCAAGGAAAGGACGCATCCTTCTTCAGCTGCCACGGGTCACTTGAAGCTTGTCCCGCTCGCTTCGGCACAGGATGGTCAGCATTGCTCCATCTTCTATCCAATCCTGGGCGCGCTGGAACGCCAGGTCTGCAATTTAACAAATAAGTATCCATGCCTGACTAAGAACACTCACTGCCACATAACATCCATGAAGTCGAACTAAGTTTTCTATTATGATGCTCAAGCAAGAGAATGTATTATGAAAGTAGAAGAAGTATTAAAATTCTCTAAATATTGGATTTTTCGTCAACAAAGGGTCCATAAACCTCCCAGTTGACACCAACGAGTAAAATCTCCCTGTACTTCAGGACCCCATAACAATAACAAAGACTACATAATCAGCTCAACGTCGAAATCCAGACTAACGTCCAAACATTCCGTCCCCATAGAGTATCTACCTCGGCAGAAAGATTGAAGTATCTGTAGCAAGAAGCTTCTTATTGGAATCGGTTTCTGGTCTTGTAGCAGCATTATTGTTTTTCTGAATGTTGCGCAGCTTCTCTACAATTCGAACCATAGCAGTTTTCTCAGTCCGATATAGAGGATCATTCATGCCAAATTCTGTGTCCTTGTCATAAGTTTCATCTGCTTCGAAATCCTCCATCACTTTATCATCTTCAAAATCCCTATCTACTGGAACCGGTGGTCTAGTGTCCATGTAAACAGCTCTACCAGCTCGAGGCGGCCCTTGTTCCCATGGCGCCCTATGCATGTTGCGTCCAGTGTCATACTGTGAATTCCTAGAAGTGCTACTCTTCGCAGTGTATCGTCCTCCTGCTCTCGCTGTCTCGCCACCTCTTCCCCTGCTCGTAGAAGTAGCTTGATCATCATCTCTGGAAGAATCCAACGAACGTCTGTTTGTGTCCCAAGGCACATCTGTATTGAACCTCGCCGGACTCCTCCCTTCCGAAGGCCTCTGTTGTGCAAAACTGCGTGCCCTAGGTTCTTGTAACTTATCTTGCTTGAGGTTCGAAGGTGCGGATGTGTAGGCACGCTTTTGCCTAGAAATATTCGAGCTTCCCTTGTCACTCGAAGGCTCATCATTTGCTGACCTCCAGGGAAACTCAAGGTTAGAATTCTGTCCTCGCTGAGGATAACTGAATTTTTCTCTGGGATTGGGAATTTGCCTCTTCCATTTCTCAGGCTTAACGGGCGATGATTCCTCTCCGTCCAGCTCGGTGACTGACGTAGCGCATACCCGCAGACTGCTACAATGCTGTGTGGCCTTCTTCAAGTGCAGAACAGGAAACTTCCTGCGATGGAGAAAGAGAAGGAGCGAAGACCTAGAGGCTCTGCCTAGGTAACAAGAAGCGGATGAGAGCTGGTGACATGAGCTTCGCGTGGGACCTAATTGGCGTACTGGAAATGCCGCAACGGCAGCAAGCCCTCCCATTTCCACTCTACTCTCCAATGCTTCTCTCTCACCCTGACCTACTATGCATTTGATGAACCACAACCCCCACTCGCTGCATCATCTTTCCACAACCACCACCTCTGTAACGACGACGTCCTAAACCCCTGCTTCACACATCAAATTACAGTTAAACCCTACCCGCTCCTACAAGCTGCAAATGGTCTCGCAGACCAGGAGTTCAGAATCTTTTCAAAACGATTCAAAGCGTCCAAAGAAACTTAGATCAGAAAATAGCAGGCCGTGCAAGAAGCAATAAGAAGAAGAAAAAAAAAAAAATGGAATTATTACCTCGGCAACACATCATCACAATGCAGTGAAAATCTCCTCAGCTTGTAGACACACCACCTCCCTTGAGCTTGAAAATGCGCTTCCACCTCCTCACCTCACGGGAACTTTTAAGCACCGAGAGAACTCAGAAACAATTCAAACAAATTCAGGAAAAATCAGAAAAAAATTCGGAAAATTTCGGAAGGTTTTCAGAAACCCTCGAACGAGACGGTGTGCAGGAAGTCCATGAGATTTGGTCAAGAGTTTCGAAGAGAGACAGGGGCTGGAATTTGATTGCGCCGGTGGAGCAGCAGAAGGGCTGCTTCGAGTTCTGAGAGAGATAGAAGGGATAGCGTCTCCAGTGGTAAGGATGGATATGGATGTGGATGAAAAGTCATAGGCGATTCATCCATCTATCCTACCATGCTGTCTTCTTTTCCTAAGAGCAACTCCTGCACTCACTTGATACGACCCTCTATCTGGAGGTTATTGTTTTTTGCAACCTAAATAAAGGCCCATTCCCACATGGCTTTACCAAATAACCAAAATCTTTTCTAAGAAACCAGGCGAAGCTCTCTTGGTTATGGTGGAGGCACCCGGCTATCTTGGTGCACCTACAAGAACTTGCTCTAAAGATTTTCAAATAGGATTTAGTTAAGTAGTTTTCACACAAATAGGATTTTCATGTTCATTGTTCTATCTACTAAGCAATGACATGTTGGATAGTTTTTTGTCTCATTCTAAAATGCTTTACCACTCACTCCACCTGACTTCAACAAAGGGGCTTTTATTTACCCACTTTTCCCACCTACAGCGTCAACTATTGACGAGCTTACCTGGCATGCCACGTGTCCAAGCTAAAACCTAACGTTAACCTCCAAACTTGGCTTTGGTGGACAAGCAGTGGTGATTTTTCACAAGGTCTTTAACATGTCCAAGGACATGTTCATAAAAAAAAACATTTCCAGTGGACGGGTTCTCAGAAAATGAACCGGTTTTTGGACGTGTCAAATTCACTTTGGATGGGTTCTAAAAATAACAATTTTTTGATAATTTTTTCCAAAAAAATAAATGGTACAAACATCAGTTACATTATGTCATATATGACATCTGAATATAAGCATAATGCAATCAAACCACTAATACCCAATCAAAATATCAATCTTGAAGTGCTTGATTCACCTGCATACATTAATTCATCAACCACAAAATTTAGAACCTTTTTAACATAATGTCAAAGATTATAATTGAAGGTAAACTTAGCAATTGAATAAGAATTAGTATATTAGAATGGGGTGTACTGGAAAGATGAGAATCGACACCAAAAGACAGATAAGTGACGGGCATTGAAGGCATAATTTGTCAAGATCCTATTGTTTCCAAGTGCATCCAGTCACATGTCGACATCTTTCGGTTTTTTGTTTTTTTTTTTTAAATTTACCAACATTGTAAGAGACTTATTTATACCTCTTGCGGGACGGGTATTTTCATTTTCAAACCGGTTTTGGGACGGGTTGTTTTTTCTTTAACCTTTCCATGGACGGGTTGGTTTAGAAATTACCAGTTTTGGAATGGGTTGCAATTTTTTTTGCCTTTCAATTCAAGGTTTTTGGACATGGACGGGCAAAAACTTTGTGAAAAATCAGCCCTGTGGACAAGGATCCAGTTTTCCTCGTTGCTTCTAGCGCTCCGCCAAACTTGTGACCATGCTGCGGTTTCATTGGACTTGTATCCAGTGGTGATTTTCACAAGGTCCCTAACATGTCTAGGGACATGTTCATAAAAAAAACATTTCCAGTGGACGGGTTCTTAGAAAATGAACCGGTTTTGGGACGTGTCAAATTCACTTTGGACGGGTTCTAAAAATAACATTTAAAAAAATTTATTCCAAAAAAGTAAATGGTACAAATATCAATGACATTATGTCATATATGACATGTGAATATAAGCATAATGCAATCAAACCACTTAACACCAACCTAGATTCTATGTTCATTTCAAATTCTTCTATACATTACTTGACTAACACTTGGGAAAAAATAAAAACAAAAAAGTTAGCGAATGTACCTTCTCCTCAGGGTTGCTCCACCCTCCAAGCTCCAAGCTCCACCTCCAACAAGTCAGCTCCCTCATTCATACATTGGTGACAAGTGGTTTAAGAGGAAACAATCCCTGTCCAATGTAACCCAACTCAGCATGCAACTCTAATTGCAATGGGAGGAAATTATATTGAAGACTAAATTTTCATCTGAAGAAAACAAACATTTGAAGTCTAGATCATTGGGACTATGAAGGATACAATCAAAATTATTCAGCACATACAAACATTCATAGATATCGGTGAAAGAAGAAGTAGTTTAGAACGACATTGAAACAATCCCTGCTCAGTCTAAATCAAAACTGAATTCAAAAACTCAAACTCTACAAGCCCATACACCCTTTCATCTTGGACCTTCTAGAACAATGATCGCGGAGAACCGGCAGTTAGTTACAAATGAACCGGTTGAGTTTGAGAAAAAACCTATTGAAGTTCAAGATTGCAAAAAATGTACTGATCATTTTAGAGGGATTTATAGAATATACCCAAATTTAAAGAAGGAAAACCGGAGGCTGTCAACCCTAAACTGGTTGGACTTGCAATCACTAGGATCTCAACCAATTAGTTGCCCAAAAATCTCCCCGATCACTGTTCTAACACAATCTCGAAACTTGGTTGAAGATATAGAGAGAATGTACAGAGAGAAGATACTGACAACCCAGAAGAAGAGCTTGAATACCTGTTGGAGGGGGAAGTGCCGAGCTTGAACACTGCTGGAGGGGGAACCTGGGCCTCAGAGAATTAGAACTTTCTCTGAACTATGTGGACGAAATGGGGCAGGTGGCAGCTAAAATAGATAAAGCCAGAACACTGATAGAATTGAAGGAAGATACTATTGTTTCCAAGTGCAATCAATCACATGCCGACATCTTTCGGTTTATCTTTATCAATTTGTTTTTTTTCTTTAACCTCTTCATGGACGGGTTGGTTTAGAAATTACCAGTTTTGGGACGGGTTGTTTTTTCTTTAACCTTTCCTTGGACGGGTTGGTTTTGAAATTACCGGTTTTGGGACGGGTTGCAATTTTTTTTGCCTTTCAATTCGAGGTTTTTGGACGTGGACGGGTAAAAACTTTGTGAAAAATCAGCCTTGCTTGTATCGTTGTTAGTTAGCGGTGAATTCTTCCCTAGATTAAGTTTAAAACTCAAATCAGTTGCGATAAAGCAGCAACCAACTGCCGCTTCCGCTGCCTATGACATCACCGGGACAGCCTCCCAACAGAAAAATGGTAGGAGCTATCATATTCGGAACTCAATCCACGCTTCCGCTCGCTGCCTGCTCCGCAATCTGCGCACCGGATTATTCCAACAATGGCAAATCCGGCAAGCTCTTGGGGATTTGGCAGCGCTCCTCCTGTTTTTCCCCACTACACAATGCACAATGCAGGTCATCTGTTTGCCATCTCTCTCCGAACTCACTGAACTTGCATCCTGTTTTTGCTCACTTTGCTTTACCTTGTTTCTGTCGCTGCTGCCCTTCTCGAAGGCTGAGATCAGAAGCTCTTCAGATGCTCAAACTCTAAAACCCTTCAAATTGTCAAAATGCTCCCATGTGATTCACAGGACAAATGCTTGGATGCTTAGATGGTACACAGGGGAGGTTTTCAGATATGTGGAGACTGCAATTGGTCCCAAGGGCCTGGTGTATGTGCCCAGGGCCTCCAAGATTTCATGTACAAGGGGCAAAGAAATTATGTGGTATACCAGACTTGTCCAATGCGGTGCATTGCGAGACAGAAGCGAGAAAACATGCTCCTTTGAGCATTGGTTAGTTTGTGTGCACATTGGCTAATTTCGGGCATTGTTTGCAACACTGCAAATATCAGTTGCCGATTTTATTTTATTTTGTTGATTTCGCTCTATAATGTGAGGTCTGATTACTTGCTAGGTTTTTATTACACTTGTGCGGATTGCTGTAGAGATTTACACTCTGTGTGACATTGCCGAATCTGCTGAAGGCTAAACAAGATTCCTCCGACTACTTGGAGATCACAACAAGCAACCGAACTCTGCTGCACTGTAGCTTCAAGTAGTGCTAGTTTCTGCCAAATGAAAGCGAAATCAGGAGGGGCGGGGGATTGGTACCCTGGTGAGAGACTCCAAGTGCTTCGATTCGTGAAGCGGGTGCAGGATGTGAAGCAGAAGCAAAACTCCGAAGCAGGAGAAGTAGTTCGGTGGTGGAGAGAGCGATACCAGAACTAGGAGATTAGTTTAGCAACAACAGGAGAGGGAGAAGAGTGCAGTGTTAGGGTTGATGTGGCAATTCCTCAGCTAAAACGACCCACAAGTAGGAATTCAAAGAAAAATAAAACCAACCATTAAGGACCGGGCCACAAAATAGCCCGAATTGAACCACAAGCTCTGTGAAGGGCCTAACCCTACAAGTGGGGCAGGTTTTAGCATTTAAAATCACAACACCCAAAAGTCAGTGGGGCTGGGCCAATAATATCTTATCATTGGTTTTTGTTAATTGTGTTCCTCGTGCCCTCATAGCTAAGACTAAAAGCAACCAATCAGAAGGGTCGGAGGTGACACATTGAAAAGTCCTACATTCTTGCCTCGTCTCTAGGTACCGATGAGAGGGTCAGTGCTTGAAGCTTAAAACCTCCGCTTTTAAACCATGCCGTGTCCTTTGCCCCTAGGCCCGGGATTAGATAGCATTGATGGTGTGAAGGCTGTGTTTTAAGAACAAACTTTTAGGCTAAGCTAAACTCAGGTGGGAAGACGGCATAACCCATGCAGGTATCCAAATCCATGTCCACGAAAGTAATCCAGACCTAAGTTAACTCAAAACTGCCCTACAGGTTTATTATCATGTAAACCCAGTTTTTGAGCTCATCAGGAAACTCTCCTTATAAAACTCTCCACCATCATGTTGACAGCCAGCTGAATCAGCATACCCCGTTCTTTATTAGTTTCCATGGCAGGATCAAATCATGACTTTTGATAACTATAACAAAGAAAAAAACCCTGTTCTCCACTTCTTGGAGGCTTCAAGTGTAGAGATGACAGAATTGATTTGACTATGGAAGGATGTTCACGTACTTAAACTTTACATACTAGCACAAATGCTGTGATGCAGGGCAGTGTCCGGGGAGAGTTTCAGGCATAATCGGTCAAAATCCTAGTGTTTCCAAGTCCAACCGGTTACATGTTGTGATCTTTTAGTCTTGTCTTCATTGATTTGAGGTATATTTCATAGACTTCTCTAGAATGAACGAAAATTTCCCTAAAGTCTTGAACTTCAACCAGTTCATATGACTAGAGGTCGGGTTTCCCCGTTCGTTGATGCGGTGTGTGTGATCTTTGACAACTTGAAGGCAAACGACAAAATCCCATGGAATTTGAAGGTTTACATCACCTCAGACATTTAGTCAGAAAAGCCTGCGTATGCTCCACCATGACACTTGCACATTATAAAGATTGCGTGCCAAGAGGACTAGAGTTGCACCATCTATTCCCGATTAGGACCTCATCGGGGAAAAATCTATAGGTTGTCATAATTTCGATCAAGATGGGACTGATTTCGGTAATTTCTTTTCACGGGTGGTTAAAATAAGGTTTCACGTTTCACGGTTTCTAAGGGCTACTGTAGTTCCCATGTAGGCCACTCACCCAATATATTCTAGTGGGAATGTAGATGCCATCGAGTGGAATCCACATTTCCACTAGAATCTGGTGGACGAAGCGGCCTTCATGAAAACTACCTTCATGAAACCTAACCCTAAGTCTCCAATTTCAGTTATGATATCACCAAGGAATCGATAGTGACATGACACATGTCCCCAATTTTGAGTGCTAAAGTGAGGAGGAATTTGTCTCAAAATGAGTAGTTATGGCAGGCTCTAGACATTGGTAATGTGTTTGGCCCACCTTTTGGCTTCAAAAAATCACAATAATTTCAAGTTAAGGAATAAAATTACCAAAAAAATTGCAGTCATCATGTGTTCTATATTCCTACACGAAAAAAAATTGTACCGCCTTATCATTCTCCAAATTTGGTGCAAACTCTCTTGAATGATGAGTTATGGGCGCCTCTACTCTATGAGTAAGATTGTACAGTCTATGAGGTGCTAAGCAACATTCTCATTTCTCAAACTAGAGTAAAGGCGCCCATGACCAATCACTTAAGAGATTTTGCATCATATTTGGAAAAGTATACGGCGGTGCAAATCTTTTCCTATGTAGGAAGATAGAAATTAAGAGGGATGCAATTTTTTGATAAAATATTATTTTAAGTGAAATTACTATGAATTTTTTCAGCCAAAAGTTGGCCCAAACATGTTACCAATGGCTAGAGTTTGCCAAAATTGCTCATTTTAAGCACTCATTCCTCCTCATTTCAGCACTCAAAACCAGGACATGTGTCATGGCACTATTGGTTCTGACTTGATCGAAATTCAATCCCAGCCTTATTGAAATTCCAATACCCTATAGATAGCCAATTGGGTCCTGATCGGGAATAGATGCCTCTACTATAAAAATTATGTATTGACATATTTTCTCAAAGACCCTAAACCCCAACGTATCACAAGAACCCTAAGCCCTAGCGTGATACATTTTCTCAAACAACAGTCTTGCTGGATACCAGGAGACTCTGGCCTTGTTGTCTATGACTAGTAATAAGTATATCTAAGTTGAGTAAATTCTGTTGATAGAACAGTTTTAGAAAGAGTTTCAAGGTTCTTTTTTCTTAATTTTTCAATCTGAAAACCATTTAGTTATTTATTTATTTAGTTAGTTATTTATTTCTCAGCAGGTACAGTACAGTAGTACTGTCTGGGTCTGAAAATGGACATGGCGACAAGGCTGACTGTCCATACTTCCAAGCTGAGATTCGAATTTAATATAATGAAGTGAAAGTCAAGGTTACCAAGTGCAGGGTGCATGATTTCATCTGCAAGTATCGAGAAATGGTAAGATACACTCCAAAAGTATTCCAGTGCCATAAACACAGGAGCATGAAATAACAATTGAGGTATAACCTCAGAGAAGCTATAGGATAACAATACTTGAGAACTGCATCGTGCCTGTCATTCTCCTGACTTCCCATTCTACAAACTCTTTCTGTACAAGCACAAGTGGGGACAAAGTGCTGAAGACAACTGAGAATGATACAGAAGACCTTCTATCAGAAATGTTCATGTCTTGGTTCCTCATATTTACAAGTTAATTACCCAACCTGTGCTCATGACTTTAAGCACAACCGCTTAGGAGCAGTCAATTTGACATGTCAATATGAACAGTGTGGCTTATGCACAAATTCACAATGTGCCAAATCCCTTTGGCTCAACATCTACTACTGATGGTTTATGAAAGAAAATGCAAACTAATGATAAAATAATAAAATAAAAACTGAATATAACAGCTGCATTCTCACGATTGCAACACTACGAATCGTGAAGTAATCTGGTAATAAAATACAAGTGTCACATTTGCCCGAAATGGTACTTGCTACAGTCAATGAGAAGAGAGCTACCACCACTATTTTATGCTAGTAGGCAGAACAAAATCGCAAATCTCTGGACCGAAAGCAGTACTCATAAGCTTAAGAGCCTGAATTGCGGAGCTAGTTAAGGGTGACAGCGTCTGAATTGAGAGGATTCTAAACCACAACCTTTGGCATCACCAATTGCTCAGGAAACATGTGAATGCATTTCATGACAATATCTTTGTCCTTTACAAGATGAACCTGAACTTGGCACAACATTGCCGCTCCTCTTGGTCTCTTCTACTTTGAACACCACTGGTTTTGTAGAGAGACCACAACCCTCTTATCAGATTACTAAAGGTGCTTCAGCCCCACTCCAACCTTCATAACTAGATAACCTGGATACTTGTGACTGATCAGAGGTTCTGAAATAGTCATTTGTTCACAAGGCTCTCCTTTCATACAGGTACATACAGATGATGATGATGGCAAGGGGGGATTATGTGAGAGATCTATTGCTCCCAGAAAACTCGCAGCAAGGCTTTCTCCAAGAGCATGGGGTAGTTATCTCCAAATAATTTCTTGTTGAGTTCCATAGCCACATAGAAATCCAGCGGCATGACCATATTTGTTGTGGCCATCTCTTCTCCATGAGGAAGTCTCTCCTCCCCTGCCAAAACCCCGTTCATAAGTCTTTCGTGTCGGAAAACACCTCCTTCTTTACTGTACGTGTTCTCTGCACTGCCAATGTCCTTGGGAGAACCTTGAGCCTCTTTGTTTGTCAACCGCTTTGATTGCATAAGCTCAATAACAGTCTTCAGTATTCTTTGTAAGTAAATTTCAAGCGCTACCCTAACTATGACTGGAGAGTCTGCATCACAGCCATCCAAACCATTCTCTATAATAACACCCTGTTGCATACGTTGTCTCAAAGCCTCTGGATCTGGCAGAATGGTGTCATTGCACTCACCATCCAAAGGATACCCAAGCAACGAATGTGTGATGGGTCCTTGAGGCATACACACTGCTGGCGCCATAGCTGGGCCCCCTGCGCTAGGTTTACAGAATGGGATACCCAAAGGAACCCTACCTTGAGAGGGCATCCAAAGTGTCCCCTGATCATCCTCTTCATCTTCTTTCTCTTCATCTGCACCTGGGACATCAGCTTCAGATTTCCCATCATAATTCGGGTAATCACTGTAATTTTGATAATCACTACTCCGAGCTCGTTTTGCAGGTGGGAGGCTGGTCCAGGCATCCTGATTTGAATGCTCAATGGTGGACTGTGATTGTTGCAGTGGCCTTGAAAGATCTGCAAGAGCATGGTGCCCATTTTCCAAAACCCTCGATGCTTCGTCTTCACTACCCTGCAACAACGCTGTGGAAGCCTCCCCCCTATGATTCCCAAGTGGACTAGGCCTTTCTGCCGCTTTCCTGTCACGGATGCCTGAGCGTCCTTTACGCGGAGAAGCTCCAAAGCCATCTCCATTTGATCGACCGCTTTGAAGTCCTGATGAACCCGAAGGTGGGGAATCATCACCACCTGATACAGGTGTACTTGGTTTCCGCCGGACACCTGCAGCAGATGCTGTTACATTATTCCAAATCTTATAAGTATCTCACCGACACAATGAGGTCGCTGCAAAGCCGGCTTGTAGATTCAAAAAGAATAAGCATATGGTACTACATCATTCTATCCAAAAACCATCGAAGACAGAAGAGATGATCAAACGACTGCATAGAGTAGAGGCATAAGTTGCCTATATTTATTGCCGACACAATGAGGTCGTTAAAGAGCCAGCTTGTGGATTGGAAAAGAATGACCATATAGCACTGAATCATTCTATCCAGAAACCTTTGAAGACACAAAAGATGATCAAATCACATGTACAGAGACATCACTTGCCTATATTTCACGCTATACACAAACGCCTTTCTCACAACATCAACCCTTGCATTTTCAGAAGCAAATGCATATGCAGACATATTCATATCTAAAGCCAATTGTGGAGTTTCACAAACCTTTCAAGGGTTTGGATGGGTCAAACGTTGAGGAAGGAGGGGCGGGGGGCTCAGCGCAGGTGGCATTGGTAAAAATCGCCCGGACGAACGAATTATGCAGGACAACATTCTCCTTGCCGATTGTCGAGGGGACCAATCTATCGAGCTCCTCCTTGGACAGCCGGAAGCTTAGAAACCGGGCAAGCAGGCTAGAATAATGAGACTCCTTCGCGGGGCCCAGGATTTTCAAGAACATGGCCTTGAACTCCTGCAAATTGACTCGAGGGAGCCGTTGCTGATGCTGATGCGGTTGTGCCATGGGAGGCATGATGTTGACGATGTGCTGCGATGGGAGTATGATGACAATGATTCCCGGAACATGCATGCGTGCGAAGAAGAAACCTCCGCCTCCGACAATAACAATAAAAAGGCACCATCTACATCGCCAGATGTAAAGATGCGTCTACAAGGGATCGATGCGATGCACTTGTCACCCGAAACCGCAACAATTGCAACGCAACGTAAGCATAATGATGCGGGAAGTACGCATGGCTATCGCGAAAGAGTTTCTAGGGTTTCAAGCTCGCGCGCGCTCTCTCTCTCCCCCTCTCGCTGTTCTTCGTCTCTCCTAGAATCTACCGGTGACGTAGATTTCAGCCTCTCGCTCTCTCCCTCTCTTATCAAATCTACGAAATTTGAAGATTTGAGCTCATCTCTCTTCTCCCGTCCCTCATAGTGCTCATGTAGGTAATGAGTTTGCTTTGTTCCCAACAATATCGTTGTCGAGTACATAGAGACCAGCTTTTGGTTTGTCCTAATGAATCCCAGGACCACCTGTGAACAACTTTGCGAAAATCTAAAATTGGGTTTATTGGACGATTTTGGGGGCTGAGTCTAAATTTTAGCCCTACACATTTTAATCAAGAAAACCCTAATTTAAGAGCATTGACTGGGTTTATCTAAGATACTGATCCAGAACTAGGGAGGTTTAGCATTGGCCCCTCCTGGTAGACGAGTACTACGTACAAATTGAAGGGACAAAGGTTGATTGGTGAAGAACACTGGTTAGGCAATTCAGAATGCCAAAGCTCTGCGTTCATGTAGGATTGACCTCTAAGCGTCCTTGGCTTTCCAACTGCCCTAACTGCTTGTTGTCACCTCTAGGAGAGGCACATTTAATACTGCAATATCAAGTACTAGAGCATAAGCCTAGTTTTCAAAAATCTTGACATATTGTTATCACAGTGCATGAAGAGTTATATTTCTTGTTTTCTTGCATGGTGCAGTAAATTTATCATTTGTTTTCTTTTGGATTCAATCATTTTTTATTTCCTGACATTACTAGTATAAATCGCATATCTAAGAGTATCTGAAAAAGCTGTTTTTCTCAGGTTCAAAGCACTCAAGCATTGACCCACGCAGTTGAACTTCATGTGCATAAGTGCTCAATTACTGTTTCCAGGCCTTCTTACCACAAGGAAATCTCAAGTTACTTTGGCTTTGACTTACAGTAATCCTCATCAACACATTTTATTTACATTCCTGTGGATGCACAAAATGATGATAATTTAGAAAAGTTTCAAGGGTTTGCAGAAATGACAATGTCAATGATTTGAGTCAAAACACATACAAAAGCATGTGTTAGGGGGAATGGCAGGTCTGCCAGAATTCATCCACAAAATATTGTATACCTACTCCTCAGAGATTACTGTGCTCAATATTCTTTGCATTTAGCCTGCCTGCATGGGAAGCATGTCTATTTTCTAGGTTCTCTCAGCACTGAACTTCTGGGAAGGATGAACAGGAGAACAAGTGGGATTGAATGTAGCTCAAGCTAAGTCGAAGGAAACTCTGCACTTATCTGGAACATAACAGTGTACACCATACTTGGCTGTACCACCGACAACCTGACAGCAGGAAAGCCAATAACACTATATATCATTCCATTGTGAGAATAGAGCAAGCCCCAATTATGAGATGTGCCAAAACCTAATCCCTCCACCTGAAGGGTTACAATTCCAACCCCATCACCAGCATTTACAGATTGGAAATTACATAGTAATGGGAGTTCAAGTCCTGATCAACAACCAGTATTACAATGGATCAAGACCTTTTAAATTTTATAATGAAACAATGATTAGTATCAATTGTAATGTACATAAGAATGTATGCCCCAATATGGACAAGCTGGAAGTTTGGCACTACAGACAGATACCAAATTCAAATCCACACCAATAAATGAATGACTACGTACAGAGGTGCAGTGCATCTGATTGTATCAGTTCACAATCTAGACAACACCCATTCTGAACCCAATCCTGCACACATATATACAACTGGGGCCAGATTAGAACAACTGGAGGTTGTTCTTATGCACCCTTTCATGAATCTTGCGTGTGCTGTAATGTCAACAAATTGTGATAACCTCATTGGAGGTCCAACTGGTGTTCTGCTGTTATGATACACGAGTCACCATCCAGTGACAGAATTCCTGTAGTTGTGGTGCTACCACCACCTGATGATGAAACTGGTACGACTTCATCAGGGGTGCATTTCACATCAGGGGCAATACCAATGTGATCAATCTGGTGGAGTGCAGGTGACAAGTACTTAGCAACTGTCACAAAGAGCGCTGACCCATCTCGAAGCTCTGTAACACTCTGCAAAGGAGCAAAGCAAGACATATAAGAGACAATATCAACATAAAGAACAGGCTAAACAAGTGGTATGTTCAACTCATGTTGAGTTTGATAAAAACCATGAGATTCCAATCATAAGTGTCCACCTATTCATTCAAAGACAGTCCTCTTACTAACCCTTGCAGCTGTGACATGAAGTTCATATTTGTTACGACATATAACCTCAATGCTTGAGTCAATCATATGAATCCTCTGTTGTGTTCCTACTGTCACAGTAATCTGAGAAAGCTTCGTCAAACCTGAGCTGTAGAGAATTCTAGATTGCTTTATTTCCTTATGGGTATCTCAAATTTGGACTCATCTTACTCTTTCCTAAAGATCCATAAACAATGCTTGTAAGTCATGCACATCAGCCTTACAACAATGCAACGAACTTCATACCTGTATCTTCCCTTTTCCATATGTTTTCGTTCCAACTAGAACAGCCCGGCCATTGTCATGCAGGGCTCCTGCTAGTATCTCACTTGCACTTGCACTCCCCTCATTGACAAGTACGACCAAGGGGTCATGGGTGAGAGCATGGCCACCCACTAGGTTGATTGGCTGCGTAAATCCATTTCGATCTATTGTATTGACAAGGGTTTCGTTCCCATCTAACCACATTTGTGCCACATCAAGGCCCGCTTTCACTAGTCCACCCTGCACATCACCATGGTGACTTAAGTACTCTGAACTTGTTAGCCTAACCATATATCCTGAGGACGACCTTTTATCTAGATCTAAGACCATTCACAATATAGTGGGCACCCTGAAACAATTGCCAACGACACAGATCTGTTACAAAGTCTTTTGTGATTGAATGCTGCATATGAAGAGGAAGCATACTGGATTGTTGCGCAAGTCAAGAATGTATGACTCCACCCCTGCATCTTCCAGTTCTGAGATTGCTTTCTCCATGTCGACTGCAGCATTCTAAAATGCCCAAATTCACCCAAGAGTAAACATTGAGTACTGTAAGCACCAAAATACCAGCTTACACACTTACAAAGTACTCCTGTCTGCAAACTTGCAGCTCTACCCTGGTAGTGAATCTCCAAGAATTGAGATTACAAGAAAAATCTCTAAATCTTTGCATTCAGAAATATGAAATCGCAACCCTAGAATGAATCTGCAAGAGAGTTTGAAGGAAAACCTGGGAAAATGCAGACAAGCGAACATAGCCAGTCTTCATGTCTTGGCCACTGGGTGACGCATGATGAATAACTGCAGAGAATACAGGAGACAGTAGTATCGTTTCCCGCTGTAATGTTATCTCAGTCAATTCCACAGGCACAGGCACTGTTGTCCCGTTCACCTGAGACCAGGACGTTATAACAATTACAATACAGAACATTTCCATACACAGAAACCAAAAAATTCAAGTCCCAAAAATCCATTGGACAAGGTACCACAAGGAAACAGAGGCAATCCCTAGACTTCAATTTATGGGAACATAAAGAAGGAGATGAAGAAAAAGACCAAACTTTATCATACTCACAGCTCTGCGGACTTTCAAAGTGACAGAGGTGCCAGCACGTCCTCGGAGCTTGGTAGCCACTTCCTCATTATTCATGCCTGCAAGTGCTACATCTGCAGTACAACAGATGGAGTTTGTGTTGTCAGTACAGTACATCAGACATTGCCACAATCCATCACCTTTTACACAAACGTAGACAATGCACATTACAATCGGTAGTACAATTGCTTACTGACTCACAACAAGACAACCCGTTACACTAATTGCCATTCTTATGTGGTACAACAAACGCAACCCTGTCTCATTTTGTGACTGCATAAAAAGTTCAAAGAGTTGATGAAGCTTACTGTCAATTTGCACCAATTCATCACCAGACAAGATTCCTGCTCGCTGAGCAGGACCACCCTCTATTGGAGAAAGCACTACCTGCAAGGCCATGGTTACAGTCAGAAATTCAGATACCGATTCATGAAGCACCTTTTGGGGCAAACATAAACCAATGAAGCACTCCCTCAACTGGGAGTGTTCAGCTCCTCGGACCAAAATCTCACCCACTAGCTCGTGATGAAAAGGACAATAAGAAAGATGGAGCCACTTACCAAGCGACCAGAGTCCCGATCTGAAGCAATAAGCAAACCCACTCCTTCCAGAGCACCTTCATTGTTGATCCGAAAGCTTGCATATTCCTACGGAGATACACAGACTAAATTAGATCTACTTTCCCACACATCAGCCAAGATGATCTAGCTCTCTTGTAGAAAAAGAGACACATGAAATAAATTACCAAACGATATCCTCACCTGAGGACTAACAATTCGAGTGAAGGGATCCCCTAAAGTGGCAAGCATACTGCGAATCTTGCCATACGCATCTTCTGAGGTTTTTAAGCTCAAAGTCTCGCCCAGGACTTCTTGTAGCTTCAGATCCCAATCTGGCGATGACAAATGTATCAAGAGCAAGTACAAGACAAATACACCACTCTTGAAATTTGTCCCACATGAAGACTTCACAAGCAACCACTTGAGCAACTCGCAAAGAAAACTTGACCCCAAAGTTGGTTCTTCTGCAGATGGCAAGCACAACCTTCCGAGACACAGAATGGATCGCCAAAGCAGGAGGAAATGAGATACCTTGATTGTTGAAGGTGGGATCTACGTAGGTCTCCCGAACAATTCCCCATGCCTCGACCAAAGTTCGCTGCACAGCATTCACCTGCATGAAAAAGCATCCTTCAAACTCTTAGCAAGCAATAACCTCCGACCCATGGGGTTTTGCCACACACAACTTGAGTTCAAGCTCAAGCTTGCAAGGTTGGTGGGCCAAGGTAAAAGAGAATTGGATCCCTTAAATGTGCCTAGGATGGTGGAGCTTTGTCTCAAGGTTGGTCCCCGCTTTTTTTTTGCATTGATTTCCAAGTTCATGCCCGAACTTGAACTTGTAGTCATATCAATCAAGTCCGATGACTACAAGTTCATAAAGTTTGGGATTAAACTGCATAATCCATCCAAAATAAGGAGGAACCAACAGCTCCACAATTTGAAGCACATGTATAAGGTCCAAATTGTTTACCTTCCAGATTGAGCTCAAGCTATGTGTGGCTAGCCCTTCACCTTCCTTTCTTCTCAAGTTTCTCACCTCTCCAATGTGAGTCCGGGAAGGTGATCGTAAATGTTGTCTCTTCTGTAAATCTCACAACTTATCGATGGCATCTTAGGTCCCATGAAAGTTAGATGATGTTAGAATGAATCTTAAGATGTCTCTTGAGAGGCTGGGGATGTGATTGAACACTCGAGCAGCAAGTTCCCTAACAAACCTGGAGGAATCACATGGCATGAAAGAAAATTCCAAGTTTCTCACCTCTCCGATGTGTGAGCCCGGGAAGGTAATCGTGAACGTCTCCGCCATCGCAGCAGGTGCACATGACTGTGCCCACATGGCAAGAGCTGCACCAGTGGCGATCACTACTCCTGTTGTGCTTCCCTGCATGGCTCTCCATAGCCTTGCCAGCATCGGGCCATCTTTCTCCTTTTCCTCCCCCTGCCATCTCTGCCTCGCCATTACAACATCCCGTCGGCGCCATTTCACCGAACTGCAGGCTCCCTTCGGCACCAGCCCAGAAGTGTTGCAGGTTTTCAGTGGCGTCCCCAGATGGCTACCTGGGGCTAACTTCAACTGCGATATGCTGCAACCTGGTGCTACACCACTCCCCAGCGCATGAAGGCCGTTCATGATGACTCCCACCGAAACCCACGATCCTCAAAATTTCTCAAAAACTCAACCACCACCGACCCTGGCCCCCCAGCTGTGGCACTCAAAGTATTGCAACAAAAGAAGCCCAGAAGACAAGCAAATCGAGCCTCCTAAACCCCACGATCCACAAAACTCCTACGAATTTCAAACCTCCTCAAACCACCATCAACCCTGCCACTCAAATTATTGCTTCTGGGCAACACCCAACGCCAAAAAAGCCCAGAAGACGAGCAAAATGAGAATTTTAGGAGTTTGCAAGAGACTTTATTCCTCGATCCTCAAAACACCTAAAAAATTACAAACTTCTTCAAACCACCACCACCACCACCAGCTCTGCCACTCAAATTACTGCTCCTGGGCAAGACCCAATAGCAGAAGGAGCCCAGAAGACAAGCAAAATGAACTTTTCAGGAGCTTGCACGTGATTTTGTTCCTCGATCCTCAAAACTCCTAACAAACATTCAAACTTCCTCAAACCACCACCAACCCTGGCCCCACCACCTCTGCCACTCGGATTACTGCTCCTGGGCAAGACCTCGCAGCAAAAGAAACCCAGGAGACGAGCAAAGAAGAAGAAGAATAAGCACCAGCTGAAGAAGAGGAAGAAGGTGGTGGTGGTGACTACATAGACGAAACATGAGGAGTTGGATGGAATCTAAGCAGCAGCACACGAAACGGAGGACGCAGATGGCGATGGCGTGAAGCAAGGGGGGAGGTGATGATGCTAATCTATTAAGTGCACGCAACCCGCCATAATGGTGGTGGTCGTGCTACTAATTACAGAAACCCAAATCTGAGCGACGCCATGGTGACCGCGAGTCCGCGACCAGGGTTGAGTAAATGGACGAGTGCAAGTTAATTTGAGGTGAATGTAGGAGTCGCCAGAGAGCGGCGAGTCTGTGATTCGTCGCAGGCCTACAGTTGCGTAGACCGCGGTGAAGCTCCACAAACCACCACTCACAGTGAAGGATCTCCAAGAATCGCGTAGAATCACCTCGAATCAGAACCTCAAGCAAGAAACTGCGGCCGCAGAGTGGGGAAGGTAGCTGGGAAGGTCGCAAGGGCGCAGTAAGGTAGGTCAGTAGGTCGGTAGGTCGAGGCCAGACTCTGTTTTTATTTCTGACTAAAATGAATGTGGGCCCTATTATGGGCCAACTCCACATACAATGTTGGATTGGATTGGATTGGGAATTGTTTCATTTGGTTAAGTAACACCTGCAAATCCCAGTGATTTTCATTTCAATTTTTGGATTCGGAACATAGATGTAGACGTTATAAGATGTCATAAGTGAAGATTATTTCATGCTTTAAGTGTTGAACCTAGAACATTGTTTATAAGTAGGTGGGAAAGTCACAAGGAAAAGAAGTAAAGATGTAGTGAGGGAGGTATGTAAGGAGGTAGATACTTCATGACCATACTTTGATTATTTTTCCTAACTAAAGTTATGTGTCGCCTAATTGTGGGCACCTCCTCAAACAATTTGTGGACCATTGGATTGGATTGGATTGGGAATTGGCTCCTTGCTTCCATCCACATTGGAATTATCCTACATAGTGGGCTCAACACATTCGCATTAAAGGGGTTGCATTTCACAACCATATCATTATACTAGAATAAGCATAAAAAAAATCGTAGCTCCCCTAATGTTTTCTTGAATATATATCTGAAAATACGTTGAAGTGGATGAATTGTGGATGGGGTTTTATGTAAGCAAACGTCACAAGGGACAAGAAGTGGGTAAGAGGGGAGGTCACAAAGCAAGGGGCTTTTGGAATCTATGGTAGGTAGGAAAATGACTGGAGCACTAGAGCACGCAACGCCCCTCTCCTACCACAAAACCCACCTACCTACCTACCTACCTACCTAGGTTTGGCGGGGTGGACCCCATATAGGGCTTGAATTCTCAACCGTTTTTGTTGGGGCCCACCAAGTGGGTTTCCTTTCTTTCCCCTCTTTCTTCTTTCCTCCTCCTCAACTCGGCAAGGCGTGGCATGCTTGATATTTGCTTCCTTATGTATCATGCAATGCTTAGGACTTTAGTATCATCATATATTATGCTTTTGGGGTTTTTACCGAGAGCTACGTGCTCTCAAAGTGATCCACTTGCGCATGTGGAGATTTTTGCCCTTGAGCTCAAGGCCTTTGGTTGTGGATACACTTTTCATATTGGGTGGTACCTAGTGGTCAAAGGAGTTGATGGGTAGTGAAACCCTCCAACACACAATATGAAATATGAGGGACGTGATATGGCCGGTAAGCCAAGTTTGGGCAAAGGTAGGTAGATGTGTGACATAATTTCATGCACCAATAATGTCGGTAATGAAAGTAGGGATTGCATAAAGTACATAGTTTTTAAATAAACATTCTTGGCAATTTAACATGTGTATGGAACGATCATCTAAGGAGAAACTACGTGAGTGTATGAGGTAACTCGAATGAGGGACAAGCCACCAACATTGTAATTTTTGGAGTTTTGATATGTTTATCCTTGTCTTTCTTTGGATGGAGCATTTTTGGATATGTACATTTCATGCTTAGATGCGTATTTGTTTATAAGAAACCATTTAAGGTCATTGTCCATTTAAGAATTGCATACATTAGGAATGATCTTGGTTATCCTCCCTACACTCTTCTTTTTCTTCTTCTTGAGGGTGGAAACATGTTCTTGTTGGTGATCCAATTTGTATATATTGTCCCTAACATCATGACATCCTACTAGAGTTCCGAAACTAATCAAGTTAGATTTCCTTATTCACTTTTATGTGATTTTAAAGCTATGACAGTAGGATGCAATAGACTCAAATAAGAAGGTTACAAATTTATATATTTTGCATCAAGAAATGGAGTTTGAGTGGAGCTCATAATGGCATGGAAGCATAAACCTCAATTTCCACTTTTAAAACTTTATCATATAAGCAAGGTGTCTCCAATTCTTTTGAGTACCAAATTGGGTTAGTTTTCTTATTTTGGGTCATTTCTCTTGAATGTAGAAGAAGCTTGTTGTGGCCACATAGGGACTTCATTGTTGGTTGCACTCAATCTAGAATTTGGTGTAGCTCAATGACACATTATAATTCATTTAAAATGTATCCTTGATCTATTAGACTTCATCAAACTTCACGAAATTGGAAAATCACATGATTCAAATAGAATCACTATAAATATAGAGTTTGATTTCAATAACTACTCAAATATCCACCATAATACTCCCATACATGGACTCCCAAGCATTGTTTATAAACATTAGGATTGTTTGTTTGATCATCTAATGGGTATTTGGTCTAGTGGTATGATTCTTGCTTAGGAGCACCACCATCCGCACGAATGTCACCTCACAGTGATCATTACCAAGCTGCCAATCCCCAAGTCCCCTCAAAGGTTGAGTTCGTGGCTCAGAGGACGGGTCGGATGACACTGGCACACCCCGTGCCAGCCCGCCTTTCCCCCCTTGACAAATATAAGGCAACCACCATCCCCGCACCGAAACTCAATCCATATTACTTCACTTTGCAACGCCTTGGCCTCACTGAGATTGTCTTTGAGGAACGCATTGCTCAGGAGGTGGATGAACTCTTGACCAACATGGTGTCCTCCTGAGATCAGGCACAGTCCAGTGCGACTCCCCTCTCCAAAAATGATTGCATGCGTTACTTCTGTACCAATGACGTTCCTTCCACAGGCGCGCTGCTTGGGGTCTACAGATGGGCAACCGATCTTGGGATTGCTCGCTTTAATTTCGACTTCACCTTCGACTCCCATAGCATCGTTCTTCTCGACGCATACGATTAGGAACAAAGCCCCCAAAGGTTCCCTCCAGCCTCTCGCTCCCACGTGCGAGTTCGTCTCCGCCTCGACCCGACCGAGGGACCGACTCTCCCGACTTCATTTGGCAACGCCCATGAGGGACACCTTGCCTGGGGACAGTTGGGCTCCTTGCCTCCCCGTCTGTTACCAAAAATCCTCCACCCTTCGATTTCGTCCTAGCCCGAGTGGAAAAGTTTATAATGACATGTAGAGACTTCTCTCTTTGTAACCCAATATATAATTCCAATCTACCCTTGGAATATACACAACTTGATTAACACCACACTATGTAGTTTTACATTCCTTAATGTCGGGCAAGGTTATATCCTTAGCCTTTTCTAATGTCCACCCGGCCGCTTTGGCCACACATGCCTTTAAAGATATCCCTCTTGTGAATCGAGTCCTTGCCGTCGACTCCACACTACTACATGAGTTTTCGCTTATTGATTCCGTGCTATCACATGTCATCGTGGTTGATTCCGTATTGGTACATGACACTTCGCTTGTGGATTCCATGAGCACATAGGCTTTAAATACAAGTATTAAAAAATACTTATATACTTATCCTTGCCCTTCCTTCTCTAAGTTCTTCTTGATGTAAATCTTTATCAATGTCTTCCTACTAAACTTCAGAATAGTATAACTCCCACCCAACTTATGTTCTTCAAGTGAAATTTGGTACACTTGTTAAGTACCTTATCAAAAATCTCCACACCAAATTTTGGCACAAACAGAGTTCATATGCAAAAGTTATGCATGAAATTCTAACTCTAACTACTTAGTATGAATGCTGTGATAAAGCATCCGGTCATTAAAACTCTAATAACTTCCAACTCCTACGTCCAATCAATCTAAAATTTTGACACAAGATAGATATATAAGTTCAGAAGATAGTGTCAAATTTTGGTATCCATATCTATAACCCTCTAAGAGATACATATTTTCAAACCTTGCTGCTTTGTTCCTAGACACCCTCCCCTTCAACTTTTAATAACTCTTTCATCCCAATGACTGAAGCTCTCAAATTTTTACCACAACTCCCATACTTTATAATAAACAATTCCTCAAATTTTCATACCCATTGAACACTCTGATCATCCATAATTGACAAATCTCTCACTATAAAGTTCTGCTCAAGTTCATAACTAATAAAACACTACAAGTAATGCACCTAGTACAATCTAGTCACTCTAAATGCCACAAGTTTGAACTCTCTCACTTCAATATGAATCTCAATGCAACAAGTTGAAGTTTACAATCAAACTTCAAATTCCTTAAACCCAATCTACTTCTAACAAGAGGTCAATCCCTCTTCAAGGCTAAATAGCCTTGGCTCTTCTCCTAAGAACTAAGCACACACATGTGCTCCTATCTTGCTTCCCACACACCCACACTTATAACCCGTGGGGTGCTTAAGGAGCACGAAAGAAAGAGAAGATGAGTGAGGAAAGAATGAGGGATTATATAGTGAGTTGAGAGGGAGAGAGGGCATGAGGTAAGGATAGGGTGAGAGGATTAGAGCCTCCAATCACAACCCCTTAACCTTCTCCTTCTAAGTAGGGACTCATCCCATCCACAAGGCTCACGATAAGCCCTCGAACTCTCCTCCTACTTTGTAGGCTCTCATCTAATCTCCTAAGCCTTCCTCCCTCAATTGATCAACAAAGATCCTAATTCAAACATTTAACTAACCTTGGTTTTCTACCTACCACACTTTACCAAGGTATGTCCTCATACTACTTAAGTCCACTCCACACAAGCCTAATGCTTCAAACTTAGTTTTCTTCAGGTTTCACTCTTTTTATATTTTTGTGAATAATCATAAATCAACAAAACACTACTTGTAATGTTTTACAAGTGTTAACAACACATGTGGGCATCAATTTGGGCTCATAACGCGTTAGTCCATACTGGTGGGGTATCTGTAACTTTTAGTAATTCGGTCAATGGCAAGGCAATGACAGAATACCTAAAAATAAATCTTCTATAATATCCAGCATGTCCTAAGAATCCTTTCACTTCGGTAACTGTAGTTGGGATAGGTAAGGATGCAATGGCAGCGATCTTATCAGGATCGGTAGCCACTCCTTGTTTAGAAACTATATGACCAACTAGTTTACCAAATGGAACCAAAAAGACTGACTTTGCAGTGTTGATAGAGATTCCAATTGCCATACAATCATCAAAACGCTCCTGTAGGTGTTGGGCATGTTTCTCTTTTGCACTATATACGGCAAAGTCATCCAGAAATAACTCCATAGTAATATGAAGGTTTTTCCGAAAGGTGTTGGTTCCTAATCTAGAAAATGTGGCAGGAGAATTACATAAACCGAATGACATTCGTTTATGTACAAAAACTCCCCATGGTGTAGTGAAAGCTGTAAGAATACGGTGTGGTGGATATATTGAAACTTGGTTATATCCTGAAAATCCATCCATGAATGAGTATCGGTCATAACCGGCTACTCCATCTAACATAGTGTCGGTAAATGGTAAAGGGAAATAGTCCTTCTTAGTGACACTATTTAATTTGCGGTAGTCTACACATATTCGTAGCTTACCATTTTTCTTTGGTACTACGACAATGGGTGACACCCAATCACTATATGGAACATGATAAATGATATCCGCCTCTAACAATTTATCAATCTCTTCCTTGACCAATAAAGAATATTTGGGATTCATTCTATATTGTCTCTGTCTGACCGGGGTAGCTCCCTCCTCTAGTATAATCTTGTGTTCACAAATCTCCGGGGGAACTCCTCTCAAGTCCTTATATGTCCAAGCAAAAACCTTACTATTCTTTTTAAATAAATCTCTCCAATACTTCCACTCATTCTTGGTTATTTTGTCATATATCTTTATGACACGTGGTGTGTTATTATCGCTCAAGTCCATGTCCATACATACGTCTTTGACAACGTAATTCTTAACAGGCTGATCGGATAAAAACATGGCAGACTCCCATTTCTCAGCTAATTCGTCTTTATCTGACACTTTGGGATTAGCCTCCTCTTGAACATCATTAACTGTTTCGAAATTATGTGGTTCATATATTAAGGACACGTCTGCGAAAATTACGTTTACTGGCATGGTATTTTGCCATGGCAGTATCGCATCGTCTGAATCTCTATCGTCAAGTGCACAAAAATATTCTCCCATTCCTACGGGAGTGTATGCAAATGGTTTATCGTTTACACGGTGTATGGATTCACTAACAGTAGTTTCTTTTTCTGTTTCATAACCGTCATCAGTGGTGAATTCAGTTTGATCATCTTGAGTTTCACCATGGTAGCGGGTAGGAAACAAAGATAAAACCATTTTCTCTAATCCTCTTCCTATGGTAAGTGTACCTTTCCCCCAGTCTTCTTTGGCATGTGCATCTAACAACCATGTGCGTCCAAGAAGACCTGGATAGGATTGTATACCGTCCATAGTTTTAAAAACAACATAGTCAATCTTATACTCAATACTTGCTATGAGAGTTGGTATGCGTTCCAAAACTCCCAAGGGTTTGACTCGACTACTATCTGCCATTCTCAAAATAATAGTGGTTGAAACTACATTAGTTATTCCCAATTCATTCATAGTATCAATATTCATCAAATTGACATTTGACATTGTGTCAATTTGGAATCCTGGTATAAGGGCACCTCCTATGATCACATCAATGGTAGGGGCTCCTGGATCTTGACTTAAGGTAATATCATGTACTGCTACTGGTCTTGACCTTCTACGTATCATGGATGAACTCAAAGAGCTACGACATTGTGGTGCGACAGCCAACAATTGTTTCATGGTTATAGGCTGTAATCTATCTAAGTCCTCCATGATATCATAGGGCTTAAGGTCTTTAGATAATGCCATCATCCTCGATGATCTAGAGGGTGACGCATTATTCTTATGCCTTTGGTTTCTCAAAATTGGGGTTGGAGGTTTGTTTTTCCTAGGAGTGTCATTTCTCACAACACTGAATCGGGTAACATTTGTCGGTGTTGTGGGTATATGGTTAGAAACCGGTGAATCAATAACAACAGTAGGTAAAGGAATCCTAACATCTTGAGGAATCATTACAGGTGGTGGGTTTGTAGGTGGTGGATTTGATTCCAATGATGTTTGATTAGGTGGATTCCTAATTAACGGTGCTTGAGAATATTCAGAAAGACTAGTTTCCACGTCACTATGTTGTTCATTAAACCTTTCCGTACTAGACCCTTCTTGTTGTATTAAAGGTTTCTTCTGGGATCTAGTAGCTACAACATTAACCTTTTCTTCCATTTTATCTTTTTGTAAAGGGTCGAATCTGGAATGTTGTATCCTATGAACATCGTGATCTTGTCTTTTTTCTTCCTGAATAGTTACATGTTTACCCTTCTTCCAATCTCTCTTAGACAGTGGACCCTCCTTTCTTGGTTGAGTACATTCAACTGTGGGGTGTCCTGCTTCTTTGCATCTTCCGCACAATGGAATATACTGTTGGATTTTTCTAGGATTAGGACAATCTCCAGCATAATGGCCTATCTCTCCACATCGAAAACATACCACGTATTGGTTTGGTACCGGTGTTTTATAATTTTGAGTTATGGGGTTATACGGTGGACCATTCCAATTGGGTGGTTGATTGGTATCTCCCCAACTTGGTCGATTCCCAAAATTAAGAGGCACTTGTCTACGATTAAAATTCTTCTTAGGATTATAACTTGCATTAGGACCTCCATCAACACGCTCTTGTTGCCAAGGTCGTGATTGATTGGCTGTGATTTGGTTAACTGCACGACTCTTAATCAAATTCCAACACTCATTAACCGAATGATTCCCTCCACAAAAGATACACTTGACTCGTATTACTTTTGGTGTGGGACATTCATTAGACAGGTGACCATGTCCTTTACAATTATTACACCAAATATTAATTCTCTCTTCAGTTGGTTGCGGTCGTTTATTAGCACCTTTAGTGATTTTGACTTCTAAATCCGCTAATTTCTTAGTAATGTCCATGATGGCTAGTTCCTGTGGATTAACTTGAGCAATCGGGGTGGGCTTCAGTATGACCTTTGGTGGTACGAATAAATCTGCACTAGGATGATTAAATTGTGTAGCATCAATCATGGGTTTACCAGCAGGGTATGTCAACGACTGACTTTGTGGAACTGAATGAAATGGTTGGTCGTTTTTGGGTTGGGTATAGACGTCGTAATTATAATTATCAAACATATAACGATCCTCTATACGGGATTCTTCCCATGCTTTTGCCAATGCAAACGCATCTTCACTAGTGGCTGGTGTGCGCTCTCTCACATAGAGTTTTAACTCGAAAAGATACAATCCTCCTATAAAAATATTTCTCAAAAAATTATCTGGGATTTGATGAGCTCCCATTCTTAACAATATGTCACTCATCCTTCCCCAATAACTGTCAACAGTCTCATTTATACCCATACGAATTGTTCTCAATTTCTCCATAAGACTGTTCTCAAACCCCAAGGGTCTGAAATATAGAAGAAATGCATCTTTAAGGGCATCCCAGTCAGCAAATGGTGCTTGACGGAAAAACCATAAGAATGCGTTCTCTTGCAACGTGGCTGCAAATACTTCCATCATCTTATTTGGTGGAACACTATTTGCACCACATGCAACCTCAGATTTCCTCACATGGACATCATGATCTGTTCCTGGTCTACCTAAAAAATAGGGTAAATTAACTACACTATTTATTCTAGGTGGATTAGCTGCCATGTTGAATAATGGTACTACGTTCGGATTTACTACTGGAGTATAGGGTGTGTACAGTGGGTTCCCTTGTAAACTAATATGAGGGGATGGGGTAGGTTCATAAGCAGTAGACCACAGCGATGGAGTGGGTGAGTCTTCTGTATCGAATAAAACTCTTGGTGACAACAAATCTCTCTCAGCACTTGTTGTAGGTCTATCTAAGGGTGTCTCAAATTTTCCTCCTGTAGTATTATCGGAATCTCCCCTGGCTTCCTCTAAAAACGGTTGAACCCAACTTCTTCTCCTTTCAAGTAGTTGTCTTCTATACTCTCTCGATGCTGCTCTGTCTTCTCTGGCTTTATCACTAGCTGCTTTCCTTACGGATGCAGGTTGAGAATGAGACTTTTCATGAGCAGGTTCTAGTTTGACTGGCTTCAACTACACTCTTGAACTCTATAAACATAGCATTCTAAAATCTATGGTATTGGTATACAGAGGTTTTTGGTCAATGAAATCAGGTATCAATAATTTGGCTCTGAGATCTGGTTTCCCAAAAACGAATCTATACTCGGTTCTAGATATTTTACCCCCTTTCCACGCTCCAGTGCCCGCTGGTGCTACTAAAAATGTAGTACTCTTCAATCTCTCATAGATCGCAAATAGAAATTGGAGTGATAAGGGTATAACAGGGTGATTTCTTCTCACAATCACTTCGTTATATTATCTTCCTTCGTTCCAAATCCTATTGGTGATATTTTGTTGCAAATCTAGGGGTAAGGCTAGAAATAACTCTTTAAACTCTCTTGGGATACTCACTTCATTAGGGGTGATGTACAGTCCGTTCCCTCTATATCCTGACCGATACAACCTATATAAGGCTGCAAACAAATACCCTCCGGTATAGGACTCACAGTTGGCAGGTTCTGAGACTTGCCAACACCAAGTCATATTACGGAGTAGCTCAACTACTCGATGACTGGTTCATTCAAACTCCTAGACACTTCCTAATTTTAATGGCCACTCTAACTAGTGCAATATCGACATTGTGTCACGTCTATGGTACGAGACAAATATGGCGACTCGGTTTGTATTCCTATGGTGATCAAATTTTTCTTTATCTCTTGTTGTCGTGAACAAGAAGAGATAAAATCCAATGGTCTATGACAACACTTACACTTTCCTTCACTTAACTCGTGCAATCTCCTGACTCGAGATTTAGTTTGAACGTCCCTCTGACTGGGGTTACCACACGGACACATGTAACTAGATGATTCTAATTTAGGGATTATTTGTACCCAACGTTCAAGATTCCTTAATCTTGACGCAAGACTTCTCACACAAGCATAAATATGTCTAATAGTTTCTTGTCCTACTTCACTGGGTACAGGGTATGACCTACAAGAACTAGGATATGATGAAGGCGTAGGGATAGATGAATGTGGGTGCGAAGCACGTTGGTTTCCACAATAATCAATCTTATTCCTATTCCTCCTCTCTCTAGCTTTCCATTTCCCTTGTCCACCCATTGTGGTAGGTTATTCTTTTAGACATTAATAAATCTGATTATGAAAAACAATTATGCCTTAAGACGACCTCTGCCTTCCCCGGCAGCGGCGCCAAAAATGTAGTTAGTTTTTTGCTATGACTGAACAAACAAAAACCCAGGGTACAGACTCTCAAGGAAGGCTTAACTAGTGTCTATTACAGGCATCTGTCACATTATAGTTCATTAATCAGACAATAGGTATGCTATCTTCACTCCAAAACATCACTTATCTATCTTCTTCTCTCTTTTCTCACAAGGTTTCCTCTCACTGTGTTTCTCATTCAGTGGGGTACGTGTGTCTGTCACAGTAGTAACCATCTCGTCATGAGATTGTATAACAATAGTCTTTCGAGAACAATAGTCTTTGAGTATCACAATTGTCTTTGGTAACCATTGGCCAATGCATCTTCAAATCACAACAACTCCTTCATTAATTGGTCAATGTTAATTTCAATACAAGACAAATTGTTCGTTCATTAACTCCAAGATTTAATCATTACTCACAACTCATGCAACTAACAACAATCGGCAAAGTCAAGCTATAGTCTTAGTGGCCCTGCACAACCTGCAACAACAACAACAATCAGGGTAACACACCAGACAATAGTTGATCGGGTTAGCTTGCATCTCACACTCAAAGATCAATTCTCTAGACTACCTCTCAATATAAAACTCCATTTAATTCTAGGATAACTTATGCCTAAATCACATTGATAATCCAAAGTTTATCCTAACCCAAATACACGTAATCAACTTAATCTCTCATTACTCCCCTTAATCAACTGATCAGAAGTGATTTCTCATCACTTCAGTTGATTAGAGAATCTCTCATCTAATTGACTTGACACACTTAACTTCTATCAGCCTAACATGTTGATTTTAACAATAGTCTCAGTCAGCTGAACTCTATGCTCTTTCTTCTTCCTCACTGCCTCTCATAGGTCTTTAACAATAGGCTGTTGTGTCATCTACACATCCTAGACCCTTCGGCTTCCTCACGCTGTCTGACACAGGCTAACAATAGTCCATAGTTTTACTTTAGGCTTGGCCCTTGGCCATTCCCCTTCCCTACGTTGCCTTTCACAGGTCTTAACTATGGCCAATAGTTGAACTCTCGGCCTTCTAACTCCCTCTCTCAGGGTTCGCTCACACTGGCACTCAACGATACGCTTGATTCTACGCTCTGTTTCATCGGACAATAGTTCGCTCTCTCGCTCACTCTCGCCTGCTTCGGCCAAGGTTTTTACATACGCTCATCGTTCAACTGGACTCTCTGTCTGTCTGTCCATAGTTCAACTCAAATCCTCCTCACTGACGTGCTTATCCTGTGACTCTTGTCTCTCGAACTACGGAAACTTCTCACTCGGTTCATAGTTTCCTTATGCGGCACTCTTCATGCGCCTGGTTCTCAATTCCATTTCGCTCAACTGTCTTCAAGAGTTCGCTCTCACTTCACTACGTCCTTGACACAGACAATAGTTTCACATACCGTTTTCCTCCACTCTGCTTCATGCTCTGACTCACTCAATCATACTCAATTTCACATCCTCCCTTACTCACAATGCTCAATCTTGTTCACAATTTTCTCACATTTCAAACTTCCTCAGTGGCAATTACAACAATCGACAATAGTTTTCACTCTGACATTCGGCTCTTATTTCCTCACTTATGATTTTTTCCTCACACTTCCAGTATCTCTCATCTTCTCACAGATTACTCAATTCTCTACTCATATTGGTTTCATTCCCTCTCAACTCTCAAATGCTCGTTCTCGGAATTTTGATTTACTCAGTTCCTTCCATAATCTCAAACTCTATCACTTACGATTTCAACAATAGGCAATAATCTTCTCAATTCTCACATTTCCCTTCAGATTCTCACTCTGACTTACTCGATTACACTCACAAACATCTCGCACAGACGCTGACACTTCAACAATGATCAGTCCTTCCCACAATCCACATAACTTTGCGACAACAGAAAATAGTTCAACTTCCTTCGACCATACAATATATTCAAAATCAAAAACAACAATACGATTCTACAACCGCTTGTGTCCCGCAATCACTGCGGTGATCACTAAGCCTTGCTTCAGAAGATAGTTTAATCAATGAGAACCTCATACAACTCTGGAATGAGGGAGACAAGACTATTAGTTTCACAATGCGCTCAAAAATTATCTAAGTAATGCCTGGCTTCTTCCCCCTTGCCAGCCCTCTTAGCTTCGGCGGGGAAGAGGACGATGGTTACAGTAACCAACTTAGGCCGCCTACGGCCGTGCCTATAGTTCTAACTGACTTCCTAGCCTATGGTTTCACTATATTCATCTATTTGGATGCTCTTTCATCCAAGTTTTAACTATTTGCCCATAGTTTCACTAAATGACCAAAAATTTGGCTCACAAACGGTTGCCGCTGGGTATTGGCAAATACCTCTCCTACCGACTCACTTCGGTAATATGCAAGTAAACCCTTCACAGAAGGCAAACTTTGCATTTAAAAAGCTGGCACTCAACGGCTACGATCGACGGTAAAATGGCGGTGATGACTAGAGGGCTCAGGCAACGTCTGGCTACAGTCTTAGAAATTGATCTCATATCTGAGACAGAACCAAATCATCCTCATGCGGGACAACAAGACAAAGAAACATATTGGCGTCACGTTGAAGGACCGGCTCCCTCAACAGACGGTGACCGCCATTCTGCTCATCAATGGAAGGAATGGAACTTCAATCCAACAATCACATAGGCGCAAACAAGTGACTCTCCTCTTCTATACATGCTTGACAAGTCAAGCCATATGGAGGAACGGCGAGTAAGAAAGGAGAAAAACATAAATGACCTTAACAACAGGGACGGGGTCGGTGACCACGCCTCTCTTCTTGGAGGGAGCATCGGTCGAGGTCGTCCACTGCATTCGGAAAACCCAGAGACGGTGATGCATACTACAACACCATTCATCACAATTTCTTCAACACACAACCATACAAGCACCCCAGAGGTTAGTATGAGTTTTAGTAGTGAGGAGGATGATAACCAGGTTGCGTCACAGCATTCAGGTCAGCCACCTACACAAGCTACACCACATCCTCCACCACCCTGGTTCACAATGGAAGAACTATCTACTCAGGAGCCATCTCGTGGCGTTTCTTCCCGCATCCAACAACTTAGGCAGCTTCACGAATTCCAAAGGATGGCGCTGCCTACATCAAATATTCCTAACGAACAACGACATGTAAGATTTTCCACTCTCCCAAATCTATGGGACGATGAATTCGGTTCTCACCCTGGTCCACCATATTGCACAAAGTGCAATCTTCCAGGTCATAGAGATTTCGAGTGTCATTTTGTTAGATACTTCATGGATGATCACCATCTGGGTACACAGTCGTTTCCTCAAAACGACTCTTCACCAACCCATACTATATTATTTCCCACTCCATCCATAATTCCAAACCCACCGATACTTCATTTCTCTAATCCTTATTTTACACCACCGGTTATTCCCTACAGTCACCCAAATTCTCTACCAGGGGGTAGATACGGCTTACAAGGGGGGATGGATAGGTCGTCATACTATCCGAATAGAGGTATATGAGAACCATAGCTTCTCACCAAAGGGGAGAATACAATGTCCAGGGGGTAAATCCAGAAGTAGCACGAAAAACGGAAAAAAGGAAAAACACTTATAGTTAGGACAACGTGCCATCACAATCACATGGATATGAATCGATGGGAGTAGAAGGAGTGAGACATTATCCAAACATGGGACGAAACGAGGATTAGCAAAGTTTTCCAGGATTGGAGAGGAACATGGAACAACAATATACAAGAAGAAAAACAGTATCAGAAACAGGAGGCGGTAGAAGAGGACCACCTATCGAACCACCATGACAAGGACCACCAGAAGGAGGATCGGATGATGATCAAAAAGATATGGGAAGAAGAGGAGCCCAACGGAAGGAGAAGGGGACCTCACGAGATCGAGAGGACGAGTTCAAACGAGGTCAAGGAAGACCACCTACTGGACCACCGGGAGGGGAACCACCTGACAGAGGACCAGGAGGCGATGACTGGGA
Organism: Polytrichum formosum; assembly: GCA_964035585.1. NCBI lineage: Eukaryota > Viridiplantae > Streptophyta > Polytrichopsida > Polytrichales > Polytrichaceae > Polytrichum > Polytrichum formosum. The sequence goes on from OZ037941.1 coordinate 2,642,162, forward strand.
AGAAGATGATGGCAACAAAAAGGACACACCACCTTGGATGCGACCAAGTGTGAGCCCAAAAGGGTGCCCACATTTAGTCTTAGACCCTTGAAACGTTAGTTGATGCACTTTGAAGTAGCATGTTACTTCACAAAAATATAAAAAGAGTGAAATGTTAGTCTTAGAAGTACCATGTTGTAAGAGGCTAGGATGTGAGTTGTTATTGTGTTTTTACCTTCGGAAGGATTTGAGTGAATGAGGATAGGTAAGGAGAACTTGGATTGAGTAGTTAGTGAGTAGGCTAGTACAAATGGATGGAGACAACCAAAGTGACTCAAGAGGCAAGTGCATTCGAATTGGGATGAATGGAGGATCACATGGAGCGCACAAGTGGACCACCTCATCATGGCCACTTAATGGGGAAGGTCCAAGGAAGAATGCAAGGTGGAGGATAAGCAAATTCTCAAAGCACCAATCAAATCACGAGTTAAGCATCGTGGTTTGAATTAAGTGGTGAGCAACGATTTGGGAAAGTAAGGGGAGAAAGTTATGGCGGCGGAAAGCGAAGGAGGCTAAGTTTGGGTTGAAGCATCCCAAGTTTGGTAAAGTGTGGTAGGTAGAAAGCCAAGGCTAGTTAAATGTTCGAATTAGGATCCTTGTTGATCATTTGAGGGAGGAAGGCTTAGAAGATAGGATTGGCGCCTACTAAGTAGGAGGAAATCTCAAGGGCTTATCGTGAGCCTTGAGGGTGCTCACCCCCTCAAGCTTACTATATAATCCCTCATTCTTCCCTCACTCATCCTCTCTTTCCTTTGTGCTCCAAGGCACCCCACGAGTTATAAGTGTGGGTGTGGGAAGCCATATTGGAGCACATGTGTGTGCTTAGTTTTTAGTTTGAGAGCCAAGGCTTGTTAGCCTTGAAGAGGGCTTGACCTCTTGGTAGAATTAGTGTTGACGTGAAGGATTTTAAAGTTAATTCATGATTCCAATTTGTGGTACTTAAAGTTCATGTTTTGAATACACGTGGTTGCAAGTTCCATGTTTAAGAGTTGAGCACTTGAGGTTGTGATGAGTGCAAAAATATACTTGTGTGGATTAGTTAGTCTTAGTGAAGTTAGGAAATTCTCTCTCCCCCTCTCCTCTCTAGGATTTTAGGATTTTAGGATTAGAGAAGAATTGTGTGATTAGAAAGGGGTTGTTAGTAGAATTAGGAAAATTAGGTAGGAAGATTAGTTAAGGGCTTGAATAATTAGTGAGGTAGTTGGGGATTACAACTACAAAGTTGTGGGTTCATGAAGGAGCTGGGTTTATGAAGGAGCTGGGTTTGTTTAGTTAGAAAGTAAAGAGCTGGGTTTATGAAGGACCTGGGTTTGTTTAGTTAGAAGCTAAGGAGCTGGGTTCATGAAGGAGCTGGGTTTATGAAGGAGCTGGGTTTGTTTAGTTAGAAGCTAAGAAGCTGGGTTTACGAAGGAGCTGGGTTTATTTAGTTAGAAGCTAAGGAGTTGGGTTCATGAAGGAGTTGGGTTTATGAAGGAGCTAGGTTTATGTAATTAGAAAGTAAAGAGATGGGTTCATGAAGGAGCTTAGTAGATAGCCTACTTAATTAGCTCATAGACAAGTAGTTAGTTACATTATGCTAGTTAGTGTTATGTGTGGCTTTCACAAGTAAATGTATTTGAGATTGACTATAGAGAATAGTGTTTTTTAACACTTGCATCCTCTCTTTAAAAATAAACCACGTGCACAAATTAATGGAGAATGTGGAGCACTCTCGCGATGGCAAGACAAAGGAAGCAAAGACCAAAGGTGCGAGGGAGAGATTGACATAAGTCACATAAGTATTTCTTAATACTTAAAGGCTTATGTACGGTATGGAGACACCAAGTGAGACCTCTTATAGTAGCGATACGGAATACACAAGTGATAGTTCAAGTGGTAGTATAGAGTCAACGGCACGGACTCCATTTAGGAGAGGGATATCCTTAAGGGCTTGTGTAGCTAAAGCGGCCGGATGGACGTTAGAAGCAAACAAAGACAAAATAGCACCCGAGCATAAGGAGGTTAAAATAACATAGTTAACTTGTGCATTCTCCACATACGTATTGAAATCGTACATTGAGTTGTTAAAAGTGAAATTCCAGTTAAATCCAAGACCACTTGAAGGGTGAACCTTGCACTATGGACTCATCCAAGTCCAAATCCAATACCGCGGAGGAATGTGAGCCCAAACCCACTACTCGGACTACGGACGCTTAAGGGTGGGGGGTTTGGCCTCACATAATTGGTGCGTCCGTCGGGAGCGAAGCGGAAGGTAGTTACAAGACTTGGAGGCGACTAGGAGACTTGGAGGCAACTAGGAAAAATTGGAGACACAAACTTGAGAGAAGGGAAGGAGCACCCGAAACTCGGTAAGTATTCTCTCTTTGGGTTACATTTGAATTCATTGTATTTCAACTATTCCTTGGAATGAATTGCATTGTCAATTACGCAAATTCATTTTTGAGGAAGGAGCGCGGCGAAGGTACGTCCTCAACCTTTTTGGGGATTTGCTAAGAACTTAAAAGGAACCTATAACCGAGTAGCTCATTAAAACATTAGAGGGTAAATTCACCTTAGGACATTGAACTTTGACACTCACCTCGGGGTGAGTCTCAAAGTTTTGGGAGTTGTCATTTCATGCTCTAGATTAAATTAATATTTCACAAAGTTTATGGTGTTGTTACATTGAGTCACGAATGAGAGGAGTGCTAACTCACAGGGGGATGCGATTGCTCAAGGTATGTTTATTTCTTCAAAGTGAACTCATTAACTAATTAAGGAATGCCTTTTGTACTCGTGATTGTTGTTATCCGTTGTAGAGGGTAATTCCCGAATTGTGGATGGTGTGAGAAGTTGAAGGGTGAAGCCTCGACTTTTAACATAATCTACTCGGAAGGTCACCCCCTCACAATCGGTATTGTGGTGAGTGTTAATTTGCGGGAAGGTGCGGAGGTGATGCTCCGACTTAACCAAAAAATTAACATGAACATGCCTATCCCCTATTGGAATTCTTTCACCTAAGTGGGCTTGCAGGTTCTTTTCCTCACCTCCTAAAAAAATTATAACCACACCAAGACAAGTGAAAATATTAAGAGGGGAATTGCTAGGATTATGTGTGGTCAAGTGAGGGTCGATCGATTCTTATGGAATGCAAGGTAGGACTCGCTCACAAAAACCAAGTTTGATAGTAGGACTAGAGAAATCTACTCGAAAGAGGCGGTCCTCTAAAATCAGTGATAGATTAGAACAAGATAATGTTAGAATAGAGAGTTGTTTGAACGTCGAACCTAGGACTAGGTCAATTCTAGACACCTTAGAACTTGGAGCTCAACTTGAAGAGGAGATCACTCCCTCCAAATTGAGTGGTGAAACTTCTTCGGAAAATTACACACTTAGAGAAGAATTCCCGGTAGAAGTTGATAGGGGATTGTTGAATAGTTCACCGGTCACCATGGCCGAGGAACGGGGGATGGATCCACCACCCATACCCCCAATTCCGCCCATACCTCCTATACCTCCAATAGACCCATTGGTTAGGCCAAGAGGCCTACCAATTGTGGTTCCACAAAATTTAGCGGCGATGGATATGCCATCTCATCTCCCTAAATTTTATGGGACCAAGGATGAGGACCCCTCTCGGCACATGGAACGGTATATCGAACGGTTGGCTAGCTTCCTCATAACCGACCCGGGTTATTGGTTAGTGTGGTTTCCTACCACTCTAGAGGGGGAAGCCTATGAATGGTATCGGGATCATGCCGAGGGACATTTTAGGGGATGGGAACAATTACAAAGGGAGTTTCTTAACGAATTTAGGCCGGAAGTGGGTCAAAGTACCGCATTAAGGGCATTGTCGTCATTGAAGCAAGGAAGGGAGGAAGAAATTTCGGCTTACATTAGGAGGTTTGATTTAGTGTGCACTAGATTTGTGGGTACCATGCTCAACGACGACACGCTAAAGCAATTTTTCATTCAAGGGTTTTTTAAGTCCGGAACTATTAGGGGTGTTCTAGAAAGGAATCCCTTGACCTTGGCGGATGCCAAGCGTGCGGCTAGAGATATTGAAAACTTGGATAAAGATCACGAAAGGCTATGGAGAAGGGAGGATGAATTGATCCCACAATTCATCCCCATACGCCCTAGGGTGGTAGCGGTAGAACCCGCTAAGTATGAGAACCAAATTCCATATGCCATTGTGGACACCGGCCCCCGACCTTTAGCGGTTAGGGAACCGGCACCTCTTTTGGCACTACCGGCCCCTAGAACGGATCCACACTTGGAGGAGGTTGAGAGAAGACTAGGTGCTAGCCAACTAGGATTCCAAGAGGCTATGATAAAACAAATGCAAAGCCTCACGGATCAAATGTCATTAATGATCCGGAGTCAACAACCGGGGCCTCCACCCCCGGTTGAGTCGGGTAGGCATTCTTCCGGATTATGGTGTGTCCAATGTGGCCAACCGGGCCACACGCGTCAATTTTGTAGAAGTGGACAAAACCGTGACCAAAGAGGAAACGGTAACCCACCTCAACAAAATCAACGAGGTCAAGCGCCACCTCACTATGGAAATGGAAGCAATAGAGGACCACAACCTAGAGGGCAAGGTGGCCAAAATTTAGAGAAGAAGGAATTTCATCCCTTTTGTGGAAGGTGGCACGCTCAAGGACAATGTTGGTCCGAAGGTCAAGAGTTTAATTGTAGCAATTGTGGAGGAAGTCATCCCTCGGATACGTGTCGCCAACCGGACAAAATAATTAATGTCCCTTACCCGGTGGCTAATCCACAACAACAAGCAAGGGATAATATGCGAGGTGCTAGGCCGCAAGGAGTACCGGCCAATGAACTTAGGCCACCTAACTTATACTATGACCATAGTAATGCTAGGCAAACTTTTCATCCACCGGCGGGCTTGCAAACTACAACCGGTTACATTCCAATACAAAATAGACAAGGAGTTCCACCTAATGGTAGTAACGGGAGACAAGCGCCTCCAACGGATCCGGGACCATCTAACTCCCAAGATGTTAGGTTCATGGATGGAGTGTTGGAGGCCACATGTGATGACATGCTTCCTCTCCCAACGAGAATTGGAGAGGAGCAAAGTCAATGGCCTCCTCACACCAATGCTATTACATATGAGTTAGTGAAGGGTAAGGGTGTGGTTGAAGAAGCACCTGCACTAGCGGTAACTACTAGGGCTAGGAGAGGGGATGCCCCGTTGGAGGTAGGAATAGGAGAGCAAGAAAATTACTCTTCGGATGAAGAGATTAATCTCTCCGAGTTGGATAGGGTAGCTAGAAGAGCTACTAAGGATGTGGAGAGGGAAAATATAATTTTACAAGATAGGGAGAGGACTAATGCGGTACATGACTTGGATAATAGCGATGTGGATGAATGGGAAGGACCGGGGGTTCCCGTAGACGAATTCGACGTAGTGGGTAATTCTAAGGTGGAAAGATCTACCGGGTACGACTTGTGGGCGGACCTTAGTACACTCAAGGCGGATATTACTTTCGGCCAACTATTGGAAATTTCACCCACGGCAAGGAAAACATTAAAGGAGGGAATGCCGGTACACAAGAGGATGAGGAAGGTGAAAGCTAAAATAGCCGCTAGGATCCAATCACAAGGTGGAAGAGACGTGAAAGCTATAGAAATAGAAGTTGTTATAGTAGATAAGGTGGTTCCTAATGTGCTAGTCGACGGAGGGAGTAGTCTAAATATACTACCGGAGGATACTATGAAAAAATTGGGACTTGGACTCACGGGGCCTTCACCTTTGGTCATAAATATGGCAAATCAAAGTTCGACTACGCCTTTGGGGATGATCAAGGATTGTAGAATGACTACGGGAGGCGAGGAGTACTTGGTCACCTTCCATGTCATTAAAATGCACTCCAACAAGGACACCTTCCCCATTTTGCTAGGTAGGCCTTGGTTGCGGATGGCGAATGCTATGGTCAATTGGGGTGGACCTAAACCATCCATCACTTATGGTCCGGAGGGTAATAGGGTCATAGTGTCCATTGGTTCATTAGAAGGATGGATGAAGAAGGAGATGTATTTGCCATTGGAGAAGGAAATTGATGACTTAAACGAGAATGAGATTGGCAAGGCATTGGTGGGAGTCGTCCATCCCGAAGGTCAAAGGGTTGTTATAGATTCGGGCTCGGGAAGTCTAGGTCCTAATTTTTACAATTATGGGGATAATGGGGATTATGCCCAATGGCTAAGGGAGTACCCCGAGTCCGAGGTTGATGTAATGGTTACATTTCACCAAGTAGGCTTAGGGAGTGAATTTCCTAGTGTTAGTTTAGGAGAGGGCTCATTGTTGGAGCCATGTGAGGTGCTCACCGAGGAAGAGTGGGTTAGCGGTGGGTTAACACCTTGGGTAGATGACGTGGAAGAGGGTGAGGTTAGTTTAATTCATGTAGATGGGACTCAAGAGGAGGATGTGATTATTGAGTCATCGAAATTGGAGGAGCCTTTACATTTCAAGACCACGTCTACGGGGATAGTTGTAGGTCAAGATGTGAAAGATTACCCCAATGTGCCTTCCGATTGGTATCGGAACAAAGAGGAACAAGCACATGTGTCGGAAGCGGATTGGCGGTACGTGGATGTGAAATTAAAGAATGGAAAAACCCGACAAATGAAGATGGGTTCCAAATTGGGGGAGAAAGAGGTTAGGGAGTATAGCAATTTGGTGGATGAGTTTAGTGATACTTTTGCATGGTCCTACGATGAGCTTAAGGGAATTCCTAGGGAAATGGTAGAGCACCGGATTCCTTTAATTCCGGGGGCGAGGCCAATTAGACAAAAGGAGAGGAGGATGAATCCTCAATTGCAATTGTTGGTGAAAGCGGAATTGGAAAGGTTATTGAAGGCCGGGTTTATCAAGCCGGTGGAAATCACGGATTGGGTTTCTCCTATGGTCTTAGTAAAGAAAAAAAATGGGAAATTAAGGGTTTGTGTCGACTATAGGAAATTGAATTCGTGCACACAAAAGGATCACTTCCCCTTACCTTTTATCACCTTGTTGCTTGAGGAGGTTGGAGGTCATTCGCGATATACCTTTATGGATGGGTATGCGGGTTATAATCAAATTTCCATAGCCCTCCAAGATATCCATAAAACGGCTTTTACTACACCTTGGGGTACTTTTGTGTGGGTAGTGATGCCATTTGGGTTATGTAATGCCCCGGCTACTTTCCAACGATTAGTAATGTATATCTTCACCGACTTGTTGTTCAAATCCATGACCGTCTTTGTGGACGATTTTAGCACACAAAGTAATGTGGACGATCACCTACATTGTGTTAGGGAGGCATTGGTTAGGTGTAGGAAGATGAGGTTAGCATTGAACCCGGATAAGACATTTTTGGGAGTGAATAAGGGAGTGTTGTTGGGTTATGTTGTTAGTGAGAAAGGTAGAGAACCCGATCCGGATAAGATTGCGGCCATAAGCGACTTGGCAACTCCAACCAATTCCAAGGGGATCTCTAAGTTGTTAGGACATGTGGGATGGTACCGGGAACTTATTCCTAATTTTTCAAAGATAGCGGTGCCCATTACCCATTTGCTCAAAAAGGATGTCAAATTCGAGTGGACAGATGCTTGTCAAAAAGCCTTTGAGGAATTGCGGGATAGGTTGAGCACCTATCCGGTGTTGATACCACCCAATTGGGGTAAACCTTTTCACGTCTATTGTGATGCTAGTAATGTGGCAATAGGGAGTGCGCTTTGTCAAGCAACGGGAGAAAAAGAGAAGGATCAACCTATAGCTTATGCGAGTAAGCAATTGACCCCCGCCGAAAGAAACTACTCTACAACGGAGAGGGAGTGCCTAGCCATGGTGTTTTCCGTTAAAAAGTTTAGGCATTACCTCATGTGCAACCCGGTTGTATTTTTTGTTGACCACATGGCTATCAAGTATCTAGTTAACAAGGCGGAGTTAAGTGGTAGGTTAGCTAGGTGGGTTTTGTTATTAGAAGAATTCGACTACACGGTGGAATATAAACCGGGTCGTATGCATTTACAAGCGGACCACTTGTCTAGGTTGTCGGAGGAGATAGGAAAAAATCCGGTAAATGATATGTTAGTAGATGATAGCCTCTTTGTGGTCACTTCTACACCGGAGTGGTATGCGGGCATAGTGGAATTTCTAACAACCCACAAGTTGCCCAAAGAGTGGACAAAAGAAGAGAGAAGGAAGGTGAGGGTAAATAGTAGGCAATTTGTTGTAGTGGGCCATAGGTTGTTTAGAAGGGGGTCCGATGGTATTTTACGACGATGCGTGTCAAAAACGGAGGTTGAAGCGATTTTAATCGCTTGCCACGATAGCGCTTGCGGCGGTCACTTCTCGGGTCAACTCACCGGGCAAAAAATACTTAGAGCGGGCTACTTTTGGCCTACACTATTTAAGGACGCCCATGACTATGTAAGGAAATGCGACGCTTGCCAACGGTATGCCCGAAACGACCTTAGAATGGAGATGCCTTTACATGTATCATTACCCTTAATTCCTTTCGAAAAATGGGGCATCGACTATGTGGGTGAGGTCCATCCCCAATCTTCAAAAGGAATGAAATATATTGTGGTGGCAACCGAGTACCTCACCAAGTGGGCGGAAGCCAAAGCGGTGAAGACCGACACGGCGGAACACGCGGCAACATTTATGTACGAAAACATAATTTCGCGGTTCGGGGTGCCGAAGATCCTAGTAAGCGATAGGGGTACTCACTTTTTGAATGACTTGATTCGAGAGATGACAGAGAAATTTAAAATTGATCACCGGAAGACTACTCCCTACCACCCACAAACCAATGGACAAACGGAAAGGGTTAACGGAATTTTGGTGAGTATACTACGCAAGACGGTTATAGACTCGAAGCGGGATTGGGATACGAAACTAACGGCGGCACTTTGGGCATACCGTACAACCTATAAGGTAACTACGCGTGCTACACCATTTTCCTTAGTCTATGGTCTTGAAGCGACACTACCAATCGAATATGAAGTCGAGTCACTTAAGGTGGCCGTGAGTACGAGACTTACCGAAAGTCAATCCTTACGAAATCGACTAACCGATTTGGAAGCACTTGACGAAGGGAGGAGAATGGCGGCTCAACATATTGAGGCAATCCAAAGAAGGAGAAAGATTACTTTCGACAAACGACATAAGAGAAGGGCCCTAACACCGGGAATGATGGTCATGATTCAAGATGCACGAAAGCTTGAATTTCCGGCGAAATTCGATGCAATATGGTTAGGACCTTACCTTGTCTATGAGGTCTTTCCTAATAATTCAATTCAATTGGAAACGTTGAATGGTGAGCTCTTTCCTACCCGTACATCGGGAAGTAGATGTAAGGAGTACCGAGCTTGACTAGGCAACTTACCCTTGGAGCAAGAGATGTTTGGATTCATCCCCCGATGGTCGCCAATTATGTGAGCCCAAAAGGGTGCCCACATTTAGTCTTAGACCCTTGAAACGTTAGTTGATGCACTTTGAAGTAGCATGTTACTTCACAAAAATATAAAAAGAGTGAAATGTTAGTCTTAGAAGTACCATGTTGTAAGAGGCTAGGATGTGAGTTGTTATTGTGTTTTTACCTTCGGAAGGATTTGAGTGAATGAGGATAGGTAAGGAGAACTTGGATTGAGTAGTTAGTGAGTAGGCTAGTACAAATGGATGGAGACAACCAAAGTGACTCAAGAGGCAAGTGCATTCGAATTGGGATGAATGGAGGATCACATGGAGCGCACAAGTGGACCACCTCATCATGGCCACTTAATGGGGAAGGTCCAAGGAAGAATGCAAGGTGGAGGATAAGCAAATTCTCAAAGCACCAATCAAATCACGAGTTAAGCATCGTGGTTTGAATTAAGTGGTGAGCAACGATTTGGGAAAGTAAGGGGAGAAAGTTATGGCGGCGGAAAGCGAAGGAGGCTAAGTTTGGGTTGAAGCATCCCAAGTTTGGTAAAGTGTGGTAGGTAGAAAGCCAAGGCTAGTTAAATGTTCGAATTAGGATCCTTGTTGATCATTTGAGGGAGGAAGGCTTAGAAGATAGGATTGGCGCCTACTAAGTAGGAGGAAATCTCAAGGGCTTATCGTGAGCCTTGAGGGTGCTCACCCCCTCAAGCTTACTATATAATCCCTCATTCTTCCCTCACTCATCCTCTCTTTCCTTTGTGCTCCAAGGCACCCCACGAGTTATAAGTGTGGGTGTGGGAAGCCATATTGGAGCACATGTGTGTGCTTAGTTTTTAGTTTGAGAGCCAAGGCTTGTTAGCCTTGAAGAGGGCTTGACCTCTTGGTAGAATTAGTGTTGACGTGAAGGATTTTAAAGTTAATTCATGATTCCAATTTGTGGTACTTAAAGTTCATGTTTTGAATACACGTGGTTGCAAGTTCCATGTTTAAGAGTTGAGCACTTGAGGTTGTGATGAGTGCAAAAATATACTTGTGTGGATTAGTTAGTCTTAGTGAAGTTAGGAAATTCTCTCTCCCCCTCTCCTCTCTAGGATTTTAGGATTTTAGGATTAGAGAAGAATTGTGTGATTAGAAAGGGGTTGTTAGTAGAATTAGGAAAATTAGGTAGGAAGATTAGTTAAGGGCTTGAATAATTAGTGAGGTAGTTGGGGATTACAACTACAAAGTTGTGGGTTCATGAAGGAGCTGGGTTTATGAAGGAGCTGGGTTTGTTTAGTTAGAAAGTAAAGAGCTGGGTTTATGAAGGACCTGGGTTTGTTTAGTTAGAAGCTAAGGAGCTGGGTTCATGAAGGAGCTGGGTTTATGAAGGAGCTGGGTTTGTTTAGTTAGAAGCTAAGAAGCTGGGTTTACGAAGGAGCTGGGTTTATTTAGTTAGAAGCTAAGGAGTTGGGTTCATGAAGGAGTTGGGTTTATGAAGGAGCTAGGTTTATGTAATTAGAAAGTAAAGAGATGGGTTCATGAAGGAGCTTAGTAGATAGCCTACTTAATTAGCTCATAGACAAGTAGTTAGTTACATTATGCTAGTTAGTGTTATGTGTGGCTTTCACAAGTAAATGTATTTGAGATTGACTATAGAGAATAGTGTTTTTTAACACTTGCATCCTCTCTTTAAAAATAAACCACGTGCACAAATTAATGGAGAATGTGGAGCACTCTCGCGATGGCAAGACAAAGGAAGCAAAGACCAAAGGTGCGAGGGAGAGATTGACATAAGTCACATAAGTATTTCTTAATACTTAAAGGCTTATGTACGGTATGGAGACACCAAGTGAGACCTCTTATAGTAGCGATACGGAATACACAAGTGATAGTTCAAGTGGTAGTATAGAGTCAACGGCACGGACTCCATTTAGGAGAGGGATATCCTTAAGGGCTTGTGTAGCTAAAGCGGCCGGATGGACGTTAGAAGCAAACAAAGACAAAATAGCACCCGAGCATAAGGAGGTTAAAATAACATAGTTAACTTGTGCATTCTCCACATACGTATTGAAATCGTACATTGAGTTGTTAAAAGTGAAATTCCAGTTAAATCCAAGACCACTTGAAGGGTGAACCTTGCACTATGGACTCATCCAAGTCCAAATCCAATACCGCGGAGGAATGTGAGCCCAAACCCACTACTCGGACTACGGACGCTTAAGGGTGGGGGGTTTGGCCTCACACCAAGTTACTTTCCACCATGGTACACCACAATGCCGCCACCTGTTCCGGTAACACCCACGCCCTTACCATCTCGTAAATCATTGCCATATCCGTTGTATCAGTCGGGTGTCGATCCAGACGCTCATATTAGAGTGTTTAGAAAAGCTATAAAAGCAAATCGTGAAACGGAGGATGAAGAGATGATAAATCTTTTTTGTTACACATTGAGGGACAAAGAGTCAGAATGGGGTGAGAATTTTTTGAACAATTACCCAGATAGTAACTTCGAATTACTGACAAAAGCGTTTTGTAAACGTTATAGAAAAGTACAAACAGATGAACAAGTTTATATGGCTCTCCGAAACATTAAACAAGGGGAGACAGAAACGGTAGAGTCTTATTTTGAAAGGTTAGTCAAACTGATAAACTGTTTGCAAGACCCGCCACATAACGCTTTTCTAACTACATTTTTCAGAACAGAATTAAAATCATACTTACGTTTACTCACGGCTAGAGAAAAGGGCTCGTTAGTAACCTTGAAAGAAGCGGCGGTGTTATGCGAAGAAAATACTGCAGATTCGGATGGGCATAAAATTATTAGTGCCTTTCAACCAGACGAGAAGAGAAAACAAATCTTAAAACCCAATGAGGAGGTGTGTGCTTGCTCCAAACGGAAGGAACACACCATGGAGAAGTATTTTTTCAATCCAAAGAATCCTTTAAATACACTAAAGGAAAAAACCACGGTAGCAGTTAACGAGGTAACGACACAGTATAATGGAGGGATACCGACAAGACCTCCCTTTAGACCGAACGACAGGCCCTTACCTTGCTACATTTGTGGTAGAACGGAACATAAGGCATATTTTTGCCCTTACAAAGACGAGGCTCAGGCCATGTTCCGAAATAGGCAAAACCAACCACCGTAGCAGGAACCTATAAATCCTCCTAGAGTGGAAGAGGCAAATGTCAACATGGTTCTAGCGGTAACCACTAGAAGCAAAGTGAACGAAGAGGTAGCATTCAAGGAGAAGGAACCCTTGAAGAAGAAATCCCTAGAAGATTGGAAAAGGGAAGAGCAATTGAATAATGATTTCATTCAGACCATCCATGAACTACAGGACACACCAGTAGTCAGTCAATCCACGGAATGGATAGGGCTTCCTAAGATGGAATCACCCAAAGTGATTTTGCCAGCTCCGTCTACTGAACTGAAGGATGTATTGGTGGATTTAGGATCTCAAGTCTTGGATAGTAAGTATACGCTGACCTTGAAACAATTGATGCAATTAGCTCCCACATTGCGAGAATACTTAACATCACCGGGTATCTCGCGTCAACAAAATACAGAACGACTTCCCGAAAGTGTTGTAGTTGCGGTAGTCATTGATCATCAAATGGCGGTCATACCGGTTCAAGTCGGGCGAAACACTGTGGAGGATGTTCTTCTCGATGGAGGATCAGGTGTGAACATTATCACGGAAGATTTACGAAAACGGTTGGGATTACCGGCACCGAAACCTGCACCTTACAATCTACGAATGGCAGATCAAACTACCACTAAACCAGTAGGGTTGATCCGAGACGTTTGTATAGGTATCCATGACATAACTTACACTGTGATATTCACCGTCATGAATAGTAGTGTGGTTGATGATTCTTATTCAATGTTGTTAGGAAGGCTGTGGTTACGGAATGCTAAGGTTTTCCATCATTGGGGTAACAACATGGTGACCATTGAAGGAAATGGCACTACTCGTGTGATTCCGGTCACACAAAAATTAGGACTTAATACCAGGAGACCGGAAGTGCTCATTTGCTATGACTTCCAGGAAGGGGTAACTGACGAGGAAGAAGATACCTTGTTTGAAACCGAACCTCAATTGTTTTCGATCGGCACTGTTACTCTACCCTGCTTACTGGATCAGGAACCATCACATGACTATCCAAGTCATTTTTCCCAACCAATCCTAGGGGACATTGCTGTGGATGACACACCAGCACACGAAAGGGTTAAAAACTTGAAGATTGCAGGCTGGACGTTATCGGAAACGGAGCAGATTCGCCAAATCAACTTGGGAATAGAAGAAGAGCCAAAGTGTGTCAAGTTGAATGCAGCTCTGGAACCAAGGTACGCGAAGGAAGCTGAGGAACTATTAAGAGAATTCAAGGACGTCTTTGCGTGGTCTTACCAGGAGCTCAAGGGCATTCCGTCTTACATTGCGGAACATAGGATCGAGTTGGATACCTCGATGCCACCAGCTCATCAAGCACGCTACAGAATGAACCCCAATTATGCAGCCATAGTCAAACATGACATTGACAAATTGTTGGCAGCGGGATTTATTGAGCCAATAAAGGAAGCCACGTGGTTGTCCCCCATTGTGATAGTTCCAAAGAAGAATGGGAAATTACGGATATGTGTTGATTTTCGAAAGTTGAATGCCGCGACTAAGAAGGATCCGTATCCTTTTCCGTTTACTGACGAGGTTTTGGACCAGGTAGCTGGGCACAATGCAATTTCCATGATGGGTACTCAAGATACTACCAGATCAAAATCAGGAAATATGATCATTGCCATACCGCTTTCATCACGGAGTGGGGGGCCTTTTCGTGGATCAATATGCCATTCGGCTTAACTGGAGCACCATCAACCTACCAACGCGCTGTGGACACCGTCTTCAAATAATTTCTCAATAAATTCATGAAAATTTTCTTAGACGACTTCAGCATCTATAGCGACATGGATTCTCATTTGGAGAAACTGAGATAATGTTTCGAAACATGTCGACGGTCAGGTATCAGCTTCAATCCAAAGAAGAGCTTATTCTTTGTGTTATCTGGTATTGTGTTAGGGTACATCGTCTCGAAGGAAGGTAAAATGCCAGATCCGAAGAAGGTGGAAGCGTTAGTGTCGATGCCAGCACCTAAGAACCCTCATAATATTCAAGTTTTCAACGGAATTGCTCAATTTTACCATTGCTTCATCAAAAACTTTGCGTTCATCATGGCTCCAATTACCAAGCTAATGCAGCAGGCGGAAGAGTTCAAGTGGAACCGAAGAATGTCAGAAGACTTTCGATCACATCAAATTCCAGTATGTCAACGCCCCAATACTAATAGTACCGCATTGGGAATTAGAGTTTCACGTTCATACGGATGCTTCTAATTTAGTAGTAGGGGCTATGCTAGCACAAAATGTTACTGGAAAATGTGATGAGCCCATAGTTTACGTCTCTAGACTGTTGAATAAGGCAGAACGAAATTATACCACTACCGAAAGGAAAGCTTTAGCTATGGTTTATGCGTTGCATAAATTTCGCCATTATTTACTGGCAAACAAGTTCGTATTCTATGTAGATCACATGGCCTTAGTACACCTTGTCAACAAACCACAGGTTTCTGGACGAATTGCCCAATGGTTACTTCTCTTTCTAGAATACGACTTTACGGTTGTATACAAACCCGGTAGAACCCACATAGTAGCTGACGGTTTAACACGTTTAGCGAAGTCTGAACCTCCAATAGGTGTTCCGGATCAACCAACGGATGCCACCCTTTTTACAATATCCATTCCTTGGGATACAGACCTCAGAACGTACTTAGCTACCGGAGAGTATCCAGCTCATTTATCAGAAGAGCAAAGGCGCAGATTAACCCTTCAAAGTTTCCGTTTCTTTCTCAAAGACGGTATTTTGTTTAAACAAGGGCAAGATTTGATACCGAGGCGAGTTCTTGAACCAAGTGAAGGTAAAGCCGTACTGGAGATGCTACACAAGGGGGTAGGTGGCGGACATTTGGCATCTCACATCTCGATACGCAAAATTTTGGATGCCGGCTATTGGTGGCCTACATTGCACAAAGATATGATTGCATACTGCCGAAGTTGTGACGAATGTCAAAAAACAGGAGGCCTGAACACTCGATCAATGGCCTAGCTGATTACCAACTTGCCAGTTGAACCATTCATGAAATGGGGTTTGGATTTTGTGGGACCAATTAAACCGGTAGAACGATATACCGGCAACAAATATATATTGGTAGCAACAGATTACGCTACCAAGTGGGTGGAGGCCAAGGCATTACGAACGAACACGGCGGTGGTCACCGCACGCTTCATATACGATAACATTCTGACTCGTTTTGGTTGTCCTCTTTATCTGGTAAGTGACCAGGGGACTCATTTCATCAATGAGGCAATCCAATACCTAACAGACCATTACCTGATTAAACACCATACCTCCACAACTTATTATCCACAAGGTAATGGCCAAGCAGAATCCTCCAACAAGTTTATTGGCACATAGCTCACTAAACTCATTAGTGACCTCCGCAGCGACTGGGACGAACACTTGTCCACGGTATTGTTTGCATACCGAACATCTTTCAAGGTAGCTACCGGTTTCTCACCCTTTCAGCTGGTTTATGGGATGACTCCGTTAATGCCTACCGAGTACATTCTACCTACAGTGGACAGGAGTTGGGAGGAACAACCAACGCAAATAATACAAACAAAACACTGCCAATTGGAATTGTTGGACGAGTCACAAGATCAAGCTCGCCAAACACAGACTCATCGACAGTGGGAGCGAGCACTTTGGAGTCAAGATCACTACCGCCCTAAACAATTTCAACTCGGAGATAGAGTTATGTGGTTTTCCAAAGGCGCGAAAGACCATCCCGGTAAGTTTAAACAACGTTGGCATGGTCCATTTCGTGTGCTTGTCTTACCAAATAATAATGTACTACTGGTGAATGAGGAGACTTTTGACCCTAAACCGGTACTGGTAAACATTAACAAACTGAAACCATATAGGGTCATGGAAACATCATCCAACGGGGTGGATGAACAACACCCGGTAGACAAAGGGGGTACCGGTAATCTATGTGAAACTAGTAGCAAAACCAATAGCAAAATAAACTTTGACACTGTTACCCTAGACCTAGATAGAGGTAGTGGGGGTAGCAATAATAACAATGACGGCTTACCAGACGACACCGTTACCCTAGACCTAGATAGAGGTAGTGGGGGTAGCAATGATAACAAGGACGGCTTCCCAGACGTGGCCAGTATGGGTGATAGGCAAGAAAAAATAGATAATATACACGTCAGAAGCCTAAAATTAAATAGCCGCCATAGTAGCATGGGATATGAAGAGGCAACCCACAACGGCGGCGAAACTAATTTTGTTGAAGTGACGCCAGTTAGTTGTCTCATTATCACGGCAGTTATGACGAGATATGAGGGGGACATATCCTCAGAAGATCTATTTAAACCGTCCATTTTTACAAGCAAACAACGCAAGAAGTGTAAGGAGAGAGCGAAGCGCTGCAAAATTTTCAAGCGTTATTCAAACCTTCATATTTTAGCAACCGAAGCAGCAAGAACAATGGCAGGAGAGGCTGAGAGAATCGTAGTCACCGATAGCGAACAGAGCGAAGGAGAAGTAACATTGGATAGACGGTCAAGAAGGAAACAGAGGCAAACCAACCCGCAGCAACCACAACCACCAATCATGAGGCCAGCAACGCCGAGGAACTATGTCATACCAGAGGAGTTCGAGATGAGGACGATACGGAAGTTTCATCAGTGGGCAGCAATGGCAGAAGAAGATGAGTGGGCCAAAACAGTGGGATTAGATGGATTCAAACACATTAGGTGGGGAACACTGAGGAGGGATTTAGTGGCAGATTTCATTAGAGGATTAGATTTATCCTTCAATACCAAAGTCATCAAGTCAGTAGTGAAAGGAAGGATAATCACAATCAACCAATAGTTGATTGTCGAGTTTTTGGGATTACCGCATAATTTTAGCCATACACAGATCCCAGGGTTTGCATAAGATGAATGGGGCAAACATGTATCGCACATTTCGGGGGCAAACTCACTGACTAGGGAAGGATGGACAGTCATCAAGTTTGCCAGACCCTACATTCCGAGGATCTACGCAATTCTGCAGGCCATAGTGTTCATTACATACGCCGTTCATACCTTAGTTAAGTGTGTGTGTTTAGCAGAAGGGATGGGTAGAGAGTTCAATTGGGCGGCGATTTTATACAAAAATTTAGTGAAGGAATTAGAGAGGTTGTGCACACCTGTGAGAGCTAGGACAAGAGCGGAAACTGGGCAACCGATTTTGGTAGCCGCCCAGGTGATCGATGTACTTCTGCGGAAATGGTTTCCGGTTACCATTTCGCAACCACCCTTATCAATCAGTGGGCCGGGGCAGAGTTCAAGAGCAACCACGGCCACGGTAGAACCAGTGGATGCGGATGAAGAAACAGAGGAGGAATCTGAAGGCGAGAAACAACGAAGGAGAGAAGCTGCTCGAGAAGCATTACGGGGAAAGAGGAAGACGAACGAGGGCGAAGGTTCGAGAGGACAGAAGAAGAAGAAGAGAACGAGTCCCGACGACATCACGCAGGAGGCACCCCCAACCACCACGGTGGAAGAAGACCCGAGGAAGGGGAAGCAGGTGGTGACCCAGAAAACACCACCTTCGGGGACGAGGAAACCACTGTTCGAATCACCAAGATCGAACAGAGCAGCTTTTCACTTGGACCCGCCAAGCGACATGATACCGGAAGCAGCCCTAGAGCAATTGGACAAAGTCTTAGGGTCATTAAACAAATATCAGAAGGTGGTCCAGAACGTGAGCACGGCCACAAGGGAACTAAGGGAAAAGGTGGAATTGGAAACAACCCTGAGGATGTCGGCAGAAGAAACTCGGGACCGCTTCCGCACCAACCAAAGGGAAGCAGTCGACAATGCCTGCAGAGACATCAAGAAGAAGGCCGATAGAGATATCGCAGGGATGAGCAAGGAGATTGGGAAGCTGCAGTAGATATTGGTCCATCGAGAGTAAGCCCACATACTTGGAGATAGAGTATGGGTTGCTGTTGGAAGCGGCAGCTCGGCACTGGATTCGAGAGCACAAGAAAGTGGGTACCAAAGTTCTTGCAGAGAAGAGGAAAAGCATTGTTCCCAATAGTGGAGTTACGTTGCTGGATTTTGCTTCAAAGGAGAAGAAACTGAAAGCGCCGTCCAACAAAAACATTATGGTTGGGGAAGCTTGGTTGCGGGACAGGACGAGTTTGTGGGTGGGTAGCGAGAGCGAGCCATCCAACCTGGATGAGGAGAGAGCGGAAATTGTACAGAGAACGCCAGATCATACTTCCGAAGTACAATCACCCAAAACGAAAAAGGGTTATTTCCATCCAAATCGCTCCTCTTGCATTTGTGGTCGTCTGCTTTGGAGATTGTGGATTTCCTCCTGAACGAAGGAGGCGATTGGATTCGAGCTCCATGTTCATCCTTGAGGTAGGACCGGTGCAGCAACACATGTGCTAACCCACTATACATGCGCCGAATTAGCCGAGCCTTTGTAGGTATGATCTACATACACACATATAGGCAGATGATCACTTCCATCATCATTTCTCATACCTACTAAGGTAGAGGCAGCTAATTCCGTTACCCCATCCTAAACCAACACCTATACCCGCCTCCTAACCACCAACATCCCGCAAAGTGACGGTTTTGGCAACAAGCTGGCACGCCACCCCATGCAGTAGGTGCTAGGGTTGGGCATTATTATTAACGGCCTTTACACTAGGTTGAGTTGCTAATCTTGGATTCTAAAAATGGGTATGAATCCGACACTATTCATTCTATCACTAGGCTTGACTCATGATTAGACATGGGTTGGTTTAAGGCCTTGCATAGTGGGAGTTTAATGAGAGCATCAAGCTCGGTTCCCGGTATAAGATGGGCCTAGTATAGATTTGGTAAAGGTTGAGATTATATAATAAATGAGCTGGTCCTCGGGTTCCTCACTCACTTTACTTGCCCGGCCTAGCTAATGGAATTAAGAAGCTAGTAGTTTTGACTTTGACAATTCATAAGATATTATACTTCCACTAAAAATATATTTTTTTGCTTTGAGGCTATTTTGGGTCGAAATGCTAATATGATCTACTAATTTTTTTTACCGTGACATGGCCACGTGTACCCGCAATGGCTTAAAGTGTTGGTTTAAGCACCCTCTATCTTACCTCATCATTCACACATAAATTGATCACAAGATCTGCACCAATGCTTCACTGGATATAGACAATTGGAATAATGTAAGCATCCATGTACTAATTGGGACTAAGAAAAGGTACGCAAGAACTGCACCACTAGATTAGAGCAATTACTCCTGTGGTCGATGTATAATGATTCTTTAAATAATCGGCTTACAAAGCTATTTGGGCAATGTTGCATGCTCACCTCACATAATATTTGTAAGCCTATAGGCTTAGCTCCCTTTCTAAAGGGGGAGGGTTACCTCAACACTAGTCAACAATGATGTTCCCGATTCCCGACTATGCAGAGTTAGCGCCGGTAGTGACCTGTCATAACATTATTCAGATCCACAGCAGTGTTCTGTGGGACTGACAGTATTATGCGGAATATTCCTGATATTTCCCACAGAATAATGTCAATCCCACAGAACGCTGCTGTGGATCTGAATAATGTTATGGTCGTGCAAATGCGCCCTCCAACAATACTTTAATGAGTATAGTACTCAAGAAGCCCGGAATTTCTCAATAAAGCAAGCCCGAATTGTGGCAAAATGAACAATACTCATACTGAGCAATGTTCATTTTGTAAGGGAGCCCCAACACAAAACGGGACATTATGCTCGGAAAATGTCCGGACCCACGGTGCAGCGACCTACTACTGAGTAATGTTATGCACATATTTACTCCATATGTATCATGAAAGTTTGTCGTTACCCACCAATTATTGAGAGAGAGACAACCCTTTGAAGTTCTTGACCCTCCAATCTCGACAGTGGAAAACCGTTAGAGGGTTGCCTCTCTTAATAATTGGTACGCAAGAAGGATTTCAAAAATAGATAGGTATTGTAGGTGGAATGACTTGAATGCCATCTCGCCCAACAAAAGAACCTAGAAAGTCCATCATTGAGAGAATCATAATCCAGTCTCATTGATCACAGGAGTTGCTCTTAAGCTAAGGCACGGAGGAGCTACAAAGACGAGAGGTGGGGAGTAAGTCCATCCTGTCTTCTCTTAGACAACTGGACCATTAATTTGTCCCAGTTACATGAGGTTCCTCACTTCTTATCACAGGATACAAAATCAAGGGTTGTGAATCATACCTGAAACATCCAACACACCAAAATTTGAATAGTTGCCAGGGCGCATTTGCCACACCTGCTTAATTCTTGAATGGCACCTTGTATCTCCCCTCGCCCAAGTGCCCATGACAATATTGCATCAGGAATGATAGGCTCCTGAGAAATCACCCAACATATAGAATAGTCAACAGATGCTCGTTCACAAATTAGTCTTTCTCACATCCTATGTGTTCCTGCTACAACATAATTTATAGTGCGCACCAAATATGTTCCATTATAATGCTTTTTTTTCGTTTCTATACACGATAGTGCAAAACATCAACCTGTAAAAGGCGAAGCCAATCAATCAGAAGATGTACCAACACCTGCGTGTCGATGTCCTCCACTCCATCCCATATGCCCACATTTATGTTTTTCTGTACATCCATTCCCGAATCCAATTTTCAAGCGATTCACAACTAAATCATAGCCACTTGTAAATGAAGAATACCGCATCACAACACAACTATGTATGATATATGACCCTAACTGTCAGGTACCTGAAGTGATTTCTGATGTACAGGTACATATCCAAGTCTGAAATGTATATATTGAATGGCTTAAAGGTAAGCCCATAGCACTTGAAGACTTTTATGAGATTTTCCTATTGACAATGAAATAGCAAGTTGACAATGAAATAGCAAGTTCGACTCTCATGTTCTTAATAGGTTGTATAAGTATTGGTTGTATGGAAATGGAAGTTAGGAGTTGAACCCCCTAATGCTTAGAAAAGGGTTATTGCAAAGTGACTAAGGAAATGGTGGTAGAATACATATCAAACGAACACTTAAAATTCTGTAGTATTAGACGTATAACAGTATGAGTTGAAGGCAAGTATACTAGTTGAGTCTTTCTACAAGAGGTGTTAAGTACTTGTAGAAAGAGTAGATTGTGAACTAACTCTGAGAGTGAAAGTAGAAGAGAGCAGTAGGTTAGGAGTATCAGTAAAAGAGATTTATAGAGTATTATGATCAATAACAAATAATAGGTGAAGTGATACATTAACAGTAGTAACTTTAGTGTTAACGGTAGTAAAAGTATAAATCCGGTTGGTTCGTAAGCAAGGGGTAGAGAAGGCCTCACGGCATGTAGTTAGAACTCATCTTAGTCACCCTATTAAGGTAAGTACAGTCAAAACCGGTGCATACGTCTTGAAACCAGTAGGCAGGAGATAACCAGTAGATCCCCAGGAAACCCGGTAGAGAAACCGGTAGGGGTACTGGTTGATTCAACTGACATATAAGCAGTCTTACCCGTAAAGACATGGTAATGGTAGCACGGACCCTAGAGAGGTAGGAAAGAAACAGGTGTATGAAAGGATAGTTCATACCTAAACCGGTAGTAGGCGAGGTCTTAGGATGCCCGTAAGGTAGACTGGACTAAGACTCCTCGCGTACCGGTAAGGTACTACCGGAGATAGGGTAGTACCAGATAAAAGAAAGGCGTCCTTTAACACACCTACTTCATATTTAGACTGAAATTAATGAAAAAGAAGCCAAGTAAGATTATTCCCAATGGAAGAAGAAAGAGAACATGCTCTCCCCACGCAATCAATAATGTCATGCATGCAATTTCAGTGAGAGAATGTCCCATGAATGTCTAGGAGATGGAGAGAAGGAAGGAGGAGGGAGCCTTTACATGGTCCCTCTTGAACCGTGGTATTATCGATATGGGGGTCAAGGTATAACAAAGGTGTAGATGACAATTGTAAGATGCATTTGGCATCCCTGAGACTATTATGCATCATTTCTTGAATACTTCGCAAATGATCTCAAAATGAGTGGGATTTCAGCATTGCCCTGGTTTCTTAATTGTCTCAAGACCCATCCAAATGAGATTAGTTTTTTGAAGCAAAAATTCAAACAAAAATGAGTCACATTAGAAGAGGAGAATACGAATGACATCAATATTTGGAGCACAGTTTTTTTTTTTTTTGTACACAATCAAAGAGATCCCATACAAGTAGAAACTATGCACATTTTCAAAAGTTTGGGATCAATCATGCCATAAAAAGGTTTTAGAATGACATGACATATGTACGTCGCTATACAAACTACCGATTCTATGAGCCTATGTCTACTGTTATTTATCTTTAGACCTTTTGCCATGCCAATCTTGCTTTGCTATGATAGTACATTGATTATCCCAATTAGCGAGGGAGGGCTAATAGTGAGTGTGGGAAATTAGGAAAGGTGACACTAAATTCCTTATGCTATGAAATTAGTGCCACCAAATGATCTAGGAAGCGGTGTTCATCCCGACATTATTCATTGAAAGTACTGGTATTATTCATGTTCGCAATATATCCTTTTGCATATAACTTTTTTATCACTTTGCAAACACCTTAGAGCACGCACTAATTTTCTTGAAATGTATGTAAATGAGCATGTACTCATGAATTTAGTATCACTCAGTAAAAAGGTTAGCCCTCACTAATTTTGAGACTTGGCAAATAGTGAGTGTTTTGGGAATTAATACCACATGCATTCATTGGGATAAGTAGTGTAGTTTTATGTTGTTGACCACTACCGGTGACACCCTTGCCTTTTTAACAATACTAAGCCAAAAGTGTAGGGTGCAAACAATGAGCCTGATTGTGACACTCAAAAATACTAGCATATAATCATTTCGCACCCAAGGTGGCATTTTGGACTTGGGGAGAAGATGGCTTACCAAAAGCATAAACCTCTCTTTGCACCCACAATCTCATTCATCCAATTTTATGATCGGAGGTTCTAGAGGTTGTGCCCATATAATTGTGAGGGCATTTGACTCTCATCCAAAAGCCGTACCATGAAAAAGGGGAAAACCATTTTTGTAGAAATTGACACGGTTTGCCGGAATTCGTGTTAGGCCTATCTCTTGAAGGTGGGCCTAACGTAAATTATGGTTGTAACAAATCTTTAATTCTTTGTTGGAAGTTTCTTTGGCCACCAAAAATTGGTCTCAACTTGTTTCAAGGTCTTCGTAATACCCATATGTCCAATATAAAAAGCATCATGACATTCAAAGAGTATATCTTTACGAAGGGAGCGCACATCAGGTACCACAATTGCATCTGGTACCACTAAATGGCATCTTTGAAAACCAAGTTTGCTAAATTAACCGGGTCCTTAAACCACGGGTCTAAAGCATACCCTGCAATGATCTCATTAAAGAATTCATTGTCGAACCCAAGGGAACTTTTTCTAGTGTTGGTCATCTCCATGGGAGCACTCCTCCCAGTTTCGGCCGCCACTGGTTGGAAGCTACGACTTGAAGCGCTTCTTGTCAGTAAGGCTAACATGACCCGCTTTTCATCCAATGGGTTCTTGCTTAATGGATCGGCGACCTTGCTTCTCCTAGGACAATACTCCCATCGATAATGAAAAGTTTGCTCCAAATACTAACCACTGAGCCTGACGCCTTGACAAATTCTGTTGTGACTTTAGATAGGTTAATGGATTGTGATTTGTAATCACTACACATTCTAAACCTTCTAAATAACAATGCCATGTTCGTAAGGCATGCACAACGGCTGTTAATTCTTGTTCACTTGTGGTATAATTTCTTTGGGCAGGTGTAAGCTTGCGACTTTCAGACGCAATCGGCCTACCTTTCTGTAAAAGAACTGCCTCTATACCCAACAAGGAAGCATCACAAATGACTTCAAATCTTTCACCAAATATTGGTAAATTCAAAACATGCGCGTGAGTTAACGCATACTTAACCCCTTCAAAAGACTCTTGACATTGATCAGTACAAATATACTTCACCTTTTTTCTTGTCAAATGAGTCAAAGGAGCGACTAAGGTTGAATAACCTTGAATAAATCGACGGAAATAATTACTAAAATCCAATAATGAACACAATTGACTTACATTGTTGGGCCTTGCCCATCTAGTCACCGTATCAATCTTTCAAGGGTCGAACTTAATTCCATCCTTACCCGCCACATGGCCAAGGTATTCTAACTCACTCTTTGCAAAGTGACACTTAGTCAACTTAGCATATAATTTGTTCTCGCATAGTATATTGAATACTTTGTGTAAATGTTCAAGGTGTTCTTCTTGTGTCTTTGAAAACACCATAATATCATCAAGATATACCAAAACAAACTTTCCCAAGTGTTGTTGAAAAATTATATTCATCGCCCCTTGGAAAGTTGCAGGTGCATTTGTCAATTCAGAACTCAAAACTTTGAATTGATAATGGCCAAAAGGCACTCTAAATGCAATCTTAGATACATCTTCTTCTGAAATTCGAATTTGATGATAACAAATCTAATGAACTAAACACACGAGATCCGACCAATTGATCCAATAGATCATCGATTATTGGCAATGGATATCGATTCTTTATGTTTAGTTTATTCAAAGCTCTATAATCTATCACCATTCTTAGTCCACCATCTTTCTTCTTAACAAATAAGATTGGTGATCCATAAGGTGAAGAACTTGGTTCTATCCACCCTTTGTGGATATATTCCGTAATTTGCCTTTTGGCTTCTTCAATCTCCAAAGGATTGAGTCTATAAATAGGTCTAAAAGGTGGTTTATGACCTTCTTCTAATGGTATAGTATGGGCCATCTCTCTCTCTGGTGGAAGCCCTACAGGTATGGGTTGAAATATATCTTCATATTCCTTCACCAAAGACCCACAAGGTTATTTTCCAACCTTGAAGATGGTTCTTTATTGTGCACCTTTTTCAAATGAATGAGTAAAGGTGTACAACCTTTCTTTACTGCTCTCTTGAATTGCAAATGTGATAACATGTTGCCTTGAGGCATGCATTGGACTTCTTCTTGCTTGTTACCATACTTTGAATTATGATTTTCTTATTGCCCTTATGCAATATACAAGCTTTAGAATCATAATCAATGTGTGCTCTATGCTTATTCAACCAATTATCTCCCAAAATCAAGTCAAAGCCATCACTTAATTTGATAACCAAACAAGAGACTTGAGATTGGTAATGTTGAATTTTCACATGCACATTGATGGTCCCTTCCATGTCAACTTCCAATCCATTTCCCAATATCACTTTACCATTATTTTCTTTCACATGCAAATCAATTCATTTGACATATGATAAACTCAAATAACAATGACTAGCAGCGGTATCTACTAAAATATGCCCATCTATTCCAGAGACTTTCCTTGAAAATTGCATAGTTAGACCCTTAGTCGAAATAGAATTCAAGAGTCTATGTTGAGGTGGATCATAATACACTTGCCATATGATTTTCTTTGTCAATCCAAAAGCATCTACATAAGTGTGTTTACACTCATGTAATAATTGAAATCTTGACAATAATCTATTGTGGCCTTGACCCTTTTTCTTTTCCACTAAAATGCAAGCACTAGTCTCAAAGGGTTTTTTTGCTTTTACCTTTTACATAAGCACTTGCATATTTAGCTAGGTTTTTGGAATATGAATCAATAAGTAAACAATGACCAAAAACCTTGGAATCTTCACTAAAAAGTGTATCTAGTGGGCTTCGGAGATAAGAAAATTGGTTAAATGAATTGCCTATCTTAGACTCTAAGATTTGAACAAGACAATCCAAAAATTCTAAATTTGATCTCCTTTCTACCTTAGCAGATTGCCCACAATCTTTCTGCTGAGGATCTAAAAATCCATTTCCGCTTTGTCAATAGTGGAATTAGACTTCTTAGGACAAGTATTAGCCCTATGGCTCTTTTCTTCACAAAAGTAGCATTCGCCTTCTTTCTTTAAGGCTACAACTCTTTTGTAGTCAATCTCCCTGCCATTAGTGAACTTCATGGTAGATTTCTTTTGATTCTTAATTGGACCACCTACTCCTATAGAAGGAGTCTTTTTTTTCTCACCGTTCTTAGTACATGCAATCCCTAACCCAAACTTAACTTGTTGGAGATTAGAATCTACAAAAACATCATAGGTAACTAACCCTTGAAAATCCTCCCAAGGTTGGGCATTATTCCATGGGTCCACCGCTACCTTTAGTCTTATTTATGGCTTTAATCCATCAATAAAATGGTGAATCTTATCACCAACACTCATGGGTAAAGTAACAATTTATGCACATAAGTTTGAAACTCATTGGCATAACTCTCAATCGACGAGTGTTGAGATACTTACCAAGCTTGGCACGGGTAGGCTTACATTTCATTGGCTCCTTCACTATATTGGCTTCCAAAATCACCAACTTCACCTCATTGCGCTCCTTGGCCGTTTTCAATTCTTCCATCTCTAGTATAAGGTTTTGAATAGTAATACTATTCTCTAATGTATTATCCATCTCTGGAGTTACTGAAACATTCGTCTCAAGAGATGCCATCTTTGTTTTGAAAATAAAACTTGCTCTGATACCAAATGTAACAAATCTTTAATTATTTGTTGGAAGTTTCTTTGGCATGAACCACCCAACCATGAGGTAAGATAAAAGACCTTTACTCTTGCGCAAGAGCCCTTTATATACCTCCCCACCATGCCCGGTTGTCTTAAGTTTATCTAAAGTAAAAGCAAGTTCAACTATAATGAACTATATTCTATGCTTTTACTTTAAACTCATTCTAGACTACCGTTATCTTAGTTCTAGTCAACATGTACCAATAATGGCCCATGTTACACTGGTAGAGCACAAAACATTATTTATAGTATGCTATGTAAGAATCCAAACAAACTTTTCATCCATGATAATTTTTTTGGGCCCTTAGGCCTTTGCCTTCTAGTGTGAAGTGAACTTAGATGGTCTCGGCCTCTTTGACCAATCTGAGTTGCACATAGGATATTTTTTCTACTTGTGATGTATCACAATGTTGTATCAAGTTTCCCTCTTGATAGTCAAACTCACAAAACTCCAATTGATGAATAACTGGGGGGTTTTTTTTTGTTCTATTTATTACATCTGAAACCCCAATTGACCAATTTTCCGGATGCTTGTGGTGAACTTAGTTGTTGGCACATTGACCCTGAAGTTAGTTCATCACCTTTGTTTTGTCCAATATCTAGGATTTCGGCAGATGGCACGACTTTCACAAGTAGTATATCTCCCATTTTCCTATATCGGAACTACATTAAATAGTCCTAGTACTGTGGCCACAAAAAATTTTAGAGCCCACACTAATTCTCATGATGAGAATTTTGTGGGCTCACATCAATTTTTAACCCACGCTAAATTATAGTATAAAGTTAGCATGGATCACATGAATTGTTTTCCTACAAAATTAATGTACTGTAAGTGATATTTCATTTTGTGTTATTTTTTTCCTATAACTGATATTCAATGTGTTGGTCAGAAGTCCTGATGAAGACTTAAGGAAGACCCAGGGTCTTGGACCCACATGAATTACACCTTCACTTGAAAATTAGTGTGGGCCACGCTAATTTTCCAATCCACACTAATAGGGGGCCCTTGTGTCGATAAGTGAGAGAGAAGTTAGGTCACTTCACATCACTGCTGAGTATCTAGGACAGTGGTAGATGGCTACCACTTTTGAAGCAGCGCATCTACTAAGATCCTAGATATTTGGACAGAGGTGATGAACGTCGGGCCCTTGTGTGTGAAATGGAGAGAGAGAGAGAGAGAGAGAAAGAGAGAGAGAGAGAGTCGGAAGCTGCATTATTTAGTGCGTTGCAATTCCGATTTGAGCTATGGCGGGGGAGGAGGCCATGGAGCCTTTCATGGGCATCAAGGTCCGTCGCCGATCCTCCATGTTCCGCAACTTCTCCGCCGACTACATCGATGTGCCCTCCAACCCCTCTCTCATGAAACTCCTCCAAAAGCAAGGTCTCTTTCTCACTCTCACTCTCCCATTCCCACTCTTACTTCAACTCCAACTCCTCTACTAATTTTCCAATGTAGGTTTCGGGTGCAATCCAGGTTTGTAAGGTAGCACAGATTCCGTTAGAGGTGATCTGATTGTCGATGTCAACGAATCACTGAACTGGTTGGGGTGATTAGGGTCTAGCTCGTATTTACGACGTCAGATGGAATCCTTTACTGCTGCTGGAATTAGGATTCTGGTGGACTCCACGTTTGTAAAGTAGGAGTGGTCCCGTTGAAGGCAAGTTGATTTGTCAATGTCGACGTATTTCTGTGTTGACATAACTGGTGCTTGTTATTAGACGATTAGGGTCCAGGATATACCCCAGAGTTACGCCTGGGATTTTACTGTTGAAGAGGTTAAATTTCCGGCGGACTCGAGGTTTTTGAGGGAGCATAGATTGAGTCAGAAGCAATCTGATTGTGGATGTGGACTAATCAGTGAACTGATTGGGGTGATTAGGGTTTAGGGCACATTCACGACGCCAGATGGAATCCTTTATTTTGATTAGAATTAGGATTGTGGTGGTCTCTACGTTTGTAAGGTAGCAGAGATTCTATCGAAGTTGATTTGTCAATATCGACGTATTTCTGTGTTGATGTAGCTGGTGCTTGTTCTTGAGCTGATTAGGGTTCAGCACATACCTCACAGTTACCTGGGATCTCTTAGGGTTGAGGAAATTAAGTTCCTGGTGGACTCCAGGTTTATGAGGTAGCAATGATTGGGTCAGAGGCAATCTGATTGTCAATGTCGACGAATCGCTGAACTGATTGGGTTGATTAGGGTTCAGTACACATTTTGCTGAATTGCAGTTGTTAAAGGTAGGTTTCTGGTGGTAGATTGGTCCGAAGTGGATACTTTTTGGAAGTTGATGCCTTATTGTGGCCAATGTCTTGCGCTCCATTTTCTGATGCTTGCAAACGCATGGGAAGAACGTAGATTCGATCAGGGAAAATATTGAAGCTCGTGGGGACATCCTGTGCACTATAAAACACAAGTTATACTTGCTCAATACTTGGTCATGTAGGGCCCCAAAAGAAAACAATGGAACTGGCCAACCTGATCTCAGAGACACTCTACCTTGGATCGGCCCATTGCACATTATGGGCAGTTGTCATCCTAACTTGGCCACACCGCAATCTATGCGACAAGTTGTGCAAGATGTTGAAATACCTGCTTCTTTGAGGCTCTTTCTTGGGTAGAGCTGAATGAAGCCTGGCAGGTTCAGAGCTCTGTACCCTTATAATGCAGTTAGTGCCATGAAACGGCCCCTGCTTATGGGCGATTAGGATTCTTTACATACAGCCAGGGACAGCCGGGATCTCTTATGGGTGTTAAAACTAGGTGAACTCCAACTTTGTAAGGTAGCACAGATTCTGTAGAGGCAATCTGACCGTCAACGTGGACCAATCACCATTTCGCTGGTTATCGGATTTGGCCATAATGGATCAGCACATATCACAAAACCAGACCAAAGAATTGGAGGGCAATAATTTTCTGTATATGAAGTTGGTGGTCGTGGCTCAAGTGAATGTGAATGCTTGAATGAAGTTGCAAATTTTATGGCCACTGAAATGGTGGACTAGAGTTTTGTAAGGCACCACACTGCTGGTGATGACCTAGTGATTGTTAATGTTGGCTTTACCCTTCTTGGCATCAAATATTGGCTGACCCCAATGGCAGTGCGCACATGCAGGAGACAAGCAGGTATTGTTTGCTGACAATGTTATGAAGGTAAACCGCAAGGCCAAGCTGGTCCGCCGTGTGATTATAATCACAGATGCTGCCCTGTACATACTTGACCCTACATTTTGTCGCCTCAAGCATCGTTATGCTTTGCAGGCAAGCTCCTCTTTATCCTTGTTCCCTTGTCTAGATACTATAATTTATTTCCATTTGATAAACTGATTCAGTGGTAACAGTCCTTTGATTAAAGTACTTGTGGAATGTGCAGGCTATAGGAAGACTTTGCTTGAGTGAACTTAGTGACAATTTTTTTGCTGTAAGCATACCGACAGAATATGATTGCCTGATGGCAAGCACTCGCAAGTCGGAGATTGTGACAGTTTTAGTAGAGGCTGTAAAGCAGCTCTTAAATTCTTCTGAAGAGGGACTTCAAGTTGATTTCTGTAATAGGTAATTTTTGCCTTCTTTGAATCTGTAGATATACTACAGTGTCTCCATTGTTTGGATGTTTTTGTTTTTACAAATAACACATAGTTCAAGGACACTCCAATTCATAGGATATGGTTTCACCTAGTGGACTAGAATCATATGGCTTTATGTCTCTACTCTCTTTTTGAAGTCGATGAATGTAAGTAGCTGTAGCTGCATTTTCTGTCTTTTTTTTTCTCTTTTTTTCAGACAGAAGGCCCAAAAGCTAATGCCAAAAACCTCCTCTGTCTCCATATGTCACAGGGTTTGTGTAGGAGAGTTGTGCAGATGACCTTGTTAGTACTTTTCTTGCCCCGTTTTTGTGGAGGGAAAGCAATATTCATCCTCAAAGTATTCATATTCCATGTTTGCACTCTTTCTTTTTCTTGTTGCTGAAGAAGACTTATAATAAACAGGCTAAGGTTTTACATAAGTTATCTTGCAATTTACTTTATTTTTCAATTGTGCAGTTTTGAGTACTATATTGATGCAGAGCATGTACGAGAGGTCCACTTTGAACCAGTGGAAGGTAAAGCATCCCTGTAGGTCATTTCATTCTTCAGAAGGAAGTACATTTTGCAAGGCTTGTTGTATAAGTGAGCAATCTTTGAATATTACATGACTTGTGGACATGCACACTAATTTATGAACTGAATTCAGCCCTAACGTTATAATTTTTTGGTTGCAGGAGGTGGTGTCAAGACAAAGTTTGTTGACAAGTGAAGATTGTTAAAATCAAAGAACCCAGTTAGTTCACAACTTTCTCTTTAGTGGGAGCCCATACTTGTCACGATACAGAGTGACTGAGTTGTGCAATTTCAGGTGCTGTAGAATCCCGCAAAGAGTATAGTCCTGTGCAGGGTCTTACAGTGAAGGCTAATAGTGCCCTAGCTCATGACCAGTAACTTCTTTGAGTTAACAACGTGAACTCTGTACAGAAACCTAGTTAATCAAATTGGAGCTGTCAGCTCGATTAGGACAGTTGTTGGAAATCAGAATCAAGGTTCATACCTAGTCTGGCTATTGTTGGATCGGACTTCTTTACTAGGTTTATGCTCAATCACAACATGTTATATCAAAGAATCTGGGAGTAAACTGGTGTTACCTGTAGACACGTCTTATTCAAACACCTACTTTTGGGTGCAAAATGGTACAATAAATTCTTCTAGTACTATTCCAAACGATTAACACAACGGCTCATTGGTTCGGATAGCCGAAAAGTTAATGCTCACACCTGCTCAACATTAACCACTTCTTTTGAAAATTGTTAACAAATTCGGTACACCCGTCATCCATTCGCTCATGTCAACAAGGTTCAATTTATTTTCCAAGTAGCCGTCTTGCCTTGTACCCCTTCACACATACCCTAAAGTCTCACACATGTTGACACATGGGCGGATTGATATTTGTTCACGTAGCACTTACAGTGGTCCACATCATATCCATATGGGTTGGATCCTGAACACCTTCAGATTTCGCTTCAAAATTTCTCCACTAAGAAAGTGTGATTTCAAGCCGATTTTGAGGAGTATGCAGCTTAAGGATTTAGGGGTTAATCTCATTGTTATGGCATCGGAATTTTTGCACTTCAGAAGAGACTATACGCCATGGTTGTAACTGCAACAAACGTCCAGTGGGCCATTAGAATTGATGTCTAGAGAAATATCTGCAACATAATTTTTTCATACTTAAATTATCATAGACAAAGAATGATGTAGGTCAGGATGGTGAGCCTAGCTAGCCTTTGGAGGCCAATCCGAGATTTAGGTCAGCAGATCCCATGCCCATGCCCAATTTTAGATTCTAATATCCTCAATTTTTGTAATGGCAAAAGGAGGCCCGAAAGTTTCACCCAACTTCCAAAATAGGCTCTGTTACGTGACGAGCTTCTAACAGAGAGTTTAGGTTTCGTCCCTCTTTGAGGAACTCCACGGATAACTGTCATTTGCCCATCTTTTATGGGAATAATTTGCAGGCAGATCTTCAGTTACATCAATAAGCTCTTCCGGGCACTTAGCGGCATTGGCACTAGACGACTGAAGCCCCTGTACAAAACCTCATTTACAATACCTGTACATTTGGAAAGCTGCACTATGCGTTCACAGATGGGTACTACAGCAGGATGTGTTTATGATATAAGTCAGAAAAGGGTTTTCTAGGCCCGTAGCATCTCTCTCATGAACACAAGCTTTTGCTCATGCCACTCGGTGCCCAGTGCGTTTCATCATTCTTGTACCATCCACTGCTGCATAAAGTCCCAGATTCTTCACGTACAGAGACGCAAATCGAAAACCACTTAGAAAGGGCTAGGCAGAGCACCAATGCAGATCATCAGATGCACCAATGCGTGTATCCAATCATCAGAAAACGAGTGACTGGATGCATTACCATAGCAGGCTCCCAGACAAATCAGATACAATCGACCAGTTCACTCTTCTTCACTTATACAGTGCATTAGTCATTCTATAATACAAATGTGGAGTTCCTGATGATACATCGACAAGTCAGAAAAGGGTTTTCTAGGCCCGTAGCATATCTCTCATGGACACAAGATTTTGCTCATGCCACTCGGTGCCCAGTGCATTTCATCATCCTTGGTAGGAAAAACACTACATATAAGAAAAGAACACAGCTACAGTACACGCAAGTCAGAAAAGGGTTTTCTAGGCCCGTAGCATCTCTCTCATGGATACAAGCTTTTGCTCATGCCACTCAGTGCCCAGTGCGTTTCCTCATTCTTGTACCAAGCTCGCGATCTGCTTGCTTACGTTGCTCATCAAGCAGCAACAATTCATGAAGGCCGATGAGTTCACAATGCCACGACGGATGTTGACACTTGATGACTCGATTGTGACAAGACCACGGTGCACCAAACATGGAAGAAGTCTAGTCTCACTCTACAAACAGACTCTGACGACATGAGCAAAAACAACTGATTTGAAGACATCAATTTGAAGCTCTGCACTAAAGTAGATCCATCACAACATGGTGCGACATGCATCTGAGTCCAGTAAACGCACGAGAACTCGGACCAAGGCATTGAGGCGGAAGTGAGGAGGGTTGGGGCTTTATGCCTCAGGTTTTAGGGTTTCTCCGGGATGTTGTAGGAGTTAGGGTTTCGTGATTCAGGTGATGGCCCCCCTAAGGTAAGTGGGCGTTAATCGGACACTTCTCTCTCTCTTCGCCCACATCTCATAGGACACACGAAACTAGTGCAAGATGATTAGCAATTCCAAATCCAAGTGTTTGTAGCCATTTTCAACATAACTTTCTGAGCTCATGCCCCCTTCCCACCCGACTTTACCAAATAACCAAAGTCTTTCCTAAAAACCGGGTAAAACTCTCTCGGTTATAGCAGAGGCATCCGGCTATCCTAGTGTACCTACAAGAACTTGCTCCGGAGATTTTTGAGTAGGTTTTAGTTAAGTAGTTCTCACACATGTTCATTGTTTTATTAACCAAGAAATGAATGTTGGATAGCTTTTGTCCCATCCCCAAATGCCTTACTACTCATCTATCTTACCATTGGTTTTTGTTAATGAAGCTCCTTGTGCGCTCATAGCTAAGACTAAAGCCAACCAATCACAAGGGCTGGAGGCGACACTTTTAAAGGTCCTACATTCTTGCCTCATGTCTAGGTACCGATGGGAGGGTTGGTGCTTGAGGCTTAAAACCTCCACTTTTAAATCATGCCACATCATTTGCCAACTAGTCTCGGGACCAAATAGTGTTGATGGTGTGAAGGTTGTGTTTTTAGAACCAACTTTTAGGCTTAGCTAAGTCGAGTGGGAAGGGGCCATCATATGAACATCTCATGCCTTGTCGAAGTGAAGATTCTCGTGGTCGTTAAATGGTCATGTAGGTCCCCCAATAATGTTGACTATTGTGCTTAAATTGTTAACATATCTTGAGCACATATATCAATTTCATTTAGACACATGTTTTTGTGGCATCCATTCTTAAATTTATACTTGATCACAACACCACTCAAATATAACCGTCAACATTTTAAGTTGTTGGATTAACACCAATCTACCTTATTTGTTAGAGTTCACGTTCAAGTTTCCGGGTGGGAGGGGGGTGGGGGTGTTATGATGACCATCCATAATCACACACGAGGGTGCCTCTCATCCACCTAGCATTAAGAAACGACTTTTGTTGGTGACATGGAACTCATGCATGCAAGTGCACTTCTCATTTATTCAACATGAAAGCTCCGAAATATTATGCAACCCAAAGGTTGTCTTGTTTAAGTTGATTTGACATCAAATTTAGCTTTCTAATCCAAGTACTCTCATATATTTGTGACCAATTCGTCTCAACATGACTTGGACTAGAGTAATTCAGGATCTTTATAGCCAATCATGGTCAACTAGCCAAAGAACCTTGGGGATGCATGCCTCTAACATTATGAGCCCTTGAGGATGTGCGCTCCCCGATGTGTGAGTGAGCATGTTAGGCATCAGCTAGGGGTGAGAGAAAAAATCTTGCATATGAGAATACCTCTCGTCCATCCAACATAAAACTTGACTGCCTATAGGTTTATTTCCATCACTGATTACTTCATCTAGACTACACTAAATGTGATATTTAGTGTCATATGGTCTTTTTATGTCACTAAGGTAACTTTTTGGATGACATTTCTTATGAATAAGTGAACAAATATTGTCATGGATGATGGATGAGTTCATCCATTGGCCGAAACCCTACCTTCTCTTGTCAGCAACCTGTGATGAAATATTGTCATGGATAATTGAAATTTAGATAAAAAATCACTTGGTAAATGACAGTATTTGCAACATTGTAAATCTATAATCCCCACAAAAATTACAAATAATGTTGGGTTGACACTTAGTGTTGGTGACACCACACCACAGTTTACAGTTAGTATTGAGCAAGACAACTAGAATTGGTGACACTAAATATCATATTTAGTGTAGTTCCAAGTCTTTGAAGCTATTATCGGTGTCAAATTGGTCAAAACAAATTTATGTTGGATGAATGAAAAGTACTTGAAGCCTGGTGAAAATTCTCTTGCTTCTGCCTGTGGCCCAACATGCCTTGCCTTCAAGGGCTTCAATTCTAAAGGGGATGTATACTATTTTAGGTTTCAAAGTTGGATGATAGAGAGGTATAGGTGTATGTGATCATTTCCTGTCATTTGGGTGTACAACAAGGTTCCGATTTAAAGAAAACTCAGGTTAAAAACACCCAAGCTTGAAAGATCGATACACCTTGTTTTTGGACTCAAAGTTGAATCCAAGCATTGATTTCTCAAACTAGAGAAGTGTTTTCTTAAGTTGGGATTGTTGAGATTTAGTAAGAAAGTGATACCACATTAACGACACCTCATTTTTCATACTTTGGACCCAAAATTTAGCGTAAACTCCTTGGGTCCAAATTTTTGCTATCAACCAATAAGCTCGCTCAACATTATTATTATTATTATTATTATTATTATTATTTATCAAGTTTGGATCCAATTGTAAACCCACCCTGAAGACCGGTCCACATGGGTTCCCAAGTCTACTTCCCAAGTCACTCGAGGTCAATCCGTGCAATCTCTACCATTGAGACCATGGAAGTTGGGACTTGGCCACTTCACATAAGGTCCCAAGTCCTAGGTCCAAGTATGACGTGGATGCTTGCGTGGCAACACATTTTGAAGGTGAGGCTTGGGACTTGAGTTGAGAGTTGGGTCGAGTAGAAAGCTAGACCCAACCCTTAACACAAATTCTGATAAATGCTTTGCACAAATGTAATCAAGACATGACTTTGATGGATATAAACCGTACGTTAATCATTTTTTGAGGCTCAAAAGTTGCGACTTTGCCTCCATGTTGGGACTTGCTGACCTGAGTTGGGAGTTGGGACACCATGTGAACCCGCCCTAAGCTGTGATGAAACTTGTATATCAAAGTTTGCATCATAGATTAATAAGTGGGAAGAAATGGCAATTAAATCTAGAGATAAAAGTTGGTGTATCACCGCATTGACGTAAAAGGCATGCTCCCCATAGACCGGTCTTAAAGCATTCAAGTCTCGCTTGAGGGCTAATGCAAGCTTTATAAGGTAGATGGGTCTTAAATGGTTACTTCTGGCAACTAGCCCACTCCTCCTAGGATATGAAACACGTGATTAGTATGAGGTGGTTAGCAAATCCAAATCATGGTTGTAGTGATTGTCCTTGTAATTTTATGAGATCATATGATTATCTTGTATGTTCTCAAAGTGAAGATTCTCATGCTCATTAAATGGTCACGTAGCTCCCCCCCAATTAGGTTGAGTTTTGAGCCTAAAACGGTTATCATATCTTGAGGACACATCCAATGGTTTTTTGGTATCCATTCTTGGAGCCACATCAAACCACATATCACTCAAATATAGGTGTTCTATTAAAAGAACATATGAATAAGGGTTGTGTACCTTAGTAAGTGGGCCTTTGCTGTTAGAATCCATTTTTTAGATAATCAAAAACAGCATCCAAAAAAATGATACATTCATCGTGCTTTGATTTCTTCTCCAAGAAAAAAAATAATCACTTTAATTCCATATCAAACACCATAAAACCAATGAGATATTAACACCAACCCATCTCCAACCATGAATTACTTGGAAGTAGAAAAAAATGTGGTTGTGGTTGTAGTTCATGTTTGTTGTTAATCGATGCAGCCATTTTTTGTGCACTCAATTCTTTGTATCAACCTTAGGACATGTTAACACTATATTAATTGTCCCAATTAGTGAGTGTGGTAGAAATTTCCAAAACATGCACCATTTTGCCAGTGAATAGCATTGAGATGAAAAATGTTTCCTAGATCTTACGATGACACTAATTTCATACCGTAAATAAATTTAGTATCACCTTCACCAATTTCCCACACTCACTATTAGCCCTCACTCACTAATTGGGACAATTAGTGTAGTGGCCACTAACCGTGACCTCCATTTTCTAATTCTCGCATTCGTTCCCGGGTACGCAACTCCCATATTATATGGCCCTGATTATAATCACTTATAATGCATTTTAGTCCAATCTCAAGTGATATAATTTGTTTTCATGTAGGAAACTCTGGTAGGGTTTCTAACAAGGAATCCAAAAATGTAATTATATATAGGAAATGAGTATTCCTTGAAACATAAAATTGCATTAAAAACCTAATTATAAGAGGTTGTTTAATACATGTACCATAGGTCAAACTACCCAATGTTTTAGGCTTTTTAATAAAAATTTAAGATTTGTTTATTATAAATAAAACATTGCCAATGACTTTTAATTTTAATTGGAGGCAACTACTCGTGAGGATCCTTTAAAATTATGCATAGGCATAGGTTAAAAAATAGGTGTTTCAATTCTTTATATATGTTGTGGAGTTTTTAATAATAAATTAATATGCAACACAACTTTTTCTACATCTCATTTTATTTAATTTGGTCTTCACCCAACTTTTTGGTCCTTTTAATGTTTTTGTAATTTGATATAATTTTTACAAAAGCCGTCCTCTAAGCCGTTTTTAATACGATGCCCCCTGCGTATAATATGGGAGTTGTGTACCCGGGCATTCGTTGAGAACTGAGTGGTGGTCCCACTCTTCATTTTACACAAGGTCACTAGAAACAAGAGTAACCATGTCAAAAAATGGATGAGAAAGTGACATGAAATCTTTCATATCCAAATAAATGGATAGTGTTTGGTGGGCACCCAAATTTTGTGGCGAGAGAATCCAAATCGGTTGTCTCAACATAATATGAAGGTGACCATGTAAAAAAAACCATATTTCTAGTAGTATGTTAAAAATATCATTTGAAAAAAATCAAACCTTGTTTTCAACAACCCCTTATTAAAAGTGTGCTTTTCTTTTTTTAATATTTTTTAATATTTTTTTATCCTTCAATGAAAACATTACTACCCAATCAAACTCCACTTTACACTATGTGACCAAGGCTAAAAAAAATATGATGTGGATTTCTCTTGGTCACGGTCTTTGGACCATCACCGATGACCACGATAAATCCTAAATCGTTTTTCTTGCAACCCTTGGTCACGTGTGTAAAACAACCCGTGTTAAATGGTTTTTGCACATGACCATGGGCGATGAACGGGGAGAACCGGCCGCTAGTTAGAGATCAACCGTTTGAGTTTGAGAAATAGCTGGTTGAAGTTCAAGACTTCATGAAAACTACCGATCATTTCTAGAGGAATCTATGGAATAGACTTCAAATCAATAAAGAGAAACCGAACGATCACAACATGGACTTGGAAACACTAGGATCCAAACATCTCCCCAGACACCGGTTCTAGGATGAAGGAAACGTAACCATGGTTGATTGAGCGTGAATTTGTTGCAGTTGATGCTAGAGGTACACATCAAATCACATGCTTGAGCATATCACACGCACACTGAGTTGTAAAATTTTGTTGCGCATGCTAACACCTTTTATTCACATCGATGCCATGTCGTCGGCGAATCTTCAATCCTTAAATTAAATATTTTTTTCTTCTTCTTCTCGTTGTTGAATTGCATCTCAACCAATGAGGCTGTAGAGGTATTCTTCAGTTTCTTCGGGTGGATCATATTCAATTTCTAACGGTAGATCATTACGGGTAGACTCAAACCCCCCATTTGAGCCATCGACTGCCGACCCCCCTTGTGGTGGACCATTTCCGGATACCGGTGAATTGGATGGAACGAATGCTCCTTGGCCTTGCCAATTTTCGAAGCCGAGGGCATCGGGTCCTTGTTCGAATCCGTCTCTATCACCATCATCCTCATCCTCCGTCACCACTGTTTGAGGTTCAGAGGTCGAATCCCAATAATCACGCTCACCTGGTGGATCATCAACCCACACTACTCCACCAGCAGGCCCGGCGGATACACGCGACGGCGTCTGTGGACGAGGAGATGGGCTCGGTGACTGTGGCGAATGAGGTGGAGTATCGGAACATCGACAATTTTGTAACAGGCGGTTACATTTGAGGGCCGTCAAGCCAAATTGTTTGATTACTTCCGAGTGCTTCACGACACGCCGCGCCACGGGGTCCCATGGCATCGGAACACCGTACGCACCGCTAGGGTTATAGTCGAGGAGCTCACGCCTTGCGACCAACACAAGGTCGCATATCGTCTCACCCCACACCTCACGGAGGCGCTCCCGAATCGGGTCGACCATCCGTAGCACGAACTCCTCCTTCTCGGGGTCGACTCGGTACGGGTCCCATAGTTGGCTCCGCACGAGCTTCACACACACCGCCTTGTAGATCCGCAACATGTTGTCCGTGTGTGACATGCGTCTGTTGTAACGGTGAGACGGGTTCTTGGCATCGAGAACCGCCTTGTAAGCTTCCGCAAATTCCTCTTTATCGACCTCCCCCATCCACCGTAGCCTCGTGTGAAAAAACCTCCGAATTGACGGAATCGTTTCGACCGTCGCCAACGCCTGCTCGTGGTATATCATAAGTTTTAGCGGCATGAAATTAGATTGATCTGGTAAACACAAGTTTGATCTTGGGTGGTCTCTCGCATGGATACGTATGCAAGTTGCATGTATATGAAATAACACTTGCTTGCAAGAAAAGAGTGTAAAGAGTGGATTCAAGAGCTCACAATATATTCAAATAGTCATAAAGACATAACATT
Source organism: Polytrichum formosum (assembly GCA_964035585.1). Classification (NCBI taxonomy): domain Eukaryota; kingdom Viridiplantae; phylum Streptophyta; class Polytrichopsida; order Polytrichales; family Polytrichaceae; genus Polytrichum; species Polytrichum formosum. The sequence goes on from OZ037941.1 coordinate 2,682,586, forward strand.
GTTAAGAGAATACGGATAATAGCTTTTACCGAGGTCTTATTTAATGGAAACTTCTCCCATGGAGAGAGAGAGAGTCGATCATAGCCGCGAGCTCAAGTGTGAACCCAAACTGGGTTTACTGAGCAAGGCTATGGACAAATGCTAATGTCAGAGGTGGTCCCTATTGTTATCTTGGGGAGAGGGGGTTTAGGGGACTATATGCCAGGGTTTGTATGTAGACGTGCATTGTCTTTATGGTCATACCTACATTACATAGATTTGTGTTGGATTCTTTCGTGTCCTTAATTGCATTTGCACTTTAATTTTCACTTGTTCTTTCAATTAAAGAACGTTATTAGAAGGATACAATCATTTCAGCAAGACTGACTTCTCAAGAAAAAATTCAAATGAGTTTATCAACAACAAAAATTGAGTTGCTTTTTGGTCTGAGCTTTTATTAACTTTAAGAGTTAATCCAATGAACTGCAAGGATCCTTATTCAAATTGTCCAATTTAGTATTAGATTTTTCCAAATAAAAATAGTGATCATTTGCATATGAGATTCATAATCATAAAATCAATAAATCTTTGACCATCCATGTATACTTGGCTTTGGCCCATAAAAATTCCTATTAGTTGGGTTTAATAAATCTAAAATTAGTTTATTTATTCTATCTGGTTTGTTTGAGAATTGGAACAAAACATACACATATTCACTTGATGACTTACTTCAATAATAATGGTAGAAAAGATCTGATATATATTTCAAATGAGATAAATGTGATATGGTGTGGATCATTGAACTTGTGTTAGTTATGATGCTGAAGAACAAAAATCATCATAATTTTTGTATGGAACCCAGGGGGTGTACTCCTTAGTGGAAACCTAAATGACATGCGTGGGTCACTATGAAATTAAACCCCGTATATAAGAGAAGTTTGTAGACAAAAACAAGTATAGGAAACCTAAATGACTTGCCTAGGTCACTATGAAATTAAACCCCTTGTATACAAGAAGTTTATAGAGAAAAACAAGCATATATGTACTAACAACATACTCGAAAATGGACTCATGTATTTATACTAAGCTTTTCAATTTGATGTGATAAATGCCTCCACTGCATATACAATATATATATATATATATATATATATATATATATATATATATCATGAATAAAATAGGCCTTTATTACACTTAAAATCTACTTTCACTTTCCAATGAACAAGTTGTTTTCATCCATAGCATGTAACTTAATGACTATATCGAACAAACAAAGACAAGAGCACAATAACTTAGCCACAATCCGGGAGCACAACTCAAGGAAGCCCATTACCACTCCAAAAGCCTCCAACTTGTAAAAACCTAGGACTTAAATGGAAACCCTGACAAGAATAGACATCGTAGTCATGAAGGACTATGACCATATGACCACAATGGATGAAAATGTGAATTGGATGAAACTAACATATCTATTGTAAATTTCTTTCACTAAATCTTAGAGCCCCCTTTTGTAAATCTACCTTTACTACATAAAATTTAGTAGCCTATTTAGATGTAAACACTAGAGAAAAATAATACGTCTCTCTTATGTATGTTATGTACGCTAATGCCTCAAACAATACCCCTTCTTCTAACACTGGTATGAAGAGTCCACCCCTTGGGGTATGGAGATGAGAACTGTAACGTAGAGGGCTCCCTATTTCCTCTTTTCATGTGCCGGAATGTAGTTTCCACACCCGGGGAGTGCACTTAATGCTAAGACTAGGAATACACGTGAGTGCGTTTTAATAGCATACCCCCCTATGTACTTGACCTTGAAATAGTTTTTAAATTAAGATTTTTTAGGTGCTAAATCATTACGTATATATCTATCATTTGGTGTAAATTTCAGGACCAAAAGTTTTTAAAATCTTATTAATTTTTTTATAGAAGTTTGAACTGAAATGTGTTGTTTTTCGCTTCAAAAATCAATTTAAAAATATTTACAAGTGAGTATTTTTTTGAAATTTATACAACAAGAACTTTAGATTGTGTTTAACAACTTCATATTATTTTAACAAATTTTAAATGATTTTTTAGTACATACATAGGGGGGTCGAAAGTACGCACTCACGTGATTCCTAGTCTTAGCATTAAGTGCACTCCCCGGGTTTCCACATGGAATGCAAGTGGGCCATGACAAATGCGAGCATGACACGTGGCAAGTTTTGACGGGTGGGGGAATAACTCTTTTGTGTCGGAATAGAGAGCCCTCTACGATAGTGCAAATGAAAGCATGGACATTTGAGGGTTGGGTGTTCCTTCTTGGTCCCTTATCTTCATATATCAAATTACAAAACATTTCCCAAATACACTTTCACATCGCTTGATAAATTGAAGTTGATAAAAATGTAGTTTGAACTTACGTACGCTGATTACTGCGTTTTTAACTGCAGCCAGCTCATCTTTTAATGGTCCTTCTTGGGAAATGAGTGTATTTGTCTTGCGATCCAACCTCTCCCCCTCCTACATGCATGTAAATTAGCAGTCATAAACATGAGTTGATTGCACAGATGCCAATGTATTTCCTTTATCAATTCAGGCACTTTGTTTGTTTGCTGAAATGAACTATATATTTGATGTGGCTTCAAAGTTGTCACGTGTTAGATGTATAGTAGAGGCGCCTATTCCCGATCAAGATCTCATTGGCAATCTATAGAGGGTACCAGAATTTCGATAAGGTTGGGGACTAAATTTCGATCAAGCCGGAACCAATAGTGTTGTGACATATGTCCTTGGTTTTGAGTGCTAAAGTGAGGAGGAATGAGATGTTAAAATGAGCAGTTAGGGCATACTGTGGACATTGGTAATATGTTTGGGCCAACTTTTGGCTTCAAAAAGTCATAGTAATTTCAATTTAAGGAATGAAATTACCGAAAAATGACAATCCTCTTGGTTTCTATCTTCCTACACGGGAAAAAATACACCGCCTTACATTTCTCTAGATCTGGTGCAAAATCTCTTAAATGATCGGTTATGGGCGCCTCGACTCTAAATATTTGCATGCCACATGACACATGACACCCCCACTCAATGACATAATCAGTTTCTGCCAAAATCCTATAAAGTGCCACAAAATATCTAAGGAAAAAAACTCGCCACATTGAACAACGCAATTACATCAACTATTTGAAATCAAGAATATCATGGTCCATTTTGTAATAAAGTGTATTGTGTGCATGACATTGCATTGGTTTTAGCAACTATGAAAACAAGCCGACACTTATGTCCAATCTTCGAGATACTTTGGGGTACCATTTAACCTAAGAATTTCCGAGTTTGTTTTATGGTAAAAAAGATGAGTGAAATGTTGAATCTTTATAGGTGAGGAATCATTAGATTAGAACAACATTTTAGTGCAGACTTACATCCATTGAAGGCATGAGGAAACAACCAAGCTTAATAAAGTGAAGTAAAACACTTTTTTTAGAGTTGTTTGGAGTTTTCCCCCAAATAGTCATGGAAATAATCAGGCACCCACCAAATTATAAGTCCATCGCACATACATTTACCAACATTTGCAAAATGGAAAGTTTGCACATTTAGTGCTAATTGTAGAAAATATAAGGAGGTAATTGGCAACTAATCATACTTACAAACACCTAAACCCTCAAACTTTGAAGGATTGGTTCAAACCATGGCTACTGTGGAGCAATGGAGAGAGACTTCAAATGGAAATGATCTCGAAAGTGATTGATTTTGCCATGGGGGGTCACTCCATTGTCGAGGGAATACCACGTGCGAGACAATTTGGTACCTTATATTATATGCCATAGACAATTTTAAAATTTATGATTTTTTTTTCTACATATACATAACCATTGATAATATCTTTTGAATATTTTTTTGAAATTTTTAGTCATCTTCATTTTTGTAGTAATTGTTTTAGTTCAATTTTGCGTCATTCTAGTTAGAAACGGTATGTTTTATTGAAAAAATCATCAAATTTGGTTACCCTTTTTTACTATATAATAGATACCGTGTATATCTACACCTGGAAAAAAAATTGATAAAATTTTGACCCATTTTGGTGATGTTTTTAGGAAAAAGTAGATTTTTTGTCTCGCACGTGGTATTCTACTTGACAATGGAGTGACCCCCCCCCCGTGGATTTTGCACATGTATTTGTGAGGTGTGAACACTTCATGAGGCTTAGAAAAAACCATGCATAGTTTTTGAAGATTTTGGTTTGCGGAGGTGATAGACAACTTCAACACTGCAACCAAAAAAAAATTGCATCAAATTTAAGCTTGATCATAAGCGGACGATCAAAAATGAAGTCCTTGTATATAATTTATACAAAGTCGACCAACTAACACTCGTGACATTTAGCACATACATTTGAGTGTCGCAAACACTAAATTCTTGACAATATACTTGCATCAAAGGGTGCATGGAAGGCCTTGACCATCATGTTAATGAGTCGAACCCACCTCTTCGATTTGGACAATTTCTTGCTCGAGCATTGCATTTGCAGCTTTGAGGTCTTCCAACTGAGCTTGTAGTGCTTGTGTAGCCTTCCATAGTTGGTCCACCCTCCCTGTTTCCCCCGTTGCCTCCACCACTACCATTGTTGACCATATAATGATCAATAGCATCAACAACAAGAACATCATGGATGTCCTTCGAAATGGGCACGCACTCAGCCAAATTTGATGAGACCTCTTGAAAACTTCCATGAAGATTATCACATCCAATCACAAGGGCCACAACTAAAGAATGTGTCCAACAACACTATGTATTTCAACCATTGGGTATGACAAAATAGTGATATGTAAGGCTTGGTGAATATATGATATTACAAGCATTGTCAATAGAAACCACTAGAGGTTGACAAAAATACTTGACAAAAGTTGATGAGCTCAATGATTTGCCTTAGGCTACATACCTATATGATTACTTAACCCACCCCAAGGAAAGGGCAAGGAAGAAGTGAGCCTCTCATTCATCTTAGCACATGGGCGCCATCTCTCGTATATTGACAACCTTGGGTCATTGCTTTAGAAACAGAGATGACCAATTCAATTGGAAATTTTTGTAGGTAAAGAGTTTGTGAGATGTGTGACGCCATGGATGTCATGTGAAAAAGAATGTTGAACCAAACATTGGCTAGGGCTCAACAAATATATTCTCTTCACATGGATATTCAAATTTTGGGTTACTTTTTCCTTTCTTTCACATAAAAAAACACATAATCCAATTTAGAGCCAAGTGTGCTCTTGCAAAGAAGCGACATGAGCACCAAGTTGGAAAGGGGATAAGTCTCTTTTGTTGTTACTCTATCAAAAGTTCAAGGTTGTGAACTTGAATGATAAACCAAATCAAATGAGAATGAAATTGGATTTGAAGATGATGTATTGGGTATTTGCAACTGAGTCGTACATGTGTTGAAATCAAGGAGTAACCTAAACAACTCTTTGTGAATGCAAGAAAAACTATTACGACTGATTAGTTTATGAAGATATTTTATCTACCCTAAGTGTCCTCATGAAGAAATAACATTTATCTTGCACAATAGAGTTATCCTTAAAGTCTCTCAAAGAATTGTGTGTTGGTAGGAAAATCCTCCTCACTTTTGACATTGGATGAATTTAAGTCAAAACCCTAATTTTGGTGGAATGACGGAACCCTAAATTTTGTCTTACTTTAGCCAAAAGAAATATATAAAATTGAATACTTCAAAGGCACCTAATGAGTTCTTTTTTTGGGAAAATCCAACGCCCTCCCCCCTTCGTTTCACCATATTTAGGAGTCCCAACACAACCTAAACTCTTCTTAAACATTATAAAATGTCCAAAGTGGGGCAAAACTCACGACCATGCACATGAGTTTTTGAGAGACTTTAAGGATTTAACTCTAATGCATCTCTTACAATATTGTCTCAACAAACTACATTCAAGACTATGGCATATGCAGTTGGATGGAGCCATTGTTGATACAACATATCTAAATATAATGTGGTTGAATCCTTAATTTCACTAGACAAATTTCTCACTACCTTGACATCTCGGGCAAGTTGTTGAACAAGTCATCGAAAGAAGTTCCATGTCACTAACGTGATGTAATTTTCACCCACTTTGCCATTCCCACATTATACATGAAATAATACATTGTTGAAGTTTGTCCTCAATCAATTGTTCTTCAAGTGGTGTTTTGTTTTGCAAAGAACCCCTAGTGGAATGTGCCGATACTCTAAATATTTGCTTGAATCTCGGCATTATAGACATAGATGGTCCATTAGACGTGCAATGTTAGCGGGCCAAAGTTTATCAAGCGCAACATCAATTGATTTCCACAGAGTTGCAGTTTGGAAGCATTAATATGTCATCTAGTCTTATAATATGCCACTTGATGAGGAAAAACTAAAACATAAAAACGACAATGGACACTTACTTTTGATATTGTATATTTTCCCAGCTTGATCCTAAATTTTCTTAAAGGACATTTCTTTTACTTCATCCTTGATAGGAGCATAAACTCTTATGCAAAAGACAAAAAACCAACACCACTATTTCTAAAATCACATTGACTTCAAGATGAGATTTTCCGAGGAAAATAACAATACAAGGATGGCCTAGGAGATCCCAAACTTATTCAACCCAAGCTACTAAGAAGGTTACACTCGAAGTTTGTGACCACTATACATCTAGTAGTTAGCAAAATGATTTTTTTATAGTTCACAATTATCCCACAAGAGGTGAACACCTACCACTTCAATATGCATGTCGTGTCCATTTTTCATCAAATTTTAGATCTTAAGTAAAGAACAATGTAAATAGGCTTACATCAAACTACAAAAATTAACTGGCATGTGAATTGCATGTCTAGTATGGCCTTGAGATTTAGAAAAGAAATATTCAAAGAGGCCATAGTTTGATAGGAAGAGTTACATCCCTCTGGCCAAGCACATGGTCTTTTGTTGTTAATATAAGTAGGAGATTTCTTTTTACAAGAGGGGGCTGCTGATATAGACTTTGGTAAAGCACCAAACTTTTGACATTTTGTCGAATTTAATAAACTCTTCTTTGAAAACAATAGTAATTTGAATGCTGGATGAGAAATTCACCTTTGGGTATATCTAGTCCATTCTATGAATTGATTGGAAAACCACCAGGGTGTTTGTATTGGTTGGTCACTTTCCTCGTCTTATCTTCTGTGAGTCATTCACAACATTTTTTAATATCTTTGATTGAAATTGTAATTTCTGCTTGAGTGAATCATTGAAATGCGAGTTTGATTTGATGTGAGAATTTCCTACTAAGTGAGAGATTCACCTTCGATCAGCTTTGACCCTTGTCTGGATGAACAAGCTTGGATATCTTTGGTCATATCTAAAGTGTGTGCATATCTTTGGTCAAATCCTGCATCTCTATTTCAGCGAGAACTTGAAATTGTTGTGATTTAAGAATCTCCGTTGGAATTGAGGCACCAAAACCATAGTCTACATTGAGTGCAGAGTGAAGTTGAGGTTCTTTTCAGCAAGACTCTTGTCTGTCAAAATATAATTTTGAATTGTAAAGCACTAGGAGTGCATACTGGTTGTTAGATATTTAAAGAAGCAAAATGAGGGGCTGTCTTTCTATCCATATGCATGTGTAGAACTGTGGGAGAATGGAATTGCAAAGTCAACTGTTTGTTGATTATTGAATGTACGAGCATACTTCTGCGTGGAACCAGGAGGATCCTTTCTTCCAAGCCCATTTGTTGACTGTGAGATGTAGATAAGTTTGTGTGGAAGTCACTTCGCTATGCTAATTGGGATGTTTTGAGTGAACTATCTCCAGAACGACCCTCGCAAATTGCAGTATGTATGCATTCATCTTCAAGGGAGTTGATGCTGATAAAGACACCGAGTAGTTCAAAGTCAATAGGCTGAGGGATTATCACCTTGTTAGATTAATTGAAAGTTTAGGACATTGTTTGTAACAGAAATGGGCCTCACTAAGTGGAAAATAAAGAGAGTGATTAGGATTAGAGAAGGGTCGATGTCTGACGTAGAATGAGTTTCCGATCAGTAGTCAGGCAATTGTCTGAATCGGATTGCTATAACCGGAGATTGGGCGTCGTCATAGTCGTGAAGGATTACCTTTATGTGCCATCAATGGAAACATGAAGCTGTATATGAAAGGTCAAGGGGTTAATCAATAGACTCACCTTTGGATACCGGACAAGCTTTAACATCCATCTACCCATATTTCATATTCGTTGATATATATAAATTTTTTAAATTTATAAATTGATGTAGATACTTGGATGAGTAATTTAAGGGTTAGGGAGGAGTAGACTGAGAAAATGAGACGACGCGGTAGTCTGAACTCTAGGTAAAGACCATTGTCTGACAACATAATTAAATTAAGAATTAATTAAGGAACAATGAAAACCATGTATGGGTGATTGCACTGCCAATTCAAGTTACATTAAAAAGGCTAATCAATTCAAGACTATTGACCACACCAAAGTGCCCTTGGCTTTGGTAAAAGAGACAAAATGGGTTACTACATGCAAGATTGTTGACAATGGCCATGCCTATGTTTGTGCACCGCACAATGTCAAATTAAAGTGAACTCACAACCAAAGTATTGCCTGGGTAAAGAATGTGAGATTGAGAGATTGTCACCAAATGCATTTATTATGGTTAAGAGAGTTCTGAACCCTTATGCTTGAGTGTATGGATGGTCAACCCAAAATCCTAAATAACCTAAAATGAACCTAATATTGTCCTAATAAAACTTATATGAGACACCTAGATGCTATAAAGATTACCTTTTAAGTCATCCTTGTGTGTTTCCCTACATCTCGTCCTATCCAAAATTTGAACTACAATACCACATCTTCAACAAAAGGATTGGCTCGTTGCCAGGTAAGAAGTTAAAGGATTTAGAAAGTATTGTTGATAAATTTTAAAAAAAACAAGGTAAGAGAATTTCATGACATTGCACATCCTAATTTTTTGATATGCCTCAAAGTAGACACTGAACATTGTTCCTTATCAAGACCAAGTAGTAGTCTCTTCATACACATAAGAGTAGAAAACAAAGGATATGTCATGTCTTTCTGTAAAAATATGCTAGATATGGCAAAGGCACAAGGTTTGCAATAGCAAGGAGAAGGTGCACCTACTGCTTATGATGTCTTGGCCAAAGATGTAACATGTCATGTGCAAACTCATACTTGTGTTCATCATCCGCATAACATGACATATAGGAATTGAGACCTGATTAGATCACTAGTGCTAAACATATTTGGTGTTCATCATTCCCAAATTGAGAGGCCCCTTGACCAACTTATTGGCGCACACTTCCATACCTACAAATATCTTGCAATGTGAACAACAACACAATGGTAGGACCTTCCTTAACACCTTTTTCAAAGGCTCAATGGAAAAGTCCAACTCCCTCACCTTATTTCTCATTCATTACCACTCGCCTGCGACATGAGATGCCTTCCTCTTTCCAAAAACACGAAACCCCCAACCATGTTGCCAACTCTGCAGTTGCCATCCTCCATATCAAACCATCGCGTATGTTTGTGTCCAATTCATGGCCATGTCTTCATAGTTTGCCATGTTTGTCTTATACATGCGTGTATACATGTGAGCAATCTTTGGCACTGTCAGCCATAAACCCCCACCCTTATGCGTCTGTAGTCCGGGTGGGAGCCCATGACTCACATGAACTTCACTGGCCTAAGTAATCAGTTGTAACTTATATCCATTCTAATTGGTGAATCAATGTACTTAACACCTCCTCCTTTATTAACTCAAACTCAAGTGTTTACAAACACTAGAGTATCACACTCACACAAATCAAAGAAAACTTCAAGTTCAAGGTTGTAGGCTAAATAATATCAACCTAGATATCTAATGATATAATGCCTCTCACTGAGGTTCATTACTTGATCACAATACACATAGCATATTACCACACTTATCACTAAGCCTACTCCAACCCCGTCATTCAACCTTCATAGGATTCATGAACCCTTTGCTAACATTCATATTATTTCCTTCTAAGAGCTTTGTGCCTTCATCTACCTAGTGAGGGAGAGAGAGAGAAGTAGTCCTAATTGCAAGAGTGAGAGAGTGAGAGTGAGACTCCTCCCTTCCCTTCGGGAGACTACCCCCTTCCATCACCAAGCCTTACCGGCCGTAGATCTAACCATACATCTAACGGTTGGAATTGCCGGCCGTCATACTCTAGCCGTCATCCCTAAAATCCCTAGATCCAACGGCCTTGGTCTTTCATCCACTTGATCAAATGGTCTTCATCCGTCCGGCTTCATCCGCTTAGCATCATCCACCGTTCGTTGCCATCCTTCATTCGTTCGTCTTCATCCTCCGTTCGTTGCCATCCTCATGTCCTTCGCAAGTATCTTGACTTTTTCCTACGAATTACTTAACTTAAATCTAATTTGACCCACTAACCTCCTTTCTAATCAACCCGCGAACCTTCATAAACCGTGAGCGGTTAGGTGAATATAAGTAAAATGCTTCTAAAAAATGAAAAGTAATTGAGAAGGTTCTACTCACACATATGTAGTAACTTCTTCTCCGTATCCGCCTACAGACTATTCATGCTTTTACCACTAGCTCATCTTGGGATAGCACTGGTCAATGGAACCAACCGGATTCGAACCCGGGTCGGTCCAGACCTTAATCCAGTCTCTTACACACAACTCGCATCCACAGGCGGATGTGCCAAAATCCAGTGACTATCTATATAGGTTAATAAAACCCCGTTTACTAAGCTTAAGCCTTTAAGCCTAGGAACCCCATTAACCCACCTCTAAATAACTCTAATAATTCCTAGTAGCATTTAAGTACTAACACCCTAGCTTCAACTTAATTCAACTAATAACTAAGAACACAACTTGTTTTTATGTTTTTGAATATTTGAACACAACTAAAAGTCCGAGTTTTGTTAATCCTTGCGATTAAGAACACATGTGGGCACCATATTGGGCTCACAGGCACCAAGTGGTCGTCACGATTGGGGTCCTTCAACAAGGAGCGTATAGATAGCAACACCTAGTAATTGTTAAAGTCCCATTCAATCAACATCCTCACAAGGGCATCAACCACTACAAAATATGACATATCAAACTCCATCACATCATAATTTACTAAAATGGACCGCATCACCTCCCTATATACCTCTAGATTACACAAAAATATTTAACAACTTCCATGTACAAGGGTTCATTGTCCTGCATGCTCACAAATATTGTTATTTGCATCATTTACAAAACAATTGATGTTCAAACTCTATGTTTGGGTAGGTGTGTTCTTATTGTTGCACAATTGTGATATGTCACCGTGTTATCCATGAGATTGAGCAAGTACACCCTACATATCAGATGAGGAGGATTACGAACCTTTGATTTGGTTAAAGCAGGGCTCCACTATCCTTAAGAATGTCCAAAGATATACTCACATGTCAATTGATATGGGGATGAAAAACCTTTGTTCTAAAAGCAACCTACAAGGCAATAATATGCTCCCATCAATATCATCTCAAACTAACCTCCACATTCTAGGACAACATGATGTGACTTACACTAACTATCTCCGTATACCCAAATAAACAAAAAGTCTTGTGTCTTACCATCACCACAACAACCATGTACATTTGTAAACAATCCATGTAACTATACCTTAGGAGGCTTGAATGGATATTCAAGAGGAAAGTAAATACTCTTAAAAAACACGCCACATGCATACGGAATATCTGGAGGACCCATGATAGTACCCTGCCAATGAAAGATATCATCGGCCACATATCCTGGTGCACATCATCCGCAACACCTTCAATTCATAGTTCAATCATCACGAGATAAAACTAATTGTGCACATGCCCCATGTGACATGCACTCTCAAGCTACCAACTCCAACCACATATAAATCAACAACCACAACCAAACATACACCACCTTTAGGAACAAGAATCAAAGTAAGGGCGGAAAATCAACACCAAACAACCCCTTGCCAAAGTTCAGATACCTTGGCCAAGTTCTATTTCAAATCCTAATACATAGTCTCTCCATAACTACAACAACCAACTCAATCCAGTTTATTCACCATCACCACACACTTCCATCTTTGAATGGCATTCTCACCAGCATGAAGTGGACAAATGATGGACAAATCATGGGTGCACACTGGAAATAAATATCTTAGTTGCTAGTCCAAATTTCACATCTCTTCACCATCCAAAAATGAATTTACCTTTGTCATTTAGGGGTTGTCACACCTCTTTCTTCCCATTCTCAATCTTCAGAGAATGGGGACGTGGCACGCTCTCCTTGAAAGGCGGAGGCCCATTCTCTGAAGATTGAGAATGGAGAATGGAGAAAACTTCTTCTCCTCCATGGGTGAAGAATGGAGAATGGAGAAAACTTCTTGTGTGAAAGTTTTACCGCAAAGCTTCTATTTTTCACCTGGGGTCGTTTCTTTCATCGCTGGAGGTGCTTTTTGCTCCGCTTCTTGCACCGCTTCTTACCACATGTTGACTCATGGGTAATTCCCATTCTCCATTCTCCATTCTCCACGGGCCACAATAGGGGTGTCACACCTTTCTCCATGGAGAAGCTATCCTATTGGCTCCTCTTTTTCCTCATTCTCCATTCTCCATTCTCCATTCTCCGAGGAGGTGTGACAACCCCTATTGTGTCCATCCATATGCATGTGTAGGATCAACATAACACACTAACGTTAGACGAGCACAACCTAAAGCAAAGTTTTATTTGAACCTTCAACTACTCAAGAACTGGCCACAACAAAGCAGGCCTTAGCAAAATGAAATGCAGAGACATGACTAAAATGACATCTTCCCTTGCACCAACCAATTAAACACACGCGTATGTGTGTGTTGAGCCAGAAACAAACCTTTCTAGTTATTTCAACCCCACCTGTCAAAAAAACTAAATTGACATGTTTTAATATTTGGCTCAATGGCAGCATCATGGCCAACATCAACAACACACTATGCAACCAAATAGACGGACTTACACACAAACAACAAGCACACAAACAAACCAACCAACCGACGACACTCACCAGCGTTGCATGTTGTTGGTAGATCCTTCTGCAAATTTTTCAATTCCTTCGGGATCTGACTTGAGGCCATACCAAATGCAGTGTTGTCGCTCCCGCTCCCACCACCAGCCCTAGCAAATGGTGCAGACCTTGGACAGCTGGCCAACTAGCATCACCTAGCTAAATTTTCCAAGCCCCTATTTGTCACTTAGCTTTAGCTAGCTAGGTTCGCCGAACCTAGGATTCTTACTTAGTTTTAGCTAGCTAACTTTTCTGGAACTCTCATGTTCACTCAATTTTGACTAGCTAAAAAATTGTGTGGCATGCATATTCATTCTAAACCAGAGAGAAATCCATTCAAACGAAACCAAACAATATATGTTTGGTTGTATTGCTCTCGGTTGGCTCTGTATTTTCATGTTGTTGCACAAGGAAATTGAAAGGCTTAAATAGCTGCCCACTTAGTCAACTGTCCAAGTTAGGGCCCTAATATTACAAAAATAATGTATATTTCAAATTCCAGCTAGCTAATTTTTGGCTCCCGGATTATGGCACTTAGTTTTAGCTAGCTATTCTTTTGAGGCACCGGATTCCTGCGTAGTTTTAGCTAGTCAGAGCTTTTAGCTAACTAAATAGATGCCCACTAGTTAGTTGTCCAAGGTCTGAAATGGTGGTCCAAAATATTCTTTGCAAGATTATCGTCGAACAAATGTGCAGCCGTTGAAATTGCAATGTTCATTGATTCAAATATTGAATTTGGATTGTATAAGAATACATGACATTACTCAATCTTCTTCGTAGGTCTAGTGGGTCCACGATTTTCCCGATTGTTATTAATGGGATGTGTGATTATGCGAGTTACCGGCATCATGGATGAAAGGGAAGCGCATGGGGAAATCCGGGCAGGCGCTTAGCTAGTTCGTCTACACCACCAACATTTGGAATTTCATTATGACAACCTAGTTGCTCAAACCCCGCATGGGGTTGGGGGGGGGATGAATGGGGGCTATGCTTAGCCCCACTATACAATCCAAGTTGTGTGTGTATAAATTGTCCGTATGCAAACTCACGCATGTTATCAGTAATGGTATGACAAGGTTGGTCTTCACAAACTTAGTGTGCATGCGGGAGGCCACATCGTTCAATTAAAACGTGTAAATGCCCTTGCATTGGTACACTAAATGTGATATTTAGTGTGACTTACCGTTCAGAGTTACGTGTTCCTATATCTTTTTACTATTAATGTATTTTTTATCAAGTAAAGATCTTAATGTTCTATAGTGTCCAAACAACCAATTCGATCATGGTTGGTAAAAAGTGAGATGCATAGTAGACAATTATAGCATTGCGTAATTCCAAATAGTAAGTCACACTAAATATCATATTTAGTGTAGTTGGGGGGGGGGTGTTGTTATTACTGCCTTGTGATAGATTGAGGTCTCTCCACCAAGTAGCTCCATGCCCTCCTTCCCCTTGGGTTTCATCCGGGTTGCCTAGTATGGGGATAGGCTCATCCAAGGGTTTTGAAAGAGAGCATGTGTTGTTATTTGAACAATGCACTCGCTTAAATCATGTTGGGAATTGTAAATATTCATTCTAGATAGTCTCCAAAAATTTAATCACATGTAATATGTGCCACCATGTACTTTGTTTCCACGTTCTTTGCGAAATTCTCTAAGTGAACTCCCTGGGGTGATTTTTTATTTATGATTTTTTAGTTCATTATTTTAACTTCATATTGTGTACATGGAATTCATTAAGTTATTTGAGGACACCAACCATATGGATATGATCATTAGATCAATGTTGAACAAATTTCTATCACATAAAATTACACTTTGTAATTATGCAACCTTAACTTATAGGAAGTGAACAATGTATGTCATTTTGTAGATGGGCCCAAACTTGTAGGGTTCATTTCTTAAGATTCAATGAGAGGCCTATGAGAAGTTCTTCAGGAGACTTGACTTTTTCTTATTATTTTCAGCATGTACTTCTTGTAACCATTTCTAGTTTGTAAAGAGATTCCACAGTGAAAGATAAGTGATCCCAAAGCAAAAGATATGCAATGTGAAAGTTAGTAAATTCAAATTATTTCCATGTTAGGATCTAATGGAGTCAAGCAAAGCACTTAAAGCTTGGCAATCAAGACATTACAATCATATTTCTAGGAAATTGAGGATTATGCTCTATGATTGCTCCAGATAACAATGCAAGTCCTTATATTATGTAGAGGCCTTGTGTCGCGCACCTCCCCATGAGGAGTGCCCGAAACACCATGGGCACAAAGGGGACTCCGGAGTGACACCCAGGACTTGTGGCACCATTGGTGAGAGGGCCTAAGTGATCCTAGTGTGGGTGAGGGCCCTGGGCATTGAGAACACCTCTTACCCATGGAGACTAGGAGTCACGAGGGTAAGGCCATGAGCTATGAGTAGCTTATGACGTCCGGATTCTATAATGCTCAAGAACACCTCAATCAGAGGTGTGAGCTAGGAGATATGACAATTTGAGTGGGGCGTTGCCTAGGGACAACAGTGACCTGGGAGTGGCACCCGGGACCGCCAAGGTTAGAACAACCATAACTTCCGCAATATTTTCCTGAATGGGGCAAGTGAGGAGTCCATCGGCATCTACGGGAAGCATAGGATGACGATGGAGTAATCTCTTGTTAGATTCAAGGAAGTTATGGAGGTTTGAAGCTGCTTGGGAACTGCACCTCCAACGGCTAAGGGAAAATGTCTACTTGGCCCCAACCCTTATAGAGAGACAAAAGATTACTTGACGGTGGGGTGGGGGCCTTGCCCAAAGTCCTAGAGGTTTATATGGGTGAGGCGGCGTGGCCGGCCGAACCCACCCGAGGCCGAACATCACGGCCTCCACGGGCGTTGGCCCAACGTGGGGGCATAGTTGCCTAGTATGATTCAGGTTGTTGTAGTGTTGCTTCGGCAACGTGATGATCAACTTAAGATTGGACTTCCATGGATGGAGGTCTACATCTAACCATTGGCTACCACCTAAGGGGAGAGTCCCGAATGCAAGTGTAGGAGGGTTGATCACCCACCTATGAGCTAAGAGGTCCGTGGTATTGGAAGCTAACCATTCGCATGTGTAGATACAAAGGATTAGCGCTCGTGACCCTTGCTAGAATTGAGAAATGGTCAAGATAGTTAAGGGGCGCTAGCAAGGGTTGCAACACCTTGACTCTCCAGTCATGGGCTTCACATTAATTATGTGATTATAATATTACATATGCCCATATATGCCATTCCACTCACATACTTCCACAAGTCCACTTTGTACCCATGCTCAAAAAACATTGTGTACTAGTCTAAGTGAATGCCTAATGATTACCACTTTGGAAGTAATTACTTATGCTCAAAAGAACTCCTATTAAATGACCAAATTCGTTATTTTGAAACAATTTCAAAATTTTGAGACTTTTTGCCTACAATTTCAACAATTATTGTTTAGAGATAATTTTCATATTTTTGGACTTTCTAATTATAGACTATCCTCGACTCGAGGATAATCTTCCCATATATAGTCAAAAAATCACTTACAAATATAAATTCAATCAAGAAATTAATGAAAATCATAAAATTAAGCATTAAATTGAGACTATGAAAAGTCTCAATTTAACGAATTTGGTCATCTAATGTCTAGTTGAGTTGTAATTGTAACTATGAGAACATTATGTATTGATCTAAAGCTCTCTCTCCATTTGACTTTTGAGATAGGATTCTTAGGGCTAATTATTTTTGCAATTAAAAAGAATTCACACATGTACATGGTTTTAGCTCTGAATCTAGGTGGACAATGACATGGCCTTAGATAATACCAAGGATATTATTATGTCATCCTTGAGCCACTTGGCATTATTTATGGGTTCTCTGACCCTCCAATATCCATCATAGATCAACAAAACAAGAAAAAGAGGGTAGCAACACACACCACTTATTTTAGTAACTCACTAAAACACATGACACATAGTTTTAAGATGAGACAGATGAATGATACCATCCCCTCTACCCATGAACCACATTACAATGCCAAACCAATTCGTACCCACATGCATTCAAATGAGCCCACATACTGTATATCTTCCTAGATGTTAGTCACATTTATTGGTTACCTACATAGTGTCCTATTCTTGAAAAGGATGAAGTAGTTTTACATCTTGAGTCTTTGACCCCTGGGCATGACCGTGGATGTTATATGAATAGACACTCAATTCAACTTGGTCTCAACTTGCCCTGAGACCAGAGTTCTTCTTCTTCTTTTGGGTTCTCCAACTCTTACGTAAGCCACTAGTTAGCCGAAATTGCATGCAAGTTTTAGTTGAGGGTTGCCTAGCTTTAGTCTTTCGTGATGTTGGCACTTGGTGGCCATTAGTTTACACTTGCATCACATTTGAACTTGAACGCGATGGTGGCAGTCGCCCAAGGGAGCATGCTTTTGTCAAGCCAAGGTAGACGTGCCTAATTCAGTTACTTACCTTAAATGGACACCTCTATTTGATTGGTCTGTGATTTGATGTGACTCCAAGAATGGATACCAAAAAGACAAGTTTGTAAAGGAGATTGGACTGCATTATGACAACCATTCTAGATTCAATAGTCAATCTAAGGGCCGCTTCACACTATGGCCGTCCAAGTCGAGAGGCCGTGGGATTGAGTGGCCAAACTTTGTTGAGAGTCCAAAGAAATGGGCTGAAAATAGCCTATAAAATATAGTAAGTGGAGCCTTCGGCCGGGCATAGTGTGAAGCCTCCAAAGGCCAAGCCCAAAGGCCATGAACTCCCACGGCCTCTCGACTTGGTCGGCCATAGTGTGAAGCCTCCAAAGGCCAAGCCCAAAGGCCATGAACTCCCACGGCCTCTCGACTTGGTCGGCCATAGTGTGAAGCCTCCAAAGGCCAAGCCCAAAGTCCAAACCCAAAGGAGCATTCCACTTTATTCCTTGCTCAAAATAACCCCTCCAATCTCACCGCCAAGATCTTGTCAATGATTGATTTTTTAATGAAAAGAAACCGACGGCCTCTCGACCATAGTTTGGGTTTCTATTCCCGTCCGACCCAAACTTCCTTCGAGAGTCCGTCGCCTTCTTCAAAAAGTAATCATTTAAAATTGCAACGGCCTTTGGACTTTGGCCTCAGTGTGAAGGGTCGAGAGGCCAACTCTTGGTTTCTTGCGATTTGATTGGTGGAAATCGATGGCCTCTCGACCTTCGGCCATAGTGTGAAGCGCCCTAATTGGGGGACTTACATGACCATATAAATGAGCACGAGAATATTCACTTTGATAATGAACAAAATGAGCTCCAAAATTTACGAGGATAGTGACTACGGCCTCAGTTTGGATTTGCTAATCATCTCATACTAATTGTGTGTTTCATACCCTAGGAGAAGTAAGCTAGTTGTAAAAAGTAACCAATTTTGACCCGTCTACCTTGATGGCAGTGGAAAGAGGTAATTATTGCATATGAGCGTATATGTCATCTATCCAACATAAAAACTTGACCCCCTATAAGTTTGTTGCCGATTCATCTTAAATGACTTCTGTAGACTAGTTCGGGGTCAAAAT
Organism: Polytrichum formosum; assembly: GCA_964035585.1. Classification (NCBI taxonomy): domain Eukaryota; kingdom Viridiplantae; phylum Streptophyta; class Polytrichopsida; order Polytrichales; family Polytrichaceae; genus Polytrichum; species Polytrichum formosum. Next base: position 2,701,224 of record OZ037941.1, read on the forward strand.
CAACATAGAAAAGTAACTTGCAAGTTGCATATTATTTGAAGGCTTTTCATGTTGGTTGAATGAGAGGTACACTTGTATACGATAATTCCTCCTCTCCAACAGCTTGGGTCTTAGGAAATACCATCTTTAAATGTGTGCAAAGCAAAGCATCTATTCATCCCAGGTGGCAACTTTATGGATAATATAGTGATGAAGTGTGAGTAACCAGTTGGTAATAGCCCATATAAGATGGTTGAACCTAGTTATGAGCTACCACTAGAAGAGAACTTGTCCATTACAACCATCCATTCCCACTTGGCAATTGCAACCCCATGGCAAGAAAACGCATAAATAACTCATTTTGGTTGTCAACCGAAGGTTTTTGGTCGAAATTTTTGGATGATTAACTACCAAAACCCTTTGGATGATACCCAAAATTGATTTTTTTTTCACATTTTTTGTCTTGAGTCACAATGGCCAAGTCGCAATGGACGGTTATAATGAACAAATTTTCTTTTGGTGTACTACAGTGTGAACATGTGCACTTTACAAGTGGTTTAAAGCTTTTTTGCAAATTCCATCACTATTAGGCAAGGTCGGGTGAGGAAAGACCCAAGTGAAATAAAACAAACCCAACCCATATGCATACAAGCAATTTATCTCCTCCTCTTCACTTTATCTCTTTTCTTTCTGTCCCTACACCTCCACCTATTCCACCACAACTACATTAAATATTGTATCTAGTATCATATGGTATTCCTATGTCACTCTGGTAACCTCCATGACATTCTTTATGCATAGGTTTACAAGTATTGTCATGGATGATTGAAATTTTGAACGGAATGCATGCCAATTATTGAAACAAAGCTAGGTAATTCTTTATCCGAACATTTTTGAATGAGATGTTGAAATGGATGATTGGAATTTGGATGAAAAATCATTTAGTAAATGACATAAATTGCAATATTGGAACTCTATGATGCCCAATTTTTGTTTTACAAGGAATGGCATATAATGTTAGGTTTACATTTAGTGTTGGTGACACTACATAGGTGGTTTACAATTAGCATTGAGCAGGACAAATAGAATTGGTGACACTTAATACAATATCTAGTGTATTACAAATGTGAAGAAACATGTTCAGTTCAAGCCTAGTGCTAAAATATAATTTTTGAAATGTATATGTATAGAACATGCCCAAAAACGATGTTTGGAACTTTAATGGATGAGCACCTTGGAGTTCATCACACAAGACATAAGCGAACTCCGACTTTAGGTCGTCAATGGAAGGTTCTCGTGCCTCTTAAATGGTCATACGACCCCCCCCCCCTCTTTTTTTATGTTGACTAGTAAGTCTAGAATGGTCAACATATTTTGAACACGTAGTCTAATTTCTTTCAGACACATTTCTTTTTTGTTTTTTTCTCTCCTTAAAGCCACACTTAACCACACACCACTCAAATACAGATGTTCGATTAAGATAAGTCAACGAATTAGACACGCCTACCTTTCGTCAACTACGGGTTGAAACTTACCGTCACATACACACCTTCCTTTAAATTCATCGGTTTAAGTTTTAAATTTAGTCGTCAGTTTAGTACATGTGGTTGTGAATGAAGTCCGCATGCATGGAACACAACAAAAGGATGTTGCATGCCTTGCATTGGGTTAAGCTCATGTGATATTGTCGACCTCGTCGACCAATTGCTCTGTTGCAATTGATTCGCCATCAGATTTGAAGCAGGATCCGCAGTGGCCACTTGGGAAGCATGCATTTGTAAGTAATCTGTGCAATCAGAAACCGTGTCTCTCATTGGCATGGAAACCAAACTATTTTGAGAGCATCCCCACCAGCTACCACAATTTCTATATCTGAAAAAGACAAGACTTTATGTCAGATCTGAACTCTGCAGCAAAAGCTAAGTGCACCGGATACAATTGGCTCGCATTAATCACCCCCCTTCCATGTACATGGCCCACCACGTGGGCAGCGTTTCTTTTCTGCCCGTCCCTGAGTCAGCCCGAGGTGACCGATTACCTGTTCAGCCGGTCATGAGTATGCGACAACCGGTTCAGCTGGTCACGAGTAGTTCGTCGTTGCTTGGTTCTTCTCTGTCGGGGCATCTCAATGACGACGAGCTAGGTAATGGATTCGGACTTTGGTCCTGCGCGCATAGATCTTGTCCTACGATTAGACTGCCCTTCTTGTCTTGCTTGCACTGTGTTTGGAGTGGATTTTGGGTTGTGAGTTTTTGAGATGCTTAGGGATTTAGTGTTCTGTGGTTGTTGGGGTTTCGAGGTTGTCTTGTGCTTCGTGCTGGAGAGGGGTTTCGAGGTTGTCTTGTGCTTCGTGCTGGAGAGTAGTTGGAGTATCGTATTGGCATTTAGAGGCACCCAACTCGACAGTTCACAAAGCAGCGCTGCAGATCTTTGCGCCGACGTGCTTTTATGGGACGCAGGCGCTGCTCTTCCTGCCAATTGTGCTGTATTTGACAATTCTACTCTTGACTACTTCTCGCAAGCCGTCCACTACACTCAGCAGGTAACTTTACCATAATGAATCACATCTCTATGTTTACAGAATTTGCATATGTGTATGTTGCCATTGAGAGTGATACGCAATTGTTATTAAAAGGGTTACACATATGTAGAATACATCTCCATGTTTATAGAAACTGCATATGTGTATGTTGCTATTCAAATCGTTATGCAATTTCTTTGGAAAGGGTTACGCATATGCAGAACACATCTCCATGTTTACAGAATCTGCTTATGTTTGCAGAACCCTTTCAATAGCAATTGCATATTTCTGCAATGCTAGCATATGCTGCCAGAATTAAGTCTCTAATCAAGATTGCCTAACCTCACTGAAGCTGCAAGAACATTCGGGATGCAAATGTATCCACAAACTGGATGAACAAAACGAATGTACCGCCTGGGAATGGACTAACCAACGTTCACCATAAATTTAGGGATTACAAAATTCTGGAAAATAATCCATCAACAACAAGCTCAGTGCACGCTCTGCCAGATTTGCCTGAGGATCTGACAGAGTATCCTGAATGTGAACGATTCTTTGACGGAAGACCTATGCTTTCCGAGTGACACTGGCAAATGTTGGCAACCTAAGCACGAATCTATGAACCTAATGGGGCAAATGTTAGGTTTATAGACATTTGATGATGTCAGTGAGCATCTCATAAATTGAGTTTCATGTGGAGCACTGCATTCACATGAATCCTGCTCTTCCGTCACTCATGATGTTTGTATGCAATTGTGTCCAGGTTCTTGCTGCTTATCCTTATTCATCTCTCCTTTTAACAGGTAGGCTCTCAGCGGCCATGCCTGGATTTCAACGTCAACAGCATGTATTCTATACCTGTTTGATCCAAGCAAATCCTTTTAATTGGACATGAGTATTTTGCTCAATTTTCTGCCAGTATCTATTATCAATTGAGAGTACTAAACACTATCAACCTGGCAGGGCACAGTCTGGGAGCAGGGCTTGCAATTCTAGTGTCGGCAGCACTATCCACTTACCCAGCGATTCCTGTCATAGGCTTCGGGTGTGATCTCCACCCTTTTGCACAAATTGCCATTCTCATCAACTACTATTGGAATTTGACGAACTCTCTCGCTCTGCTTTAATTTCATAATGGTGCATTTTAATCAATCCATTACACTCCATGAGTGCTTACATCCTGCTCTTCTGCTATTGCAGTGCGCCTGGGACCAAGATTCCTCTTGAAGAGCGGGATTTAAAACTCAACGCTGAAAAGGAGAATCGAGTCTTCATTCTTGCAAATGAGTTAAGTGATGAGCCAATTCTGCAAATGTTAATGATTTGTCTTGTTTTCTTTTTTGTGCGACGAAGCTTCCTCAAGTGTGTGAGCGTTCACTTGCGAGGGAGAGTTAGGAGTGTATACCTTGTGCACGTACTAGAGGAAGGAAGTGGAGTCCATCCCTTGTCAGTGAAGCTTACTTCTCCGGATGGCTGTCCTAATCCACCCATGCAATGCCACTGCAGCTTCAACAACTTGTAACTGAACACACACAACAATCACCCGCGGCCACAGTCAAGTGCACCTCCAACTGTAATCACCCTCACCTCACCTCAGCCCAGCTCTGATATGATCAAAGAGCTTCCGAAGCTTCTTCAAATCTTGCTCGCTATGATGGTGTCAGGTACCTCGAACTTGTGCATGTGGAGAAGCATGCTACACTCTCTTTTTAGATGTTTTACTCTGTTTTCGTAACTATAATTTGGATAGGATAAATGGAGGGAAGGTGGAGGGAGGTATCATCACTCTTCATGAAATCATAAAAATTTGTTTTCTTGCTGCAAAAACACCACAGATGAAGCTAGGTTTTGACACCTTATTGGTATGAAAACTTGGGTATATTATTTCACAAAGATAAGTCTATATTGCTTTCATAATTTTGGATATCCTCTTAAAAGAAACGAAAGACACCTCCTTTATGCTTTCAAGAGAAGAATACTCAAATCTTGATATCATTTTGTGATCAATTGGGACAGATATGGACCACGTGCAGATGGTGAGGAAGTGATGTCCATGTATGGTAATTCTTGTGGTCAGGGATTCGGAATTTAAAGCCCAATGCGCCCAAGGTATAGCTAACTTTTCTTCAGGCTTTTCTCAGACAGTGTTGATCAAGCTCATGACTTCTTCTATATAGTGTCTTTGAGTTTTATAGAAACTAGGATTTACTTGCACCTCATCAATATCAACGTAACCAAGCTGGCGATATTTATTCTATTCATCTTGCATCATCAATGTGTTTTATTTTATTTTTGGAAGGGGGGTGGTCAGGGTTCAAGATTGAAGTCTCATCTGCGTGTCATTTTGAAGGGCTCTCAAATTTTAGTCTTTCAGTTGAAGTATTGGTACATCATACTGAAGATTTTTTTGAGGCATACATCAGAGACATGAATGTGTTTATAGACCCAAAGGATGTTGACTCTGGCGGGTCAGTAGACTCGGACGAGGAGGAAAGTCACAGTAAGGAGGTGTTGTCCTTAAATTCGGACACCTCCGCTTCGGAGAGCCCAGGTCGCCCTCCCCTGAAGATTTACTTGAAGACGAATAAGTCAAAGCGACCAGAGGGTGTAGAATCCTCTGCAAACGGTGTGAGCGATTCCATTGCGGTTTCCCAAAAACGAAAGTGGGAGAAAGAGGTGCTCCCTGCAAAGGCTAAAAAGAAGGTGTGGGACAAGGAGGTTCATAATGTTAAGAAACTCTTTGTAAAGGAGGACCAAAGGTTGATCAAGAAACTTGGTGTTAAGCAATGGAAGCATTTAGTCCTCAATGGTGAGGACGGTTTGCAGAAGGTTAGTTTTATTTGTCTTTCATTTGTCTTTCAGTTGTCTTTAATTTGTCTTTAAGTTGTCTGTAATTTGTCTTTCAGTTGTCTTTAATTTGTTTTTCGTTCGCCCTTATGTTTGTTGCTTTATTTTTATGATGGTTTGTGCCGCCTTTTGATTGCATTTCTTTCTTAGATGTTAGTTGTCAAAAAACTTTTTTATAAGGTCCTTTTAAATCCCCTGCTTCAATATACACCTGCACTTGTTCAAGAACAATTAATCAGTACAAAGGATTCTAGAATTCATCACATTAGAGTTATCTGCATGGTGCCTCTTTGAGGGACTACCCTATTAAGAGTTCATTAGAGTGTCTTGTGTCCAAGCATAATTTTGAAAGCTGGGTGAAGGTCTTGGACACATAATACAAGTCACATAATAAAACATTAAATCTTTAAACATGTAGTAATAGAATTTTGCGGAAATTCTCCGGCTTTAAAGATCTCAGAAGTAAACTAAATCAACATGTGAGGGATCTGGATGCTGTTCCATCCCATGCTTTAAGAATTTTTCTTTTTAAATAGTTCTAAACAACTATTGCATAGGTATGCCCAAAATATGTTGACTATTTAACTTGGAATGGTTCACATCCTGCTTGCATGTATAAGGAACAACTTAGAGTATGTGTTGACTAGGATTTTTACATTTGGACTGGGACCCCAATTATGCTGAGAGCTGGGAGCTTTTGATTTTTAAATTCTTGTCCTTAGGTAATGCTCAGTATTGTTGTCTTTCAATGCTCAGCACACATTTATTTAATTTCTTATTAGGGCATGTGACAATGCAGCAATGGGGAGTAGCTATCATTAAATTTAGTCCACTTATTTGAAGAGCAAGTGGTTCAATAGAATTTTAAGAGGGTGAATTTGACGAGACCTGCTTTGGTTTCTAAAATTGTTCTTGAATGTATGAATGTCTTTTGATGCAGGCATGGCAGTATTACTCAAAGTTTGTTAAGTTTTAGTTGTGTGTATAACATAAGGTTGGATTAGGGGTTGTACTTACAATTGCATGTTATAACTGTAGGTGACCGCTGGAAAAGAGAAAATCTACAGGTGCACGATGACGAATTGCAGGACAAATTGCGCTTGTCTTTATACTGAATCAGAATATAAAGACCTCATTGTTGAGGCTCACCACCACTGGAGGGATCCAGTGAAGCACGATGATAATAGATACTGGTTCTGTTGTAGGTATTGTGGATTGCGTTTTAAAGATAAGAACAGGTTATCCTTTCACAGGTACAATGACGAATGTGAGGGTTGGTCCGGTCCATATACATTGAAGATGTATCCTACTTTTGATAAGAATGACCATGCTATATTGAAGGCAACCTTGGATGAGCGAGGTTTGAAATTTCCCTCAAAATATGCTGGAAGGGGGATCAAGGATTTCCAGAAAGTAGAGAAGAGTAAGGTTTTAGATGTTGTCCAAACTCAGGTTCAATTGCATTCTTCAAAGGCAGGTGAAGATGGGGCCGGAGGGTCGAGAGGCCGAGAGAGGAAGATGATTGAGGAAGACAACCTTTCAAACATCGCTAATGCAAAGAAAAAGAGAAAAATAACAACCAGGGTAGATTGTGAAGCTGATGGTCGTGATAGTGGGAGAGAGATACTTGAGAAACGTGGTCGTGATAAGAAAAAAAAAACAAGTTCTCCCATTATAATTACTTCACCGGAGATTTTGCTACAGATGAAGAAACCTCTCATCCGAGATAACCTGTGTGGTGCAACCGAGGTGGATAATCAGCTTACGGAAAAAGTCCCCTCCCCTCAATTGCCTCAACAGACTATGCCTACTTGTCTTCCAACCAAGCCCGACTTACAGGACAAGCCGACGCGTGAAGATGTTGAGGCGAGGGCGAGGGCTTACAGTTTATCTTTTGAAGTAGATGTGAGCAACATTCCACAGGTTCCGAAGGAAGTCCAAACTCCGGGATTGTACTACTTACTCTCGGAGAACAGGTCGTCCGCGATTATGGATCGCGGCATCTTACGCGATCCCGATAAATGCATTGAAACTTTACGGGTTATGGAGCAGAACAAGACCCTTGAGGCCGCAATGAAAGCGGCATATTTTGACTGGTCTGTTCATGACCGTAAATTGGTAAGTCTTATGTAACATTTCTTTAATGTGAATTGCTTTGATTTTTCAGGAGAGGAAAAATCAGACCTTAGCATCTTACTTTTAATACCCAAATCAACCGAAATTTACAAGTGGATGGAGAAACACTCATCTGTTTTAATGCTACACTAAATAAAGAATCTAGCTTATTGTCAGTAAAAAAACAAGTACCTTTGTCTTTGCTGAAGCCCATTAACATCAATTCTGCAAGTGCAATACTATCCACAGATCATTTGGATTGAGTGCCTAAGCTTGCCTACACACATTCAAAAATAAGTAAAGTCTTTTGAAACCTTTGAGCAAAAATGAGCAAACTATGAGATTGTCTTTCAAATTTTTTAAATGTAAAATCATCGTAGCATGTGTCTTTTTGTGCTTTCTTAAAATACAAGACTTGCCATATACCCCTCAAATACAAGTGTCCAGTTAAGAGTGACCACATAAGGCCCAAATATTTCATTGTTGAGAAAATAATAGTCTCTACGAAATTCAGGAATAAGTTTTTAATGGTAAAAACCTACCTGAAGAGTGGCAAAGGAGGTAGGATTCATCAACATATCCAAAGTCAAGTCCCTGTCATTGTCACTTTGTTTAGGGACCTCAGCCGCTACTCTTCTCTTGTACCTGTCATGCCCACTCATCCATCTTGTTATGTATCTAAATCAGTCTTCATTAACTGATAGCACATATAAATTTAAAATTGTTCTGGTCTTGAGCATACTGGTAGAGCATTCTTAAGTAGTCTACTAGGTTCTGATGCAAATGGAATTGTTCTTGGGTAATCCAAATAACCTAAGAATGTAGCATTTCTTTAATGTGAATTGCTTTAATTTTTCTTTACTATCATCTATTGCCGTGGTTGTCTTTCTAACCTAGTCATTGTGCTTTAGATTGAACGAGAGAATAATGAGCATGCGAGGATATCGGAGGTCGTTGCGACATCTATCGGTCATTGGGGAGATTGGGATAAAAGAGATGGCTACTACGGCAGGTGTGAAGAGATTTCAAAGTTGAAAGACTACCTTGAATTTAATGCAAGACAAGAGCAGTACAAGGAAGCTGTAAAGTGGGCTGATTTAGAGCTTCAAGAAAGACGAGAGGCTTATGTGGATCAACAACTCAAGCTCTACGACAACGCTCACCTTATGAAGGAAGAAGATACGGTTTGGGGGTGGTCGCCCCTCTATCAAACCTTTCTTAGAGATTTTCCTAAGATAGGACCACAGCGCCCTTGGCGACACACGGAGGAGGAGTGGGTGCACATTGTTGAGGCATTGCAGGTAGAGGGTGCTAAAGAACCAATGACACTAGAGTTAGAATGTCCTCACATTGTGCGTGCATTAAAACTTTATTCGAGGGTATCCTCAGGACGAAATACTCCTCTCGCACATCCAGAAAGGGGTATGACAAGGCACAATGTCTTAGGCATCGCAAGGGACTCCTACGAGTCAATGAGGTTATGTGTAGCAGCACAAGATGTTGTTGATTGTGGTTGGGTACTATTTCCATGCGTTTCCAGTGCAGGAGTGTCATCTGTATTGGACTGTAGGAGGGACTTCCTAGGTCTTGTAGGATACGAAGGTACTGAACAAGAGGCAGTCTTGCGCCAGATAGAGACTTTCATTGTGAGGGTGGCCCGGAGATCAATCGTTGATATGGTAAGGAAAGGCAACACGGAGGAACTAGCGACCATGTGGTACAAGAAAGAGTTTGATGGACTCCCTAGACCACATTGTGACCAGGTATTGCAGAACATTTTTTATTGCAATACAAATTTTATTGATTGATATTGTCTTTATCGCATAAGGGAATTTGTTGCTGAATGTGAATTGTATTTTTCAGGTCTTACGCATGCATATGAAGGTCAGGGAGGACATCGATACTGGATGGGGAATGTTAGGATTGGAGGAAGCTGAAAATTCTAAACCATTGCAAGATTTAGTGGACAAAGCCGTTGCCGTATTGAACACCCTGAGGCGTTTACAACTGAAAGTGACATTTGAGAGGTTAGGACTGAACATTGAGGATGGTTGTAGTAGCAAAAATGTGCAAACAGATGATTCAGTCACTGAGCTCGCGGAACAATATACAAATTCGCAAGTTTTTAAGAACGCAAGTGTATCTCAAGGAGCAAGACAAAACGAGGAGGTCGAAAGACAAAGACAGGTCATGCGCAACCACATAGCCAGTCCTGCTCCGGTTGTGGGCAATCTTGGATCTGGTGGATTTAGCAGAACGCCCCATGATGTGGCTCGTGAAATAGATCTTACTGGTCTTGCATTAGCTATTATTCCAATCCGGTCATTGACCTTTGAGCCAACGGACGGGGATGGAACAACAGATGATCAAGAATTTGCAGTGACTAGAAGAACAAACAATATTGTCTCCGAAGATGGGCTCTCATTGCTTGGTGAAAGTGCATGCAAGACAACAGAGAGTAAAGACAGTAGGTAGTTAACGCAATACCATGTACCTCTTATAGTGATTGACTTATAATGTGTAATGCTCATGATTTCGTTGTCTTCATGTATTTTGTTGAAATTCAAAATTTTCACGAGTTGTATCCTACATTATGTTGTTGTAGCACTTTGTCTTGATGTCATGTTATCTTGTTGTTATGTTATCTCGTTGTTATGTTGTCTTGCTGGCATGCTTTGTCTTGCTGGCATGCCTTGTCTTGCTGGTATGCCTTGTCTTGTTGTCTTGCTGTAATGTTGTCTTGCTGACAGATTTATGATTGGGCACATGTCCACAGTGCCCAGGAGGTCCTTGAGCGGCTTTTGGTTGAGAATGATGCCAAACAATTTGATTCCATCGAGTTTATCCGAGGGAAGGATACGACAGTTTTAAAGGCTATTGACTTACACACTTTGGAACAAGACGAAGGGAAACTCAGCAATGACACAATGGATTGGTTTGCGTTTTGGTTAAATCCACAAGTGTCACACTTGGATGTTTCCGTTGTCAGTCCTTACATGGCGTCCCAGCTAATCACACTGATGAATGATGAGAATTTTAGCATGGATATGATCGAAGGGTTTTATCGCCGTTCCAAAGGATTCTGGCAGTATAAGAGCAACACCCTACTCGTCCCTATTTTAGATTCTGATCATTGGACTCTTGCTGTGCTCTCTAAACGCCAGTTCTTGAAATTCGACTCAGTTTATGATGGGTCCTGGCATGGAACAAAGAGACTGCATACACTTCTGGGAAGACTCTGGGCATTGCATGTTGGTGTGGAGGAGTTTGAAGAACGGGAGAATGCCGGCAATATGCGGTTGTGGAGGCATGCCGCATGTTTGCAACAGACTGGCAAAACTGAATGTGGTTGGATGACGATATGGAACATCGTGGACTATTGCGCACTCCATGGCTTTGGGGCAGAGTGGAAGGAGAAGGCTCAGTGAGTGATCGAATGACCATTTGTGTTGTCAATGTCCTCATGTGTGTAATACAATTCCGTCTTGATTGCAAATACCTCAATGTAAGTATGTTGCAGTGTTGTCTTATCTCACTCATGTATGGACATGTTCATTTACAGATCATTCCCCGGTGGCATCGTGTTTGGCGTGAAGGACATGATATCTACGGCAATTGTGGACACACTAGTCCCAAGAGAGGGAATGATTAGCCGTTGTTCATTCAAAATTAAGCTAGAAGACAGGAGAAGAACGACCAAGACCAAGTCTGAAATGAACTTCTACTCTCGCCGGTCAGAGAGGGAGCGCAAGACTCGTTCTAATAGTACCGCAACCACTATTACAACTATGTAGGACTAAATTATATTGTGTGTTGCTTGGAGGCATTGAACCTTGGTCACATCATATATACGACTCTCAGCATATTTGATGGTAACTTACTTTGATGAAATGAATGGTGTAGTCAATGTCAAACAAAGTCTTCCATTTGGCTGTTGTAATGACGAGTACAGTTTTAGCTTGATTAGAGCAGGGGCAGGATACTCAAAGTTGTACTGTAACTTGGCACCAATTTCCTGCACACCGTTCAAAATAGGTAGAACTGACCGGTGAAGTTTGAGAATAACCAGTTGAAGTTCAAGACGTCAGGAAATTTACCAATCATTCTAGAGGAACTTTAAGAACATACCTCACATTAGTAAAGAGAATTGAAAGATGTCAGCAAGTAACCCAGTCGGACTTGGAAACACTAGGATCTCAACCAATTATGCCCAAAAATATCCCGGGGTCATTGCATTGAGGGATGTGAAGAACTGGATAGTTGCACAAGAATGAAAGAATAGTCCATATCTTAGTACACCGCTTATGGTGATTAGTGTCATGTCCACTATTTGTGAAGGACCTAAAGTAATTGTCTAGAGGTTTCAAAATGTCATGCCCGCTAATTGTCAATATGAACATTACATTCTTCTATTTTTTCTACTATAGATATCATTTTAAAACCAACAAAGGTCAAATTGGTTGTTCAAACACTATAAAACGATAACATCTTTACTTGGTAGAAACTTACATTAACAATACAATGTTATAGCAATGTGTTACCCCAAAACAATATGTGACACTAAATACCACCAGCGGGGTAGTGAAATAGGTCATGACATTGTCATTTTAGTTATAATTAGGACAAAATAGGTGTTACTATCAATGTACAAGGACGACCGGTGAAGTAGATAACCAACCAGTTAAATTGGCTAAACAATCAATTTGTATCTCGAATTGTAACCCCTCAATGCCTAAGAAGCCAAAAAGGGGTTGCAAAGTCTTTCTAAACATATATTTCTCAAGGTGAACTTTATAAGCTCAATTTGCAAATTTCTTCACCATCTAGAGCAAACCAATAAGATTATATATTAACGGCTCTAATTTATAGAGCTTAAAGAGATGGGCACCCTTAAATTTCTCATTGTTACAATGTTTCCTATTTTAGGAAAGTAGCCATGTCAATGACATTAATATTTTTGGCCAATTTAACCAAATTATGAATTATTTTTCCTTTTAGGCAATCACATCAACGATGAAGTGATTTTGACACATCTTGATTTTTTTTAAGAAGATGCTTCTAGATTGATATGGAAAAGATCAAGGATAATGATCCTTACACCAAATGCACAATCTCTCTATCAAAAGAAATCTCTTGTATGCCAACATCAAATAAGGTCTCTAACAAATATCTAATTTATTAAGGCATACCCAATATTATATTTCAAGCCACCAACATATTGGAGTGGCACAAATCCTAAGATGTTCCCAATGGTTGGATTTGTTTTGAGTAGGGACTCTTTGTAAACTTCCAAACCATGAGTCTTGTCAGTTGCATATTGATAAATTATGCATCAACATCTTACATGTTTGAATTTACAACAACATAGACAACCCTTATTCAATGACTTTAACATTCTTATTAGGACATTTATATTTAGATGAATGTAATTTGGTGTAGCTTCAAGAATGGACACCAAAAAGACATGTATATGAGAAAGATTGAACGACTTTGCTTAAAATATGCCATCTATTTTAAGCTCAATACTCAATATTTTTTATTTTTTGGGGGGGGGGGCTATATGATCATTTGAAGAGCTAGAATCTTCACTTTCACTATGGTAAATATTATAAGGAAAGTTGACACGAATTTAATTTGGACTCACCAGGTAAACATCTCATACTGATCGTGTGTTTCATGTTTTAGGAGAAGTAGGCTAGCTGGATAAAGTTGCCATTTAAAACCCAAAGGCCAAATGTAGAAAGGGAAGTCACACTTTGGACCCGATGCTAAGTGAAAGAAAATCTACACTATGACATTTGGAGCTGCACATTGACATATTTTAGATGATAGTCTTGCGTTTTAGTATGCAGTTAATGACAAGTGTCATGTGTTTGTGTTTGAGTGTGCAAGAGGAAAATATTGTTGAGGATACTAATGACAAGTGTAAGTTGTAATTATTTTAGTCAACTTTTAGACCATTATGTAACATAGGCATACACCTCCTAACAATATTGAACATGCTCATGTCCCAAGATGTTCGTAAGCACACATGAAGCCAAGTGTCATGAGATGACAATTACGATGAAGTTGTTAACATAAACATACGCCTCAAAAAGGTCAGAAGTCTCATGTACGCACAATATGTAAATATCATTTATGTAAAAGAAACATTTATCAAGCATTGAAACTGTCTGTATTGCAGAGCAAATGTACATGCTGAAGTTTTATTCTCAAAATCCTATAGTCTTGGGTGATAGAGTTTTGGATATATGATTGTATGACTACACCTACATGACAAAGTTCAACCTAAACCCTAAACCCCTGTCCTACATCATGACTTCTTCACCCTTCTGCACTTCCTCTCTAGTGGTCCCTGCTTCCGCTTCAAGGAATTGTCCCCATCTCTGGTGGGGAAAGTAGGTTGAGTTGGGACTTGCTCGCCTGATGCAACCCCCCTTGCCATCATCACGTTCATCTTCCCACGAATGCTTTTAAGCTCCGCAACAAGGTGCTCTCGAAGGTGAGAATTATGTTCTGTCTTTGTGTATATATCATGGAATATGGCCTCTGGGTCGTTTGCAGTAAATTTGGCTTTCCCTGAAGGTGGTTTTGATATTGAATTTGATGTCTGGGAGAGATCAACCGCTTCTTCTATTGAAACACCTGTGCCATTGCCAAAATATACAGTGTCCACGAGAGTTATGTCCTCAACATCACTAAAGACAATTGGAAAATGAACTTCACCTAGGCGATCATGTTGAGGCTTGTCCTCCTTTATCACATCCAACATGGGTGGATTATGTGATGTAGAGGCTTGGCTGAAGGTCTGCGACATTGGCGTAGTCTTATTTACCCCATAAGTTGTACCTGCCTCCCTCAGTATAAACCCAGTTTCTAATCCAGGGTTGATCATCCTGAAAACCTTCATTACATGCATGCAAATCATGCCTTGCAAAGAAGTTGGGCATTCACACTGTGCAAAAGACGAATTAGGACTGTGGACGGCCCATACATGGCGTTTTTCATCAACAGACATGACCAACGCTACATTGTCACCATCCGGATATAAGTATACATGATCATCTGGAATTCCAAATGCTTCTTGTATGGCACTCGCAACAATAACCTCTTGGTTGATGTTCCGAATGAAGCCATTCCCCTTCAAGACACAATGGTACCAATAGTGACTATGTACTTTCGTAATGAGACTATCAATGCACCAGTCTAATCTGCGTCCAACTAGGCGATGTTTCTCCAAGAACATGATTGTCTTTAAGTTCGCATGATACGCCTCGATTCCAGCATTTGTATTTTGTCCTGCATGAGGGAGATTCCGGGTTGCAATACACCACATGACAATCTTTTTCCGCCACTCTTTGTCCATGTAGTTCATGAACCGAGCAGCCTCCGGTCTTCTTGCCCTAATGTCATCAAGTTGGGACTGTGCCCAATGAATAGGATCATCGCCATGACGGAATCCAACACCATACATGATGTTACCCACTTCACAAAGAATATAAGCACGGTCTTCAATCCTTGATATCTTCTTGGAAGCATTTTCCACCCAAGCCTTGCGTACGTGCCAAAAACATAGGAGAATCAGTGAATCTGGCCAAACCGTCCTGCAGGACAGTTTGAAAAACTTGAATTAATGACTTGACATCTTTAGTTTCTTAATAAACACACATGTTTGTATTGGGGTGGGGGTCATAACTTACTGTAGAGCATTTATCTCTGCTTGGGCGTTGTCAACTATGATTGAAGACGGCTTCCAATCAGGCATGGCCGCAACTATCTTGTCTTTCAATGCTGCCAACACAGGAGTGAGGTCTTCTTCTTTTGAACTGGACGTGATGAACCACGCTACTGGAATCCCATTTCGCCATTCATCAAACACCATTATAGTATACAAAGGGTACTGCAGATAGGTCATGCAAAACATATTTCAGCACGGGTAGTCTTGGTACATTATCATGAAAAATGTCATACTTTTGACTTAAAAGGAAATGTCTTACCCTTGTATCGCTTGTTCCAAACGTGGCATCCATTGCAAGTGCATCTCCATGGCCGTACTTCATCATCTGCTTGAATTGCCAGTCTGTTTGAATACCAATTGTGAATGGGGTGTGGTCTTGCTCCGTGGCGTTGATGTTCAATTGTCCATGCTCTTGGTAGTTGAAGACTAGGTCCTCATTAGCCTCCTTCCACATGCGAACACTCATTGTTTCATTTGGATGTCTCTTCCACAGATCTGTTGCCATCTGATTAGCCAAATTTCGGACATCTTGGGGCATGACAAAGGTGTCTCGTGTAACAGGTGCATTTTTCAATGCCATGTCACATACATGTTGTCTGTGTTGTTGCATGACTTGGGTGGCAGTGAAGCCTTGCCACAAAAGGTTGTTTAGCTCATCCTTTTTGTGTGCAGACAAGGTTGTACCCAATGCATGTCGAAAGCCTGCAACGTTGACACCGTGGCATCTATCACCGTTCTTGTTTGCATGTTTTGTCTCTCTGTATATCAGTTGGCATAGAGAATTATCCATGTACACCTGCTTGGCATAGAAGTGTCTCTGGCAACCTCTCTTGATGGACGTCCCGGATTCAATTTTTCCCATTCTCTTGCCCGTGTGTCCAACCCTCTTGTGTTGCCTAAAAGCATCATAATCTGGCACCACCTTCTTCCCTCTCTTCTTCTTTACAAATGACGATTTATCTTGATATCGCTTCCTTCTCCTTTGGGCTGCATTCAGAATTGACTTCAGATCTGAAACATAGACGTTGGAATGGTCCTCTGGTCCAAAATTGCAGTGATATCTGTGCATACAGTGGGCAAACTGAGATTAGTGTTGCATCAATACTGCAAGACAACAAAATCCCTCATCCCCACTGTCCTTATAATATAACAGTCTTTCAAAGATTATAGAACCCATATGAGACGCAGTTTACAAGGTAGGTCACCCCAATGGCAAATCAAGGAGTTCAGTTCTGGATAAGTACTTGATTTGGACACTGCAGGTATTGGGACGCACGAGCTTTACAGAGCCTAAGGGGTTTTTTTTCAGCGTCTCTTTTGTGAATCTACATGGAAACTTTGGGTTGTTGTTCTCTCCATCAACAAAGTCTTGTAACCTCTCCCAAGGAATGACAGCCACATCATTTAACCTACGGCGGCCGCCACCCTGTGATAGGATAGGCCTCCACAATATGTCCTCCTTTTTGAATGGTCCTGGTGGAGGGTTCTGCAACATCCCCCTCATTTCTTCCAGAAGTACTCGCTCTCTATCAGGGTCGTATGGAGGATCTTGGGGATCAGTTTTCGCTTCCATGGTGAGGTCCACATTTGAGCTACCATGAGCATGCCTTTGCCCTGGTCTACATGTTCGTGTAGTGTGAGAATCATCATGGGTTTGAGGAGCATTGTGGCTCCCATAAGAGCACCCATTGATATCAACTGTAAGATCAATATACACATGATTCTTACCATCCATTGTAAGTACGACAAGAAAGAAAAGGACTGACAGGGCTTTAGAGAAGCCTCCACTGCCTTGTTCACTAATGTAGGAAGTGCAACACTGCAAACAAATGTTGAAGCAAATGGGACACAAAACATTACAACAAAACAAACCTTAAGTTTCCCTACAACCTACACCAAAAATTGCAACCACAACAACACATAACCAGTCACTTCCAAAGCAAACCCCCAACCAAGGCCCCCAAACCCTAAATTGTTGAGCCGCCGACCCTGAACCCTAAGTCAACACTTTTCAGATCCACATTTTCCGACAGGACAAGATCTGGTTTTGCAGGACAAGATCTGGTTGTGCAAGACAAGATCTGGTTGTGCAAGACAACAAAATTTTCATTGACAGATGGCACAGAATTGTTGTCAACGGAGGCTTGGGAACGTTGTCGACGGGAACGAGGGAAGCGGGCAGTTGAAAAAGACCAAGCTGCCCGACGTCGCCAAAATTCCTCGATTTCGGGCAGATTTTCCCGGGCAGCAGCCTGACATCATACGGTGGAAGGGGGGTGATTAATGTGAGCCGATACAATTGAGTGTAGAAACTTCTAGTAATAAAAATACTATATATAGTATTTTATATTGTGCGATCATCACAAAATGCCTTCTTACCCTGTTAGAAACAAGCTCTAGTTTATGTAGCAGTTCATAATTTCTCAACTTGCAGACACCAAAATTGCAAGTTAGAAGCACTAGCAGTTTCCACCATGGCAGCATGTGCAAGCAAAGCCCATATTTTATTTCCAATAATGGAGAGCATCCCATATCCGAGATGAGCATCTCACTCAGATTCCAGCTTTGCAGCATACGGACTTCCACCGGGCTGAGTACAACTCGAACAACACCCTAAAACAATCTTGTGGCCACCCCTCAAACCCCACCCCTATTGAAACGAGATCAATCTGTACCAGCTCACAAATTCTCAGGATAGATAATTGACCAACTTCAAAGCAATGGGTACTTTCAGCAGTTGGTGGCATCTTTTCTCGAGTCCAGAATCATTTTGTTGGTCAAAGATATGTTACAGAGCATACACTTCACCTTCCATATTCTGTCTAGGTTGTAGCTCTGCAACCTCACATGGTACGAGATTTTCGAGGAAACGACTGTCAGCGACGCCGATTTCTTGTTCGTTTTACATGTGGTTGATGACGCCCAAATTCCACGTTATGTGACATGTGTTGACTCCCAACAATCGGTTTGAGTGATTTTTGAATCTAAGTTGAATTCTGATGAAGGAGAGTAGTACAAGGAAAATCAATGTGCACAGCAACTGGGGTTTGTGCACTCTAAATTTAGAGTTACCGTATTTTCACATCTCCTATACGCATTCAATTAGATATGCAGAAATCAACAAGAAATTAGAATAACATGCAACATTCTGAAAGATTTTGACAACATAGCGTGACGTGGCCTAGTTAAGACACGATGCAGATAAAACTTTGAACAACATGTACGTTCGATGACTGGACAATCTCCCAGGGAGATAGAAAATTTTATTCAACTCGAGCATCTACACAGAACTAGGAAGGACTCAATCCTCCTTCCATGGTTTAAACATGGTACAACTATCACCACCGTAGTAGTCACCGAAAGAAATCATATCGACGAATTCACGGCCACTCTAGTTCCCGGGAACAAAGTTGGTGGCGTATGCCCATGCGTTGTTGGCGACGGGGTCGGCCAAATGGTCGTTCAAGTTCTCGAGTGGGCCCTTTCCGGTCACGATGGCCTGGACGAAAAACCCGAACATGGAGAACATGGCCAATCGCCCGTTCTTGATCTCCTTCACCTTCAACTCGGCGAATGTGTCGGGGTCGTCAGCCAAACCCAAGGGGTCGAATGAGCCTCCGGGATAGATGGGGTCGGTCACCTCACCCAAAGGTCCTCCGGCTACTCTGTAGCCCTCGACAGCTCCCATAAGGATAACCTGGGATGCCCAGATAGCCAAAATGCTCTGAGCGTGGACAAGGTTGGGGTTGCCCAAGTAGTCCAGACCTCCATCGCTGAAGATCTGAGCTCCGGCCTTGAACCACACAGCCTCACCGAACTTGGTGCCGCTCTTGGCCAACAACTCTGGGGTCACACACCCGAGAGCTCCGAGCATGGCCCAACGGGCGTGGATCACCTCCAACTCCCTGTTCCTGGCGAAGGTCTCGGGGTCGGATGAGAGTCCAGCGGTGTCCCAGCCGTAGTCTCCTGCGAACTCTCCGTTAAGGTAAGAGGGGGTGTTCTCGGAGAAGGGGCCCAAGAACTTGGGTCTGTCTGGGCCGTACCTGAACACATAACGGAACTATATCAAAACACATTCACAAACACCGACCACCATCACCATCACATCATTTCAAACTACAATCAGAGGCATAAACCATTACAGATGCCTTGTCGATGGATATATGTGCAAACGCAAATGCCTCAATATCTCACATCCACTGAAACAGAACTTTTGCATAAACCTTCTACATTCTGAAAATGCTGGCTACTCGGACATTCTAGTACTCATAGATGACAATGCTAATGTGGGTATGGTGACATACCAGATGCTGTCGGAAGACTTCTGGACGGTCCTGCGCATGGTGATGCGGGCCTCGCTGGTTCCGACCTGGCGGGCGAGCTCATTGACGGGCTTGAGCAGAGACTGCCCAGCCAAGGCGGTGGAGGCGCATGCTGTGGCGGCCGCCATAGCTGCAAGGAGGAGCTTAGAACGCAAACAGAAGGGAAGAAGGACTGTTGATTGGTAAGGGGTAAGCTAAGGAGAAGTGCCTTGTTTGAGAGCAGAACTGGAGGGATTAAGTGGTTTGTATCTCGGTGTTTGGGTGCACACAATCCTCTCATCGATCGCCAATGGTGCTTGCCAATCCGTTGGATGGATGAAGGTTACCGGTGGTGACTTTCCATTGGATTTCTGCGATTTTGTGGATTGTACGGAAGTTGCTCTATTGCTATTGGCCGACCTCTAGATTTCAAGGATCAGGAGAAGGACACTTGGAGGCGGGAGGAAGTCACACTGGGCGTTTTCACCATGACAAAAGTGGCATAGCTAATTATGAACCAGTTTACAAGTGCCTGCGCAGGATCAAAATGTGACGCGTGCGATCGACGGTCCTCCGCGATGACATAGCAGTCTCTCAGTATAAGTTATCCTGTTCGTCCTGTTTACAGATTTCGCAGAACAATTCGTTGCAGTAACTATTGGTTTTCGATATATCCTCAGTTCATCCATATGCACATAACTATATGAGTTAATGCAAGATTAATTGTGACCTCACCAGGATGTAAATAAAAAGAGTAGTTCTTATGTCTTGATGATCCTCTGCCTTTCGAGTGTAGTCGACTATAGGCAGTTTTACAGGATGATTGGGACTTAGAACAGTTGTTTAATACTGACGAGTGACAGAGGTTAGTTATTGATGAGGATCGGTTCTGCCTTGTGAGTTTGAGGTAATTGCTTTTTCGGGCATAACACAATCAGTGGGCGGAAAATTTCATCCAATCATCTTCTCTAAAATGATATTTCCTGCCTGACGGAGAGTGATTCGCTGTGGCATTGCATGGAATGTATGGACGCAAGGTTCAATGCCAAGCTAATCGTGTGTTTGTGTTGTAATTGTTCGCTTAATACACTGGGTTTGATAAGTTATATCAACAATATCGCATTTTAATGTTGCGACACAATCCACAGAAGCACTCACACTTTGTTGTACAACTTTTGATGAATGGACATCTCGCAGGGGAGATAGAAAATTTTATTCAACTCGAGCATCTACACAGAACCAGGAAGGACTCAATTCTCCTTCCATGGTTTTAAACATGGTACATGTGTCAAAAGCTGTAGCTCCTGACAAAGTATTGTCGTCAAATTCACGACCAATCTAGTTCCCGGGAACAAAGTTGGTGGCGTATGCCCATGCGTTGTTGGCGACGGGGTCGGCCAAATGGTCGTTCAAGTTCTCGAGTGGGCCCTTTCCTGTCACGATGGCCTGGACGAAAAACCCGAACATGGAGAACATGGCCAATCGCCCGTTCTTGATCTCCTTCACCTTCAACTCGGCGAATGTGTCGGGGTCGTCAGCCAAACCCAAGGGGTCGAATGAGCCTCCGGGATAGATGGGGTCGGTCACCTCACCCAAGGGTCCTCCGGCTACTCTGTATCCCTCGACAGCTCCCATAAGGATAACCTGGGATGCCCAGATAGCCAAAATGCTCTGAGCGTGGACAAGGTTGGGGTTGCCCAAGTAGTCCAGACCTCCATCGCTGAAGATCTGAGCTCCGGCCTTGAACCACACAGCCTCACCGAACTTGGTGCCGCTCTTGGCCAACAACTCTGGGGTCACACACCCGAGAGCTCCGAGCATGGCCCAACGGGCGTGGATCACCTCCAACTCCCTGTTCCTGGCGAAGGTCTCGGGGTCGGATGAGAGTCCAGCGGTGTCCCAGCCGTAGTCTCCTGCGAACTCACCGTTAAGGTAAGAGGGAGTGTTCTCGGAGAAGGGGCCCAAGAACTTGGGTCTGTCTGGGCCGTACCTGAACACATATCGCAACCATATCAAAACACATTCACAAACCCCCCGACCACCATCATCACATCATTTCGAACTGGAGGAATCGGCTGTCCTGAACCACGGATATATCAAAATGACAATATCAATCTGAAAACAGAGCACTTCACAATGATATATCCGCAACCGACGATTGCCATGCCTCCGAAGCTAGCCAAGATTCAAACCAGTCACAACTGCGGGGGTCACCTTACTCTTGGATAATCCTACGGGAATTCAGACTAATGTCCCATGCCAATGCCGACATCGAAGCCAGGAGTTAAGGATAAGGTGACTTACCAGATGCTATCTGAGGACTTCTGGACGGTCCTGCGCATGGTAACGCGGGCCTCGCTGGTTCCGACCTGGCGGGCGAGCTCATTGACGGGCTTGAGGAGAGACTGCCCAGCCAAGGCGGTGGAAGCGCATGCTGTGGCGGCGGCCATAGCTGCAGATAGAAACACTACTTGGGGGGGGAGAGATGGAGAGAAGTTGGGGGAGAACTGTGACGATATGTCGAAGAGTATGTTATTTGTACCTCGGTTTTGGGTGCACACAATCCCCTGATCGTCAACGGTTCTGGCACTCCATTGGGTGGTCGCAGATTTTTTGGATTGTAGGCAAATGTCCGGCCCACCCACAACTTACCGGATCATCTCATCGCATTTGAGCCACGGAATGGATGATGTCCTCCCATTGGCACGTATGAATTTCTGGCTCAGAACTACAGTCGTCTTCATCCGCTCTGCCTCTCCAGTTCTCGCTTTCTGTAAGTTAAGTATGGTATCCTAGCCTATGACCGAGAGCTACACATTGGTGAATTTTCACAATGACCTCTTCTATGGTAATGAATGATTTAAAATTTTTCATGCAAGGTAAAATGAAATATTTGTCTATTTCAAAAATTTGGAAATTTTTAAAATTAATTTTGAATTACATATAATTTTTTAAAGATGTTCCCTAGGGTATCTTATGATAGACCTAAAGAAGTTTGACGTCAATGCTAATACAACTTATGAACATTCTATAATTATCCACAAGCAAGTAAGAGGTTGTAAGAAATCCAACATTACTAAGCCGTAGACTGACTTTGACCTTACTATGTCAAGAGACATCCTAAACGAACAACTAATCTCATCCAACACGTTGTGGCAAGGTCTCATGTGCCTTGAACCAAGACCTATGGGCCTTGAACTGAGACCTATGTGCCTTGAACCGAGACCTATGGGCCTCCTCCTCCTTCTTCCTCCTTCCCCCTCTCTCTCTCTCCCTCCACGTCATTAAATGCATTAATGTGAGGTTAGTTGAGCTAGGGACATGTCATCCACCTAGGGAACATTATTTCTAATTTGTTCCCTAGAGCTCGGTTTAAGGTCACATATCGGTAATAGGCTAGGATACCATACCTACTCTCTTTGTTATTAACTGCGTGTGTGCTTCCACTTTCAACTTCTCCAACTCAACTATGTGATGGTAACTATTCTGTCTAATTAGTGTGGGTGGGAAATTCACGTGGGTTGGAAATTAGTGTGGCCCACACTAAATTTCCAGTGTTTGCATCACTTTGGATGTAATTCGTATTGTCATCCATCCGTGTGTGTTAGGGTTCTCCGCAAACAGCCTCCGTTAGATCTGTGCACGCATAGTTGAGTCATGGGCGAGCGGCGGAGTTGCGAGGGGAAACCTATTCTATGAAATCCAGTTTCCTGAGGTCGATTTGTCTGGAAGGAAGGACAACCATCGTCGTGTGCTACCGCAGGTCAACCTCCCCCTGGAAGCCTTTCAACACCGATGGAATTTGACAAGAATTGGCCCTTACGCTTACGAAGAATCCGATGACTATGGTGGTGCAAACGACGACGATCATCGTGTCAAATTTTAGCTTGCTCACTCGCAATCGGCTGCCGACCTCAGATTCTCGTTGCCAGCTGATCAAATTGACTCAGCCGGCTGAGGTTGAGACTGGACGTGATTTCCAACTCTAAGTAAGTGGATGCACTTCTTGCTGATGAAGCTCCAAACATCAGATCTACTTAAAACAACAGCTTGAATCACCTCGCTTGTAAGTTAGACCGAGCTTCTCCAGCTCTTGTAGCTGTGATCTCACACAGAGAAGTAACATTATTAGCCTAAAACCCTAAACCCTAGAATTTTACACATGCCAACTGTACCTAGAGTTTAATTCGGAGGTTTATCATCCTGGTAGGTCGTTCCTATTGACAACTCCCACAGAGAATAGTAACATTATTGGAGCACATCCATGGGATCGTTGTCACATTAGAGCAGCTCATCCTTCTACAAAGAATTTGAAGTCAATTCTTGGGTGATAACTCTCCAAACATCACAGATTCTACTGATAACAGTGGCTTCACCTTGCTTGTAGATCGATCTTGTCCAGCTTTGGCAGCTGTGATCCCACACAAGTAATATTATTTGACCTTAAACCATAAGCCTAGAAGTCTTTACAAAATTTGGAGGTTCATGATGGTTGTGTATCTGTCTGTTGACGGCTCCCACAGAAAACAGTAACATTATTGTAGCACATAGATGTGATCATTGTCACATTAGAGCAGCGCATCCTTCTACAAAGAATTTGATGTCAACTCATGGTGATAAATCTCCAAACATCACATTTATTCATAGTAAATGCTTCACCTTGCTTGTAGGCCGATCTCGTCTAGTTTTGGCAGATGTGATCCCATAGACAAGTAACATTATCAACCTGAAACCCTAAACCCTAGAACTATATACATGACTGTATCTACAAACTTTGGAGGTTCATTATCATGCTTATAGATCTTGTCTGTTGACAGCTCCCACAGAAAACAGTAACATTATTAGAGCACATCCATGTGATCGTGGTCACATTAGAGCAGCTCATCCCTCTACGAAGAATTTGATGTCAACTCTTGGTGGTAAATCTCCAAACACCACATTTACTTGTAGTAAATGCTTCACCTTGCTTGTAGGCCGACCTCGTCCAGTTTTGGTAGCTGTGATCATCCCACACAAAAAAGAAACATATATTTGAATGACTCTTTGTGGTGAATTTCATCACCTCGGAGCAAACCAGCTTCAATCCTCTGCTGAAAACTCTTCACAAGACTGTATTTACAAATGTAGAAATACGTAGGTTCATCATGCTTGTAGGTCTGCTCTGTTCATAGCTCCCACAGAAAAGAGTAACCTTAGTAGATCCTCCAGTCAGAAAGCAGCATGTTAGAGTCCCATATCAATCAGAAAAGTAGTGATTCCATGACTATCAGTAATGCCATCTTCAAGATCTTCATAGTGGAGGTCCATCTTTGTGCACTGAGATGATTCAAGTTTCACTTGCAATATATTTGATAACAGTAATCTTTAATATTAAAGTTGTAGGAGATTATGAGTTTGTGGTTGCTAAGCAGATTATAAGTTAATATATTAATCAAGTATTTATTTATGCCTTGAACCTTGCACATAACATTATTCAGATCCATATCAGCGTTCTGTGGGACTGACAGTATTATGTGGAATATTCCCTTATATGATTGAATGTGAGAAATATAAGGGAATATTCCACATAATACTGTCAGTCCCACAGAACGCTGATATGGATCTGAATAATGTTATGCACTTTGCAATTCAAATATATATAACTGTGTATGTAAGGTATGTAAGGTATGTGGGTATTGATGATCAAGACAACATCTGCACTCAAAGTTCGTCTAAGTGATGAATTTATGAGACTATCTACCTACGTACCTGCATCCTCCTGGCTATGAAGTTCTAGAACATATCTCTCTCTCGGACCGACCGACGCCCCAAAACTTTTTGGGCTAACTGGATTCTCGTGCATCGTTGTGCATTACTTGAACTTTTTGGAAAAGGTACGAAATTGAACTTGGAATTATTTGACATATTTGAGCTTCGTGATGCAGAGTTCTCCCCCTCTTATTGCTTCTTTTGCATCTCTGAAATACACATTCCGATGTTTCTTTCTTCAGGTTTTTGTTAACGATCAGTTTTTGATTTGGGATGAGGAGTACCGCATCAAACTCCAGATTATATCTGCCCGTGTTTATCATGTGCATTATATGCATAACATGCAAGTTTGCCATATCAATTTGAACCCTGAACCCTCTCAAAACCCGGTACGAATGGCAATGGCGAAGAAGAGTTGCGTCACGTTTTCAAAACTTTCAAAATTCATTGACGTTTGTCTTGCTTGTGAAGGTAAATGATCCTATCACCAAACTTGGAAAAAAACTTTCTTTAATACTCAGTATCTTTTGGCATTTTGCCATTTTGATTTTGGTTTCTTGTTGTGCTTTGTATGAGGTCTTCCATTAAGAAGTTTTCTTAGGTTGAGCATGTTTCCCATGTATTTTGAGATTTTTTTGTGTTGTTTGGCAAACTTGGCTCCGAACAATTGCTACTGTTGAGATTGATGGCATTTTTGGATATTTCTTGTACATATATCTATGTACATTTTCGAAAATCCAAAGACTAGTGAGGATGGATTTGGCACAAACCTTGGCACAAGATGTTGACGAGCTTCTAACATGTTGTAATTCCTATCTACATATATGATGAACTTGGCAATAATATGTAGGATTTTTTGTTGGCCTAATTGAA
Source organism: Polytrichum formosum (assembly GCA_964035585.1). Lineage (NCBI taxonomy): Eukaryota > Viridiplantae > Streptophyta > Polytrichopsida > Polytrichales > Polytrichaceae > Polytrichum > Polytrichum formosum. Next base: position 2,727,346 of record OZ037941.1, read on the forward strand.
GACAATATTGGTTAAAAAATTGCTCGCTTCTCATGTGATTTTGTACGTGCAAGTACTCATTTTAGATGTGGTTGTTGTATTACACACAATAGAAGACATCAATTCTGTAAGAGATATTGAAAACCAAAATCCGAATGTACCCCTGGGCGACCTCGAAAGGAACGATGAGAGAATGTCACGTTCATTGCAGTAGGTTTGTACAAAGTCACAACGAAAAGAGGTGGTAAATTGGATGATGATAGACTCTGAGGTAAATGGTGAAGAACATGTCATATCACGGGCTATGGTTGTATTTCCGCTTCATGTTCATGGACACACGAAGGCAAATCTTCAGAAGACATCACGTTGGTGGAGAAATGCAGAAAAATTTCTTGAAGACGACATCAATATAGCAGGTTGTAGTCATGTTACAAGATGTCAACTTGATGGACGACATAAACTCAAGTTCAAGACTTTTGTATAGCGAGGTCGAAAGAGGGCAAACTGGGTTGTATGGCTCTATCCCTCACTCCTCAATGAATTTAAACGAAAAACTAGAATCAAATTTTCTCCTTCAATGTTAATTGACGTTGCTCGTCATATTATTCAAACTTCAGAATGTGAGTTCAATGGATCCTACCTTGATCCTAAGGATCAAATGTTGATATCCATGAAGATCACTTATGCATGGGTGAAATATTTTATGGATATTCATAATATTGTCATTCTTCGACAAAGAGGGAGGTTGAGTTGCAGTCCCGAAAAGGAAAAATATATTAAGATGCTCGCAACATTCCATTTGGATGCACTTCGTAGAGGTTTTCTAAATGGTATTTACAATGAAGACTTAGTTGAGAATATGGATGAAACACAATTGTCATCAATAGCGACAATGGACGAACTTTTGGAATGCGAGGGGATTCAACTGTGAAGTAAGTTGATGTTGTTTCGGGTGGAGAAGTCATGACCATGGTAGTGAGGATCACTGGGGGACAACAAGCAAAAATTGAAGCTCCAATGATGATTTTCACAAATGCAAATAGGGCTTATCCTATAAGAAACGTTGCTGACAATGTTGAAGGTGTATCATACAGGACCGGACCGAAAGGGTAGATGGACAAGACATTATTTTCGGAGTGGTTTGCAGAACGTCGTGCTTACAAAGGTGATCATGAAGGCCGCCAAAATTTGTCTGGGTGGATAATTGTTCTGGTCATGCGGAGTCACCTGAGTTGACACAAGTTCTAACAGCAACAAACACCAGATTTTATTATCTGTCACCTTGTACAACGCATCTTTGTCAACCAGCGGACACTTTTGTCATTTCCAAGATAAAAAATGTTTGGACTACGCAATGGGAGAAGAAGAAAATGGAATTTGTGCAACATGCTTCATGACAAAATGACGGAAGAGGGGGAAGGGGTAGGTCTGAAAAGCTACATAATCTTGGTAAAAAATTATTTCTTGAACTTGCTGCAGAAAGTATACGGGTTGTCAATGAATACCATGATTCAAATGGTTTGTCTGCAACAAGAAAATTTATGATCAAATGTGGATTGTCATTGGACATAGACGGAAGATGGCAAGTCAAACAATTTTTTCCATATTTGCAATATATTATAAGGAAGCATCCTGACTATTTTACAGGGGAACTGGTACCTAAGATTAAAAGAAGTTGATGTCATATTTTGAAAACATGTTTTAGTCAGAATTTAACCGGCCACAAGTAAACATTATGTTAATGTAGATAGTTGTGAGGGTACTTCTTTTTGGAAGGTTTAGTATATTTCAATATGCAATCACGTAAAGTTCAATAATAAATTTTGTACTTGGAATTTATGAAATTGTGCACATGGTTAGAATTCCAACAATGTGCACCATGTGCAATCCAAACCTAGTATGTATGGCATAGCTCACGAGTCAAATATAAAGTTTTAATGTGGGGAAAGTCTTAAAACACAATTGGATGGAATTATGAAGTTTCATCCAATTGTGGAAACGACAAAGCCCACGCAAATTTTTCACCTTTGAAATTAGTGTGGGCCGCTCTAAATTATAATTTGAAATTAGCGTGTTTTATTGGAAATTAATGTGGCCCACACTAATTAGACAAAATAGTGTAGCCGATGCCCCCCTTCCCACTTGACTTTAGCTCAGCCTAAAAGTTGGTTCTAAAAACACGGCCTTCACACCATCGGCACTATCCAGTCCCGAGCCTAGTTATGTGGCATGATTTAAAAGTGGAGGTTTTAAGCCTCAAGCAACGACCCTCCCATCGGTACTTAGACATGAGGCAAGATTGTAGGACCTTGAAAAGTGTCGCCTTCCACCCTTGTGATTGGTTGCTTTTAGTCTTAGCTATGAGGTCACGAGAAGCTCCATTAACAAAAACCGGTGGTAAGATAGATGAGTAGTAAGGCATTTGGAAATGGGACGAAAGCTGTCCAACATTCATTGCTTGGTAGATAAAACAATGGAACATGTGTGAAAACTACTTAACTAAAACCTACTCGATAATCTCCGGAGCAAGTTGGTCCGTGACGACCCTAAACTACTGGATGATGGTGGAGAGATACCCAAATCTTAAGGAAGAGGTTGGCGGTTCGATTCCCGACTGTGAAATCTCCTCTCTACTTGACAAAAGTTTGCCAGGTGGTTAACTGCCTCCTGTGCTTTGGTGCTGGCCTATCGGCCTTCTATCTCAAAAAAATAAAATAAAATAAAAATAAAAATAAAAATCTCCGGAGCAAGTTCTTGTAGGTGCATTGGGATAGCCGGAAGCCTCCGCTATAACCGAGGGAGCTTTACTCGGTTGCTAGGAAAGACTTTGGGTATTTGGTAAAGTCAGGTGGGAAGGGGGCATGAGTGAAACTAATCCAACAGCCTTTCAACTGGTCACATTAAGTTATCTGGCCCTGAGTCTGCATCTGGAAGTGTTATCCATGAATCTACAAGTTACAGGTTGGCCTCAAAAACCTTGTCAGTCACATCCACAGCAATTGGTATACGACTCTGTGATAGTTTTGCAATGTTTACACTTGACATCGCTGTGCCAGGGCCAGGGCGAACCGACCCATACATTGGTACCTTACTGGATGTCCAGTGATGTCACATTCGAATGAATCGGCCCTCAACCCCACAGGGGATCTTTTTGTATTGGAGCCACTTCATCCATGATATGTAGGATGGTTGATTTTAAGTGAGTGCCACGAATCCCCAGCCGTTCGCCCTCCCCGGTAAGGTACCGATATACGGGTTGGTTCGCCCCAGCCGCTGTGCCAGACAGTCAAGAATGTTTGTCAGAGCCCACTGTAAGTTATTGTTTTTTTTTATTTTGAGACAGAAGGCCGACATGCCAACGCCAAAGCACAGGAGGCAGTTGACCACCTGGCAAGTTTTCCGTCAGGTAGAGAGGAGATTTCACAGCCGGGATTCGAACCGCCAACCTCTTCCTTGAGATTTGGGTATCCCTCCACCATCATCCGGTAGTTTAGGGTCATCTCGGACCTCACTGTAAGTTATTGTGAGTTGGCCATTAGGTACATAATATGTACATATGGCCTTTTTGCTGAGTAGATTGAGGTTAATCCAAGCCTCATTAAATTAGGCGTTCTATAAATAGATGCATAAAACGCATAAAATAATTATAGCGGCGGGCATAAATTAAGGAAAAAATATTTCAAAAACGCTCAGGACGTGTCTCAACAACGAGTCTGTGCAATTCAACGTGCAGTTCGCGCTCCTGACGATCGTCTTCGCTGATTAGAGCCTTCTCACCGTCAACACAATAAAACACGCCACACACAACGCCATATGAAACACACTCCAGTTGTCCAATTCCGAGCATTTTCCAACCTTTTCTTGAAAAACTCCTATTTTAGATGCCCCGGAGGCATGGCGCGCATACACTAAGCTAATATATTTAATTTATGTAAACGCCTAATTTTATGAGGCCTGGGTTAACCAGTTTATTTTCTTAATTACTGTAGATTAGAATCTTAATGAGTAAGGTCACGACTTCCTTTGCATTTCCGGTCCAATCATGCAAGAATAATGAAAGAGGTTTTTTGAAAACATGACCCTCACGAGGAACTTTCCACACAAGAGGGTGGCTATCATGTACTGGAAAGGTTCTAGAGGCCTCATCACCTTTGTGTCGTTTTTTTGGGTGCAGAAATGAATAAAGTGCAAGCATGCAAATATCTGTATAAAAGGTAGGATGTACTGTATGTAGTCATGGCTCCATGTATGACAAGGGAAAGAAAGACAACTCCAATATTGCCACCAACATGAATTATGGTGTTGTGGCATTTTTGAGTTGGTTTAAATCTATATGTAATCCCAGAACGGGCATTACAAGAATTACAGGGGCCCTGACAACCACTGCCTCCATTTGAAAGTGAACACCTTGAACATGTGCGGACAAGCCGGCCAGCACCTATCTTCCCCAAGGGCAACCCCCCATGTTCCCGTATGCTTGGTTGAAAATATCCAATCCACTTAAATACCCCAACTAGGAAGGTCACCCATCTAAGTACTATTCAAGTTAAAGCCTCGGGTTTAACCCTTAAAAGAGGTTGCAGGCCAAACTGGCCTACGGTTCTCTAACATGAGCCACTAATGAACTCCATTCGGTGAATTCGAGGTTGGTCGACCTGCACATATGTCGGCACTAACTAGAGGCGAATTGTAGGATTTACTTCACGAATTTCGGAGCCATGTAGCGATGTCTGTGTCGACTTGAATGAGGTATACTGACTATTCCTACGTACTCCGAGGTAACGCTGTAGAATACGGGGTAATGCGGGACAGTCCGGCTGCTGACGCAGCGTATTTTGTGGATGCCGTTGGTGACCGCCCCGGCCGGTCAGTGTCGTTGGAAGGACACGCTCGTGTGGCAAGGGGAGCCCGAGTGCATTTTGCTTCGCCTTCCACCTTCTCCACTACTACATTGTTTAGGGTTTAGGGAATTTGTTTATCTTTTGTTTGTTTGTCATCCGGACTGCATCAACACGGCAATGTTGATGTGTAGAGGCGACTTTGGCGATTGTGACAACCACGTCTGGTGTACTTCATTTTGGTTTGGGGGGAAAATGGATGCCCGGTTTTGGAACAGGACGTCTTGGTGGCGGCGGATTGTCCTATACAGAGATTCAATGTGTGGAGTTGATCCATTTCTGAGACTCCAGAATCCTTCCAGCGATTGGCAGGAGTATACATGGAGATTGGAGGCAACTGCAATAGCGCAGAGCGCGTTTATTTGGAGGTGGAGTTGGAGAAGTGGTTCACAGGGCAGGGGGTTTCAAGGGAAGGTGCATTGCGGGCGGTGCGACTTCTGGATGCGACTGCACTCCTCGCGCAACCACGCCCCAGCCGGTGGAATCGTAGGGGCAATTTCGGTGTCCAAGAACGTTGCAGATACTTGTGGTACAGACACGCCGCCCGAATCCTGGGTTGGTGTGAGCGCACCAGATTCCCAGACATTGTGACGCAGCTTCTTCGAGGACACATTTTTCCAGATCAGGGTGGGCGACATGAAGCGGCTAGCGAGGATGTCACGGGGAGGCTCCCAGCCGGTGCTCGTCCAGGACCGATCGGCATCGTCGCCGATCCTCTCCCCGCAGGTCAGTCTCACATACTTGCTTATTTCTGCCTGGGGTTTAGGGTTTAGTTACGACCACTGGGTGATCAAGAGGAATGGCTTGGTGGGTTTACGCATCCCCTGTGCCGATCACCCGATCGTTGCTCATGTGCCGTTCATGAAGCGGCTTGGAGGCGTTGTGGGGTTTTGTTCGACTCCCAAAACGGGGTGTTGAACCTGTATGTTTTTCACAAATGAATATCGTTGTGGACACGTCAAGGGTGCAGATCCACAATTTTCCATGGACTTGTTTACATGTTGGCTGAAATGAAGGGTGTGAGGGGAGCCTGCTCCCGCACGGGTGTTTTCCTGGTTGTCTTCGCTGTTGTCTGTCTGTGCTTGGGTTTAGATGTCTTCCGTTCTGTTCGATTCTCCAGACTCCACATGTGACCTGAGGTTCTTGGCTCAGGTTTCGTGTGAAGACTCTTATCCGGAAGTTTGCTACATAGTGATCACGTGCTTGACTTTGTGCATGCGGCGTGAGGTTCTGTCTTTACATGACTGGCATATTTTGTATGGTAACGTTTATGTCACACACTCGGAGAATGTCTCATTACATGTGGGCATAGTGAGGGTTTGTATGTGTGCTCGCTCCCGTCACAGCATGTGTATTGGCGCGAAGACATGCTATACAATTCTCAGCCGTGTTTGTGTTGGTTCTGGAGGGGGTTTTTGAGCTGGCGTCCGCACTTCTGAATGAGTGTCGATGTTCGAACATTGCACATCCACTGACAGAACCTTCGTGGCCAGGAAATTTGCCTAGCGGGAGGAGGCCTGAATCCCACGCAGCCCGCGAGCACAGGAGGAGCCCCGAGGCAGACATGGCCCCGAAAGTGCAAGGTAGTGTGGGTGCAGTTTATCCCGCATGAGCTAGAGCGATGTGTGATTTGCATTCCTAGACAGGTCACAATATTCATCTTTGTTTATATCGTCCTGGTGCGCACTAATTTTGCCCGTTTTTGTGCGTCGCCTTCCAGGGGGTGCAGTGTCGGAGCGTCATAGGCCAGGACTCTGGGAAAGAGAATGTCGATCCGGGTCCCAGATCGTTGAAGGTAAGCGTGTTACGGTGCTGAATGCTTTAGACATCCTAATTGCTCAGGTGTGCACACTGAATTCCCAGCCATCTACGCGCTGTGTTGAGCTGCATCTGCTGATGTTGTTGTGGGGATGTTCGTACAGGTACAAACGTTGGATGTGGAGGAGGATGTCAACCTGGTCCCGTGCACGCAGGTCCCTCCGACAATTGGGAAGGGAGCCCTGAAACGCCTCAGGGTGCCAGAGCAATTGACTGCTCCCGCACATGGGGGGGGGGGTGCTACGCCGAAGACACCTCGGGGATCGACGTCCAGGGTGAGCGCCATGGCGAACCTGGAGCAGCAAACGCCCATGCCGCTGATCGACCTGCCAAACGACCTCGGACCACCACCTCCCGATACCACGCCGACTCCCCTACGTGGTTCTCAGCTGCCTCTGCTGAATTCATTGCGTCAGTTTGCAGGTATAGTTTCTATTGGGCCTGACGTTTACCTATCTCCCCCTACATTGTGCAGGTGGACAGCGGGGTACTCCCAGGAGACGTTCAAAGGAGGAGAAGGGGAAGGTGGCTCGCTCCAAGCCCAGGAAGCCTCGAGCATGGAAGCCACCCACAGTGCTGCCTAACATGACCGACGGTGTTCGCACACGCGCTCTGGCGACACAGGTTGCCGAGTATGAGCAACAACTGCTAAACGATGTGGCGATCTGTGAGGTGTTGGCAGATGTTGGGGAGTACGAGGGATTGGATTCATTTGTGGCGCCTGAATCACAATATTCCGCTGGGAGCATGGAAACTTGCAATGTCAACCTGTGGGAATCCGTCTTCCGGGATGATGCGTGGAGGACCTCAACCCCCATTTCGAAGCGACCGGGGTTTGGTGCGACACATCCCGGGGGAGCGTTGGAGAGGCCTCTTATTCTTGAAGTCGGCATTATGCCTGCCCGATTTCAGGGGACTTATGTGGAGTGGAGTTCCAGGCGGGCTGGGTGGGCGGTGCTAGTACCCAATAGGTTTCTAACTCAATCTTCGTTCCACACGGGAGACACGCCTTCTTGGACGCAGGGTGATGTCATCGGAGAGGGTGTACATGCCGCAACTGGGAAGAGGATGGTGTTGTGCAACCTGGGAGGATACGACACGGAGTGCCACCTCAATGAGGAGAGCGTCCGGGTTGCAGATGGACCGCTGGTGCGTGCTTTTGGGAGCGAAGGGGGCCACGGATACGGGTGGTGGAAGAGGCAACATTGCTTCAGCCCCGCTCGTGGTTCTGAACCTAGGTGTGGTGGGGCAGTCTCAGTGGGGAGTGCTGGCGGATTGCTGAGGTCAACCATTAGCGGAGTGGGGAGTGGGGAGGGGCCAGGTTTGACGGATCACATCTCTGAGAACATCGACGTGGAGGGGACACCCGAGCAGCGAGAAGGTTGCCCCATTGCGGATTACGATGCACCATCCGACACCGAGGGGGTCGATGGCACGCAGGACTCCACGGCCAGGGTCACATTTCCGAAGGTAAGTCATGGCCTTCCAGCATATATGCTCTGCACTAACACGTCTCTACATCCCGACGAGGGGCTAGACCTGGACCTCGACCCGGCAGACTCAAGTGGGGAAGACTGGCTCCCAGATTTCGGGGACACCATAGAAAGCTCTGAATCGGACTTCGAAGTTGACAATTTAGATGAGGGTGAGCCACGCACACCTGGCCTGGAGTCATGGTGCATGAGCCCCGAGTCGTTCGCACCCGTCCACATGGACAGTGAGCAGCTGGCTCAATACTACCGAAAGGACTCATGGAATTCTAGCAGCGTGGACTTTGTTAGGACCAGGGACAACTTCACGGGCCCCACGCCAGGGTTGAAGTCCCGAAATACAGAGGGAGTCCCCCAGCCACATACAGTCTTCAATCTATACTGGACCGATGCATGTGTGGACCGGATTGTGGTGGAGACTAACAGGTATGCCAGAGCAATCCTGCCACCTGTAGAGAATGAGGAGCCACGAAGCAAAGGGGGACCGACGTGGAAAGATGTGAATCGCGCCGATATACGGGGATGGCTGGGAATATGCATACTGATGGGTTGCAAACGTCTACCATCAGTGCGGCAATATTGGATGCGAAGCCAACCATTCCTGTACTGTCAGCTTATATCGTCCATCATGTCTCTGGGGAGGTGGGAGCAGATCATGCGATGTTTGCATCTAGTGGACAACAACAGTATAGTAAGGGATGTGAATGACCCTAGGTTTGATAGGATCGCGAAGACAAGGTGGCTGGTTGAAATGTTCGTCACGGTGTCAAAGGAAATTTATAACCTCGAGAGGGAGATCACTGTGGACGAGTGTGTCATCCCGTACAAAGGGCGCTACTGTTTCATTAGGCAGTTCATGCCTGACAAGCCGGTCCGATTTGGAATCAAGGTGTGGTTGTTAGCGAGCTCCAAGAGCAGGTTCGTTTGGCAGATGGAGGTCTACTTCGGAGAGGGAACAGGAGCGGGGTCTCACGGGCTGGGCTACCACGTGGTCGAACGGATGGTGAGGGGGCTAGAAAACCGGGGCCATTGTTTGGTTATTGATAATTTCTTTGCGAGTGTGAATCTTTTCCACGAGCTCATGTGCAAGGGAATCTGGGCCACGGGCACCGTCCGCCGCACCAGCAAGAACCTACCTGGTGGCCTCTACCGGGAACCAGACTCCAATGTGCGGGGGTCCATGGTCATCTGGAACCACGTCCATCGGCAAATGGGCGTCGTATCATGGCAGGATAAGAAACTGGTGACGCTCCTGAGCACTGCGGCCGCACCGTGGGAACCGAACACCAAAGTTCTGCGAAGAATTCCGGGGCTGCATGGCCAACTGATGGTGCCTTCGTCTCCCATGCACCGGCAGTACGTCGAGTACATGCGCGGAGTTGATGTTACGGATCAGCTACGAGGTAACTATTCGTCGCAGCTGAGGTGCCACAAGTGGTGGGTGAAGATCTTTCACTTTGTCGTTGACCAGACGATGGTCAACTCCTACGTGACATGGGTGAAACAAATGGAAGACCTCGGATTGCCAGTCTCATCGCATTTGGCATTCAAGATTGCTGTGGGAAAGCACCTCGCAGCTAAGGCAATCCTGGCCCGCCGAAGAGGGCGTGCCCGTTCTGAACCAAGGCTTCGACGACCCCCCACTGTGCACACTCTCTTTCGGTCATCGCTAAAGCGGCGATGTGTGATTTGTGGCCGCGTGCAGAGGTGGTTCTGCAGATCGTGTGGGGATAAGTGGATGTGCCCGGAAGCATGCTACTAGGCACAACACGAGGGCATAGGTGGAATTCGTTAGATGATGATATGTTGACCAACGCTGGAGACGTGCTTCTGTTGGTGCAAGATGGAGCCTCTGAATGGACAGGAGGGGATATGGTGCTGGTGGTCGGCGTGGACGTGTCATCTGCTGTGAGCAAGTGCGGACAGTTCGATACACCCCGGCACCGCAGGTGGTCGCTGTGATTCATCTTCGAATGGAAAGGGGTTGGCTCGTAGGTCAATGGCACTGTGAGCAAATGGACTATGTGATAGATATGTTTGGACTCGTGTTCGCGGATGTGTGGACTCCCTGGTGAAGGACTTCACACTGAGGGGCATTTTGGACTCCATGACGGTCGTTTTGTACTTCACTGACGGTCTTGTTCGATCTCACTCTGCGCTACATTTGTGGAGATTTTTGTAACTTCCCGTCACATCCCTTCCTTTGCCGCGTCCCAGAAACTGGACTGGGAATCTGCTTGTAAATGCTGAACCTTGTAAATGTAGCATTGCCACCTCTGATGTTGAATTTAACCTTTTATGTTACAGAATCGTGTGAGGAGGGGGTGAGTGACATGCTAACAATCACAGTGCAACGTGTAACGTGCTCGGCGGAGTGGATCGGAAATGTATGGTAGGTGTGACACAGGTGGGGGAAGGGCGCCGACGGCCGGGAGCCCCCTGACGCCAATCAGCAGTCGTGGACATAACCAACCTGCCAGGGTGTTGAACTGCATTCCTTAGGCTCGAGGCAGGGTTGTTAGCACAGTCTATGTGGCCTCATTTGTGAATGGACTGTTCCCCGACAGGATCAGTGTAGGGGTCCACACAGGGGCACCGTAAGGGGGACCTGTTGGACGGCAATATGCTAGCAACATGTGCAAAGGGGGTGCTGTATCTGGAAGACGGGCTCGTGCAGCTGTCGAACCCAAACTGCCTCGGAGGACTGGGGAAATTAATTGCCGTAAGGACCTGAGGGGGGTGGTCGTTACAGGTCTCTGCTGAATCACATGCCCGTTGCTCGACCCATCGTGGATTGTGACCCCTGAGCGTACTCCTGGCCTGTACCCGCCTGACATTCAAGTGGATGGAGCTATGAATGCTCCGCCGACCATGTGGCCGGCACTCATGGTCGAAGTGACACAGGGGTGAATGATGTTGTGGTGATATGGCCAGATTTGGCCATAATGTTAACGCTTGGCTCAGTGTACTTGTCCGCCCGTGCTCACCAATGCTAACCATTTGCTCACCATTGTGGGCGTCACTTATTGCATGAGGAGTAGGGTTTTTGCGCGCTGAGTTAGTGTGATCGCTCGCGACAAGGTGGCTGGGTTTAATGCTAACCACCGCCCCTGGGTATTTGTCAGGGGGTCCATACCTGAGCTCACCATTCGCACATCTTTTTGTTGTCAGGACATTGAGGACCTGTGTTTATCTTTGTTGCTGAGGTCAAGCGGCGAGAGGGCACATTCCTGGTGCATGATCATCACGACTTGGAACAGGACGCAAGCCATGGCTGGTTCAGGGAGCTATGCGGAGGCGATGAGAGAGCTGGACGAAGCCAATGCGAGCTACTTCGCCCTGACAGTGAAGTCCAAATCGGAGCGCTACAAACTGGTATGTTTTGTTCGACTCCCAAAACCCTTGCGTTTGCATTACGTGTTGAAGCCTCAGACTGTCCAATCTTGCGGTGTATGTGTGGGTGCTCCCCGCAGGCGGGTTTGTAGTCTGGATTGGGATGCGTCATGTAGAGGCGGGTGGGTTCTAACGGTGAGTGGACCTTTGTGTCCGGGTGAAACGCAGGAAATTCCTGCGAGCTTCACCACCGAGACAGGCTGGCCAAGCGAAGATCACTGCGCGCTGGTGACGTCCATATCCAGTCAGAAAGAATGGCCCCTGCGATTCAGACGGTTCCCAGATATGCGGCGGGGGGTGTCAGCAGTGAGCGTCGGCGAGGGGTGGGCTCGCTTCATGAGCGATCAGGGATGTGGGCTGGGTGCGCTGTTGACGTTCGAGGTGGTTGACGAAAGGCGCCTGGTGGTCGGGATCCACCGCCGCAGTGCTCTGACTTCCCCGCACCCCTTTCAGCACCTTCCAGCGTCCAGCACCCTTGCGTGTGAATCTGGAGAGCAGTGGGAGACTAACACACAGGTTCCCGATCACCAGCCTCGGCCCGCCCTCCACGAAGTCAGCGGCGATGCCCGGCCCCAGTTTCAAAAGACACTTTGCAAGACGCACACGAAGAAGTGCGCGTCCAGCCGACTGGTAAGTAGTTTTTGCGTGGACGATGTATATGTCGGAAGCTTATCAGCATTTTCGGGGATTTGTTGCTTTGGTGGGTTTTGATTCTGTCGGGAGGTGCATTCGTTAGAGTTGTTGCTATGTGGGTTTTGATTCTGTCGGGAGGTGCATTCGGATAGGGCGCTGAGGAATAAGGCCGTGAGTGTTGGTTTGGGGTGGTTGCAGGACATCCCAGCAGCGTATTGGCGCGAACAGGGTCTGGAGGGGTTCAATGGAACCTGGTACATTCTCCGAGGCCCGTTGTCGCCGTGGACGGTGAAGAGCGTCACATACACTTTCGGGAGGCATACCTTTTGTTCCTTCACGCAGGGGTGGGCGGGCTTCTACACCGCGAACGGGCTCAAGTTGGGCGACACGTTGTTGTTTACGAAGGCTGGGGTGGTCGAATTTGTCGTGAAGAAGTTGTGAAGG